>OY743115.1:12530000-15030000 GCA_963555685.1 Acrobasis consociella
ACCGCCAATACCAGACACAATAGCAAGACAATGAACGTGGACATTTATTAATGTCGTGCGGTTCTTAACCGGTGACATCTGTTAACTTTATCATATCTGAGCTCTTAATTATATGCACTGACCTTGTAAATGGAGGTCAGTGATTATATCTCATCTTTCTTTCGAGTCGATTGTTTGACAAGTGCTTATTCTACGGTTTTAGCTCTACATTCACTGATACTCTTTTCCTATATGTTTTGATAGAGAGCACTTATTCTTATTTTTCGATAATAATTATCGAAAAATAATTTTTCAATGATAATTATCGAAAAATAATTTTTCGATGATAATTATCGAAAAATAAGAAGAAATTAATAAAAACCGCATTCAAAATAGTTGCACGGCGTAGTTACCCAGTTACCCACTCCTGTCTTAAATTCAGTCTACGGTCTACCTACCATAAAGGTGTTGGACTTACGCTCTATGGCTTGAAAGGCTAATTAATGTCTTACATACATTTTCATTACTTACTCTTATGTTTATCTAGGAATCCTATATTGTGGCTTGACCAACATTAGACTTGGGTATAGTTTTACTGAAAATCACATACTTAGTTCGAAAACTAGCCTTGAAAATAGTTTTAACTATAGTATAATTTCAAATTATATTATCAGTGTGATTTGTTCCTATACAATTATTTATTTATTTATCATATTTTCCTATAATTTTTTATATGAGGAAATATAATAGGTTGACTGATAGACAACGCTTTTAGCGTTAAGTTTGACTATTGTTCTGTACAATTTGTATTTGAGCAATAAAGATGAGAATCAAATTAATAAATAAATGATCGTAATTAACGAAGTAAAAACTGAGTAAACTGAACTAGGTTTCTTTTTTTTAAATTAACTTTACGATGTGTAACGGAAAGGCGGTATCAACCCTAAAGGAAGTTACATACTAACTCAAATAGCAAAAAAAAATCTGCAGTTTAATTAAATACCTACCGTGTCAAAATGTATCGAGGTGCAGTTATTTTTTGCGATTTCAGAAATGGTCTCAAAGTTAAAGTTGTTCACATTGATTACTATGACAACTCGCTTTCGGGTTGATACCCTCTTTTCGTTTCACATTGGATACTGTCCCGGCTCGGCATTGCTGGGAAATTGAAATGAAATAAAACATACAAAAATTATTATCAATTTATTAATAAACCATAAAAATACACAATGTCACATGGTATTCAGTCTTACAACGAACTATTTTACAAAATTCTTAATCTATTCGTAAGTAGATACTTTAAATACGTAGAAACTGGGTTATTTACTTAGAACGTCACAATTTTTTAGTAATTGTAGTTATAACTGGGTTTGTGATAAGGTGGTGGCGGTGGTGGGGCGTAAACAGGCTCAGGACAGTCCTCCCAGAGCCACCAGACTGTGATCAACACCTCTAGGTTAATCAACAACAAAGATATCACTGGGATGGCTAACTTGCTTATCAACGACTTAATTCCTCCTTTAGCCAGCAACAGAGGCTTCACAATGCCATTTATGACAATATCCTTGAACCCTTTTAACTCCAGATCATCAGGAGCGGATCCTGTCAGCAAGGCGAGGACTAATCCGATCAAACCGCTCACTTTACTCGCAACTTTTGTAGTCACAGGTTTTATTAGATCCAGAGGTTTGAGTAAAGAAATCTTCGAGGCTGGGTGGTGATGGTGGGGTGGAGGAGGCGCGTAAGATTCGTGGTACGATGGTGGTGGCCCATACGAAGGTGGAAGTCCGTAAGAAGGTGACGGTCCATATGATGGTAGCCCGTAGTGTGGTCGTGGGCCATAACCAGAGCTATATGGTTGTGGTGACCCGTAAGCAGAATACCCGTAGTCTCTTGCGGAAGGTCGTTCCTCTGCAGCTTCTTCCTTGTCTTCAGAAAAGTCACTAAAAGCTCTGAAGATCTCCGATAAATTGTTTTTTGCGTTTGGCCTTGTTTCACTGTCAACTGACGCTGCCTTAGGCTCTACTGTCGCTGTATGCAATAATGGAGACTGTGGAGCACTGACGAAATTCCTGTTTGGTGCCCGGAATTGCCCATTTCCAGGAAACGGTCCTCTTGGTCGAACATCGGCAGCTATAACCGGCTCTTGGAAACTAGCTTGAAAACCGGGGTCAAATATAGCCTGACTAAAGCACGAATCCCATTGTAGCAACAATAATACGATTGGGAATAAAATATACGTCGACTCCATGATGAGAAAAAATAAGTACTAAAAAATAACCAAGACATTATTTCATATATCAAAATGTAATTGTGTAAGTCAGCATCTTTTCGTTATACGTAATTCTGTATACTGTTGAAATAAGAGTTTATTGAATGTCCTAAATACTTCAAGGTTTGCGTTTTGTTCTGTCAGCTAATACCGGCCTGAGTGTTACAGTTTATGGAGAGGCATTCCGCAACATTTTCACCGGCCAATATCCTAAGCATATTTTTTGCAAGATTGTTGTTTTGGTCAATGTCGTCAACTAATGTAAAAGTAGCAGCGGCTCCCAAGTTACTGCCCCACGCCGATGACGACCGCTCGACGACGCAAGCGACCCTTTCCAAGCATCCCGTCATCATCCTGCCGTGGTGGAAATGCTTTTTCTTTTTCTTCTTGAAATACTTCATCATTTTGGATATCCACGGCCAGAGTAGGAAAGCTTTGAGTCCGATTTTGCCGATGAGGACAAAAACGAGCGGGAGCAACATAAGCTTTCCTCCTAGCACTTTGAGGAAGACTATAACAGCTGCTGATATCATGATCTTCGCTGCGCTGCCAAGTACATTTGCGAAAGAGGTCAACGTGTCGGGTCGTGTGCACGTCACGGGGTAATCATTGTCGAACACTTTACGTACTGGTTCTCCGTAGTAGTTGGAAGCTCCGGCAAATAAGTCCAGGAATGGCAGGGCTGGGGAGTGCGCGGGCGGCTCCGTGTGGTCAGCATTCATTCCCTGTCCGCGAGCCCCGGCAAAGTAAACAAACAAAACAACTGCAAGAGTCACGATCATGGCTATACTGTTCCGCCTCACCTAACTTATTTCATTTATAACTTCGTCCATGAAATTTTAATTTCATGGTACAAAACGCGAGAATAAATAATTAGTTTTGTTAAAACTCGGGCAACGGTACGAGGGTCGTGTCATGACATTGATTTTATGGAACAAGTCAAAGAATACTTGTTGAAGAATACTTAATTACTTTGTTTCATTTTAAAGACTAGAATTAACTAAATAGGTAGGTACCTACTTAACACTACGCGTATGTAGGTAATAGAATAAGTACCTAGATAAGGAAATTGTAACAAAATTTATGTATTGTTTTTTTTTTACTGATTGTTATAGGTTTTAGGTTTTGTTAGTGATTTAAAATGTATTAAGCATAACAAATTAAGTTATTATCTCCAAAAATATATTTTTGTGTGATTAAAATATAACGGATTCTAGACAGATCAATATTTTTTTTTATGCTATGAGATAAAAAGATATGGCTGTATATGTGTAGATTCTTTTGCCCGACAATACCAACCTAAGAAAACAAATACCGCGAAGCGCGAAATTTGGATTTGTTACAATAAAACAAGTTGGTTTTGTTGATATTGACATAATAAATCAATTAGAATATTGTTTAATGTAGAAATATGGTGATTATTACAAGAAGCGCGTATAAGAAAGCAAGTGAGAGCGTCAGCAGTAGTGATATTTCATGTAAAAACATAATTCCACCATGGTGTTCTTCAGGTAGGAAACTTATATACCTATTTTATTATGTTGTTTTAGGGTCTTTACGGTTAAATACAAAAGGATTAAATTTAGGTAAATTACAGTAATTATCTGGAGCAGATCCATTATCCCAGTGCCAGCAAACTTGTTTTGTTTCTCGGAATGAATACTCTCTAAATAAGCTGAAGCAATACCTAATAAAACTTCCACGAGAACAATTAGTGGCTATATATATTTACTAACATACTTATAAAAAGTTTAAAGTTGCATAGTTCAAAGTATTCAATCACATCCATCATGAACACCCGATATTTTTTTTATATGTGGTATGATTATTTTAAAAACATAAATGAAATAGCTAGGTGGGTACTTACTTATATTAATATGTAGTTACTTACTGTAAATCGATCTATACTTGTAGGTATACTAACCTATGTACATAAATCGTACACTAGTAAAATGATAGGTATGAAATCTGTACTATCTAGTAGGCTACCTTATTGGGTATAAATAATGTCAAATATGGTATATGAAAAAAAGCGATCCTGAAAACAACAGATTACTCCTTTCACTGACTTCATCCATACTTATCTAGACCTTGCAGCATAGACTCTTTGAAGTTAAATCAGATCCAGATACGTTTTAATTCTCGCTTTGAAAGCTGTGCTGTATATTTTTACTCTTACTACCAAACTCCATAGATACAAGTTTCTTCAATGAAAATGTCTTTAGTTCTTCGCAAAGTTATTTATTAAATGCAGTGCTTGATATATTTTTTTTATTTATTTAACTTTATTACAAAAATTGTAACAGGCGGACTTAAGGCCCAGGGCCTTTTCTACCATTTTCATTGATATTATGAAAATAGCTTCCGTACACGCAATCTACACTTTCATAACCAAGTAGGAACTTTTGTTAGTTCAAATTGATCACAAAATAATTGGCCAAGTTCGTGTCGGGCTACGCGCAGTGTAGGGTTCCGTAATTGCGAATGCCAAGTTTTAGTTCTTGCTACTAAAAACGTGTAAAAACTAATTGTCTATTGAATTTGTATGAAATTTTCCTTTTCCAAGTACATTTTATAATTTCTTGCTCCCATGCTGGTCTGGGAGAAATAAAAAAACTTAGAATGTACCAGCTGCTTCTCTTCCCACGCAGATCGTAAAAGCCGATCGAGGGAATGGGCAAAAATGCAAATCATGTTAACAGGCGATGCGGCTAGCAACCCATCACTAAAATAAAGTATCGTTGAGTTAGTATCCCATGACACAAGTTTCGAACTTACTTTGGGGCTAGCTCAATCAGTGTAATTTGTCCCTATATATTTATTATTTATTGTATATGTTTTACACGCTAATCTCTGAAAATACTGAGCAAATTTGAATAAAACCTTTTTTGTTATGTAACTGTTAAACCTGGGCAACATATAGGGTATAATTGATTTTGGAAAATTGAACACCTGGTCAACTGTGATGCAGAACCATAATGGTCCAACTAAACTATAAGAAATATAAAAATGACGCCTTAGCAGAAGTAGTTCAGCCTTATGAGCATTTTCTGGAGACATAAAGTCCACGCGAACGAAGTCTCGGGCTTCGGCTAGTTCATTAATAAAATAACTCGATTTGAGGAATGTAACCTGTATTGAATACCGGTTGAATTCTACAGAATTACTATCTACAGATAGATCAGCCCAAATCTCGCTGCAATTCATGAAAATTTCGTTCTGTTTATAATT
This sequence comes from Acrobasis consociella, assembly GCA_963555685.1. Taxonomy (NCBI): domain Eukaryota; kingdom Metazoa; phylum Arthropoda; class Insecta; order Lepidoptera; family Pyralidae; genus Acrobasis; species Acrobasis consociella. Next base: position 12,535,483 of record OY743115.1, read on the forward strand.
TGTTTGGCCCACTAACCGAGTAAACAAACAGCTGGCGCTGCAATCGGGGCATGTTGCCACCTGCAGGCTGTGAATAATTACGTGTTAGCTTCAATATCTAAGAGTAGCTTAAACCAGCTACTATTTAGAGACTGTTTTAGCGAGTTCCACTGTTTCTGATGATGTGAAAGCGTTTCGTTTGTCCGCGAACCTTTTTTCGCAAATCTAGTCTTTATGAATTAAAAATTTCAAGTGCTGTTTAGAGCACTAACTAGTTTTTCAAGCGATTGAAATAAAGGAGTAGTTAGGTTTTTATAAATATTTTTTACTTCAGAACTCCGTGTTTTATAAAATCTTTCTAAAAATCTTTTTTGTTTACAATATACTTCATCAAAACGAAAAACCGACTCAACGCCAAACTACACAAGTGAATTGTTAACCTCCTTCTTTTTGAAGTCGGTAAGAAGGATATAATGCTTTCAGATTGTACATATAGATAGATTTTTATGTGCCTATCAGTAGTTTGGTTTTTAACACCAAATTATATCATCTAAAAAACATTTGTTGTGTATAGTAGTCTAAGATATATGTTTGCTTGCAAAAACAAAACAGTAGTAGTTAAAATTTTACTTTGCTGTGATTGTCATTATGTTGAAGTCGGTTTATTGATTAAAAAAATCTATATTTTATGAACTTTTGTTTGTTAAATAATAATATGGTTATGCGCAGCTGATTCTTTTGCATAGAACATTCATAGAGGCTACAATAATGACCTTCATAAATATAATAACTTTTAGTAGGATTTAAGAGCAGTTTAATTCATTTGTACAGCACTCTAATCATAAAGGGGCGCAAATCTCGTTTAACTGGAAAAAGGGGTCAAAGTAACCAGGACAATGGGACAAAAATAACCATGACAATAGGTTAAAAAAGCCAGTACAAAGGATCAAAAGTTATCAAGAGACACAGATCTAGGGTTGACCCCATATTGGTTCAACGTGCAGTAATAAAAACCCTAGCCAGTTATAGTGCAGGTTATTATATATATGACCATTTCCTAGTTAAAGACAAAAAAATCTCCGAATAAGAATAAGAATAAGTCTTAGATTTTATTATTCCCAAAAAATAAATTCCCAAGATACAAATGGCTAATTAAAATAACTTATAATTCGTATTGGATCTTTCCTATCTCAGACCAAATATTCATATCTTAATGTTTTTTGTCTATAGGAACTTTGTTGAATGTCAGACAACTTTAAATATTGTTTTAATCATAACATTTTGAAATAAGATTAGCTCTGAAATAGCAAGTACTTATTCAACTGTTAAATCGATTAATTAAGCATTGTTACCCAGCGTGCTAATAACGTTTTTATTTTCCGAGAATTCGCTGCTGAAATTGCACAGTTTTCCTGTTAACTTTGCAAAAAAAGACCACCAGACTGACACAGACACTACAGACAGGCCACTTTTTATAAAGAAAAAGAAATTTGAGCAAGCTCAGGTCGAAATAAACTACAGATTTAGTACATTTTTATTTATTTTCTTATTATTTTAGAGGAATAAAGTTCAATAACATGTATTTATCTTTCAATAAATATTTTGTCAATAATACCAAACCGAAATATACAATGCATATTTAGTGAATTTTGTATGAACTTATCCATGACGTAGATTTGACTGTGTATTTATAACAGAGATATGGATTTATTACTAATAAGTAAACATCAAAATTCTCCAATGTCAAACAGAGAATTACTGTGACTTTTTTTTATTCTATTTTTTTAAGGGCTTTCATCTTAACAGACATGCCAGCCCGAATTACTGTGACTTTGATTACCTAAATTCTCTAAATCCTCGTTGTTCTCAGAAACCAGGTTGCGACACAATAAACGAAGGCTGATATTACAGTATTGCTTATAATAATATAATGTGTTGAATTACCTTCATATTGTTTTCATTTTAGATCCGTTTTACGAAGGAGCATTCGTAATTGAGATTGTCTATAATAAATTAATAACAACTCCGATAAACTTATTGAATGTCTAATGAAATGAAATGCACTCCGCAAACATTAACGAAGTTATTCCTTAGGGAAAGTTCGTGAGCGGAGGAAATCACGGAAAGTCTCGCCTTCGTGGGAAATCCAGTCTTCGTATCCTTTACGGGAAAACATCTGGGAATATCTGTACGAAGATAGGAACGAACGAAACTGCGCTTGCAAAAGGAAGAGAGACACACAAAGGGAAAAACACAAAAGATGCGGAAAAACCACTGTTATTATGTGCACGTTTTTGTTCATCACTGTATGCATGATGGGTATGTATTTGTTGTTATACTTTTTAGTTCACAAATAGTTAATTAATCTTAAATTTTCTTTTCTTACGATCGATTTTCATAACATAAAATAATGTTTTTCTAACAATGGAGCTTGAATCGATCATGAATCGATGGATATCATAGAGTATGGACGTAAACATAACATAAAAACGCAAATATAAATTAGTTGATTTTCTTCAAAATTAATTTGGGCGTAACAAATTAATGATGGCGAGGCTACTGTATTCCACGTACCTAACGTACCTGCCCCTTCCTAACCTGAGCTGCACTAAGATATGCATAAGATATGATACTCTACTTAAATATGCATAAAATCCTTAGAAATCGTAGAAAACTACTAGGTATCGAACAGGATGATCATTAAAAATATCTACACCTGCAACTTGCCACAATTGTATTATATATGCGTATCGAAAGTAAATAGACTTTTTTATCCTTCAATGCAAGCCTTGGGGAGGAAAGAAAACGTTTAGAATATGTCACATTTTCTTATGCGCAGATCGTAAAGTCCTATCGGGGGCAAGAATGAAAATCAGTTTAAGAACTTGCATCTAGAATACCTATAAAAACCTGAATGATGCGAATAATACGATGCGGCGAAACACCATGGAGCTCATACTAGGTACTAAGAAGTACCTAAATACAGAATGCTTACGAGGGAGAAATAAATTCATTCGCACACGCCCAAGGCCAGTCCTTTTATCGTCATATTTAGAGTGCTAACACAAAGTTATGGTATTCGGTAGGTAGTAAAAACTTGTTTTATCTTAGTCTCTACTACCTTGAGACCAGCGAGGGGTGACATAAATAAATAGGTATGTGTAATTTAAGTGGGTCAACTTACGTACTAACGTAATTGAAGGATTTTTTTTCGTTTCAGCTTCATTATGGATAACTAATTCGCTTCCTAAATTCGATGAAATAACTAAGCTGCTACAAAATAAGAAGTTTAAGTCATTGCGTAAGTATAATTTCATACCAGAACAATATATACAATTTTATTCAACCTTCTTTAAACCATACATTTTTATTTTTAGTGACTTTGAAATAGCTCAGATGTGTGCTCTGCAATGTGACACTCTCTTATCGTGTGCTAAGTAAGAGCCAGCACGAGTTTTAGATTTTTCGAGCTGCCTAAAGGCATCTGATTTAGCTCAATGACTTAAGTAGTGTCAACAGTCATTATTACACACTAGCAAGTGCATCTCCTTTGAAAGAAATCCTAGAAGTTCCGAAGAATCGAAGGAACATCATACGCGTGACCTTATTTCCATTTTCTAGTGAGGTACTATTTTCGATTTCCGTGTTGTATTTATAGCACTTGATATAACAAAGCGTGGCCTTTGATTACAAATTTGCCTTTGAAAAAAAAAAGAAAATGAAAAATACGTAAAAAAATATATTTATTTCTAATTTTCTTTCTTTTTTTTTACTTTTAAAAAATATTTTTAAATATTAAATAACCAACATTTATAACTAAAAGCCAAGCGAGCTGATCGGTATAAAAATTGCATAGGTATACCACGTCGGTGATAAATTATCGCGGTGACGTCACAAGGTGCTGACGCCAAGTAATAAAAAAATTGCGGTAAGCGGTGGCGCAGGATGCTTGTAAAACATGGCATGTACCTCATTTGCAACGGTTTTTATTCACCAAGAGTCGAATTAACCACCTACAAACCGAATTTTTAAAAATCTTTGATTGAAGAAAATTCAATATTCTATATGTATCCACAGGCCTATTCAGTAGTCTTGTATAATTAACAAGTATGTTCCTATCCAAACTTACGAGTAAAAGGACGTATCGTCAAATGTTAGCAATGCAAATGGGAACCGATATATCTACCTATATATTTTATACAGAAACGCTTTAGAAAAATGCCTTACATATTTTTAATTCTAAAACAAGGCTAATAGGTATTCAAATTTATCTAAGAATAATTAATTCAGTAGACCTGGAGGTTTCCTCGGTGGTTGATAAGGAATGCTACTCTTATTTTAAGTTCGAGGTAACTTAGTACACTTCACGTCTAAATAGTTGTGATAACAAGAACATTCTCTATGTACTTATATCCGTGGATCAGAAGGATTCTGTTGCCGTTGATAAAAGTACCTACTTCTCTTAAAAGTATATCGTGGCGAAAGCGGAATATCTCTAATTATTGTCTAGCGTGGTGTATTAAAACCATAGCGAATAAGGAACAAGGGTAACACATAAATGTATAATTTATTCAGTGGACCCGCCGGTTTCCACCGCGGTCGATGAGGAATGCTGCTACAGGATGAGGTATTTGGCGGCGGAACTATCGCGCGTCGAGAAAACACTCAGGTTTGTCAAGCTGTTTATACAATGTGGGAGGGATATATCCGTTTTAAATCGAACCACGGACTATACTAGATCACTATAGTATAATGGAATTAAAATAACAGTAAATGAACGAAAAAAAAATTGCCATTTCCATACTAAAGTGAGCAGCCGGCCGTTCAATTCGTATGGGAATTTCGTTTTTTTTGTTTCTTGACTGCTATTTTAATTTAATTATGCTATAGTGATCTAGTATACCCCTTCATTTGATTTATTACGGGTATGTTCCTTCCACGTTGTAGAAAAGTATTTAGCACTCTAACACTAACACGATAGTACTTAGATCTAAGTAATTCAGTTGTAGCCCAAAGCACCGCGTTATCATCCATGCTGGTGTGAAAGAAAAAAAATTTAGTGTTCCAGCCAGCTGCTTCTCTTTTCGCGCAGATCGTAGAAGCCGATCGAAGGAATGGGCGAAAATGCTGACAACTCATCACTATTTTGATTCCTTTTTCCATCTTCTCGCCCACCAAAGGTGGCCTAAGAGTCTTGCGGCCCGAGGCACTGTCTGCTTCCAGCCGCATGACCCAAAGTGTCTGCTTCGTTAGGGATAAATAAGTGATAGTATCTATGTACGTATGTATATGTATTAGTATTCTAAAAGTATATAAACATTTACAGGTATACGATTCGCCTAAGAAGAGGACTTCTGTCGACACGGACTATAAAAACTGGTACGTAGGTATTAATTAAGTATTTCAAAATAGAAAGATCCAGATAATTTGGAATTATCAAGCTTTATGACATTTTACACTACTTTTAATTTTCCTTATTTGTGTTTTTTCCATATTTTTTTTAAGACTTTTAATAATGGAGGAGGTTATCAATTCGTTGAGATCTTTTATTTTATTTTTTATATATGTTAACCGATTTTTCGAAGATGCCTGGACCGACATGGAAAAACGGCTCCATACAAAATTAAATCCACGTTTCAAGGATGGGAGAAATCGATAAATACTTAGTACATAAATAAGCTAGCCAACATTACATCGGATCGGATCGGACAGGGTTTTTTTAACATATTGTAGAAAGATCGAATAAATTTTCGAGACTTGGCAGGCCGAGTTTTTAAAATCAACTGAGACCAAGAAACGAGTGTTTTAAAATCTAAAAAACAGATTTTTTGTTAGAGGATGTAGTCTTATATAAAAATCATATTCAGTAACAAAGTCTAATAATATTTACATGATAAAAAACACATCAAAACAATTTTTGTTTTTTTTTTAAGATTATGACTCCGATATTTTACATTTAAGGCGGCCCTTCCCGGTCCGTCTATCGTCAACGCGAGCATGGTTGGAAATGCTTGTTGTTTCATCCAGCGCAATGATAGAAAAAAAAGGAAAGTGAGAAGAGAGAGATAGCACCTGAGCGCTCAGTTTGCATTATATTGTACGAATTTAGTATTATTATTTACTATTCATTGAACGAATATTAACTTTTCATAGGGTGCGGAAATTTCATAAAACTTGTTCCAGGTGATACGTGTTTTTCAGTAAGTCTTACGAGTGCGTGAAATAAATGTTTTTCATTTAGAATCTTTCTTACATTTGCAAGGTTTCTATGCAAATATTTTCTTTACTTTTACAATTCATGAGTACTATATGATCGGCCGAAGTTCGGGTAAAATTTGTACAAAAAAGCAGATTTTTGGAGACTTATACTGAATTTGTTTTTCCAAATTTTAATTTTTCATTTCGATAGAAACCTAGATATAGCGCACAAGATTCCTGTTAGTTCAAAACTTTCCAAGAAAGATCTGTTACAACGCCATAATCACGTACGAGCGTTTGTATGAAAAGTGAGGCGGGTTGGCCGCTCTTAATTCTTGTGCTCAATTAAAGGCCCTTAATATTTATAGACATCGCAGAGTTTCCTTTAATCCTTAATTTTTAAAATTAAAATACAGTAAAATCTACATTCCACGTTTAGTCGAAATTTGAAGAACCGTGCGGGATGCCTTGCAAATCAGCCCGCACCTCTTTCCCCCGAATATTAGACGACAAAGGCATTAAAAAGGATGATTACTATACGTTTAGACACTCTGTATGTTTACGCTCGCTCACATGATGTAATCATTTATTTTGAATAATCATCATGTTTTAATAATTTAGTACAAACGTGATTACAGCAACAGCAATAATGCGCCAGGAACAGCAAATGAACAACGCAAATATGGCTAAAATGATTGCTACATTATTTAGGGATTACTGGGCAATTACTCATGCAATGACGCTAATTAGTAATTATGTTAATGGGTTTTGTGCGGCTTTTATTGCCTATCAGACAGGTTTTTTAAAGCGCAAATGTATAAGGGTGAAAAATCTTTTTTTTATAATATTCTTGGCTTACTATCATCACAGTCAAACTAAACACCTAAAACTTGCTGCGAAAATATAAGTGGTGGTTTGTAAAAAATATTATAGGGTGAAATGACGCGGCACTCCGAGGCCGTAAAAAACAACGTCTATTCTTTCGCCTGCCATAAACTGGTATAAAAGAGAATAAAAGGTACATAAATGTATCAATATCGACGTTGTTCGTAAGATATTCCAATATTTACACAAGTTGCTCACTCGGGAGGTATTTGAAAAACACATCTCCGTTACATTAATGTTTAAAACCATGTTACCACGTTTTCTGTGAAAGTTTTCATAAACTACGAGGTACTAGTAGCGCACCTGATATTGACATTATATCGATAAATCGTTAAAAAAGACTTTTGCCTAAATATCGAATTTGTCTTTACATGAAGATTTGTTCAATGCGCGCAAACTTTTACAACTTTTTCAGTCAATGATGAATTACTAATTAGCAAAAATGAACCTACCATTCTTAAAAACGCGCGATCGACTGTTCATCGGTCTATCTAGGAGGAGAAAAAAAATCAAAAGTAGTATTCCTTCCTCAATAGGCGGCTATAAATATCATGATCATCATTATCCCAGACCTTCCGTCCACTACAGCATATAGGTATAGGCCTCTCTTCTTCGATGCCATCTTGGTCCTGTCAAAGATAATATAATTACTAACGTAAGTCCTGTGCTGTTCTCATCCAGGTGTGACCTGCGACTTTGATTAAGTATTTATTAAGTCTTTATTGACCATAATGGTACAAAAGGTGGACTTAATGCTAATGCATTCTTTACCAGTCAGCCTTCGGGAAAAACAGAAATAAATTGATTAGCGATAGGCGCTTAAAGATATACATATATAATAAATATACATACACAATACACATATATAAATACACAGTACCGGGCGACCGAGCTTTGCTCGGTTACATCTCAAGCATTAACTAATTTTTTTTAAACTTGTCTAAAAACAATGCAAAATAAAAAATTATATTTTGCTCGGTTACATGTCTAGCATTAACTATTTTTTTTAAACTTGTCTAAAAACAATGCAAAATAAAAAATTATATTTAAACTTAAACATAAAAAAAACAAAAGTATGTCACCGAGTGGGATTCGAACCCGTAACACTCTTTCTAGCGGTCGGTATCCTTAACTGCTGAGCTAAAAACAAGGCGGTTGGCGCGACAAAATTAGCGAACATATTCTGCGTGGAAAGAAAAACGCATGAAAACTCGAAAACACGCGTTTTCCCAAACATAAAACTAATCTAGATCGATTGTTTACCCCCGAAAACCCCCATATACAAATTTTCAGCGAAATCGTTAGAGCCGTTTTCGAGATCACAGAAATTTATAAATAAATATATATATATATATATACAAGAATTGCTCGTTTAAAGGTATAAGATTATTAATACATACATTAATAAGTAAATAAGTATGTCGTCAACCCATCGCAAAAAAATATAATAATCGAAATTTTTGATCGCATCCCTAACATTTAAAACATTATTGAAATAACTCGTTATCAAATAACTTTCGCTAACATATGCACAAGCTGTAAACGATTGCTCCACATTTTAGCTAGATTTTACAGCTAAAAGTTTAGAATTGCTACGTTTATCGTGTAGATTTATTTTACATTTTCACGGATATGTGATGTATATTTTTAAAGGAAATAGTTTAAAAATGAAAATATAGGAGTATGACTTGCAAAATCCTATCCTATCCTATCCTATCCTACTAATATTATAAATGCGAAAGTGAGTTTGTATATTTGTTACTTCTTCACGCTTAATTTACTGAACCGATTAGGATGAAATTTGGTATGGATATAGTTTGAGACTCGGGAAAGGACATAGGATACTCTTTAACTCGAAATTCCCACGGGGAGCGAAGCCCGCGGGTACAGCTAGTAATGTATAATAAAGAAGTACCTATCCTCATTCTAGGTACAGAATTAATAATAAGTATTATTACATACTCTAGGTATACACGAACATAGTGCCAACATGCTACATAATATTAATCTGTAACATTTTACTAAATGACTACTACACATATTCGTACTTACCTACTGCTGATTAAGTATTCAAATATAACTTAGTTACTAATTATGCCAATGCAATTAATATGAGTCGAGTGTTCATGATTTAAGAAAAGAAAAATGTGAGTTGCAAGTGTTGCAACTGTTGCAAGTCACTGTCTAAGGTTATCCGTGACCATGAGATAAATTACTTGTCTATGTGGGAAACGTAGAATGTTTCTACTTCATAAAAGCCGATCAATGCAACTCATCCTATAATCTTATGTATATGCGACTAAACTGCTTCCTGATCCTTTCAGACAATCTCCTATCTAACGGTGAATACATACATGCCTCTGGGGTGACAATAGGCAGGAACACCGTCGAATGGAGCGGGCGGGTTGCTCTGTGGGGCATAGTCCCACTGTGGCGGGCCTCCCGCCCGCCGCACACCGTGCTTCAACTGCGGAGCCCTACGCCGGCCGACTGCTGGCCTTTCAGGTAATGGTTCAAGAGAATACATACAGTACAGTCTGGAGTGACAATAGGCAGAAACACATAGTCTCGCTGCGTCGTACCGCCCGCCTGGCAAATCCTACTAATATTATAAATGCGAAAGTGAGTTTGTATATTTTTTTGTTACCACTTCACGCTTTAACCCTTACGCAGTTGACGACCTCCGTGGAGTAGTGGTCACCATGCTAGTCCGTCACCCAGAGGTTCCGGGTTCGATCCCCGGACAGGGCAAGTTGGAAAATGGCCTTTTTCAAATCGTCTTGGGTCTTGAATGTTTATCTATTTATGTATTTGTTATAAAATATAGTATCGTTGCGTTAGTATCCCATAACACAAGTCTCGAACTTACTTTGGGGCTAGCTCAATCAGTTAAGTTTGTCCCTATATATTTTATTTAGTAAAAAAATTATACGTCTATGCTTTAACCACTAAACCTATTTAGATGAAATTTAATATAAATATAGTTTGATACCCAGGGAAGGAAATAGGATAGTTTTTATCCCGAAATTCCTACGGAAAGCAAAGCCCACGGACACTGGCTAGTAATTCTATAGGTGAATTCTTTTGTTTTCCAGCGGATCCCAAGGTGAACTGATAGTGGAATTGCCGACAGTTCACAAAGTGCGCTGCGTTAGCATCGAGCACGTGCGTCCAGATGCGGCTAAGAGCGCACCGAAGCATTTTAACATTTATGTAAGTAAAATATTCCTTCCTATTCTTCCTCCATGGTGATTTGAGAGAAAAGAAAGAAAGTAATTTGTACCAGCGGCTTATCTGTTCCCGCGCATATCGTAAGTTGATGGTGAGAATCTGAATCATGTTAATAGGGATGAGGCTAGCAACCCATCACTATTTTGATTCCCCTTTTCTATATTCACGCCCACCATCACGCTAAATGTGGCATTTGTGTCTCACGCGCTGAACACACTGAAAAGACGCAGACGGGGTGCGGACATACTCGTATGTCTAGGAATATTCCTAGACATATGCTGGGTGCCCCGTCTTCCCTGTGTGTTTTGCTTCCGTTCATTTCTATACATTTTCATCGTCTATGAAAGACGCGGAAGAGACACGGAAGTGTTCGCGCCCCGTCTGCGTTATTATACGTCTTTTCAGTGTGTCCAGCGCCTTATTATGATACGAAAAAATATTAGGTAACTTGTCGACCACTCCGTAAAATCAATTTTTAACTCTTTTCGAAGGTCTTATTTGTCACTTTTATATGGAAAGTAATTATTTCCTTTATACAAGGTACTTTTTACTACTTATTATTGTTCAGAGCGCTTCGGAACGACCACTAATAAATAAAATAAAATAATTTATACATAGGAACAAATCACACTGATTGACCTACTTAAGTCCCAAAGTAAGTTTAAACTTATATTATGGGATACTATAGTTAGTATCCCACGATACTATATTTCATAATAAAAAAAATATTTAAATAAACACCAGGAACATTTGTAAAAGCCATTTTCCATGCAATAATAATATAACTTTAATACATGAGCAGTATGTTAAAATAAGCCTAGCATCACATCTAAAATCTGTCCACCTATAATTAAATCACGTTCACCTCAAAACTATCGTACGAGAATGAAACCTCACCTTACTATCTAAGTTAGTCTTAAACAATAGCAATCGAAGTTAATTAGTGTCGGGTTCAAGTGGAATCCAATCAAATGCTAAGCTCGTTTCAGTTACACAAGCTCTCAACTCTGGCATTAGGCAATCTAGTAATTACGTGTAAGTACGTAATTAAAACTTTTGTTAGCATTGCTTGCTGCAGAATTAGGAAAACTAAATGAAGAGTAAACAGTGCACCGACTTTGTTCTACTTTTGCATTGCAAGTGTACCTATTATTTAAATCGTGTACATAACCTACCTATTTTGTAAGCATTATTAGATAAATTGATAAATCATACCATTTAGTAAATAAACTCTAATGACGGGGGAGTAAGTGTGATCACACACTGGTCTACAATCATATAAAAACTCCCTTCCGACTCGCTAAGTCCATTTAGTATGTGTTATGGATTAAGAACCAAGTGATTAATAAGACAAAGTGTAAAAAATATTCGCGCAGTAAAGTTAAAAGTGCCTAAAATGCATCGACATTGAGTGCCTAAGTACATAGAGAGAATGTTTATATGGCGATGTGTAGGCTAGGTATGCTTGTACTCTTTGCCTGTACATAATTCGGGCTTTCCAAATTGGTCGCGCTATCGTCACTTAATCGATAGCAGTCATTATCAATTTCCCGAAAACTACATGACAATAATCATAATATCTAGGCAATGTGATAAATAAGGAAAAACCACATTTGCCGTTTCTTAGTTCTCTTCTTCTTCGGCTTCTTACTTTCGGCGCTTGACGCGCGACTACTTTCAGCTCAAAATTAGTTTAAAACATATAATAGGACTGACATAAAGTTCATTATGCTATGTACGACATTGTTCCAAAAAGTACGATACTATGTACGATATCGTTCCGAACAGTCGCATCGCTTTGATTCTGCCGCAATGTAAATGAAGCCTTATTATTGTATTAGAAGATAAAGTCGAAACGCAATCCCAGGCCAGCATAAAATATTTGTATACAGATACATTTTCACGTCTATATCCCTGACGGGGTAGACAGAGCCCAGGGCAGTTAGGCCCAAAGGCCACGCTTAGAGTGGTGGTGGGCGTTAAGATGGAAAAGGAATCAAAATAGTGATGGGTTGCTAGCCGCATCGCCTATTACCATGATTCAAATCTCGCTCATTCCCTCGATCGGCTCTTACGATCTGCGCGGGAAGAGAAGCAGCTGGTACATTCTACGTTTTTTCTTTTCTCCTAGACCAGCATGGAAGAATAGTAATAAAAATAATAATAAAATACTTGTAATTTATAAAAATTTACTTGTATTTCTTTGATGCAGGGCATCTCAGCAAACAATTCTTGGATCAGATCCATCAAAGGAGAATACAGAAGTGATGGCCCACAGAAACAGTACTACCAGATGACAAGCGAGATCCCGCTCAAACGAATAGTCTTTAGAGTCCTTTCTAACCAAGGGAACCCCAAGTACACGTGTCTGTATCGATTTCACGCGTATGGAGTTAAGGATAGTTTGATCCTTCCCTAGGATTAATTTAGTTAGAATATATATAGTTTTTCTACTTTTGTAGAACTTTTATTTACCGACACTTCAAAAGTTTGTACCTGCAAAAAGAAATATGTTAGAGAATGTTCCCTCACCAGGCATATTGCGGAAAATTCAGAAAAGGCGTGGTTGTATTTTGACCACAGTCGCAGTTTCAAGTTCCACTCACGTGTTATTTTTCTTTATTTCTTATTTATTTATATAATTTGAGTACTTCAGTACTTCATCTTGAATGCCTTAAGGCTAAAGGTTGGGCTACATCTGGCAGCACAGAATAGCTCTAAAACTAAAGGTGACAGAAAAAGCATGGTCGTATTTCGACCAACCAAGAATTTCACCATTTCTTATTATTTAGTTTTGAGTAGATACTTCAGTACTGCATCTTGAATGTCTAAAGGCTAAAACCCAATAAAAATAAATTCAATTTTACTTCATGTAGGATTTTATAGTATAAATTAGGTGAGTACCTGTTATTCACCAGAAGACAATAAAACTGTCACCTGCTTCCTGGAATATTCCAAACGACAAAGGGCTACTGACAAACGCACACATCCGGGTTTAACCCGCATCAGCATTGCTAGAACGCAATGAAAGCCCTGAGGTGATACCACTCTTGATTCTGTAAAGAACTAGTGTATCTACGATCAATCTCTACATCTCGAACTCTGTAGCTAGAATGCAGCCGTCTTTATATACAACGTGGAAGGAAACACGTAATACATCGAACCACATGCTTATACTAGACCACTATATTACAATGATAATAATAAGTCACAAACAAATAAAATTCCACATTCCCATACAAATTTCCCGGGCGGCCGCACACTCGTATGAAAATGCCTAATTTTTTGCCTTTTTTTTACTATACTATCATACCCTTTCACATTGTATACTATCATACCCTTTCACGTTGTATAATCGGTATAATAAGTAGTAAGCTGTCTACATGAGTAGACTATATATGTAGTTGAAATTTATGAATATTTGTAACGAATTTGAATAATAAATCAGCGCTCCTAAAATCATCGTACTGTATAACTGACTTGCCGTGTGGTATACGGCAGAGCAGAATAGGACCACTCCCAAGTCTTTCCGTGGATGTCGTAAAAAGACTTGGGAATAACGTGCTAAACAAAACTTGTAAACATCAATGACGCCTCTCCAATCCATCTGGCCAGCGTGGAGAGTGTAGTCCAAATCGTCTGGCTGCCCTGGCCAAGTAACGCTCTAGTAGTACAGAGAGGGTCGTGCTCCTGCAGTGGAGACTAATAAGACCTGATGACGGTGTAACTGATTTAAGAAGATCCTAGAATACGGCGGTAAATATGTAAAGAAATAAAACAAGTCGGTAAGTTTTATGGTATATTAACCTCGACCACTACGTTTACGAAGCGCTCCAGTCGTTGGCAGAGCCTCCCCACGAGGGTGCGGGGGCAGGCGCGGGCGGCGGAGCTGTACCCCACTCATCTTGCACCTAAAACAATAAACTCAAACATTAGCATTTCTAGGGTAAACTACTTTCTTCCATGCTGGTCTGGGAGAAAAGAAAAAACTGGTAGGTTCTTATTGTTGGCAATGTATTCAACCCTTTAGTCCCATTATGTTTTAGTTTAGTTATGAATGAGCACACCCCTAACCACTACCGTTTTCGCAGGCCATACCCCTTCCGCATCAGGTTTCCGCAGATCCTCAAATGTCAGATTTTTCTGGTACTTACTGGAGCACCATGTACCGGCTGCTTCTCTACCCGCGCAGATTGTAAGAGCCGATCGAGGGATTGGGCAAAAATGCGAATCATGTTAATAGGCGATGCGACTAGCAACCCATCACTAATTCAATTCCTTCATCCACCTTCTTGCCCACATCAAGCTAAAAGTGGCCAGAGTCTTGCAGCCCTAGGCACTATGTGCTTAGAGCCGCAAGACCCAAAATGCTGTCTGTCCCATTAGGGATAAAGACGTGATAGTAAGTGTGTATGTATGTACTACCAGAAAATACGGGCTTGCACAAGCATCCTGAAACATGAGCACATATAACCACCAACTGGACTCTGGAAGGTCGAAGAAAGAGAGGTCTTTCCTTCTTTAACTAAGGAAGAGATGGGCAGACGGTCTTACAAAGTAAAAGAATGACAGATCAAAGATCACGTCTAGGGACTACGAAAAATGGAAACAGAAAGCTTTTCCCCAACAATAGGCAAAAGCTACATATAAATTTAAAAAATGTGAGGCCATAGATAATGTAATTATTAACGTAACAGATACCCAATCCCAAAGAAACTATTGGAGGGCCCATAAGTAGGCAATACTGGAGTTGCAGGTAGGCACACAGAGATGGCAACACACATTCAGCAAAAAAGTGACTAAGAAAGCATTGCATTTCATATAAGATATATTTGATTAATAAGAGTACTACTTTATTTACAAAATAGTAATAAAAGAATTTATTTTTCACCATAAAGTGCCATCTAATGACAAGGAAGAGAAATAATTGTTCATATTGTTTAGATGAAGTCCTCTGGCTGCTCTAGCTAAGTATGGTTCTGGTAGTACAGAGAGGGTCGTGCTCCTGCATTGGAGACTAAAAAGATCTGATGATGATATGGCGATGGGTAGGCATGGTAAGGCATACCTGTGCAGCCCAGTCTTCCTGTGTGGGCGGAGCGCCGAAAGCAGGTGCTGGCGCTGCGGGGGCAGCGTCCTCGGCCCACGACGCCACAGGCTCCACGGGTTCCGACCACTCCTCGTGCACTGGAGCTGGCACTTCTGGTTTGGCAACCACCACAGCCTGAAAAATTACGTTTCGTTTTATAGAGAACCGAGATAGTTAAAGCACTTATTAGATCTCCATGGAGTATGGATTAACATGCCAATCCATCACTCCAGAGATTTTGTCTAAAATTAAAGCTCAGAGCTCAGTCAGACCAAGTTAAAAATTGTTTTTATCTATCTTTGATGTTTATCTATATACATTTCTGTATTCACGAGCTGGGCCTGGAAAAAAGTAGCCTGTGTTAATCCAGGTTTTTAGCTTCCTGCATACCAAATTGTATCAAAATTGGTCCAGCCGTTTCTGTATAAAAAAAATAACTAACTTACACACACATACTTTCGCCTTTATAATATAAGTGTGATTGTAAAATATATAGTATTGCATTTTTTGCATAATTTTCTTTCTGATAGTATTTTTTTTTTTATTAGTAACATGTCAAATGGCCCAAAGCCCACATTCAATGTAGTACTTTTTTTAAAGATTTAAAGATTTTTTTCTGTTTTATATACTAAAGCCACTATAGTGATCAATGTAACACACCTTGATAAATAGAACAGTAGTAGGACTCCTAATCAAGTTTTTAAAATACAGATTAAACTCCATTTGAGATTATAGCACAAGATTCTTACCTGTTCCTTGGCTTGCTGCTCTTCCTTCTCGCTCTCTTCAGGGTCACGGTAGAAGAACAGGTCGACTACGACGTCCCAACGCTGGTCGCGGGGCAACACGCCGCGCAGCCTCAAAACCTCACGGGCCAGAAGCCACCACATCAGACCAATGGAGTGTGAAGACTGGAATTGAAACAATTGGATTTGAAATTCAATTATACATATTGACTTTTTATTGGTTTTGAAACAAAAATCATATAGTAAATGAATTCTTTTATCTATTTATGTAATCAAAATTTGTGTATGACATAAGATAAAAAAGTTCCTAAAATGATTTTCGATCAAGATCACGTAGTTACGCCAGTCCCAAAACTGCCGCGTGACCCCGATGAACTCCGGCGGCCGGCTGGCGGCGGTACTACTAATTTGCTTTCGAGTTTTAGTCAACAATTTGTTACTGAATTTTTATTTTTACTAGCTAATTAGGTCTTACTAACAATCCTTACAAAGTGGCTTTCGGCTCCAAAACAAAATGTAAAATAAGGCTGAAGATAGTCATAATAACAATCATAATTATGTTGTCATTTTATCATGTTTCTGGTCTGCCCCTATTGCAGTGATCACTTGGATGCCACATAAAGGCCACATACACCCAAGTTCTTATAGCAGATGTGACCTGCACAGTCCAATCTGACATTTTAGCAGCTTGAGCCCTATTACGTGCTTTTTTAATATAAATAATAAACAATTATACTTTGTCTTACTACATACCTTAGTGTTGCAAGGGATGGCAATGTCAACAAATCTGAGTGGAGAGTCAGTGTTGCAGAAAGCAATGACTGGAATGTTGACATATGAAGCCTCTGTGATGGGCTGGTGGTCCTGAGCAGGGTCCAGCACAATCAGCAGACGTGGCTCACGGAAAGCAGCTTGGATCTGAAAATAATAACAAGCTTTTACAAAGTGACCTATGGAAGTGAAGTTATGTGATAAGAAGTTTAATATCAGAAATACATTGAATCATATTGCCGAAACAATCAGTGGTTCCTTAGTTATATTGTCATCATTCAAACAGTAAACTTTTATGAGAGGGTTTGATTCTAATAGTATATGTATTCTGTACATTGGTAGTGAAAGAATTAGTTGATGAGAAATTTAATTCAGTGAAATAAAAATTGCTGCCAAGATGGGCCCAATATTCTAAGGAATAAGTTTTTCTAAAGTCTGATAAAATGAATGTGTAAACTCTGATTGCAAAAGTTGAGCAATTTCATGAAATGGGTCTTTCATACAATGTAGTAATACTAAGTTTTTAGCAAAGTGTATCCTACTACTAGTGTTTTTTAATACATTTGAAAAAATATTTACTTGATTCTCACATGACTTACATGCCGTCCCAACCCCACATAAAGTGGGATAAGGTGAGGAGAAAGAAGAAAAATATTTACCTGATTAGTAAAAGCTCCAGGTGTGAAACGTCCAGCGATGGGGGTAGCGCCAGTGTGGGCTGCGAACTTGAGAACAGCACGCTGTCCAAAGGGACGAGATGAGATGACGAAGACATCAGCCGGGTTTTCAATCGCCACAACAGCGCGAGCCGCCAACACCAGCTTCTCCCAAGTGCGGCGCAAGTTGATCACATGGGTACCATCAGCACGCCGCTTGTAAACGTATGTCTCCATCTAAAAATAAGCCAAACCTTATCAATACAAAAAGTAAAAAATCTACAATTATAAATTCATGATATTATCGGTCAGTTGGGAGAATTTGTTCATCAGTATTGTCAGCCTCAATGATTTGGAACGGATTCTTATCTCATCATATATTATCAAACGTAAATAAAAGTTTTTAGGTTATAAACAGTGTGTACCTGGAAGTGGACATTTTCCGAACCCAGATGGGTTGTTGCTGCTAGCATTTTGGTGACATCCTCCTCATTGAGGGCCAATATATCTAGTCCTCCCGACATCGTTGCGTTTATTTGAGTTACGATTAAACCTGTAAAAGCATAGAACACGGTGAATGAAACATCAACCTAAAACTATTATGAAAATATTATGGAAAATATACAAAACTACAAACCATATGAACGAGCTAAATAATATTAAGCATATAAGGTGGCAAAAAAAGCCATGGATTTATTTAATTTCAAGGGATTTGTAAAAATGACTTACGCGTGTAATGCCACTGGGAGAGAAATGGACTTAAAAGAACTGTCACTGTCAAGTCAATGTCATTCCATCGATTTTTTTTTTGTTGTTACGGCTCTGAAGTGCGATTTTTGAAACGCGGAGTCACCTAAACGAATGGTTTTTCCATACAAAAAACCGTTCGTTTAGTGACTCCGCGTTTGAAAAATCGCACCACTGGAGACGTATTTTTGAAATCACTTGTCACATTACGAAGGATTTGCGCGAGCGTTTCCAAACGGGCGCATTTTTGAATCGGTAGTTTAGTTTGCGAAGGTTTTGCACGAGTGGTCTTGACCACTCGAAATTTTGACATTTGTAGCATAGATATGTCATCGAAGCCAATCATGGTAAATCCGTTCCATTTCACGTTGCTTTTTTATTCATGTTCGAATTTTTAGAAAAGCATAGACAAATTATCGATGCGTAAAACAATACTGTTTTTTGCTGACACGACGGTTTCAAAAATACGATCAATTTGTATTTTACGCGAGCGGTGAGTTGGAAAACTACACGTTTTGTGTTTCGCTGAGTCCCTCAATGAAAAATAGCACTCCTGTATACTATGGGAGTAGTTATACCTAGCGTTGCTAGCGCAGCGCTACGAGTGCGACAGCTGTCAAATCGATGAATTTGTATGAAAATGTATGGAACGGATTATACCTCGCGCTTCGAGCGCTATAGCGCTCGGAGCGCTCTCCTAGCGCTCTCCTAACGTTCTCCTAACGCTCTCCTAACGCGCGTCGAGCGCGCGCTTTGGGAGCGTTGAAAGCGCTCGGCAAACGCAAATAATGTCATTTGCGAGTAGTAGGGTGACTAGGCAGGCAGGTGGTAAGCTAAAGAATGTTCCTTTCCTTGGTCGCGCGACTCGGGTGTAGGTAGACGAGTATTTTCGGACATAAATTGTTAAACTTACATACCTACTTATGACCTACATCAGAGTATATTTCAAATAGGTACCTAATACGCAATAGACAGTATTTGAAATATACCAACTATGTATTACTTGCGTCGGATCATATTATCATTAAAGTTACAGATCAAATAGGTACTAGAAAATCGAAGAAAATGCCGGAAACGTGTTTTTATTTTATTTGTGTGTGAATTTTTAATAACAAGTAAGTATAGTATAAAAACAACATGTCGACAAATATATCGTGAACTCAACAGCCACAGTGTAGATCTACACGCACAAATTATACGCATTGTATATTTTCTTTTGGTTTTCTTTCCATTTATTAATAACTGGTTTTTGCAAATTACGTTACCTTGACAACGCATATATTGTCATCAAAAAATGCATCATGTCATGTAAGTATAAATTAAAAGAGAATTTAGTCTCTCGATTAAATGCTCTTTATTTGCAATTAGAAATAGAATGGATTTTTACCCGACTTCCTAAGTATGTATTGAGTTTATTTTCACCAAATTGTATATATCAATATATGTAGGTATACATGCTTAGAATAGTGGATGACTTTGTTTTTCGTATATGTAATGGACCAATACTGGTGGCAGATTTTTCTGGTTGCATATGAGTAAAAGCTTTTGACAAGATTGACTATTGGGACCAGCGTTTTACACGTGCTTTCTACAGCACGCAGGAGATCGATTTTTATATGCTCTTGTGGTCATCTATCCACGTCGGATAGTGGATAAAAAATAGTACAGAAATGTGGACACCCTCCGAAGAAAAGCGCTCATCAAGCGCTCTGCGAACGCTAATCGAACGCGGATTTTTTGATGACATGTGTTTGACACCTGTCACGCTAGGAGAGCGCTGGAAGCGCTGCGCTTCTAGCGCAAATCTAACGCAAAATCAACGCTAGGTATAACTACTCCCTATGTCTTTGTTCTTTAGAGCCAAAGATAATATCATCTTTATTTTTTTATTTCTTAACCCATCATGCTCATACATAGCTAGAAAAATCTGATACAAGTTTCAATCAAGACTCAAGGCGCCCGAGCCCCTTCTACTACACCCCGCGCACGCAAACAACTACAAGGTTTACTACATGTACGCAAATGCAATACTCGCGCAATCCTACGAGTGCCAGCGAGCGGCAGCTTAATGTCCCCGGCAAGTCGGGGACGGTGGTGCTGGTGGGTCGTACCGTACCGTACCTATTGGAGGGCAGTATGAAGAGGCATAAGGCATTTTTTTATAATAAGTAATAAAATTTATTTGCCAAAATTAATAAAATCTTTTATTTTTAGACAACTTAGTCCATAGAAACATTATGTACATAATTCTTTAATACAATGAGAACTTTTCAGAATAGAAATTAAAAAAAAGAAGCCTAGATGGCGTTGATAAAAAGGCATGTGTCAATGTCATAGATGGCAATATTGAATGTCCTGTCACTCTCATAGGGGTGGGTCGTCAACGGTTTTGTCGTCGACGAAACCAGACCGTTTTCCGTCAACTTTAAACGAGTTCATAAAACAGTCTAATTTTCGACTAGTTAGGAACCACATTGAGGAATTCAACGACAGCGTCAATGTCTTGACGTGAACTAGACTAGAGTCAAATGAGACCTAAAAAATAACGTAAATCAAGTCTAATAACCTGTTTGTAAACAAATAAAAATACAATCTATGCGTATGACAATAGAATTGAACTGCGCCCACTCAGTGCATGGATTTAGCGCATGCGCGTGACAGAGACAGACATATCGACAAATATTAAAGTGAATGAAGCGAACAGATTGCTAGCTTCGGTTGGCGCAACGATAGCGAAGCGACGAAGAGTCACGATCACGACACGACTAGTCTCGAACAAACGTGTTTGATAGGCGCGGAAAAAGGCGTTCACGTGTGAACTGGTTTATCATTCGACGGTAAACTAGCTATTAGACTAGTTTACCGTCGTTCATGCACTTCATGCCAATTAACGGTTGAAATGAACCGTTCGTTCATTCAACGCCCATGTCTTCTCTCTAGGTATCTATGTAGGTAATATAAACATAACTATGTTTTGCATAGAGTTAGGATAGATAAGTTTATGATGTATTGAATTGAATATTAACATATTATGTAGGTAATATAAACATAATATGTTAATATTCTAACAAAAAATATATACTACGTTTTAATCATGTTTAGCCCATGTATTGTGAAAAACTGTCAAAATATTGGCGCTCATCGTTTTCCTAAAGACGAAATCACAATGGATACAAGCTTTACGACATAATATCAAGTCTGGACTAACCTTTCACAAGAATTCTCTCATATATTTACTGAATTAAGGGAAATTTATTCTTAGTAGAATGTAAATTGCTTGCATTTTACAAGCACAGATTTTTTGACACTAGTACTGGGCGTTTTTTCATGAAACGCTTTTTGAAGCTAGTTTCTACGAGAGAAACGAATAAACGGTTTTTCGATTTATATACATTTAGTTAAACTGAGAACGGCGGACGGCCCGGACGACCACACCGGGTGAAACGAAGAAACGAATAACGAAACGATCCCCGATATCCAAAACATGAACGAACATTCCTTCCGTTCCGTCCGTTCATTCGTTTTTTCTCCTACAAACGCGTTTCTTTCGTGATGTTTAAGCAATTTTGAATCTTATTTAAAGCTTAGAGAAAACAGTTTTTCGTGAAACTGGTTCTCGATCCAGTTCCTATGCCAGAACGCTAGTAGTTTTTAGCATTTGCACTAAAATAATATTTAAAAAAAATGACCTTCAGTAAGAGATAAATTTATCCTACATTGAATAAAAAATTTTGACTTTGACTTTGACTTTGACTTTGACTTTGACTTTGACTTTGACTTTGACTTTGACTTTGACTTAGATGAAACCAGTCCGTTCCGTTTTCTGCAAAACCCGTTACGACCCACCACTATTTGACACTTAACCAAGGCATCAACGCCATCTGGTGAGAAAAATAGTTACTATATTTTTTTTTAATGTCACTTTGAAAACCCCTCATTAATTAATTAAAATTCATTAAACTAAAGTAAATTAAACATTAAAATAAATTATAGTTTAACAATTCGTTATAACTTATTGCTAATTAAACTTAAAGCAGGTATAATTTCTTTTGGACCCTGCACTAAGCGTAGCTTGTGTTGTAGAACTCGCAGAGGTCCATGATGTTTCCGTTAACAAATTCTTTTACATAATAAATAACATCATCGGTTCAGACTTCAGAATATAAAATCAGCAAAATGCCTATTTGCCTAAAAACTTTTTAATTTTTATCTGCAAATTATTGTTTTCAGTAGGTAATAGTGCCTTACACATGTTCTACAAGAATCAATTCACCAGATAAAACCAAGTTTAATTTACACATGCACATACCTGGAAACGACCTTATCGCCTACTGGATTCCCAGTGCAGTTAGTCAATGCAGGGTAGCTTGTGGCGAGCTGATGGTTAGTGGCGACACCACGTACCCTACTTCCAGAAGGACTATATATACATGCGCGTGCGTAAGCGCACATACACACAGTTACACACCCCTCACCTCTGTGTTACCTTGACCGGCCGGCCAGAGAGGAGTCGCAAGAGCAGAATATACGTTCCAGTGTGGAAGTGTAATGCACGTAATGGCGTAATAACGGGGTAACCCGTTGTTGTGGGTAAGCCCCATGATAGTGAAACCGGTGCCGCACCTCTCGACACCCTCACCTGCTCACATTGTGTTGCGCCCTAGCCGCATCTCCGTGACTAGTTAGTGTGCCTACGGGCAGCGTAGCTAACGATCAACAAGTCGACATATACCAGGCTAAAATTGTTGTTAGAGATTTATAGTTCGATTTTCGTATCTCACTCCATAACCCAGCCAGTTATCCGGTCCGGTCCAAAATAGGTCCAATTTTTCAATGTTTAGGGTTCCGTACCAAAAACGGGACCTTATTACTAAGACTTTGCTGTCTGTCCGTCTGTCTGTCACCAGGCTGTATCTCAAGAACCGCGATTAGTGTTGCCGGATAATCAATATCATATCGATTATTAATCGATTAATCAAAAGTGGAAAAAATTATCTAAAGTATCGATCATGTATCGATACTATCGATATTATCGATATAATCGATAGTATCGACTTTTATGTTACGACAATATAATCTATTATAATCGATTAATCGATTATAATTTGCAATCCCTAGCAATTAAACCGATTATAACGATAGTATCGATAGTGGTTATCAATACAATTAAATCGATTTTATCGATTTAATATAAACTATCGATTATATTGAAGTATTGGTTTAGATAGTATTGTCATGCGATCTGCTACAGTTGCAAATAAACCGTTTTAAACCGAAATACGGGGTTTAAAACCAGTTTCAAATAAATTTAAAACGGTTTAAAATCGTGATAACGTTGTTACTAGTTTATTAACAAATTATTATTTTGAAACTAAAAATAAAAGATATTAATTAAAAACTTTTTTTTGACATTTAACAATATTTTTAGAATTAAGATAGATCAAAAAACTTAATATGCGTACTTATTTATTTATTTTTCCATAATAAGCTGTTAGGTATGCTGTTTCTTATTTCATAGTGTATTTGGTTGTACAACATAAACAATATTATAAGTTACGGAGTGGTAACGACCTTGACGACCTCAATGACCTTGATAACCTCTACGACCTGGACCGCCTCGACGACCTCTAAATCAACCTCGACAACCTCAATGACCTAGACGACCTCGACAACCTCGACGACCTGGACCACCTCGACGATATCGACCTTGACGACCTCAATGACCTTGAACTCAACGACCTGGGCCTCCTCATATCCTCATATAAGTTAACAATACTATCTAAACCGATACTTCGATATAATCGATTAAGTGGGTCATATCGATTTAATCGATTTAATTGTATTGAAAACCTACATCGATTCTATCGATATAATCGGTTTAATTGCTAGGTATTGCAAATTATAATCGATTATATTGTCACAAACCAGATATCGATACTATAGATTCTATCGATTATATCGATAGTATCGATCATTAATCGATTAGGTTAGATTATTTAACAAAACACAAAATCGATTAATCGATCATCGATTATTCGGCAACACTAACCGCGATAGCTAGACAGTTGAAATTTTCACAAATAATGTATTTCTGTTGCCGCTATAACAACAAATACTAAAAACAAAATAAAATAAATATTTAAGGGCGGCTCTCATATGACAAACGCGATTTTTAATAATGGTACGGAACCCTTAGTGCGCGAATCCAATTCGCACTTGGCCGATTATTTTTCTCCTTTTATCTCACGACACGACAAAAATAATGTACTAAAGAGAAGGTTAAAATCTTAAATAATAATATATTCTGTGATATGGAGACGTATTTTTGAAATCACTTGTCACACTACGAAGGGTTTGCGCGGGCGTTTCCAAACGGGCGCATTTTTGAATCGGTAGTTTGCGAAGGATTTGCAACGAGTGGTCTTGACTTGACCACTCGTAATTTTGACATTTGTAGCGTAGATGTCATCGAAACCAATTATGGGAAATCCGTTCCATTTCACGTGGCTTTTTTAATCATGTTCGAATTTTTAGAAAAGCATAGACAAATTATCGATGTTGCCTGCGTAAAACAATATTGTTTTTCGCTGAGTTCGCTGACACGACGGTTTAAAAATACGACCATGTATTTTACGCAAACGGTGAGTTGGAAAACTACACATTTTGTGTTTCGCTGGGTGGGTCCCTCAATGAAAAATAGCACTCATGTTACTCAGCGTTTCAAAAATGGCACTCCTCTAGCGTTGTGTCAAGCAAGTCGTGTGTCGTGTCGTCGTGAAGTCGTGAGTTTCGTGTTCGTGACTGTCGTGGTGTGGTGGGTGGGTGAGTTAAGTGCCCGTTTTTTTTAATGGTAATATTTTATATAATTTGCCTTTTTGCGTGTGGCAACATGAATTTAGTTTTCTGTGAAATGGTGATGTGACTGATGTGTCTCTGACTGAAATGAACTAGATTTTTCTCTATTTGCATTTATAAGTTGTGTATTTTTTGATAATTCCGTAATATACTACATACATTATGATTACTTTATTGCCCTGACCCCTAGTGATATTCGTAAATCGCATACTTTGTGAGTTATTTTGGTAATCGGTGACATTTCAGTGAAGTGCCTAAATTGATCATGGAGGCTATAGCCAAACACGATTTCACAGCATCTGCTGATGATGAGCTAAGTTTTAAGAAGAATCAGGTCCTCAAAGTAAGTTTTCTAACCATTTCTTGAAGCTTGAGTAGTTTTGATAATGGGAGTGACAGGTTCTTTCTAGAAATTTTGATATTGCAGATACTAAACATGGAGGACGATATGAACTGGTACAGGGCTGAACTTGATGGCAGAGAAGGCCTCATTCCTAGTAACTATATTCAAATGAAAAGCCACAGGTAATTACTTAATGGATCACGCAACACGAATGACATATCTAACCATCTATTAGAGTACGTAGTCGTTCAATTACTTGATCACCAATTTAGTGAAATGCAGTAAGTGATAACTCTGGAGAAATAGAGTAAAACTGATGAATAATGTAGGTATTCTCTTATGGAAAGTTTGTGTTGATAAAATATAACTGTAATTACCTCCAGTGAATGTTATGGTGAGGTTATGATTGCTGAGATATTTTTATCATTCAGCAATCTACATAGGTAATGAAATTTTTCATTCCATCTAGTTAATGAAAATAACAATCTTCTATCTAATGATTATGAACATAAACAAGTAATGCTATATTATTTTCATATATTTTTTCAGTACATTTTTATTTGTATATTACAATATACAAACTAGTGATTACCTAGTACCTAGGTTAAGTTCTCTATATTTGCAACATTGTTGTTGGATAAATTGTTTTATGGAATAAAGCACAGACAACATTGTAGCCTTATTACATAACACAAGCAAGTTTGAAATTTGTCCTTATATATTTATTTATTATTATTAACTTTAGTGGAGGTTTCCTCATAGTATTCATACAAATAGTGTTAATATTAATAATATATGAATTCAAGGCTACAAGAGATGTGACATTCAAAGCCAATCTAAATTCAGGCAAGGCTATGTCTGATACACCATTTAGTAAAAAGTTCACATGTACCTCTCTGTTAATTTGTTTCAGCAGAACTAGTCATTAAATCAAAACATTTGTACTATGTATGAATTTTTATCTAAGTATATATGTGTATGTATATGTATGTGTATTTTACATACTAAGTAAACTTGTATTAGTATATAGTGAATTTTAAATACATCTTTAAGCCTCTATTGCATTTAGATTAAATTTTTCTGTTTTCCGTCAGGTTGACTGGTAGAGAATGCATTAGCATTAAGTTCACCTTTTGTACCATTGTGGTCAATAAAGATTTTAATAAATAAATAAATAAATAATTTTATTGTTAAAAAGATTTTATAAGATTTACTTCAAAGATATGTTCTGCGTATCATATTCAATTTTTGTCATTTCTCCTAAGTAGGTGTGTTGGATGCTGCATAGAGGCACACTAGCAAAGATTTTTTTTTTATGATAACAGTATTAATATACATTTCTAAACAAATGTATAATTATATTTAGAAATTTAGACATGAGTATTTAAATTTAACTCATATCTATTTTGTACATGCCTATTATCTACCTGTTTTTTTCTATTTTCATCTTATGGGCCTATTGGAATATTTTTTTAAAGAAGTAAGCCAACCTAAGTCCTCAATTTTGTTTGTAATAAACATACAGTCACTTTGATAAGTTTATTCCAGAGCACTCACCCGCAGAAAATTGTATGGCATGCCACTGTCAGTAAACTGATATTGAATGATTTGTATTCTGATAAGTGAAATGTTTCCAGTTGGTACTATGGAAGGATCACGAGAGCTGATGCAGAGAAATTGTTAACAAATAAACCAGAAGGTGGTTTCTTGATTAGGATCAGTGAATCAAGCCCAGGAGACTTCTCCTTATCCGTAAAGTGAGTAATATTTCACCTTATTGACATTACTTATCATGCCAATTTGTTCATTTAATCATATTATTTGTTGATGGGTAATGATTTAATGAATAACCAATTTTCCTTGATTATTTGTTGTTATCAAATATTGCATGTAGAACTTGGACTTTATTGGGACATATGATATCCAGGAGACTAACATAGCATGCTGTAGATATTATTTAAATTAAGAAAATATGATTGAAAGTAGCGCAGAATCTAGATATTTGGTGGGAGATGGGAGACCTTTGCCCAGCTGTGAGATAGTACAGGCCAAATAATAAAAACAAAAAAGTGAAATTTATATTATAATTCAAAATATTACTGTAGGATTGTTCATTTTTGTTCTTTCAGTTTTTTTTTCACAAAATAATTTAATATTAGTTCTAATCAATATTTGATTTATCAAGCCACTTAAAAATACCTGATATAGCATAACTGTCATTTAGAAATAACTAAAGGAACCAACAGCTTAACATGCTTTCTGATTCATCAAGCTTAAGATAAAACATCGGTAAACATTTAGAAGTATTTCCTTGTTTTTCAAGGTATCTTCTTATATGACCAAAACAATAATGTTCAAAATATTCAATGAGTCAACAAGCCAGATTTC
Organism: Acrobasis consociella; assembly: GCA_963555685.1. Classification (NCBI taxonomy): domain Eukaryota; kingdom Metazoa; phylum Arthropoda; class Insecta; order Lepidoptera; family Pyralidae; genus Acrobasis; species Acrobasis consociella. The sequence goes on from OY743115.1 coordinate 12,563,371, forward strand.
CCAGAAGTTGATTTCTGATTTAATCCAAAAGATATGGAAACTTACAATAAACATTCAATGAATATTGCATAAATGACAGAAGCCGAACTATTGCTTGTCAATGCAATTTAGGAGTTTGAAAGCCTAATATAATGCAGGCTTTGATAGCGTTTTATTATTAATTGTATAGCAACCAACATAAACATGGATGGATCTAGGTGGTTCTAGTGTTAAAAACTCCTTTATATTAAATAAGCACTGGTCTTGGATATATGGCAGTACTTTTGTTGGATCCCATTTTCTTTTTAGCATATCTGATTCCGTGGTGCCCAGTTTTCCCAGGATGCTCAGACCTCTTGAGAGGCTCTTTTCATGCACCCATTATGTCCCATATGCTAAAAAGTGTAGTCTGCTATCTACACTAATATTATAAAGAGGAAAGATTTGTTTGTTTGTTTGTTTGATTGTATTGAATAGGCTCCGAAACTACTGGATCGATTTTAAAAATTCTTTCACTGTTGGATAGTTATGTTATCCCTGAGTGACATAGGCTATGTATGTACCACGGGCGAAGCCGGGATGGACTGCTAGAAATATAATAAGATAAAATAAAAAATAAGATAAAATAAAAAACAATCGAAATTCAAACATCCAACCAATAAGTAGGATCATGATTTACATGACATTGAATACACAAGACGCAGGTCAAGATCAATTTTCTGTCATTAAAATTATAGTGTTGATGTATCCAATACACAATTACGTTTTTCAGGTCGCCATTTACACACAATGCACGCCTATTTTACCTTAAACTCCCACTTCATACAATAGCCGTGGAGAGTAAATATTGTTGCATTGCTAGCAGTGGCGTATTTTTTTGATTTAGTACCCCAAACATTTTATTTGTCGCCCCATATAAGCTTATAGATTTACTCTTAAATTCTTAAAAGTTAACAAACATTTGCTAAAACTTTTTTAGTTAATATGTTTTGTCTCGTTCTTTCAATGTCAAATATTGAAAAGAGGAAAAGGGACAAAACATGTTTTAACTAAACTAGGTTTAGCAAACGGTTGATAATTTTTATGGATATGAGGGATAGATTTTTATTCATTCTAATTTTAACCCATTTTGGCACACATCAACCACATATTTTTATTATTTTCTGTCTTTCGAATGTGTTAAAGATAAAAATGATAAGGCCTACAGGTAACTTAATAAGGCTGTGAAATCGAGGACTCCTCAATTTTTGAAATTGCATCAATCTGTGAACCTGACCAGATCTTGCGAACATAGCATGGTAGGCACGTAGTAAAATCTGATAAAGTTTATATCGTGGGACGAAGAGTGTTATCCCGGTCGCCGCCGGTGCAATGCTACGGGGGGCTGTTTTATGCGCTAACGATCTCTCTGTTAAACATTTACCCCCTTATTCATAAAAAGTTACAACCGTTTGCTTAACCTATTTTAGTTAAAATATGTTTTGTCTTGTTCTTGCAATGTATACTAAAAACATGTTTTAACTAAAATAGGTTTAGCAAACGGTTGTAACTTTTTATGAACAAGGGGGATACATTTTAGATAGGTACATTAATCAGTGTTCTCAAATTTTTAAATATCATTAGGTTATATCATTCACAAAATAAATAATTGAACATTGGAATAGATCAGTCACACAATTATTTTCCATGTAGACCACCTCGTCTACTCTATCGATGTTGTTATCTGACCCCGCTATCTAGCCCCGCTGTTTACACCGCCCTGGACCATGGCCTTCTTGACCACAGGATAAATACGCCACTGATTGCCGGCGACATACAATTCTGTTGGCGTTTAAATTGGTAGATAATAAAAAATGAGTTTCGCGCTTCGACTTTGTGTGAGTCACCTCCTATTGGCTGTGCTGTTGTAATTTTGTTTTCTTATTAGTTTTATTCGTATGTTTAGTCCATGAACTCCATATGGTTTAGTCATGTTTTTGAGGTTTAGGTAGAGTTCGATGTGGTTTTTCTTTATTCCTTTTATTACTCATATTATAAACAAAGCAAACAAATAAAAACTAGTTATATGTTCCCTTTATAACAAAATTGGTTGATATAGGTACGTTTCGTAAATTTGGTTCCTAATATTTCAGAAAGTAAACTTCGGAACATATTTCTATTTTATGTCTATTTTTTAAACATCTTAGTAAGTCAAATGAGCTGTAAAACCTCGAATCATATCTATTTTGTTCTCATGTATTATTTATCTGGATTTTTTTATGTTCAATGATGCTTATCCCTATTTAAAAAAACTAACGTCTCGTATTGATGATTTCCGATCGATAACTATCGACCACTTAACGTGTTTTTCGAAATACTAAGAAGATCAAGTAAACAGGCGCACCCATCCAGGTTAGGCTAGGCCAGGTCACGCTCCCCCCCGATGGGTTCCCGGTTTGTCGTACCGGGGGGGCTCAGTACCCGTGGTACCGTGGAGCCACGGGGAAGCCAAGAGGAACCCGCGAGGGGGCGCTCCTGCGGTTTGCGCCAGCAGTGAGCGCCCACATTGGGGCGGCGGGGGAGTGGGAAGATCTCCCCCCACCCGGGGAGGGGCGCTCCCGCGGGCTCGGCTTCGGCCTTGAGCCTGCTGGGATGCGCCCAATGGGGCGGCGGGGGAGTGGGAAGTTCTCCCCCCACCCGGGGTGGGGCTGCCGGGAGGGGAATGTTTCATTGCTCTCCCGGCGCTTCAGGCGGGGCCACACCGCCGTGGCTGTGGTTGATGATCGGTCGCGGAGGTCAGGGAGTGTCGGTGCTACGTTGCCGCTCTCCCTGTCCTCCGCGGCCGAGTGGTGCCGCACCGCGTTTGCGGCGAGAGGTAAGCGGCGGAGCCTCACATCTTCTCCGCCGCTGGGAGCCGGTTTATCTGGCTCCCATTGGCCCACAGGCGGTGAACTGCGTGGGAGTTCGCCGCCTCTCAACTGGGCCGAGGCGGTACGGCGCGTCCGTGAGTTCCGGACGCGCCTACTTGGTGAGTGGGGGGGCGCTCAGACGCCCCCGAGGAGGGGCTGCTTCGGCGGCCAGCCGCGCCGGGGTTCGCGGTTGTATTTCCTTTCCCGTGTCCCCGGCAAAGGCGGTTAAGGTGGAACTCCGGAGGTTTTTTAGTGGGTAGGCACGTCACTCTGGCGTGGAGTCCCACATAACCCGACAGCCTCCCCCGCAGGCTGATGGGTATCCGTAACAGGGATCTTTCCTCCGTTAAAAAAAAAAAAAAAAAAAAAAAAAAAAAAGGCCAGGTCACGCTAGAATGCAATGGTGCTGCATTGCATTCTAGCGTGACCTGCTGAGCCGGTGACTTCGAATTAAGTCTTCTTATCAAATAGGGAAAATGAGTAGCTAACCTAATCTTTATCGTAAAATATGCATTAAGCACGCGCGCTCTCGAGGCCTGCGCTCGAAACGTACTTGTATATTTTTTTATCTTATTAGTTCCCAGTATGAGTCAGCTCAATGGTGACTGTACTGAAACCAGTTTAAGCAGACAGCTGGTCTATTTGTGTATTGGTTGGTTATATATCCAAATATTACTCTGTCATAGATTGACTCTTTCAACGACGTACTGCAGTATGTATGCGTCATCACCATTTCTTTTTTGTGATTGCGATGGCAAATATCTAAATTCTGATAATTTGTTATTAGTCTTTCTTTTATATTTTAAAGTATTACAGCTGTATTCGTCTGTCGTGTGTCATGTTGAATAGGTGTTTCAAAAATATTGTGAGCTTGTAAACATCACTTTTTGATTTAGGGATCCGTTTCTAAAATATTTGGTTTTATAAAAAGAGTCAAGTGCCGGAAAAAGAAATTTCATACTCCATAGAAAGTTAGTTTTTAGTATAGTCAAAGTTGGCATTCGTAACCCTGCGCGTGGCCCGACACGCACTTGGCCGATTATTCTGAAAATTGCATTAAAAAAATTTCGTACTCCTTAAATTGATAACGTACTATTGTATGTCTGATTTAGTAATTTTTTTTATGACTATGAAAGCTAATTAAATCGCTCCTGTATTTTTAACCCCCGAAAAAAAAGTGGGGTGCTATAGGTTTGACGTCAATGTCAGTGTTTATCTGTGGAATCGTAGCTCTCGAACGGATAGACCGATTTCAATGCGGTTTTTTTACGTGAAAGCAAGTTTTCTTGATAGTGGTACTTTGCTGTTTGATAGAAATCTTATGAGGGGTAAACCCAATTTGCCTGGCAAATAAACTTGTGTGTAAAACGTCGTCTTGTCCAGCAGACAGTACTCATAATTCGGTGTTGTAAACTGTGCCTATAAAATATTATGAAAGACAAATGAAGGCATGAAATATATTAATCTCATTAGTTTATTTGAATAATGGCTTAAAATCTCTTCTCAACATTATCGAATCACTTATTTTTCAAACCCACCCAATCAATTTGGTTATTGAACTGACCCAAGTCAATCAATTAAATTAATGTACAGTTCGATTGCGGTCCTTCACAATCGTATTAAATTGTTTACGACTGGTCACATTATTGATTGTAGCTGTAAATGTAATGACGTAATAAGCTATCCCTGTGTTTATTACCTCATTTGGAGCATTCACCACAGGGATTCCTGAAGAAGGGTGAGATAGTACCATTTCACATGATAAGGCCCAACGCATGGAATCATATGCAGTAACGCACACGACGCGCAAAAAGTCCGGCGCGCATCGTGTGTGTAACTGCTTATGATTCAATACGTTCTATTTTCACAGACTAAAAAGTGCGTCACGGATAGTCTGTCGTCTGCGTTGGGCCTAAGACGGTATGTTTTGCTCAGCGTCGCCAATTAGCGTCGATTAGTTGATGAAATTGAATTAATCACGATTTATTTTAGTTGATTAATTAGATTAAATTTTGGCTTTCACTGGCTTCGACTGTGGGTGTTTCGGTTTAATTTGTTTGTGATCAAACTAAAACAACTTGATTACTTGTTTGTATTGGAGGTTTATTTCAGAATATTCTCATTTAAGATCATAATTAGTTATTAAGTAATACCTACGCTGTGGGTAATTGCCTAGTACGTAAACGTAAAAGTGCCTCTAAAGGTCTAATTACCAATTAATAAATAAGCAACCTGAAATAAGTAGGTACTAATTTTGTTCTACGGAAGATATTAGTTTAATGCTATTAAGTAATCTAGGATCTCTATATGTATATATAAATGAATTGCTGTTCGTTGTCTCATTAAAACTCCTAAACGGCTGGACCGATTGGGGTAATTTTGTTTTTTAAAAATGTGTCCTGGGAGTTATAATCGATTAGAAAATACAGAAAAAATAAAAAAAGCAGGAAGCGTGAACGGGAACGATGCTAGGGGAAAGGGAACGGGACCAGCAGCAGGAACGGGAGCGGGATCGAGAGCGGAAATGGGAACGGGCCTTATATCTATTTTTTTTTATAAAAGCCGTTAATAACTACATTCCGCGTTTATTTCCCGTCTTACCCCGTAAAACTGCGAGATGCCTCGCGTATCCCCCGCACCTCATGTGACAGTGCCTTAACAGATTTTAAAAAGATTATCCAGTGTGATAATTTTGTATGTCTGTTTTGTGTGCCTATTAAAGTAAAATAAAATAAAATTGGGTCTTATAATTTAGAATTTCACAAAAATCTGCTGCGTTAAGTTCCGGTCTATGCCATGCACCCTATTTGGCTGTGACAACTCAAACGAATGTTAGGCTTTAGTTACCGCTCTACTGGGCAGAAGTAAAATAGATATCACTTTAAATTAGACCTTATGGCTCCTAAATAGTGTTCTAAACGAAGAATGACAAACTTCACATGCCAGTCAAAGGGTTGAGGTTACGGAGCGTACCATTTAGGGTAAATGCTCCCTAGGTAACATTAAAATGTTTCACCTGCATAACATGGCTAAATTTCCCGGTAGATAACGTCATCTATTTGTTGAGAAACAAGAAAACAGTGGGAAATGCGGTCAGTTACAATTACAAGCACTTTATCTCCATTCAGTTACAAGCAAGGTTTCCATATCCTGACATTGTTATTCATTTTTTCCTAGTCGTTAAAGGAGAGTTATGTTGGTATCTATGTCGAAATCGCAATGATTTATCGAAAATTAGTATTAAATTCGCGTTTGAATCGGTTTGCCGGTAGTAAAAAATAAAATAAATAAATGAAAACTGGAAAAACTAGTAGTTTGCCTCGGCTACGACCCTTTTACAACATCATGGCAGATTTGGCTCATGTTCGAATTTAGAAATATAATCAGAACTAAAGTTACATACATGCAAACTATTTTCCTAACCAAGCATGCAGAACTTTTAATTAAGGAACGTGCGAAAATGCTGTGGACTAGTTTTTAATAAAGTGAATTATCTTCGACAGATGTCCAGACGGTGTGCAACACTTCAAGGTGCTTCGGGACGCGTCTAGCAAGTTCTTCCTCTGGGTAGTGAAGTTTAACTCTCTTAACGAGCTGGTGGACTACCACCGCACCGCGTCAGTGAGTCGCCTGCAGGACGTCAAGCTCAGAGATGTCGTACCTGAAGAGGTGAGTCGACAGTTCACGTTTTATCTTCACCTTGTCGCGTTAAGGTTCAACAAGTTCGGAGCAGCATTACACGACATGTCGCGGCGACAGTACTGGTATCTATGTATTTCTTTATTGTTTCGGAGCTAGCGACAGATAGTCGGTTGACCGCAGATCAGTAGATACAAGTTCGTAACGGACTGCAGATGGCAGGAATAGGCGATGTGCGAAACGTTCATTATCAGGTCTTTTTGTCTCCACTGCTGGAGCACGACCCTCTGTACTACCAGAGCCGTACTTGGCCAGAGCAGCTAGAGGATTTGGCGTACACTCTCCACGCTGACCAGACGGGTTGGAGAGTTCGGATTGATGTTTATAAGCTTTGTTTAACTTGTATTTCCTAAGTTGCCCTCTATGACATCTACGGGATGACTTGGAGTGGCCCTATTTTACTCTGCCGGAAACGACAAGCAGCAACATGACGTAGCAAAGTTTCATCTGCTGCTGCTGTCTACAGTCGGCTACGAGTACCTGTATCGTTTACAACTTAGCTGTGCTGCTTCTTTTTCTCTGCCAAAGACTTGCGAAGAAAGTTATATTATTAAAAAAAAATTGGTTGCCTGTAAAGTCGGTATACGGGCGAAAGTTTTACGTGACAACGACTTTTTATGTCTGTCTCTCTCGCTCTTAGGCGGGCTAACCATGCCCGAGTGGAAGGGACGCGTGCCTCTCACTCGCTCTCATTGTGAGCGCATAACGTGAGCGGAGCGTAACGCAGTTTCTTGAAGTGTCACCCGGCAAACCAATTTATAAGACGTTGTCACGTCAAAAATTTTCGTTATCCAACAAAGCTTTGATGTACGTCTAAAAAGTTAAACTTAATATGGACTATTACAGAGACACGTCAATTGACAAAGAAGCACGTCTTTCATTGCCTGTAATGTAATGATAAAATTTAGATTGCTCATTACATAATTACATGTAATGTATACAAAATTAGACTCGAAGTATCAGTCAGTGTGCAGCTTATTGTGATGAGACGCTAAAAGAAGAGAATAGAAAAGTTGAGTAGTAAGATAGAAAACACAGTTGAATATATTCAAGATCAACTCAAAATAAACTAAAGAGCGACTGTTCTGTAGGTGATAAAATATCAATATCACGCGATAATTAATAACGCGTACAGTACAGACGTCATTTTATTTGTCAATAAAGTGAAACGCGCGTTTTGGCACGTATGCGTAGTAATTTGGCCAACCAATCGTACTATCACTTGACCACAAAAGACAAAAATTAAAAAAAAAACAAAACATTAACGAGTTACCTCTTTGTGCAAGTATCGTCCCGCATAGGGTCTCTGCTCGAGAAATCTTGGGGCGAGAATTCTCGAAAAATTTGCCTTTAGTCGAGACGGGGAAAAAACTCAATGCCTCGAGAACTCGAGAAATATTCTATTTTATTACCTGTGACTTTACCCAAACACGATAATGAACTTCAAATTAAATAGGTTATTAAGGCTGAAACTTCAAACAAAGCTAAAAAATAAAGGTCATGTCTACATCCCTAGAAATATAATTTAAAAAAAAAAAGAATTTCATTTATACATCCATTTATGTACTGTACTGGTTTTGAAAAATGAGACTATGACTATCAACGGAAAATGAGTGTTTTATTTTTATGAAACATTGGCAGTAAAACAAATATATAAACAAGCTTTTATCTAAAATATGTAATAAACTTAAAGTTTAAAGTGCTTGTCAATTCGGATAAATCAAATAGAACAGTCTTAGAAAATACTTTGTGCAGTAAAACAATTATATAAACAAACTTTATCTAAAACAATAAACTAAAAATTAAAAGTGATTGTCAAGACGAATAAATCAAATAGACCAGCCGAGTATACTTTGTTTAATTATTATTTAATTAATAAGTGCAATTTATGGTACCCTAGCTACTCTGGTCTTCTGTATCAGTCTAATTTGTAGGAAAGCATAAATAAGAAAACAACATCGTATTTTATTAAGACATGTACAATTTCTTGAGATACTTGACAAAACCTGGTCGAGAATTCGAAAAAAAAGGTCGAAAAACCCAAAATCCTTGTCGCGCAGAAGTCAAAGTGGACAGTTTACTACTTGAAACGAATAATTTTTTGAGGAACATATCGAAATACTAAAATAATTATAAATATTGGTGTAACCAACATTTATTTTAGATTGTTATTGTAATTGTTTTGTTAAAAATGTACTTGCAATCTAGATTCTACTTTTCGAATGTATGTGGAAATCTTCCAAAGAAAATAATAATATTCTAATTTATTTCTGCGAATGTGTCACATTATGTTAATTACTAAATATTTGTGCTTGTAACTTGTAACTGTCCAATCAACAGATAAGAGTTAATTTAAAACCCGTTTAGGTACCTCACTCGGTTTAACTTTGCTTGACCGCTTTGAACTTCCACATAAAACTCGAAACACTTTCCATATAGGACATTTAACTCATTGCCTCTCCGCTTCTCATTCATGTACAAAATATGAAAGTAAAAAAAAAAACTCTAATAAAGAAAAATATCAATACTTTTTAAAAAGTTTCCCCCGAAATTATTCTATTTTCAGGAAAAATCTAAATAAATCACGAAAAGATTGTGTTACCCTGTAAAGTTAGTAGTCAGCTAATTAAATAGTTAACTCTAAACAATAGGAGAAAGCATAACAAGTAGATTAAAGACTAATTACACATTATTCAACTAGCCCCAATTGATGTTTTCTTGTTTTATACGATGTTTAATTAAATCAGCGATACTTCTTCCCTAAACAATTTTATTGTACTACGTATAATAAGCGTTAATTTTGGCAATAAAACACATATTACAATAACACATACGATAGGTACTTTTTTGAAACCCAATAAATCGCTTTCATATCGCCTATTGCTAAAACAGCGTGACCCCACATTCCACGTCCTATTGAACTAATCATACTCGTGGAATACATGGGAATCGATGCGCCGACCGTGTAAATAGTGACTGACCCTGATAAAGCAACGAAAATAGCCCAGGCGTGATGTACTTCTATAATCTCTGGTTACTGTGCTAATAGCAGGCAATATCACGGAATAAGGGCCGAACAGAATTTACTGGTCACATAAGTCGATTGACAATTACTAGAGTGCAAATAGAACCTTTATATAAATCATAGCAAAAATACGTATCTCTCTGTGAGTTGACACAGTTACCCCTCCCGTCGTTGAATTTTTATGTACGAGTAGGAACGTTCTGTAGGATTTTTCCTCAGTATATCGAAATTACCGGCCAAGTGCGAGTTGAACTCGCGTGGAGAGGGTTCCGTACAATGCCAAAGTCAATCACAATTGAAATCCTTACAGTAAGACGCGAGTTAATTACTAGTCTACTACTAGCGTTGCCTAGCGGTGTTAGTGAACTTTTTTCGCAAGGGAACGTATATATATCAATTTCCAATTTTTTTTCTTCGAAAATGATCCTTAAAATAATATTTATTTACTTTGCACATCTGTGTTTGATCATTTTACCAAATTTCATCTGATTTGGTTCAGAAGATTCGGAGCATATTCGGGCTTTGACAGACGGACGGACAGACAGACGCACGAGTGATTCTATAAGGGTTCCGTATTTCATTTTTTGTACGGAACCCTAAAAACAATGCAAAGGCATATATTACATTTAAAAAATGCATGTCTCTCTGTGTAGTGTGAGTGAGTAATAAATGATGTAAGGATATAAACGATTCCCCATGCATCTAAATCTACGACACTACCTTCCTTCGTTTGGTCTGAGTTCGTATCTAAATCTGTACAAACAATTTAAAGTTATGGCGAAAAAAAAATTAAGTAACGCGGAACACTTGGTTTGAACGAAGTTACAAAAATTCAAACCCCTGAAAAACCCCAAAAACTCCTAAAAATGTTCGTGGCGAGAAAACTTTCACTTTTTTTTTGCCGAGCCCCATTTATTAATGTCGGGGAACTTTGTTCCAATAAAAGATCTCACTGATAAAATACATTACACTTTTGTGTGGCAATCGTGTAAATAGATGAACAAAATAGAGGTTCTATTTTTGCCCCACACGATTTTGTACAGCCCAAAGGAAAATATTTGTCCTTGTCTGACTGAACTAATTAGGTTAAACGGGGGCGGCACATGTAATATGACAACATGACTACGATTCCTAATGGAATTCCAACGGAATAGAGTTGTTATCGACTCAAATATAACGTTTGATCTATGTGGATTTAGACAACGTGAAAATGTCTACGATTTGTAATGGAATTTCAACGGAATAGAGTTGTTATCGACTCAAATATAAAATTTGATCTATGTGAATTTTGACAACATGAAAATGACTACGATTTCTAATATAATTCCAACGGAATAGAGTTGTTATCGACACAAATATAAAGTTTGATCTATGTGGATTTAGACAACGTGAAAATGACTACGATTTCTAATGGAATTCCAACGGAATAGAGTTGTTATCGACTCAAATATAAAGTTTGATCTATGTGGATTTAGACAACATGAAAATGACTACGATTTCTAATATAATTCCAACGGAATAGAGTTGTTATCGACACAAATATAAAGTTTGATCTATGTGGATTTAGACAACGTGAAAATGACTACGATTTCTAATGGAATTCCAACGAAATAGAGTTTTTATCGACTCAAATATAAAGTTTGATCTATGTGGATTTAGACAACATGAAAATGACTACGATTTCTAATATAATTCCAACGGAATAGAGTTGTTATCGACACAAATATAAAGTTTGATCTATGTGGATTTAGACAACGTGAAAATGACTACGATTTCTAATGGAATTCCAACGGAATAGAGTTGTTATCGACTCAAATATAAAGTTTGATCTATGTGGATTTAGACAACATGAAAATGACTACGATTTCTAATATAATTCCAACGGAATAGAGTTGTTATCGACACAAATATAAAGTTTGATCTATGTGGATTTAGACAACGTGAAAATGACTACGATTTCTAATGGAATTCCAACGGAATAGAGTTGTTATCGACTCAAATATAAAGTTTGATCTATGTGGATTTAGACAACATGAAAATGACTACGATTTCTTATATAATTCCAACGGAATAGAGTTGTTATCGACACAAATATAAAGTTTGATCTATGTGGATTTAGACAACATAACTACGATTTCTAATGGAATTCCAACAGAATATAGTTGTTATCGACTCAAATATAAGTTTGATCTATGTGGATTTAGACAACGTGACTACCTACGATTTCTAATGAAATTCCAACCGAATAGAGTTGTTATCGACTTAAATATAAAGTTTGATCTATGTGCATTTCACTCAATGCGAATTTTTTGTTTTGTTTTGTAAAGGTGTTACCTACTGAGTTATTACCTACATACATACATTTTATTACGTCTTAATCCTTAATGGGGCAGACAGCTTTTGGTATCTTGCGGTTCTAAGCAGACAGAGCCCAGGGCCGCAAGACTCAAAAGCCACTTTTAGCATGATGGTGGGCGAGAAGATGAAAAAGCAATCGATATAGTGATGAGTTGCTAGGCGCATCGCCTATTCACAATTTCGCCCATTCCCTTGATAGTCTTTTACGATCTACGCGGAAAGACAAACAGATAGTACATTCCACGTATTTTTTTTCCCAGACCAGCATGGAAGAGTTTAAAATTGTTAATCTGTATGTTATGATGACTCATATAGTTAGAAAATAAATGTTTAAATCTTTGAATCATTAGTCCAATAGTTAAAAGGATTTGCCAATAATCACTATGTTGAGCAGGCTGGTTAGTGATCGATGTATACTGTCTTTTTACTGTTTTCACGAAATCTTTGTAAGGGACTCCTTTTACGACACCTTTAGAAGGAAAAGGAGGGGTGATACCGTATTACTTTTGTCGTGTGGTTTCCGGCAGAGTAGAATAGAGCCACTGCAATCCAAGTCCTCCCGTGGATGTCGCAGAAGACATCAATGAGACCTCTTCAACCCGTCTGGCCAGCGAGTGTACGGCAAAGTCATCTGGCTGCTCTGGCCAAGTTTGGCTCTGGTAGTACAGAGAGGGTCGTGCTCCTGCAGTGGAGACAAAAACACCTGATGATGATTATGATGATCGTATTATTGCCGTCACCATACAAACACACCGTTTAATAGAGATTATATTTTCGCGGCACGCAAAGCAACGCGGTTATGTGTACACGTTGACCGCCACGCCCTTATTAGTGTTTTGCATATTTGTTTCCAAAAGGATACACATGGCACTTAACGTGTTAAGCTCTAATAGGCAAAGATATTAAAATATGACGTGTATTTTCAGATGCTGGTACAAGCTCTGTACGACTTCACCCCACAGGAGGCGGGAGAGCTGGAGTTCAGGCGCGGTGACGTCATCACTGTTACTGACCGCTCGGATCAGCATTGGTGGCAGGTAAACAAAAATTTACTAGTTGTTATGAACTAAGCGAATACGCCTTAAAATGTAAATCACATGAAAGTAAAATGAAATGAAATTGACCTTTGAGTCTTGCGGCCCTGGGCTCTGTCTGCTTAGAGCCGCGAGACCCAAAATGCTCCGTCTGCCCCTTACTTTTAGGGCTAAATGTTTTTATATAAAGATTAGGGATAAACGTAACGGTATTAGAAATGTATATTGTATGTCACCGACATCTACCTGAGGTGCTATTTTTCAAACGCGGAGTCACTACACGAACGGTTTCTTGTATCGAAAAACCATTCGTTTAGATGACTCCGCGTTTAAAAATGGCACTTCTGATCGCGTCGGAGTCACACCTTTTGTGTGTTTGTTGTTTATGAGTCTATATGTAGACACGCCATATTGTGTAGGGGGCTACCTCTACACAATATGGACATGTGCTAATATGTCCATAAATTATAGTCCAAAATTAGTTCACTTGATATTTATTATTGACGACGTCCGTGGCGTAGTGTTCACCATGCTAGTCCGCCACCCAAAGGTTCCGGGTTCGATCTCTGGTCAGGGCAAGTTAGAAAAGGGCCTTTTTCAAATTTTCCTGGGTCTTGGATGTTTATCTGTATGTGATGTCCAAACACAATCACAATTTAAGTATGTTGGTATGCGCTAGCACGAGTCGGCGGGTAGGTAACAACTGCCCTCGTGGCGCATTCAGGTTGCTGACGGTGACATACTATACAGGCTGACTGGTGAATCACGCGTCATATTTAAGGACCTTATAAATCATGATCACTCGTAACGTAAAAAAATATTAAACCAACAAAATACTTATAAATTACAAAGAAACATTTAATCAATTCATTTATTCATCTTTAAAAAAAAGGGTAATACAAAGTTCGTCAAAGAGATCAGTCAAAAATACCACCCCGAATTGTACCCGGTTCAAAGGTACCCATTACGCTTGCCGCATTACCTCTCTGAATTGCTATGGCCAGCCTTTGAACCAGGTACCATCCGGAGCGGTGGTCATATCCACGGGACTTTAATCGTCGTCCAATCTCACTAACAAAACGCTTCGCTTCTGAACACCAAGGTCCAGCTGTTTCTACGGCAACTGGAACGAATTCATGATTTGAATTTAATCAAATTAGTGTGCAAAGTACGCAGTGTACTTGGCGTACACCGAATCGATAGAGTAAGAAACACTGAACTGCTCTCCAGGACCAAAATTGTCGATGTAGGTGTCAAAAAGGCAAAACTGAAGTGGAAGTGGGCCGGACATGTTTGTCGTATGAGACCGGAAAGATGGGCAAGAAGAGCGACGTTATTGGTTGCAGAAGGACGCCGGCGTAGGGGAAGGCCGAGGAAAAGATGCGAGGGACGATATTGAAAGCTACATGGTTGTGTAGCATTGTGGATGGCAGCAAGGTGCCTTGGATCGTGAATGGTGGAAGCAAGGGGAGGCCTTTGCCCAACAAAGGGACACTATATAGGCTATAAAAAAAAGTGTGCAAAGTCTCGGGAGTGTTTGGAAACCTATTACCTACCTACTTCGGCTTGAAAATCGCTTTCATCGCGCGTAGCGCGAGTGTCCAAACTTCTTGTTTTGAACGAAAATCGATTACTGATATGCAAGGTGATTTACCAGTCAGCCCGTATGCGTCTATAGTATGTATGTATGCGCTCAAGATCTATGTTAAGCACCAATTTTTATATATATTTGGAACGAAAATCGATTACTGATATGCAAGGTGATTTACCAGTCAGCCTGTATACGTCTATAGTATGTGTGTGTTAAGCAATGTGTCGTGTTGCAGGGCGAGATCGCGCACCGCCGCGGGCTGTTCCCCGCCTCGTACGTGACGGCGTACCACTCATAGTGCCCGCGCGCTTGCCCCGCCTCGCCTCTCTCGCTGCGTGTTGTGTGCCGGCCGAGGGGTTACTGACCCCCCAATATCAGAGGAAACGTTGTAGTTTTCTTATCTAACCTATTTCACGTTGTAAACCCAACGCTAAGGCCTTTAAGCTTGTTAAGGTCTTCCCATGCGATTGAAGCACGGGTCTTGAGCGTTCACTGTCACAGCTAACAAAATACAGGTTGTTTTACCCACCAGCTGAATTTTTGGAGCAAGTTCAGTCCATGATATTGAATTACTTTCTATAAAAATGTTATTAAAAATCGTTAAAAAAATTCGCAATCTGTATGGCCGAGCACCGATTTGAATGGGAAGGCGGTTTTATTTTATGGTTTTTCGTTCATTGTCTTTATGGAAAGTAGTTCAGTATCATAGGACTTGGCCCCAAAAATTGGCTGGTGGTTAAAGTCGCTCTGTATACTAACCCCCTCACTCATAAAAAGTTACAAACGTTTGTTATTCCTATTTTAGTTAAAATGTTTTGTCTTTGTCAAATATTGAAAAGAGGAAAAGGGACAAAACATGTTTTAACTAAAAATTTTATGAATATGAGGGTAAAACTATATAAGGAGTCGATTCTGTTCATGATACTGAATAACTTTCCCCAAGAAACGGTGCAGATACTTACCTATTGAAATTCGAAAAACAATTATTACCTTCTCATAGAAAATTAGATTAGCCTATCGATCAATATTGGGGAAAGTTGTTTATTGTCACGGACTGAATTTACCTTGAAAATGGTTTCAGTATATTTTGTTAGACCCATATGGGGCAGACATAGCCAAGGGTCGGAGGACCTAAATGCCACGCAAAAAAGAAAGTTAAAAACAACGACAATGGATTTGATAAGGTAATATATAAATTGTATAGGCACTCAATTATCATTATTTCTGTAGGGTAGTTAGATAATACTTAACATTAATATATTTAAATGAGTGAAATATTAATTTACCATTAAATTATTGTATATTGAACTTGTCATCCCGCTAGTACGCTAAGCGCTCAAGATCTATGCTAAATATTATAAAAGTGACTCCAATTAGCTGGTATGACTTTATTTTGCACAGCCCCGGATCTAATGGGATATTATTAGGGGCCGAAAAATGGATCCTTATAATCATTTCATTCGTTCAGAAAGAGAAACGACGTAGTGCGCACTTTTGAATATAAAATCACATGTTTGAATTTGGATAACAATCCGAGCATTGTAATGCTGTTTACCAATTTCAGAGCACGAGTAACGTACAACTTTCTGAAATTAGTATCTTTTTAGTAAACAAGTTCTATATTTCTTCAAAAGTGTGCATCGCATCTCGGTCTAAAACCCCCCCTCCCCCCGTATACTCGAAGCAGGGGGCTATATTTACATTTTGCCCCGCCTCCATAAAAATCTAGATCCGGTACTGATTTTGCATACAATAAGATTTCTTTTAAAACATCATACAAATTATTTTTATCAAATGACCTGCATTATGATATATAACAATAGTCTTAAAAGATTCACCCACAGGACTACGATGGCTCTGATGCAGTAGTTCTGTTCTGTGTGCCCAACGTCATTAATTTCTCGGCCCGTGTAAGGTTTTATGTAACAGTTTGACTAAAATGCAACCGTAATAATCTGAGTCCTTTCGAGCAAATAATTAATATGATTGTTTTCCGATATGTGAAAACCTGCAAGTATTGAGACTTCGTTGGTCAATTTCTGACGATGTACATATTTATACATTGTCCAATGACAATGTTTAGTCTGTATACTGCTACGTTTTAGAAAATCCTTATTTGAGAGCCTCGTTGCCCGTTTGTAGTAGTTACTTTCTTGATCAGATCACAATATATATTAAAACGTATCCATACTTCTACACAATTTTGATTGTTATTGAAGTTGGTCGGGGCGACTCAGATTACGACGGCCTTCTTATAGTACATGGTGCTTCATGTCCTAAAGCATTTTTGGATACGCAAATCCAATTTATGAGTACCCCGTGACTGCTTATTGTGAGTTATACTGCCCCTTCGAAACATTGATGTTAGTACAAAATTGGTTTCGTGCCGTTGCCCGCGTTTTAAACTTGACGAATTTAATACCCTTAGCTGCAATCGTGACAATTTGCAGGACGAAACAATGATTTGTCCTCAATTACGTGCCAGAATGTTATTTGTAATTTTTTTGAATTATATTTTAAGTAAACGGTGAAAGGGATCAAATCAGTTTTTGCTGAAATTCCCCCGCAAGCATAGATTTTTTTTATGGATGTGATTTTGATAGAACGCCAATTATTTATCCTTTTTTAGTCTATAATGCTCATTTTTAAATATTTACCATTTACATGTTAGTTAAGTAATAGTTTTAAGTTGGTTTTACATTACATATTTCTATCTTTTTTTATAAATGAAAATATAATCTGGTACCTTAGTCACGTAGGATATAAAAGTGTAGCGTCCTTCAAAAACTTGTCTCTTGGTTAGATGTAGGTTCCAACGGCTAGTTTGCTACGCACAATATTAAAGGACCATGCATTTTATTTTATGCAGTGAATTGTATTTAAAAAGCTCTGCAAAAATTACTAAGACTATTCTAAAATGGCTCAGTATCGTGGATTGGATAAACTCATCAATTTGTTTTAGTTATTTTTGTTAGATCTTAAAATTATACCTAATGACGGTTATTGATTTGAGACATCTAAGAACTCTTTTGACTATAGACAGCGAGAATTTTAACAATGACTATGAATGAATAATATAATGTAACAACATGCTTCTTGTCGCTTTCGATGTGTTTTAATTTGGTGCAAGTTGTTACCATTTTAGCGTTTTACAAATTAATAATGCAGTAAAGAATGTCTAAAATGTTTAACGTAAATACCTAATTGAATATTTAAGGAGACGAGATGACGGTGGCGACTACCGTCACATAGGATAATGTTAGGATGCCGCCACACCAGCAGAACTTACGCGGCGTAACTTAAGTTGTAGACATTTCAGCTGCGTAGTTAGGTGGCTCACATGACGCAAGAATTTCTACTCAGACCTAATCAAGTCGTTTGCGCGACGTAATTATTGGCGGATCTAACGCCACTGATGTTTAAATTATTGTAAGGGATGTCCAGTGCACATGTGGACATAATGTAATTAAAGTATGTCACCAAATAAAAGTGTGACATTTTCACTAATGTGAAAACGCTTTGCTGCTGATTGTACAAATGGTGCACCTACTATTGTACATCCTGCCCTGAATCTTGTACACTGGACGATCTCACGCCGATTTCTTTATTTATTATTTATTTCTTATTTATTTCTTTATTTAGCACACAAAACAGATGACAATCATATTCTTATGTAGGTACAATATAAGTTTTAGGTGTTGATCTGGATTGTTTTCCTTACATATGTATGCCTAAAAAGTCTAAACAATTTAAATCATAAGTTTATGCGCTAGAGTTCGACACAATTACAGAATATGCAATGGTTGTGGCCAGACACCGGGCAAAAAACATGATTTAACTTTTACTTTATGACACTATGAAGAAGATTTATATATATAAATGTAAAGTATTGTGAGCGTAACTCTGCGTTAATTCTGTTGGTGTGGTGCGTACTTATCGTCGAGAGTTGATCATCGATCGTGGCACTCATCGGTGTCATTGTACTTAGTTAGCGTTAACATTAGTCAAGACTTGAAATTAATAACTTTGAGTGCTCGTTGACCCAATGTAGATATTTATTTTTGTTATTGTATTGTGCCCAAAATTAATATTTATGGAAACATATGATAGAATTTTAATCGTAAAATGTTCGAATACGTCGTAATATTAGGAGATTCCGTATCCATTATAATTTCGTTTAGTATGTCCCTTCCCAATGTGCAAGGCATTTAAGCTGTGTGTATTATATAATAAGTCCGATGCATCGTTGGCATGTTGTGATGATCCGCGTGAGAATTGTAATACATATAGACGGAGAGGCCTAAGCCAAAATGTCTCTGGAAAGTACAAGCCATGGCGCTTAGAGGTGGTTCTGTCCGAGACGATAGGCGATTTGTATCGTGCTGCATTGTCACATATGCTGTTTAATTTAGTGAACAAAGTTCATTATTAAATCGGAGCGCGTCTCGAATCTATGACAAACAGCCCTTGACTGTTTTGGCTCTAACCTCTTGGACTAATAATATTATTAAAATATACCGTTTGAACGACATTGTCCATAATACGTGCTTCTCGCTGTAGTGACTAGTAAGTGCATGGAAGCAAGTTTTTAAGAAATCGGAAGTGCTATAATCTATTATAATCGAATATTTAAATAATTAAGTTATGATTCTCCAATATTGTGGAAGATGTATAATATTTTTTACTAATAAATTTAATATTGTATCTAACTTGTTTTATTTCTGAATAGAATATTTAGCGTGGAGTGTACACACAAGCATTAACAAACCGCAAAAAGCGCTCTCTCTCCACAGGCCTTTATAGTATTTGTTTAGATGTACACCTGATGTACTTACACAGAATATGTATAAATATTAAACAGAAAAGTTGTACAAAGGCACACTTATGTCAAAAGAAATCTCTTTTCATCGACAACAAAAGAGTAGTAGTAAAATAAAAGTAAAAATAACAAATAAATTATTTATTTCAATATCTTTAACAACGTCACACGCTCAATGGTCTCGTAACAGTAACACAGCATTGTTCTATAAATATAAATAACATCTACAGCCCTTTCAATAACAATTCAATCACCTATCTTAATCTAAGGTACATTTTCACTGAATTCGATTTTACAAAGTATTTTTATTTGTATAGATTTGACGCAAACTTAAGCTTCGATTTGTAAAGACGAAACTGAGGAGTGATGACTAATAATGGTATCCATACTAATAATTAGCATCAAATAGCACCACTTAGTAAATATATACATTTAAAAACATAATTTGTGATTTTTAATGTCTTAGGGCCGCGCTACACTGGATCGACAAGGCATGGCATCGGAAGCGACGCGTCATTTCAAAACAAGCTTTATGTCAAGTGATATAAGATGCATAACCGCTTGAACGCGGAGAGCCGGCCGGCGGCCTGCCGCGCACTCCCGCGGAAAAGACGCCCTCGATCGGTTATGCATCTTATATCACTTGACATAAAGCTTTTTTTGAAATGACGCGTCGCTTCCGATGCCATGCCATGCCAATACAATGTAGCGCGACCCTTATGTAGGTATCAAATTAGAGATTTAAATCTGTTTTTTACATATCTATCTAAAAAAAACAGATTTTAATACATATTAATAAAAAGTACTCTTAAATATAGGTACCTCCACTATATGATTTTTACGCAGTATAAAATGACCTACATACCTATATTTATTTTATTTGTTCTATGAATTGTGCACTATTCGCATTACACTATACCATGGTACAATTTTACTAAATAAGTACTATATTTTAGAGTGTTCTCTGCGTTGCACTATATATATGCTCTAGCTAGAGTTGCGTCAGGCGTAGGCTCACTATAGATTTAGTCCGCCTCAGTCACTCACCATACGTGCGACAAAAATACACGTATATTCGAATCATCCATATCAAATGTAGGATTGACGAGCTGAACTGAACCTGTCGCGAGTCCAGGCCTGATGAAACTATAGGTTCGAGGACCTTCCTACGTTTATTTTATACTGTCAGTAGACTAATGTACAGGGGTCAAAAAGGACATAAATGGTTAGAAAGCACCTAATCTACGAAGTAAAAAAGAAAAACATTCAAACTCTCGCTTACGCTTAATTATAATTTGAGAACGTTTTTATATTGTCTTTTTCAGCCACACTAAACGATTCAGTTCCAATCAAAGCACCCAAGTAGACCAAGGTAGTAAAAAGGAAAGATTTGCGAGACAACACCAGCTACCAGCATTTAAAAAAATATTTCAATAAAGAATCGATCATTCCTGCTTACACTTCTCACTGTCTACTTCAATACAGCTATGTATTTTAGAACACAGCCTACTGTACTACACCAACGGATATTTACGGTGCTAGGCTAAACTAAGTACTTTTAAGTCGCGAAGTATCGTTCCCTTTCCTTTGGTTAGGTATTTGTAAATTAAGATATGTGTATTCGAAGAAGCAAATTTCCTGAGTACACCCTTGTCCGCTTAGTCCGATTTATCGGATCAACGAATGGCGAGGAAATTTTTTCCGTGCATATGTAAGCGATCTTTATGCACTTCTTTTTCTAAAACGTTTTTCCTCCGATGGCCAACATGATGTTCTCGAAAGCTATCCAGTTGATGAGCGCCCAGGGTCCCAGCCGCATCCACAGCGGTAGGAAACCCTTGTAAAGCGATAGCACACCTTCGTTCTTCACGGACTGTTGCAAGCAGTCAATCATGCCGCGGTATAACTTGCCCCTGAAATAAATAAAAAATAAAACTTTTACAACTGATTGAAACCCACTTGCTAGCACATTCAGCGCCTTGTGTATCATTTTTGATACACATTAAGTGTTTTACTATTGTGTCTGAAATCCCCGGCGGTCAATGGGCTAGAATCTAGATGGTCAGAGAGCTGTGCAATGTTGCAGGAAGGCGCTGGATGCAGGCCGCTTCCGATCGGTCGTTTTGGCAATCCTTGGGGACTATGTTTAGCAGTGGTAGCAAGTAAAAAAATGCAAAATAATTTTCTATAATCTGAATCACCGATTTCTAATGAGTGATTCATACAAGTATTTTACAAGTCTGTTTAACTACTGACAGTGGGCTTATAAAAAAGTTGCTTCACAGTAGCATCAAATAAAATGGTTTTAATATACCGAGCAGTAGGTACCAAGACAAAACTAGTTATTCGTAAAATACCAATATTACGATCTAATAGACGATAAGTACATACTTTCAAACAGACAATAAGTATAAGTCACATGCATCTATATTTACGTCCTCAGTACGTCAATAATAACATAAGGCTAAGGTTACATAGCTCGCTTTAAAACGAAAGGAAAAGGACTACAGTGAGTCTGCGCGGGTACCGACTTTGACCCGGTTGGGGTGACCTCGACCGATCAGTACAGACAGCTGCATGGCAAGTCACCCAACACGCATCTTTATGCAGCGGCAATAAGTGCGAAATTGCAATGAATCTGTACTGCTCGGTCTGATGTTACATGCGCGCAGCTGTTCTTGCCAAAACATTGCCACTGAGGAATACTGTAATTATAGCCGATACGGGAAGTTCATGTAATATGCATAAAACTAATTTGGTTCTAGTTATGCCTAATCCCAATGGGTTACGTAGTTATCTCTAGAATTTGATTCTAGTCTATACATATAATAAAACAGTAAAAAAAAATGTGTGCGTAGGTATATTGCATATAGTTCCAAAAAATAAAAATTAGGGGGGATGCAGAAATAGTAATAGAGTAAGAATTTAAAAAAATGTCCGTCTGTATACACGCTAATCTCCGGTAATACTGGACGGATTCGAATGAAACTTTTTTGGCAACACACCTACAGGGTATTTTGGAAAAAGGAAAACCTGATGCAAAGCCGTAATGGTCCAGCTAATCTATAAGAAATATAAAAATGACGGCTTAGAAAAAGTTGTGCAGCCTGATGAGCATTTTCCGGAGACATAAAGTCCACGTGAACGAAGTCGCGGGCTTCGACTAGTTGCTAAATAAAATGATTGGTCACTGCGATATCGTACGTCCCTACGATGGAGTTGATATTTTAGTCTTTTGTGGAATTTCCATACTGTATGATTAGTAAATAGGTAAATATAACACCTACACTAGAAAATTTGAATATCACAAAAAATATCTAATTATTCGGTAATTATTCTTTTTTTTGCAATAAATAAAAGGTGTCACTTTGTCTTATTCTTTGCGTGAAAATAATGCGGTACTTATTTACGTAGGCAGGTAGGTGCCCAAGTACTTAAATATATTCCACGACGTAACCTACTACACTTGGCGCCATTATAGATAGGAATGTAAATACTTACGCTTAGCCTTCGTTTAAATAGTTTAAATAAAGACACTACTGCTATAAATAGAGAGCCTAACCAATTAAACAAAAAAAATTATGTAAGAATAAAATGTTTAACACCATGTTCAGTAAATAATGAAGCCTCTAAAATTTGGCAGTAGGCAGTGAAGCCTCATAAAACATCGAGACACGAAACAAGTTGCCAGTTCATTAATGGACGAAAGAAACCTTAACAATTCAGCAACAATTAATCAGAACATTGCCGAGAACTGTAGGCGGGCGAGTCGCCTAATGGATCGCATCTGTCTTTGAAAAAAGTAGCTGGAAGCTCGTAGTACCATTTACAAAATTAAGACTTATACTACAGGCATAAGGTTTAATATCGATTGCCGTTGGCTATGGTATAACGACACCATATGGGCCGCATAAACTGTACCCGATGAGTCACCCAACGTAGCTCGAGAAACTATCGAAACTAATAGATACCTGTATTTACTGTTTGATACCAGAGACATTGACTGATATATTGACCAAACTTTATGTAATAACAGTCTAACAGTACCTATACATACATAGTACGTATACACGATGACAGACAATACTGAAACTATTTTACACATAAGATATACATACCTAATCTTAGTTCTAATAAAGAAGTGCTATATAAGAGACATCGCCGAATAATAGTATTTTATGCAACAGTTGTATAAGGAGGGTCAAAAAGTGAGTGGCGCAGACGCGATCGAGCATTTTTTGAATACAAGGTTGCATACAATACAACGTTGAGCATTCGTTGAATGCTTTTTCTACGATTATATTTATTAAAGAAAATACAAAACAAAGAATAGTATTATATGCAACAGTAAGGTCAAAAAATACGAGTGGCGCAGGTTAAGAAGACGCCATTGAGCAGTAATATACAACGTTTCATACAGTACTTTTTCTACGACTGTATTTACTAAATAAAATACAAAAATAAACAAAGAAAACATAAAAATGTTTGACATAGGTATCTATGGTACATACAATTCCCAGAGTAAAAATATATATTTTTTTAATTGACGTCTCCATAGTGATTACATCACATACTACACATATCTCTGCTAAATTCATAATACGTTTTTCTTAGGTTGGCAGTATGGTGGGTCTAAAGAAAAAAAAAAGGTTGTAGGTCTATGGCTGGGAGTATCTTTTTGGCGAAATAACGGTACGTGTGCTGCTGGTGTGCTGTTATGGGGAATAGACTATAGACTTTCCTGAAATTATATGTTCTTATCGTGTTCGTGACTATTTAAAAGACACATAAACATAACACATAACAATAGAGTATTAAAAATATTTATATTCATTAGCGTTCGTGACTATTTAAAAGACAGATACATGGTATGTACAGGAGTAGAAAAAAGTAATTATTTATCTTCCCTCGTCACTAGATGGCGCTATAGGTATTAATGAAAATCAATACAATTAATAAAGTATGACTTATATGAAATGCAATAAATTAAGCATAGCATATTCAACACTTTAAGTCACTTTTTTGCCAATCGTGTGTGCTGCCGCCACCTCTGTGAGAGTAGCTGGTACTAATATCGTCTACTAGTTACGTTAGTAATGATATTATCTTTAACTAAGCCTAGGCAAAGTCTGGTGAAACTGTTTTTTTGGCAAATATCCCCAAATTTGTTTTTCGAGTGTTTCTTTAATTTTTATATGTGTAGCCAACACTGGTGCCAATTTTTTGTAGCTGTCTAATGGCTTGACAAAAGTTTAACCAAAACATGCCTACCCATGGCCCTAAAAAACATAATTATTTATCTTCCTCATCACTAGATGGCGCTATAAGGTAATAATTAGAACATAAAAATCTTTTTTATCTATTTAAATAAAGTAGTACAACTCTAATTAAACATATTTGCCTTATTTGAAATGCAATAAATATTTTTGAAGCATATTTAACACTTAGTCACTTTTTTGCTAGTCGTGCGTGCTGCCATCTCTGTGTGCCTTCCTGCAAGGCTCCAGTATTGCCTACTTACGGGCGCTCCGATAGTTCCTATGGCGTTGGGTAAGTATCTGTTACGTTATTAATTATATTATCTACAACTTAGCCTAGACAAAGTTTGGTAAAGATGTTTTTTGGCAAATTTCCCTTTGTTTTTCGAGTGTTTCCTTTTTGATTTTTATATATGTTTAGTCATGTTTTTTGGCATATATCCCAAAATTTGTTTATGGAGTGTTTTTTTTTTGTTTTTTTCATATATGTGTAGCCAACACTTGTGCCAAAATTTTCAAGCTTAGCAGGATTGACGAAACCTGAACGAAAGCATACCTGCCGTCCGGCCCCACGGGCTGGTTCATGAGCCTGGTCTTCATGACGTCTGCCGGAGTTCCCACGACGGCCGCCACGAAGCCGGCGGCGAAGGCGGCCGCAGAGTGTACCAGCGCATTGTCTGCCATTCCCAGCTCTTGGATGAGGTACTGCTTCGCGAAGTCGTAGGCTGCCAGGTCTCCCATGTTCACGAGCGCCGCGCGTTGGACGTTTGGTATCGCACCTATTCGTTCAAAAATTAATCTCAAGAGCCTTAAACATTTTTCATTTTTGATTCGTGACTGGACAATTTCTGTAGCCCATTGAGCAGTATACTTATGGATTGAAGTAGTGTTGCAAGCAATAGTTAAAATATCGATAGTCTATCGATACTATCGTGACCTTGGAAAACAGCAATCATATCGATAGGGCTATCGATAGTATTAATAGTTTCGATACTATCGATAGTATCGTAATATCATTATAATATTGATAGTCAATTTAGCTATCGATAGTAAAAAAAATCTCCCATGGTACTACCGGTAGGACTACTCAGGGCCGGATTTAGAGGTCGAGAGGCTTCGGGGCAACAAAGGAGTGGAGGCCCCCTGGCCCCAAATTATTTTCCAAATAAAGTGGACAATTTTTTTCAGTTGAGTTTTTCAATAAATAATTTATTGTGGAACCAAGTATAGATTATTTTATTATTTAACAAACATATAAATATAATCGGAAACGAGAAATATCTGAAATTAAATTTTAGCGTTAACGAATGGAATGTTCCGAGCTTTTTTCGTCGAAAAATCGTTGATGATTTCGCTGAAATCCAGTTTTTTTTTGTAGTCTCCATTGTGGGGGCCCCTTTTTCGTGGAGGCCCCGGGGCTGTAGCCCCGGTTGCCCCCCCCCCCTAAATCCGGCCCTGGGACTACTGGTAGTACCACGGGTAAGCAGTGAGTATTTCATACAAATTGTAGGTAGTTAGTTACAGTATAGATACTATCGATACTATTAGCTAGTTATCGATAGTCCTATCGATATTATGACTATTTTTCAAGGTTAACTATCGATAGTTATGCAACGCTAGATTGAAGTTGCTACAAATCTTTAAAGCATAATAAACCCTATTTTTTACATGAGCATATTTTTATGGCAAATAAAGATAACATAGGTTTGTAGTTCAGTTCATTCTTAAGGGTCCCCCGACCCTAGACCAAAATACAACTTTCCATACAAACGTAGTCTATGTTTTATTTCAAAACGACATGTCCGATTTGGGCAAAATTTTGTAATTTCAAAGATATTGCAATTATCTAGGTTTATATTTAGTTTCCGACAGTAAAAATATGAACTTGAAATAGAATATAGTGTTTTATATCATTTTTGACCATTAGTATGGGAAACTTCTAAATCGTTATATTTTCTTTCCAGTTCATAATTTTAGTATAGGAAACCCAATATAACCCTAGATAATTGCAATTTCTTTACAATTACCAATTTTTACCGGAATCTGACATGTGGTTTCAAAATTAAACGTGTACTACGTTTGTATGGAGAAGTCTAGGGTCGCCGGACTCTTAACCATTGCTCTTTGATGGGTTTCACAATGTTCTTGCGATAACTTTAAAGATTAAATTTGAAATCAGATAACCGACGAACACTAAAACACTTCACGGGAATAAAAACGTTTAAAAAAATAATTTTCTATTGATTTTGTATGAAATGTCACTCTTCCGAGTACAAATAAGTTGATCGACTGTAACTTTTTCATTTGTAAACCCTACTTAACTGTGACAGTTTTCCTTTAAATTTCAATATATATATAATCTAATGCCGTTAATTTATTTACGTGTCTGTATTCAACCGTTTAGTAGACAAATGGGCAGGTAATAAGGCTGCGTTTCCACTGAAGCGAAGCAGAGCGGAGAGGAGAGAAATTGACCAATCACATTGCTCGAAATCTCCGCTCCGCTTCAATTCAAACAGCGGAGCGGAGATTGCGAGCATTGTAAACGCAGCCTAAAGCGGTAAAAATTACGAGCCACATTATATCTTTATCTTTTATTATATCCTACGCTGCAACCAAAAACCTAGCTGCGCAGCTTTGCAGACTTTTCTGCAATACCAACGGCAGAGTACGACACAAAAGATGATTATTGTATACTAACCTCTCCAAAATCCCAAGATGCCAGCTTCAGCATAGAGTAAGGCGTAGGCTTGCCTGCAGTTCGAAAACCGGGGCGCCTGTCCCTGCAGCACCCGGCGGCCCTCGGCCTGCATCTGCACTTTGACCAGGTCGGTGGGCGACGCGATCAGCTGCGCCAGCGAGCCCGCCGCCAGCCCGCCTGCGGGACTTCAATTATGTTAACATTACACCTGTCCAGAAATTGCTGATGTTTAGCAATACTGTATTTTAGCTTTATTTTATTATTCATATCAATAAGTAACATAATCCAACCGAATACAATTTTTTTTTGTTTAATCTGCCCAAAAATAAGTAAGTTAAAAGCTTTTAAAATATGATTGAAGGGGAAACGGTAAAGTAACAGAAAAGGGATGAACGTACAGCGGTCTTGACGTCACTGCTATTAGGTCTTGCGCGTACTCAAGATAGTGAGATGTCTCCACCATGTTTCCACTATTATATATAAAATTATTAGCTATTTCTTTTAAAAAAAACTTGTAGGTGAGCCGGCAGCCGGAGTAGATTAAGTAGTGTTGGAACATCCGCATCAGCCCCTAACTTACTCTTAAAGTCTCACTTACCCACAAAGGCGGCCCCGAGAAACATCTTCCCGTGCTCATCCTTCAGTCTCTCTCTGATCTGCTCGTAAAAGATGAGCCAGCAGCCGGAGTAGATGGCGTGTCGTTGGAACACCGGCGTCAGCCCATAACTTGAGCACACCCTCCCGCTTGGTGTACCATAAGAAAACTCTAAGAAAGTCTCACTAACCCACAGAGGCAGCTCCGAGCGAAATCTTCCCGTGCTCATCCTTCAATCTCTCTCTGATCTGCTCGTATGAGTCAGCAGCCGGAGTAGATGGCGTGTCGTTGGAACATCGGCTTTAGTCCCTACCGTAAGCAGACTCACTCTTAAACTCTTACTTACCCACAGAGGCGGCTATTAGGGGCATCTTCCCGTGCTCATCCTTCAGTCTCTCTCTGATCTGCTTGTAGAAGATGAGCCGGCAGTCGGAGTAGATGGCGTGGCGTTGGAACGTCAACATTAGTCCCTAATTTAAGCAGATTCACTCGTAAAGTCTCACTTACCCACAGAGGCGGCCCCGAGTGACATCTTCCCGTGCTCATCCTTCAGTCTCTCTCTGATCTGCTCGTAGAAGATGAGTCGGCAGCCGGAGTAGATCGCGTGGCGTTGGAACATCGGCATCAGGCCCGTCCATAGCTTCAGAATGCCCTCCTGCTTGGCTATGCCCACCGCGGTCTTGATCATCCCATGGTTTTCTAACTGGAAAATGTGAACTACAGTCTTATATGGTACTTTTTCGAAATTAAAACTTATTGTCTGTTTACTTGGAAGTTTTTAGGATATTAGTAAATGTTAGGAAATAAACTAAGAAAAGCCTGTATGCCTCTCTTACATAAACATCTCTCACAGGCCTACTGGAAGAGATCTCTTTTAAGATATGCAGTGCCTTTGTAGGTACTAGGTATTTTTATTTTTTAAATTCTCGTTATACATTTTCCGTGTACATAAATTGATAAATGAATAAATATTATTCAAGAGGAAAAGGTTTTGCTCAAGAAGAGAAAGAAACAATTGGCATAATAGGTATATCAATAAAAAAATTACACCTTAGTTTTTTTACCTTGTATCCAACTTTAGCGGCCGCAACTTCTGATTGAATTTGTAGCCTCGTTTTCGTCAAGTCGAAGGGATATGTAACTGAGAAAAAAATTAATATATGTACTTAATTAAGTAGCACTTACTTAATACCCTATTTATAAGTTAACACTTTACTATACTTTAGACGGTAAAAATATATGGTGTGTCCGTTTAGAGTAACTTTTAGTTGCAAATATTTTAAGGGCAACATCAGTCAAGATAGAGTAAAACTTTCTCCAATAAACTTTTACCAACACATTTAAAATAAATCACTTTTCGAAGAGAGGCAGAGTTCAATCCTTCATAAAAAATGCAGTAACGTGGGCCTAGCCTCCTGATGAAAGTAATTTTTAAAGTTTGAACTGCCCGTTAAGAAGTTTGTACTCTTTATATTCAGAAATAGACGTAAGTGATACAGGAAGGATCCGGGCCGCAACTTCGTCCGCGTGCTCAAAAACTAAATTCCGGAATAAAAAAATCTCCTTAACGATATGCGTGTCAAGTCAAGTTTCATTACAAATCGGTTCAGTGCAATTTGTTCTAAAATTGCTTCTTTTTTAATAAAGATGGAATTTAAGATGCCCAGCACAATGTCATAAAATCGTACCTGTCGGCTCGCCTACCTGTTATACCCAAACGCTAAGACCCTGCGCTCGGACCTTTAAATTCCATCCATAACGCTACAGGTAGGCGCGCGAGGGGTTTTGATGTTACTGTTAGTAATGGGTAAGACTAAGAATAAGGTCTAACAAAATATTTCAGACCAAATAAAAAACAAAATATACAAAAAATAAAATAGTTTTAACTATTTTAAGGGTGAATTCAGTCTATGACAATAAACAACTTTTTTCGAGGAACATGTATGTCGAAATATGAAAAATATATTTTATGTTGATTGTTCAAATCCTGTTCGAATGTAGCATTTAGGTACTACCATTACCAATAACTAGATATTTCTTACATAAAATATCAAATTTGATCGTTGATTTCTTGCAATTACATGAAATACGACGTTTACCAAGCATATGAAAAAAGTTCTAAGAGTCTAATTGGATAATCCGGCAATTTTATGTATGTACTAGCTGTGCCACGCGGTGTTACCCGCGCCTAAAGTGTGTCAGCTAAATCTGGGTGGCTAATCCAAGGTGTCAGCTTCCTGCATACCAAATTTTATCAATATTAATCCAGCCGTTTGCGCGTGAAAGATTAACAAACATCCATCCATCTATCCGTAATTACAAACTTTCGCGTTTATAATATTAGTAGGAAGTAGGATGTATGTTCGACTATAAAAGCTGTATTATAGCCCTTACCAGTCTCGGCAGCCCAGGCGCCCAGCACCGCGACCGCATACCGAGTGGCCACGGAGTCAGTGGTTTTGGCCGCGGGGTGGTCAGCGTTGCGTAGAACCGGCATAGTATATATAGGTCACCTCGAAGGGTACGAAGTGTCCATAATACCTGTCAAAACAAGAAAGCTTAATACATACGCATATATATATAATGAGTTATGTAAAACTTATATTTTTAAATAAAAAAAATGGAATTACGAGAGATAGACACATTGAAATAGTAGTAGGTACCTTTGTCTTCGCGTTAGTTAACCCTTTCGCCGCGAATGTCGGATTTATCCGACAGTGAAATTACTGAAATTACAAAGATACCTTGGATTCTCTGAGCCAATCCCGAAATGGGCACGAAACGCGGTTAAAGGGTCGCAGTCAAAGTGTTAAACTTATCTCTACAGCTTGTTCTGTATACCTACCTACATTAGTCGCCTCTTACGACACAAGTGGGAGAGGAATAAATGGTGATAAATCGTATCATAGTCTGCCGTTACCACCCAGCCATTAAAATCACATTGCAATAATGTTTATAAATATGTATAAATAATTTACATGTAATGGTAACTAAATAGTTTTCAATGTTTACCCGACTTCAAAATAGGAGGAAGTTATCAATTCGACTGTATTTTTTTGTATGTATGTTACGCGATATTTTCGTCAACGTGGACCAATTTTGATGTTTCTTTTTTTTATTTGAAAGCCTTCACTCCCAAGTTGGTCCCATATTAACTTTGGAAGACATGATGAAGAACTTTGGAGATATGGAAGAAACTCCTGAAAGAAAATGAAGTGGTTTTTTTTTTAAATTTAATTATATTGTACACTATCCTACCTTTCCAATAACTATTTATTTTATTTATTTATATAAAATTTTATTGATCCACAATAAGTAGACATCGACATCGCTAAACGCGTCCTCACACAGTCAACCATAAATTTGTTTACCGTCTCCGAAACTGAACTTTGGATCTATTATCGTTCCTAAAATACATTCGACACTTGTGCCTTTTTAGGATTCTGTAGTAAACAAGGAACCCTTATGGTTTCGCTATGTCTATCTGTTTGTATGTTTGTCTGTCTGTCTGTTCGTCTCTATTTTACTCAGAGACTATTAGTACTAGAAAGTTGTAATTTGGTTTGGGTATGTATATTAATTAATTAAAATCTTGATTTTTATTATGGTAGCTCCCATACAGGTAAAGTGGGAGTCAGTTTTTTTCTTGATCAATCCATCATTATGTGGGGTGATGTAGGGTATCGATGAATAGGTCTTTTAAAAAATATTGTGAGCTTGTGAATACCCTTCTTTGATTTAGGGATCCGTTTCTGAAATATTTCTTTTAAACTAAAAATTTTTGTTAAAGTCAAGAGCCCTATCTGCTAAACGGTTATATATGGACACGTGAAAAAAATCACAGCTGTAGTACATACCTACTTATAACGAAATTTAAAGGAAAACCTTAATTAATCTAATACAGGCAATAAAGGTAATAAGGTATATTCAAAGGTATTGAAAAATAGGATCTAAGTAGGTTTACCTTTGTACTTTCGCATTACAGGACTAGATTAACTGTGCAAAGGGCAGAGTGCTCGCAGCATTGCGTAGTGACTTATTAGTAATCTGCGGCATTACTCACAGCGTATTTACCTACTTCGTAACTATCCTACAGCCCGTTACTATTGTGGTTAGCCTTTGAAGTTGTCTTTAAAGGGATTACAGTATCTGCCTTGTCTAGCCGGTTTAGTAAAGGGTCTAGGACAACAAAACTCTTTTAGACAGTAACACACCACCTTCGTAGGACTCAGCTTTACTCTACAGCTGATGTTTTTCTTAATATACTTATTGCAATGGTATCCGATTTACATGTGTATGCAAAATTTTTACCCTATCAAATAAAAGTAGAAACTAAAAAAAATTAATAGGACATTTACGCTTACGCATTTAAGCTTATTTACATATATACATTTACATACAATGTGGAAGGGATATACCCGTAATAAACATATACTAGATCACTATAGAATAATTAAATTAAAATAACCGTCAAACAACCTCAAACATTTCGACATTCCCATACAATGTTAATACAGGTAATAAAGGTATTAGGTACGGGAAATGTAAAAAATGTAAAAACATTTTTTGTTCTTTTACTGTTATTTTAATTCCATCATACTATTATAGTGATATAGTACAGCCCGTGGTTCGATTTATTACGGGCCTGTCCCTTCGACGATGTATATACCAACGTAACAAACAAAAGGTACTTAAAAAAATAAGAGCACTTGAAGCAGGAGAGTTACAGGAGCTACCTAGTCTTTTTAATTTGCACGCATCATAAATCTCACTATCATAAAATTTAATTCTCTGAGCAAGCAATAAAATCATACAATGCTAAGAAAGCAAGTTTATTGGAAATCGATACGATAGTTGGCCATCGAGTTACGTAAAGGTCGCCACTAATGGTACGACTGAAATAGTAATGTATGCCAGAGTACGTCACGGCAATAATTTTCCATGAACGTTTTAGTTAGAGTTAGACAAAGTTATTGTCACATTTGTGGCGGAAAATAACGAGTACACAATTGTTCATTTCACTGTTTAGCTTGATTGGTCAATTTAAATATTTACTTCATCATCATCAGGTCTTTTAGTCTCCACTGCAGGAGCATGACCCTCTCTGTACTACCAGAGCCATAATTGGCCAGAGCAGCCAGAGGACTTGTCCTACACTCTCCTCGCTGGCCAGACGGGTTGGAGAAGTCTCACTGATGTTTATAAGCTTTGTTTAGATTCTATTTCCTAAGTTTTACGAATCCACGGGAGGATTTGGAGTGGACCTATTCTACTCTGCCGGAAACCACACGGCTTTAAACGGATTTCCATTACCCAAATATTTACTTCATACATAATAACCGACTTCGTAACAGCAGAGTCAAGTAGGAACGAAATGCCACACTCTTTCCCACTCCCACGGGTGTCGCAAGAGCGACTAATGGTAGCAAGAATGGACCGTCCTGTGCAAAGACTACTACAGTCACCAACAACCTGCCCAGCGTGCTGATTATGAGAAAAATCCCTTTTTTTTTCGGAAAGGCTATTTACCAGCAAAGAGTTGATAGTCTTCAAAGAAGCACTTTTCCCAAAGTTATTGCATACTAAGAAGTTTTCTTTTTTGATCAATATACAGAAATTTTCGGACAAACTGGCGAGATGGCCTGTTTTATGTCTTCATTTAGAGTGTTATGGCTAACACTGAACGTAAAGATATAAGCTTTCAAGTTGCCCAAACGAATTAAAAATAGGTAGTATAAAGTATCAGTACCTGGGCGACCGAGCTTTGCTCGGTTACATCTCAAACATTAACTAATTTTTTTTAACTTGTCTAAAAACAATGCAAAATAAAAAAAAAATATAAACTTAAACATAAAAAAAAAACAAAATTAAGTCACCGAGTGGGATTCGAACCCGTAACACTCTTTCTAGCGGTCGCTATCCTTAACCACTGAGCTAAATCAACGCGGTCGCGGCGCGACGAAATTAGCGACCATATTCTGCGTGGAAAGAAAAACGCATGAAAACTCGAAAACACGCGTTTTCCCAAACATGAAACTAATCTAGATCGATTGTTTACCCCCGAAAACCCCCATATACAAATTTTCTGCGAAATCGTTAGAGCCGTTTTCGAGATCACAGAAATTTATAAATAAATATATATATATATATACATACAAGAATTGCTCGTTTAAAGGTATAAGATTAAAGTTATAAATATTTAAAAAAAACTATATTATACCTACTTACTTACATTAGTTTGTTCATACTAGGTCAAACGAAAACTAAAAAGAAAACTTCTTTGTTATTGGAAAAAAAATTGTTTGACCTTGTTTCATTTAAGTGATTTTAAATGTACTTACGTGCCTAAAGTGTAAACAAAAAAAATCTTTTTTAAAGGGTCAATTAATTTATAATATTCTGAACATCTGTCAAAATAATGACCCTAACTCGGCTGTAAAAGTCAAGCTTAAACATAGCGAACTTGTAACAGAAATCTGTTTGGAAAAATGGGTTTCAGTAAGAGAGATAGTATTGGAAAACGGCCAGCTATGCCAAATGACACGCCAATTCTACAAAATTCCAGCTCTACCAAAATGCTCAACCAAAATGATATTTTTATCGGAAAACATAGGTTTAAAAAAAACAATAATAACGGTTAGTACATAGTTCGGTTGTTTTAGTTCGGTTAGTACATACAGCCTGTTTCAAGACTTTAAAAAACTTTATTGCAGGATATATATGTCGCAGTTGGATTGTATAATTCGCTGTTATTCAAAAACTCTAGCTGTTTGGCATTACAGCTAGGTTTTGTAATATAGCTAAAAATCATTCAGCTAGATCGTCCAATGTGTTACGTTTAACAAACTAGCTAACGTAAGATTGTAGAACGATTAGTTCGGAATTCTGCCACTTGTGGGTCTTGTGGCTTGTGAAGTGTCAGTGTCATACATAACAACAAATATGGCCTCCCATAAAGTAAATTCTTCGCCGCGTTCCGGGACTAAGCTGTTTTTATCAAGAAACATCGGGGGCATCGTTTGTGATTTCGGAGTGCAAAAGTTTGAAAAGAATAAAGCAGACCTTTAGCTTGGATCCCATATGGTTATTTCGACGCCCGCCTTCCGGCAAGATGAAAAATTCACGTGGATCAATTGGCCGTAAGAAATCGCTGCGCCATTGAGTTGTCGGGTTTACAAAATTTCTATATTTCTAATCCAATTGCATCGAGCTGTTCTTCATTGGTGTTTTATGATGTTGGAGACTGAATTATTTAGTAAGGAGTTGAATTGAGATTTTATTTCCATCGCATGAGTAATATAAAAATAATAAAGAACAACTATTGTCCCCTCATATATTATTTCGTTTGGTAACACAGTTTTATTCAATAATGGTAACCCTATATGTCATCTTAACGCTAGCTGTTTTGTTAAACGTAATTACGTAACTCATTGACAATCGAGCTGAACTATTTTCAGCTGTTTTACAAAACCGAGCTGTATTGCCAAACAGTTTTTGAATAACAACGGATTATACAATTCAACTGCGACATATATAATTCTTCTTATTCGTTCAGCCCTTCATTTTGGACAGCTTACTCAAGAAGAAAATTTCGAATATTAAAACTTTTTTTACAAACTAGATCAGGTGATTGCTCAGTTTGTATGAAAAGTTTTCTGTTCGTATTTAAATTTTTCCTGACACATCACATATTTATACAGGAAATATGTAACTACCTACAAAAAAAATATTGCAAAAGATTTTTTTTTGTTGTAGCTCCCATGAAGTGGTGTGGTAGTAAATTTTTTTTACTAATCATTGTTTTGGGTATTGCATAATACGTCTTTCAAAGATATTGTGAGCATGAGAACACCATAAATTGATTTAGGGATCCGTTTCTGAAATGTTTGGGTTTTTTGGTTTGTTTGGTTTTATAGTGCAAATTTTTGTTAGAGTAACGTGAAAAAATTCACTAATTATTTTTTCACGTTACTCTATATATAAATAAATTTAAAGAAAAACTATCAGAGGTAGTAGGGTTTACAAATTAAAAAGTTATAAGCGACCAACCTATAAAATGATCTCGTAAAACGAAAAATTCATACAAATTCAGTAGGAAATAAGTTTTTTAGACATTTCACATAGTCGCGTGAACTCAAAGTCGACATTCGTAACTTAGGAACCTTACACTGCGCTGCGCATGGCTCGATACGCACTTGGCCGGTTATTTATGTGTTTTTCCAGCGCGTAATTTTTTACTCGTAGTAAGGCGGACTTAATTTTTTAAATTAGTTATTAATTACTAGCATGTATTTTCTATTTATTTCTCTGTTTGGATTTTTGAAAGCTTTTGAAAGATTGATGATGACGACTTGTCTCTTGGAATGTAATTAGTTGCATAGTCAGTGTTTGCTTATAAAATAAAAATTGAGACTTGAAATATTTATAGTAGATAAATAGAAATATTTATATTATTCAAAATAATGTTAAATAATTATTTTATAATATTAATTAATAAGGTAAAATAATATTTAGGTAAGTTTATAAATTTTTTTAATTAAATATCTACTTGCAAAAAATATGTAAGTACACTTCATTACCTGACTTACTAAAATAAAATAAAAAACGTTTGTTATCAAATACGGCTTGGCTTACTGTATTATATGTACCTATAGTTAACACGATAACACAGTTATTATTGACCAAAACTTAGTTAACTAAGAACAAAAACAAAATGAATATGTAAGAAACAAAAATATTGTTGGTAAATACTTATCAGTTGACTTGATAAACGTAGCACTGAATGTGAGGAAACATAAACTAAACTGTATTTATTACCTCGTTTGGCGCAAAATGCAAACAGCTCCTCAGGTGATGAACTCCGGAGCACGACTGATACCGAGCTGATGGCTGATGTTAATGATATGTGATAACATGATGCATTGTACTATGTCATATGTATGACTGTTCATACGCATATCACCAATGAGTTATTGCGGTCAGCCGGTACAAAGTTTAGTTTTGTTAACGGAGAGGTAAAGTTTGTGTCGGTCGTTTCAATTAACTCGAGTCAAATAAATTGGACTTGCGACCGAATGCGGAATTAATGTATTTGGCATAAAGTAATTTTATTATTTAATACCTATACATATACGAGTCATGATTCCATTTATTTAGCCGTTTGGTTTTCGGCGGAGTAGAATAAGGCCACTCCAAGTCCTCCCGTGGATGTCGTCGAAGGCGACTTAGGAAATAAACAAAGCTTATAAACATCAACGAGACCTCTCCCACCCGTCTGGCCAGCATAAAGTCTTCTGGCTGCTCTGGCCAAGTATGGCTCTAGTAGTACAGAGAGGGTCGTGCTACTGCAGTGGAGACAAAAAGACCTACCAATGATGATGATTTCATTTACACGTAACTAACGTTAGGTAGTTAGTTGATTTTAAAAATATGTTTTTGGCCAATGTAGATATCTACCATTCTACCACCATACACACATGTGACCTATGTATGTGACGAGCAATTATAACCGAATCAATTTGAATTGCCCAATTGCTACGACTGCTACTATCGACCTAATAAAATTCCTTCTTATCTATTGAGATTTTCAAGTAGTGGGTGTAATAAAATAGAGATGCAAAAGGTTGGACCCGGAATTTAACTATGTAGGTACTTACCTATTTTAGAAGATATGCAACAAAACAAAAACATACACAAATTAATAATAAAATTGTTACAATCTATATACTTACTTAAGTACTTGATTCTTTATTTATTTATTGTGGTATACGTTTATAAGTACTTTATTTTTAGTAAGTATTTAGTTTATTTAAGTTTAGTTATAATATTTTATTCTGGTCTAGTAAAACAGTTTAGTTATTATTTGCCATATAAATAAATATATACTTATAATAAAACAGTAAAAAAAGTGTGTCCGTAAATTAAATATATTTTTCAAAAAAAAAAATTGGGGAGATGGAAACTTAGTAATAGAGTAAGAATTTAAAAAAATGTCTGTACATTTGTCTCTTTGCACACGGTAATCTCCGGAAATACTGGACGGATTCGAATGAAAGTCTGGGCAACATATAGGGTATAAATTATGTTGGAAAATGGAACACCTGATGCAGAACTATAATGGTCCAGCTAAACTATAAGATATATAACAATTACGCCTTAGCAAAAGTTGTTCAGCCTGATAAGTATTTTCCAGAGACAAAGTTCACGCGAATGAAATCGCGGGCTTCGGCTTTTTGTAAATAGGTTATAAAAAAATCTAATAACTTACCAATGCATTAAATTAACTACGACACATGCACTACTGATAAGGATACATTTGTAAGTTATAATTCGCTATAAAACAAAGAATTAAACTTGCAATTTTACATTCGTAAATTTCGTGGCTGCTGCACGTCGAGCACAAACTAAATGAATTCAGTAATTAAAATTATTTTCTGTTAAACAGAACGAGGTCCCCGGATGTGTGTTTAGGTAATTGAGATTTTTATGATCATTACCTATTACCTAGTGATTAAATTTAAAGAGTTAAACCTTTTTGAAAGTCTGATTTGAAAACTTAAAAATTAATTGAAATTTTTCTTTCTTATGTAGCATACAAAAACCAATTCATCTTTTATCCCAAGAAGTAGAAACAGGGGTTTATAAGTTTTACATTTGTGTCTGACTATTCGTCTCTATAGCATCTATCGTAGCTGTCAAAGGGTTGGATTCTCTTCAAAAACGCTTATCTTTTTAGCTATTTCTTTCAGGAAAAATGTTCATCTGTTTCCTAGTATCGTCTATGACATCCATGGTAAGTACTTTAACAAATGAGGTTTCTATTGATGGAAATGTCTTTCGTACGGGGGTTATAGGCTACGTAACTTCTCAATGAATTCAATGTTATTCATTCTATAGGCAAAAAGTAAGTTACTTAAAAAATAAAATAAGTCGAATCATACATTGTTTGGTATCAAATGAATGAAGAGGCTAAATTAGCAGATTTCAAAAATACATCATCACTAGTTGTTTCTCGATACTGTGTTATTGTACTTTCACTGGATTATTGTACTTTTTAGCAAGAATCTTCCCCTAGTAGAGTTTTAGTTTTTAAAATAAAACTATATCTTCTTGCATTAGTTATCCATATCCCATGAAAATCTAAACAAAATGAACTAAGTTTCTAATATTTATGTTTAATTTTTAGTTTGTTTTATTTGCAATTTTTAGTTAATTTCAAAAATTAATTTAATCTGTCCTAAATAAATAATGTATTACTAATACATATACCTAAGTATAATAAGTAAAGTTTCGTGTAAATAGGAGAAGACCTATTTACTTATTTATAATGATTTACGATAAACAATGAACACACTTGGGAAAATCAATAAAAAAAAAAACATTACAGTCACCTAATCAAATTCTGATATAGTTGGTTCTTTATCATTAATACTTGCTATTTGATATATAAAAGCATACTTACTAAGAACATTGCGTATTGATTTTTATCGTGTATTGATTTTTATCGTATCTTGAAATAAGGCCATTTAAGATTAAAAATATAATTAAATGCATATAACTATTTACTATTAATTGAATTTTTTGTTCCTCTTTTATATTTATTAACCGAGCGAGCGAAGCGAGCGAAGCGTCTCAGTTTCGAGACTAGCTAAAAATTCTTTTGTCCGTCTGTCTGTCTGTCTGTCTGTCTGTCTGTCTGTCTGTCTGTCTGTTCTCGCCTACAGGTCGCATTTCTTAACCGATTCTCATGAAATTTTGTAAGCAGGTTCAGCAACTAAATAGAATTTTTTTGTCGAGCCAGTTTTCCGAAATTTTTCAAAATGGCGGAAATATGGGGGTTTAATATTTTAAAACTGTCATATATCCGCCATTTCAAAATATTTTCAAAAATGTCATTAGACTTTTTTGTTGCCATTATGAAAACGATTTTTTTTTATTTGAACAACTTTTTTGTCTGATCAACTTTTTTATACGTTATACTTAAACGGGTTTAGGATGACTCGCGAAGTCTAGCTGACTAAGCCGTGACGAATATAAAATACAAATCCTCTTACAAAATATACTTAAACTATTTAACGGTGAATTCAGTCCGGGCTACTGAACAACTTTCTTAAAAATACATATCTCCCCTTGGGTCCACGAAGTAATCTCTGAACAATATAAAATTCATCCAAATCATGTACATTATTCTAAAATAATAATCGCGAGGTCTAAGTTCGTGGCGAACTACTAGTTTTAATATTACTGGATAAAATGGATTAATGGTTTTATCTGTATACAAAATTTCCTTGTAAAAGGGCTATTAGATATTAAGAGATGTGTTGTGTATTGTGGTAAGTCAGACAAGTAAAAAGTTTCAGCACTTTACTCTTGCACAAGTAATACATACAAAATACATCAGCTCAATGCATTTTAAAACTATTTGTCGACAAAGTAGGTCAGAAGTACAAAGGTCGTTTGGTACTAAGTCTTCTTTTCGTCTTTGGAACAAATATGTAGCTATGTTCAATGAATGTCCTATTTTAGCTAA
Organism: Acrobasis consociella; assembly: GCA_963555685.1. Classification (NCBI taxonomy): domain Eukaryota; kingdom Metazoa; phylum Arthropoda; class Insecta; order Lepidoptera; family Pyralidae; genus Acrobasis; species Acrobasis consociella. The sequence goes on from OY743115.1 coordinate 12,603,847, forward strand.
GTTCGGCTCTTATAAGGGGTTAGTCTGTGATTGCTCAGTACGTGGCACACAACTTTAAATAAAGTTAAGTAAACCCTAGGTCTAAAAGAAGCAGATCTTGCTTGAAGCAGAAGTCTACTGACTGATGCAGCAAGGAGGAAAAAAATGAGAGAAGCGCATGAGTGACGTGCCAACTTTTCCTTTTATTGCAAGATTATTTAACTTGCAACTGCAGAGTATGTAAGTTTTCGACACTTTTTTTCCAGTTGCTGGTAAAATATTTCTTTGGGTTAAAATTTGACTAATGATGCCATAGATCAGGTCTATTGATTGAGCTGGAGAGCTGCCATAGAATAATTATAATTATATTAAACATCCTTTTGGTTCCTACACTAGGCGTGGCCTGTATTGTAGGTAACCATTTATTATACTTATTAACAGACAACTTGTTCCGTGTAGTGTCAATACTACTCTGAGATCATAATTTTTAGAATTCTTAGTTTATTAATAACAAAGATATTTCCTAAATGCCACAAAGATATTTCCTAAATGCATATAGTAAGTAACTCAGTACCATAACGATGCAACCCCACACCGTCCTTATTTTGAGTCGTACCACAGAATTTCTATGAGAATTACTTCATTGTACAAAAATCAAACATTGCAAACAATTCTTTTATGTTGAATTTCTTTGTTAGTGCTGCCGATTTTATTATCACAAATTTATTTACTGTACGACCAAGTATGTTTGCAAATGCATTCGGTATTCAGTACAGCAGAACTTTCCCTTCAAACACAAATGAATCCGCGTGATCGGTTTAAACGAATGATAAGTAACGAGGTGACTGTTTGAATAGAACCCTAAGCTTATATTATATCACACCGCACGCACTGAGAACTTTTTAGGATCTCTCATACTTTTCCAGTTTTATTAAAAACTTTTTATTTGGGCAAACTTTTAAGTATATAGGGGCCTAAATCTGAGGAGTATTTAAGTATATTAAGGTCTAACAAAATATCCTGTGTATTTTGTTACACCTTAAAATTTAAGATCTTAAAACTTTAAAAGTGAATTCAGTCCGTGATAGTGAATAACCTTCCCCAAAGAAAGTATAGCGAAATATGAAAAATTATTTTTGGCTTTCCATATAAACTCAGATCAGCTGATCGGTCAACTTGTATGCGAGACCAAAAATTACTTTTCACATTTCGATACGCGTTCCTTAGGGAAAATTGTTCAGTATCATGGACTGAATTTATTCTTTATATAGTTTTAGTAAGTATATTCTGTCAGGCCTTAAATTTTATTTAATAAATATACAGGGATAAATTACACTGATTGAGCTAGCCCCAAAGTAAATTCGAGACTTGTGTTATGGGATACTAACTCAACGATACTATATTTTATAACAAATACATATACATTTAGATAAACATTCAACACCCAGAACAATTTGAAAAAGGCCATTTTCCAACTTGCCCTGACCGGGGATCGAACGCGGGACCTTTGGGTGGCGGACTAGCATGGTGACCACTACGCTGCGTTTTATTTATAGTATAGGCCGTGGTGCGATTTATTACAGGTATATCCCTTCCACGTTGTATAGTATTACATGGATATATGTAAACGAAAGGGTAAGGAGTTTCTACATGAAGCTAAAAATAGCATCAACTTGCCCGAAAGTCGATAGAATGCTCATACATAACCAGACGACGCATATCGTGACTGTTGCCAAGATATACGAGTATCTCCCTAGAATATATAGATACATATACAACGTGGAAGGGATATACCAGTAATAAATCGAACCACGGGCTATACTTGATCACTATAGTATAATAAAATTAAAATAACAGTAAAAAACAAAAAGAATATTTGACATTTCCATACGAAAGTAAGCACTTTCCACTTTCGCATGGAAATGTCAAATATTTTTGTGTTGGAATGATGCGCAGACTATTTGTATGGGAATGACGATTTTTTTTGTTTTTTGTCTGTTATTTTATTATTAATATATAATAGTGATGAAATAGCCTATGTTTCGATTTATTACGGGCATGTACTTATGAAATCAAGTTTGACCCGGCTGAACCAGAGGATAAGTAACTCTGATAAATATTGACCAAACTGGGTGTCGAAGTTTTCCTGTTGTCGCATTGTTTTGTTTGTTTTGACGGCTGTAGCAACAAAAAATTCCAGCGAACGCTACGTTTCTCTCTCACCCTCTATATTTTTAACCTCTTCAAATTGATTAATTGGGTACTTTCTTGGGTCAAAAAGAAATTATTTTATTTGTAGGAATAAAACATCGCAAAATGATGTGTCTTGTCAGGGACATTTCCATTTTAACGCGATTTTAAATTAATTATTGCAGTAAAACTGATATTAAGAGCGTTATTTAATTCCAAAAAACTATGACGTCATTACCTAGTCTATATTTTTTAATAAATCCGATAGAAAATGTTTGTTTTGACGTTTAGTAAAAATTATAAGATTTGAGTTGTTGAACGGTAGCGAATTAAGTAAGTAATTACTTACTCCTTAGTCATACTCATAGGACACATATTTTTTTACTTACATTTTAACCTACCTAAATAAACCTACATAGTAACAACATATGAGTTCATGAGATATTAAATAGACGATAACAAAAACAAATGATTGTGATAAGGGAGTATTGACCTCATAAAACATAATAATCCAGGTAAACCAATTAGATTGTCAAGGTGATTTAAACTAATGATGAATGAATCAAACACGAAAACTCTACTGATACCTACTTAAATCGAAAGCGAGTCTCCAGAAGCACCCTGTCTTCATCAATAAATCAGTCAATGTTAATTCTTTCATCACCTGACAATGTAAACATTGAACTTATTACATAAAATCACGGGCCGAGAAAATGTAGGAGCGAGATGTCAATAGCGTCGCTGAGTTAGTTGGAGTGAGACGGGGATATTTGTGCTTGGCCCAAATTCGCGGTGGGGCAATACGCGCGAAAGAGCGCGTGGAAAGGCGAGGGCTGACGCCAGCGTGCGACCCACCGCGCTACCGATCTGTGACTACTTACTTCACTTACTTGCGGCTATTCTATTCAAGCGTACCAGCGATTTAGGGTGATTCACAAGACGATTTATCATTGTAAATCGTGGAAAAACAACAGGCGAACGGACCGACGATGTAATGATATAAATAAATAAATAACAAGAGACAAATCACACTGATTGAGCTAGCACTAAAGTAAGCATAAACTTGTGTTATGGGATACTAACCCGAAATTATTTCGCTAAGGAATCTTTTCTATTGAGTTAATTATTACTTATTACGCAAACGAACAAAACAGGACGTGAACAGGATTATTTTTTGGGTCCAGCTATTTTTGGCTTTTTTACCCCATAATTGAAAGAAGAGTCATAGTTATGTATCTAAAATAAAACAAATTGCGATGCCACAATACGTCCAAAATGACAATTTTAGTCGTATGATGAGATTTAGATTCTCCCCTCGTCATCTGGGATAGGGAAACATACGAAATGCTTCATCAGTATTTATTTATGCAATTCGCCTCTCTAAAACTTCAACCTTAACATCTGTTTTGGTCTGTGTGTCGAACCTATAAGTATAGTAGCACATTTTATAGACAAAATGATACGGCTTTTAGCAAGATTTGCTGAAAATCTAAACATTTGAGATCTTTTTCTTTTTTTATATTCAAAACAAATTATTTAACGCACATGGTATTTTTTTATTTAAACGTTACTTAAATTTTTTATATAATTGATTATATAAGCTATTTTTAGTTAAATTTTAATTTTAGGTGTATTTTATTTAGTTATTATTACATTAGTTTAATAGTTTCTTTAATCAAATTAGTAATATAGTAAAAAAATATAGTTACATCAATATCAGCATTTTTTAATAATAATATGTCAAAGTCTGTAGTAGTGTGTCACCCGGTCACACTCCTCACTTTATACTGAGAAAACCGGAACAATGTGCAAAATTTGGGAATATTTCCAGCAATATTCGGGAATATTGCACGATTTCTGCTGAGTCCGAACCCAACACTATTGACATTTTTAGGGTTCCGTAGCCAAAATGGCAAAAACGGAACCCTTATAGATTCGTCATGTCTGTCTGTCTGTCCGTCCGTATGTCACAGCCACTTTTTTCCGAAACTATAAGACCTATACTGTTGAAACTTGGTAAGTAGATGTATTATGTGAACCGCATTAAGGTTTTGACACAAAAATAGAAAAAAAACAGTAAATTTTGGGGGTTCCCCATACTTAGAACTGAAACTCAAAAATTTATTTTTCATCAAACCCATACGTGTGGGGTATCTATGGATAGGTCTTTAAAAATGATATTGAGGTTTCTAATAGCATTTTTTTCTAAACCGAATACTTTGCGCGAGAGACACTTCCAAAGTGGAAAAAAGAGTGTCCCCCCCCCCGTAACTTCTAAAATAAAAGAATGATAAAACTAAATAAAATATATGTTGTTTATTACCATAAAAACTACCAGCGAAAATTGGTTTGAACGAGTTCTAGTAAGTAGTTTTTTTTTTAATACGTCATAAATCGTAAACGGCAATTTACCTTTCATTCAATCAACTCAAATATAAAAATTAAAAAAACATACTACAAGACTTTTATATTATGTTATTTGCTACTACGGAACCCTTCATGGGCGAGTCCGACTCGCACTTGGCCGCTTATTTATTTGTTTTGTCAAAAGTTTGTTTTTTTAAAACAGCATCACTGCTGGGACAAATAATTTAAATTTTACTAATAATGTGTAGAAATAACTTATCTTGTATCCACTAACAAGAAAATAAAGAAATATTTATTATCTTTATCCTCATCTCAAAAGAAGACGCGCGGTGCTGAATATCCCTATAAAACATCTGACGCGAAGAAAGACCAATACCGCACATACCTATGTGTGTGTATTATAACTATATTAAAATCAGCTGACGTTGTACACTACCGTGTGACGTCACTTCATTCATCCGATCGAGTTTTGCGAAACGTTCATTGATCGATGCGTAACGAAATCGTAGTTTGTAGTTAATTAACAATAACATAGCATCAATGGACAAAAAAAAACAGCTGCATGTATAGTTATTTAGATAGACGTAATAAGGCGTTCGTTGTTTTAAATGTTTCGTCTCGATATTATTCTTTTAAGAAAAATCCATGTTACATTTATTGTACTTACGTTATACCGTCACAAATTCAATTATAAAAATAAAATTAAAAAGTACTTACAAAATGCTTACAATGAATCAACGTACCAAAAATTTTGACATCTGTTTTATGTATCTATTACTCTGTACGTTTATGTTTTGGTGCAATAAAGATTTTAACTAACTAAAAATTCAGACTCAATCACAAAAATTAATGTACCTACACATTGTTTAATGTTCTTGCACACTCTGTGAATGAGTCTGCATGAGTTGGTATGACTTACACGTGAAAACTATGACCTGTGTGAGTATGACTAAGAGACCGTTGTGTATGATTGCGAGACCCTTCATCGAGGTCTGATTATTCCCTGCAGAGAGGTTGAAGGCGGATGATGTTCATGTTGATGTTGACTGCCCTACGTTCGCCTCTCCATCACAACAGTCCATCTGCTCGCAGTACGTAGGATGAAGCCGGACATCATAGATGCATCTGTAATATAAAAATAAAATATAAATCTACTATCACGCCTTTATCTCTAATGAATGGGGCAGTCAGAGCATTTTGGGTCTTGTATCGCGGCTCTAACCAGAAGAACCTAGGGCCTCAAGACTCAAAGGCTACTTTTAGCGTCATGGAGGGCGACAAGGTGGAAAATGGAATCAAACTAGTGATGGGTTGCCAGCCGCATCACCTTTTAACATGATTGATCATAATTTCGTCCATTTCCCAAATCGGCTTCTACGATCAGCGCTAGGTGAGAAACAGCTAGTATACAAGTTTTTTCTTTTCTCCCAAACCAGCATGTAAGTAAAATAGAAAACAATTAATAAGCCTTATCATTATCAATTTGGTCCTACACTCAACAATAAATTAATTAAGTACTCATATTATGTCCTTACAAATGGAATAAGTTTAAAAAAAAATAAACCAAAGGTTATCTCTCGACTCAATCTTCAGACCGAACGGAAGCGGCCAAAGATGTAGGTATTAGGAAACAATGTACTCGTAGTGCTACAAGATCACGCTTCGTAGCCTTTCGTAGCATCCATCCTAACTCGTAACAATGAAAAAATGTTAAGTTTATTCATACCGCATGTACATAATCGCCTTGCGGTTCGCCTCGCGATTCGCACGAATGTGTAAACGCGGTACAAAGACGCGAATCGCGAGGCGAACCACAAGGCGAATAGCGAACTCAGCGTTTACATATGCGAGTTCGTTATTCGCCTCGTCATTCGCCTCGCGATTCGCGCGAATGTGTAAATGCGGCATCAAGTTAAATAACCAGCCAAGTGCGTTTCGGGCCACGTGCACGTGCAGTGAAGAGTCCCGTAGTTGCGAATGAATACTTTGTGCTAAAAAAGCGAAAAAAAAAAACTAAATTTATTGAATTGTACGTAATTTAATTTCCCGAGTACATTTTATTAGTTGTCGACTATAAAATGATTATTTAATTTGTAAACCTACTTAGCTCTGATAGCTTTGCTTTTAACTTCGTTTTATAATAGGTACTACTGCCGTGAACTTGCAACTTGCACTTTAAAATGGGATCCGAATCAAAAAGTGGTGTTAACAAACTCATAATATTTTTTTAAGACCTGTTCAATGGTAGTACACCGACCACACGCCATGGGTTAGTCGAGTAAAAAAATCGATTCCCACTTTACAATCCCAAACCATTATGTCAGTTATATACGCTGTCTGGGATAGCTCCACCTAGCGCTCGGCGTGCGGTTGCCTGCGGTGGAGAAAAACATAAACAAATACATAACAGCAAACATCTGCTTTATGGGCAAGAACCTCCTCCAACGCGCCTTAAAAGCCGCAACAGCTTTTTAAGTCAGCGTATACGCTGTGACGGTAAGCTATAGCTTATCACCTAAAGAAGTCTCGAAGACTGAACTCACACTGTGGCAAAATAAGTTCCCGTCTTCACCATCTGACATTCCACCTAACGAGAAGCTGCCACCGGGTAAGGATCTCCCATGGGCTGTTTGGAAATCTTTAAACAGACTCCGATCTGGCACAGGGAGATGCCGAGAGAGCAGAGCCAGGTGGAGTTACTCTGGCGACAGTTTGTGTGACTGTGGGGTCACTCATTCCATGGACCATCTTTTGTCATGTCCCAACTGTCCGACTCCTTGCACTAAGGCAGATCTGAATGTGGCCAATGACAGGGCGGTCGCCGTGGCTAGGTTTTGGTCTAATAACATTTAATTTAAGCCATTTTGACTCGATAAGAAGAAGATCCCAAAACAAAATTCTTTCAAGATTTTATTCTACCACTTTGTCGGTGTAATTAGTAAACATACCCATACTAATAATAGTCTCTGAGTAACTATAAGAGTTCCTTGTTTACTACGAAACCCTAATAATGATTTTGGTCAAATCGACTACTTCGTGGATTATTTTCAGCATTATCTTAATAATGGTTTTCCAATAATTCGTATTTTCGAGTGACTTTTAAAAATGAGAGTTCTAAAAACGTCTCGCGATATTCTTTTTTCATTTTAAGTAAGATGGGCCAAAATGATCATCTAAATTATCTGTCAAGAAGGCCCTTTATTATTTATTGACTATTTTCATTTTAAATAGGTTGGCACTAGGCACCTCATGCCCTGGAGAACATATTCGTAAAATAGTTTAGTCTGCTATAATTTTTTATTTATTCATTTATTTAAACTTTATTGCACAAGCAAAAGTGTACAAATGGCGGACTTAACGCCTTATGGCGTTCTCTGCCAGTCAACCATTGGACTAAGTAGATAAGTAATTTGGGTGGTGCGACAGAATGTGAGAACTATAAAGAAAAGTATAAATTATATCTACAAGAACATTTTAAATCATATCATTTAAAATATATACATCTACTACAACGATACGTTTTATCACGTTTAGTTCAAGACTATCATAGTAGATGGTGCTACTAGTCGTTAGAATATCGCGAAACGAAAATTCCACTCGGTCGGGCGTTGGGTTCTCGGTATCGCTCGGGCCTGCTTCGGCCCGCATCGAGCGGACGGCACGTTGACACGTTGTGATTATCGCAGCACATACAAGTCAGCACAACACAACTCACTGGCCTTGGGACAAAAAGGAGAATTTTAATTCCCGCTGCGCTGTTTCTTACCCAAGAATACTAATAAGGCGAATTGATGTGTTCGTCGAACTAACTTTTTTGGTTACAATAAGAATATATTTTGGAGTAATGCGACATACATACCACATGGTCTAACGAAATTAAATAAACATTACAACGTTTTTTTACTTTGGAAATGTATTACTTAGTTGGCGCGAAGTAGTAAGATAACGAAACTTCTTAATAAGTTTTTAAGGTTTATTTACTCAGTACCTACCTAGGTTCTAGAAACCAAAACAATAATGTCTTTTAGAATTTAATTAACCAAATAAAAAATAAAGCCTTTGCGCCTTTTAATATTAAATAAGAAGCTAAAAGTATTAAATTATTTTTTTGGGATTAAACTAAAATAATTTCTTGTTCCTCGCACTTGACCTGTTTCCTTTTAAGAAATTCACATCTTGATGTTCTCTTCCCAATTTTATTTCAGTTCATGCGAAGATGATCTGTCGTACTTAGTAAATAAGTCGTTTAATAAATAAAGATAACAAAGCTTTTGTATTTGAGCCGTAAAAAGTAGTAAAGCAATAAACTCCAAATTTTAAAAGGATAGACAAAAGGAGCTATGTATCCACCGTACTAACCAGTCAGTCTGCAATGCGATCACTATCATAGAAAATATCACCAGCACCTAACTTGAAATTATGTGTTGAAAATTTGTGGAATAAAGATCATTTCAGTGCAGAGCCGCTAGAAAATACCACTTTGAACATTCCATGTCTGTCGATGTGAAACAATCCTTATCGGCCCCGAATAGACCTTTATTCCGGGAACATAAAAAATTAAATTCTGAGCGGGGCGTACGCGTACCCTCGGCGGCTCAGCATTTTGTTCCCTTACTTTTTGTCCGACGAACCCTCAGCTTTGGGGCTGCAACCCTGGAGCATTCAAATTTCCCTATTGTTGATACTGTGTATGAATTCTACTCGGTCGGCGGTACAGCTGTTTGGCCGTGGATGGAGCGTTATCGTGTTTGCACTATATTCCACTTATCTGTGTATACTGAATACTATCATTTAATACTTCACAAAAATAAATTTATTTTTATTTGCGTGTTTACTGATATAAGTAAATGTTAAAATATATTATTATAAAATACGACAGTCCTGTCATACCATCATATTATTCGGTCTGCTGAGCGCTTCACGGTAAGCACTTAAGACTATGCTGACCGGTTGATTAAGTAATTTGCCAGATGACGTTGGTCTATTCTAATATGAGATTTTAATTACGTTTTTTGACCTTAATCTATATTTTAATTACTTTCTGGTGACAGACTTGTGATAAGAATTAAAACAGACTATGCGCAATTGCACACGGTGCCCTGTTCCCATATAGCTCAATGTATGTGCTTATACTACCTATGTAAGTAGTAGTAAAGTTTTTTTCAGAGTTTATTTAAATTCGACTTCTGTTTTTTTCAGAGTTTATTTCATTTGAAAGGTGACTTAATCAAGATGTATTTATCTTTGATTGCTCGAAAAAGGTTCAGCCGTATACAAAGTGAAAGAAGTTAGGGGCTTTTAATTTGTATTTTTTTAAATTTAATTATAAGTACGTAGTTGTATAAAGATAAAATATGTATATGTGACCTTAAGTACTTACCTATTTTTGCCTGACTCGATATAGATATATTTATGGTTTTTTTCTGTATTTCATTAGCCTTGTCAAGATTATGTGCACTTGACACATCCACCATACGATAAGACTAAGTAAGCAAGCAAACGGCACACGAAAAAAAACCAAAAGTCTAACTAGTGATCCATTTGAGCCCAACTGTCCCTGTAAAATTTTCGGTGATAAAACCGAGAGCAAATCATGTTACGCGTAATAGGAAAAGCCGAGCAAGGGCGCCACGCTGCAGTTAGTGGTAAAGCCGCATTCATGTCTGCTGGTTTAGTGTAAATCAGCAATTTTATGACAAATAAGGATCACATAACATTTTATATACTTCACAAAGGTTTAAATGGGCTGTTGTTTTACAAAATAACTCATTTTCATTGCAAAAGACAACTAGGTAGGTAGGTATACTTACTTAGTAAATATGGTTCAATATTTTGTCTTTCGATAAGAACTTGTTTTATTTTATTTAAATATAAGTGCATATGTACTTAATAGCAATAAAGATGATTAGTAAAATTTTCATGAAGATAACAGAATGAGAACTTAGACACCTGTTTTCATCTCAAAAAATGAAGGAGTAACATTTTATATAATTAATACAAAATTACCTAAATAGGTAGGGACAGAGTCCCCCTATTGTACCTTTTAAGAGTTTTAAGTTAACACCTAATAAAAATAGATTAACGGCGCCGCAATATTTACTAATCCTCTGAATTCATCAAAACAGCTGAGGAAAAGAGCACATGGCGATCTATCAAAACAACAAAGCCGATTGGTTTGGTGACGTTCCACCCCGGTGATATGTACGTCCTACTACCTAAATGCCTTATGTACACCGCTAGTTACTACTTCATGACTACTCCGAGCTCAGTGTGTACTGCAATGCAACGGAAAATATGCGTGTTTACCAAAGTCGTTTCGGTAGAACGGTGTCGTGTGTTGCGTCACGTTTTAAGGAAATTGATAGTGCTCCGAGGTCGACGTGACTAACATTAAAGTGATTTTTGTGCTAATATTGTGCTGAATTACCCTTTTTCACAATGATCTCGCTATCATGTGCAGTGATTTTAAACAAAATGTTTTTTTTTCATCCTGTTATTCCCAGTGGGTGGAGGCCAGACAAATGTCCGACGCCACGACTCGTTCGTCCGATATAACCTTGCGACAGCGAGTGAGTATATATTTTTTGTTTCATGTGTGAGTGAATGACACCGACAGGCTCTCAAAAAATAAGCAAAATTGATAGCATATTCATCAGTTATTATGTATTAAAGAAGATTAATTGAAATTCTATTTAGAATCTGGTAGAAAATAGCGCATTCCAAATAACAATATTGAACGTCATTGCGAGGTTCACTCAACAAGATGGCGGCGAGTGGGGAGAGGGCGCCCAGTTGGCCAGGTGCTGCCGCCGCGTCGAGTTCGGCGCTATAGCTAACTAAATAGCACAGTGTTGTACATTTAGAACGTTCACAATGGCTACCGCGAAAGACACGTCTACTTTCTTTCTGGAGGCAGATGCAAAAGATTTTGACAGTGTTTTAAAGTTATATCCACAAGCATTGAAACTTAAGGCAGAACAGAAAACAAAGAAACCTGAGGAACTCATAAAATTGGACAATTGGTAAGTGCAAACGTCTTTCAAAGGAGAAAATGCGGCCGTGGCGTGTCAATGAACTTGTATTGTGTGTGTATCCGTGCAAACTGATTTGATAGCTACCTCCCTCGCGGCTGCATCTCTAGTCCGCGGACTGCTCATTAAAATCACTGCGTCACGTGGGATCGATGTCAAATTGACACGATCGTTTTCCTGAAGCCAGTGTGGGAAAAAATATCGCGGCGCTCAGGCGTTATAAAATGGTGGCTGTCCTTAATGAACACGACTCGTTTTATTTGCATTTACACAAAAGTTTTACTACTTTCGGCGAATAATTCTCACTATTCTCTGCCTAAATGACATGTTCGCTAATATGTATGCTTTATAAATGTATTTTTAAACACAAGTTGATTGTTAATACAATGCTTTGTTGAGTAGGTCTTACATCCGTTCAAAATGGTGACTTGCTCTTTAGCTCCGCAAGTATTATTCTTTCAATTTTAAACATTTTATCAAAGTTTCTGTTTAATTTAAGAACGTTTTTAGATAATTAACACTATTTCTAATAAAGTTATTATATTTTTACAACGAAACGCATTTTAAATCTAACAATGAGTCATAAGTAACTCACGAGTATATCCTGCAACTCCTACTCACTTACTACGTTATTTACTACTGAAAGTTTAACGAAACTTTCTTGTTTTGATGACAAACATCCCCACGTGCACTTCTATTTAAATTCAGATTACATAAAAAATTCAAGGTCACTTTTTATCTAACCTGGCTAAAATAAAACAACGAGTTTAAAATGTTTTATTGTTGTTTTTCTCAGCCTAGCTCACTGCTGTATTCTAAACAAGAACATTTATTAGGAAATTTAGGGGTTACCAAAACAAATTTTAATGCACCTAATGACATGCTTACTAATTACTAGGTTAGCAACCAAGTACTACGTAGTACTAGTTGCCTAAATAAATGCTTTCTGTAAGAGAGCTTTCCTGTGTTGAAACCAATAATATTCGACATTGCAGAAATAGAGCTATTTTATATAAATTGGTCCATTACAGCTTTTGTTAAAGGAAAATGTTTTGTTACTTCCTATCATTAATAACTACAATTATTATTTTATTTTTTTTATTTTTTATTGTAATTATTATTTTACTATTATCGACGTAAGTATGTATCTAGATCCCATTTCAAATGAAAATAAATTTATATATTCATCAATAATAAATTTCCCATTGCAATACAATCTTTAACATGTCTACTGTTATCGACAAGATTATGATATCCTATAGATCAATCTTCCGACCAATCTTGGGATTTTCTTGCTCATTAAAAAATATAAAACTAAATTTAGTGTTTAAGTTGTACTTAATTGTTGTAAATCATTATTATCATCAGCCCACAACAACTCCCTGCTGGGCATAATCCTTCCTATTTTCGCGCCATTTGCTACGGTCCTGGGTCGGTCCAATAATTTTTATAGAACATCCGCTAACAAAAGGTTACTTATTTTACTGTGTATGGTTTGGGTTAATATATTTAAAAAAAATACCATTGAAAAGAAATATTTTTTGAAAACAGCAAGAAAGTTGGTCAAATAAAATTATTATTAAAGCAATTAGCAAATATAAAAGTGGGAGCACGGGGGGGACATCTCACTATCTCTTTCGTACGCGCGAAACCTAATAGCAGTGACGTCAAGAGGACTGTACGTGCATTCCTTTTCTGTTACTTGCCAGTTTTCCCTTCCATCAGATAAAAAAAGCATTTTGCTTTTAGTTTCGAAATATATTACTTACTAGCTGTTGCCGGCGACTTCGTCAGCGTGGACTATAGTTTATGAGCATCGTTATTTTGGCATTTTTAATAAAACCGGCAAAGTGCATGTCGGGCCACGTGCTTTGAAGGGTTCCGTAATTAACACAATAGTAGAACAATCAAGGTGTATCAAAAATTATACACATGGCGCTGAGCGTGTTAAACCTAAACTATATGCGAATGCCGACTTATAGTTAAAACTAAAGAATTCAAAAACAATTTATTATTAATAAAAATAATTGATTAAAATGCCGTCATGTCCAAATAAAGAAAAAAAGCTAAGTGTTAATCATTATAATATTTAGTTACATAGGTACAAATTTACGTGATGTAGGATAAAGATAGGATGCTACTTATTGGATCAAAATAAAATGAAAGGATTGAGCAACATTGCAAAGAGGGATTAAGTTTAATTACTCTTTGGTTTAGTTTTTATCACAAAAGTAAAAACACAACATTTGCACAGTACTTAGTACAATTTACTATAAAAGGCCTGCGCGAAACAATGGATGACAAAATTCTGAAATTACGCAAAAACATTCTGAATTTCTCACATTTCCTCAATTCAATAACATATTTTAATTGAGATTGAAACCCTGTAAGTACTTAAAAATTAGAAATAAAACTCAATAGAAACCAGATATAGGGTAGGTAAGTCTAGGTGGTAGTTATAAGGTTTTACACAAGACGAAAAAAAATCTGGTTCGTGCCAAGACTGCGAATATGCATGATGAATGATGGGAAAATTAATTAAGACCAGATGTCAGTTTTAGTTTAGAAGCCTGTTTAAAGAGCTGTTTATCTTAACTATAATATAACTATAATATTAACCCTTTCACCGCGAGACTTTTTATCAGTTGTCGTGCCCCCAGCGCGAGACATGGTAAATCTAACATACCTATCTACAACCAAAAACGGATATGGATACGTAAGTTATGTGCCATACGAGCATTTTGTTTTTTGTCGCAAATATGCGACCTTCGCGGAATGGGCCCGACAATGTTTGTCACATATATGCAACGCTCGCGGTTAAAGGGTTAATGATAAATAAACTAGTGGCTCTGTAAGCTGTAGACTTAGTTAGCATGTCACCCCCAACCCATTCAAGTTTATCGGATAAAAAACGTTGCTCAGATAAAAAAATTACATTTTTCAAAATTTTCTATTATTGCTCAAATATGTTTTTTTTTTCAAGATTTCGAAACCCATGTTTCTTGCCATTTTAAAAAGTTTCGAAAGGCTCGACAAAAGAATCTTAATAATTATCGAACGTGTTTCCAAAGTTTCACGAGAATCGTTTGAATTGAAATGCGATCTGTAGGCGAGAACAAACGGAATACTGTAGAATGTACTGTAGGTACATTACAATTAGGACACAAAAGAATTCATGCCGAAGCTGAAACGAAGACCTTAGTTTGCTGTGCTCACGAAGCCTTACAAATGTAAATCGAAATATGAAAAAAAAAGTTCTCATACAAATCGAAGTATCAGGGTAGTAACGTGAAATCGTTAATAAAAAAAATGTTTTTTTTTTTTAAATTCGATATACTGTGATTGGAAATTTGGGAAAAGTTGTTCAAAATGATGTACTGAATCATCCCTTAAAATATTTTTACTTAATAAAAAAAGTACACTGTACTTTTTCCTTACGCGTGATTCCAAGAAATTTAGCTCCCATGTTGAATTGCTGAACGAAGACACCATTTACCCTGTTCTCCCCTCCCGCAAGCCGTACACAACACACAGTAGTCAAACATCCATTTGTAAACCTCGATTGTTCTGCTCTTTTTTTTAATGTTAATATTTTTGGAAGTTACATCCCTTTTTAGGGTTCCGTACCCAAAGGGTAAAAACGGGGCCCTATAACTAAGACTTCGCTGTCTAGTCTGTCTGTCACCAGGCTGTATCACAAGAACCGCGATAGCGCGCTATACAGTTGAAATTTTCACAAATTATGTATTTCTGTTGCCGCTATAATAAGCTATAAAATCAAAATAAAATAAATATTTAAAGGGGGCTCCCATACAACAAACGCGAACGTCAGGTACTTACAGTTTGTGAATAATTTTTGGTCATAATCATGCTGCATTTGGCGTAGACCAAAGAATACCACCAGTCTGGAATTAGTATGACTTGAAGCAGTATCATATCATATAATAATATGCTTTTAGCCAACTTAAAAAAAATCTGAAAGTGTTGGTCGCATACACACTTTCCTACTATTATAAGGTCTTCTACAAATCCACAAAAGTTTTTATAGGAAGCCCGTAAACATATATTGGCTCAATAATCTTATAGGTATATTTTTAACTTTATTAGAGCGTGCTGGGTCTTTATCACAGGAAAATACTTATATTGATTAAAGAAACAATTAGTAACTGAGTACCTAAAAATATCTATCTATATCAGGCTTTTTAATCAAAAATCGGATAGAATTTATATACAATTCGAAAAAATCTACCTTCTCTTTATAATTGTTAATGTTAAGCCGCCAACCTACGGTTTATTCTATGTAAACAGGTACCAATAACGCCGATCCGGGCCTCATAGGAGAACAACAACATAAAGTTAGAGAACACCAACCAAACTTGACATTATTTTAAAATGTTGACATTCTAAAAAATTAATTTAAATTATGACATAACTAACAATGTATTCTCTGTCTACATTAACTTAAAATATTAAGGGGATACATGAATTTTCCGGGGTCCAGTGCTGCCCCCAATTGTAATAAATCAATTGAAAGGAAACGGAGATATCATTTAAAATGTTGTGTTGAACAAGCCCTAGATAACCCTTCAAACTATTTTATGGTTAAGACAGAATTTTAAATGATATCTCTTTAATTCTTACTTCTATATTTCGATACTTTTTTCAAATAGGGGCAGCACTGGACCCCGGAAAATTCATGTATCCCCTTAATTTGATTGTGAGTTGATGTCCTTGGAGAGAAAATGCTGCAGTGCAGTTTGTTGCCGCTTCTTCGGCACTAGCGCTTAGGAAGCGGCAGTAAACTCAGCTGTAGGTAACCATTTGACAGCAACAACTGTGCAACAAAACAAATTGACGATTGTTAAGAGATACTATAAATATCCTATTATAAAAAAGATATTATTTGAATTTGAAAAGAACCCTCAAACTTTAGTAGTGTACGTTTGAAACACATTAACCTTTCGACTTCTACTTTCCAGGTACCAGAATGAGCTTCCAAAAAAGATCAAATCCCGCGGCAAAGACGCGCACATGATACACGAGGAGCTTGTGCAGCTGATGAAATGGAAACAAGCGGTAAGCAGTTTATAAATCTGCACTCCGATGTTTAAACATGGCACGTCAACTGTAATGACTCACATAACAAATAGCACCATTTAGCGCGCGAAAAGAAAAACAATACGGCCTGCACGGCTGTGGCCAGTAAATAGTAGAAAATATTCCTCATCATGGCCTGACCAAGGTCGCTGGATGGCGATGGATGCAAGCCGCTCTAGATCGGTCATTTTGGGTATCTTTTGGAGAGGCCTATGTCCAGCAATGGACGTTATGCGGCTGAAATGATTGACTCATCATCATTATTTTGGAAGCTGTGGTGGCCGGTTTAGGCTCTGTGTCTGTGAGGCCCGAGTTACCTCACCAGGCACGTCTTGTTCCTACTTTTTAGTTTGTATTTACGTCGGTCTTTTTTAACTACCATCACCAGTGATCTGAATAGATCAAAAGTTATGATATATTGTTATATTTTACCAAGGTACCTAACATTTTGAGATACAAGCTTTACTTAGTTCAGATACCAGTCTCTCACAATCTTCTAACCTACATAAACGATATCATTATGTTATGTAAAATTTTGGAGAAAAAATAAAGAAACGTTTTTTTGTATATATGTGTTATTAAGAAACGTCTCAGTAGGTAATTATCTAGTAGAAATCTGTCCGTTAAATGTCCAGTGTGCGCCGATCTTACCAGATGTCAATATAACAATATTATTCTCCTACAACTCACGCGTAGCAGACGTGAGAAAGAAAACTGAAGTACATGTGCGAGTTAAGACCAATAGCATAAGTTGTTAAAAAATTTAATTTTTGTACTAGCTTTTGTTGTGAGGCCAAAGTTACTTACTAAGAGAAATAAAATAAGCCCTCAAAGGGGTTGCGTCGTTTTATTACCGAGTTCCATCGATCACCTTCCGTCTCCGTGATCAGACCTTAGGCTCAGTTTACTATAAACTGCTCGTCAAAATAAATGAAACGAGTCCTACTCAGTTAGGTAATCATCATCATATCAGCCGCAGGAAGTCCACTGCTGGACATAGGCCTCCCCCAAGGATTTCCAAAACGACCGATCGGAAGCGGCCTGCATCCAGCGCCTTCCAGTTAGGTAATGTTCGGCTCCATCATCAGAACAGCTCATTGACTTCAAAATATGGTATTGTCATCCGACGTACACAAGTACCTATACAAAATTTCAGCTAAATCAGTTGAAAATCTGGTTAAAAATTGAGTTGCATTTGTTTGACCTAAACAAACATTCATACATGCAAGATATGCATATGCAAGTTAAATAAAAGCTTGTAATAACAAATGCTGTACCTAAAGAATATTCTACTTTGAAGACACAAAAGTAACAAAGATTTACTTGTGTTGCAGTTTTTGAATTTTATAACCACAATGGTAAACATGTTTCATGCCATTTGAGAGAATACTCAATGTCATGTTGAGCAAAGCCCACTGAAATGTTATTCTGAGAATTAACTGCTGAATCATTGTTATCAAGTATATGCCATACAATTTTCAGAAGCGAAAAACAAACCATGACTTATAGTAACGGTTTCATAAACTAATTTATTTATTGAAACATCTAGTTTTTTATGTAATGTAATAAAATCGCTTGCCAACTATCATTGCAAGAACTGCATATAAAACCCAGTATACATTTTTATATAACGCATTTATTAAGACTTCTAAGAAAAGTTAACTAATATCTAAAATCAACCAAGATTACGTGCATATTTTTATGAAATTTTCCCCTGTGTAAACATTTATTTGGCAATATGATGATAGTTTTTCTTTTCATATAACCTTGTAAGTAGGTAACCTAGTGTCAAACTGTCTAAAGGCATGCCAAATAGGTGACTAAACAACTACCATCTAGCGTCAGCAACCAGGAACATTGCCAAAGATACTGCCATAAAGATGCTTTGTTCTTAGCTCTGTTTGTTTTTTGTTTCAGAGAGGAAGATTCTATCCACAGTTATCATATCTCATAAAAGTGAATACACCTAGAGCGGTAATGCAAGAGACAAAGAAAGCTTTCAAAAAATTGCCTAACATAGAATCAGCTATGACAGCCCTTAGCAATCTAAAGGGGGTGGGCACAGCGACGGCGTCTGCGCTGCTGGCCGCGGCGAGTCCTGAGATTGCGCCCTTCATGGCTGACGAATGCGTACAGGCCATCCCAGAGATGGAAGGAAGCGATTACACTGCCAAGGAATACCTCAATTTTGTAAACCATATAAAGAGTGTCTGTGATAGGTTAAATAAGGTGAGTGTATAAAAGCTTTAATTCTTTACCGATTTCCGGTTATTTGCGGTGTGGTATCCGGCAGGGTAGAATAGGACCACTTCAAGTCTTCCGGTGGATGTCGTAGAAGGCGACTTGGGAATCACAAGCTAAACAAAGCTTATAAACATCAATGAGGCATCTCCAAACCGTTTGGCCAGCGTGGAGTGTAGGCCAAATCCTCTGACTGCTTTAGCTAAGTAAGGCTCTGGTAGTACGGAGAGGGTCGTGCTCCTGCAGTGGAGACTAAAAACAACCTGATGATGATGATGATATGCGATTAGGAATTAAAGGAGCATAAATGATTTTCGAAGAAATAAGCATACGAATCTAATTTAATCGTAAAACCTGATGTAAAATATGTTAAATAAGATGCTTAGTATATCCATGACATAGATATGTCATGGAGTACCTGGGTGACCGAGCTTTGCTCGGTTACATCTCAAACATTAACTAAATTTTTTTAAACTTGGGTAAAAACAATGCAAAATAAAAAATTATATATAAACTTAAACATAAAAAAAACAAAAGTAAGTCACCGAGTGGGATTCGAACCCGTAACACTCTTTCTAGCGGTCGGTATCCTTAACCGCTGAGCTAATAACAAGGCGGTCGGCGCGACGAAATTAGCGACCATATTATGCGTGGAAAGAAAAACGCATGAAAACTCGAAAACACGCGTTTTCCCAAACATAAAACTAATCTAGATCGATTGTTTACCCCCGAAAACCCCCATTTACAAATTTTCAGCGAAATCGTTAGAGCCGTTTTCGAGATCACAGAAATTTATAAATAAATATATATATATATACAAGAATTGCTCGTTTAAAGGTATAAGATATACTAAGCCTAGCTACTATTCAGCTTGCGCTGGGTTTGAAGAGATAGTTTTTTATAAAAATAATTTAATATAAATACACTCAAGATATATTCAAACACTTGTATATGTGTGACAACGACAAGTATAGCTTTTGTCATAACGCGAATAAGAAGCCACGGCGAACGAGCTTGTAAGAGCAAGAAAGATTTATGTAAAACTTAACAACATTGTTCTAGCCTATCGCCCAACTTTAATTCTGTCAATTAATAAATAGAATAAAACTATTTAATTAGCCTAAGTTGATCAGATGAAGTTAGAAATAGGGCTTGCAAATAGATATTTTATAACGCCATCCATAACCGACCAATAATTAAAAATACAGTTTCCAACACAAATATTAAGAATTTAGACCTACTAAGCTGGTCTTACCCGTGGTCTTACCAATAGATCTGACAGAAATTTTAAACAATCCACTATATTACTCGCTTACAGTACCTTTCATGCAACTATTTATTTTGCAGGAACAAAACGGTTGTGGCAAGAAATGGTCCCCACACATGGTAGAGCTGGCGTTATGGACACACAATATAGTATCAGACCTCCAGCCAGAACTCCTCGGGAAAGAACCCAGCCTCACCGTCCCCCCCACAAACGGCGGCTCTCCCCTCCCCAGTGACGAAAGCAATTTGGAACCGCCCGCCACTAATGG
Source organism: Acrobasis consociella (assembly GCA_963555685.1). NCBI lineage: Eukaryota > Metazoa > Arthropoda > Insecta > Lepidoptera > Pyralidae > Acrobasis > Acrobasis consociella. The sequence goes on from OY743115.1 coordinate 12,624,287, forward strand.
TAATGGTAAGTTTATAAGTAATGTATTACATAAAAATTTAATATATGTACTACCAAAGATAATATAATTACTAACGTAACAGATACCCAACACCATATTAAATATTGTAGGGCCCGTAAATAGGCAATACTGGAGTTGCGGGTAGGCACACACGTCTAGTAAAAAAGCGGCCAAGTGCGAGTCGGACTCGCCCATGAAGGGTTCCGTAGCAGCAAGCAACATAAAAGTTCTTGTAGTTCGTTGTAACTTAATCGATGTTTTAATAATATTATATTTAAATTTTAATTTATGACGTATAAAAAAAAACTACTTACTAGATCTCGTTCAAACAAAATTTCGCTGGTAGTTTTCATGGTAATGTACATCATATATTTTTTTAGTTTTATCATTCTCTTATTTTAGAAGTTACAGGGGGGGACACATATTTTTCTACTTTGGAAGTGACTCTCGCGCAAACTATTCAGTTTAGAAAAAAAAATTGTAAGAAACCTCAATATCACTTTTGAAGACCTATTCATAGACACGTATGAATACATTTTTTAATTTCAGTTCTAAGTATGGGGAAACCCCAAAATTTATAGTTTTTTTTTTCTATTTTTGTGTGAAAATCTTAATGCGGTTCACAGAATACATCTACTTACCAAGGAAAAATAGAAGGAAAGAGAGGAGTAGGAAAACCCAGAAGGAAATTTATAGACCAAATAAAAGAAAAATTAAAAGTGAAAACATATAAAGAGGTTAAGAACTTAGCGGAAGGAAGAGAGACATGGAAAGCACTCCACCGACAAGAGCCCAGCTCTTAAATATAAGAAGAAGACCAAGTTTTCACAGTATAGCTCTTATAGTTTTGTGAAAAACTGGCTGTGACATACGGACGAACAGACAGACAGACAGACTTGACGAATCTATAAGGGTTCCGTTTTTTGCCATTTGGCTACGGAACCCTAAAAAGATAAAGGAAGTGTTGAATATGCTTTAAAAATATTTTTTCATTTAAGTCATTACTTTATTCAAATTATATGTATAAAATATTTTAATATTATAATTATTACCATAAAGAGTCATCTAGTGACAAGGAAGAGAAATAATTATGTTTATATGGCGATAGGTAGGCATGCTACTGCTAATCACGTTCTATTCCATAAGAGGAGCGCTTTCCGCTTTCAGCATGAAGTGACAGAGTACCAGACGAATCGTGTAATAACACGATTCTATTTCTCACTCCTCTAATGGGTATCATATCATATTATGTATTTCTACTAGTATGAGACGTGAGTTGTGAGGTGCAAATCAACAGAAAAGTGTTACTAGCAAATCTCAGTCGGAATATTACATATATATCCAGACCTATACCTATATCTTAGATTTTCTCTTAAACTAAAAATAATATTAACATGTAAATGTATATTCAGGCAGATTTTAATTAGGTAGGTATATAGTTTATTCTGAATATACATTTTCGTGTAAATATTATTTTTAGTTTAGGAAAAAATTCAAGATATATGTAAGTAGAGACATAATGTAATATTCCGACTGTACATATGTAGATAATTGCTTATGCTAATACTATGTGAATAAATATTGCATTATAGCGTTCATATTTATATGCAACATTAGCTATAATATGTATACGTTTGTACAGCACACATGTTATGCAAATTATGTAGCTACTAAACTTAATTTTGTAGTACCTGGGCGACCGAGCTTTGCTCGGTTGCATCTCAAACATTAACAATTTTTTTTTAAACTTGTCTAAAAACAATGCAAAAAATTATATATAAACTTAAACATAAAATAAAAAAAAGTAAGTCACCGAGTGGGATTCGAACCCGTAACATTTTTTCTAGCGGTCGGTATCCTTAACCACTGAGCTAAAATCAAGGCCGTCGGCGCGACGAAATTAGCGACCATATTCTGCGTGGAAAGAAAAACGTATGATAACTCGAAAACACGCGTTTTCCCAAACATAAAACTAATCTTGATCGATTATTTACCCCCGAAAACCCCATATACAAATTTTCTGCGAAATCGTTAGAGCCGTTTTCGAGATCACAGAAATTTATAAATATATATATACATACATACAAGAATTGCTCGTTTAAAGGTATAGGATTTCAAAACATAAATATTAAACTGAGAACATATTCACAGACGAATCAATCATAGCTAAATAAATTATGTTTGTATTGTGTTAACAACCGATACTAACCGGTTAGTTACAGAAGTGAAAATATATGAATGCATAAGTGACATGACAGAATTCTTGTTCAAAATAGATTCAACTGTACCTGCTAGGATGTATAACATTTTATCTTAACTAAGTACATGTATTTTCATGATCCCATATTTCAATTTTTGTTTTATTTATATTTTTAAATTAAAAGGCTATTTTACCGTGTATGTTTTTGTTTTACATTTTAATATAAAATCAAAAAATACCATTGAAAATACTTTTTTTTGAAACAGCAAGGAAATTGCTTAATTAATGAAGTAGTTCATTAATATTTCAAATATAAGAGTGGGAGCGTGGTGGGGACATCTTACTATCTCTTTCGTACGCGAGAGACTCAGAACAATATTATTGTTCTCTCGCCACAGGAGAGACTTATTAGCGAAGAGAGCTGTATGTGCGTCCTTTTTCTGTTACTTGACAGTTTCCTTTTCCATCGAATTTTAAAAGCTTATAACTTATTTATTTTTGGGCAGAATAAAAAAATAATTTTGTTTTTGGCTTCGGACTAAGTTATTTATTGATATGAATAATAAAAATCATCATCATCAGGTCTTTTTTTGTCTCCACTGCAGAAGCACGACCCTCTCTGCACCACCAGATTTATACTTGGCCAAAAATAATTGAGTAAATAACCGTATTGGCCAACAGGATTAAAAAAAAAGTTATTTGTAGTAGGTACATATCCTACTTCATAATACCTATTTAAAATTATTTAATATTGCGTTATAGATATGACCAGAAAGTAACATCTTCGGGTTAGGTGGGATCATAGACAGTAAATAGCAATCATTTTAAAATTATAAAATATTTTGACAAAGCAATAAATTGATAGACTTGTGTCCAAAACAATTCAAAATAAAAGTAATTTTTAAATGAATTAATTAGATTGAAAGTATTTCTAAATTAAAACGTACATAAATCAAAGGCTTGCCAAATTATGTAAACGATAACAACTAACTTAGTGGGCTTAAAAAAGTGGCGCCACCTTACGTCTTATTATCTGTGTTATGGAAAATCCAATGTTTTTAGTTCCGCAGCTTTATTAAGTTTAAAGTGTTCCTCAAGACGAATCAAATGAGCCCAAACTCGATGGGCTTGCTGTTCCTTACAGAGTTCCTATGTCTTTATTCCGGCTCCATCATCAGATTAAGTCCATCGCATTGTCCTGCGATGTATAAAATTTTAGCTCAATCAGACACCAGGAAGGGGGTCAAATTTAACTTGCCAGATTTGATGACAGACAACAGACAGACAAGTGAAACAAAATAAAAGCTTGTAATAAAAAAAGTAGTTTAGTTTTGGAACGACCACTACTAGGAGAAAAAAAAACAATAAGACAGTATATGGTGTGCCTACCTATGGGTCGCCTACTCGACTCAAAAAATCTTACAAATATTATAAACGCGAAAGTTTGTAAGTATGGATGGATGTTTGTTTCTCTTCGACGTAAAAACTACTGACTGGATTTTAATGAAACTTAACAATAATATAGCTTATACATTAGAATAACATATAGGCTACACTTTATAAAGATATTGTGTGATAATCCTGCGCAGACGAAGTCGCGAGTATCAGCTAGTATAGCTATATAACTTGAAACGAACCGTTTTTGATTTGTTACAGGCAAACTAGGCCCAGACTCAGTGAACGAGGACACAACGACGTCGTGTACGGAAGACTCAATGGACGCGAAAGCAGCGTCCCCCGCCACCCCCGCAACCCCCGCCTCTCCCTCCGACAACTCAGACTCCGCCTTCAGCACGCCAAGGGCCAAACGGTAAGTTAGCATCAGGGAGGTTCTTAAGGCGAAATGTTAGCAGAAGTGGCGCCTTCATTTTTATATATAAAAATTACGTGTCACTGAACCGATTTAAAAATTAATTTGCACACCGTGTGCAATTTGATCCAACTTGAAAGATAGGACAGCTTACCCACGCTAACGAAGTCGCGGGCATCAGCTAGTTTGAAAAAAATTGTTTAAGGCCATACCCAAAATTTTCCGGGGTCCAGTGGCGCCGCCATTTAAAATAAATCATTTAAAAGGAAACGGAGATATCATTCAAAATTGTGTCTTGGTCAAGCCCTAGATAACCCTTAAAACTATTTTATGAACTACTGTTTATAATTTAAAGTGCGAACGTAAAGCTTTTCTACGCACATTAGCTAAAATTGGCCGTTTTTCGCAAATGTGCGTAGAAAAGCTTCACGTTCTCACTTTAAACTACAAAAAGTAGTTTAAAAAATACTTTGAATGGGTATCTAGAACTTGACCAAGACACAATTTTAAATGATATCTCCGTTTCCTTTTAAATGATTTATTTTAAATGGCGGCGCCACTGGACCCCGGAAAATTTGGGTATGGCCTTAATGGTTATTCAAAAAATATTTTAAAGGTCTTTCTACAGATTGTTGGCTCACCAAATTTTCTTTTAAACAATTTATTTCAAATGAGGGCGCCACTTCTGCTACCATTTTGCTTTAATATATAACGTGGAAGGGATATACCCGTAATAAATCAAACTACAAGCTATACTCGATCATTATAATACATGCCCGGGCGGCTGCACACTTTCGTATGGAAAGCATCTTTTTTTAATGCTTCACTGTTATTTTAATTTCTTTATTAAATTACAGTGATCTAGTATAGCCCGTGGTTCGATTATTACGGGTATGTCCCTTTCACCTTGAATAGGTATAGGATTATTGGAGCGCTAACTAGCGACAGTAAAGAAAAATAACATTCGTATTAGTATGTATGTACACATATTATTTTTCTCTACGCATCAACATTAGCTGGCAGTCGTCAAGTCTAACTTACAACAGAAATTTCAAGAGCTAAAATTTTTTTCTGACCTTCTAAAAATCGTTTGTCTTTGACTACCATCCTGGAACACGATTTATCTAAAAAAAGGGAAATCCCTGAAAGCATTTATTCCCTTAAACCTCTCCTAAAGTATGAGAAGGAAAAATTCAACCCACGAAATGTAAAGACTCAGGTTGACAAGTAATAATGTTCTTGCATTGCAGACAACTAGAGGAGGCGAGTTCAGCGGAAGAGAACTCGCTGGGCGACTCGTTGGACGCGCCCGCGCCGCCCGTCGCCAAGAAATTGCGGGAAGCTACGCACTGACACCCGCGCACCCACCAAGCAACCTCGTGCGCCTATAAATAGCTTTCTAGACTAAAATATTGTACCTAGGTAATTTATTTTCAATTCCGATTAATTTTAACTTAGCCCTAAGTTTAAGAATACCGGTCGATTTTGTAAGTTTTATAGGGTATTAATATTTCGGATGCGTTTGGATGGACTTTGACTTTCGGGCGCTCTTCGAGAGTTTGAGATTGTACAATTTCAATGTGAGTGTACGGAGTGGCCTACGGGCCTAGTGTTAGGTTTTGTTTGTAATATTTTTTAATGTTTGAACGGTCGCATCCCGCGAGACATTCCAATAATTTGTAAAGACGGCGGCGAGGGTCGCCTACGAGATCCGGACCAGATGCCTTCGAGGCAAGCCCTCACTCACACCATTGCCTTATGACACAGTCTGCCCGCAGAGTTTATATGCAACAAGATAATACAAAGGTCGTGTTACCCGGGCGCCGGGCACACGGGCCCACAATGTAGTTTTTATTGAACAAATATAAGATATTAATTTTATAATGTAGCATTTTTATTTATTACACCCTTTTTCTCTTTCGTGTGTTTTTCCTACCTCATTTTCTCTTAATGACACGGTAGTTGTGTTGAGGCAGTGCTCTACTCTTAACATGTCAAGCATTTTTTATTTATTTATGTGAAAGTAAAGCGCAATCTCCTCGACATGTGTACTGCACATTTACCTATGGTCCACAGACCTGATCTTTGACTGAAAGTTCAGACTCAAAGTATGTCATCGAGCCATGGAACGCAGCATACTAGGAGTACGAAGAGTAGATAGGGTGAATAATTAAAATAGTGGCTATAATATGGAAAATTGCAAAACGTTACCCCAGCAAAATCTTGAATATCTCAAAAAGTATAATATGAACACATTTTGCTATCGGTATACATTAACAACTCATTGAGAGCTATCTTTTCATATACTTGATTCTAGGCTAAACGCTTTTTTTGTAAAACATCTTGCTGGGGTAACGTTACTCCAGCAAAATCAGTTTTTCTCGAATAACTTCGAAAATACAACATGAACACATTTTGCTATATTTGAACAAATTGAGGCTTACTATGTACCAACTATCCGTAATACTCTTATTTCTCTAACGCGCAACATTTTGCTGGGGTTACACATTCCTGCGTTCTAGGACTGGGTTTGTCGATATCGGCGTCAAGACGGCAAAACGAAAGTGGGACTAGGCGGAGCATGTGTGTCGCATACATCCTCCGGAGAGATGGGCCCGGAAGGCAGCCCTATGGGTGCCAGAAGGACGCAGGCTAAGAGGAAGACCATGAGGGGGATGTTGAGACAATATCGACAGCTTCATGAAAGAATGGCAGCAAGCTGCTATGAATAGAGATCAGTGGAAGGAGGAAGGGGAGGCCTTTGCCCAACCTGGGACACATCGAAAGGCTAATAAAAAAATGGAAAGAGAGTTCTTTTAACTCACTCAGATAAAGTCATATGTCTTCTAAATACAGTTATAACTACACGAGTGAATTTGGTAACTACCTATATATCCCTTTGAGATAATTTCGTGATACCTTCCAAAAATGTCACGATTATCTAATCTAAATTATATTCGAACAATGCGGCGTCCAAGAGAGCAGGTAAATGTATATTCGATGTCGTATCAACTAATTCTATCCTAATATAATCCTACTTTCCTACTATTCCTACTAATATTATAAATGCGAAAGTGAGTTCGTATATTTGTTTGTATGTTTGTTTGTTACCTCTTTACGCTTCAACTACTGAACCTATTTAGATAAAATTTGATATGGATATAGTTTGATACCCAGGAAAGGATGTAGGATAGTTTTTATCCCGAAATTCCCGTATGTACGGGGGAACGTAGCCCACGGGCACAGCTAGTCATCTATAAACTCCTGCTTAGAGTTTCATATTAACCGCAAACTTTTGTGATGACCTTTTCGCGCAATTTTAGTTTGTGCGTATTATTCGACATATTTTGCAATCTTATACTTGCTGTAGCTTTGGTTTTCTCAGACAGATGTCGTTACATATCAGAGAGATGTGATTTATTTGAAATACTTCTATTTAAAATGCAAATACAAAATGCAAAATACCTATTTTGTATTTTGCATTTAAATGCCTTTTAGTAAAAACCATTTTGTACTTTCGAGATGTATTTTTAATATTCATTTCAAAATGCAAAATACTTTGTGATTAAGTTTAGCCTTCATTACCAGTCAAACAAAATGAAATGACCGAATGACGCTTGTATTGCCGAATTTGACCGATAGAGACGCCTGCTAGCCATGCGCCTTGCGCGCCCTTTTTTTCTTACTTGGTCAGAGTGCGCGCCTTATGTCTGACTAGTGCCAATGTCCAACGAAATTATCATCTATATCTATCTATTTATATAATAAAACAGTAAAAAAGTAAGTGTGTCTGTACATTAAATATATTTCCAAAAAAAATTATTGGGGGATGGAGACATAGTAATGGAGTAAGAATTAAAAAAATATATCTGTCTGTTTGTCTGTTTGTACACGCTAATCTCCAGAAATACTGGACGGATTCGAATTAAACTTTTTTGTTACTGTTAAGCCTGGGCAACATATAGGGTATAAATAATTTTGGAAAATGGAACACCTGATGCAGAACCGTAATGATCCAGCTAAACTATAAGAAATGCAAAAATGGCGCCTTAGTAAAAGTTGTTTAGCCTGATGAGCATTTTCCAGAGACAAAAAGTTCACGCGAACGAAGTCGCAGGCTTCGGCTAGTTATTAATAACATAACATAATTTATTGATCGTACTGATAAATAAGACCAAAATGTCATGCATAGCATAAGGTGCCATGTTATTAGACGTTTTTGTTCGGCTCGGCATTGTGTCATTTCTCATGATAAATGCCTAAAATAAATAAAAATATTTGAGATTTGGTCAAACGGTATTTTATTTTGAAAAAGTATTTTGAAAATACCTATTTTGCATTTAGCATTTGAAATACAAAATGCAAAACTATTTGGTATTTTGCATTTGAAATAGTAAATCTAAAAAGTATTTTGCATTTTGTATTTAAATGCTTTTTTAAAACCATTTTGTACATCTCTGTGACAGATGGATGACGGTCGTAATAAAGCGGTGGATGACGTCACTGAAACGTCTATGTTAACAAGACGGATTGACACCGTAACGTCAAATGGCGGTGCCTCCACAACTCCATTTGTATGACAGCCGTTCGTTAGTGTTGAACAATTTTTGTCAAGATGAATAAGGAGTAGCGAAGATGACAAAATTTTAATAAAGTATGTGCGAGGTCATGATATATTTATATAATGTAAAGAATAAAAATTATTTATTTATTTATTTAACCTTTATTGTACAAAATACAATTTGTATGGCACAATAGGCGGACTTAATGCTAAAAGCATTATCTAACAGTCAACCTTTGGGTTGTTAGAGAAATTTATGTGGTTGTAAAATAATGGGATAGCAAAAGGAAAAATATTTCGGTATAATTCAGATAAATACTTACTAATAATGACTAAATAAGATACACTACTGTATACTACTTACTAAAATAAATACATATATGGTACATATAATCAAACAAAAACTAATAATATATATAATACATACGAGTATATACATATGTATACATACCGGTTATATTGTATACTACTTGAATAATATACATAGATATTACTAAAACTACATATGCAGGAACTTTACACTTAATTTGTCTCAGCAAGCAAATGCTTAAACAGCGAGGTTTTAAAAACTAGCACGACTAGTGGCTGTCTTCACGGTATCAGGAAGCGCGTTCCAGAGTCTAACTGCCATTACGGCGAAAGATTTATAGAAAAAACCAGTACGGTGGGAAGGAATTTCTAATGTCAAATTATTTGAAGAACGCAGAACTCTCTTATGAGTAGAACTTAAAAGTTTGAAACTTGTCTTAAGATAATCTGGAGAAAGAGGTTCATTAAGCACATTATAAAGCTGACATAGTAAATGAGATTCCTGCGTTGACGAAAGGTGAGCCATTTAAGCTGAGAACGGTATTCTGAGATATGGTCGTATTTACGCAGACAGAAAATAAATCGAATGCAGTTATTGAGCAGGCGATCCAGCTTGTTAAGCTGTTCCTCAGTTATGTCCAGAAAACACACATCAGCATAATCAATGATAGGTAGAACAAGTGCCTGGGTCAACATAATTTTAGTTTTAATCGGAAGAAAATTGCAGGTAATGCAGTGTCGCAAACACTTTTCGACTGACTTCTACAATATGGTACTTCCAATTGAGATTAGAATCTATAAAGAGACCAAGATCTTTAACTACTGGACTAAACGGAATCATAGTACCATTGTATATGACCGGCTGAGTAGTGTTTAAGTCAAGTTTGTTAATTTGGATAGTGCTTCCCACTACTATGACCTGGCATTTTTTTGCATTAACGCTTAAACCAAACTTATTTGATCAATCCATTATACGTGTCAAGTTATCATTTATAAAAGATATTGCTGTATCAAAATTATCGACATTGGTTTGTGTGTAAAGCTGCAAATCATCGGCGTAGAAATGATAAGAGCATGTGAGGTAGTGTGATAGGATATTTATAAAAAAAAATAGGAGACAAAATACCGCCCTGCGGAACACCAGCCTCTAGGTCGCACCAGTCAGATGTATCCTGACCAATACAAACCTGTTGCCGACGACCGCAAAGATAGCTGGAAAACCACTTAATCACTGGAGAAGAAACGTTGCAACTGGAGAGGATAGCTAGCAGGATGTCAATGTCAACTGTGTTAAAAGCATTACTGAAATCAACTAGGGCTATAACTGTTACTTGCGTATTTTCCATCCCAGCCCTAATATCATCAGTAACTCTCAGGGGCGTGCATAGAGATTTTTGTTTGGGTAGACTACAATACAACTTACGCGATTTTACGTCCTCCAAAATCAGTGGCCATTTGTGAATACTTATTGGTTTTGATAATAAACAATCACTATTCAGTTTGAACAAGCAATCACTTTGTTACACAACATTCACAAGGAAAACTTTGCACCAATTTATTAAGTTTTAAAACTTTCATACCTATGCATTTGTAAACAAACTCAGTAACCAAACTAGGTACTTAAATCACCGAACGAAATATAATCCGGCAAAAAAATGTGTAACACATATCAATACAATCTTCGATGAATTACGCGTTTCTAATTTGGAAGCATAGCACGGTAAGAAACCCTATTGGTTAATACTACAATTAGCCAATAGGGTTTGTTGTCGTGACCTTCGTGACATCACAGGAACAAATAAAAATATTGATACATTCTAATTGGCCACAGCCTCGGTCTCAGCTCTAGCTTTATGTGTGCATTTGTTACGTGTGTGGTGTGTCCATGAAGGACGTTCATGCACACAAACGCAGGCGCAAAAGCCTATTCATACACATTAGCTACCTATGCATGTGTGTAAATTAAGCCATCTAGATATTTGTCTTCGGCGCGTACCTACTTACGTTTGGTGCGCCGCGCCGCCACCGCGCTGGTAGCGACACAGCGACTTTGGAGTAGAATAGAACGGCCGGAAAGAGCGCGCAATTTAAGACGTGTAGCGCGTAATCGTTTTTATATAATAATTTAAAAAATGCGCATATACTAGCGATCGACCGGGTAGACAACGTCTACGTGGAATGCAAGGCCCTGGTAACTCTAAGCAGAGCAGTTGTAGTGCTTTGGCCAGGCCTAAAGCCAGACTGAAAGGTGTTGAGCAGATTATGATCAAACAAATGTTTGATAAGCTGACCAAACACAGACGCTTCCAATATTTTTGAGAGGAAAGGAAGGATTGAGATTGGACGAATATCATTTAGTCGGAGGGGTTCTGGGATCTTAGGAAGGGGGCGAACATGTGCAGTAAGCCATAAGAAAGGAAAGCAGTGTTCCAAGAAACTCTAATTAATTATGTGCGTGATGACAGGAAGTACATAACGAAGGATAGGTATTATCATCACGCAACTAATTTGATCAGACCTAACGGCATTTGAAGTAATGGAAAGGATAATTTTACAAACGTCTTCCTCAGTAACTGGGGTAAACTCAAGTGACTTACCGTCAGGGACAGGGAATGCAAGTATGGATGCGATAGTAGCATCTTTTGTAAGATTATTTTTAATTACAGGCAGACGCAGATCAAACAAAAATTGTGGTGTGAAGTGGGGGAAATTGTGACAACTAGGCCACACTGACTTTTTTATAACGGCATCCCAATATGGCATACTTGATACTGAAATGCGCGTGACCTGAAAGACTACTGTAGCCATTATTTATTTATTTGATTATTTACCACAGTAAACAAATATAAAAGAATTTATAAAATATCTTAATCTATGACGTACATGTGATAATTTAAAGTTTTAAGCAAAAAGAGAAGTCCGATACGGACTGGTGACGCCAAAGTCCATATAATCTATACATTTGCAATAGAAAATAGCGTAAAATCGTTAGGTCTCGTTCATTTTTTAACTAATTTTTATTCTGCGTTACTGCTAGTACTTTACTTTTGAATATTTATGGACAAACGATTTATTAGATAACACATTTTATTATGTATATTCACTACATATTATGGTAAAATATATTTTTCAGATTTTGATTGCTGTAAGAGATGGTGTTATGTAAGAGATTATGAAATTCGACGCAAAGGAAAATCTGGGACTGGTTCAAGTGTAGAAGCAGCGAGAAAGCTTATATCTATATCTATATATATCTTTTTTGGACAGCTTTCCTTCGTCACAAAGAAACAGCATTGCCAACGTAACTGAATTTTATAATCCACAAGAAAATACTCAGGATGATAGTGTACCAACACCACTTCAGAGCACAACAGAAGATATAACATTTTATGACGAAGGAGATAGCATTATTGAAGTGAAAACTTCTTTAGCGGCTTGGAATGGGTAAAAAATGTTAAACTCGCGTCAGGCGTCAGGACACGTGACCTGATCGAAAATTCGTAAGACGGATGGAGAGTAGACAGCTGGCGCGGCGTAGGAGAGGGAGTATCCCCCTCTCTTTCTACGGCGCGGCGAAAATGTATGCCTGCGCCTGCTGTTTCGTATATCAAAAATGCACAACGTTAATATTCAAGTTTTCACTTCTGCCGGCACTCCCAGAGTGCAACCCGTCGTTTTTTTTTATACATGTAATAATGCTGAATATATTAATGAAGAAGAGTTTAAAGAAGATGGTAATATAAAGTTTAAGTTAGAACGGAAAAAAAATACGCATGAGAAACGATTAAATCTATCAAAGCAAATAGTCAAGGCAAAACTACGTCCCCAAATAGTATTAGATGAAAACGACCTCTTTTTCAGATCAATGGCAAAGATTGTAAAAAAACTTCCAAGATTCGAGCAAGCGCAGTTAAGAATGCAAATTGGGTCAATGGTGGGTAATGCAGAATTGCGCAATATTGTAAATGAAATTCCTCCAATCAGCGAATCACCAAGACCCAGTACAAGTGCTAGTGATTATTCCAATCAAGAACAAAAGTATAATATTTCGCAAGATGTTCCGTTATAATAAGTACAATTATCTTATTTCGTTATTTAAGTGCAATAAATGTGTTTACTAGGCATCTATCTATATACAAGATTTTTTATTATACTAAATAATTTTATTAACTTAAACATAATATATCAATGTGTTTACTAAAAATAGTATTTTTTAAATATTTACTTGCTGGCCTAATATGTTACGCAAATATAAAGCAAAATCAAGGTTTTACATTTATAATAATTATAATTGTTCTGTATTTTCTCTCTTGCGTCAACGTCATCATTGTCAATACGGTCGATAAAAAGCCACGGTCGAGACGACCTTGTGACTTGGAGGGGGAGGATATACCGGATAATAATGTAACACGTTGGACATCGCCAACCCCTTCGGACCTAAGACGCGCGCAACGCGCTCGCAGTCCTTCTTCAAAACTTACTCTATGATGTTTATGCTGTATTGTTGATTTGTCTTTAATGTCAATCGGTACGCGAGCTCGCACTTCGGTCGGTCATGTCCATAGATCCAGCAGGACCCTATGCCTGATTGAATTAAGACCTATTAAGCCTAATTAGTATCCATTTCTACCTATCGATTTGTATATGTTTAAATTTGCTCTACGCCTTCAATATTATACTGTACGCCTTCAATTCACGAATGGCCCCGCTGGAAGTAAAGGAATCATTTCGCCGTTTTTTGGGGAAATCTGTTGGGGTACCAATATAATTAAATATAATATACATAAACCTGGCAGTGGCGGGGCCTCCTTAGAAGCCGATTCCCATCGGGTTCCCTTACGGGTTCCTAATATATACGCACTAACAACAAAACCTAAGTATATCGGCGCACCGCGCATTAGAATGTTTAGGTGCTATTTCATCTAGCGCAAACTAGCAGCATGACTGGATTGCACACTTGTTCAAAATACGAAAATTTTCGTAGGTTATTCAAATACACACATTGTGATAAATGCTTGAGAGATAATTACCCACACTAAATTAATAAAAATAATAATATGCGAATTATAAGCCGTACATTGATCGGCTTACGTTTAATAACCTTCATAACCTAATCAGGTAGGTATTTAGTTCGTTTCATAGTTTTATAGCTGTACTAGCCCAAATTCTTACCCAACGCCACTGAAACCTGGAGGTAGAAATAAAAGGCTCATGAAAAATATATGTAACACATCAATAACCCTATAATTTTCAAAAGGGCCCCTGACTGGCTGACTGTATGAAGAAGAATTTTTTATTTTGACAGTGAATCCACCGAGGTAGAAATTTAAACGTATACAAATCGATAGGTAGAAATGGATACTAATTAGACTTAATAGGTCTTAATTCAATCAGGCGTAGGGTCCCGCTGGACTCCAGGGCCTTTCTATTTAAATAAACTGTAAGTACGCGATCAGTTTTGGTAATCTTGATTCATCTTCGCTAAAATAGTGGTTATATTCTCTTTGACAGTCATCATTAATTCCGTGTTCCTGCTGGTGTAGTGGTTAGAGCGTTCGGCTCATACCCGGAGGTCGCGGGTTCGATTCTCGGCGGAGGCAACGACTTTGTGTTGTTCCTAGTTTGGTCAGGACATTGTAGGCTGATCACCTGATTGTCTGATAAGTAAAATGATCCGTGCTTCGGAGGGCACGTTAAGCCCGTCGGTCCCGGTCACTGTCTTTGACATTGGTCGTTACCTAAAACCACGTCAGAGGCCTTTAAGGCGGTTTAAAAACTCTGACACTAGTGTTAGTCACTAACACACACGATAAGAAGAAGATCATTAAGTCTGTTATATGATTGCTCCACTTTTGGGTGACACTACTGACAGGTAATAGAAATTTCGGTCGAAAAAGAATTTATTTTTCCGAAAAATAAATTGAAAAATTTCCATAACTAAAATAATTTCAGACAATTACCTATCAGTAGGTGAAACCCAAAGTTTAAAAGGTCACTAAGACGTAATACGAAAATAAAAACGATTGATTGATTTAAAATTCATTGTAATAAAATCAACCTTAAAACTACTATAAAATCAGCCTTACATCTAATCTAATCTACACGCGGAGTTACGTTAGTATTTAGTTTAAACCATTATTTGTCCAAATTAAGTTGACAACTGACAGATGAGAAACTCACATTTGGGTTGATGTAATTTTTTCTGGGTTGATAATGTTTTAAACTGCTTACTTATAACAGTCAGCCACTGGGATACCAGATCTGGGGCCATATTTTTGAAACGCGGACTCAATAAGAGTATTATTATTTTCGTACAAAAGAATCGCTTTCGTTTAGTTAATCTGCATTTCAGAAATGGAATCCCAGGCATTCCACCTACACGAATTGCTTGAATTTTGCAGAATGAAAATTAATATTTGGCAGAACTTCACTAAAATCTTTCTAAATATTATTTTGTTCTGAGGAACAAACACATGAATCAAGTGGAAGGACTGGTCGAGGTCCTGACTGCACTAAACTTGAGTCCGCGATTTGTATCAAGACGGAATACGAGTATACACGCTGACTTTTCATTAGTTTTGTGTATGACATGAGATAAAAAGAGTTGCGAAAATTATTTTCGTTCGAGACAGCGTCCGTCCAAAACTGCCGCGTGACCTCTGAACTCCGGCCGGCGGCGCCTGACGGCGATATTACTAATTGATCTCACGATTTTACTTTCAAGTTGTAGTCAACATTTTTTGTTTCTGAACTTTTTGACTAGCTAATAGTCTTCCTAACGATCGTTATGAAGTGTCCTGCTCCAAAGCCAATGAAAAATCACCGTGTATAACACATAACACGTTCACAGTCTTACTTTAATCTAGTGTTGCGCTTCAACATCCTGTTGCAGCTGTTGGTACAAAGCAGCGGGCCTGTTGCCGGCCGCCATGCGCCCTGCGAAGTCGGGCCGGCGCGGCGGGCGTGGCGGGCCCAGTAACGCGTCGAGAACATTCCGCGGGGCCCACACGTCGCCGGCGCCCGCCCCCACTGGGGACAGCGGCGAATCTGTGGTCGCACGGATCACAGTTGCACGAGATTCACCTGCGAGTTATTAGTAACATTAATCGACACGATCACAACATTTAAGCGTGGTTTTGGTCTGTCCGGTAATTCAAGTGAGACAATCGGTAAATTTATAAACAATACCTGAGCTCTAAAATCAAAGTCAACAAATTTTGTTCAATGTAGGATAATTTTTATTGAAATCTCCTATTGCAGGTATTTTTTTTAAATATTATTTTTGTGCAGAAGCTAAAAACTACTAGCGTTCCGGAACGACATGATATTGGTCTATCCGGTTATTCAAATGAGACAATCGGAGAATATAATATAAAAACTTGACAATCTGTCAGCAATTATAAGAAAGCGCACGGCATCCTTGATTCACCGGATGCGGGGCAGCGCCAACATTCTAGTAAAGACGGTTGCGGCTAGATTGGACGTGGACAGTGCTATCATGCAGCACTGGACTCGCGTTCACCTAGTCAAAGACACTAAACCGTCAATAAATTTCGATGTGGATAATATTATACTAACATAGTTATAAGTTTTCTTTGTTACTAACACATTATGGGTTCTTAAGCTTGAAATAAAAGATTTTTATTTTTATTTACAAAATAGTTAATATGGTTTAGTTTAGTTAAGTTTTTTTGTTGTTATTACTTTTTTCTCAATAAACGATCTCGTTACGGTACATATATTAAATTGATTTACAAAATACCTGAGCTCTAAAGTCAAAGTCAAAGTAAAAAAAATAATTTAAATATTATTTTAGTGCAAAAGCTAAAAACTACTAGCGTTCCGGAACGACATGATATTGGTCTATGCGGTTATTCAAATGAGACAATCGGAGAATATAATATAAAAAATACCTGAGCTCTAAAGTCAAAGCCAAGTAAAAAAAACAATTTTAATATTATTTTAGTGCAAAAGCTAAAAACTACTAGTGTTCCGGAACGACCATTGCTGGGAAGATTACGGCGAAAAATACCCAATTCAGTATTGGTCCCTACCTAGCTTGATGGGCTCTATAAAGTTAACAGACATATTTTAGTATTTTACCCCAAATAGGGTTACCATCAGTCCGGACATGTCCGGACTTTTAGACTTCTCATTTATCAAAAAACAAAATATTAATCTTCTTTTACAATAAATCTTCTACTGTGAAATTTGCAAACAATCAAATAGTTCAAACATATTAACTCCAATTAAAACAAAAATAACTTAACGCAAGTTTGATTAATTTTTATAAATTAAAAAAAAAATGTCCGGAATTTCATCGAAATGTCCGGCTTTTTGCCAGGATATTTCAAATTCCTAAATGGTAACCCTACCTACCCAAAGGATTGGGTATAAGTATAAGTTTTACATACTATGCAATCAGCGTGTCAAATCCACACGAGCTCAGTGGCCGTTGGGAGTACGCTTTCGCAAGTTAAGCATCCTTGGAAGTCATTCGCACTTGGATGGGTGACCATAAGTGGCAAAGAATTTTTGTCGAGCTCCTTCGTGCTTCGTTAGGCTCGTAAAGCCACTTATACACAGGAAAAACAAACAAAAATTGACACATCGTAAACGAGAAGTACGAGTATATCGGCGATCTAAGTTCAGTATACGGACGTAGCATAAATAGTTATTAAGCCTTATGGTTTTGAGGTATGTTCAATTTAATTAATTACCGGATAAACATTGAGTACTCAACTAACTACGTAATACTGCAAAACCCGTAAAGACGTAAGTAATACGCGTAATTTATTCTGTACGTCACAAATATATGCAACGATAATTCCAAAGCTCAAAACAATGCATGCTATACGTTCATTACAAATGTAAAGGTCACGCCACAAATTTTTATTACACTGTGATAAAGAATAAAGAAAACAGTCGATTGACAGATGTTGCGTAAAAGAGTAACATAGGTTGAATCGTCAACAAAAAAAGTCATCTTTTAGTAGTTTAATTAAAAGTACCTGGGCGACCGAGCTTTGCTCGGTTACATCTCAAACAATCTCGAAAATACGCGTTTTCCCAAACATAAGACTAATCTAGATCGATTGTTTACCCGCAAAAACCCCCATGTACCAATTTTCAGCGAAATCGTTAGAGCCGTTTTCGAGATCACAGAAATATATAAATAAATATACAAGAATTGCTCGTTTAAAGGTATAAGATTAGGGCTTCTTATTTAGGAATTAACAAAAAGCGAAGACTCTGCTCATTTTAACTATTTGTTATTAATTTTTTTAGGATTTGACATGTACGAAATATTCTAAATAGGTATATTTTATAGGTTATGTGATTATTTCTTTGGAAATAACATATGTGGCGTGATCCTAACTTGTAATTAAGAAACCAACATGTCTTATGATATGACATGATGCCAGCTCATATCACAAGTAAAACAAACCAAGACATATTCATAAAATCTTATGATAATGACTAGAATTGGTTTTAATTTACAGTTTGCAATGTCCACGGAGTGAAATTTAATAACCAATGGAAGATTTATATTTTTCGATTATGAGTTTGTTATGCAGAGTACGTACGTATGCATTATACATACGTAACTTACAGTACCGGATCTAGGCGTTAAGCGGGGCAAAATCTTAATATGTGGCGGGGGGAGCGGGGGTGGAATTTAATTCAGTTTGCGGCCTATTAATTACAGTATTACCATCATAATAGCAGCCTTCCATAACCCACTGTTGAGATTGAGATATATTGATAATAATAACTGAGAATATCCTTAAAAATCCAAAGCCCCTTGCCATGCCTACTCATCGATTTGTAAACAAAATTATTTACTAGATGGCGCTATAAGGTAATAACTAATTAAATAAAGTAGTACTCTAGTTAATTAAATATGACTTATATTCGATTTTGCCGGCCCTCCAACCTTGACGGCCGGGGAATGGGCCCTATAGTATTTTTTAAGTAAAAGGAACGAGTTTTTCTACGTATAGAAACTTGACTCTCACATTTATGACAAAACCATACGAGATGTGCATAGGACATTCAAAGTATAAAAAATCTTGTAGCATGCTATAACTACTTAATCTACTTACGCTAGGACATTAGAGTAAAAGGTAAGTGTGAGCAAGTTGGCTTTTATAATACATGACATCATTTTAATTACCCATTATGAGAACTTGACACTTCATCCTCATCATTATCAGGTCTTTTTATCTCCACTGCAGGAGCACGACCCTCTCTGTACTACCTGAGCTATACTTGGCCAGAGCAGCCTGAAGACTTTGGCCTAAACTCTCCTCGCTGGCCAGATGGGTCGGAGAGGTCTCATTGAAGTATATAAGCTTTGTTTAGCTTGTATGCCCTAAGTCGCCTTCTACGACATCCACGGGAGGACTTGCAGTGGTCCTATTCTACTCTGCCGGAAAGCACAAGGCAAGGAACTCAAGATTCAGTTAATTTGCACAGACAACAGGTTAATGTATACTTAACATCAGTATTACGGTTATGTGCACGCTAGTACAATTCGCAGTAAGGATCAATGGCGAAGCCGAATTCATGCGCACTGACGCTCACACTTGCCAGCAATGTCCTACACGACAATAATTCAGTTGCTAATGACAACAGTTTACATTATAAACTTACCGTCAGTATTGTGATTATGTGCGCGACAGTCCAGAAGAATTCGCAGTAAGGACCGATGCGCAGGCGAAGCCGAATGCGCGCGCACTAGCGCTTCTAACTCGCCCCACACTTGCCGCCATTGTTCTTCACGACGAGAACTCGATTTACCCCTACAAAAAAACAAAACTTATTAACCTACTAATATTATAAATGCGAAAGTGAGTTTGTATATTTATTTGTTTGCCACTTTACGCTTCAACCTCTGAACCTATTAAAATGAAATTTAATATGGAAATAGTTTGATACCCAGGGGAGGACATAGAATAGTTTTTATCCTAAAATTACCACTGGGAGCGAAGCCCACGGGCACAACTAGTAAATGATAAATAAAACACTTCAAATATTCATCATGATTTCAATGGCTTGAACTGGATAGATTTCTAAAATGGCCGACTTAAATCGCCTTGCGCGTTAGAGAACATTTGGTCATCAGTGCCGTGTAAACGGCGGTAGACATTGCATATATAGCGTACTATATATGCAACGTCCACCGCCGTTTACACGTTGAGTGCCGAATTTTTAATATTAAATTATTTGTAATTTTTCAAACGCACCGGTGCGTGCTCCGGCCTTTAATGGGTTAAATGAAGAAAATCTTGTTTTTTCTTGGAGGAACCTCCTCACTTCTAATTTGATTTCGGTAAGAGAAAGAAGAGAAAGAAACATATTTGAGCCGTGTGGTCTAGAATAGAACCACTCCATGTCTTTCTATGGATGTCGTCTAAAGGACTAAGCATAAACATATCATGCTTCAACTGCATTCCCAACCAGCACGACCACTGTACTACCAGAGCCATACTTGGTTAAAGCAGCCAGAGGATTTGGCCTACACTCTCCACGCTGGCCAGACGGGTTGGAGAGGTCTCATGATGTTTATAAGCTTTGTTTAGCGTATTTAAAGTCGTCAAGTCGCCTTCGACGACATCCACGGGAAGAATTGAAGTGATTCTATAATTCTAATCTGCTGGAAACCACACGCCCAACCACGTCACTTGTTAATACATACCTCAAGCTGAAGTTTTTGGCTGGAAGTCAAGGGATTCAGTTGGAGTTTGTTTTAGTTCCGCAAACTGATTCCAGTGGACTTATATGTAAATTGTGTAGTTTGGTGTTATAAATGCTCATTCTAATGGACAATATGTGAAATGTTTAAAGTGGATAGTCATAGTGAGGCTGTAGAGATAATTATTTGTGGACGTTAGGCGCCGCCACTCAATCGGCTATGAAAACCAGTGGAATCTTATAGATTTGTCGCCAGAAGCTCCCTTGAAGCAATCAAAGGACCTACACCAACCTTTGATTGTATAGTTAGTTAGGATTATGAATAAAGAAGTGAAAAAAAAGATTGGCTCTAAAGGACTTAGTATCCAGAGCTGTAAATTAAAAAAAATACCTCAAGCTAGAAGACAGCTGTGAAGCAGGGAACTCGTGTCGCGACTCCATGCCCAGCAGAGACAGCAACACGTTCCTACAAGTGTCCACTTCATCCTCTGTCAACGACTCTTGAACAACTAGACGGGTCAGCGGCTCCATTACCTAACGATATTGAAATTATTCGTAATGCAATATAAGTTTATACTGTTGAATAGATGACGGTCATTGAGCTACGTAAAATTCAGGCAGCTCCAAGGGACGCATTTTTTAAATCACTTGTCACATTACGAATGGTTTGCGCGAGCGTTTCCAAACGGGCGGTCGACGCAACGAGTGGTCTTGACCACTCGTAATTTTGACATTTGTAGCGTACAAATGTCATCTGTCATCAATGGAACCAATTATGGAAAATCTGAGGTGCTATTTTTGAAACGCTGAGTCACTCAAACGAATGGTTTTCCATACAAAAAATCGTTCGTTTAGTGACTCCGCGTTTGAAAATTAGCACTCCGTTCCATTTCATACTGATGTTTTTATTGATGTTCGAATTTTTTGAAAAGCATAAACAAATTATCGATTTTGTCTGCGTAAAAAAGTATTGTTTTACGCTGACACGACGGTTTCAAAAATACGATTAATTTGTAATTTACGCGATCTTCCTCACGATGTTTTCCTTCACCGGAAACAAAAAAATACTGATGTGAGTACAAACTTAGAGGTATAAGTAGCGGCCAGCTTTATATTTAAAAACTTATACAATTTTATTTTTACAATATTAATTATTAACTTTATTAAACAGTAAACAATAACACACCTAAACGACTTATTCAATGCGCTTTCCAGAACGAAATGGCGATTGATGGCCGCCACGTCCGCTCGATCTTTAGGGCCGCGGTTGACATCAATTGCGTGCCTCGTACCGCGCAAACGGCGAAAGCGGGAAACAAGCGACGGCCGCCATACAGTTTGCGATAATTAAGCAACAGTCGTTGGTCTGAGACGAATTTATAATATTTATCAACTCTTGGCGAACAGATTATAGTGAGGATTTAACTCGTGCCTCGCAGGCGCACAGCCAGTACCTAAAACGCTTGGTCACCACCGCTGTGGAAAAAGTACGGTCCAGTGATCTCTTGAAGAGCTCGGTGGCCCAGCGAGAGTGCGCATTGCTAACGCTTCCGCAAGTAAAGCGACGCCGGGCGTGGTCCGCACTTGGATGGGCGACCACAAGTGGCATAAAAAATTCTCGAGCTCCTCCGTGCTTCGGAAGGCACGTATAAGCCGTGGGTCCCGGCTGTTATCATTGTATGGCAGTCGTCAAGCTATGTCAAATGCCTTTAGGCAGCCAGAAAAATCTGACACCAGTGTTGGCCACTTACACACACGAAAAACAAACAAACAAGTAATCTTTTATGTCAATATGATTAATAGGTACTAGCTGCAAAACTTACAGATCCCAAGTTAAATATGAGCGTAGAGGAGATAGTGAGTGGCCAGTATGTTGTATGTCTTTGAAGACGAGCCCTCGCCCTCGCGTTAGAGCCCGCCCCCCGTAGTGGGTGGAGTTTGTTTTGCTGCATTAGAGCGCCGAATTCCTTTATCCTGAAAGAATATTACAATAATCATGGCATAGCGCAGAAAGAATACGCTAGTTTTCAACAAGTCAAATCAGATACTTTTTTCTAAACGTCAAAACAAACATTGTCTATAGGATTTGTATGAAATACCACGTCGTGACGTCATAGTTTCTTAGAGTCAAATGGCGCTCCTATTATCAGTTTTTCTACATTAATAAATCTAAAACCGCGTTAAAAACAAAATCAAGGACAAGTGACATTATTTTGTGGCGTTTTATTCTCTTATCAGTTTAAAATAATTTATTTTTGACCCTAGATACACGCCTATTCTTACTTAGGGAACAAATGTATAGCCATGCCGCCTCCGCCGGGGCCCGGCAGGCGTGCTAGACCCAAGAAGAGCTGGCTTGACGTCGTCGAGGAAGATATGCGTACCAATCTTCTTACAAACAAGGAAGCTTAAGACCGTGCGAAGTGGAGAAGAAAAAGTCGGAAAGCGGACGCCGGGCTTCTCAGCGTTATCACAGCGTATCAGCTGAGGATGCAACAGTGACCACGATGAGATGAAAGAGAGAGAGTGAGAGAGAGAACAGAGATTCTGCAAAATATTAATCTCTCAATTTTTTCTTTAGTCTTTGACCAAGACTTTAAAGCGAAAACCGTGGAACAGCGCCGCCCTCGTTTAAAATAAATAATAAATATTTAGATAAATGATAACTAACATTTTGCTAATCGAATGATAAATGCTAAAAAACATGTACATAATATCGCTCACCAAAAAATGTATCTTTCTTTTTTTCTTTCAATTAGTATTTGTAAAATAATTACTTGTTTAAATTTACTTTTGATCATTGTTATACTCAGCTGGTGCCATAAACAAGTAAAGGTTAAGTCCCGTAATACTGGATGTTTATCTATATATACACGGTGATTTTTTATTGGTTCTGAAGCCGAAGGCCACTTCATAGGCATCCTTAGTAAGACCTTGCTACGGGATAAGCCCGTGCAAAAAATAAATAAAAATAAAACTACGAGGAAAAAAAGGACAATAAAACAAAATGAATAAAAATAAACAACTATATTGTCCTTTCTACAATATTAAATAAACACATAAAACTAAAAATCTAGGGACAGACGCGGGTCCAGCGAAAAAATAGGTAGTCTCGTACAGATGATGCGTTTACAAATACAAAATTAAAACAGAACGGTGGTCAGTGGTTCTCGGGCGGAACTTATCTTGGTGAGGGACGAATATGCACTCGGGGCAAAACAAAATGGCGGCCGGTTTGACTCGAAGTCACGACGTGTAGACGCACCAGGGTAGTCTTTCACCTTTCACAATGACGCTCCTCACCAAAGGTGATGAAGTGAAGTTTTCTCCAGGGGTAACGTAGTTTTCTCCAGGGGTAACGAAGTTTTTTCTCCAAGGGTAACGTAGTTTTCTCCAGGGGTGACGAAGTTTTTTCTCCAAGGGTAACGTAGTTCCCTATATAACAGGGAACTCGTACACAATAAAAATTATTTTTAAAAAAGAATAAAAAAATAGCTAACGGACAACTCAGCCGTACAAATTATTGTAGACAAATTATTATGTTTGAAGCCGAAGCGAGCCACAATTGTAATGATCGATCACTGAGGTTTTTCGATCTACATCCAACAAGATGTAGGTAGATCGATAAAAATATCAACTCTGTGATACCCGAAACCCACTCAATAATTAACTTTTGTCTATTATCGAAGGTTCTAGAAAATCGGAGATAATATAAAAATAAAAATGTTTAAAAGAGTTTATTAGTTTATTATGGATTCTTTATAAATAAAATGAATGATTTTAAATAATCAACATTATATTGAATTTTTTTTAAAACTGGGAATGACCATGACATTAACCACCTGTCAATGTCATCTTAAGTCATTCAGTTAGAATAAACTACCGAAAACAAACAATGTACAGAACCAACCTATTTGTATGAGTTTATTTCTGAAAATTATAATTACTTTTTATTTAAAATGTGATGGAATACATACTTTTGAAAAAGAATTTAGCAATATCTATAGAAAACAAAAAATGACCAATTGGTGAGTGATATTGTTAACATTACATTGTTACAACCTAATTAGCTAGCCAAAATAAAAATTCAGAAACAAAAAATATTTACTAAAACAAGAAAGCAAAATGGTGAGATCAATTAGGAGTACCGCCGCCACACACCGCCCGCCGGCCGGCAGAGGTCATCAACATCCACGCAGCTGTTTTGGCCGGCATAACTACGTGGTCTCGATCGAAAATCATTAACGAACATACGACATATTTTTTTCCAAAACCAATGAAAAATTAGCGTGTATGTATTTGTTATAAAATAAAGTATCGTTTACTTAGTATCACATAACACAAGTCTCGAACTTTCTTTAGGGCTAGCTCAATCAGTGTAATCTGTCCCTATATATTTATTTATTATACTAATATTAATAAACAAGTATGTTATGTTCCCGAGAGGGAGGCCTTTGCCCAACAATGGGATCTAGCGGGCTCTAAATAAATAATAATACATATGTTATCGCGTTACCTGTAGTCCGTAACCCGGCCCCCGGCGCCCTCTGACAGCGCGGGCGGGTCGTCGTACGGCGTGCGACCTCCGAGCGCTCCGATCCACAGCTCCCCTCCTTGAGCGGCCAGTACGTGAGAAGCGGATCTACCGCCGCCTTTCCTGAAAAATAAGTTTTTATTTAGTACTAGCCGAAGCCCGCGACTTCGTTCGCGTGGACTTTATGTCTCTGGAAAATGCTCATCAGGCTGAACAACTTTTACTAAGGCGGCATTTTTATATCTCTTATAGTTTAGCTGGACCATTCTGGTTCTGCATCAGGCGTTCCATTTTCTAAAATCATTTATACCCTATATGTTGCCCAGGCTTAATAGCTATATAACAAAAAAAGTTTCATTCGAATCCGTCCAGTATTTCCGGAGATTAGCGTGTACAAACAGACAAACAGACAGATTTTAATTCTTACTCTATTACTACGTCTCCATCGCCCCCAATATTTTTTTTGGAAATATATTTAATGTACAGACACACTTTTTTTACTGTTTTATTATATGTATAGATAGATATAGATAGATTATACAATGTGGAAGGGACACACCCGTAATAAAGCAAACCACGGCTCTACTAGATCACTATAGCATAATGAAACTAGAATAACAGTACAAAAACAAAATAAAATTCGGCATTTCCATACAAATGTGTGCAGCCGTCCGAGCAATTTATATGGGATTGTCGTTTTTTTTTTTTGGTTTAATCTTCTGGCTTCTCTGGCCAAGTACGGTTCTAATAGTACAGAGAGGGTCGTGTTCCTGCAGTGGAGACAAAAAGACCTGACGATGAACCTGTTTCGTCACACAGCTGGGCAAAGGAATTTCCCATCCCTTCATTTGTCTCTGTCCGTGTCACCTGTTCATCTTGGATTAATGAAAAAGAAAGCTAAGCCTTTGGTGGGAGTCTTTCCTATTTTATTGAATACCTGTGCATTTCAAGATCAAATGACCATTGAGTAAGAAGTTGTATTGATTACCCGGGCATTCCAAGAGTGACCGAACAACTGTTGAGCAAGAAGTTGATTTGAATACCTGGGCATTAAAAGAGTGACCGAACGACCGTTGAGCAAGAAGTTGTATTGAATACCTGGGCATTTCAAGAGTGACCGAACGACTGTTGAGCAAGAAGTTGTATTGAATACCTGGGCATTTCAAGAGTGACCGAACGACCGTTGAGCAAGACTTTGTATTTAACCTGGGCATTTCAAGAGTGACCGAACGACCGTTGAGTAAGAAGTTGTATTGAATACCTGGGCATTTCAAGAGTGACCGAGCGACCGTTGAGCAAAAAGTTGACCAGACAAGCGGACGGCCGAGAAGCCACATCAGCCGGGGTCACTCTCCACAGAGGCCCACTGCAACCACCAGCCCCACCCTCCGCCCCGCGCGGCGTCCACCACCGTAACACAACCTGCAATTAGGTAATTTACTCAATTATTTTTATTATTCATACCTCCTCCTCATTATTCATAACTGCCTCCGTGGTGTAGTGGTTAGAGCGTTCGGCTCATACCCGGAGGTCGCGGGTTCGATTCCCGACGGGGGCAACGACTTTGTGTTGTTGTCCTAGTTTAGTTAGGACATTATAGGCTGACCACCTGACTGTCTGATAAGTAAGATGATCCGTGCTTCGGAGGGCACGTTAAGCCGTCGGTCCCGGTCACTGTCTTTGACATTGGTCGTTACCTAAAACCATGTCAGAGGCCTTTAAGGCGGTTTAAAAACTATGGCACTAGTGTTAGTCACTAACACACACAATAAGAAGAAGAAGATTATTCATACCAATAAGTAACATAATCCGAAAACAAAATGATTTCTTTTAGAAAGTGCCTCCGCTGCCGGCTTCTAAAAATATTATTATTGGGAACCGGCGGTTATACTGCCGGCAGCCGAGATTCAAAACACCGGCTGCCGGCGCCAGCACTTAAAATTTGCCGTGAAATGTAGATTAGGTTCGTTAGGTTTGTTCGTTAGCTGTAACCAAAATACGAGCGAGCAAGCGACTCAAGCTAATGCGAAAGTAACACAGACACAGATCGTGTTATACCAGAGCCGGCAGCCAATTCGGCAACCGGCACCGGCAGCGGAGGCACTCCCTTTTTTTAAATCTGATCAAAAATAAGTAAGTTATATGCTTTTAAAATCTGATGGAAGGGGAAACTGTCAAGTAACAGAAAAAAAAATGCACGTACAGCACTCTTGACGTCACGCTATTAGGTCTCGCGCGTACGAAAAAGATAGTGAAATGTCCTCCCCAGCTCCTACTCTTATTTTAAAAATGTTGATTACTACTTCATTAAATAACTAATTTTCTTGCTGTTTTCAAAAAAAAATATTTCTTTTCAATGGTTTTTGTTGTTTTATACACGCTGACTTTTCATTGGTTTTGGAAAAAAAATGTTATGTAAATAAATTCCTCTATAAAATTGTGAGATCAATTAGTAGTACCACTGCCATACAACGCCCGCCGGCCGGCCGGGGTCATCGACATCACGCAGCTGTTTTGGCGGGTCATCATCAATCATTTTCGCAATTTTTTTAACTTTAACTTATGTCATACACAAACTTGGATTACGTATCTGGATAAAAGAATTTATTTACTATACGACATTTTTTCCTAAACCAATGAAAAATCAACGTGTAGATTAATACGGTTTTTCATTATTTTTTGAGTTCATAGTAAACAAGTAACATATACTCTGCTCACCGACTCAGCAGCTTCGGCGGCAGTCTGCGCAGCTCTCAGCCCCGCATGCGCTTCGGCAGAGTGAATAATTTCCACGTCGTAGTTCGCACTGGAACTCGCATTTTGTTCTTCCTGCAATTACAAGTTTTATTTAGATACTAGCTGCGTGTAGGTTGCTAGGTGTTACCCGCGGAAAAAGAAACCTATGTGTTAGTCCAGGGTGTCAGCTTCCTGCATACCACATTTTATCAAAATTGGTCCAGCCATTTGCGCGTCACACACACTCACTCACAAACTTTCGCCTTTATAATATTTGTGACACACTACATCGAGTAGCTACCATGCCATGATAGTAACCTACCTACACCCACCATATGATAGCAACCTAAGCTACAGTTTCAGACCCAGGTAACCAGGCAGACCAGGTATAGGATACATAGAAGTTTTTATCTCGAAATCCCTACGGGGCGCGGAGCCCGCGGGCACAACTAGTAGATGACATTAGGGATGATGTGATACATATTGACTTTGACATTTCTTGAGAAGGCGTTGCATTGGTGATGATGATAATGACAAAAACCAAAAAATCCATAAGTATTATTATATGATTCGTGACAAGGTCTTACCTTCATGGGAATGCCAGTGACAGTGGTGGTGGCCAACCTGTAGTGCGGCAGAACAAGCTTGCCCAACAAGTTGGCCAACTCACTGGCGCGCGATACTCTAACTTCCACTCCCATAAGTCCTCCACCCATCTGCGATTAACAACAATAGACTTTATTACTATTATTATTTGTTTGTTTTTAGTACCTATGTGTGTGGGCCCAATTAGGCGTCAGATTTTTCAAGTATGATTTGTCTGTATACATATTTTTATTTATTTTTGTCAAAGCATAGCTTGACGACTGCCATACAATTATGACAGCCAGGATCAACGGCTTAACGAGCCTTCCAAAACACTTGAGAAATAATTATGCCACTTGTGGTCACCCATCCCAGTGCGGACCAAGTCCGTGGTCACACAGATTGATAACTCTTTATAGTACACCAAAATAAAAATGTCAAACAGAAGAAATATTTTACATTAAATGAGCACAATAGGCGGTCTAATCGCTTAAAGTGACCTCTTCCAGGCATAACTTACGAAAGCGCTAGTATAGCGTTAATACTGCACTTACTATTTATCTATCCAAATACAAAAATTCTCTCTGCTTATCGAAATACACTCACAATGATAGATTGTATAAACACGCTCAGCTACATTTTACTCACACTAAGTTAATAAAAATAAGCCGGACATGGATCGGCTTATTAACTTTTATATAACCTAATTAGGTAGGACTTTAATTCGTTTCATAGTTTTATAGCTGTACTAGCCCAAATTCTCACCCAACGCCACTGCTAGCTAGATATAGTAAGTGGGAGAGACCCACACGTCCTTGCACCGAGCCACCAAGCACCTCATTATTATCATTGAAACCAGATAACTGTACAGAAGAAAGCTATATATTTGATTGAACCATAAGACCCAACGGTCTTTAATAAAATGAAATCGCATCATCATCATCATTTCAGCCGCATAACATTCACTGCTGGACATAGGTCTCTTCCAAATATTTCCAAAATGACCGATTAAGAGCGGCCTGCATCCAGCGCTTTCCAGCGACCCTGGTCAGGTCATCTGACCACCTTTTTCTTGTATAATGAAGTCTGTCATAAATCTTTAAAAAATGTAATTACCTCTGTGATCGGTTGACTACTGACTCTTGTCTCAGCCTTTTCTGGAGTAACATTGATTATAACTAAATGGCAATAATGTACTACCAAAGGCCTGGAACACAAAAGAAGAATGTTAATTTCTATTTCTATTTTCTAATATTTATAATATACATATACATCATGACTCAATAGAGCAAGTTTAAAATAATCTTTGCATGTGTTTAGCGCGAGGGATATCACAATAATATGAGTATATATATGTACACGGCGTTTTTTTAAAGCACGGACGACGAGAAGTGAGTGCGATGTGTGTGTTGTTAGTAAATAAAATTAGATGTGTTTCTGAAATGCTTGCGTTTGAATTGCGTTAAAAAAAACGTTAGCGAGCGTGGTCAGCGCGATGATAGCGCGTTAAAATTTCCCGTGTGCATGCCGTCCCGTTCATACACATATATATATCAAATTATACGTTTATTTTACTACACAAGATTACATGAGAACATGATTATTAAAAAAATTAAAGTACACTGGTTATTGAGATAGAAGTTTCTGTTCCTTGTAAAACTCGTTTTTGCGAAGGAATGAAGTAGGTAAAAATACCTGTTACACTGCTCGCCAGGTACCCCCGTCATCATTTTTCATCATCATTCATTCAAATATTTTTGAACAGTCAGCAATAGATGCTGATATTTCCGACCAGGACACTGCAGTGGGCTTATAACCTACATGCCAGGTAAATGACTTATGTAACTTACTGTGGAGTATTTGAAGCTTCAGGACTAGAAGGCGTCGTGGTAATCAGTGATGCCTTCTTGTTTTGTTGTACCAGTTTGTTTAGAGCTATTTCAGCTAAACTTCTAATCGAATCGTCGTCTCTAGCGCTCGTGATGCATATTACACGACCTCTGAAAGTAAAAAGACATTATCTACGACGACTTTCTTAAATTCAGTAAACGGGTTACCTCCGGATGAGGTCGAAACATGTCGGCAGTAGCTGACTCTATACGTGAGTAACCCGTTTACTGAATTTGAGAATGATTGCATCTCACGTTAGTTTTTATCAAAAAATACTACGACTTTATTTTGTTTGTCAGTTGAAGATTCCTTGGAAGGCTGGGAACCATGGCAGAAACGATTAGAGCACCAGCTGCCATCCTAAGTTTTCTGCAGGAGCTGGGCTGGTTCAAGAATTAAGGCCAGCGTCAGCTCCCCACGCAAAATAGGTCCAGTCAATATGGGCCAAATGGAAACTTATCCACGAGGGAAGTAAACAGTAGTTGATGCTGCCTAAGCTTGAAGAATCTGACATCAGTATCTGACATCAGTATGTACCACTAATACATGACTAACAATAAAAAAAATATCAGGATGAAGAACTGCATACCACATAAAGGTCTCGTCACCATCGGCCGTACTTCCAGTCTTAGAATGATCAGTAGGTGTGACAAGACTCTAGGATCTGTCCAAATGGACTAGCCGTATAATTCATGAAGGAAAAATGAGGAAAATCGTAATACTATAGTAATAGTAGTTCTATTTTATAAATTAATGAAATTGAAGCTAAATTTGAAGATTAATGGATATAGAAACAGAGGACGGCCTTAGAAAATGTGGATGGAGTGCGATAAGGACGATATGGATAAAAGGAATGTAACAAGTGCCTTGAGAAAGGATAGTGGAAAATAGTAAAGACTCACATGCTGTCCCGACCCCACGTAAAGTGGGATAAGGTGAGGAGAAAGAAGAAGTTGTTCTAGTTTTGCAGATGGTGGAGCGAAAAACAACAAATTTAATGAAATACCTATTTTGAAAGTGTTCTGAAGCAGGTCTTGAAGACTGAGTGGGTGATGGCTCTCCAAGGGCTTCTATAGCTGCCACAAGACCTTCCACGTCTCCGCCAGCACCACGTCGCACTGGCCCAACCAGACATAAGCCGTTCAGGATCTGTTGGAGAAAAGAAACATAATTTGCTGTGGTTATTAGAAATGGCTGGTGAAGGATTGGAGAATGGTCACCGAATTAATTTTTTATTGCGCCAGGAACGCACGTACGGAAGAGAGCGAGATAGCAATATATTTTTTAATTTAGTAGAATACTAAACATAAGTATTACATACAGAACGGAAACTTCTAGGGTCCCTAAGATAGGTATAGGGCGCAATATGCGTCTGTATGGAGAGTATTGAGAGCTGGCGAGTGCATGCGCTTGTAGCCACCTCTGCAAGACCTGTCTTACGTCTTGCTGGGAACAAAGACTCAACATCAACTCCATTGCAACTCGGCTCACAATAAACTTAGCCTTATGTTGAATTAAACACATAGGATTAACTTTCCAAACACTATTGAAAAAATAAATAAGTAGATAAATAAATATATAGGGACAAATTATACTGATTGAGCTAGCCCCAGAATGAGTTTGAGACTTGTGTTAAGGGATACTTACTCAGCAATTTTTTAACAAATACACATATTTACCAAGACCCAGGACAATTTAAAACAGGCAATTTTCCAACTTGCCCTGACTCAGAATCGATTCTCAGATTGGCGGACTAGCATGCCGACCACTACGACACGGAGGTCGTCTAAATATCTAGATTGATAGATAAACCAAATATATTTATGAAATATGTTCATTAAATAAACTGCTAACATGTTTGAAAAAAAAATAAACAACTTACATGTGTCAAGTTCTGCTGAGTAACAGCCCACGTGTTCAATATGTGGGCATGAGTATCACTTACAACAAAACGGACCTGAAACAAATATTACAATAATTGATCCATTTAAAAGAAGTGATTCATCTGCCTCTCTAACTGGTTACATCTGCTTTACCCGTTGACATCAGAGAAATTTCTACCAAATTCTCGTTTAAAAGAAAAGTTCATGCTCACATCTTAAAGTCTCCCTCGCTTTCTTCTTAAAGTCATTATTATTTAGTTCTTCTCTTTTTAACTATTTATATGTTTATATCAGACTTATGCTTTTACTATGGTAGTTTAGAGAACTTGATTCATGTGACCGGTTTTTAGCTGGACTACCAAAGTACAATGGTGAGCTTAACATAATTTTAAGCAATCCACTGTCGCACATTGCAAAAGCCATCTACTTTATTCTGCGAGCTGTGATGGTGCACAGAAGTTAGATAATACTTAATCTAAGTCCATGAGTCCCATGAGGCTTTCATAGTCACACCAAGTGGACTGAAGCCTAGGTAAAATAATAGTTTAAAAAGACAACTTTAAATTAAACATGAAAACATTTAAGGAGGTTAAGAACTGAGCAGAAGGAAGAGAGACATAGTAAGCACACAGACAAGGGCACAGCTCTTTATGTAAAAAGATTGTTGAATCTTAAATTTAAAAAAAATATTGTTGTATATTTATTTGTAAAATGTGTAATTTCAATTCTAATTATATAAATGTAGTTTGTATCTTTTGGGACATTATTTTTTGTTGTATCTTTTTTTAATATATTTACTTATAAGCTACACATAAGCTATTTCTTAATGGTTTCACCTATGGTCCTAGAAAGCACTACATCTCTAAGGCAAATCATCTTATGCCAGTTAGAGCCACCAGTATTTAATCAAGTTCCAACAAGGGCTAGTAATTTTATAAATGATAATAACCATGATGCCTGATTCTAGGTTTTCCTGACTATCTAGAAAGAATTTTTATACTGAAACCAGTCAAAACCCACATTGGCATTATACATACATATAATGCGGCTTCCATTGTTTTACTATTGTCTGGCATTAGCATATCTCAATTAGTAATGGATAGTATTGTTTCACCATATACCTATTCAAGTTTTGCACTACCCCTGCCATTCTCCACATCACTCGTTTTGTTGACTGGTAGATAAGGCCTTAGCTTTAAGTTCACCATTACACTAGTATATGAGTATAAAGTTAGTTGAATAAATAAAATAAATCTTCCTTACCAACTTTCCTTCGGGAAATAGGTCCCATACAATGCGACAGTATTCTACAGCAGCCTCCACGCTGCACGTCCATAAAGACTTGCAAACCGGTGGCAATGGAACATAACCTGGCCCTCGGCTCTTTGAACTGTCGAAGTCTATAGGGTAGTCAGAAGAAATGCCGAAGTACGGAGTATGATCTAACACAAATATAGTTTTGTGATTTGTAGGAAACATTTTGATGAGTTTTAACAAACAAACTTTGTCGTTTGTACGCAATGAATATTTAACTTAACACATTACTTATTTATTGATAGAACTTTTGTAAAATGTATCCATAAATTTAGATTCTTTTAAAGATTTCCGTTTAGATTTTCGGATTTTCAGGGATGAGGCGAAAAGCAAACGAATAAAACTTTTCTTTACCACTTCTTTCTTTTTGTAAGTTGTTATTTATTATCTCGAAATGACATTGACATTTTGTAGGTATTGGTTGACATCGCCAACGGTTTGACAGAAAAGTACCCAGAGATAAGGGACTTAAAAAGTACCGACCGTCAGTGATGCGAATACGATAAAATCGATACCGATTAAAACTAGACTATTAGCCAAAATACTGCGGACATATTCTGTAGTATAATTTGTGTGGGAAAGTATGAGTCCTACTTCCACTAAGACAATGAATCCTTTGAATTTTCCTGTTACTGCTTCGTGTGAATGAAGACAATCCACTTCATCCGATCAAAAATCATTAAAGTAATTATCTTTGGATTATTGTATTATCACTCGTTATTTGTCAATGTTTCTTTCGATTCACAATAGGTAGTGAGCTAGTGAGTGATTGACGATGTTTGACGAGAAGACACTGCGTAGCTTCCCGAACGCTGCCCAGCCGAGTCGGATTCGTCTAGAGACCTCTTCCTCGAAGCTGGAACTTCCTGCCTATCAATTGACCCAGTTAGATATACTGGTCTACAACTTCGAGGGTGAAGCTCCCAACACAAACAGATACGGGCGCAACATGGACATTCGGCATTACTTTTGTTTTGTCCATGTTCATTTTAAGGCCTACTTGTTGGGAAACTCGATTTAGGTCTCCGAGCATAGTACTTAGGTCTTCCATCGATTCTGCCATGACAACGATATCGTCGCCAAATCGAATACATTTATGTGTAATAATTATTTATGAATGAATAAATTAAAGAATTATGACTTTTAAATTATTGTTAATTTGTTAATTTAGTACTTAAACCAAAACATGTACAGAATGTACTTAAATTATGACATTTGTGATTAAATTGTTAATGTACAATTTAAACTTTTAAGGAGGGCCTGCGCCAAGCTCAAGCCAGACGTTATTGTCTTTAAGGTAGTCATCGGTTCCGTAATAAGCCTTCTCACAAAGTACTTTCTTTACATGCGCTTAAAATTTTCCATTTGGCATATCAAGAACTGATTCTGGCAACATATTATAAAACATTATACAGTTTCCCCTAAACCTCACTGACTGTTTTTAGCATATAGTTCTTGTTATCCCATGCGATGTAAATAGAGATGGGCGGTGGGTAAAATACCCAATCTACCCATTTGGTATTAGGTGCGCAAAGACTTACTTAAAAGTGGTGAAATGAGAAACAAGATATAAAATGCGATGTCAATATATGAACACCCTCATACATATACAGAGAGAAGATTTTTTAACTGCTCATCTAAGAGCTAAAATTACTGATTTCGGGGTTGGTATCGAAACAAAAGATATTTGTATCGACGAGTTTTTCGATCCCCCATCAACTTCTTATAATATTTCCCACAAAATTGTATGCCGGGTATTTACCTGTATCTACCCGTTGCAGGGGAACATACGAATTGAAAGGTCTAAGTTTACATTTTTGCTGGCGAATGTTCGTAGAACTAATTATATGGTAAAATAAGCAATCAGATAACAAATAAGATGATATCTGTATATGTAATATGGATAGCATCAGTGATTTCAATCTTTGTTACTTCTTCTTTTAGAGATATTCATTGTTTTATACATTAAATAATCTTTTTGTACATTTCTACACATTAGTAGTGGACTCCCAAACGGGTAGATACAGGTATATACTCGGTGCCTATCGGGTAAATACCCAAGCGTGGGTAAATACCCGGGTAGATCCGGGATAGATAGATAGGCCCATCTCTTTGTAAATGTTAGTAACGAGCTAACGAGCACTTCCCCTCGCATCGGTAATGCGGTGGTCGATTTCCTTCCAGTAAAAACAAACTGTTTGCAATGAAAAAGGTTATGGGTGATAAACTAATGATACATTTGATCATTATTTTCAAACACCTTGCTCAAAACTGGCAGAACGGAGACGGGTCTATAATTGCCAGAATCACTTTTTACGCAGTTTATAACTGAAATAAAAAACAATTTCCTGCATTTAATTAAATTTGAAAAATACCTTCATCAATGCATTCATTTGAAAAAAGCCAGGTCTGCAGCAATGGTATTCAGATTTTTGAAATTTAGCTCTTCACATGCATTGACTATCGACATCGATTGTCCTTTATATTTATATATATCGATTGTCCTTAGGACAATGATCAAGTAAGACTATTCAATTATATAGAACGACATAATATATTCAGAAGACAATGCCTTTTCCCACCACTCGCGCGTTAGATTGTCCTGTCTATTTGCTTCGTGTGAAAGTGTTCTCCAAAGAGTAAAGTAACATATAGGGAAATGTTCTCGATGCGACGTTGTACGTACACATACGTCATCTGATCAAAGATTATAATAGTACTCTTTTTTTCGACATTTATAGCTAGAGATACATTATTACGTCTTTATCCCGTATGGGGTAGTTAGTCGCACGAGCCACGTTTAGCGTGATGGTATACGTGAAGTTTAAATAAGTGAATCACAATAGAGATGTGCTAGGTAGAGAGACTTATTACTATTCACGATAACCATGGCCTTTTCGACTAACGGGGCTAGGCTTTGTCTACCGCGTTTGAGATAAAGACGTGATTATTTAACTATATTCTATATATAATAGCAATGTTTCCCTGCCTACGTATCTAAAAAGCGTCTAAACTTGGACATCTTTGCATTTTAGAAGATTGTTCCGCCTTTTGTCTTTGTATAAAGGGCCCACTAGTCATCGGCATGACGACTGCTATGTTATCTAATGGTGATAGCCAAGCCAAGGCCAAGGACTTAACGTGCCTTCAAATGCACGTTCTCTGTTCTCCGTGCTAATAATAGATATATCTATTATACCACTGTAGTTAGTTACTAATCTAAATACCGACCACACCTAGGGTTGCTCATGGTACAATAAAATAAGGTATTCTCTTCCCGTGACAGCTCATGACGTAGGTGGAACTTGACTACGTCATCAGTTTGATATGTTGCTACTGTGTGAAATTGAATTACCTGAGCGTAATGCATTTTTGAATTTTATATACCAATTTCGAATTAATAATCCATTATATCAATTTATAAAATATTGAATTGATAAATCACGCGAGAATCGCGAGATACTAAATAGCTAAGTTATTTAATATTTTTTTTAAATATTCATGAACTAATTGAGAAAGTCCTTTTTACCGAAAAGAACAATCAGTGGCAACACTTTGTGACGTAGTCAAGTTCCATCTCGGGAAGAGAATACCTTATTTTATTGTACCATGGGGTTGCTCATGTGAAAGCTCATGCTAGGTCTAGTACGTTCTTCCACCTCGAATGCAATAGATAAGCAAAAATGATCTGACAAAATGTGTGTCTTTGTGTAGAATAGAAAGATAGAAGGTCTATGACATTGCATTTTTTGTAATCGATACTTCAATACTTACCACGTGAAGCCATATCACAACACTACGGTGAATGTGTGTGAAAATGAATAGTTTGGTAGCGTTCCTTTTTCTTACATTTTTGAGAAAAATGTTCTAGCGCTGTTCGTAATATTCTTCTTTATTAGGAAATATTAGAAGCAAAATATAAATTCAACAAAATTGTAAGAATATTTGGCAAACTGGAACTTGCTATTAAAAAATGGTGCATTCGTCTATCAAACCGGGCCACAGCCACACATCTGAAGCCAGAAATTAAATTATCATCCACCATTTTGTTTATTTTCGGGAAAATAACTCTCTGCTCGGACACGTTAGTGAATTTTTGTACAATTCCGCAGTGCAATAAAGTGGTCAAGTATTTCAGGCAATGGTTTGAAGATAGAGGAATGTGCTATTAGCGTGTCTATCTGCCATCGGTCCCTTGTGTTGAAATTTGCAGACATCGGCCGCGCCGCTAGTAAACACTCTTTGAAAATTAACACCCTATCCTCGAAGAAAAATAGGAATCCGAGTGCCCAGGGAACCCGAGTCGATGAGAAAAGTTCGTTGAAATTCATTCAACGAATTTTTCGCAAGTCTAAAGGGAGTAATCCCCTGGCGTTCAAGGTGGGTGAAGTGCTAGAGTCGGACAGTTGTGCAACCGTGTGATCAGAGTTTTGTTTCTAAATCGTGGAATTTGTTTAGGAAATATCGAGGAGTTGTGGGCGAGAGTCCCCGGTGGCGCGCCCGGCTAACATGAACCACACGCCTGCCCCTGACAGGCAGCAGCACGACTCCAATGTGAACCAGGTGGAAGAAATGGAGACGCAGGACGGTCAGTCATATCAATATTTGAGACTTCTATAACTTCTTGCTTTGTTATTTCTGTATTTTCTTCAATTAGTACAATTACTTTTACACAGCTTTTGTGTACAAGATGTAGTGCAATCACTTGTCGATCTAGACATGTAGAATAGAGATATTAGTGTGTACATGCATGAATTAGTAAGTAGGTAATTTGTTGATATACCTGACTTAACCTCAAAAGTGCTTTAGGCTATTAGTAGAGTAAGTTATAATAATTTTCATAGTACATTACAGAGCAGAACACTATGTCCCAATGCAATAAGTACCTACTGTAATTTGGAACTACTAAACTAGTCAGAGTATATTTCAAAACATTTTGATTTCTCTTTGTTCTAAAAGTGCAAGTCGCTTCCCAATGATCATATTCTAAATTTAGATCTCATTGTTCTTATATTTTATCAATGTGAAAGGAATATGATTATTGTAAATACCATGATAAGTCAATTAATTGATGCATAGTGTGACCATTACTATATTGATATTTTTGGTGTATCAAACCAAGCAAAAAAGAGGTATTTTTTCAAACTAAAAGTCAGTCAATGTATTCAACAGTATGAATAAAGTTTATAAGATCAATTCTAAAACATGCTTATATAAAAACACCAGTTTACCATGGGGGTAGGCAGAATCTAAGGATCTCCACTTGTTATGATCCTTGTAAACCTCTTTGTATATGTATTTAATGAGATATATTTTTACTAGATATATCAGATAACACTAAATCCCTTAATCCTTTCGCAAAACAAACAGACTGACCTGGTGGAAAAGTATATATCGAAATAATGATTCTTCCTTAGCAACACAGGTCTTCTTTTGGGTTCATGCCCTTAAACTCTATTATAATGTACTATTCTTTCTTGTATCCAAATTCAATGTAGAAGAAATTCTAATACTTTTTTTAAAATAATACTTTCTTTTATTATTAATCTGCTATGATCAAGCTCCTTCATGATACATCTCATCATGAATTGAATTAT
Source organism: Acrobasis consociella (assembly GCA_963555685.1). Classification (NCBI taxonomy): domain Eukaryota; kingdom Metazoa; phylum Arthropoda; class Insecta; order Lepidoptera; family Pyralidae; genus Acrobasis; species Acrobasis consociella. Next base: position 12,663,403 of record OY743115.1, read on the forward strand.
TTGTATCAAATGACATAAAAAACGTAATAGAAAAATGTATATGAATATTTAGCTACAAAATTTAAAAAGTTGCAAGACTCCTCTTTTTCTCCACAAAAAAGGCTCCATATAAGTTATTTGACTTTCAATCACAATGACTTTTTGATTAGTTTCTTTTGTAAACAGTTCCAGCTAAGTCTGAAAACAAGTTGTGGTGTACCATTATGATTGCTATGGATGTGAGGTCAATGATAAGGTGTGATAACTTTGATAAAAAAGATTGTTGCACTGTCTCAAAACTGACTTAGTTGGTGATTCACATATCTATGTATTTATTTAAAACTTTATTGAGCCAAAAGCTACAAAAGTTGGACTTAATGCTTAAGCTTTATCTACAGTATTATTGAAAAGGGTTTGTCAATTTAAAAGTAGGCTTAATTAATGTACATTGTAACTAACATTAACTACTTTTAAAACCTTATCCAAGGGATTACCAGTTCAAATTAGATTGAGGCTATAAGTATTCTATTTTGTATAACATGGTACAGCCAATTATGGTTGTTATCATTTTTTTCTAACATTGTATAGTAGACCCTGGATTTTTTTATTTTTGGTATTGGGATCCTTGTTCTATGACCATCATACAAAATGTTTTTATTGTTTCTGGTTTAGTGTACATGTATTGTATGTGTTTCTTCCTAAACCCAGGGTATATGATGTGGACAACGGAAAGTGTTCTCTTTTTGGTGCGATGTATTTATTTTACCACCGGTATTTTAAAGTTTATTTTACAAGTTCTTTTTTAAGTATAGGTACATATTTGTAGCAGATCAGGTCCATTTCAGAGACATTCTGGATCGTTTGAGCATCAGTAGCTCAACCAAAAGTGATTGGGAAAAATTAATGACGGTGAAAAAAGTAGGTTATGTGACAAGAGGCAACGGCTTTTTATCGATGCAATGAGGATGTGTCCAGAAAACAGAAATTATAGTTTATATAATAAAAAAAGGGTAAGTAAATGGTTTTGTTGGAACTGTTACTGATTTGGTGTATGCTCTAATTATGCATCACGCCATTGATTGCCCTTTGGTAGTTATGGTTAGATTTGACAACTACTGGCCCAACCATAATGGGATCAGTGCCTATTGCCGCTGTCACGCAAACTTGACGTTCTAAAGACAGCACATGTTCTAAGACTCAATTTGCTCTCACATTACCATGGGCAGTCACCATACACAAGTCACTTTACCCAAGGTAGTGGTCGACCCTGGGTCTAGAGAACTGGCTATAGGTTGCTCTTACGTCTTACTTTCTTGGGCTCAAAGACTTGTCATCTTGGAGCCCTTCGATTTTGATCGTTTGACAAGAATCAGGTCTATGAAACTCCTGTTAAGAACAGAGGAGGAAAATAGGCTGAAAACATTAGCAGACGAACATTATCGCGATTTTAATATTTTATGAAAAACATAAAATGGTGAAAACAGATTTTTCGCTCTGCAATCCCTTTAAGCTTGCGGGGTCTACTGCTCACAGAGCCACTAGTTAATTTTTTTATGATAATAGAAAAGATGGAGAAAAATGAGAGAGACTTTTGCCCTGCAGTGGATCTTGTTCTAATTATAATTTTCCTCATAACCCTCACATGTTTATTCTGGATATTACATATGGCATGCAAGACAATGCTGATACTATTTTTATATGTGGTTAGTAGGCTTCACAAACTTGCAGGAAATGTTTTATTTTAAGTACAATACCTACCTGCCTCACATTACCATATATTGTTGGTGTTGCCTGTTAAAGTATTATGTAAATCTGAAATATATAAAATTGTTCTGAAATATCTATAACGTCTTTGTAGTTCACGGCACTATTAGACATTGTGTTTTGATGTACACAGCAGGCGAGAGCTAGGTCTTCAATCTGGACTGAACTTTAGAAATCCCCAAGTTTTTTCACATCCAAGGGTGCTGCTGGCCTACCAAGGCAGGCATATGTATGTATGGTACTTGTACATATTATCATGGGTCATATGCCTGTTTGTCTTCTTAATCAATGGAATTTATAAATGACGCCAGAAATAATAAATGTTTCTTTTTCACGATGCTGATGAAGGGGTCATTGTTATGATGCTATACCCTTCCCCCTACTAGTTAGGGAGGCGAGGTAGCTAAATGGCGTAATTCAACGGCGCCGTCGAGACCTATCAAAATCGAAAGATAAAATAATTTCGAAAAGAAAAGCTCGTATGGTAAAAACCATTTTAGCGGTGGGTTTGGCGTGTACGGTTTTTCAAAATGTTAAAAAAAACTGATACTTGGGCATTCTCGAGCGCGTCAGATATTCATACTACGTATGCCCCAAGTGCCTCTGATAACAACGGTATACTAATCTGCCGGTTTGCGTGGTGGGGGTAGGCATATAAAGTAGTCAAAAATGCAAAAAAAGAAAAAATTTACTCGAGCGCGTCAGATTTTCGGAAGGGGTGTTAAGTAGGCCCCAAGGAAGCTCCCTTTAAAAAAACTGACGATTTCGGAGTGACGATAAGTTACGATGAATTTTTGAAAATGCAAAAAAAAAAAAGTTTTTTGAAATACCCGAGCGCGTCAGATTTTCATAGGGGAGGTTTGTCTCGGTATCCTGAAAGCATATTTTTTTAATCTGACAAAAAAGTTGGTGGGTGATCTTATTCTGACCGAAAAAGGTTTTTTGGTTTCTTTTTTTCCTTTCTTTCTCCTTGATAAAACGGGGAATTTAAGAATGACAATAAAGCGATAGATACAACCAACGTAAATGTTTATTGAAACTTTTTTTTTGTAAAATGTATCATTCGCGACTTATATGCCGCAACGCGTTCTTAGGAAGACGAAATGGCTCCTCCACACTTCCGGTCATGCGGAAACCGGCAGATTTTGTATTTTTAGTAAGTTTTAGATTATATTCTTCAAAATAAAAAATAAAAAAATCGCGCTCGAGAATGCCGGATTAACGTTTTTTGACGTGACAACGTCTTAAATTAGGTTGCGGCTGGGAGTCACTTATGAAAAAGTGTAACGCTCGGTAACGTTACGATGAGTCACCGAACGAGAGAGAGGCCCGCCGAATGCCTTACGTCTCTCTCCCACTCAACTATGTTATCTACGTTGTCACGTAAAATCTTCGCCCGTAAAACCGACTTTACAGTCAACCATTTTTTTACAAGTTCGCGACCCTATAACTCCGCGGCGTAAGGACTTATCGTCAGATTAGTTAAATTTAGTCTTTAAACACTAAAATCAACCCCCAGTATCTTAATCTGACGCGCTCGAGTATTTCAGACTATCGATTTTTTTTTTTACTAATCTGATCGTCTATCCTAGGCGCGCGTCACTACATATAGAGCTAAATACTTTACAAGGTTGTTCTATTAGGTCTAAGGTATCTCTCATATCTTAAACTGCCACGCTCGAGTATTGCAGAAAATTCCCCTATTCGCCTCCCTAACTATACATAAAAATGTTTAGTATAGATTGTTTTAGACTTGTTGAAACGTTGAATCTCACTGTAAGAAGAAAAATATATTCATCTTTTTTCTTTACAACAATATGTGTAATAAAACCTTGTTTGTGTTTGATATTTTTATTCGTGATGGTTTTGACAGGATTGTCAAAATGATTATAAAATAAAACAATGGAGTGATCTATTGATTGTTGACTTATAATAAGTAAAATTATTGCATTTTAAGTTATTGTATTTATTGTTAAATTAATTAAATTCAATCTAATACTTGAACTAGTAAAAAGGTAATTCCTGAATTTGATCTAGTTTAAAATAATAGTATGTAGGAAAATTTTGTTATTGTAAGTTTTTCTTTCGAGATAAGTATTATATGTGTAGTTAGTTGTTTATTTGTTTTACGGTTTACATGTAAGTACTATGAGCCTATTTATAGGTAGACAGTGTGTAGTGAAGATAAAAGCTGAAAAGCTAGCCCTGGGCTCCAAAGAAGCACAGCCTAATGAAAGATCTTAGCATAGATGATAAGAAATTATATTGGCAGAACCTAAAAAATACCTTAGATAAAGATTATAAGTATACAGGATCTTACGAAATGTACCTACTGAAACAATTTGAAGGGTTTTTCTGTTTATGATGCTAGTCGGTCAACTTGTATGGAGGAGCAAAAATTATATTATTCATATATTCAATTCTTCGCTGGTCTGGGAGAAAAGAAAAAACTTAGAATGTATCGGCTACTTCGCTTTCCTCGCACTTCGTAAAATCCGATCGATGGAATGGGCGAAAATACCACTGATGTTAATAGGCGATGCGGCTAGCAACGCATCTCTTATTTTGAGTCCCTTTTACACGTTGTCGCCCATCATCACGTCCAAAGTGGCCTTTGACTTTTGCGACCGAGGAGTCATTCCGGTCTCATTAGGGATAAAGACGTGACAGTATGTATGTATATATTAAGGAAGATATTTTATTTGTAGTGGAGACTGTCGACACTGCCACGGACAACTTCTTCGAGGAAGATCTTATGAAGGGGCCCAACGGTGAAATCGTCAAGGAGACCACATCCTCTGACATGCCTGTAAGTCTATTCGCTTTTTCTTTAAACTAGGGTGTCCTTTTGAAATTTGGAAGGGTGGTTTTAGTTAAGGAATCGGGATGTGAATCTTCAGTTTAGCCCACAACTATGGTTAGGCCGAGACTTGGACACTACTTGTAACTTATACTTGTATGACATTTCCGTTATTTTATTTTTTATTATATTTATTATATATTTATTTAGAGAAACAAACGAGGCTTAAATATTTCATATAGGCATATTATGATTTATAAATTACACATCACCAAAAAGTTTCTACTACTAGCTTATTCCTATATTAGTAGAAGTAAAAACCAAAAGCACCGCTCATATTGCAGCTCGCCTGTCTGGACACCGAAATGGAAGACGACGAGGCAAGATCAGAAGCGACGTTCCGTTTCACGGTGACCAACTTCAGAAATCTCAAGGACTCCGTTCTGTCGCCGCCATGCTACGTGCGCAACCTCCCGTGGAAGATCATGGTGATGCCGAGGCAGGCGCCGTCCCCCGACCGACAGCAGCAGAAGTCCCTAGGGTTCTTCTTGCAGTGCAATGGGGAGAGCGAGTCGTCCAGTTGGTCGTGCTACGCTATGGCAGAGCTTCGGCTCATTTCGCATAAGCCAGATACTGAGCCGTTTTACAGAAAGATTCAGCACTTGTTCTATAGGTAAGTCAAAAGTGTACTCTTCCCTGTATGGTAAAATGTTTATTGTTCAAGTGTCAACAGTGGATGTTCAATACAGTGATAAGTAAAATGTAATTAACATACCAATCTGATGATCTGTTTACTGGCTGTACATATTTGGTAAATGCCTATAATATCATTTTGGATATAGATTTTCAAGTATAAATCTGATAGAATATATCTAAACGTGTTATATAAGGCGCTTAATGAAAGCTTTGAAGATTTCAATCCCACACCTTATTTCTTTGTGACTATATTACACGTGCACGTCGATGAAGCTGTAAAAAGGGAATGTGGGAGTAGCAAAATTTTTCATTTCAAACCATGTTTTATTTCCTTTTTATTTGAAATCAATATGTCTGGCCGCCTCCACTTTTGCCTCTGATCTGCTGTAATGAGCTCTTACATTGGACCAATTTAAAATTCTTAGGAATTATTTCTTCTATATTTTTTTGTATTATTGAATTTGCTAACAAGCCAATTATATTTTCTCAAATTATATTCATTATATTTTCCATCTGACTAACAATGTACATTCACATATTCAGCGCATTAAAATTTCGCGTGATGTCACGATTAGCTTCAATTTTTAACCAAAGGTGACTTAAATCTCCCTTACTCCGAAACTTCGAATTGCTGTATATTTGTTAATTTTTACTACTTTGCTGAACTATAAAATATAGGACCATTCTTGCTTTAGGATTTTTCTCGAATTTTAAACCCCTTTCGACTTATAATAATCTTATGTGCAACAGCAAGGAGAACGACTGGGGTTTCTCTCACTTCATGTCCTGGAATGATGCTTTGGACCCGGAAAAGGGTTACATCAAGGATGATGCCATCACTCTGGAGGTGCATGTGACGGCTGAGGCGCCACACGGCGTGTCTTGGGACTCGAAGAAGCATACTGGTTATGTTGGTAAGTTGACACAGAGACACTTCTACCGTAAGTTAATTAGTGAAGGTTGTCTCATTATTGCGTTGCATTGCGTCGACGTTGTAACGAATCAACGTATTGTATATGCGACATTTGCGCTGCGACAATACGACGTAGCATTTGAAGAAGCACTGGGGCTCCGGTAGCGCAGCGCATCACACTCCCGCTGCTTTGTCTCTCATCCATCGATCCATTAAAATTTAAAATGTTGTAAGTTGACACAGAGTTACAGCTTCCATAAGTCAATTTAAAGAACGACGGTTTTCCCCTTTTCATGTCCTGGAACGATCCTTAGGACCCGGAGACAAACTACGATGGCATCACAAAAAAAAAATACAGTATTTGACACAAAGCATATAAGACAATACGCTGTTATTTTTTTAGATCAAAAAGCGATTAAATCAACTTGCTTGAAGGCAAATCTATAGGATAAAATACGGTCCTATATGAATCACATAGTGACAATACACGATCGTGGCAAAATGCGATTAGGGCAAATACTTGCGGATACAAATGCGATTCGAGGCACCCATTTGACAAATCCTGAAGAAACATACTGGCTTTATTGGTATGCTGTTGAAAACTTGAGGCTCTGTGGAGACTCAGACTATCGTCCTAAATAATGAAAATAACAAAAGTATTCGTCGGTAAACACAGTTGTTTTCGTGTTTATTTAGCTATCAATTACTTGCGAAATACGTATTGAAATTTATATTTTGCTATAATAGTAATTCTGCTGGAATTTACCACAGAAATAGGAAGATTGAAGCTCAGCTTCCGAAAGTCTAAATAGTAGGAATTTAACCTCTCGTATGCCGTTGCGTAGATCTACGCGAGAATGCATTGTTTAACTATTGTGTCTGATATTCCGGCATACAAGGGGTTAATTATATCAAATAAAAAACTCAAGTGCTGTTTTGTCGGCATCGCTGAGCATTTTGCATTCTCTAGAAACTCATCGGCGGCCCCGTTGTTTGGGATTGATATATATTCAATTGTTTGTTTGTAAAAACTTTAATGTACACATAAACATAAAACAAATACAAATCACAACAAAAGTGTACTTTCTTAGGTTCTTCCAGACAACTTTGAATTGATAGGAGAATTTACAAAACAGAGAAGTTCATTTCTATGCAAAATGTGTTTTTCTAGGTCTCAAGAACCAAGGCGCTACCTGCTACATGAACTCGCTTCTACAGACGCTGTACTTCACAAATCAACTTCGGAAGGCTGTGTATAAGATGCCCACAGAATCTGACGACAGTACTAGGTGAATTGATAAGTGATAACTATTCATTTACACAGTCAACGAATCGAAGTAGATCTGGTTCTCTTAAACCAAAGAGCGTCGAAACATTTAATTCTCGCAATGTTCCGCCAGTTGCTAACTTATGTCTCACCTAATGAATGTTCCAGCGGTGTGGGTAACTGTTGAAATCTAGTTAAAAACTGGTTGAAATGTTATAATAAAAAATCTTTCTAAACCGATTCTAGAACCGTTTACCGATTATTCGAAGACACTTGGACCGATTTGAAAATTCTTTTTTTGTTTGAAAGGATATAATGATGAGGTGGTCCGTTATTTTAAATTATGAAAAAATGTATAGTGTGGGGGTGATGTCGGTTTTTAGTTTTGAAAAATTATTATCTTCCTTTTGTGTCAATGCTATGTATACTAGATTTTGTCACTCCAGTAATGGACGAACTTTTTCTCTGAAACAGTTCATGTTACTACTGTATCATAGTTTACTTAAATGTTTTTAAAGCCTGTGTAACATTCGTTTATGTATTTGTAGGTCAGTAGCATTGGCTCTTCAAAGAGTGTTCTACGAGTTGCAGTTTTCGGATAAACCGGTTGGCACCAAGAAACTCACCAAGAGTTTTGGTTGGGAGACTCTAGACTCCTTTATGCAGCACGATGTCCAAGAATTCTTGAGGGTATGTCTATCTTTTGGGATCTTTATCATGGTAAAGAGTCTATTTTGATTCTTATTCAAAAAACATGTTGCCATTTATCAGATGGATTGCAGACTCTTCTTAAAAATTTAAATAATTATTATCTTATCTTTTGTTCTTCTGCTGATCATAGGCCTCTCTGCGTTGGTGCCTCTAATCTCTGTCCGCTGTTAAAAATAAGGCGTAACAGAGTGAATTAATTGTTCGTCCATTCATTGTTTAAACAGTATCGCTCAAAACTTACTATAAGTTTTATTCACATGCACAAATAATATAAAGCAGTCAAATTACATATTTATTATTTTTACCTGATAGGTACTCCTTGATAAACTCGAGAGTAAGATGAAGGGTACCTGCGTAGAAGGAACTGTTCCGAGATTGTTCGAAGGCAAGATGACGTCATACATCAAGTGTAAGAACGTGAATGTGTCCAGTACCCGAGTAGAAACCTTTTACGACATACAGCTCAATATCAAAGGAAAGAAGAACAGTAAGTACTTGTTTGTATTTTACTCAGGGGATTATTTTCTAAATAATCCCACACACACAACACTTCCAATTAATTTTAATAATATACCCATAAAGTTATAAAATTCAAAAATCACCGAAAGATAAATCGAAAGTAAAATATCAAATTGGAAATATTTGTAATCTTATAGCATTTAAAACAGTGTGTAGTGTTCAATATCATTAGGTCCAATTTTCAAAGATGGTAAAAGTTCTTGATTGCGTCATCAACTACTAAAATACTTTCTTCTTGTAATCGATATCTATCTATACATATAATAAAACAGTAAAAAAAGTGTGTCTGTACATTAAATATATTTCCAAAAAAAATATTGGGGGCGATGGAGACGTAGTAATAGAGTAAGAATTTAAAAAAAAAATTGGTTGCCTGTATAGTCGGTATACGGGCGAAAGTTTTACGTGACAACGACTTTTTATGTCTGTCTCTCTCGCTCTTAGGCGGGCTAACCATGCCCGAGTGGAAGGGACGCGTGCCTCTCACTCGCTCTTATTGTGAGCGCATAACGTGAGCGGAGCGTAACGCAGTTTCTTGAAGTGTCACCCGGCAAACCAATTTATAAGACGTTGTCACGTCAAAAATGTCTGTCTGTTTGTCTGTATGTCTGTTTGTCTTTTTGTCTGTTTGTCTGTTTGTACACGCTAATCTCCGGAAATACTGGACGGATTCGAATGAAACTTTTTTTGTTATATAGCTATTAAGCCTGGGCAACATATAGGGTATAAATGATTTTGGAAAATGGAACGCCTGATGCAGAACCAAAATGGTCCAGCTAAACTATAAGAGATATAAAAATGCCGCCTTAGTAAAAGTTGTTCAGCCTGATGAGTATTTTCCAGAGACATAAAGTCCACGCGAACGAAGTCGCGGGCTTCGGCTAGTCGATAATAAGAGCTCGCTCTTGTCGGTAGAGTTAAGTGGAGATTTCTTTATTCCTCTCACGTCTCTGCAATCTTTGTGAACATGTTCATGTTCTGAAAAAATTAACTACTTTGGTGTAATAAATACACAAAAACTTAACATTCATATTCTGAAAATTCTTAAACTACACTAAAACTTTCAGTCGACGAGTCTTTTAAAGACTACATCAGCACGGAGACCCTAGACGGTGAGAACAAGTACGACGCTGGCGAACACGGCTTGCAGGAGGCCGAGAAAGGCGTGATCTTTGCATCTTTCCCGCCCGTGCTTCACTTGCATTTGATGCGGTTCCAGTACGACCCTATTACGGACAGCTCGGTCAAGTTTAATGATAGGTTAGTGGGATTATGATTTTAATTTAATTTATTTATAATCTTTATTGATCCACAATATACAATTGTGTACAATTGGCGGACTTAACGCTAAAAGTTATTTTAATAGTATTACATTAGACAGTTGAACCTGTTGGTTAGTTTATGCTAGCAACCTCACTGTTTTACTCATATGCTAATGCAGGTCTTTTGAAATTTAAACTTGCTTGCTTGCTTTTTGTGTGTGCAAGTAGCCAACACTGGAGTCGGATTTTTCAAGCTGCCTTAAGGCATCTGACATAGCTTAACAACTGTCATACAATGATGATAGCCAGGACCAACGGCTTATATGCTTGCAGCTCTTGGATGGGTGTTGGCATATATATATGCCACCTGTGGTCACCCATCCAAGAGGGCCACACTCGGTGTCGCTTTACGGCCTGGCCACAGCCACTGGCGGTGCGGCAGGAGGCGCGGCGTGCGGCGCGGTTGGCGGTGGTATGCCACAGCTCACATGTTGCGACCGCGGCGGCGTCGGCGGTGGACGTATTAAGAGAACAGCTAACTATTAAAATGGAAGGGAATTGTTGTTTTTTTTCGATCCACAATTTTTTTATAACTTGCCTATATTTATGATTTGGATTTTTTGACATCCATGATGCTGGTCTACTCGGTATTTCACTTATAAGTTGTTCCGAATTCATTATTTATATAAGCTCACCGCGCGGTAAAAACAAAATGATTTGTTTCGGTCGCGCGACGCTGATTACGTCCACCGCTGCCGCCGCTGACGCCGCGCCGAGCTGTGGCCACCTCGATACTCGCGCATACATTTGTTTCATCCGCCCGTCGCGCGGCCGCGTGCCGCGCGACTCCCCCCGGCCGCGCCGCAATACGCGTCGCCGGCAGCTGTGGCATACTCCATACATTCCCTACCATTTGTTTTCGCCGCTCACCGCCTGCCGCGCCGCAATCCGCGCCTCCGTGGGCTGTGGCCAGGGGGTTACTTGTGAGAGCGCTAGTAAACCGCACTCCCGCCGGGCCACCGAGCTCCTAATTGAAACTATATGGGAACCATTTTGACTCGACAAAAAGAGAATGCGGGTGAAGAATTAATTCGAGCTTTACGGTGCGTTTCATCATGTCCTGACCTAATAGAGCAAATTTTTAATGACGTCCGCACCACGCCTTTGCCTTTCCTAGATCCAGTGGTCTTAGTTTCCCATCTACTCGGTACATCTATTAGTATGTTTTTAACCTATTTATTTTGTCGTAGGTTTGAATTCTACGAACATATCAACCTAGATGAATACCTCCAAGAGAAGCCAGAGACCCCTGCTGACTACACTCTCCACGCTGTGTTGGTTCATTCGGGAGACAACCATGGGGGACACTATGTGGTCTTCATAAACCCTAAGGGTGATGGAAAGGTAAGGCGCTTCAACATTCTCAATCAAAATCGCAAAGTACAAATTTGCCATGTGCATTTGGTGATTGTTAGCGTTGTTGGCCATTTTGAATGTCGAAGTTTTTTTTTATTCATAAACTAGTGGGATATGCAGTCAAGTGTTTATACTTTATAGTTTTTATTCTACAGGACTCACGTATTACAAATCTGCAACGTATTACAAATTTGCAAAATAGTAATACTAGTCAGTACTCATAGCATAAATATTTGCGTCAAAGTATTCATGTCGCCTACTTTTTGTTTGCATAAATGAAAGTTTCACTGTTTATTAACCCACTGCCAAAAATGAGGTTATAAATTTGTCGCGAACATACACTTTTTAGGGTTCCGTACCTCAAAAGGAAAAAACGGAACCCTTATAGGATCACTTTGTTTGTCCGTCTGTCCGTCCGTCCGTCCGTCTGTCAAGACCCTTTTTCTCAGGAACGCGTGGAGGTATGAAGCTGAAATTTATATCAATTACTCAGGTCTACTGTCCCTTGAAGCTGTGAAAAAATCAACTAAGCCAACGCAATCAAAAGATACAGCCGTTTATGCCGCAAATTTTCGACACTTGCAAGGGAATCAAAACCTACAGGGTGCTTCCCGTGAACTCAGAATCTTGAAATTTGGTACGAAGCAACGTCTTATAGCATAGATAAAGGAAAAATTACGAAAACCATAAATTTTTAGTTACATCACATAATATATTTTTTTTTAGTAATTTTAAACTTACTACCCATTTCCTCATAAACGCGTAGAGGTATTAAATTTGTACGGAACCCTCGGTGCGCGAGTCCGACTCGCACTTGGCCGGTTTTTTTATTTTATGTACGTTCATCGATTACTCGAAGACGCCTGGACCGTTTAGGAATAAAAAAAAAATTGACAGGGTGTACTTGCGAGGTTGTCCAATAGAAATTTTATCAAAATCAGTTTGGGGGTGAAGTCTATTTAGTTTTAATAAATAATTTTTAACAGCGCCTCTTTTGTACCAGTTTGATTAACTTTCTATGATTTATTTTCATTCTACTGTATGTCTTAGTAATAAATCATACACCATTTACGGAGCAATAATATGTCCCGTCAAAAGTAAAAAGTAGTTGTACTTAAAAGTTATGTGTCATTGTTTTTTATTGCAGTGGTGTAAGTTCGACGATGACGTGGTGTCTCGGTGCACCAAACAAGAGGCGATCGAGTATAACTACGGTGGCCACGACGAAGATATGACGCTGACCGTGCGACACTGCACTAACGCGTACATGTTGGTCTATATCAGGTGTGTATCATTAGTTTACATTTATATTGTACTAGCTGTACCCGCGGGCTTCGCTCCCCGTGGGAATTTCGGGATAAGGATACCCTATGTCGCACAGCCGCGACGTTTTAGTTTGTGTATTAATTAGTCTTTTGCCACAGAATTAATAATAGTATTTACATACTTTTCCCAAATAATGTTCTTAATTTCGTTTCTTGTATTTTATGTAACTCACATCTATTGAAAGAAGTTATGCATCTACATTGTTATTCACTTTGTCTCTCTTCTGTCCTCTCTTTCAGGCTACTAGCGGGTAGACTGTAGCCAACTTTCAGAACTTTTATTGGATAAATTTTATTGATATATTTTTTATTTTATTTTTTAATATTTATTTTATTTATTTATATATAATATTGTTGTACACACTACTTAGAATGTCCGATATACAAGATGACTCTTTTCACTCCTTTTCTTCATCCTCTAGTTACCAGAGCTTACCGACTTCACTGGAAGATGTCCTGACATCAGAATTTTCAAATTTTTCGAAAAATTTCAACGTAATTCACATTAATGCTCAAAGCATCCCCGCTCACTTTGCTGATATGCTAGCTACATTTGACATCAAAAATGTACATGCCATCCTCGTTTCTGAATCGTGGCTTAAGCCTTGTCTTCCCTCCACGTCTTACTCGTTGCCGGGTTTTCAGCTTATTCGTCATGATCGCACTGGTATGGGTGGTGGTGGTGTAGCCATATACTTGAGATCTCACCTTGCTTATAATATACTTTGCAGCTCGAATAATTTAAATCCTTCCTTAGAACCAGAATATCTTTTTTTAGAAGTAATCCTCTCCCATACTAAAATCCTGTTAGGTGTTTTCTATAATCCTCATTCAAAGATAAATTATTTCACTAACTTGGAAAATCTTCTAGAAGACATTATGCCTCAATATAGTCACACAATAATTCTCGGTGATTTTAATACTTGCATTTTAAAGAATGATTATACAGCGAATAAATTAACATCATTGGCTGACAGTTGCAACTTAAACATAATGCTTAAAGACCCGCCGCAACCTACTCACTTTTTCCCAGGGTGTAATCCAAGTCTTATTGACCTAATTATGGTTTCCTCTTCTGATCATGTGGCTGCATTTGGACAACATCCTGCGGAAGCGTTCTCTTATCATCACCTTCTCTTCCTCTCTTACAAAGTCCGCCCTCCTAAGCTTAGATCCAAAATCCTTATGCAGCGCAATTTTGGTGCCATCAATATTGAGAATTTCCGTGCTGATGCTATGAGCTGCGACTGGGAATCCATTATAGCTGCGCAATCTGTTAATACACAGGTTGAAAAGTTCAATGAAATTATTTTAGGCCTGTTTGATCGTCATGCACCTATCCGGCCTGTACGGGTAAAACACTTGCCAGCTCCTTGGCTCTCTGATGAAGTTCGAAAGTTCCAAGCACTGAAAAACAAGGCTAAGTCGAAATATGCATCAAATCCAGACCGATATCGCGACCAATATGTTAAAGCGAGAAATAATTGTAATAAGGTGTGTAGAGAGGCTCAACGTCGCCATGTCTTTCAGTCAGTTCAAAACGGTGACCCAGCCAAAGTCTGGAAATTTCTCAGGTCTTTAGGAGTTGGTAAATCAAACGATAAATGTAATTCTAACATTGACATCGATAGTCTGAACAACCACTTTTCCACTTCAATTGCAATTGATGCTAACACCAAGTCGAATACTCTTAGTTCACTTCTTAGTCGTTCAACTCCAACCTGTGATCCTTTTACTTTCTGTCCAATTGCTGATCGTGATGTTGAGAGAATTGTACGATCTATCTCCTCAAATGCTGTGGGCAGTGATTGCATTAGTCGTAATATGATCATCCCTATCCTTGATATACTTCTTCCTACCATTACTCTTATTATTAATAACTCCCTATCCTCTGGTATTTTCCCAGATGCCTGGAAAGATGCTCATGTAACTCCTTTACCTAAAAAGAAAAATCCTAGCTCATTTACTGACTTCCGACCAATTTCCATTCTTCCCTTTCTTTCCAAAGTCCTAGAGCGAGCAGTTCAACAGCAACTCAGTCATTTTCTCAACGTAAATGATCTGCTCAATCCTTTTCAATCCGGTTTCCGTCCTGGTCATAGTACGACTACTGCACTGATAAAAGTCGCGGAGGATATTCGCTGGGGGATGGACAACAAGCTTATAACTATTGTGTCTCTTCTAGACTTTAGTAATGCTTTTAACTCAGTAGACCTTGATATACTACTAGGCATATTGCATTCTCTCAACATATCTCCCTCAGCAGTGGAATGGTTTTGATCTTACCTGTATGGACGTCGGCAACGTGTCCGCATGGAGGATAGATATTCCTCTTGGTGCGAGGTGACTTGTGGCGTACCGCAGGGTGGCGTATTATCTCCTCTTTTATTTTCACTTTTCATAAATTCCATAACTTCACAGCTTCAGTCCTCCTACCACCTTTACGCCGATGATTTGCAGATTTATACACAAGCCGGTGTGGAAAACTTCGCATCTGCTATTGACACAATGAATCATGACTTGGAATGCATATCCGTCTGGAGCAAATCCCATGGCCTACAAGTTAACCCAGCCAAGTCACAGGTCATTATTATTGGTAACCCTCAACTAACTATAAAAATCGATATGGCACTTATGCCCCAGATAGTTTTTAAAAAATTTGGGACTTATGATGGACTCGAAACTAAATTGGAAACCGCAATTAGCTGAAGTTAGTAGGA
The DNA here is from genome assembly GCA_963555685.1 of Acrobasis consociella. Taxonomy (NCBI): domain Eukaryota; kingdom Metazoa; phylum Arthropoda; class Insecta; order Lepidoptera; family Pyralidae; genus Acrobasis; species Acrobasis consociella. Next base: position 12,678,775 of record OY743115.1, read on the forward strand.
AACTTTTCTGTGCTTTTAGTTCCTTTAAGAGGCTACGAAAATTTCTACCAGTGGACACCAAAATTATGCTTGCAAACTCCTTTCTTCTTCCTTTCCTTGACTACGCCGATACCTGTTACCTTAATGTCACAGAGGAGCAACTTGACAAACTTGAGCGTCTTCAAAATATGTGCATTAAGTTTATCTACGGTCTTCGTAAGTATGACCACGTCTCTCAATTCCGAACTGAACTCAAGTGGCTACCTATCAGACTTCGCCGAGATTGGCATACCCTTTCCCAGTTATATATCATACTCTTTAGTCCTACGTCTCCTAGGTACTTAAGGGAACGCTTTATTTTTTACAGTGACGCACCATCATCACAAGGTCATAATTTACGTAGTTCTGTAACACTACGTTTAAAAATTCCTACACACTCCACTGAATTTTGTTCAAAATCGTTTACTGTAAGGGCAGTCTTACTCTGGAATGCACTACCACTGTCCATCCGACGTGCTGAAACGCTAGCCAGCTTTAAATCTCAAGTGAAGTCACACTATCTATCCCTAATTTGACGTCTTTTTATATTTTTCATCCTTATCTTATCTTGTTCGGATTATCTTTCTGTGTACATATGTATTTATTTTATGCATATATATATTTATTTATTTATATATGTATATATGTATGTATGTATGTATATTCTAGGTCTTTGTATCTATATATTATGTATGTGTTAGTATATTTACTGATCGTACCTATAGTTCTTATTTTCTTGTCCCTTGCCTATAACTTTGCACCTCACCTGTTTTCGTCAAACATCTCCAAGTACCTCGGTTGCCTGGAAGAGATTGCAGTTGCGATAAGGCCGCCTTTTGACATCTGTTTTATGTATCTATTACTCTGTTACTTTATGTTTTGGTGCAATAAAGATTTTAACTAACTAACTAACTAACTAACTATGTCCTTCAACGAGTCTCAAACTATATCCATACCAAATTTCATCCAAATCGGTTCAGTAGTTGAAGCGTGAAGAGGTAACAAACAAACAAACAAATATACAAATATACAAACTCACTTTCGCATTTATAATATTAGTAGGATAGGATAGTAGGAAGTAGGATGATCAGATATATTTAGATACTATTTATATCTCATTTGACTGTCCAACATCTCTTTACACTTTGTACCTACGTTTATGTACGGTCAGGCTTCTGGGATGGGGTCGTTATTTCTCATACAATTAGTATGAGAGATTGTGGCGTACCGAACATGTATATGTACATAAAGTACCTATCTGATTTGTCTTGTTAGAAGCTAGCAGATTGTCATGTTTGATTTATATACGTGAATTTATAAGTATTAGTTTGTCTCTCCGTCCTACACGTCAAAACTGCAACAGAATGACGTAGCAAAATACTTTAGAAATCGGAAAGGTACTCTTGGATATAAGTAACTTTACTTTGGAATAAATTTTCTGAAGTAATGCTCAGTTAATTATTCCCGATTGCCTCATGTACAGGGCGACCCTGCCATTATTTCTTTAGGGTAGAGTGGTAATGTATCCTGTACTGAAAATAAATCTAATTGTTTTCAGAGATTCACAGTTAAAAACTGTGCTACAGGAAGTTACTCAGGCAGACATACCCACAGAATTGAGCGAAAGGTTAGCTGAAGAGAAGAGAATCGAAACTGTAAGTAAATATTTATGTAAAACTCTTACCTTGTTAGTGCTAGCCTTGGTCTGCGCAAGTTAATTTTTTTATAAATGGAGTTCATGTATCAATAAAATACCTACAAATTATAAGCGCAAACCTATAGTCACTATCTTATAACGAATACTACATTAAAATTGTTATAGTTTTTGAGTTATAAGCGTACAGACAGACAGAGGGACTTGTTATTTTATACCATGTGTAAGGATTAGCAACATCATCTTTTCTTTCAACAGATCCGTCGCAAAGAGCGTAACGAAGCGCATCTATACATGAACGTGAACGTTGTACTAGAAGAGGCGTTCGACGGCCATCAAGGCAACGACCTCTACGACCCGGAGAGGGCGCACTTCAGAGTGTTCCGCGTGCGGAAGCAGGCGACCGTCGCAGAACTGATGGAGATGTTGGCAGAGAACTTCCGCTACCCTCTCAAGCATCTGAGGCCTTGGCCATTCAGCGCGCGCTCCAATCATGTATGTAACTATTTCACACTAGCTGGTGTCCGCGACTTCGTCTGCGCAGAATTAGCACACACTATCTTTATAAATTGTAGCCTATATGCTATTTTCTGATTTATAAGCTATATTATTGTAAAGTTTCATTAAAATCCATTCAATAGTTTTTACGTGAAAGAGTTTCGAACATCCATCCATCAATACTTACAAACTTTCGCGTTTATAATATTAGGATAAGCTTTTTCATACAATGTGGAAGGGACATACCCGTAATAAATCAAACAACAAGCTATACTAGATTACTATAGCATAATAAAATTAAAATACCAAACAAAAACAAAACAAAAAAAAAATACATTTCATATTAATTGCCCGGCCGGCTGAACACTTTTCAGTATGGATTGTATGATACCGAACACCTTTCCCTAGATACATACATTTATCATAATTTAAAAAATATATTTTTTTCTGTCCGTACAAACTCTCAAGGTCAACTTGTATGGGTGGCTAAAAATTATTATTCGATATGTGGTTCTTGGGGAAAGTTGTTCAGTATCATGGACTGAAATCAACCAGTTTTTGGTTGAAAGGGTATACTTGTGAGGTGGTCCCATAGAAAATGTATCAAAATTGGGTGTGTTGGTAAATCAGTCCTAAATTATATATTTACAGACTTGCAGGCCTACCTGCCTGGATATAGTCAACGACCAACACAAGACAGTAGCAGACGTGTCAGAGAACATGAACCCGTGGAACATTTTCCTGGAGATGCTTCCACCGGACTCTGGTCTCGCTGCTCTGCCTACCTTCGACAAGGAGAATGACGTGGTGTTGTTCTTTAAGTTCTACGACCCGAAGCAGAAGAGGATTCATTACTGCGGCCATCACTACCGGCCGATTGCGAGCAAGCCAGCGGATTTGATACCCATTTTGAATAAACGGGCAGGTGAGTTTTCATCATCATTTCAGCTGCATTACGTCCACTGCTGGACACAGGCCTATCCTAAGGATTTCTGAAATGAGTCTGTCACTAGGGCGGTCTGCATCCAGCGCCATCCAGTGACCTTAATCAGTTCGTCAGACCACCTTGTGGGTTGGTTTGCCAGCACGTACGTGGTCGCCATTCGATAACATTTCGACGAGCTAATGCACTAGGCTATGTCAGTGGCTTGTTCCCGTGAGTGAGTTTTGAGACACTTAAATTATTCTTATATAATCTTCAACTAACGCTGAATAGATTTACGCAATAGTAACTAATATCTACTATGACCGTGTGGCTTTTGGCATAGAATAGGACCAGTCCAGATCTTTTTGTGGATATCGCAAGAGGCGACTAAAGGACTAAGCACAAACATCTCATCTACGACTGCATTCTCAAAGAGGGCAAAGGAATCTCCGTTTCCTTTCAAATAATTTGTCAAATGGGGGCAAGCAGCGTAGCTGAGGATGCAACCGGGAACGCACTGAGATGAGGAATCTGCTGATTATCTTATTTAACCGACTTTCAAAAAAGGAGGAGGTTTAATTCGTCGCGATCTTATTTTATGCATGTTCACCGATTATTCGAAGACGGATGGACGGATTTGAAAATTCTTTTTTGTTTGAAAGGGTATACTTGTCTAGGTGGTCCCATAGAAACTTTATCAAAATTTGTTGTGAAGTTTGGCAGTCGGTTTTTAGTTTTCAAAAATGATTGTGTGATCAGGTTTCCCGCCGGACACACCGCTGGTATTGTATGAAGAAATCAAACCAGACTTCGTGGAGAAGATCAACAATTACAACGATCCTCTTGAAAAGGTATAATTTATCAGTTTTACTTTACCAAAGTTACCAACAAATTGTTACTATAACTTTCATTAAGTATTTGACATGCTTATTTTGCATCAATGCTGAAGTTTTAACTTTATTCTTGACTGCGGAATGCGTTGGGATGATGGAAGCTCTAAATGCTGAACCATTTATCACATGTCCCTTTCCCTTGTCCGAATTAATAACTCGCTGTTTACCCCCAAAATGGTCGCTTCGATACACTTTGTCCTCACATCGCCCTGTGTTTGACTCTCTCCATCACCCTTCGAATTGGTCACTATACCGCATTGCACGAAATGCAGATCTAATTGTTACTATTGTTTTTCATTTGCCGTATTCTTTACCAAGGCAAGAAATATAGGGTAAATCAAATTGAATTATACTATTGTCTTTACCTTTTGTCTCAGATTTGCCAATTTTTTTTCCGGTTAAAACTAACGTGAGACACAGACATTGATATGTGATACACGGGTTATTCACGTAGAAAATCAGCTACTGGCTGAAAAAGACCTCTGGATGAGGTCAAAATATATCGGCTGCTAGCTGACTTCCTACGTGAGTCACCCGTATATCGCATTATTCCTGTTAACCCTACAGTGTTCCCTTCACATTTCTCAGTCAGGATTTAAGTTTTACAACTAGTACAAAAATATTTATTTGTCATGGTATTTGTTCAGATTTTATTAAATCTGATATTTAGTTTAGTTCATTAGCCAGACAAGAGTAGCAGTGGAGATCAGTATTCGTAGTCAAAATACCAGTTGTAACCAGGTGTTGTGTAAGTACAATGATATACATTACATAACATACATTTAGTTTACATTTAGTTATTGAAATTTGCGACAGTCAAAAGGAGATTTCAGAGGGTTGAATACTGATAACATTTGTAGGTTAGATGCCTGATCTACGTGACACATCATGCTTCGATGCTTTAGAATAACTCAGTACAGTTAACGGTGATACCACACCTAACAATCATTATACAGTTAGATGAGCTTATGAAATGAACTGAAATTCAATTCATTTACTGCCGGTGTCGCTTCTCACAAAAGAAAATTCTGAATGCACTTTTGTAAATCATGTAAATACATATATACTTTGGACTTTAGACTTTAGACAAAATTAGCTGTTTCTCTTTGGTCATACTAGATTTTTTAAATGATTTAATTATACCAAGGTCTATGTGCATTCGGAAGATTATTTACCAAGTGGTTACGCGCTCAATGTCTATTATCGTACGGTCATTTGACAAGCCATGTTATCGCAGTCGAGTAGTTTATTATAGCCTATTAAGATAACCAATATCATAGGCGTGCCCAGGCCAGATTTTGGGGTGACCCCTCAAATCGTAGGCGTGCCCAGGCCAGATCCTGGGGGGACACCTCCCCTTTTTATTTTTTTTAAATGAACCGAGCCCCTGGTCGGTCAATTTAAAAAAAGAAAATAGGATTTTACTTATGCGGGGCACAGTTACACATTTACTTGCCTCCAGGACATCTTATTTCGCAATTTGACCCGAATTGACGGGTTCCAACCAGATACATAGTTCAAACATCCATTGCGTTGGTGTTCCATTTTTCAAAAATTTATTATACCCTATTATGTTGCCCAGGCTTTACAGATATACAATGAAAAAGTTTCATTTGAATCCATCCAGTTTTTCTGGAGATTACCATGTACAAACAGACATTTTTTTTTCAAAATTCTTACTCTTATTACTATATACTACTACAACTACCTCATCGCCCCAAATATTTTCTATGTACAAACACGTTTCTTTACTGTTTTAATCTACGTATAGATTAGTACAAAATAATTTATTTTTGACCCTGAATACTACCCAATTGTTCGCATATCTCATTTCGGTACGCCTATGAATCGTAGGATTCGCGGTCACAATTACTAATCCTAATTGTACGAAATATCTGGCAAAAAACGATATTTATCGCGGTAAGTCCCGTAAGACTAATAACAGTAATCGTGAGATTGTATTGGCGTGCGTAATCACAATCGCGAAGCCGAGAAGCGGCGCCGGCACCAAGCCGTCGCCCCTTGGATTGAGTCGTGTGCACGCGGCCAGGTATTGGACGAGCTGATGGACGGCGACATCATCGTGTTCGAGCGCGCCGACCACCGCCACGAGGACCTCGAGCTGCCCACGTGCCAGGACTACTTCAAGTACATCTTCTACAAGGTGGAGGTGCAGTTCGTGGACAAGAGCGTGCCCAACGACCCCGGGTGAGTGGTGGGCTCGTGAGTGATCGTGTCATGAGACGGGAGTGTTCTTCGCCTTTTAATTCCCAAGGTCGGAAATTGCCTGTTAAACTGGAACTTTATGTTAATGCAAATAAGGTTGAGGTTCGTCTGCTTCGACTGAACCAATAGTTAGAGAATGTGGGGTTAGTTATCATTTAAGAAAATATTACGAGTTGGGTTTTTTTTTGAATTCTTATTTAGTTGTATGATACCTCTATTTAAGATTTTGTTTGCCACTTCCCTGTATATATTTAAGGCGAAATGGTAGCAGAACTCGGCGGAGGTGGCGCCCTCATTTGAAATGGATTGTTAAATATGGTGATGATTTGCTATTTGATTTGATTTTAGAATGATTCTTCCTAGTCTTCCTAGAATTGTTGGAGGTCAAATTGTTGATGTCACCGTGTTTACTTTTAACAGTTTGTTTTGAGTGAGGGCGCCTCTTTTGCTGGGTTCTGCTACCATTTAATAAAAACTGACTGTAGATAGCTGAGATTTCGTTTTTGGATAAGTTTCATTCCTTTTTAATGTGATCGGCTACGAGCATCACTTGACAACTTTATGTACTTATTTGAAATCCTCCAAATATTTTTAGATTTACAATGGAGCTGTCAATGCAGATGCGCTACGATCAAATGGCGCGAGCGGTAGGACAGCGGCTTAACGTAGACCCTTACTTAATACAGTTCTTCAAGTGTCAGAAGTAAGTATCGCGAGTAGCTGACAAAGTCTTCAGAAGTAAGATAAAAAATATTAAAACATATTGGTTATAGTAGTAGTCACATAGCATGCCAAAAGCGGTCATTGACACATTACTTTGTCGTTCACAATAATGGTTATACAGTATTATAATAAGCTATACGTGTTGAATACCTAGCGTATTCATTCTATCACTTTAAAATTGTGAAACGATTTTGTTATCTTTCTTGATTTGTTTTGATCTTTGGTTGATATTATAACGTGGCGTGATGTTATAGGTGACTGTTTTTCGAATTCCGCTAAAAGAGGTTGAAGTAGTTCATAGGTTACTTTAACAGTATAATTTCGTTTTCCAGTTACAAAGACACGCCAGGAATGCCCCTGAGATACTCATACGACGGAATACTTAAGGATTTGCTAGTGTACTGTAAACCAAAGTGCCCTAAGAAATTGTTCTACCAGATATTATCTATAAAAGTTAACGAATTGGACAACAAAAAACAGTTTAAATGTTTATGGGTGAGTTTATAAGATACTTATCATTCTAATTATCCATTGCTTCAGTTTAGTTGTAGAAACTTGAAAATAATATTAAATCTGCAATTTTCAGGTTGGTCCGAACTACAAAGAAGATAAAGAATTAATTTTATATCCAAACAAAGGCGGCAAAGTGGCGGACATATTAGAAGAGGCAGCTAAAGTAGTTGATATGTCACCCGACGGATCTGGCAGGTAAGGAATTTGTCATATTATTTCTTCATATTTTGTGTCCAGGCTTCGAAGCAGTAAGGCTGGCTTCAGAGATCTTAAGTGTTCTGTTCTGCTCGCTTTGTAGTTCATATGATTATGCCTGCCGAGACTGAATTCTATCGAAGTATAGATATAAAGATGGACGCTTTGATTTAAATCAAAGTAATGTCTGTATGTCTATTTCGACGTTGACAAATCTCTAATGGGATTATATAGTGTTGTTTGTGCATGTATCTGATTGTATATTATCGTTATAAATAATCTTCCATGCTGGTCTTGGAAAAAAGAAATAACTTAAAATGTTCTAGCTGCTTGTCTTTCCGCGCAGTACGTAAAAGCCGATCGAAGGAATGAGCGAAAATGTAAATCATGTTAATAAGCGATGCGGCTAGCAACCCATCGCTATATTGATTGCTTTTCCTTCTTCTCGCCTACCATCATGCTAAAAGTGGCTTTTGAGTCTTGCGGCCCTGGGCTCTGACTGCTTTGAGCCGCAAGATACAAAATGCCCTATTAGGGATGATGACGTGATAGTATGTTATAAATAAATATGAAACACTACCATAAAAAAATTTGCGTCTATATCACAAAATGATGATAAAAAAATTTGTGTAATTAATTAAACAATTCATTTCTAAATTTGTACACACCACGTTGCAGGTTACGAATCGTTGAGGTGGCGTGTCACAAAATATTACCAGGGCCGGATCCTGAACTGACGTTGGACCAAGTGACCATATCACCGCCCAGATTGTACAGAATAGAAGAGATCCCCAGAGATGAATTACACTTACAGGTAAACTTATCAAAGCAAAAAATCTAACATATTTTTTTTTGTACTGTTAAGAGAATATAATTTTTCAAAACTGAAAATGGACTTCTTCAAACTACACAATCGATTTTGATACATTTCTATGGGACCACCTCGGAATAATACCCATTCAAACAAAAAAGAATTTTTCAAATCGGTCCAGGCGTCTTCAAATAATCGGTGAACGAACATACATAAAAAATAAAATAAAAGATCGCGACGAATTGATAATCTCCTCCTTTTTTGAAAATCGGTTGAAATGTCACAATTTTATGTCACTAGTCATTGGTCATATTCATTTTGAACGTGATTTTAAGTTTATTAATGTAGAGAAACCTATGTGACTCTAAAAACTTTGACGTCACGGTTTGCTATTTCATTTAAATCCCACAGAGAATGTTTGTATTGTATCGACTTTAATAAAAAAAGTAGCTGATTTGAATTGTTGGAAAACAGCAGTTTTCGAACTAATTAGCTTAAGATAAAATTCCACTATCTACTAATTCGGATCATGCTTGCTTTGGACTCGGACCCTTGCTTGACTACTCCTGCCATATCTAAATGTTATCGATTCTGTAATTATCATCATCATCAGGTCTTTTTTTAGTCTCCACTGCAGGAGCACGACCCTCTCTATACTACCAGGGCCATATTTGGTCAGAGCAGCCAGAGGAGGATTTCGCCTACCCTCTCCACGCTGGCCAGACGGGTTGGAGAGGTCCTATTGATGTTTATAAACTTTGTTTAGCGCATTCCTAAGTCGCCTTCTACGACATCCACAGGAAGACTGAGTTGTCCTGTTCTACTCTGCCGGAAACCACACGGCATTGCCAGAATTTTGTAATAACAAATTGATTTTCCAAATTCTAGGAAGACGAGGCGCTTGTCGCCTGTGCACACTTTCACAAGCAAGTGTACTCGACGTTTGGCATTCCGTTCTACACGCGAGTCAAACATAACGAGCCCTTCCAAGCGCTCAAAGATCGCTTGCAGAAGAAACTCGACATACCTGACAAGGAGTGGGAAAAGGTAAGATTACTGAAACATATTCTGAAGTAGTCGCAAAATGTTGGCTGCCCAGTGAACGTGTGAATTTGAGTTCTCCGTACATTTTAGTTCCACACAGAATAAGAGTGACTCATTTGAAATGCAATAAATATTCTTAAAGCATAGTCAACACTTCTTTTGTCACTTTTTTGCTAGTCGTGTGTGCTGCCATCTCTGTGTGCCTACTCGCAACTCCAGTATTGCCTACTTACAGGGCCTCACATAGTTTCTATAGCGTTGGGTATCTTTTACGTTACTAATTATATTATCTTTGGTCAAATCCAAAAATAATCGTTGGCCTTTGGTTTTGTCTGCCTTCTACCATCTTGGACTAGTATTGATTGCATAAGAATTTACATTTTTTGTTTTTCTTTGTTTCAGTACAATTTTGCTATAGTGTCAAATGGCAGACCTAATTACATAAGTGAAGGAGCGACAATAAACATTTACGACTTCAGGCCAAGTAGTAACGCAAGTAAGTACTTCATTTATGTTGGCAAATTTACTATTTATTATATTTAGTTAAATAATAATATAATATTTATGAAATATTTATATATTCCTATTTACATAGTGTAATTCGAATAGTCTGTCAGAATCAGACTTGTGTGGTTATCTCGCTCTCACCTTTTATGCCACCAAACAAATTAAGATACCTGAGATGGCAAGTGGGCTGATTCTCAAATAAAAAAATAAGTGCGACGATGTGTGTGCAGTATAGAGGTACTTGGTACGCCTGTTATTACCAAGTGATGAAAGAAAATGCATTCGAAACTAAAACAGTAAGCGCAGATTTTTTTTATCAGAGCGCGAAAGAACCACGATCCAAAGATTTGTACGAGAATATTTTTGTTTCCTCTGCGAATGATCAGGCCACTGTTTACATTCCGTCCAATCCCAATAAGAATGCGTGCTAAAATTTAATGAAGATCTGTCCCTGCCAGACGCGACGGGCCGGCCGTGGCTCGGGCTCGAGCACATCAACAAGACGCCCAAGCGCTCGCGCGTCAACTACCTGGAGAAGGCCATCAAGATATACAACTGAGTGACGTCACTGGGCTGGCTCGCGGGCCGCGCGCGCGCCGCCCGTAGCTCGTAGGCGCCGAGCGACGCTTGTGCTGTACACTAGCTCGTACGTTTTGTAATATACAATCAGACTGAACATACCATACAACTGGACCCCGACATATTGTTGCACAGATGTCACATTTTGGTAGGGATTAAAACATTTAACGACCTTATTTATATCGAGTTCTCATACTTAACAAAACCCATATATCCCTAAGTTACGTTTACGTAAGTAAGTTTCTTGTATTTATTTTGGGAAAATTATGATAAGTCATACTTAATGAACGTATTTCTATTATTTTTTACCCATTGCTTTTATTTATCCCATTATTTTTTTTTACATTTTTATCAGTCTTTAGTGATTATCTTTGACTCATTGTCAATGAAGTAATATGACTGAAGTCCTATTAAATATACTTTTTCAATAGTCGATAAATAAAAGTATCAATCCCGACAAGAAAGTAATGTCAATGCGATAATATAACGGGGTCTATGTATAACTATTTGACACAGCTTACTGACATAGTGTAGTCGGAAAAGGCAGACTAGTTCAGATCGAACTAGGTTTAGACGACAAAACTGTGTTAAATAGTTATGTCGTCTCACATAAGTTTTCATAAAATTATGGACATACTATGTGTTGTTTTGTCAATGTACTCTTTAATATGGCTGGAATCTTGAAATTGCTAAGAAAAAATGTTTCATTTTATTGAGAACGATGATGAGATGACTCAAAGGTATAGTATTTATTTATGTAAAGTGGTATCGATGAGCACATTGACTTTCTGCTTAATATAACTCCTGATTTAAGAGAATTACACACGATAAAGTATGCCTGTGAATGGACGGTGTGATATTTCTCAGCCATTCATTATATTTAAGAAAGCCCTTATGTTCAGTCTGCTTATTTATTATGTGGTCTAGAATGAGTCCCGGGAGAGCAGGATAGAAAGATACACTTGAGAACGACAGAAACGTACCGCATTTGACATGGCAATAGATTTCTCCTGTATTTTACAAGGTGTTTCGCCACATCAGAGAGTAATACACTCGTCGAATAGGTTTTTGTGTATGCAAAAAACTACGCGACTTGATAAAATTGTACTTATATTGAAACCTTTCAGGGAGTATGCAGATTATAATCAAAAAATATATGTAAGAAACGTTTCAAATAATATTTGAACTCGGCTTATTAGTGTTTGAATAAAATGTATACATAGGGTTGAATATAGAAGTTCCTTTTGATGCATGGAATGTAGCTAATTGCGTCATAACTATCTGGTGTGGCATGACACTAAAGTACTCGGCGTTTGCCAATGGATCACAAAGCATTCGGATGGCAATACCGGCTGTGTAGGTCCCCGTAAAAATTATAAAAAAATATTTCTTCCAACCAGTGTTGACGACGAATATTTTGTAATCCATGGTACGACCCATAGACATAATTTATACTTAGTAAGCTGGATACACAGTTGTAATTTATTTGCATACACGTTATTGAGTGTGCTATGCCACTTGTGCCGTTTATCTTTCGCTTGGACACGCAATAATAATTAGCAATATACTAATAAAGTGGAGCTATTTGCAGGTTTGTTCGAGAAATATAATTCCTAAATGATACATTCGGTCAACAGCCCTTGTAGATTACAGGCGTTTAATTGGCCGATAATTTGTCTTTATCCGTGTTTTCGCAATCGTACCGGACACCGAATCATAGTATGCGCACTTCTATCTATTTACATAACAATAAGACTACTAGAATTATTGTCATATAAAAAGTCTGTAGTCTGCTGGGGGTTTTGACTAACTGATGAAATATTCAGATCCTCCAGTCAATATCGTTTGATAGGAAATATGTAGGCCACACGATAGTCCTGCTAGCAAAAATATATATAAAAATAATAGTTAATTTGTGATATTAGCTTGTGTGTCCATAGCATTTGTACAGCAGAAAAGGAATCACGAGCAAATAACGGAGAATTTTCATTGTTTTAACGTAAAATCTGTATTGGTTAGACGTTGATGTCAGTTAATTTGAAAATCATCTATTAGCATTTCCAGTGATGAAATCGTGTTGTGGCCTCCCGTTGTCTAGGAAATCTGATCCTTATTATTTATGTATTTTAGTGTGAAATTCATCGGTTGGATAGGTTGAGATACTCCGAATAACTTAGTACTTGCTTGAGGAATGTGAGGAAAGAGATGAACGCGTGTAACGCAAGGGTGGTGGTTGCCGTTGTAAGCTGTCTGTCACCCGCGCTCTGCATTCGTTTCCCTGCTTTCCCTCATTCTTCAGATTGGGTATCTGTTATTCGATATACCATATTTTTTTAGTACCCACGTTACACGTTCTGACCTTAGCATTATTTTTAGTTAAACTTGTTTCCATTTGAATCGTTGCATATAGTTTTAATATATTTGATATCTTAGTATTTGTGGGACTTTCTTGATTTCCGTATTGATCCAACCGATTAGTTTCAGTAGTTTTTGGTAATTCGGCAAAATTAAACGCGTTCACATTATTTAGATACGAGTTTGTACTATGAAAATTATATATTGTAATAACTGTGTTTTTAAGAGTATTTTATATAGTCGAATGTGCCTGTGTGTGAACGCTTGTTGGTCGATATGGTCTCCTGTACCCTGTTAACTTGTGTGGATTCAATTATTAAGAAATTTCAATAAATTTATTATTATAAAAAGTAAAATAAATTATGGCAGCTTTGGTGGCGCCGCTTTATATAATAAGCAATTCGATTAAATTAATTGGTTAGTCAATTGTGGAAATGTGGATATTGAAACTAACCCGTATTTCACCGACTTCGCTTTTGTTTAATTTTTTTCTGTTATAGGTAAGGCGACTTTTTAACAGTTAGAAATTAATTTAAAGTTAACACAATTTTTTATGAATAACTGAGGTATTGCAAAATGACTAACCAGCACAGCGGACTAACTATACTTACAAGGTTATTAGTTTAACACTTATACCACGCTAAAAGCTAATTTTGTCACTTTATTGAGTCAAATTATTAAATGGATTTATATATTTGATCAAATTATACACTTCTATCATCATACACTATCTTTTTATTATCTAAAATACTGAAGATGTCTTTGTGGCAATGAGTGGATACTGGATATTTTATTTTATTCTAGTGAAAAGTAACATGAGATAAAATATCGCTAGCCACAATATTATTTGCGACTTGGACCGCATATAATTCTCATTATCTACTTATTTTTTAAGACTTATTTTTTTAAGGCAAAAGCAGTCGGTGAAACGGCATGATATAACAAACGATGAACAATTTATTTTATATTCAAGCTCCTCGACCATTGCGTGCGAAGCAATATAATGTATCGTGTTATTACATGAAAAATTTGTTTAAAATTTCCATTGATAGCATTGTGATAGTAAGTATTAGAGAGGCATGTACATAGCTATTGCACATTTATATTCTACAAATCATGTGTAGTGTTGCGCTTTCTCTATGAATATTAGTAAATTTTCTTATCGGTCGACGTAAGAGTTAACCCGATGTGTGTACGAAACATAAATAGTTTTCATTTTGGCATTACATTTCGCGATTAATCGTTATTCGCGATAGCTCTTACGTAAACCAGTTTGTAATAAACGAATAATGTCTAAATGCAAAGGTGTGTAATCAGTTTTTAATTTTGTCGAATTACCAAAAGGGGGTGTATATCCGAGTGCGGCCGGCGGACGCCGACGTCCCCGGGCCCGGGTACACTAGATGTAACTGCACATAGCTATACAGATAAGCACGGTATTGTTAATTCTGGCTCAAAGCCCACATCTTCGAAACATGTATATGTTACTATTTAATTTTTTACTTGACCTGCCAGAAGAATGTTACGTTATTAATAAAATGATTATGTCGAAATTATGTATATATATGATGTAATAAATTAAGAAAAAAATACAATAAGTTTTCGTGAAGATGCCTTAGACGTGACATTTTAGTACACTGTGGTAACACTTAATTTAAACCCTTCGTATTTTCGTTTAACACATTATTTATATTGCGGCGGAAACTTTGGCTTCTCGCCTCTAGCTTGTTTTCATTACTCGATCCAATCAAAATATATTTTTTATTTAACAATGTGTGTTGGTTGAGATATTTAAATAACATGGTTTGAGGTATTACGAGACAAACTTAGAAACATAGTGGCTTAGAATACATGCCAATAATTATAATGGCAAATGGGATTATAGTATTGATTTGAAGATCTACGAGAATTGATCCTGTGACGGCGTGTAAACAAACTACCGGACTGTTCCGGTGTTTGTTATGTTGGATTTGAATGTTTCTCTGAATATAATCCTATATTTGTTTACTCTGGTTTGTTTTGAACGGAGGCACAACATACACCCTTGACAATTTGCACACTATCCTATTTTTAGGCAAATTGTTTCTTCTTTTCCAACTGAAAACTACCAATTTTAAAAAGCATTATGCCGAATTGGCACGACCGAATTTCGGCTTAATAATAAAGTAATTAAGCCGAAAGTAATTTTAATAATAAAGTTTACTTATTTCCTCCACAATTTAATTTAACACTAATGGTCTAAGATCCCGATATAGAACGACCTTCACCGTCGTGCTTATTTGATGAAACGTATTTTATGTTTAATTTAATGTGTCAATAAAGATATTGCATATGGGTTGCCTAACAAATTTCAGTCCAGGATACGATTAATTAATGATTAAAAAGAATATATTTTTTAAATATTTCACCGGTTTGCTTATTAGACAAATTCTATACCAATCGAAAGTATGAAGCCCATAGAATATGAAAACGTTAGGTTGTCTATTCTTTTCTGGTCACAACTCTTGGTTGCCAGGTATAAACAGGTAAATCGACAGATATAGCATTTTGCACCGGTCTGATTATTTAAATGAAAATAAAATTTATTTTATTATAAACACGGTAGTATAGGGTTGCCTGCGGAAAATCAGTCCCGAATGCCGGTTGTCGAACTTTCAAAATTGAAATATTGCTGCAAGTAAATATAGGTCCCAACCAACCATCCCATGCTGTGTCCTTTTCTATCGCATGGGATGGTTGGTTGGGTTAGGTTAGTCGCACTCAGTCGCATATTTTTACTTGTAGCAATATTTCAATTTTCAAAGTTCGACAACCGGCATTCGGGACTGATTTTCCGCAGGCAACCCTATACCACCGTGTTTATAATAAAATAAACTTATCTTCATTTAATTTTTATTCAATAATCAGACCGGTGCAATATGCTATATCTGTCGATTTACCTGTTTATACCTAGCAACCCAAGAGTTGTGACCAGAAAAGAATAGGCAACCTAACGTTTTTATATTCTAAGGGCTTCATACTTCAAACCGACAAAATTAAAAAAAAATATATATATTTAATTATATCCTGGACTGAAATTTGTTAGGCAAGCAACCCATATGCAATATCTTTATTGACATATAAAATTAAACATAAAATACGTTTCATCAAATAAGCACGCCGGTGAAGGTCGTTCTATATCGGGATCCTGTACTATAAGTTAAGAGCGAATACAAGCATAAAAGGTAAAAAGCCATGCATTTAAAGGTTACGAAGTGAAAAGTGGAAAGCTGGTGCCTGTGCTGGGTTTTCGATGAACCAAACTTCGCGTTTTTTACGAAGTATTAAAGCCGCGGATCTTCGGTACAGTGTGTTTAGACACATGAAGCTACAAAATATATCTTTTACTGTACATATGGTACAGTCAGCATCGGAGATACCTGACCCCTCCTCCACCTACATCTTGTTCTCAAACTGAAAATAATATGACATTAAAACGTGTATTCAGAGAGATATTAATGAAGTCTTTTTGAATATACATTTTCATGTAAATATTATTTTCAGTTTAAAAGAAAATTCAAGATATAGATAGAGGAGGGGTCCGGTATCTCTTATGCTGACTGTACATATGGCATACTAAACGAAACGAAACACAAATTGATTTTAATGTACACTGGGTTTAATTTACCACAGACATACTAGTAGGATCTTGAAAAATGATCGTGTTTTTCATACAAACTTGTTCAGCCGACCGGCCGATTTGTATCCAATAGTAGTTTTTTGTAGGATATTACGTTGATCCAATAGGACTGTTATTCATATTGACGGGCTAAGCATATGTCAGCGCTACCTACGTTTACACCAGCTATTTTTAACACTTGTACATTGGTACTAGTTGATACATACTGGTACTAGTTGATACATTGACACACATTACACAACTTCTACCAAAACTTGAAGCTGTTAGTTCAAAAAAATACAATCTAAAATTCATAAATATTGCGTTTGGGTCTCATCCAATTTGGAAAGTCGATTTATAAACGCAGAATGTCATGCTATCGCAGCAAATACAAATTGCTTCAAAGCTTTGACTTTTTAATCCAATGTGAATGAAAACGTATCAAAGTGTATTTATTGGAGTTATAAAAACGGGCAGCGCGCGGCGTGGAGGCACAAAACATGGAGAGAGCAAAGGTGAAGTTCACGTACCGTATAGTGCATATGTCGAATTGGTGCCAAGCCGTCGGTGCGTCACAGAGGCCACGCCTTTAAAAAGGTAATGCCTTTATATTTTGTGCTAAAGCCAATGAATTTATTGTCATTGATGCGATGCCTTTTGTGGATCCGAGAATATGGTGACTGTCTTCTCTGGTGTGGTACACGTTCTTACAAAGATTAACAACAACAACCCATAAAAAAAGATAAACTCTTGCAAGCTCTTACTAAAAAGTATGATACTACTTCCAAATAATAAGACTAGTGGAACAGACTGAAATGGTCTACCTTAACAAATGTAATATCAAACAAGTAATGTACCTATCGTCTGCGGACTCTGCGGTGAGTAATCAACTAATCATAAACAAAGTCACAAATATACTTGCATTTATAATAATATCTTAATGTCGGTGTGGCTGATTATTTGCGCGGATAAATCTATTTACTCTTTGCGTATATTCTACTATAAGTCTTAATTTTATACACGGTGATTTTTCATTGGTTTTGAAGCCGAAGGCCACTTCATAGGCATCGTTAGTAAGACCTAATTAGCTTGTCAAAATAAAAATTCAGAAACAAAAAATGTCTAAAACTCGAAAGTAAAATTGTGAGATAAATTAGTAGTACCGCCGCCATATACCGTCCGCCGGCCGGCCAGGGTCATCGACACTATGACGGCGTATAACTACGTGGTCTCGATCGAAAGTCATTAACGCAACTTTTTTATCTTATGACATACAGAAATTTGGATAACGTATATGGATAGAGGAATTTATTTAAAATACGACATCTTTTTTCCAAAACCAATGAAAAGTCCGCGTGTATAGGTTTATTTCTGTACTTTGGTATTTTACGACGCAGTGCCCGCCGCCGGCCGATCGAGATTAAATGACCGGATCCATCACGGGAACGTCCGATATATTAGGAATGCAGATTATCTTTTTGAATTTATAAACGATGTAGGTATCTCGTTTTCAATCAAAGCTTTAAATCAGTTTTAATCACAAATTCGGACGGTTGTCAGATTTGTACAACATAAAGCTTGTGTGGAGCGAAGGTAGGATACGAGTATACCTATAATGCAAGCCTACAGTTGTATAAGTTGTACCTATAGCACAGAATTAATAATAGTATTACATACAGAACGGAAACTCGCACCGTCCCCCGCAATCTGGTGTCCCCGCAACCCTTCCCCCGTTATTGTGAGGTGTAAGCGCCTGTAAAACAGGGTTATTGGTAGTCGCACGTTGACATTACGCGAGTCACTTAGGATTATTGAATTATAATGGTGAGAAACTGCGCACATAACATTGTTTATCCACGGAAAAAAATAATAACGAAAATTTTATAGATTTCCGAGTGATGAAAACAGGAAAGCAAAGCAACAAATTCTGTGGTGGCGACCCTGATTGTTTAACTCACACATTTGACGTGTGCACGGACGGATCGTTTCGTTTGTAGTAGTACTAGGTATATATGCTGCTCCGTTTGTATGAAGTGCTATACCTGTGCCTATAGTTCCAACATTAGTCTGGTAGGTAATTGAAAAGGGAATTTAATTTGATTCACTCACCATGTTATTTGTCATGTAGTACCTACACTATCACTATACTATCTATACCTAAGAAAACGCTGCCTTTAGTCCCTCCCGTCTGATTTTCCAAGCAGCTTTAAGTAGGTACTTGTTAGAGTAATCGTTACGCTAAGAATTGTGAAAGTTGGAATTAGATTTTGTGAAAATCAAGGGATTTGAAGTTGGACCCTCAGTCCACACATAGAAGATTGAGGGTCCACTTGTACCGGATAAACTAAGAGCACTAAAGAAAAAGAACGAAGAAGATTGTGTTAAAGAGTATGGCGTATACATCCAGGCTCAGTTGGTCACAGATTACTAATAAGTTAATGTACTCGAACCTATTAGCTTCTATTTGTGGTGCGTCGTAGGCCTGTGGCGTGGGAGCCGACACTGATTCCATACACAAAGTAGGTACCTAGTAGGTACGCTAGGTACTCGTTCTACAAGCTGATACCTGTACCTAAGAGGATTCTCCAGAACACGCGTTTTAGTCCGGCAGCAATTGAAGGAAGAAAAAAAATTGTGAGTAATTTGTTCACGTTACAATAAAGACTAAAGCTATATTTAATCCCAATTCTCAAGAGAATAGAATAAATCTAATGAAATGAAGCCTATGCAAGCGGCATTTTTCCATAACTTAGGTATTTGTGTAGGTGGTTTAATATCAGTGCCGAGCAGCGTCGCGCCGGAAACAATGGCGTAATTTCATTTAAATCCTCCCTGTCCTACAAATCTTTGCGGGGCTTTCGAAATGATTGAATTTTTTATGCGGCCCTAAAGATTTTCCTCATTTTTTGGAGTTCATTTCAGTGACATTATTTTTGGATATAAATGCAAATGTGTTTCTGTAAATACATTTTCAATTTTGTGATTTCCACATTAGACAATAATTTTTTGAAGTCCGATATTTATTATCAAAGACGTAGCGTTGTTTAAACAAGGTCTTCAGATTTTTATCGAAAACAAGTTTTAAAAGACTTACCTAATACAAACACCGGTTGTTCATAAAATAATTTAAAGATCTATCTTATGCCTAAAAATGATAATTATCACCACATTTAAAAATATAAAATAAAATATTTCAAACGAGGGCGTTACTTTTGCCCTGTCTTTGCCTTAAGGTGCCAGTCACCATAAAAAAATCTAGGTCTATGTTGCCAACTTTACTACTTAACCTACTAACCAAACTAAACAAGGCGTTGCCTCCACGAGCGAGGTCATTGCGGCGACATTTTCGTCATCATCATTTCAGCCGCATATCGTCATTGCTGGACATAGGCCTCACCCAAAGATTTCCTTGATTACCGATCAAGATCGGCCAACAACGCAACATTTTCGTCATGCCACTGTATTCCATGTAGGATCTACCTACTGACTATGAACCAATCTTATAATTAACACGGCAAAACATCATCGCCATTGATGCATATTGATTTGTATTATCTCGCTCGTAGAGCCCTTCCCAAATCTATCTTTTTTCATTCTCGATAAAGGTAAATCCAAGGAACATGCTAATTTGCCACGAGTCTTCTGCAGGCAATTGTCTCCGCTAACCATAATGAAAATTAATTATTATTGAAGTCGCCGCCGGCTTTCGCAATCTCGAGGCGAGACGAGACGAAAAACTATAGCAATTAATCCCGGCTTGGAATTGTACATTTTAAAAAGCTTCGTGGAGAGCCGGTAATTACGTTTCATCTTGCTGCAACGGGAAGCCACGGTATTGGCTTGAATTATCTACGTATTTTTTGATTAAACTTAACGTGAGTCACAAACATTGTTAAACGTAGTTAACGGGTTACTCACGTATAGTCAGCTACTGCCGACATATATGTACATATGTATGGCAGTTGCTGACTATACGTCCTAAGTAATCCGTTACTAAGTTGAACAATACCTACGTTTTTTGATGGGATATTTTTTTAGGTCGTATGTAAGAATGTCGCAGTTGGTTTGTATAATCCGCTGTTTTACAAAATCTCTAGTTGTTTGTCATTTGAAATAGCTAAAAATCATTCAGCTGCATTGTCAATCAATAGTCAAAAGAGAGGGCTATGTCCAGCAGTGGACGTTAAGCGGTTAAAATTATGACGATGATGATGAGTCAAAACTGTAATGCAACTGCTAGAAGATTTGTCAAAGAGCAGTATACAATCCAACCCTAAATTATAGATACTGTAAGTAGGCTCTTCCACGCTGACCTTGGAGAAAACATGGAATGTACTAGCTGCTTCTCTTCTCGTGCAGATCGTAAAAGCAGATCAAGGGAATAGGGGAAATATCGAGGAATCATGTCAATAGAAGATAAACACGGATAAACCCGTCACTTCGGTACTTTTCAAAGTAGGTAAGTACTTATTTTTTTATTAAAAGTAACGTGAGACACGGACATCGTTATTTATTTATTAAGTTACCTAAAACAGGATACAATCATTATCATAAGCAAGAGTTAACGGGTTAGGTACTCACGTAGAGTCAGCTACTGGCCGACATGTACCTATTCTTTGCGACTTATGCGCCTTGGCTCTGTAAATGCTGTAAGTCAGAAAGACATGACCAGAAGTACCTTCACAGGTAATGTATCCGTTACAATTTGATAAAGTCCACAGAGTCTATTACGTATTGTAGCTTGGTAGGTATGAGACCGCACTCGGGAGTTCCGTCCTTATGCAGTTTATCAGTGTCGGAGGACACGCGGCGAGAATGCGGCTCCGACAGAATGGTGCGTCGTTAGCGCTAAATCTGATTCGGCCATCTGGGCATTCGAGACCGGAGCACCTTACAGCAACGAGACTGCAGGTGCTAAACTCTATTTTAGGAGATATATAGGTTTAAAGAAATTTATTCTCAAAAAAGATACAAGCAGGTACTCACTGGTTACATGCTAGTACATATTTTAGCCTGACATACTTAGCACATTCACTCACAGTACATTTTGTCTGTTCACAAATTCGCAATGTTTTAGAAATCTTAGATTCAGTCAACAATATGCTGCGCAAGTTTTGTTGTCAATGCGTTAAATGGGTTAACATTTATTCAGTTAAGTATCTATTAGAGGAGCTCCTGCTATAGGCCTTAGTCTTAGTACCCTAATCTATAGGTGAGCGCAACCCGAGATTTTTTACATTGCTCTTCTTTAAAGAGGGTTCAAGAAGTTGTAAGTCTTTCATCACCAGGATGGTTATTTTCGCGTTCATAAACAAGCTATGCCGCCGAAGACAGTAAATACTCAGGTATGTGAGTGAGAAGCTGTAGAGCAATATTAATTAAGCCTTATATCTTGCCTCTCACTAATTTGTGAACAGAGTTCCGGCATTCATCCCCTCCCACCTCGGCAATGCAAGCTGGAATTTGTATGCAAATTGAAAATGCCATTAGATCAGCAAACATCTGCTTCACTATCAAACGATGCATTGTGCGATAACCGAAATTATCACGCCGTTGCGTTTTGCATCCATTATCCACGTTTTGAATTCGAATACTGTTGAATTATGCTCGAGCCGTGCGAAACGACAGGTTTATGTATCATTTGAGAGATGGCACCGGTCATCAAAAATTGTTAAGTTTGTGGTCAACTTTTGGTGCTATACTCCAGAACAAGTCTATATCCATATAGGTGTGGCTAAGTGTGGGGAACGTCAGCTTGACGCATATATATGTACATATGTATGTAATTTCATTAAGATTTTAGATAAGACCAAATTGAAATAAAAAAACTTAATTATTGTTTCATTAGACAAATTAAAAATAACCGGCCAAGTGCGAGACGGATTCGCGCTCTAAGGGTTCTGTACCTACTATTATCTATCAAAAATCGCGTTTGTTGTATGGGATTAAATATTTATTTTATTTTGTTTTTAGTAAGTATTTGTTGTTATAGCGGCAACAGAAATACATAATTTGTGAAAATTTCAACAGTCTATCGCGGTTCTTGAGATAGTTATTAGTAATAGGGTCCCATTTTTACCCTTTTGGTACGGAACCCTAAAAAAGGAACATAATTAAGAAATTAAGAACAGAAAAGGTCATTTTCCAACTTACCAAATAAGTATGTATTTGTTATAAAATAAACTGTCGTTGAGTTAGTATCCCATAACACAAGTCTCGAACTTAAATATATTTTCCTTTACCTTTTTACTCTGTATGTCTAAAGTTCACAAACTTATCAGCAATTTTTTACCTACCATACTGCTGGTGCTACTCGTTTAAAAAAGTCTAAAGATTTACCTTTAAATGCAGCACTTTTTGACTACTTAATTTTGAGCAAATAAATGTAGCGCTTATCCAGATTTATGCATGCTAAATCGATTTTGTGGTGGGCACAATTTCGGCTGGACGTATTTGCGAGAGCGATAATATTTTTTATGGTGTTATAAATTTCGTCCACCTTTGTTTTTATCGTTGTGCTGGTGAATGGAACGGTGGCAAATATTGGCATTATATTTTACATCACCTGATACTTCGGAAATGAGATTTGTTTGGATATTTTTAGTTGTTTTGCGCGTTAGATGTGATAATACGACATTGACCACAAACAGTGAAAATACGCATCCTGAACCAAATGTGGAAACAACTCTTGCACAAACCTTGGATAATAGTCCTATAACAATTTTTGATAACAGTTCCACGCCTATTTTGGATAACAGTTCCCCGCCTATTTTGGATAACAGTTCCCCGCCTATTTTGGATAACAGTTCCCCGCCTATTTTGGTTACCAGTTCCATACTACCGTACGAAAGCAGGAGAGCCAATGATGATAAAAATACAGCGCCTTTAGATCTTTTCAGATGGAAAGATATCGAAAGAAGGGAACGGAGGGACAACAAAGCCAGACGTAAGTATGATTTTAAGCTGTGTCCTGTTTCTTTTGTTACTAAAGTTCCGTACATAAAATGAAAAAACGGAAACCTTATAGAATCACTCGTGCGTCTGTCTGTCTGTCCGTCCGTCTGTCACACCCAGTTTTCTTCGAATCTACTAAACCAAATCAGATAGAATTTGGTAGGATGGTGTAATTGTTCTATGAACCAAATACAGATGTGCAAAGTAAATAAATATTTTTTGAAAAATAAGTGTTATTTTAGGGGACAAAGTTTTGCAAACCTTACTGTGTCACATACTAAATTAAAGGGCTCGTTAACAGGATCTAAAATATATTTTTGTTATTATTGTAAAATAAATAAGTAGTTTTTTATTTTATTCGTGAAAGAAGACGAAAATTGACCATTCTCACTCTGATCTTCGAAGCTACTGAGCAAACCTTGCATTGCCCCGGGAACTTGAGATGTTTAATATTATCTCTGGTTACGGATGTTAAAGCTAAGTATGAAAAAATAAAAGAACTATATGAAATTGGAGTTAATTTTCTTTTCAGCTACCGATGTGTGGGCCTGGGATCTTTACTGCCATTTGCAGGCAGCGAAAGGCAATTGCAAAGAGGAACACAAACGGTAGGCGCAATGAAACCAAAAATGTTTGTTTTGAATCAGACACTGATGACAATGAATATATGAAGCCAGTATATAATACTATAATAATAATAGTATATACTAGCTTCATATATTCACTGTCATCATCATCAGGTCTTTTTAGTTTTCAAGGAGCACGTCCTCCTCTGTACTGTTAGAGCCATACTTGATCAGAGCAGCCAAAGGATTTGGCCTACACTCTCCACGCTGGCCAGACGGATTGGAGAGGCCTCTTTGATGTTTATAAGCTCTAATTTTGTTTAGCTTGTATCCATAAGTCCATGTTTTGACTGTTGCCCTGTTATTATAAAACGCAGACTTACTTTCTTACTAGGTTTAAACCATGATTTGACTTCTAGTAATATATGCCACTGTCTCGTCTGAAATTTCAACATGATTTGGTCGTATAATGGTTTAAACCTAGTAACAAAGTTAGTCTGCGTTTTATACTAAGACGGTCGATGTCGAATAGGAACAGTCCTTTCTTACTAAGTTAACAGTTATTTTTAAAACCATTGTCTGCCCAAATCAGGGTCTCATTAACGGATTAGACAGTGGCATTTTTCTGTCAACTTTTTAGGGTGGATAATGGTCTACCTGAGGTCTAAACAAATTAATAAGATAGTCCGAGTCTTGCAATAAGACTAAATATTATATATAAGTTTAAATAGTATTTACACCTTTCGGTTCAGGGGTGTTTTCACGCCGATTCTTTTGGAGACTGTGTTTGAAGACGTTACGCGGTGCTCAAGCCAAAACCATTCTTGAAGTACTTACAAGTGAAAGATATAACCTTGAGAACCGGTTTTGGAAGGATAACCTTTATTATTTTCTTTAGTGTGTGATTTTTAAGCTGCCTAAAGGCATCTGTCATATCTTGACGAATTTTATACAATGATGACAGCCCGGAAAATCGGCTTAACCACTCGTGGTTATCCAAGTGTGGACCACGCCTGGTGTCGCTTAACTTGCGAAAGCGTTAGTACTGCGTACTCCTGCCAAGCCACCGAGCTCCTCAAAAAGCTTTATTGATATCACTACCACGATTTCAGGTACTATTACGATGCACAGATGGACACGTGTACTATGTTTACATTTTCGGGTTGCGGTGGTAACAAAAACAATTTTGAATCCGTCCTCGATTGTGAGCGACGATGCAAAGGTATTATGTTATTGATTTACTTTGATTGATGCAAGAAAATGTACACTAAGTTTTCTGCTAGATAGGCTTTAGGTCGAACCACACAATTTCGACCTGCGCTACTTGTGCGTGGTGTGAATGGAGAGTAGAAATTGTATGAAACGCTATGTAGGCGCGTATCGTAAGGGGATATGTAAGTTGCGTTGCGTGTACCTCGGTATGTATCGACACTTAAGTTAAAAAAAATTGTAACATTAATTTAAATTAATGTTACAAAAATTTTAACTTAAAAAATTGAGAGTAAAAAAATTGAGTAAGAAACTTTTTAATATTGTAGTTACATAAAGAGAGTTAAAAAAATGAGCAAGAAACTCTTTAATATTATACCAAAATCGTACACTTACAAATAAATACAGCACCCAATCAGCCTATGCGCTACGGTTTAAATGTTAGAGGTAGTGCGCCTCTCGCGACGTAGCATCGTCGTAGCCCATGTACGATATTGCTACAGGGGCCTTACTGTGAAAAGTATACGATATCAACGCGCGTTTTCGACTTGCGAATTCTATTGTTTTTGACTTGTGTATTCTTTTGCGAAAACTAAAATTGCAGGATATCGCAAGTAGCGATATCCTGTAATTTTAGTTTTCTCTAATACATTTAAGAACGTTCTTGTCGGTGTTATTATATGCAAAGAAGAAGATTTTTAGTAGAATTTTTCACACACTAGTAACTTAAAGTCACTGCGGTGCGTACGTTTCCTCTGATGTTTTCATTTACCGGGAGCAAAAATTTAGCGTACATGAGTACAAATTCAGAGGTACAAATCGTGTTTAGCGAAGATCGAGCTCATGCCTCACCTCACAGACGCACAACCATGCAATGCCTAAATCGCTTGGCGTACCATGACGTCAGTACATGTTAGCAGTTGTTTTGAGGTATCCATTTGAAAATATGGACATGCTTTTTTAGACTAAATTTTTAGTTAACTTTTACTTTATATTAGTAAATATGTAAATTATTTTATCTCCAGCTTGGAAACTTTTTGGAAAATGTAACAGTGATCAGTGATTATTTTGTTGTCATTATGTAGGTACTCAAAATTGAAGTTTTAGTACAAATAATCACTTCCCAATTTACAGGCGCAAACTTCATGGGTGTGAATGAGAAAAGATTGCCTACAGTTTGTTACTTACAGGCTGACTCTGGTCTCTGCTTAGCTTTCATGACAAAGTAAGTCGCATCGTACCTATTAATTTATTTATGGTTAAATGGTAGGTACAAAATAACTGCACACACACCGGATCTAGACGGAATAAACACTTTTTTAGGCGGAGCAAGTCCTGAATACCTATGCCGCCAGTGCCGCCCCTGTATACAACGTGGAAGGTACATACCAGTCATAAATAAAACACGGGCTTTACTAGATAACTACAACACTACAAAAATTAAAATAACATTCAACAATCCAAAAAAATATTCGACATTCCCAAAATAGTTGCCTGGGCGGCTGCACACTTTAGTATGGTAATAACACATTTTTTTTGTTCTTTTACTGTTATTTTAATTCCATTATACTATAGTGATCTAGTTCAGCCCGCGGTTAAATTTATTACGGGTATGTCCCTTCTATGTTGTTTTTATATACGAGTATCCATGTCCAGCTGTACCTTTGGCCTCTAGCATCGGTAAATCGACCTGTTTTCAAATTAGTGCGTAAATTGAAATTACATACTGACACTACTTAATCCCACACAAATAAGTGGGAAAATAAGTAGGGTCTGGCACCTCTGGCCTCTGGGTCAGTCGCCCCCCGAAAGATGAGAAAGCCGAAGTGTAGGCACACCTACCTTATATGTACCAGAAGGTAGTAATAGTAAAAGAATATTTTTTTTCGTACATATCTAGGAGGTTTAAAATGTGTGATTTTGAAAACCATATGCAAAATTATAGCTCTCTACTACTTACTCACAGTCTTTAACTTAACATGTGAACAGACAGACGGTCAATTGAATCTATAAGGTTCCTGGACTTCGAAACTTTAAAAACCTAACCATTCATTATAATTTTAGCCGCATTATGTTCACGGACATAGACTTCTCCGAAGGATTTCCAAAATGGCTGTTCTAGAGCGGCCTGCATTCAGCGCTTCCCAGTTCAGATCACCTTGTACTGGCAAGCGAAGCGTATAGGACCCGCCCGGGTGTCCTACGCTTCGCTTGCCAGTGCGTGGTCGCCATTCGAGACCCTTTTTGTCCCATCAGCCATCGGTTCGTCGCGCTATGTGTACCGCCCACTGCCACATCGAGCTAATTTGCTGGGCTATATCAAAACCTAATATTTTCGTTTTTTCAGCTACTTCTACGAAGTGAACTCTGCATCGTGCCAGGAGTTCACATACGGCGGCTGCGGGGGCAACCTCAACCGGTTTGAGACGCTGGCCGACTGCGAGGAACACTGCAACATAAGGAAAAACACACGAACCGCGCCCAAACCAAACGTCAGCGACAAATCCGACAGGACCCGTTAACTGTTCTCGTTATAATAAAGGCCCATAACTAAGCTAGTAGATTATT
The DNA here is from genome assembly GCA_963555685.1 of Acrobasis consociella. NCBI lineage: Eukaryota > Metazoa > Arthropoda > Insecta > Lepidoptera > Pyralidae > Acrobasis > Acrobasis consociella. The sequence continues at coordinate 12,706,671 of OY743115.1, forward strand.
TTTTATTTATTTAAGTTTATTGCACACAATCTTAATAAGGATTGATTGCAATGGGTCAAACTTAATGCTAATGCATTATCTACCAATTTTTTTATTTGGGACATGTTGAGAAATTAGAATAGGGGTGCAAGTGTAGCAAGCTAACTTGTAATATTTTCAATAAAATACATATACACGCTGAATTTTCATTGGTTATGAAAAAAAATGTCGTGTAGTAAATAAATTCCGCTATCCATATACGTAATCCAAATTTTTAATTTCTGTATGTCATAAGATAAAAAGTTGCGTAAATGATTTTCAATCGAAATCGTAGTTATGCCGGCCAAAACAGCTGCGGAATGTCGATGACCCCGACCGGCCGGCGGCGGGCGTTGTATGGCGGCCGTACTACTAATTAATCTCATAATTTTACTTTCGAGTTTTAGACAACACTTTTTATTTCTGAATTTTTATTTTGACTAGCTTATTAGGTCTTACTAACGATGCCTATGAAGTGGCCTTCGGCTTCAAAACCAGTGAAATATCATCGTGTATAATATTACACCTTAAATAACACATATATTGATTTCTTATGATAAATTCAATAAAATAATTCAATGGCGCCAACGAATATTTTTTAATCTGTGCTAAGTGTGGTGCTATAGTTTGTTTTTCATGTGTAAGTGGTCAATTTTTTTCGCAGGTTGCTTTAGTAAATTTAGTGCAATCATTTTTCCGCAGTATGGTGATGTCTACTTAGTTCTCGTTGTAACCTTTACTAGTGGAATACATTCTTATTTAAGAAGTCTTTTTACCATGCTTGTTTGGGAGAAAAAGAAAAGTAGAACATACTAGCTGCTTCTCATCTTGTGCTATTTTGAACACGAACAATTAAACTTTCTATTAAATTAAATTAAATTAAATTAAATTAAATTAAATTAAATTAAATTAAATTAAATTAAATTAAATTAAATTAAATTAAATTAAATTAAATTAAATTAAATTAAATTAAATTAAATTAAATTAAATTAAATTAAATTAAATTAAATTAAATTAAATTAAATTAAATTAAATTAAATTAAATTAAATTAAATTAAATTAAATTAAATTAAATTAAATTAAATTAAATTAAATTAAATTAAATTAAATTAAATTAAATTAAATTAAATTAAATTAAATTAAATTAAATTAAATTAAATTAAATTAAATTAAATTAAATTAAATTAAATTAAATTAAATTCAATTCAATTCAATTCAATTCAATTCAATTCAATTCAATTCAATTCAATTCAATTCAATTCAATTCAATTCAATTCAAATATATCCATAGAGATCACGACCCTCAACCATGAGGATTACGTCGTAGCAAGGAGGATCTGCTTTTTTCAGACAAAGATAAGCCGATCGAAGAAATAGGCGTGAATCCATTAACGAGTGTCTCATAACAAATATTAATTCGTTTCCTTGATTCTAGCCTAGTGTGATTAATCCTTATTTCTATGTCTCTATATTTTCTTTTAATCAACCGTTTCACCGCGAACGGCGGATTTATCCGATATTGACGTACCCATTTCGCGAGCATTGGATATTTCCGATAAAAAACCACGGCTCGTATTGCACATCCCTTTTTGGTTGTAGGTATTTATTTTAGATTTACTACGCTTCGCACTGGGGGCAGGACAGCTGATATATAAAGTCTCGCGGCGAAAGGGTTAATATTTTTTTGGCATATCTACTACATTACCAGCGCAAAATTACGTACGATTTATCTCAAGCCATATTTACGGCTTAGCTGTTAAACAAAAAGCAGAAAGCTTTGCAATTACCAGCCTGGTGGAAAACTCGGCTAATTAATGGCGGGATTCATTAGGATTCTCAGACGGACGCGGCTGTTTGAATTTTGTTACTTATTACTTCGCAAGGATTATGCACCATTTGTTTTGTTTGCAGTGAAAATGCATAAAAATATGAAAGATTAAAAAAACAGAAGGGGATACATTACTTTTTTAGGGGCTGCCTCCATTTCAAGTAAATTATTTTGAGGGAAACGGAGATATCATTTTAAATTTTGGTCTGATCATACAGTAGATGGACATTCAAACTATTTTATGGACTACAGTTTAAAGTGAAAACGTGAAGCTTTTCTCCGCACATTTGACAAAGGTGAAAGTTTTTCGCAAATGTGCGAGGAGCTAAACTGGATGAGTACATTATATTGAGCTTGGCTTTGTCATGCCTGTTTTCTTACAAGGTAAAAGAGAGTCAAGGAATGCAAACACCAATGACCACGGTAGGCAAAATCAAGTACATACAATTCCATGGGCAAAATCAAGTTGTCAAATAGCGTCAGATAGCGAAAAGAGTAAGTTGTCGAATTGCGCCGGTTTGCGAAACGATCAAGTTGGTATACGACTGCCACTCCGCTTAGTGACATGAAATAAAGTTTGCAGCCATGTTTTTCGTGTGGGTAAAGTAAAGTGTCAGATTGTCTATGTTGCCTATATATGTGCTGATATCTTTTGACAACTATTCAGGACGACAACAATCTAATAATTACAGTCGGGATCAAGGGCTTAGTGAGCCATCCGAAGCACAGAAGATATAGGTACTTGTGGTACTTGTTGTGGGTGTACTTGTAGTCACTAATTCAATTAGCGACCACACCTGGGGTAGCTTATTTGCGAAACTTTTGCCTATGTTCTAACTTCTAAGTATGAGTGACAAATATCGAATTAGTGTTACCAATACAATTAATACGTAGCTAGCAATGAGACGAGAAGATAAAAAGTTGATTGATGAAATCCGAAGACTTCATTAGAGAACAAAGCCTAGCCTAATGTAGATAATCTCAGCTCTGATTGGAACAGTTCTGTTATTTATAGTCGTCATTTGTTCGTGCCATCCATCTGAGATTAAGGGGAAGAATCAGCTAGCGTTAACGCCAATTTGCTCATTGCCACTTGCAAATTGCAATATTTTTTGCCTTATCTAGGGCAAAAACATTTTAGTTTGAAAGAGCAACGATTTGTCACCATTCGAGGATATTTCTGTTTCGTTGGCTATCGGTTCTGTACGCTATAATTATATTTTGCCCATTGCATATTCAATGAACGAAGTCTGTAAATGTTATTGGGTAATTTTACAAGCTTTTATTATTAAACTTGCAATGTATGTATTTTGTTGTGGTCAAATCTTCCAACTCATTCTCAACCGATTTAGCTGAAATTTTGCCTACAAAGATTTATTTCCGGTGAGGAACGTTAGACATTGTATGTATATCTCTGAAAAATCTGGAAGAACCATCCATTATTATGATTATGATTAGAATTCTAGAAGCATTTTTCACCACCAGGAAATAATAAATAATTAAGTATATAAAAATCGAACTGCGCGACCTGTTATTACATATTTAGCACTCCTCTTTTTGGTTGCCTGTAAGAGAATACGTACGTTGTCCTTATTGTCTTTTGTTATTGTCTTATTGTTATTGTCTTTTGGAGCAATAAACTTTTTTACATTGTATTGACAGAGCAAAATCTTTGGTTAAAGTAAAAGAATAGTGCGGTATAGCGTTCATTACCGGCAGACATGACACGTAGTTTATCTGGTCTCCGCGCCAGCCATTTATTGTTGCCAGATTTATTGCTCAGAATTACCGGACGCCCATTTTTAACACTGGTCTTGCTTTGCTCATGATTTATTTATTAAATTTTGTGCGAGGAGGATTATTTTTCATAAGATTATGTGTACGAACAGTTTTTATCCAGTAAAAGAAATACTGTAAAAACCCAAACTGTATATTTCAGTTTGCGTTCACTAGCTTGACGTCAAGATTGCGTACCCGCAAAGAAACACCTATATTAATATAACTCCCCAAATTATGATTCAGTACCTATTTTAAAATAAGTAACCATTTTTAAGATAGTAAGTTTAAGAATTGTGCATCAGCATCAGTTGTAGATTTCTGGTCTCGTCTCGCTCCGCCATTTATTGTTGCCCAGATTTATTGCTCAGCATTACCGGACGATCATTTTTAACACTTGTCTTGCTTACTCGAAAGTTATTAATAAATTTTTGTAAGATGCCTGCAAATAAACGTTATTTTTATGGAATAATAGGTACATTAGCCAGTTTACGACTGAGTATTGGATGTAAATTTTATCTGCTGAGATTCCAAAGTAATCTTGATAGGATTTTTTTCAGATAAACAAGGACGGTAATTCTAAAAGGAATATCTGTTACAAGATAGTTTGTTTGTTCTAGAATAATCTGGGAGGTCGATCCACAATATCTAGAAGCATATTTCATCATTAGGAAAAAAAACTTCTGTGTCACTAGTCCAGTTTTGTGGAACCATTACTAAAGATCCCGGAAGTGTAGTAACTATTTAATGTAACACCTGGAGTAGGTACCCGTAATATTTTACATACAACTATAAAAGCTAGAATATATGATCGAAGCTAAAAGCTTACGGTTTTACTTCCTGGGTAGGTATAAGATGTTCAGTATCACGGACTAAGTATGCAAGAATAAGGCTTTTCTGAAACACTGACGACAATGTATGTCTATTTAATCTAACCAATATACAATACACCTGTGACACAGATTGAAACATGCGCCCCCACGTCTATTCTAAAATGGACGGCAAACAAACACTAGAGAAATTAAACGCTGAAAGTGCAGATCCCCTTTGCATATTTCAAACTGAGAGTTAACCCCTATTTAATAATAGTTCTGAAGGAAAGAGACTAATTACTAGACCACATAGACCTAGACTTTTTACTGCATAAGCTAGACTATAAGGTTTGGGAGCACTCGTCAAATAAAACATCTGTAGGTACGAGTATGTGATAAAAAAATCTTACTCTTGGCGAAATTTTTCATTACTTAATTTGAATTTAAAGAAATCTCGTGCCTGGGAAGTTTACTCATCATGGACGTTATAATATACTTGTCGTGCATATTTTAATAGCATTTCATTGTAGGATATGTAGTAAAAGTACCAGGACGATTTTTAGCTAAAAGACCTCTTTTATCAATGTCAAACAACGTTTATTCTCTACAGACGATTTCTTTGAGTCCTATCGTATTTATTACGGAACTAATGAATTACTTTTTGTTGCATAACTCCCACTTTTCAGAAACTGTTTATTTTCTTAGTTTACTTGTATAAACCTGAGGGTAATAGTTAGGGAGGCGAATAGGGGAATTTTCTGCAATACTCGAGCGTGGCAGTTTAAGATATGAGAGATACCTTAGACCTAATAGAACAACCTAGTCATGGAACCCCCCTTAGGTAGAGTTGTCTACGTCAACCCTTAAAGCTGCTTACCATGCCCTTATGATAGTCTATTCAGCATTTGTGGGTTGGTGCAGACTCTCTCTCATTATGACACACTGTAATTGACGTGAACCTCCGTTAGACGTGTCCTAGATTATTTTATATGTAATTCTAATTATAATTAGTTTAAAAGTTAACTTTAAAGTTAAAATAAACTTTTTCTAATTTTTAAAAAAGTGTTTTAAAAGCTCCCAAAACAAGTCTGGCGCAGCCGGGTCGGATCGGCGGAAAACCTGCATTTTGAAATCGCGTTGTTTCCGCGCTTTTGGTCTCAAAATCGTACCAGGCCCGGGAAGTGATTTAAAAAGCGGTGTGGTCGATCTATCGAACCTCTAACAAATAAATTCGACTATCGGGAGTGAAGTGAGTGAATAGTGTCTTCACTATAAGATTACATAAGGCAAGAATGGTGTCGAGTGAAATGTAAGTAAAACTCTTTGCTTTCCCTCATTTTACCGTCCTGCCCATTTCCCTAAACTTGTGTAATTACGAGTGGTTTTTTAATAAAACGCGCAATTAAATTTTTGCATAGAATAGTAGAGTAAGTGAAATTTTATTATATTTCTAAACAAATAAATAAAATAAAAAAATTAAGGAATTGAAAATAAAATTAAAAATAAATTATAATAATAGATACTTGTATTAATTAAGTTATATTACGTATTTCACTCTACGTAATTTTATAGTTAATATTGTAGAGCTAATTTTAGTTAGTGTGTTTAATTCTAAAAAACAAAAATGGAACAACAACAGGGAGAAAGAATTCAAATCATCCCTAATGAAATGATTAAACTCATCCCTATTTTTAAGGGTGACAAAAGACAATTAGGGTTATTTTTAAGGAAATGTGAATTTGTTATAAATAAGTACCAGGGATCCGAGGCCCAAAATGTATACGTCATGCATACCATTACGAGTAGGCTCGCGGACGATGCAGCTGCGCTTATCAGCGAGCGCGAGGATATTATGACCTGGACTGAGTTCCGAGAATTGTTAGAGCAACACTTCGGTGATCCGCGCAGTGAGGAATGTATTTCTATAGAACTAGAGTCATTAAAAATAAAGTCTGGTGAAAGTTATTTGGATTTTTGTAATAGAGTACAGACAGTTAGATCTATTTTAATGTCAAAAGTAAATAAAATTAATGATTTGCAATTAAAACAAAGTAAAAGAACTATATATAATCATATGGCTTTGAACGTTTTCTTATATAATCTGCCTGAGAATTTAGTTAGAATTGTGAGGTTAAAGACGCCCAGTTCTTTAGAAGATGCATTAGCTATTGTTCTCGAGGAAGTTAACTTTCAAACTCAATATAATACGCGTAATAGGTATACATATAGCAATCCATTTAATAAACAAAATAATAACTTTGGAAATAAATTTAGTGCACCTGCCCAATCAACTAGCTTAGTACAAAAAAATAATATATTACCTAAATTTAATTTTGGCATACCTCAAGGTCAGCAAATGAGAGCGCCGCAAATGTTTGGATACAGACCTCAGTTTTCTCAAGCTCAACAATTTATGAGACCCCAACAATTCGGGTATAGACCCCAGTTTTCTGGTTTCCAACCTAACCAAGTAATGAAACCTCAGCAGTTTGGTTACAGGCCTCACTTGCCTAACGCTCAAGCTCAGCAGTTCGGAAATAGGCCCCAAGCTAATAATGCTCAACCCCAACAGTTTGGTTATAGACCTCAGCTGTCAAATATGCAGCATAACCAATTTGGCCGTATTAAGCCCCTTCCTAATGAAACTACGGATGTTTCTATGCGTACAGCCCCCCTTAAGCCTAGATTTGGCATTAACGAAATTACCCTTAATGAGGAATATTATAATACAGATTCTCAATACCCTGACCAGTTAGAACCCTATTATTATGAACCATACTATGACCATATGATGTCTGAAAATATAGTAGGTACAGAAGAGCAGCCTTCAGCTGAACCCTCTGAAGAAGCTGAAAATTTTCACATAGTTACAAGAATAATAGAGAAGTCATAGAATTAAATTGTACCCCAAATAGTGGTTTACCTTATATCTATATTCCAGAAATAGATGCAAAAATGATGATAGATACAGGTAGTACACGTTCATTTATTAGTCCTGATAAGGCATATCAGTATTTCTCAGAATTTATTTACCATGAACCTTTTGAAGTAATTAGCACACACGCTACTAGTACACATAATGAGGCAATGCAAATTCCCCTATTACCTACTTTTAATTCATCGGACTATCATAAATTTTATATATATAGCGTAGACTCACGTTATGATGGACTGGTAGGTAACGATTTACTTAAACTTCTAGATGCAGTTATTGACTTAAAAAATAATATGCTTAGAACTAAAACTGCACAGATACCTATAGTACATTGTTGCCCAAAATTAGTTATGACTTTACTTCCGCGAACAGAGCATCGCGTAGAATTACCTACTAATCAGTACACAGGTGAAGCTATTCTTGAATTTAAGGAATTTAGTGAAGGTGTGAGAATGCCTAGCGCTATTATTAATTGTGTGAAAGGATTTGCTAGTACAGTTATACAAAATAGTACGGAAAATGAAATTACCTTGACTATTACAAGACCATTTAATGTAACCCCTTTTAATAGTAATCAGTGTCAGCTTAACTATACAAGTGATACTAAAGATATAGAAGTAGATAGACTGTTAGAAGAAAATCTAAAGCGCTTAAGGATAGACCATACAAATGAAGAAGAAAGGAAGAAAATAATAGAACTATGTAGAGAGTATAAAGATATATTCTATTGTGACCAATTACCACTTACCTTTACTAATGAAGTGAAGCACCATATAAGAACTAAAAATGAAGATCCTATATTTATAAAACCTTACAGGCAGTCTCCAGCTGAAGCTGAAGAAATTAAAAATCAAGTAGATCAGCTTTTAAAAAATAACATAATACAAGAGTCGTACTCACCTTGGAATGCACCTGTTCACCTTGTTCCTAAAAAGCAAGACGCTTCAAATATAAAGAAATATAGAATGGTAATAGACTATAGGAGACTAAATGACTTGACTATAGACGATAAATACCCTCTCCCCAACATGAATGACATTTTTGACAAATTAGGTAAAAGTACATACTTTTCTACATTAGACCTAGCTAGCGGCTACCACCAAATTGAAGTAAATGAAGAGGATAGAGAGAAGACCGCGTTTAGCACCCAGAATTCTCATTTTGAATTTCTTAGAATGCCGTTTGGCTTGAAAACAGCCCCGGCAACATTCCAGCGTGCCATGAATAATATACTCAAAGGGCTACAGGGTATACACTGCCTAGTATACCTAGATGATATTATTATCTTCTCTTCTAGTCTAGAAGAACACATACAAAAACTTAGAATGATATTTGAAAGACTTAGAAAAACTAATTTAAAGATACAACTAGACAAATCCGAATTCCTCAGAAAAGAAGTATTATACCTAGGACATACTATTACTACTGACGGACTAAAACCTAACGATGACAAGATAAAAACTATACTTAAATACCCCCTACCCAAGACTATCACGGAAATAAAAAGTTTTCTAGGACTTATTGGATACTACAGAAAATTTATAAAGGATTTCGCTAAAATTACACAACCTATGACTAAATGCCTTAAAAAACGGAATAAAATAGTAATAGATCAAGAATATATAGATTCATTTAATAAATGTAAGGAACTTTTGACAACAGCCCCACTTCTACAGTATCCTGACATGACTAAACCTTTTATTCTGACTACTGACGCATCAGCAGTTGCCTTAGGTGCTGTCCTGTCCCAAGGCCCCATTGGTTCAGATAAACCAGTAGCATTCGCTAGCAGAACATTGAGTGACACGGAAGCTCGTTATAGCACCATAGAGCGTGAACTTCTCGCTATAATATGGGCTGTGAAACATTTCCGCCCATATCTCTATGGACAAAAATTCTATATATATACGGACCATCGTCCACTAGTTTGGCTTAATTCCCTTAAAGAACCTAACAGTAAATTAACGCGATGGCGGCTCCGTTTACAGGAATATAATTTCGAAATTATTTATAAAAATGGCAAGCAAAATCAAAATGCTGACGCATTATCGCGTATTAAAGTTAATGCCTTAGATTCCGATGATGACACGACTTCTATGCAAGTAAATGTAGATGACAAAGAACATAGACTGAGACAATACCTGGACGAAGTTACTGAAGAAATTGCGAAACTATCTACTAACAAACCTGAAGAAGAAGAAACCATACTTTTATCAAATTCTTCTACTGCTTCAGCAGACGAAGTTTACCCTCTTCCACCAGTTTCTAGCAGCACAGCTACTGCTCATTCAGCAGATGATTTAGAATCTTTCGGTATACCTATCCTTAACGAGGCTATAGATACGAAGCCTAACCAAATTCTTGTATTCACATGGTTACGAAACGAATTACAGGTTAAAGATCTCTCAAGAGATAAGCAAAAGATATTAGAAGTATTTATCCCCATTAATAATTTAGAATTAATAAAATCATTTTTAAAAGAATACATTAGGCCCAGTGTAAAATATTTCATATATTTCGAAAATGAGCAGCTTAGAAAAGATTTTTCCTTTATTATAACCAGTCTGTTTAAAAGAGATACAGTTCGTTTTTATGAATGCACTGAAAGAGTAGTTTTCGTGGAAGATGAGAAGGAACAAAAGGCTATAGTGTTACAACATCACGAGGGCAAGACCTGCCATAGGGGAATAAAAGAAACTATGCTTAGAATACGTAGGTCATATTTCTGGCATAACATGCAAACTGTAGTATCAGCTATTATAAACTCCTGTGAAGCCTGCCGTAAAATGAAGTATGATAGGAAACCTATTAAACCTATACTCCAATTAACTCAAACCCAAGATTCCCCATTCCAGGAACTTTTCATTGATCTTTTCACTATAGATGGAGTATATTATCTTACTATAGTAGATGCATTTAGCAAGCTAGGCCAGGCAATTAAAGTAGATAACCGCTCCACGCCTGAAGTAATCAGAGCATTAATTAAGTACTTTGCAGCATATGGTACACCTCGCAAAATTACTAGTGACCCAGGTCTAGAGTTCAATAATAGTTTAATGAGAGAATTAATGTCTTTCCATAAAATAGATTTACACATAACTACCCCTAATAATCCCAACTCTACAGGTATAGTTGAGAGATTCCACTCTACCCTGATAGAAATCTATCGTTTAGCCAAATATGAGCAAAAATGTACAGACGCAGCTTCTATAATGACTTATTCTATCATGTCATATAATCATACCATCCATTCTACTACAGGTCTCACCCCTTTCGAGGTAGTATTCGGACATACGTCATGCAATAGTATATTTAATGTAGATTTCGAAAAACAGTATATGAGTCAATTACTTAAAGATCATGCCAAACGCACTAAATTCTTATATAAATATATAACAAATAAAATTATAGAAACTAAAGAGAAAGAACGAAAGAAAAGAGGAGGAGAACCTGACATGGATATAGATGAAGAAAATACTGTTTTTATAAAAGATATAAATATAAGAAAACCAAAAGATAAACCCCGGTACAAAAAAGCAGTTGTTAAAGGAAAAATAAAACGTAATATAGTTCCAGTTAAGATAGGTTCTCGACTTACTAAAACCCCTATTAAAAACGTTAAACGTCCCCCACAGATTCGTTGTGATGCTGATGATCCTGATGAGGACCAGCCAGGGCCTTCTGCTCCAAAAGATTGAGAACAACCCAGGATTGCTAACCTTCAAGGAAGGAACAGCTGTAATAGAATATGATAAGTGGACCTTAATTAAAACACAGAATTTAAGTCTAGTTTATAAGGATTTAGAAGATAATATAATAGGGTTAGGAAACATTAACAAATTAACTTCAGATAAATTTCACCTGAACTTTAGCAAGGAATTTATAAATTTACAGGATCAGGTAAATTTTATTAAAAATATTACTGTTAAGAAGTATTTACAATTGGTTCCTGTTAGTAGAGTTAAGAGAGGAATTTTAAATCCTATTGGTACTGTAATAAAGGCTATTACTGGAAATTTAGATAATGAGGATGCACAAAGGTATGATCAAATATTAAATGATTTAACCTCTAATCAAAATAAATTAAATAAAAAGATAACAATAATTTCGGATATTATTAATACATTTGTGAATTCCTCTAAATTAGTAAGTCATAATTTCATTCAGTTAAATAATAAACTAAAAGAAATAGAAAGAGACCTCAAATTACTTCAAACTAAAGACAATAAGTATTTCATACAGTCTCAAATTACTGCTATATATCATATGTACTTACATAACTTCCAATTAATATACATTAAATTGAATGAAATAGAGACAGCTCTAGCCTTTAGTAGAGTAGGAACTTTGCACCAGTCTATAATAGACACTAATGAATTATTAAACTTCCTAGAATTAGTTAATAGAACGGATAAGTTAATATATAATCCTACTTCGTATAACTTAGTTAAGATTGAACGCTCTATTGTGGTGAAAGCCTATGTAAAATCAGATAGGATAGTCTTTCTATTAGAAGTTCCACTCGTAAGCGCTGAAAAATATACATATTATAAACTGTATCCCTTACCTGTATATAATCCTATTCTTAAACATACCTTAGTTATAATTCCAAAATATTCCTATCTCCTATCAAAGAGTTTGAAATTCAGGTCACTCGCACAACCATGCCGAGAGATAGATGAAACTTATTATATATGTCAAGAAAGAGATACTTACCAAATGATTGAAGACACATGTATCCAGGAACTGATGAAATTCACTGCTAATCCCAAGAATTGCAAGCAGACTCCCATTCAAATAGAAGACTTGAAAGCTGAAATGATAAAACCTAACCGCTATGTCCTATATGCTAGACATGAAACATTAATTACTGAAAATTGTGAAGGAGAAGCGACACGAAGATACATAAAAGGTACCCATATCCTAACCTTAGCAGAGGGCTGTGACGTCATCGTGGACTACTTACGCTTCAAATTCCACCGCAGCGAGAGCTTCGATACTTACGAACCGTTACCCGTGATATCTCTACCTGAAGTTTCAACTCCTGATGTTCTGCAGACTCTACCTGTAAACCTGGAAGGAACAGACTTAAGTGATCTGGAAAAACTAAACCAGCAGTTAAAGTACAGTGTCAGTGAAGTGAAAATAAAGGGCATTAAAGTGGAAACAGTGAGCGTATATACTGTAATATTATATGTGTGTATAATTATAAGTTTAACTGTATTGGTTATAATTAAGTATAAGGCTAAACTTTTACATTGTTGTGTGCGAAATCATCCGAATTCTGAAAATCGTCCTTCGGATAATTTCGCTCTTGGTGAGGGAGGAGTCATGGAACCCCCCTTAGGTAGAGTTGTCTACGTCAACCCTTAAAGCTGCTTACCATGCCCTTATGATAGTCTATTCAGCATTTGTGGGTTGGTGCAGACTCTCTCTCATTATGACACACTGTAATTGACGTGAACCTCCGTTAGACGTGTCCTAGATTATTTTATATGTAATTCTAATTATAATTAGTTTAAAAGTTAACTTTAAAGTTAAAATAAACTTTTTCTAATTTTTTAAAAAGTGTTTTAAAAGCTCCCAAAACAAGTCTACCTTGTAAAGTATTTAGCTCTATGTAGTAACGCGCGCCTTGGATCGACGATCAGATTAGTAAAAAAAAATCGATAGTCTGAAATACTCGAGCGCATCAGATTAAGATATTGGGGGTTGATTTTAGTGTTTAAAGACTAACTAATCTGACGATAAGTCCTTGACGCGGCAGAGTTAAAGGGTCGCGAACTTGTAAAAAAAAAACGTTAATCCGGCATTCTCGAGCGCGATTTTTTTATTATTCATTTTGAAGAATATAATCTAAAACTTACTAAAAATACAAAATCTGCCGGTTTCCACATGACCGGAAGTGTGGAGGAGCTATTTCGTCTTCCTAAGAACGCGTTGCGGCATAAAGTCGCGAACGATACATTTTACAAAAAAAAAGTTTAAATAAACATTTACGTTGGTTGTATCTATCGCTTTATTGTCATTCTTAAATTCCCCGTTTTATCAAGGAGAAAGAAAGGAAAAAAAAGAAACCAAAAAACCTTTTTCGGTCAGATTAAGAGAACCCACCAACTTTTTTGTCAGATTAAAAAAATATGCTTTCAGGATACCGAGATAAACCTTCCCTATGAAAATCTGACGCGCTCGTGTATTTCAAAAACACTTTTTTTTTGCATTTTCAAAAATTCATCGTAACTTATCGTCACGCCGAAATCGTCAGTTTTTTTAAAGGGAGCTTCCTTGGGACCTACTTAACACCCCTTCCGAAAATATGACGCGCTCGAGTAAATTTTTTTTTTCTGCATTTTTGACTACTTTATACGCCTACCCCCACCACGCAAACCGGCAGATTAGTATACCGTTGTTATCAGAGGCACTTGGGGCATACGTAGTATGATTATCTGACGCGCTCGAGAATGCCCAAGTAACTGTTTTTTTTAACATTTTTGAAAAACCGTACACGCCAAACCCACCGCTAAAATGGTTTTTACCATACGAGCTTTTCTTTTCGAAATTATTTTATCTTTCGATTTTGATAGGTCTCGACGGCGCCGTTGAATTACGCCATTTAGCTACCTGGCCTCCCTAACTATAAGCTACGCGTGGTTTTGCTGATTAAAATAATTAAAATAACGTGTCTCGATAGACGCATTTCTAATAAAAATCATATTATAAAATTGATTAATTTATTCGCAACAAATTTTATTGACATCGGTACATAAATTAAGTACAAAATATACACAAAGCAATATAAAGCTTACTAACCTACCTGATGAATTTACTGTTTAACGCCATCGGCATAAACGTTATTTCAAAAGCTATTGTATAAATGTATAAAACTGGTATAAATATACTTCGGTTGACTATCTTCCTTTACATTTAGTGCCGGATCCGGCCTGTAAAGTGAAGAACTGTTTTAGTGCTGTGAAAATCCTCGCGTAGTACTTCACAGAGTTCACGGATGTATCAGATTTATATTTCCGGCACCTTATTTTTCTGCCGCCTGAAACGGAACACCGGCTGGCTTATAGGAAACAAAAAAAGAAAAAGAAATAGTTTTAATGTATAAAGGTGATATTTACATGTCCTTACCATCTCGTATCGCATCTCTTCGTTGATGCGCTCGGAGAGGTCGCTTGGGATGTCGTTCTCGGTCACGTCTTGTAAGACGTACTTCAGTTGCGAAGTCCTGTGCAACAGTATAATCGTTAATACATTACTAGTGTTTGTGGCGCTGCGCGGGTTGAAAGCAGCCCACGATTTTTCATGCAGCTGTTGTTGACTAAGGTATGTCTCCAGTTGACAAAATGAGTTAAAAATGCAATCAGTAAGGGAAACATGTAAAAACGTGTGGGTCATCTTGGATTTAAAATTTGAATGCAGTTTTCAACTCTACGGGGTGCTTTACCCCAGTTTAAAAACAATTTGACCCCTGGGATGTTTCAGTTGGACGTTTACGAATTAATTTAAAATTTAATAATTCAGACGCCATCTTGGATTCCAAAAAAAGTTTAGATTCCGCCAACAAAAAAAGAATATTGAATTTCTACGCAGTTGACTATTGGCGGCCATCTTGGAATATTAAAAAAAATTGCTTAGCGCTTGCTGAGTGTGGCTCGGCAACCACGCGGACGAGCTCAGCCTTAGCCAGCCTATCACCAACACCTATCAGCATCATCATCTCAACCCACTGCTAAGCATAGACCACATCACCACCTATATATATTTAAATTGAAACTAAATGCCAACAATCGACATGAATATTGGTCTTAGAAATTACGTAGTATCGAAGTTCAAATTGTTTAAGTCTATAGTGATATGCAGGTTGGCTGTATGCAGATAGTTCCTTACTTGTTAAAGTTAACATATCATCTAAACTTTGTGTGTATTGGAGAACCGTCTCGGCAGCGATCAATGGCAATCTAGTTTTAGTACAAGAAGGTGTGTGGAAATACCTATGTAAGACCAGTCACAAATTCATAATGCAATCTCTGCTCGCGTTTGCACCTGAAGCCAAATCTTTTCAATCTTTGATATTCAACTAACTTTTGTCATTTTAAGGAATATTTTTATACCTCATAGTAACTGGCTGGTGACTTTCTATACAAAATTGACAAAAACCAAACTGAAAATAATACGCGTAAATTTGAGAATGCAGACTCAACTTGACGATGTAGCGTAGCGATGTACGAGCGTTCCTTCATGTTTATTAAATTAAAAATCAAGCCCTTCTGGTCAGTTAAGCAGCATTTTTATTGCCATGAGCTTGCTGTTTATAATAGCTACTTTGGCATTGAAGGAGTATAACTAGAGTATAAAAAGTAATGCTAACTGTATATAGATGAGCATGTACGCGCTCGTGGCCCTCCTGGCGAGGTAGGGGGCGTCCTCCTTGCCCCCGTAGTTGTACTCAATGGCCTCTTGCTTGCTGCAGCGGGACACCACGTCATCGTCGAACTTGCACCACTGGAAACAATAGGAAACTACTAGTACATTCAAGTAGGCGGTACTTACCAACTATATGTATTTTTTCGTCAAAAGCATTACAGATGATACTTCACCAATCAGTGGTTGCCGTGTGGTTGTGATACGCCATAGTGGTTATTAGCTGTGGACGCTGGGCCATGCGACAGTCACTTTATACAACGTGAAAGGGACCCGTAATAAATCGAACCACGGGCTTTACTAGATCAGTAAAAACTGCCTACGTGGTGTAGTGGGTTTGAGCGTTCGGCTCATACCCGGAGGTCGCGGGTTCGATTCCCGGCGTTAGCAACGACTTTGTGTTGTTGTCCTAGTTTGTGTTGTTGTCCTAGTCTGATAAGTAAGGTGATCCGTGCTGCGGAGGGCACGTTAAGCCGTCGGTCCCGGTTACTATCTTTGAACATTGGTCGTTACCTTAAACCTTGTCATAGGCCTTTAAGGCGGTTTAAAAACTCTGACACTAGTGTTAGTCACTAACAAACACGATAAGAAGAAGACTACATCAGTGTAGTATGAAACTAAAATAGCAGCCAGAACACAAAAAAAAATCGGTATTTCCATATAAAAATGGTGTGCAGCCGCAAGGCGAGAACGGGGGAGGGGTGCGATGACGGGGGACCCGCATATTGCGCAGAACCTTAGGAGATACCGTTCTGTATGTAATACTTATATTAATTCTGTGAACATGACTCACCTTCCCGTCTCCCTTAGGGTTGACGAACACGACGTAGTGTCCCCCGTGGTTGTCTCCCGAGTGGACGAGGACTGCGTGCAGCGTGTAGTGGGCGGGAGATGACGGTATCTCTTGAAGGTACGGGTCCAGGTTGATGTCCTCGTAGAACTCAAACCTGTGAAATTTTATTTGTGTTCTTTAGACTGAAATAATGGAAGGAGAGAGAATGTGCCGTGTGGTTTCTGGCATAGAATAGGATCACTCTATCTCTTTCTCGTAAATGTCATAAGAGACAATGAAGGAACTAAGCACAAACATCTCGTGCTACAGTAGCATTTTCAAGGAGGGTTGTCGTCAGACAGGCGGCCGGTTGTAAAACTATAGACAAATCGTCAAAACTGATCTGGCTATTCATTCTTGATTTCGAGTGGTCATCGACATTTTTGGGTGAACATTGATATGTACGAGATATGTGGGAAAGAAAAACCATTGCTTTGGTGCACTACCTGTCTCGTCCATGAGACCTTTATTATGGCATTCGAGTATTAATACAGAGCCACTCAAAATTCATCTGGTAATACCCGTTCATAAATAAACACACGTAGTAACTAACTGCCTATATGCCTAATTAATAGTCAATACATTTAAAGTTAAATAATGAATAAATACTTATAGTACACTAATTTTAAATTATTGAAATTTTTAAGCAATGCAATTGTATTTGCCTACCACAATGCAAAAAATATTGTCGATTTGTTGATATTTCTAGTAACTGATAGAAATAGAGCGAAATTACATTGCAATTGGATTGCTCTCTTTAATGAAAACAATATTGAAAGCATTCCTGTTTGGAATGGAATTATATGGTTGATTAATCTGTAATAAATTTTACATATGAAAACGTTTCAATAACCTATGCCTGCCCGTCATTAAACTTAACGAAGGCATCTCCCTAAGGGTCACCAGACTGAATGGAACCGCATGGGCTCTTCCTACTTTTTTCATGGCTTCTTGCCAAGCCGAAAAAAAATTAGAATGAGCTGACAATTCAGGATGTCAGACATCTAACCTGTCTCTAAACTTCTTATCGTGTCAATGGTTATCTAAATGGTATAAGCCCAGAATTTCACCACATCCATAGAGGTGGCCTCCGTTAAGTCGTCTTTAGAAAAAGATGCGGTGGACGTGGGGCATGACAGCAGATGTTCCATGGACTGTATGTATCTGGCTTCACTTCTTTGCTCCTTCTACTTCTTTCCTTCTTGGAGACACAAGAAGCCGAGAAAGAATTACAATGAGCTGACAATTCAGGATGTTTGACATCTAACCTGTGAGTTTTTTGGCGGGAAGTCAAGGTCAGTTGGAGTTTGCTTTGTTTTGCAAATTGATTCTAGTGGACTTTATATTATGAAATTGGTGTAGTTTGGTGTTATACTCGTAAATGTTCATTCAATGTGTGAAATGTTTAAAGTGGACAGTTGGTTGTAGTGATATTTATTTGCGGACTGCGGTGGACGTCTTTGGGCGCCGTCCATCACTCAATCAACTATGAAAACCAGTGGACTCGTATAGATTTGTCACCAGAAGCTCCCTTGAAGTAATAGGGTTAGGTTTAGGAATGAAGAAGAGATAAATAAATAGTATCCAGAGCCGTAAATTAATTTAAAAATAACTTACCTGTCATTAAACTTGACGGAGGCGTCGCTTTGAGGGACGTACTGGAACCGCACGAGGTATAGGTGCAGTACTGGCGGAAACACGTCGGGCCTCACTTCTTTGCTTCTTCTACTTCTTTCTTGGCTTCTTGCAGCCACAAGAAGCCGAGAAAGAATTACAACCAGACGATAATTCAGGATGTTTGACATCTAACCTGTCATTAAACTTGACGGAGGCGTCGCTCTGAGGGTCGTACTGGAACCGCATGAGGTGCAAGTGCAGTACTGGCGGGAACACGTCGAACCTCACCCCCTTCTCGGCTTCTTGGAGCCCGTGCTCGCCCGCGTCATACTTGTTTTCGCCTTCTAGGAGCTCCGTGCTTATGTAGTCTTTGAACGACTCGTAGACTGAAACATGTGAGGTATCTTTAGAATCTTACGTATGAGAAAAGCGTCATCTATAAATAAACGGTATCATGCAACTCGTGCAGGTTCATCAATTGCTATATAAGGTAAATAGGTACTTAATTTTCAGACTGAGATCTATAAAACTCAGTCTAAACAAGTTCAATCATGTGCAAAATAGATTGTTAAAAGTGAGCCCACATTCATGCCAAAGCAAGCTAAGAAATTTATTCTCACAGAGCAAAAAGAAGCGCACCAAAAAAAATTTATACCCTGCAGGAGTTGGGTTAAATTATATAGTTAAATCAAAGACACGAAAAGTAGGCGATTCTGTAAACAATTTTCATGGGAATCCTCACTTACTGTCATTCATTCCTTTGACACTAAGCTGTATATCGTAGAAGGTCTCCACGCGGGTGCTGGTGCAATTAACATTCTTGCACTTGATAAACGAGGTCATCTTGCCCTCGAACAATTTCGGTACGGTTCCCTCGACAACTGTTCCTTTCATTTTATTTTCTAGCTTGTCCAGGAGCACCTGGGGACAAATTTGTGATGACCCTTTTTACATGGCAATATTAGGTAGCACATGTTTAATTGAGCTTTGGGTGATTCCTAGTTATATTTTGGGAAAATGTAAATGTACATTTGGAAAATTTCGTTTCTTACAAATATCTGAAAAATTTAATCTTTTAATTTTATTAATATAATAAATAAAGGTATAAAATGTATATTACCTATTAAGTACTAATTCTTATTTTATGTACAAGCTCAAAGAAAAAATTAAACAAATAATAGAAGTTGTTTTCTATAATTACTTGAGTTTTGCCCACGTGATTTAACACAAATAACATTGTATTTTTACGAAATACTTTATATTAAAATAAAACATATTATTTATTAAAAGCTATGAAAAAAGTAAGAATGTTTTGTGTGACGTACACGTGCAAACATTTTGAAAATATAAACGCATTTCGTGTAAAAATAATCTGCAAATAATATTATTATATCCCTTATAACTAAAATACTAACCCGAAGAAATTCCTGCACATCATGTTGCATAAAAGAATCCAACGTCTCCCAGCCGAAACTTTTCGTCAACTTTTTAGTAGCAACAGGTTTGTCGGAAAATTGTAGATCGTAGAACACTCGTTGCAAAGCGAAGGCTACTGATCGGCTGCTGTCGTCCCCCACGGTTGGTATCTTGTACACAGCTTTGCGGAGAACGTTTGTGAAGAACAGCATTTGGAGAAGAGAATTCATGTAGCATGTCGCTCCTTGATTTTTTAGTCCTAAAAAAAGAATGTTTGTGATGATTTTGGCTGCGTTCTAGAGATCAATAAATAAAGAAATCATCATCATCAGGTCTTTTTGTCTCCACTGTAGAAGCACGAAACTCTTTGTACTACCAGAGCCATACTTAGCCAGAGCAGCCAGAGGACTTGACCTAAACCTTGCTAGCCAGAAGGGTTGAAAAGGTCTTATTGATGTTTATAAGCTTTGTTTAGCTTGTATTCCTAAGTCGCCTTCTACGATATCCAAGGGAAGACTTAAAAATGAATGAATAAGTAATTGAATTTGTTGTCAGGAAGATATAACCAATTATGGAATTATTTCTTAGTTATATAAAGAAATTATATTGTGATAGGTACATGAATTCAGATTATTGAATTTTTGTAAAAAAGTCAACGATATTTCACGTCAACTATGAGTATAATTCATTTTAAAATTGAGTAGCAAAATTTTAAAGAATATTTACGTGACCTTACTTTGTTACTAAAGAAAACTTTTAGTCATACTCGTACAGAGGCAGAACTTTTTTTTAAGATTCAGAAATTGCTAATTGCTTCGAGTGTGAATTCTTATCAACCGTTAGACCCAACAAAAAGGTTCGTCAAGTGAAACGTTTCGAATATAGGAATTATGTGCCTAGTAATCGCAGTCAGACTGATAGTTAAACACAAATCTTACCAACATAGCCTGTATGCTTCTTTGAATCCCAAGAGATTCCATGAGGAGCTTCGGCCATCACGTGCGCCTCCACAGTAATAGAGTCGTCCTTGACGAATCCATTGTCTGTGTCCATCAGGTCATCCCAGGCTACAAAGTGTGCGAATCCCCAGTCATCTTCTTTGCTGTGAGTCAATACAATTTACTAATGATTACTCTGTAGTAAGGTCGATGACCTATAGACATTTTCATAAAACTAAATACCAAGGTATACCTTATAATATAATCTAACCTGTCATTATACAAATATCAGACAGAGAGAGAGAAATGGATCAATTGCTGTACAGATTAGTTATTTAATTAGGAGAAGAATAATTGCGGTGCAAATATTGACCAAAGTATCTAAGTATATCGATGGGGTAACGACGTTATGGTATAAAAAACGCTCGGATAGAAAAACGGATGTGAAGTAGGCAAGTTGATTTAGTACATATGTAAAGTGTTAAAATTCATAACAACTTAATAAGATACCTTTTTTAAACGTCGAAACCAACCATTTTCTATGGGATTCGTATGAAATACACGCGTAGTTTTTCTTCCTCTACTTGGCCACCAAGAAATATGTCGACGAAATAAATAAATATATACTATAACATATATAATTTACTTTTTACGCCGAAAGGATGCCCTAAGGCTCACAGCATATACAAATCTTAGAGCTTTATTAAAACTTATCATCATCAAGTCTTTTTGTCTCCACTGCAGGAGCATGGACCCTCTCTGTCTTACCAGAACCATACTTGCCCAGAGCAGCTAGAGGAATTGGCCTACACTCTCTTCGCTGGTCAGACGGGTTGGAGAGGTCTCAGTGATGTTTAAAAGCTTTGTTTAGCTTGTATTTCCTAAGTCACCTTCTACGTCATCCACGGGAGCACTACTTTCAGACTTACCAATGATACATATGGTGAAGCTTCCGACACAAATGTGCACCATTAATTTTATGAGTGAGAAGTTTCAGCTCCCCGAGCCCATAGCAAGACCAGCCCGGTGTATCGTAGTCGCCATTGCATTGCAAGAATATGCCCAACGCTTTCTGCTGCTGCCGTTCGGGAGTCGAAGTGTGACGCAGGGTGATGAGGATCTTCCACGGAAGGCACCTCACGTAGCATGGCGGAGATAGCACCTGCTCTTTCAGTTGACTGATGTTCTGCACCGTGAAACGAAACGTCGCTTCAGGTCTTGCTACGTCTTCGTCATCTTTTGTTTTATCCTGGAATAGTGCTACTTGTCAAATATAGGTTATTTATGCTTTTCATCTAAGCGCGACTCCGGTTGCATCCGTTGTTGGGACTGTTTTGTGTTTTGGTTATTTAAACAATTTAAAGTATGTTGGTCACCCAAGAATGCCAAAGGTGTGAAGTAGAGAGAAGAAAAAGTTGTTATTAAAATAATTTGGATACAATTTGGATTTCAATTCAATTCAATTCAAATTATTTATTGCATTTCATAATGTACATCAGTTCTAACTACTAAAAGTCACTGTCTTAAATTAGGTACACTATGAACCCTGTCGGGTATCGCAACCAAAAAGTGGAACGGCAAGCGAGTTTTATGACATGCAGTTAATTTATAAATTTAAATGATAAAATATAATAAAAAGTATTTTTGTTTGTAGTTGTCAGAAGATTGTTAGTTATTTATTATTAGTAAATTGTTGTCAACTTATAAATATAAAAGTAGTGTCAATGTTTATTGGGTATAGTATATAATGTCAATTTAAATTAAATTTTTTATCGTTAAAATACTCGTCCAATCTGTAATACGTTTTATTTATTAAAATTAATTTCAACTTCTTTATAAATTGAGAATTTTTTTCTTCATTCCTTAGGTTGTCGGGTAGGGCATTATAAATTTTTATCGTCATAGCTAGCGGGCCAGACTTAAAAAGTTCTAGCCTGGAAGCGGGTGTAACTAGTTTATTTTTTTGCCGAGTGGGGTATCGTCTTGGTAAGTCTTCTTTTTTTGTGTAAAATTTGGGATATTGGCGTACAATTGTGGATTTAGGCACGACTGGCCGCCAGCAACCCAGCGGTTCTATCCCATCGAGATTTAAGTCCTAGTCCAGCATGAAATATGTAAAAATATAACAATTATACAACTTTAATAATTAAAGCTTTTACCATTATAGTACTAATACTATATTACAATGGCCATATACCTAAATGAGTCTGGACTTATATGTTCAGAGTTATGACTTTGACATTAAAATATACTTTTTTCAGTTTTGCGTAGTATTTATAAGTGCATAGTTTTATACGAGAAAAGATGTAAAACAGCGAAGGATTCAGTGTTAATTTATTGTTTGTAAAAAAAAGTGTCAAATAGTATTTTTTTTCTCAAGTATGTGTAGATTGGGTCTCTGACTTAGTTTTGAAAGATGACTTTATTTTTAAGTTTGTTTCAGGAACAATAATTACTAATTAGTTATCTATCTATCTATGGATGGATAAATAAGTAGTTGCGTCTGAGGTTTGGTAAACTACAAGCACACGCACAAAGTTGTGCATTCGCACACACATAACTTTTTAAACCTGTGGTGAGACTAACCGGGTTCGTGGGCGTCGTAGTGTCGACTTTAGCGGTTTCAGCGTTGCTTGCCTCAATCATTTTAGCAGCAAACAGGTAAAGCTGAGAAAAACAAGTCCTTATACTTCAACCTCACAAAATATTTTTTCCATTCCCCATTGTCACAGTTTCCCTCAAAACACACTTTGCTAACATTCACTAGTCGTAAAGAAAAATACCGTTTACCTTATTCCAAAATATTTTGCATGATGTTTGTTATCAAAAATAAAAACTAATTTTGTAATTTTTATGGCCGATGACACGCGTCACTTGATAATTTTTTTGTCAAATCCGACATTCTAATTTTGAATGAAGTGACCTTAAACAAAAATAAACTGTATTTGAAACTTTTTGGTGCGTTTACTTAACAGTCGTTGTCATCGGATACTTTATTGATTATCGTAAAATGCTTTATTTGTAATCGTCCATAGTTAGGTATTGGTAGCCAGAAATTAATTAAATGTTGAGTCATCGTGAGATTAAATAATTCTCAGGCGATCCGCTAGAGAGCCGGGGAGGCAGTTATATTGGGGCTTTAATTAAATCTGCAAATGAAGCCTGTCATTAATTAAGCTGCCATTATGTGACACTGTTACGATTATCAATGGCGAACTGTGATTTTATCCTCACATAAATTAAATAACTAGCCGGGGACAATATGATTTTCGTATTCATTCTGTTATAAGCACATGTGAAAAGCACGATATGATTTTCATACAATTCTACATTATGCTGATTTGTGCTTCAAATGAGGTTTTAAAAACTTTCTGGAAATTGTAAGGATCTCGAAACGTAAATCTGTGATGATGATTGAGCCAGAAAAAGATTATTCTATTTAGTCCATCAGTTACATTATCAAAAAATAATACACATTTAATTTACGATCCATTGTATTCGTCAAAAACAAAAATATAAAACGTTTAAGTTCCGGGGAAGTGGCTTGTGATGTGACGTCACTTTTGAGTAAAAATTGTACCAAAATATCACGTAGCACGGCCTTGAAATGTGTTGTATCTACGATTTTTTTTGTTAGTAAGAAATAAAAAAAATAACATGTTCAATAAGTATTTCTTAATCCATCTGATGGGCCAATTCAAAAAATTCAGCCGTCATGCCTATTTTTTGGGTTCCTTAGTAACCAAGATTATATTTACTAACCCTTATATTTTCTTAGTGTTTGTCCATCCGCGATATCTCTATACTAGAGACTATATTAAGAACTACTCTAGAAAGCAGTAATTTATCATGCTTATGTAGGCTTATCATACACGACAAAGTGGTAAAAAACAACTTGAAAAAGAAAAGTATTAGCTCCCAATCATATAAAGTGGAGATCAATTTATTTTCATGTCTAACCCGTAGTGTAGGGTATCGTTGAACAGGTCTTTCAAAAATATTGTAACTTTGTGAAGACTATTTTTACGGATCCGTTTGTGAAATATTGGTTTTATAGTAAATAGAATCCGGGGACACTGGACTTTATTTGAACTATAAAAAACTCCCTCCCGTCTATCAGTTAAACAGTTGTGTATACAAGAAATTCACAGCAATAGTATACGTAACGAAGTTAAACGGAAAACTATCAGAGTTAAATAGGGTTTACAAAAGCAAGATTTAAAATCATCCAACAAAAAAAAAAATGTATTCGGGAAAAGAAAATTTCAAGCAAATTCAATAAAATTAGTTTTTTAAGACGTTTTTAAATGTTAAATTGTGAGGCGTGATCTCAAAGTCGGCATTCGTAACTACGGAACCTTACACTGAGTGTGGTCCGATACGCACTTGGCCGGTTATTTTATTGATAAACTAGCTAAAGCCCGCGACTTCGTTCGCGTGGACTTTATGTCTCTGGAAAATGCTCATCAGGCTGAACAACTTTTACTAAGGCGGCATTTTTATATCTCTTATAGTTTAGCTGGACCATTAGGGTTCTGCATCAGGCGTTCCATTTTCCAAAATCATTTATAGCCTATATGTTGCCCAAGCTTAACAGCTATATAATAAAAAAAGTTTCATTCGAATCCGTCCAGTATTTCCGGAGATTAGCGTGTACAAACAGACAAACAGACAAACAGACAAACAGACAAACAGACATACAGACAAACAGATAAACAGACAGACATTTTTTTTTAAATTCTTACTCTGTTACTACGTCTCTATCGCCCCCAATATTTTTTTTTGAAATATATTTAATGTACAGACACAGTTTTTTTACTATTTTATTATATGTATAGAAGATATCTACACGTTATCCAATGGCTACAACTATACACGTGTAATGGGCGGATTGGTTATCAGAAGTAAGTAATAAAAATATTACAACCCACGTTTCTCACCCACATACCTATAGGTACGCGTGAATGCGGCAATATTGTCTGACCGTCAATATGTTGGAAACATATTTACCCGGTAAAAGCTTTTAGTAATATACGGCTACGTATTTTATAGAACCAAATTATTGGCAGAATAATCTGGGAAGTTCAAGGTTTCGCAAAAAGGTAGCCAAAGTAAGTGTTAAGGATTTTCCCCCTTCCTTATTTAGTTTACACGCAACGCTATTGCAATTTATATGGATTGTTCTTTTTTCATGATAAAAATAATGTACTAAAAATAAAATTTAAATTAAAAAACTTAATAAATTTGACTGGTATACTTTGTGGCAGTAGGTAATACAGGGCGACTTTTTACCTTCTTAAAAAATTCCTTCTTGCACTTCTCAGTTATTACAGGAACTTTTGTGTAAAATTGCATGCTTCTGGACCCATCGGTTTCAGTTGTGCGTTGATCGATCAGTTAGAGAAAGAGCAAGTCAGTTTCTTGTAGATACACGAAATGGCAAAGCCATTAGAGCAAGTAGTGGTAGAAAGAGGAAAGAAATTTACTACGTGTGAAGCCGCATGCAGGCGACAATATCTCATTTATACATATAGTTAGTTAATTTGCATTCCAATGTTCGTTCGCTTTGCTAAAAACAAAGCTATTCGATCAAAACAAATGGACCTTCTTCGAGACTCAAAACTTTTAAATTGAAAAACCATTATGAAACTTATGGGCAGGTATCTAAGTAAGCTAACCGGCATTACGGCTAATATTTAAGATTAAGGGAAGTTTTTACATTATTCTTTGGAGAACATTTTGTGTTCCCAATCCCTAATGGCATAACCTTTTAAAGCGATTGGGGCCTATGCCGGATTATTCGAAGATTGAATGGTTTCTTTTCCTTGTTTGTACTTTCAAGTTTTTCAGATATTTAAAGCCTTTTAAATGCTTTGAAGGTATTAAGCAAAGGTAAATGAAAATGATAAAATAATTAAAAAAAAATCCAAAAAAGTTAGGTATTTCGCCTAGAACCTGCAATTTTTTCTTGGTTTTGGAATGGTAGGCATGGTTAAATAATTCTTATAAATAAATATAAGCCATGGACTGTTAATTATTATTTGTTCAGTATGTATCAACCCCAGGGGTCCAATCCCCCATTAGGCTCAGCGATTAACTTCATTTACGATAATGGAAACATCCAATCTCAGCAACGAATCATTAGCTCTGAATAATAGTGTCGAAATTGGTCGGTACCATTGTTTGAATACAATACTCAATTTTCATATCATTATAATTTCGTATTGCCACAATTTATTCCGTGGTTTGATTATTATGATTGATTCATATTTCATTACATTTAGTAACGAGGTTTTGATTTGATATTAAAGAATATTGCTTGCAATTTTTGGGTTGACGTTTGAAATTGCATAAAAATATCTATCAAAAAAATATCTTTGTGCAGAAATACGATAAAAAATGCTGCTCACCGTGAGAAGCATTTTTTATCGTATTTGTGCACAAAGTTTTTTTGCACCTGTGTCCATAATTTAAAAATTAGGGAATCCCGTAGGTACCCAGATATTCTTCTTCTTATATTTAAGAGCTGGGCTCTTGTCGGTGGAGTGCTTTCCATGTCTCTCTTGCTTCCGCTAAGTTCTTAACCTCTTTATATGTTTTCACGTTCACCCAGATATAGTGGTATTAATATTATATTGTCATTTAGGTACCTTCTTAGGATGATTTCTTGTCAGTGCTGTTTATCCAGCTTCAGTGTTGCTTCAGTGTTGTTTTAAGAAAATAAGTACATTTCATTGTAACAAATGCAATGACAAAAGATATTTTCATGCGTAAAATATTTTTTTACTGGTATCCAAAAAATTCTCGTGGTCCTATTTTATCAAAATGGGTTGTGTTGTTTGGGCTGAAGTAGGTTTTTAGTTTTGAAAAAATTATATTATTAGCTATCGCGATCGTTTTGAAAATAAAGTGTAATGATATTGAAAAACTAGAAGCTTTGTGTTTTGTTTATACCCGAGTTTAAAAATAGACGTCCTGATTTTCTGACGATGTTTTCTCATCGAAAGCAAGTAAGCAGTTCATAGATATCTCAAGCGTACAGAAGAGCTAACTTTGTTGACAATAGGACTAGCTTTGTACGCTTGAGTATTAACATTTTCTAATGGTGCTACTGGTAGGACTAACTTGGTAGGTCTAATAGGAATAGCCCGATTTGTCAGTCGTGCACAAATCCATCGCAAACAGGGAGATTATGTCATAGATCCAATAGTCAATTAACGTGAGAGACAAAGCCCGGATCATGAGAGCCAATTTATATACAGTTGATCGTGGATTTACTACTTATATTTCCAGTGTTACCTACCGACGAGTGAAATTTTGTAGTCTTATTATGCTAAATGCTATCATTTCTCGCTTCTATTAATAACTATTTTTCCAGCCTTACATTAGAATGTTTAAGGTAACTTTTATTTCCAGTGTTATTACACATAATTAAATAAATATAAACTTAAATAAATAAGTATAAACTTTTGTTTATTTAATTCAATTTAAGTCATAAATTGAATTAAATAAACAAAAGTTTATTCCTATTTATGATAAATACTGATATTTCTCGCTTTTATTAATAAGTCTATTTTGCCTGCCTGACATAAAAAGGGTAAGGTAAGTTCAATCCTAGTAACAAGTAACTAAAATTGCGATGGCATGGGGTAGAATAAGATGTTGCAGACCAAAAAAGAGGCTTATGCCCTGATAGCTTACGACGATGATGGTGATGTTGATGATGATGAATTGTCATTCGAAAACCATATTATAGTATTTTATGCAACAGTTGTATACACAGACACGGAAGGTCAAAAAATGCGAGTGGCGCAGGTTACGATGCGAGCTTTAGCGAGCATCGTAAGAAGACGCCATCGAGCATTTTTTTGACGTACTTATACAACGTTGCATACAATACTTTTTCTACGACTATATTTACTAAATAAAATACAAAAATTAACAAAGAAAGATATGAAAATGTTTGACATAATTTATGTTTGGTAGAAAACAGAGATATGGGATCAGCCGCAAAACATCCACTGCTGCACATAGTCTGTGTATAAAGGTAGTGTAGTGACGACAATGTGAAATACGATTTGCCACCATTCCTTTTCTCTCCCACGGTTGTCGTATGCCTAGGGGAGGTATAGGTAACAGAATAGGCAGCAGAATGCCCTTTATTCCATAGGCAGCAGATTCCTCCTAGCAGAATAAACTCTTTAGTGGGTTTTTACTCCGTTTAGTCCCAGAAGTGGACTGATTTAGCTTGTAAAGTTAGTAAGTAAAAAACATCTGAAACACCAATCAAATTCATAATCGATGGGCAAAAACAGAAACATCGATAGTACAATAAAAGCGATCCAACTTAGAGTGGCTGCGTCGGTCCACAACAAAGCGACGTAATGAATCATTAAAATCTATTCTCCGTCCGTAATTGGCGGAACGACCACAACTAAACACAATAATGGTTGTAATAAA
This sequence comes from Acrobasis consociella, assembly GCA_963555685.1. Taxonomy (NCBI): domain Eukaryota; kingdom Metazoa; phylum Arthropoda; class Insecta; order Lepidoptera; family Pyralidae; genus Acrobasis; species Acrobasis consociella. The sequence goes on from OY743115.1 coordinate 12,735,733, forward strand.
TGAGGACCGGGCTCGGAAATAGCCCGGTATCTCGCAGTGACGTCTAGCCGAGGCAAAAAATCTCATCCCATCGGATTCCAATCAGCCTCGCTCATTTATTGCAATTGGCTGATGGAACAAGATTTTTGTAGAAATACGAAGCAATTTCGTCGATTTTGCCAACTTTTTTCCTCGATCGTAATGGTTAGGGTATTTTAGGCGATCGAGGCGCCTATTTTTCTTCTTTTCATTCATAAAGATATTTAATTAATAAGAATTTGTTTGAAATTTTGGTTAGCGCTAATGATTACGATGAAATTGAAATAGAATTTATAAATACGAAATAAAAACATGAAAGGGTTAAGATTTCATTGGTGTATGAAAATATGGTTTAAAACTGAAGGATGTCCACCAACCACCAAAAAAACTGCATAAGATCGAGTAAAAATCGCAATTGCAAAACCCTTCTTGCACTCGAGGGTAATACAAAACACAACTTAATAAACAGAAACGAGGTTCATTACAACACAAATATGTTGATACTACACTTTGGTGAGAGTTCTCAGAATATAAGTAATTAAAAACTCCCGACATATTCCCTAACGAGACCGCCGTTATAAATAAAGCATCTGAGCTTTAAAAGCACACATAAGCCACACTGAACTTTGTTAAGTGCATTATTACGCTAGTGCACCATTACCGTAGTTAAGGGAGTTTTGAATAAAGATACTTTAAGTTTAAATAAGGTCTGTTTTTCTAAATTATATTTTTTGCACAAGTTTTAGAGTGCATTATACAAGTTCAGTCAGTCAGTTCTTTGGCTCGTATTTATTAGTATTTTTATTGACGTGATAACGTCTTTAAAATCGTTTTAGTCGGGTGACATGTTCAGAAACTTGTGTCACACCAAAACCTCACGAGCGCGATCGCAGGTATAACGAGAGAGAGACGGACCGATCTCCCGTCTCATCTCGAGCGCTGCCAGAAGACGTTATCACGTAAACATCTCGATCGTAAACCTACTTTACAAACAACCAATTTTTTTAACTATTCTGAAGTGGGCGGGGCACATAGAGCGGAGAACTGATAGCTGATGGGGCAGAAAGGTCACGTAAGTAGGACCTGCTAGGTGATCGGAACTCAACTGGGTTGCAAAAGTCGTTGGATGCAGGCTTTCAATCGGTCATTTTGGCATCTTTGGGGGAGGCCTATGTCCAGTAGTGGATTTCTTGTAGCTGAGATATTATGATGATGACTACGAACATGTAAATTTAGTAAAAGGCCAAAACACATTTTCATTTTATAGAAGACATGTCATTCTGTAGATTAGGTTCATAATATTGAAAACACATTGATGCACTGTCAATATTTATGTTTTTCAAAACTCGTTACCTTGGCCTGGTGACGTGCTGACACTCAAAGTATACAGTTCCTGCTGCGTCGAAGGTAGATTAATATTTCATTCATCAACATTTTAAGTTAATGAGTTGGTTTACAAAATAATACATACTCGTACATTTAAGGCAGTAGTCAGAACGACATCACTTTGAGAGAGCGTTGTAAAATGATAACTAACATTACAAGACCCCTTATTAAGTGTGAAAACTTTTTCTGTGTTTATAGAAACTATATACACTTCAAAAAATGGGTACGAGCGTTAACTATCATCAGAATAATACTTGAATGTTTCATTTCCATTGCATTTCTTATCCGTTATTGTTACTATTATGATCAAGAGCCCGTATCTAATAACATAAATTTCATTATAATCCATACTTCAGGCGTCGCGATGATTGTCATACCTTGGTTAAAAAGCGAGGAGTTTATGAAAGCCATTTCTTATTTAGATGCCAATGCAGAATCATTTGATAACGATGTTATTTTAATGAAAAATTTGAAAAAGAAGGCATATATAATAAAAGGAATAATAATGGCGTATATTATAACAAAAACTTTAGAATTTATTCTACTTCGTATGTATAATTCTTTTAAAGTACCTGTTCTTAGTGATGGGTACATGTTTTACATACAGTTGTATTTACTAATAGTACAATTGAGATTTGCGATGGAATTCATGCAATCATCTTGGATACTGATGGTGACTACGGAGCAACTTCGTTTCATAAAGCACGATGTAGAAGCCATTTTTACTATGGCTGAACATACAGACAATGAACATTTTATACAGAACAAAGTTAAAAAAGCAAATATAGATAAATGGACTTTAGCTTATGTTCGTATTATGGAAAGTATTAAAATATTGAATTCGGTTTTCGGAGTACAGGCAAGTAAAATAAATTAAATAATAAGATCAAATAAAATTGATTTTGAACTATTTATATGCACCCATTTTTAAATAATTGATTTATTTTGAATCAATTATTTTGTTATTATTTACAGCTAACAATAATGCTGACAACATCTATAATATATTATGTTTCCCTGGTATACACAATGACAGCATCCAGCGTAAAGGTAAATATTCTACCATATGTGTTTTTGATGGTGTTTCCTTTCGATCTATTAGTTATTTTATCCAAAATTGATCAGATACCTACTATAGAATTATTAATTTTAAATCGATTTTCTTGATATACTTTTTTGTTTCATAGAAAGGAGGTTTGATACCGAACCAGTACTTCTCATATATTATCACTTTGATATATTTGGTGACTCTGGTGGTAATGTTGGGAATATCTGCTCAGACAGCTCAAAACAGCGCAGATCTAGTCAGACGACGTCTAAACAAAGTCCTAGTGAATTATCAGGATTGTAAGTTTTATTCTCACATTTTTTGTATTTCAAATTGACTATTATTAGCTCGTGGCTTTGTCCTGACATGAACGGAATAAAATCACCCACACACATTGATACTACTAGGTAGTCAGACGGCCTACCGAGTAGGGTTGTGAGATATAAAAACTCCTTGACGGATGTCTTTATCCAGCAGTAGCAATCTGCGGTTTATAATCATGATTATATTGATAAAATTAGTAAACTGATAGATGTATCTTGTTGTGTAAAGACAACAAGCTATATTGCAGTCATAAACACCTTTAACCTAAACCTATAAGCATGAGCATGACTACCCATTGCCATAAAAACATAATTATTTCTTTTCCTTGTGAGACGGCGCTTTATGGTAATAATAAAATAAAAATAAATAAATTAAATCTTTTATTCCTATTATTTAAATAAAGTAGTACTTTAATTCAATAAATATGACTTATATAAAATGCCATAAATGTTTTTAAAGCATATTCAACACTTCCTTTGTCACTTTTGCTAGTTGTGTGAACTTGTGTGTGCTGTCATCTCTGTGTACTGTCTTCTTTTGGGCCCTCTCATAATTTCTATGGCGTTGGGTATCTGATACGTTAGTAATACTTAATATTATCTTTGCTATAACTAAAGATATAAACCGACTACCGATATTTCTTTTAGATGATTCAAACTATACGGCCCTCCGAGACCTGGTTCGACTGGTGGCCACTCGGACGTTTCGCATGCACAGTTTCGGATCAATCAACCTGAACATGACTCTGCTCCCGGCGTGTTTGGCTCTCTTTTCATCCTACACGGTTATAGCACTGCAGTTTAACAATATTGTGTGATCCTTATGGTTTCTCAAGTACATTGGACGCCGTCTGCTGATCTAAGTATATTTATTAATTCTTTAGTATCTAACGCTCGAACACTTCTCAGTTTTATGAGCTGAAGTTATAAATGTAATCTAGGGATATAAACTAATATTAAAATGTATTTACACGCTGACGTTTCATTGGTTTTGGAAAAAAAATGTCGTATAGTAAATAAATTCCTCTGTCCATATACGTAATCCAAATTTCTGTATGTCATAAGATAAAAAAGTTGCGTAAATGATTTCCGATCGAGACCACGTAGTTATACGCCGGCCAAACAGCTGCGTGATGTCGATGACCCCGGGCGGCCGGCGGCCGATGTATGGCGGCGGTACTACTAACTGATCTAACAATTTTACTTTCGAGTTTTAGGCAACATTTTTTGTTTCTGAATTTTTATTTTGACTAGCTAATTAGGTCTTGCTAACGATCCCTATGAAGTCGCCTTCGGCTTCAAAACCAATAAAAAATCACCGTGTATAATGCGACTGTATAAGTGTTTTAGGTTTTAGCAAATTAAAAACTGTATACAAAAACTATTAAACTATCTTTCTAGTAACTACTTAAGTATATGTTGTTATCTTGTAATACACGTACCTTCAGTTTTAATTTACCTATATTTCGTGCCCATTAGGCTGCGTTTCCACTGAAGCGGGGCAGAGCGGGGAGAAGAGAAATTGACCAATCACAATGCTCGAAATTGCTCCGCTCAGCTTCAATTCAAACAGCGGAGCGGAGATTTCGAGCATTGTGATTGGTCAATTTCTCTCCTCTCCGCTCTGCTCCGCTTCAGTGGAAACGCAGCCTTAGAAAGGTTTTTTTCCATTGGTCATTTATGTCCAACTGCTGGGTAAACTGGTGGGTAAGATGAGGAGCTCGTTGGCCCGGCGGGAGTGCGGATTACTAACGCTCTCGCAAGTAAAGCTGCACCGGGCGTGGTCCACACTTGGATGAGTGACCACAAGTGGCACATACATTTCTCGAGGTCGTCCGTGGTTCGGAAGGCACGTATAAGCCGTTGGTCTTGGTTTTCATCATCGTATGGCAGTCGTCAAGCTATGTCAGATGCCTTTAGGGAGCTTGACAAATCTGACACCTGCGTGTTGGCCACTTGCATACACGAAAAGCAAAGCAAAGCTGGGTAAAGGAGTATATATCCTTCCACAATGTTCTATTCTTGTTATTGTATTTGCATTTGATAAAGACTCGATAACAACGACTCATAATTCATATTTGATGGGGCTATCATTTAATGATTAGCCGAGTTTTACAGAATCGCGAATCATACCCACGTAAGTATAGGCATTTTGTGCGCGCAGAATCCTTATTGTGCAGTCAATAACACTTCAACTCCAAATTTAATTTCCAACAATGAAAGAGTAGCCTGAGTGAAATAATAAAATCTCGGATATCAAATGAAATGTCAAACGCAAAGGATGGTTCCGCGAAGAGAATCCTACAATAAAATTGTCGAGCTATATTTGAAGGCACTTACAGCGAGTCGCCATCGAAACCTTGTTCATTTCTGGTGAATGAGTTTCTACGTCACGAACAGTGCACAACGAAATAGAGCAATTAGAAGGCCCATGTAATTTATTAACTTGAAAAGTAGAACTTGAGGGGATACATGAATTTTTCAGAGACAGTGCTGTCCCCATTTGAAATAAATTATTCGTGACCTAAAGCTTTTCTGAGTTTTTTTTAAACGGCCACTTTTGACAAAAATGCTAAGAAAAGCTTCACGTTCTCACTTTGAACTGTAAACAGTAGTTCGTGAAATAGGTTGAAGGGTTATCTCAAACCACATGAGACAACATTTTAAATGATGTCTCCGTTTATAATTTATTTAAAATGGGGACAGCACTGGACACCGAAGTTCTGTATTTCTGAAATTATATTTTTGCACAAGTTTTGGAGTGCATTATTTAAGTAACGAGTGATCTAGTCAGTTCTTTGGCTCGTATTTATTTATTGATTTAACTGTTTCTACTATAAATAACTAGAAATGAGGAAATTAGTAGGATAACAAAGGTTACTGACATAGCCCAGCGGATTAGCTTATTAAAGTGGGCGGGGCACATAGCGCGAAGAACTGATGGCTGATGGGGCAGAAAAGTCACATATGAAGGACCTGCTAGGTTGTCGGACGATCTCAGCTGGGTTGCAAAAGTAGTTGGATGCAGGCTTTTGATCGGTCGCATCTTTGGGGGAGGCTTATGTCCAGTAGTGGATTTCTTGTAGCTGAGATATTATGATGATGACTACGAATACGTAAATTCATCAAAGGCCGGAAATCTTTTTCATTTTATAGAAGACATGTCTTTCTGTTGACTAGGTTCATAATATTGAAACACATTGATGCACTGTCAATATTTATATGTTTTTCAAAACCCGTTACCTTGGCCTGGTGACGTGTTGACACTCAAAGTATACAGTTCCTGCTGCGTGGAAGGTAGATTAATATTTCATTCATCAACATTTTAAGTTAATGAGTTGGTTTACAAAATAATGCACATTCGTACATTTAAGGCAGTAATAAGAACGACATCACTTTGAGTAAACGTTGTAAAATGATAACTAACATTACAAGACCCCTTATTAACTGTGAAAACATTTTCTGTGTTTATAGAAACTATATCCACTTCAAAAAATGGATACGAGCCTTAACTATCATCAGAATGATACTTGAATGTTCCATTTCCATTGCATTTCTTATCCGTTATTGTTACTATTATGATCAAGAGTCCGTATCTAATAACATAAATTTCATTATAATCCATACCTCAGGCGTCGCGATGATTGTTTTACCTTGGTTTAAAAGCGAGGACTTTATGAAAGCCATTTCTTATTTAGATGCCAATGCAGAATCATTTGATAACGATGACATTTTAATGAAAAGTTTAAAAAAGAAGGCTAATATAATAAAAGGAATAATAATTACGTATATTATAACACGTACTTTAGAACTTATTCTACTTCGTGTGTATAATGCTTTTAAAGTACCCGTTCTGAGTGATGGGTACATGTTTTACATACAGTTGTATTTACTAATAGTACATTTGAGATTTGCGATGGAATTCATGCAATCATCTTGGATATTGATGGTGACTACGGAGCAGCTTCGTTTCGTAAGACACGATGTAGAAGCCATTTTTACTATAGCTGAACATACAGACAATGAAAACTTTATACAAAAAAAAGTTGAAAAAGCAGATATAGATAAATGGACTTTAGCTTATATTCGTATTACGGAAAGTATCAAAATATTGAATTCGGTTTTCGGAGTTCAGGCAAGTAAAATAAATTAAATAATAAGATCAAATAAAATAGATTTTAAACTATTTATGTGTATTCTTATTTAAATAATTGATATAAATTATTTGTTTATTATTTACAGATTACGATAATGCTTACAACATCTATAATATATTATGTTTCTGTGGTATACACAATGACTGCATCCAACGTAAAGGTAAGTGATCTACCATATGTTTTGATAGTGTTTTCTTTCGATCTATTCGTTTTTTATCCAAAATTTATCAGATACCTACTATAGAATTTTTTATTTTAAATCGATTTTTTTGATATACTTTTTTGTTTGTTTTATAGAAAGGAGGTTTAATACCGAACCAGTACTTCTCATACATTATCAGTTTGATGCATTTGGCGGCTCTGGTGGTAACATTGGGAATATCCGCCCAGACAGCTCAAAACAGCGCAGATCTGGTCAGACGACGTCTAAACAAAGCCCTAGTGAATTATCAGGATTGTAAGTTTTATTCTCACATTTTTTGTATTTGAAATTGACTAGCTTTTGCTCGTGATTCTTAGCTTCGTCCTGACATGAACAGAAAAAAATCATGCGGTTTTTAATTATGATGATATAGATAAAATGAGTAAACTGACAGAATTACCCTGTTGTGGACCTATAAGACTATAATCTATATTGGAGATATCTATAAGCATGACTACTCATCGCTATATAAACAAAATTATTTCTCTTTCTTGTCACTAGCTGGCGCTTTATGGTAATAATTAAAAAAATATTCCTATTATTTAAATAAAGTAGTATTCTAATTAATTAATGTGAATTTTATGAAATGCAATAACTATTTTAAAAGCCTATTTAATTAACACTTCATTTTCACTTTTTTTGCTAGTTGTGTGTGCTGCCATCTCTGTGTGCTTACCCGCAATCCAGTATTGCCTACTTACGGGCCTTCCAATATTTTCTACGGCGTTTGGTATCTGATACGTTAGTAGTTATATTATCTTTGCTATAACTAAAGATATAAACCGACTACCGATATTTCTTTTAGATGATTCAAACTATACGGCCCTCCGAGACCTGGTTCGACTGGTGGCCACTCGGACGTTTCGCATGCACAGTTTCGGATCAATCAACCTGAACATGACTCTGCTCCCGGCTTGCTTGGCTCTCTTTTCTTCCTACACGGTTATAGCACTGCAGTTCAACAATATTGTGTAATCCTGATGGTTTCTCAAATCGGACGCTATCTGCTGTTCTAAGTATATTTATGAATTTTTTAGTATGTAACTAAAGCTCGGACACTTGTCAGTTTTATGAGCTGAAATTATAAATATAATCTAGGGATATAAACTAATATTAAAATGTATCCATAATGCGACGGTATAAGTGTTTTGGGTTTTAGCAAATTTTTAATTTGCTAAAACCCAAAACTGTATATAGAAACTATCTTTCTGTGTCTACTTAAGTATATATTGTTATCTTGTAATACAAGCGCCCATTACAAAGGCTTTCTTTCACTAGCCATTAAGAAGATTGTGTAGTACTGATACGCGTCGCTAGTAGGTATTTGCAAAAATTATATATGTTTCACGCCGCTCTCCTTCACCTTCTATTCGCTTTCACCTATTTTCCTTCTGAAATATTGTTTCGGGCGATAACGTTTCCGCTCCCCTAAACTTTAACAAAATGAGGCAATTATTATGTCATTCGATTCAGCACCCTAATCTAAGGCTGTACGTCTTTATGTTTTAGCAATTCCGTTAAGTTTTAACTACATAAACTAAAACGCTCGAGGTATTTTTTTATTAAAATATATGGAATTGAGATGCTAATATATTTTGTCTTTCCCTATACCTTTCCACGATGACGAAGATTTGATAACAACGACTAATAATTCATATTTGATGGGGATATTATTAATTGGTTAGCCGAGTTTTAAGGAATCGCGAATCATACCCGCGTATAGGCATTTTGTGCGCGCAGAATCCTTATTGTGTAGTCAATAATACTTCAACTCGAATTTAATTTCCGACAATGAAAGAGTAGTCTAAGTGAAATAATAAAATCTCAGATACCAAATGAAATGTCAAACGCAAAGGATGTTCCGCGGAGAGGATCCTACAATAAAATTGTCGAGCTATATTTGAAGGCACTTACTTACAGCGAGTCACCATCGAAACCTTGTTCATTTCTGGTGAATGAGTTTTTACGTCACGAACAGTGCACAACGAAATAGAGCAATTAGAAGGCCCATGTGTATGTATGTAATTTATTAACTTGAAAATTAGGACTTAGGAGGATACTTTAATTTTTCGGGATCCAAAGCTGCTTGAAAGAAATTATTCGTGAAGTAAAGCTTTTCTTGGCTTTTTTGCAAAAAATGGCCACTTTTGGCAAAAATGCCCAGAAAAGCTTACATTACATTCTCACTTTGAACTGTAAACAGTAGTTCGTAAAATTGATTGAAGGGTAATCTAAAACCACATAAGACAAAACTTTAAATGATATCTCCGTTTCTTTAAAATAGTTTATTTCGAATGTGGAACCCGAAAAATTCATGTATCCCCATCCCTAAGCGAGAGAGAACGACGAAACGTGCTGTCAGGTGTAGCGGCTGATGATGATGATGATGTCCTCCCAGACGTATCCGTCGACGGCGACACCCTTAGCTCGTCTTCGCCTGGGCTCTTGCATGAGCGCGAGCATGACTCGCAAAACCAAATTTTGTTTTGAAGGTCCTATTGCAAGAAGCGCAGTAAAGAGACCCACTTGAATTGCGAGTATAGTTGTAGGAGGGCTTGGGTCGAGTTTTTCGGATCAGGCGTTTGGCGTCAAGGTCTTCAAGACGGGAACGCTCAAAGTTTTCTATACCCGTGTTGACAGCAGTTCGCCACTCCGACCTCTGCGTTGCAAGCTCCTCCCATAGCGGCTGAAACAGTTTAAAGACACGCGCAGACTTTTTGAGAGGCCGAAGCTAAGAGGCCTTTGGAATAAAGAAAACTCATGAATTAAGAAACGGAAAATACGTTCATTTTAATAACTTTTTATCATCAATAAACGCAGATGTTGGTTATTATTGAACATCTAAGTGCGTGTTTGTTTGCATCAGTAGCCATGCTGCCTTGTCACAAAGCATAATAATATTATAAGAGCGCTGGATGTGGCTGATAGTCACATCCAGCGCTCTACCGCGACGTGTAACTCAATCCCGCACAAATGGCCGGCCGGAGCCGCGGTGTGGCGTTACAGGCGACAGCGGCGTCCATTTCCTAAGGCGAGGCGCTAACTCAATCACGCCGCCGGGATTTTTCCCTCCCGGCGGAAACGTAACCGAAGGGCCGCTCCTGATAAGCCTATAACAAAGTTGTCTCCTAGTCTCCCGTCACTTGCTGTAAATGGCGGGTATTCGGTTTTGTTAGTGAATTGTCGAATGATTGTGGTTTGTAATAAAACAAAATGTAAAATACTCGTATATATTTCGTTTATATTTAACTTAAGGATATGTTTTTTTATCTTGTTGTTTAAAAACATTTGTTGTGAACTTTTTGCGTCTATAGTACCTTTATTGGAAAAAAATATTGTCTCTAAACCGATTTTATTTTAATTTTTAAATAGCTTAAATGCTAGCTGCTCTAGATCGGTCATTTGCCTATGTCCAGCAGTGGACGTTATGCAGCTGAAATGAAGATGATGATGATAAAAGAGATCACTTTTGGACAAACAGAGCTGACGCCGGTCAGAACGACTGCTGCACGAAAAGAAATATTTTAAATAACTTTCACATACATAGAGACTACGGACCGACCTCCACTCAGAATAGTTTCTATATGCAGGCGGATGCAAAATTTTGCTTTGGAGAACTAATATTTCTTCCGACTCACATTAATCTAGAGAGAATAATTAGCGCATTTCACAGTAAATAATATAGAGTTTATGAGTGAGCATTCTTTGACGCTTTGACAGTCAAAGCTCGTGCTAATTAGAAGAGCTGGCAATGGAAAGCTTCGTACTGCGGCACTTTGTGACGCGTTTTTACTAGTTTTGCGACTGGGATGGTAGTGTTTTTGTCAAAGGTTTTGTTAACCGTGCCGTGACGGTTTTTTTACCAGCTTATATTTCTTATGACTTTGTTTTCCACACCAAAGTAATCACATAGGTACCTACTTCATTGATTTGTATTTTGATTTATAAGATCTAAGATCTGTTATGAAATATATGTAGCTAGTATTACAAAATTTGCAAAACAAATTAATTTTGCATTGGTATTTAGATATGTATATCTCAGATACCTATAGTAGATGTAGTGAGTTAAGAAATAAACTAGAGCAACTATTTTTATGTTCATAAGATGGCATGCGGGGGCCTTACCGGAGTATTTATAAAAAAAAACATGAGTTATCTACCCATAGATTTGAGTGGATCTACGAAAAAAAAACTAGGTCTATGGATCTACCATTTAGACCTTTAAATGAATTCGAAAAAAAAATCAGCGCTCCTAAAATTGGTAGCATTGTACTGCTTAACTTATTAAAGGAAATGTATATTATTTTTTATGAATAACTTGGATAGAAAATACTAATAACTTAGACAAACTTTTAATTAAGTAGCTATTAAACATTGAAATTTAAACTAAAATCCTATTCTTAGAATTCTAAATCTGTTCTATATGCACGTAGCAAAGAGAACTTCAGAGCTGTCCACGATGATTCTCTTCGCATCCGGGAAGAAGGGCAGCATGTCGATCCAGGAGTCCAGGCTCAGGGTTATAATGCCCACCTAAAAGAAAACGTGAGTGTCTGCTAGTTTCCAACAAGTCAAATGCAAAATAAATGGCAAAATTGGATTCCCCATTCAAAGTTCCACTCCCCTTTTTATTCTCTTAAGGATGATTTTTTGGAATAAAACTGAAGCATAAAGAGGTCAAAAAAAGTCAAAAACATTAATTTATCTTTGTATATTTGTATCACTTGTTAATTGTCCATTTTCCTTTCGATTTCATAATAGTTGTTTACGTAAGATGTATTAATTACATCACAATGTTTATTGCCGGTAACTGACAGTTTATATAATATTTATAGTACCTGGGCGACCGAGCTTTGCTCGGTTACATGATACATCTCAAACATTAACTAATTTTTTTTAAACTTGTCTAAATGCAATGCAAAATAAAAAATTATATATAAACTTAAACATAAAAAAACAAGTCACCGATTGGGATTCGAACCCATAACACTCTTTCTAGCGGTCGGTATCCTTAACCGCTGAGCTAAAAACAAGGCGGTCGGCGCGACGAAATTAGCGATCATATTCTGCGTGGAAGAAAAAACGCATGAAAACTCGAAAACACGCGTTTTCCCAAACATAAAACTAATCTAGATCGATTGTTTACCCCCAAAAACCCCCCATATACAAATTTTCAGGAAATCGTTAGAGCCGTTTTCGAGATCACAGAAATTTATAAATATATATATATATACAAGAATTGCTCGTTTAAAGGTATAAGATAGGTATTAGTAGGAAGTAAGCATAGTAAGGAATTTGATTCCTTTTTCCATTTTAACGCCCACCACCACGCTAAGCGTGGCTTTTGGGTCTTACGGCCCTGAGTCTACCCCGTTAGAGATAAAAACGTGATAATGCATCTTTTTTTGTATCTGATCTCGATCAAATTGGTCTATCAGCTCTTCGATTTTTATTCCTTTGTTGTAATATACCTGTGGCGACCTCTACGCCACTACGAGGAACTAAAAAAAAAATGAACGAAGAGGTACCATAGTTCCCAAGATTCATACGAGATGGCGCCAGCAGAAACTACATCTCGATCTCAGAGTTCCTTCTGGTTACAGTTGCAACTGACTATATATACAAGTTCCGACGATACACCGTCGGAGCCGCGGTTCCCCAGGCGCAGTACCATGCCTGGCTGGAAGATCTTATATTTGTGGCGGTCGAGCATATCAACTCGTTATACATACTAACCTTCGTTTCAGCTCTATACGAGAAGCAGTGTGAGATGCCTCTATTCAGCCCCTGGAAGATCCCGAACATGTCGCCATCGTGCAGCAGCTCGTGCGTGGTCTCGGTGAGGTCTGGCCGCACGGACACCACCGACACGGTACCCGAAGACACCCAGTATATCCGAGCGTCGCAGTCACCAGCTACTACTATGTAATTGCCTAGAAATTAAAATAAATAAACAAAACTTAACATTTCACACTCAGCAATAATGTACCTATACTTATATTTTACGAGTACGAATTGGGATTCGACGGTATCAAACAACAAGTAAAAAAAAAACAACTGGCGAATAATAAAATAATACATACATACATACATACATAATATCACGCCTGTTTCCCGCAGGGGTAGGCAGAGACTATGGACTTCCACTTGCTACGATCCTGACAAACCTCTTTTGCTTCATCTAAACTCATCAATCTCTTCATACATGCCCTTCGGTTACGGGTACTTTTTACCTCTCCTTTTTTTAGAACGTCTGCAATTTGGTCGCAGAAAGTTCGCCGAGGCCGACCTTTTCCTACTGTTGCCTTCACATTCGTCATATAAATATTTTTCGTCAATCTCTTTTCATCCATCCTTTCTATATGCCCAAACCATCTTAACATCCCTTTCTCTATTTTTGTCACAACATCCTCTTTTACTTCACACCGCTCCCTTATGGCATCATTCCGTATTCGATCTTTCAAAGTAACACCACACATACTCCTCAGCGCTCGCATTTCAACTGCATTTATTCTACTTTCATGCTTTCTCTGCCATACCCACCTCTCACTACCGTACATTAAAGTAGGTATCAGTACTCCTTTATGAACAGCGAGACGTGCCTTGTCTGATACCTTCCTACTGCTCATAAAGGAATGCAACGCTCCATTCACTTGGTTACCCGCATTCACTCTTTTTTCAACATCACCCTCGTGCTTACCATCCCTTGTAAACATACATCCCAAGTATACAAACTCTTTCACTTGCTCAACTTTCACCCCATTTATTAAAATATTGCATTCTGTTGCACTATCGTCCTTTTCAAAAACCATAACTTTGGTTTTACTGACATTAACTTTCATACCCTTTTTCTCTAATGCATCATTCGTAACAGCTATCATCTTCTGTAATTCCTCCTCTGAGTCCGCAAGTATTAAACCAGTCTGTGTATTCGCCGTCAATTCTGACACAAGCACTGGAATTCCTATAAAGAGATTTCAGTGCTCGGATCAGATGGCTGCTCAGCCCATACGCAGACAATGTTGACCACAATTCATTTCTCACCACTCTGTCATAGGCCTTTTCTAAATCTACGAAGATGCAATAGACTTTTCGACCTTTGGCCAAAATCTTCTCTAAAATGCATCTTAAAGAAAAGACCTGATCCGTGCATCCCATACCCTTTCTAAATCCCGCTTGTACATCCCATAACTTCTCTTCGGTATTTTTCACCACCCTTTCTATCAAGACCTTTGCATACAATTTGCCGACAACGCTGAGAAGACTAATGCCTCGGTAGTTTTTACAGTCTTGCTGTGAACCTTTTCCTTTATACAGCGGTACAATTACCGCATTGCACCAATCTTTTGGCACCACACAGTTTTTAAAACAAAGATTGAAAAGGTGACACAACTGACTTGCTACTATGCCCTGTCCAGCCTTCAGCATTTCGACAGTAATCCTATCATACCCTCCAGCTTTTCCCATTTTCATACTATTTAATGCTTTCACTACTTCATCCATACTTATTTCCTCATCATAATTTTGCATATCACTCTCTTGTGCGTTATTTTCAGGCTCCGGTACTCTCATTTCATCTTTTTCAAACAGTCCTTCAAAATATTCCTTCCATCTATCTACAACACTCTGTAACCCAACTAATAATCTTCCATTCTTGTCTCTGATCTTGTTTAACTCAGAGGTCGTATTTTTACCTCTAGCTGTTTTAACGCTCTTCCAAAAATATTTAATATTACTTTTAAAGTCTTGAGACAACCTTATATCAAAATCATCCTTTTGTTCTTTTTTCTTCTCTTTTACTATCTCTTTCACAATCACATTCATCCTCTTATATTCTTGCTTTGCTGCAAATACATCACTATCCCTTGCATTCTGATTTCTTCGATCAGCTCGTACTGACAACCAATCCTTCCATGCTTTCTTCTTCTTTTTTACAGCGTCTTGTACTTCCTTGTCCCACCATACATTTACCACATCCTTGCCTTTTCTTCTTTTTGTCATACCGCATACATCAATAGCGGTGTCAATCATTCCCTCTTTTAATACTGTCCACACGTTTTCTATCTCACATTCATCCTCTATTCCTTTAAATTTTTCTATTAGTATTGATTTATATTTCTTTTTTGCATCTTCCTCTTGTAATTTCTCAACTTTTATCCGTTCCAACCTGTTGGAGGGGTTAGATATAAAATTTCGCCATTTTTTAAAAATGTTTCTAGTTTTACAGATTACCAAATAATGATCTGTAGAAATCCCTACTCCACGGTAAGACCTTGTATCAATCACATTCTTTTTCATTCTTTCGTCCACTATTATAAAATCAATCATACTCTTCACTCCGTTTTCCTCCCTTGTGTACATGTGAATCTTTTTGTGATCAAACATAGTGTTTGTCACATAAAGATTCTTTTGCAGACATACCTCAAGCAAACTTTTCCCATTTTCATTTTCCCTTTCATCGCCAAACAAACCCAATACCTTTTCATAACCATCTCGCTTAATACCAACCCATCCATTAAAATCACCTAGCATAACTATCTTCTCATTGTCTTTGCAACCATTCAAAACATCATTCACACTATCCCAAAATTCCTTTCTTTCTTCTTTATTTCTTTTAGACTTACCTTCTGTAGGCGCATACGCTCCCAATATAAATATTCGATTCAACCCAACTTTCATTCTAATCCAGACAAGTCTTGAACTTACAAATTCATACTCACTCACACACTCTGTCATTCTTTTGGAAAGGATGAGGCCAACTCCTTGACAGCCTTTGGCGGTTTCTGGTACTCCTGACCAATATGCCGTGAATGAACCACTCTCAGTGGTTCCGCATCCTTTCCGTTTCGTCTCATTTACACACAGCACATCAATCTTTCTTTCACTCATCATCTGATATACCTCATCTATTTTACCATTCATTCCTCCTCTTATATTCAAAGTAGCCAAGCGGCTGTCCAAAGACCGCTTTTCGCACCTGCGGGAAACGGGACGTGACGGGTTGCGAACCGCGTCGCCGCCATACTGATTGCTTAAATGTTTCTGGATCATTGCGTTCCCACGAGTAATGGGGATCTATTCGGTCGCACCTGACAGAGCCCCTTGTCAGGCGAAGGCTAGCCTTGTTCTGGGGGCGCCCGACCCCAGGGTAAAACAGCACGCTCGAGACTAGGCTCGCCCCTAGCCACGCATCCCTCGGCACGGCAGACCTTGGATTGGCATGGAAAAAGAAGGCAGGGAGAAAGTAACATATAAAGAGATATAAATATATAAGGACAGGATTAATTGGGATTGGGATAGGACAAAAGGTAAAGGGATACTACTGACTCGGAAGACAAAAGGAGTGAGTCCATAGCAGCTCGGGAGGCCGGGTCCGCGTACCCGTATGACATATCCATTAAACTACCGGACTGGTAATTTAGGAATGGCACCCCTGACCTTTAATAATAAATAAATATATAGGGACAAATTACACTGATTGAGCTAGCCCCAAAGTAAGTTCGAGACTTGTGTTATAGGATACTAACTTAAAGATACTATATTTTCTAACAAATGCATATATAGATAAACATCCAAGACGAAGGACAATTTGAAAAAGGCCATTTTCCAACTTGCCTTGACTGGGAATCGAACCCGGAACCTCTGGGTGGTGGACTAGCATGGTGACCACTACGCCAGGTAAATTAAAAAAACCGGCCAAGTGCGAATCGGATTC
Source organism: Acrobasis consociella (assembly GCA_963555685.1). Classification (NCBI taxonomy): domain Eukaryota; kingdom Metazoa; phylum Arthropoda; class Insecta; order Lepidoptera; family Pyralidae; genus Acrobasis; species Acrobasis consociella. Next base: position 12,752,582 of record OY743115.1, read on the forward strand.
GCGCACTAAGGGTCGCGTACCATAATCTATAAAAAATCGCGTTTGTTGTATGGGAGCCCCCCATAAATATTTATTATTATTTTGTTTTTAGTATTTATTGTTATAGCAACAACAGAAATACATAATTCGTGAAAATTTTAAGTATCTAGCTATTGTGGTTCTTGAGATACAGCCTCGTGACAGACAGACGGACAGACAGCGAAGTCTTAGTAATAGGGTCACGTTATTACCCTTTGGGTACGGAACCCTAAAAACCCCGACTTTCAAGTTTTTACCCCCAATTACTTTTGAACGTCTAAACCGATTTCCATTAAAATACCGCTTTGTTAATCTACTAATTTAACCTTTTCATTTGCATATTTGCATACTTTGGATTTCCCCCCTATAACTTTTGAACCAATGAACCGATTTTTATCAAACATGGCTAAGAACCATCTCGATCAAGTCAGTAAAAAAAACTGCATCAAAATCGGACTATTCGTTTAGCTGCTGCGACGCCACAGACAGACACACGGACACGTCAAACTATAATCTTTTTCTTTGAGGCTTAAAAATAGAGACCTATAAAATCCACACAGAACAATACAAATGAGTTTAAGTATTTTACCGCGTTAAGATCTAAGAAATTCTTATAGTAAGAAAAAAAGGGGAGCTTAATATAATTCTAACGAAGTTAGCCATAGCTATAGTTTAGAAATTAGGTCAAAAATAAAACTAAACAAAAATATTTTGGCACCAAATAGAATAGTATCTACAGTTTAAAAGACAAAATAGTACACAACTCTACTGGATTTAAAGACATGGCACTAGTAAACGATAGGCCCATTTGTGTTTTAAAAAACTGACAGAATATTAACAAAGTAATGCCACAGAGATAAAAAAAGAGGGATTAATAAAAGAAAATACCTGGGAAAAACGTAGTATACTCGAGAACCCCAGCAAGCTGGCGTAAGAATGCGTCTCCAGTATCACTGAAGATGTAGCAGCTCCTCAAGTGGTGGCCGAACATTGCAGACATCAGGGTACATCGCCTCACGTAAGGAGTTTCATGTATGAGAACTGGCAACTGTCATAAAATGTAAAACATAAAGCACAAATACTCAGCGTGAAAAAGTGGTCTGCAAAGAGGATTTACATGACTAGAAGTAGAAATAATAAAATAAATAAATATATAGGGACAAATCACACTGTTTGAGGTAGCCCCAAAGTAAGTTTAAACATTTATTATAAGTTACTAACTCGACGATACATATAAGTATATAATAAACACCCAATACCCAGGACAATTTGAGAAAGGCCATTATCCAATTTGGTTTTCTAGATACTTTACAAACCTAAAAAATCTTATGTCTTTGTCCCTTAAAGGACTTAAGACTCTAGGGTTGCAACTGTTGCACTTTGATTTCGAATACTATACACCCGGGTTGTGAAAGTATACCTTTAATATAATTGGCTAGATTAATGTTTTTGGATAAAAAACTTCATGGAATTTGACCCACCTGCCGTCCACGTTCCGTCGTCCAAAGTTGCTGCACATATTTAACCAGTTTCTTTAGTTGATAACCTGAAAGGTATAAAACATGCTGAACTAGTGACAGGTGATATTAATGCGGCTAGAAAAGTCTGACATTAGTTTTTACCACTAATACAAAAATCAAAACAAACAAATAGTTACAGTAGGTAAAATAATTAGCCATGTGCGTGTCGGGCCACGCGCAGTGTATATATGTAAATGCTGACTTTGTTCATGCCACTAAAAATGTCTAAAAACGAATTTTCTATTGATTTTTTATGAAATTTCTTTTTCCGAATACTCTTTTTAAGTTAGTCGCCTATTAACTTTTTTATTTGTAAACCCTACTTTACTCGTTAAGTGGCAGTAAGTACTCGTTAAGTAATCGATAGTTATCCTTTAAATTAATTTATACTACGGAAGCCTAAAAAGGCTTGTTAACCCAGTTGCTGTTGCCATGTTACTTTAAAAGAGAAGAAGTAACTTACACGATAGTCCTTGGTTCTTCAGCATATCTATGAGCTCTGTTGTGTTCTTTTCATACTGAGTCATGGCATACTTTGTGGAGTACGCCAACTGCACGGCGGTAGCGACCACTATGGACGCTAGCATTTTGCCGCTAACTAAACAGATGGCCAGGATGATCATAGGTACCATCTCATTGATCACATACTCGTCTCCTCCGGTCATCGTTATTTCAGATAGGATGACGCTCAGAGATGTTACGTAGTCCCAATTGCGCTGGGTTGTTACCCTGTTGAAATGTATTTTTAGAATGACAAAAGAAAAACAGTTTATATGAGCTATATTCACGAAAAAATACATTTACTTTCCTTATTTCTTCTTATTTTAGCACGGCTTGATGTTACTACCTTAGATGTACTATTTTGGAGACCGATGCGCTTTTAGACTTTTTTTTAAAACCTCAGGATTCCGTGGAAATAGAAGAAGAAAGACCCCAGCGATCAACTACTTGTGAATGCATTTGTAGCACGAAATGTTAGTGCTTGGAGAAGTGAACCTGTTCTCGGACGTGAACCGGTGTTTTATATTGGTCGTAATTTTTGGTAATATACATTTTATAGCAGTCCAAAAAACCTTGTATTATTTGTTCCTAGTTTATGATGTCTTATGAAGTACTTAGAAAGAATATTTACATAAGTAAACAAATCTTAATTTACATATTTCCTTTATAATATTAAGCAAGTATTTTAAGACAAAGCCCATAGCTTTGGCGTCTGTTCGTCACTTAATATTTATATAATAATCCAAATATTTGAGATGCCAAGGCCTAAAATATCCAATAAGAGGAATTTCTGTTGAGGGTTTATTATTATATGAAAGCTATTATCAAGGTTTTGCAGACGAAATTTTACATTCTTCGTTTCAACCAGTTAGGTGTTAATTTCGTATATTGAAATAGCTACCATGATAACCGTTTAGAATATACTCAGCATAAATAAAATGGATATTTTTGGAATATTCACAATACACATACATACCCGTACTTACATTAGGGGTAGTATATATATTACATTATTCTATCTATGTAATTTTTGGAACGGAGTTATTTTTGACTTACTTAGTAAGTGCATGTCAAGTATTCAAGAATTTATGTGACTGAATAGAAAATCTGTCTGTATGAAAGTCCAACTGCTATACGTTCCACTAAATAAAACATAAAAAAGGATCTTTTTCTTCAATGGAAGTTTTTCTCCCAAGGGAAAGAATATCTTCATAGTTTTTTGACGACCTCCGTGGCGTAGTGGTCACCATGCTAGTCCGCCACCCAGAGGTCCCGGGTTCGATTCCCGGTCAGGGCAAGTTGGAAAATTATATTAAAGTCATCTTTGTAAGTTGTTGTACTTTGTTGGCCTTTTTCAAATTGTCCTGGGTCTTGGATGTTTATTTTATATTATACCTATGTATTTGTTATAAAATATAGTATAGTTGAGTTACACTACACGGGCCTTTACTGGCAATACTGTAAAGAGATTCTAGTATGTTTGGTCAGGGTAGTTAATACATTTTAAATAAGAACGTACTCGTCCAAAAGATGCATCTTGAGAGTCCTGAGTATGGGCATCGGAGACACTGCCATCATCGTCATCAACCAGATACAGGTGAACGTGTGGATGATAATGATCACCACTATGAACGTCATCGTAGCCTGAAAAATCGAATTTCTTTACAATAATAAGTTCACGCTACACATTTGAACTACATGAACAATGGTTTATGTTAAATGTTTTATACGCCAAAACTCATGGGTATAAAAAATATTTATTAAATTTTTTGGCGCATTTTTTACTGGCTTTTGGCTCTTCGCGATGAAGTAGAAGATGTCGACAGGCTAAGGGCAAAACGTGTGTGGCACTTGAGCTATTGTATCTATTAGTTACGGTAAGCACTTGCAATCTGATTAGCTATAAACAGCTAAAAAGATATACACCTTTTCACCTCTTTTCCAATTGTTAGTTGTAAAAAAAACTTACAGTAGGAATTGAAATTTGTACCTGTAGGATAGTCAGGTTATTAGTGAGCTCCGCTGCTGTTTTGTTATAGAATTCTATTAAGTAATACAATCGAAGTAGTTTATTGGCGCGGCAGTAGTGAATGTACTTCAGAGAATCCCTGGAAAGACGAACAATGTAATGGATTGTACTTTGAGTAAACCAAGTCGGTACAGACATATTATGTACATCACAATTGTAATGCTAATAATAATCAGATAATCTGCAATTAATTATGCTTCGAATCATATTATGTCATAATAATATAGAAATACACTATTATTTACTTAAAAAAATATTCTTTTTCTTACTTCTAATATTAACCTGTCGTCTGTGCAAAACAGCAGACACAATAGTAAAACAATAGCATGTCGATCGGATTCCGGTCTGCTCACAGATGACAGGTTAAGATTACAGATTTTATTGAATGTAGGTTTTACATTTATCTACGAAAAATCATATGATGTTACTAATATGATAAATAGAAATAATTTATGTCTAAGTTGGTTTCGCAAATTTTTCTCATAATCATCAAAAAAATATATTTTCTTACTGGAAACAGAATCCAACGACCTCCAAGGGTACGTTAGCGATGATATCGACCCAAAGCCATAGTTTCTGACTAAAGTATCTCCTCCTGCATTTCACTGGGTCTATCACGACGTCGCCATGTTTGGTTAGAAAGCCCTGCATTATGAGAAAGAAAATAAACTTACAAAGATGACTTTAATATAATTTCTTATGTAGGTATTCTCTTACACACATAAATAGCCGTGTAAAATACTTATAAGATTTTTTCCCAATTTTATCCTTTCCTGCAAGGGGCGCTACGTGTAGAGACGACTTAGGGAGGTATAGGTAACAGAGAACGGGCAATAATGTCCCCTGTGCAAACAATTTATACTATCTACTGCGATCACGTAACCACCTACCCAAGGTGGTGATTATAGACAAATCCTCACTATATTGAAATAGGCTATTTTAGTTCACTGGTGATAATAAATAAGCTGTAAAGGATTATTTTACACCGAAAAAACTACTATTGTTTAGATTTCTTTTGAGAAAAATCATAAGGCAGAAGTTATAAAAAAGAAAGAAAAAATAATTTTGCTAAAATTGCAATAACCATGTGATAACTCACCTGGTGCATAGTGAAATAAGTCTTTAGATAAAAGAAAATGTCCAGTATGGCTTGTATCCAGAAGAATGCGAGGCAGTTGTTCAAAGTGACGAGCTCGTACAGGACTATGACGTAGTTTACTGTTGTCACAGTGCATGTGACGTATCCAAAACTCTACAAAAAAACAGCATAGTAGTAGAAAACACATCACACAATCTGAATAGATTTTACCATTTGGAGGTATGATGCCTCCGTGGTCCTGTGACAAGGCGTTCGCCTTCGTTCGCGAAGCATACTTTATAAAAAGTTATTTCCAGTTTAGTTAGGATATTGCGGGCTTGAATCATCTGATTATCCGAAAAGAAAGATGATTCCGTGCTTAGGAAGGCAGGATTAGCTGTCGCCCAATGCCTTTCAGCATTTGCACAAACCTAGCCAATAATCCAATAATTGGTTCTGTTCCTCTACCCATTGGGTTGAGGATTTCAGGCGACAGTCGCTCTGTGACCAGTAACCTCGTCATAACCTAACCAATAACGTAGGTGAGGTTAGGATGCCGACCCTGGGCTCTAAAATGTTACCGTGAATATTAAGATTACAGTACCTGGGCGACCGAGCTTTGCTCGGTTACATCTCAAACATTAACTATTTTTTTTAAACTTGTCTAAAAACAATGCAAAATAAAAAATGATATATAAACTTAAACATAAAAAATAAAAAAAGTAAGTCACCGTGTGGGATTCGAACCCGTAACATTTTATCTAGCGTTCGGTATTCTTAACCACTGAGCTAAAATCAAGGCGGTCGGCGCGTCGAAATTAGCGACCATATTCTGCGTGGAAAGAAAAACGCATGAAAACTCGAAAACACGCGTTTTCCCAAACATAAAACTAATCTAGATCGATTGTTTACCCCCGAAAACCCACATATACAAAATTTTAGCGAAATCGTTAGAGCACTTTTCGAGATCACAGAAATTTATAAATATATATATATCCCTTAGCCAGGCAGGGTACACATAGCGAACCACCTCAGAAATATTTTTTTTCTGACGAGCAGATGCTAGCTAGAAACCGCAAAATGTCATCCGTCTATTGTCTATGATACAGTTGACTTCTGAACGAAAAAAAAACGCCTCTAGAAGAAAAAACTTGACATTTCGCTTGTCAAAGTGAAAATAATGGTCAACCGGCAAAATTTGGAGCAAAGTGGAAGTGTTTTTTTTGGATTATAGCGGGAAAAATCCCGGTAAGTGATACTATTTGTGTTTTTATGATAGCAGATAGATTGAGTAATATGTTATATGTTTCGGTTTTACATGATATTTGTTTTTCTTTGAAATATTTTCGCCGAAAGTTTGTGTTCAAGATGTGACATTACATACATACACACTTTGGCATTTATAATATTAGTAAGGATACGGCAATGCCGTTTATATCCAAAATTTTGATACCTCGGGGTTACATTGATGTTTAAATAAGGTTTTATACAAAGAAACACACAAATCTTTCCTCTTTTTATTAATATTAGGCTTATATGTGGATTCACCTTTATTTTTTCCATACTTACATGTTGTGACCTAACTGGGCAGTGGTCAGATATAATCCACATCATGTATATTTAAATGGGCAGTGGTCATATCCAGACCAGAGGGTTTTTTTTAGGAACACATAGGAATAAAAAAAATTAAGAAATTAGTTTCTTTATTATCATCCAATCTACCAATATCTGTATATAAAGATGAAATAATCGCCAGGCCTGGCTAAGGGTTAAACAAGAATTGCTCGTTTAAAGGTATAAGATATGCAAAAGTAATAAAAAATATGTAAATATTACTTACTTGAAATAGACCTGAGCCAGGTCTGAGTAAGTTGGTGACGCTCATGTAGCTGTGGTAGGTCGCCACACTAACGGAGGACTTAGACTGACTCACGTTCGACTGAGAAGCACTGCTGCGGATTATTGATGCTACGCAAAAATACAAAAAATACACTATCAAATCTCCCTAATGTTGTACACAGAGCCGTAAGATTCAAAAGCTACTCTTATAGTGATGGTAAGCGTAACGATGAAGCAGTGATGATCTAGATTTTCGCCTATTCCTTTTTTCGACTTTTACAATTTGCACAGAAAGAAACGCTTTTGGTAGTAATATATATAAGTATATACGGACATTCATTCATACAAGTTATTAGTTTTCTCTAAGGCTAGCATGGAAAAATTCAAAAGCGTTCTGCTTTCTCTCCCCGGTTACCTTCTTAGCTGAAGTTATTTTTCGTATGACAATATCCACTGCACTAGAGATTTTAGTTTATAGGCGTCACGTGACAAAAGTTGATGTTTCTGTGGAATACTTCCAAAATAATACTAGAAACCATACTTACTTCCTTCCTTACTCGAATTACTCCTGGAATCGTTAACTGATCCTAAAGATAATATATCAAGTTCCGAGCCATCTGAAATAAAAATAAAGCCAGATAAAACAAATATATCATTAAAATCACGTTGTCTGTTTGTAGTTCCATAAAAAAACAAGTTTATTTGCCAGGCAAATTAAAAAACCCTGACTTTCAAGCATTTATCCCCAGTAACTTTTCAAGGGCTGGACCGATTTTCATCAAACATAAATAATAAATATAAGCTAAGAACCACTGCAAGGGAACTTAGCACGTAAAAAACAACTGCATTGAAATCAGTCCATCCATTAGAGTCCTACGATGCCACAGACAGATACACAGACAGACAGACAGACATTAGCGTCAAACTTTTATAAAAACCTTCTTTTTGTCGGGGGCTAAAAAAGTAAGAACATTAAAACTTAGAAGCGGTAGTAGTTTAGAGCACAACTTAGAACCAAAAGTTCAGGCTCGGACCAATTTGTACCTATGAGTTTGTAGCTTTTTTGTAGTATTTAAATTCGTCTCATGTACGGTAATTTTATCGACTACTGCTTGCGATGTAGAAAAATATCGAAAGGAAACCTGTTCAAATTTCTTAGTGTGTAAAACTGGTATATTGACCAAACTGCAACACAGTGTCAATGTGGTCATAACGACCAGACTAACTCACCTCTCCTGCCCATGTGACCTACCAGTTGCACTAAGCGTGACCTATACGAGGCGTCAGACAACGCCGTAAAAGTTGCAACCTTCTGGAGGGAAAAAAAATCTGATTTTATTTTGAGCCTTCGACACGAGAAGAAGTGTGTAAAAATGACAGACATCGAGCTACGTCAGATGCTTTGAGGCAGCTTGTAAAATCAGACACCCGTGTTTACTATTAACACGTTTGAAAAGAAGACAATAGAACTTTAGCTAAGTAGACGAGATTTTTGTACCTGAAGAAGAATCATCATCATAGTTTGTAGTTATAGGCAAAATATAGTCCTTGGACACCTCAAAGGCTTTAGTCAAAGGTTCTTGAATCTTAGGGTAGTATTTAATAAGGTTGAAAAACGTCTGGCCAGGTATTACTAGCAGGTCGAGACTTCGGCTCGCGAAGATTGTCACCGAGGAACAGGCTAAAGGTTGCTGTAAACGTTAATACATACTATCATGTCTTTATTCCTAATGGGGCAGACAGAGCATTTTGGGTCTTGCGGCTTTATGCAGAGCCTAGGGCCGCAAGACTCAAAAGCCACTTTTAGCGTCATGGTGGTTAAACGTTAATTAATGTCAAGTATTGATTTAAATCGTATTACAATACTCTGAAAAACATCTTAGTTGACCAAGCGAGCGAAGCGAACGAAACGTCTCAGTTTCGAGATAGGCAAAAAATGCTTTTGTCCAGCTGTCCGTCAGTTTGTCCGGCTGTTCTCGCCTACAGGTCGTATTTTACAACCGATTCTCGTGAAATTTTGGGTGAGGTTCGAAAACTATATACACTTTTTTATAAGGTTTATGGACAATGAAATCTATAAAAAATCATATTACTGCTTCAAAAAAAATTCAATTTTTTTATTGCCCTAACTTAGATGCAAATTTTTTGTTTGAATATTTTCGGATATACTTAAACGGTAAAGGATGAATCGCGATGTCGACAGCTCACAAAGCCACTAGTTAATAGTGTATGAGAAACATTTTTGCCTCGAGTGAGATTTAAATTCCTATTTAATTCTCACTCGAGGTATGTTTATACGAGTATATTTCCAATTTGTCTTTAAGTACATATAATAAATATAAAATAAAATTTATTTTCAGTATATCAATTCAATACGATTGAACTTAGCCTAAAACCATTTAAAATGACTTATATACGCTTATCATATAAACTATAAAATTCTAACAAAAGATTTTTAACGAAAATAGGTTTAGGAAATATAAACGACTACTGGCTAAATCTTTCTTCGTTACAAAACATTTTTCTCTTTCCCTCTTTCCCTCTTTTTAATATTATACGTAGTAAGAACGAGACAAAGCATATTTTAACTCAAAGAGGTCTGCAAGCGTTTGTTAATTATGAATAAGAAGGTAAGATTATATCACTCAAACATTGCACCCAAAACTTCGCTACGCTGTCTACAACTCGTAGCTGAGTCGTAGGTAGTGCTACTACTCGTAGCACCCATGGCTACGGCGCCTACGGCGGTGGAGTTCTTTTAGAAGTGTATTGCATATCGTATATAATAGATTGCCCGCTGTTAGCGTTGGAGATACCTGTACCTTTAGCACAAATCTTATCGCAACATATTCCCAGTTGCATCCTTAGATGTGCGTCAAAGTATTTCTATAGCTTTCGTCTGCGTTTGGTGTTTGCAAAAAATAAAAGATTTTTACGTACAATGCTAATTTTAGCATACATAATTCATATTCGTGCTACATTCCTTTACTCTAACATGACCAGTTCTTGCAGCATTGACATTAATTAGTTACACAGCGAAAACTTCCTAAAGAATCAAGGAGTTAGTGATAAAATGCCACAAGTGGACACCCATCTCTGTTCATCAGTTCAGCGGTGCTTGACATGCCGCTGGGCTATCTAGCTCATTGGAAATTGTACCAGAAACACTTACCCCGCTAAAGTTTCCAAACATGCCACCAGGTCCCATGCAAGTAATCATTTCATTGTAAGAAGTCAAGACATCCACCTTTCAAACATAAAATATCTTCTAGAATATGCACAACGCGTCTCATCAAGGCAACTGGTGACCTGAGGGCTGTTAGTTTTTTTGCTTTACGAATAAGTCTCACTATCCAGCGAGGGAATGCTGCCAGCATATTTGGTAAGTTGCCTCAATGTGGTGCGATGGAAGAAATATTTTATTTATAAGCAACTTATAATTTATAATTGTTTTAATGTATAATTGTAATTTTTGTTTTGAATAAAGATATTGAATACGCACAAATAAAAAATAAAAAATGAACCTTATTGGTGCTTTTGGTACAAAAACATTAAGTGGTAATTTCTTGTTTTCAATGGGTAAAATACTAGGCGCATCGCTAACTGACAATTCCCTCAAATTTTTGCCCATTCTCTCGATCGGTTTTTACGATCTGCGCGAGAAAAGTAACGACTTTGTCTTTTTTTTTTCAGTCCAGTATAAAAGAAGTGATTCAAAGAATCAGCGAAATATTACCTTTCCTCTGTATATGATGTAGATATAGCTTTGCACATCCTGGCACTGTATGACCGTCTCGCCCTTCAGGAAGTACATTTCGTCAAGGTGTTGCGTGAAGACCCTGATGAAGGAGCGCTCCACCTTCCCGAAGAGAGGCACCTCCCGCAGAGCCTTCTCGTACATAAAGACTAGGGTGTCTTCCATTAGTGCGGAGTGCAGGCGGCGGCAGATTTGCTAGGGAATTCGAGTTGCAAATCAAAAACCACTACAAGGATGTGGATTGGGTCAGAAAAGTATTATTTTATTTAGTTTTATTTATTTTTTATTTAGTAGTAGTTAGATTATCAAAACATAATTAACTGTATTTTTCGGTTAGTCAAATTAGAAAAAATCACAAAGGACAACGAATCAATTCTGGAGTTGCTTGTGACTTCACTGTTCTGAAAAGTTGTGACCGTCGAATCGAAATTTGAATGTCTTGTATCGATATCATTATTTGTTAGTCAGAGAAAAGAAAAAATACGTATTCAATTCTTTTTAATAAATCTATAGATTAAATAAAACTATGGGTCAAAACACATGTGTTAAAAAAATTCTAACCTTACCTTTTGCCGAAGGGTGCAAATATAATCTAGCTCTAAGAATATAAAAAAAAAATAGGATTGCTATTAGAAAAAGGTACCGTGAGTTTGGACAGGTACTCACTATAAACGATAGGTATACAAATCCGTAAATATTTAATTATAAAATTGATAATTCCGTACAGAATTTCAGTTTAAAATTCAGTTCTAAACTCTAGACACTAATGAAAAAGAACGATGAAAGTTATTCCAACCTGGGCGTTGCTGCCGTTCGTCCTTTTCCACACATATTCGAAATATTTCAGAGTCCTCGACGTGAGGATCGGATCCACATTCTCTTGGAACAGGAAGTTGGCCAAATCATTTGTTTTTTCCTATGAAACACACGAACTGGCGTTAAAAACTAATCTAATTACGGCCCGCGATATTTTTAATGGACAAACTTTTGCAATTTTGCCTCAGGTGTTATTCATATGAGAGTTTGTTCCTATCTCCGTTTATGTGCTGTGATTTTAAAATGATTGAAGAAGTTATTTTAAAATGGAAGAGAACTGGTGGAGTGTTCAACTAAATTGGACAATAGAGAATACCTAAGCGATTACTTTCAATGGTAATCTTCTGTACACTTTTTCGGTAGTCGGGAAAAAAAATGTCTGGACCGACTCGCAAGGTGGTAAAACATTTTCTCCTAGCTAAGTTTGTAGTAAAATCTGTATATATTTATTTATAGCCTACAGTTGTTGTTTCCCATAACTGGGCAAAGGCCTCCCACTTATTCTTCCACTCGTCTCTGACCGGCGGCGCTACGTCCTGCCATTCCGGTAAGAATTTGTCAAAGTCATCTCACCACGTGGTTTTTGATCTGCCTCTATTGTGGATAGCCATTTAAGTATCCAGAAAGTTACCTGTATACCAATATTAAATACTATGCTTTCCGGGTTCGATCCTATGGGGGCAAATTGGAAAATTTGTTTTATTAGAACTTTAATTACTGGGTCTTGGGTGTTTACCTATACAGGGTTACTGGTTTCTAACGCATAACCATCTACACACGACTTAGGTACAGCAAAAGTAAAAAAAATAAATGTTAAGTCTTGCTAAGTATTTCGTTTAAACAAAAGTCATAGAACAAAAGTTGTTAGTCATGATGTACTTAAGTCACCTCTAGGAGGTTATGCGTTAGATACCAGTATCCCTGTATAATTATTTATCATAAAGTACCGTTCAGTTAGTATACTATAACAGAAGTTTAAGCTCACTTTGGGGCTAGCTTAATCAGTGTTTTTGTCCCCTAATTATGTATTTCCTTACAGAATGTTCTAGAAGCGCGTGAGTTGACGCCGACCGAGTTGAGGACACGTAGCCGAACATGAAAGCGAAGTATATCAAGCCGGCGATCTGGAGTATCATGGTCAGCCACACTTCCACGTTGCTTGACACGCTTACTGGGGTACACCCGCATCCTGGGAACATTAACTTCAGCTTAATAGTAATTAATTAGGCACGTATAAGCCGTTGGTACCGGCTGTCATCATTGCATGGCAGTCGTCAAGCTATGTTAGATGCCTTTAGGCAGCCTGAAAAATTTGACAATAGCGTTGATCAGGCCAAACTCCAGCTGAACTGATAGACGGTTTGAATGAGGTAATAATATACTTGTAGTTTGCTTTGAGCTTTAAACTGAATTCATAGTGATATGGTTTATTATTATTTTTTGTTTTGAACGTCATTAGGTTGAAATGATGATTATTATTTAATCAAAATCAGCTACCCCTTGCTCAAATTGTATTGTGCTCAAACTTAAAAAGCATTAGGTTTTGCAAGATGTTAGAGTTATCGTCGATCATAGGTACATACATCCCTTCTATGCTGGTATGTGAGTCTGTAAGAAAATAAAAAATGTAGAATATACTTAATATCTTTTTCCCTTTCCAAGCAGATTGTAAAAACCGATTGAGGATGAAGACTAAATAAAAATTAAGTCACTTTTGATTCCCTTTTTCCATCTTCACGTCCTAATAGGCTCAACATGATCTTTAAGTTTTCATAGTAGTTTCTGTCTACCTAATAGAAATAACTAGAATATCTGTATCTACGAGTATATTGTACGGATACCCAATTATTAAATTAAACTAGAACTTCACCTGCTTCAGGCACTTATTGATTAAACCTAGTTTACATAGTATTTTTAATAAAATTCAAATTACCAACGAATATCTCAAACGCCCAGTAAAATGTATATGCGTACTCTGTAATTGCATCTGAAAATGGAAAAGCAAATGGATTAATTCATTAGTTCGCTGGTGAGGACATCCAATATTTTTTATACTTCTGTCTTTTAAATAGTCACGAACACTAATATATAAGAACATTGATAATTTATGATTTCAGGAAAATTTCTAATCCGCATAACTAAACACATGTGTTGAAAACAGCACATGTGTTGTAATTTCGTCAAAAAGAAGAAGCCTAGGCATAGACTTAGAACGTTTTTTCTTTAGATCAACCATACTGCCAACGTTTTTTTCACTTCGTCAGTAGGAAGACGTCATTTTTTTAAATCACAGATACCTAATATTTTAATAATCAATAGGCAAAAGTTACGTTAACGAAATTATTATTTTCCGATCTGGCAGTATAAAAAGGTAAAGTGTACTTACATCTTATTTCAGGCCTACTAGAGACACTAAGTATTCTTGTGCACTGGACTAAGATATTGATGGCGGTGGCATTGGGTGGCTGGTACGCGGTGCAAGAAATGGAGAAGAAGCTAGCGGTGGCAATGTTCACGAACGTGAATGCTATGGGCAAGAACTTCAACAGAACTACCACGAAGTTTATCTTCATTATATCGCTTTCCCAATATTTGAAGGCGCCTGTTATTCTGGTTAGCTAAAAGCGTAGAGGAAAACACTCGAAGTAAGTTAAGCTAAAGGGAAAAATAGTATCTAAAACCACTGAATAATAGTATAACAATTAAAGTTCTACTGAACAAGTGTCTATGTCATTTTGTCTATATAGGACACAGGTGTATCTAAAGGAGTTGGTCGGTTTTTATGTTGGTAGGAAAACCATTTTAATGCCGCTATGTGGTTGCTATTCGAGAACCTTCTGCTGAAATGACTATCGGTTCTGTGCGCTATGTTTATAGGCTATGCCTGTGACTATTGTTCTCTTACGAATTAATTATTGTGAACTTACCAACAAAATCCGATTCATTCTATACAGATCCAAATTACTTTTTTCATTCACTATTCGTACCTGAATCATTAAATCCTTTTAGCAATACAAATTTATTCACAAAATGTAAAAACCGATGACTTTAATACCAACGAAAATTTAAAACATATTTCCATTTAACGAAGACTCGGAAACAAAAAGAAGCATGAAATACATGAAGCGAATAGAAAAGTGGAGTCGAGTACGTTTCGTTCGGAAGTAAAAAAAAGAGTTACCAATTGTTCAAACGGGAATATGGTGATAGCGTCGAGTAAAAATGCGCCCGTCAAATAGCGAGAAACCGTGAGTAGGGGATGCGTGACCAATACGTTGTTGTCGTTATAGTACGCGACGTACGCCATTACTATGATGTCCACGTACAGAAATATGTCACCGTAGTAGAAATGGTATCCGTACGTACGTTGTTTGACCTGAAAAGTATTCGTTATATTATTAACCGAGTTCCAAAAAGGAGGAGATAATCAAATAGTCGCGTTAATTTTATATGTATGTTTACCGAACATTCGAAGATGCCTGGACCGATTTGGAAAATTCTTTTTTTTGTTTGAAAAGTCATACAGGTGGTCCTATAGAAATTTATCATGATCGGTTGTGTAGTTTGGGGATAAGGTCGGATTTTAGTTGGTTTTTTTAAATAAGTAGAAATTCTAATATAAAAATGCAGTTCAGCTAAGTTAGTAGTACTGGGGCAAATATACTTTCATACGAGGTGAGTATTTATACCTAGTATAAATACCTTATTTACATACTGAGTGTTTTTTTAACCTATTCTATGTCATTGTTGGGCAAAGGTCTCTTCTTCTTCTTCATTATGATATTTTCTTAGTCATATATTTTAAATGTAGGTTTTATACAGGATAACTCTTTACCCACCAGCCAAATTTTTGAAGCAAGTTCAGTCCATGATACTGAACCACTTTCCACAAAAAAAGTTATTAAAAATCGACAAAATATGTTTGTCCGCCCATACAAAATTCGTTTGGCCGAGCGCTGATATGTATGGGAAGCCGAATTTTTATTTTCAGTTTTCGTTAATTGTTTTTATAGAAAGTAGTTCAGTATCATGTTCAGACCATGCTCTAAAAGTTTGGCTGGTGGTTAAAAAGTCATCCTGTATCTGTTATTCTAGTCACATTGAAGTAGTTAATTTACGATTCTAAAAATAAACTCACCATTACATTACTTAAAGCCATGTTGTAAGGAATTATTAGAATGTAATATAAGGCAAAAAGGAAGCGAAGAGCACACCAGATCTTAAGGAAAACACCGTGAGGCGTTATGCATCCGGGAACAAAAAGATATTTTACATGCCTGAAAGTTCAGATTTAAATAAAATTAAGAAGGTAAATTACATGTTTGAAATATCAATCTAGTGTATGACAGGGCATAGGCGGCGCCGTCATTTAATATATAATTTCTTTATTTGTTAATGCGGTGAACATTAATATTTATTTTGCGAAATATTATGCAAGTTACGTTTCCGGACGCAGGAAGGTTCTTTTTAAAAACTACGATATAAAAGAATATGGGTTTATTCAGTAATCACAATGATTAGGACTTAAAATTAAAATATATATCTAAAATGTCCGCTCGCTTCCGCGATTGAATCAAGACAGGCTCCGACACTTGTTCACGTTTTCCCATCGAGGATTCGTCATCCGCACCTGCAGTTACACGATGTCAGCATTTCGGTTTCAAGAATATAGGGAATCCATATGTAACATGCATAAGATAGACGTTTATATTATTTCGTAAACAATGGTTGATTGTACTTTAGTTCTTTTAAAACCTGTTTTTGCCAAAAGTGGCCACTTTAGCAGAAATAAGTTTTAAACCTAGACGGACAACCAATTCTCTTAAAGGTTATTCATAAAATAATTTAAAGATCAATCTAATGCATAACGTTTTGAACAATGTCAAATTTTATTATTTACGATTAAAGAAAGATTTATTTCAAATAAGGGCGAAACTTATGCCCTGTCTTCACTAAATAAAAATATATATTTGTTTTAAATTAGTCATGGTTTTTAAAAATCTACCTACGTCATACGGTCTAGACTCACTGTTGATTTATCTTCAAATCATTTTTCGTAATTTACTTAATGTGTGTCTTACTCACATAATATATTATGGAGTGTACGTACCGTATAAATATTGATCATACTGATATTACAAAACATATCATATTAGATATCTAGAATATATTACATAAAAGTATAAGTATACTTAGAACTTACCTCAAAACTCCCAAATAATTAAAAGCGTTTATAAACTGTTCTCTTTCGATATCACTGCTCAACACGACAAAACTTTCCTTTATCTCTTGCTAAAAAAAAAAAATTGTTAGCCGCAATTTTCTATACTTACCTTTAATACATATAAATATTAGGCTATGAATAATTAGATGTGACGATCGGCTGAATGAACAGGTAAATCGTTCCTAAATTTTATTTTGCCTAAATAATCCAATGTGCAAAAAGACAAAAATAAACCGACTTTTTTAGGCAGAGTTTAAAGACTTTGATGTTATCAAATTCAATTTTATCAATCAACTAATCTACATACTATCACTATAACTATCATTGTCAAGTGATAAAAAGAAATAACACACGCAGTGAAACCACCATAGAATATTATTAGAAACAACATCTCATAAACTACGAGTAACTTAGCGAAGTATTAATTAGATATCCACATTACCGCAATTCTATTAGTTTTGGTGTCCAACTTGCCGGTCAAGGGCTTGGCCTCTTCGTAATATTTGGCTTGCTCTTGTATATCTTTATCTTCGAGAACCTATTATTGTAAAAGCATTACATAACACACCAAAGAGTTAGCATTGTTCTTAGAACGCGCTATGGCTTCGTTTGCTACATAATAGCGGTTATTTTTATTAATATTTTAAATACGAGTGAACCGATTTTGATGTCCAACGAACTTGAAAATTCTATTTCCTACAGGACTACCAAATTTCATTAAAATCGAACCATCAGTTCAGCAGTTATCGCGCTACAAACATACAATGTGTTTTTGCCCCCAACTCGATTTAAAGAATTACCCTTGTAGATTTACGATCGTCTATTTTATAAATTGATTGTAGTTTTGATAAACATCGGGCGACTCGACTTGTAGGATATCCTTTTTTTTAAATACAATAGTTTTTGTGAAAAAATTTGGTCCCAACATCGCTTAACTGACACTCTACACTACTAAATATAAAAACTTAACGTTTTGCGTGCTGCACTTCTTACTTACACTATAAAACTTAAGTAAAAGGAATGTACTATTTTTCTACAGAAAATATTCTAGAATAACTTTGAAGGTACGAACAGATTGGGGCGGACCGGGCCGCTTTACAATCGAAAAATTGATCAATTACGTACTGCCACAACGCAACTCAATAACGGATAAAATATTTGTAAATATGGTTAACACATGTGAATAAAATTAAACTTCTTGTGACACGTGTTTGGCAAATTTCATCTTTAATTGTCGATTACTTGACTATATGTAAAAATAATATGGATAATAAGCAATTTATCTAGCAAGGTGTATAGAAACGGGCTGGAGGCAGCGGTTTGGCACCAGAAAGACTTGCAAGGTGTAATTCTACCTAGGGTACTGGCGGCCGTAGATTTTTGCAATACTTACGTACGACCCGATATTTTTCGGCCCGCCCAAAAATGCTCGCCCCTTTAACTGCCATAGCGCGCAACTTATCATCTCAATTTTAATATAAGTTACAGTGTACATTACAGACGTCGAGTAGTGCAATATTAAATGCATGAATCACCGTGATAATAGGATGACTAATATCTGGGAATGTGCCCCAGCATTGCACCAGTGTTCTGTATTCCACGTGCAGTAATATGCAATTTGTCGTTGTCATGACTGTGTACACCTGTGAAATTAAATTTTGTGTTTAAGATGTTTGGGTATATTTATAAATAGTGTTAAATTCAAGTAAATAAGGAGTAATTTCATGTGTTAAAAATGAGTAAACATTCAATTGCATCGAGAGTAAACTCAGAGTATAAAGTAGCCCCTACACATAAAGTGGGGAAATGTGTCCCCATGTTGTAACGTGTAACGTCGGAACTCTACTCTGAGTTTTTCCCAACACGCACTTGGCCAGTGAATTTTGTACTGGTGTGAATTTTCATCTTAATCTGATTAACGTTGGAAATGCGACTGAGTAACAAACTGTCAAACACACAATCATCGAAACTTTCCATTTACATAAAGTATAGGGTTAAGATAAGGCAGTGTAATATACTTAAATAAATATATTTATAAATAGTGTATCTATAAGCGCCTATCACTAGTAAATTTATTTATGTTTTCCTAAAGACTGACTGGTAGAGAGTTCAATAAAGATTTAATAAATAAATAAGACCCACCCAGACAATTGTTCTGACAGTTATTCAATATCTGTTCATAAAGATGTCGAACTTACTTTGGGCAAACCAAATAGCATCTCGAAATCTCCGAAGTAACAGCCGGGGCCAATCGACCTCTCCACCTTGCCGTTGTAATTTACCAGATTACAGTGACCCTGAATAAAATGAATTTTGACCCTGATTAAAAAGTTAACTTACATCCTTGTATTAGATACCTACAAGGATATAAGTAGAAGACGTTACAACCCAGTGATTCAGGTTCAAAAAAGGGCTAATTATGATATTATGCTAATATTGCTAAACAAAAAATAAAGATAATAACTAATGAACCCGATCTAGATCGGTCATTTTGGGAATCTTTGGGAGAGGCAGGCATGTCCAGCAGTGGACGTTATGCGGCTGAAATGATGATGATGATGAACCCGACCACAAACAAGAAGATAAGGATGATAACATTGATAACATTGAAAATGTGGCGAGATGTAGAATAGATGAAAGAGATGTCAACTGGTAAAATAAAGATTAACGTTGCTCTGATAACGTATGTCTAAATTTTTTGTAGATCAAGGTTTTTATTGACTCCTTATCGAACAGAGTGAGAACATGGTAGAAGAAATGAAAGGTAAAGAACAGGTTTAACGAACCTATGATATCGTGCACAAACTGCCATAAAATATATAAGTATCGCGTAAAACTAAAGCCTTTTAAACTGTTACGTTTATTTCTTCGATTCTTGGTATCCTTGTGACCATTGACATGTATATTATATTTAGAGAATAAAAATAGGAAAAGCACACCCTGTGCTTCGAAATAGCACAACTAAGGATGCAACCGGGTTCGGGCTAAGAAGAAGAAGATATACTTATGTACGTAGGTATAGGGTCTATGGCAAGGGGACTCTTAAAGGCAGGTGATAAAAATGAAAGATCTCACTTTCTGCAAAATGTACATGTCGCGTCCAATGTCACCGGCGTGTTGAACAACCTCGTTGTCGGGCAGCACTATGGTCCTGGAATTAGCTGACACCGTTTGGAGATAGTCGCGGTTGCTTTCCTGCAACAAATCAGTTTATCGTTGTTGTGTCCCTGAAGTTTATAAATAAAATAATATTCTACTTTATTACAAAGATTGAAAAGTATGAACGTTATTTCCCATTCGTGAATATTTTTAGCGATTTACTTATGTTCACTGAAGAAGATATTTCATGAAATATACACCATATTTTGTAATTAAATCATTATTTATTCTGTTTGGAATTCTGGACTATTTTAAATAATTATTTAGGTTAAAATATAAGTTCATTCCGTGTTTAATCGTATGTTAGAATCAAGTTCTGGCAAACTAGAATATACCTGGAAAATAGGACAAAATAGTAATGTTTCCACCATTTCCACTGAGAGAACCTCTTGCTGAATATTTGTCGACATGTCCTTGAATATTTCCTTGGGTGACACTGCGTTATTGTAGTACCTGATACAATTGTTAGAATCAAATAATTAGGAAAGGTTCACACATCATCGCACTAAACGTGGATTACTTCGTAGGAAATCGCTGACTGGGAATCGTGAGTTAGAAATACAAATAGAAAGATAGTATTTCAAGAAAATGTTCTGAAAACGCACCTGCTTGAATAGACAGAAGGTGTAAGCGCCGAGGGACTTACATTCTTTATTCTGTATTGTTGATATTGAAATAAGTACAAAGAAGGCATTAAATTGTAGATTCCTTATATTGATTCATACTTTCAAATCACAGAGACCTTTGTCAAAAATACAGAAATGAATCTGCAATGTAAAAACAGTCGGCGACCGTCGCGCGACACCGGTCAAGTGTCACGGGTATAAGAGTCCAAAATTATTCGACAGGTATATTCAAAAACTTCGTTAAGGCTAAATACCCCCCTCCCCTCACCTGCAAGAAAAATCTAGGAGGCTCTACTTAGAAAATCCATTTTAGAACCACAAAGAGCAATCCTGCTGAAGAAAACCTTTGGTTCAGAAAAGACCGTATTCTTTGCTTATTTCTGTATTATATATTATATCGTGTCGTAGGTACAAATACAACCAAAAATATTTCGTTTCTGGTCACATTTTAATTTACGTTACGGCTATCTTGTACCCTAAGATTTAATGTAGAACTATTTACCATTGAACTAGGAAAAACTTTTTCACTCTTGACTTTATTTTTCCACTGACATGATTAACAGTTAAGAAGTAAAAGAGCTCTGCCATAGACCCCTGCCAATGAAAGAAAACAGTAAATTATGATAACACGCACGTGAAATAAAACATTTTGTATAATCTGGTCCTAGGGCCTGCGGCAAATTTTATAAAAATTTCACAAGTATAAACGGAATTGCAGAATGGAGCGGCAGAATTACATATTCAACGGTTGAACGGTTGAACCTATTTTCATCAAACAGCTAAGAGCCACTGCAATAGAACTTGCTTTCGTATAAAAAATATACTCACCTTAAATGCTAATTTTCTCCTAGTTTCGAGTACGTAAACACTGCATATTTTTGCCACATAAAAGTTATACAAAAATGCACCGGCCATGAACATGACAACGACCTGAAAATACGAGTAATAATGAAACGGTGAAAGTCTGAAACTGGAACCAAATTTGGCTAAGTTCGTTTATTTCGGAGGTTTTTATTTCGGAGGGTTGGTAATAAGCCTCGCTGATAAAAAGGATTTATTTTTCATTCAAAGTGCATAAAAGAAACTGGGAATTGAAGTTCTTAGCACATTTTTTTAAAAACTTTTATAATTACGTCAATAAGTTTTCTAATTACAAAGTAATTATGTTATAAATATTACATAATTACTTTGTGATTTGCAAAGGTATTGATTTATAAAGTGTATGTTTCAATAAAAAGACATGTCAATTGTTTAAATTTTTTTAAATACCTAACCAAATGGAGTATAGCTTGGTTCAGGATTATTGTGTTAAATCTTTAGAAACAGCACATAGTGGCACCGTAACACTTTTCCTATTTCACCTTTGTAGAAACCCCACTTTCGTGAACCACTTCTCTTGAATATTACATAATATTCATCCCTGGTGATGCCGGAGGTCACATTACGGTTTCTTATTTGGCCCGGTAGGATTTCTTTCAAGAGCTTGGGGTATTTTGTAGCCTCCGAACGAATCGATTTTGTGTTACATGAAATATTTACTTTGCTTATAAGTAGCAATATGGCTCTTTCCAACGTGTCGATAACATTCAACGAAAAAATCTGAAAATATTTCCACTCCACGATAATAATACACACGTTAAGTAAAGTAAATACACAGACACAAGTACATGTTTTATTGCAGTATTCTAAATTAATGCTGTTAAGAGTTATGATAAACTTTTTCAAAAATTATATGTATAAGCTTTTTATAGTGTTCCGTACCCAAAGGGTAAAAAAGGTACCCAATTACTCAGACTCCGCTGATTGTCTGTCTTTTATCAGACTGTACCTCACCAACAGTTACAGCTAGACGTTGAAATTTTCACACATGATGTATTTCTATTGCCACTAAATAACAAATACTAAAAACAGAATAAGTTTTTTACCTCGATACCATAAAATAAACGTGATTTTTTATAGATAATCGTACGGAATCCTTCTTGCACGAGTCCGACTCGCACTAGGTCAGTTATTTTTATGAACAAGCAAATTAAAAAATGGCATTTTTATCTTAGGTGTTAAAATATATAGCATCGTTGGACTTACTTTGGAGCTAGCTCTATCGATTTAAGTTGTCCTTATCTACATTTTATAATTTATTAAAAGATCAACTAAGAAGATCTAAGAAAAAACTCAAAATTATATTTACTTACTAAGATTAGATCTCTTGATCCTGGAGCCAGATCAGAAGCACCATTGAGCGTGAAGACAGCTGTTCCGAAGGCGAAGGACGTGACCGTGGGCCGCTCGTGGCGGGCGTCGTTGGTCATAAACACTTTCGTTTCCCAGTAAATCAGTTGGGACATCCAAGATTTCTATGAAAAATTCAAAATTTGATATATTTACTTAACTACTTAAATGAAAACTACATATAAAAACTTTTGTAAAGATCCCTAACCGAGATTAATATCCTTTTTTATTAAGTACAAATATTTAAAGGGTGATTAAGTCCATCATTTTGAACAACTTTTCCCAATAAACATATAACTACGTAGTATATTATTACTCTGTGATATAACGAAATAAAATAATTAAAATGGTACTATCTAATCAATACATATAATAAAACAGTAGGAACCGCGTGTCTGTACATTTGATAAAAAATACAAAAAATGGATGTGGGCGATAAGAAAAGAGTAACAGAACACAAAAAAGATTTTTTGGATTTTTTTTGTCTGTCTGTCTGTCTGTCTGTCTGTCTGTCTGTATGTACTCGCTAATCTTTAAAACTACTGAACAGATTTTTACGCGGTTTTCATTAAAAGATTAAGCTCATCCCTGAGCAACAATTAGGCATTGTTTCATCGAAATCTGATATAAAAGTTATCATCATTTATAGTTTAAAGATAATTTTTCTATAGGCGATTGTTTGTCTGTTAGTACACGCCAATCTCAGGAAATACTGGACGGATTCGAATGAAACTTTTTTTGTTATGTAGCTGTTAAGCCTGAGCAACATATAGGCTATAATTAAATAAATAAATAAATAAATAAATAAATAAATAAATAAATAAATATATAGGGACAAATTACACTGATTGAGCTAGCCCCAAAGTAAGTTCGAGACTTGTGTTATGGGATACTAACTCAACGATACTATATTTTATAACAAATACATATACATTGTCCTTTTTTATTAAGTACAAATATTTTAAGGGGTGATTCAGTCCATCATATGGAACAACTTTTCCCAATAAATGTATATCGAAATACGAAAAGAAAATTTTCATTTTCCATAGTAATGATATCACGTGACTACTTCGATTTGTATGAAAACCGAAAAAATATTTTTCGTATTTCGATATACATTTATTGGGAAAAGTTGTTCAAAATGATGGACTGAATCACCCCTTAAAATATTTGTACTTAATAAAAAAGGATATTGTATAGATAGATAAACATCCAAGACCCAGGACAGTTTGAAAAGGCCATTTTCCAACTTGCCCTGACCGGGAATCGAACCCGGGACCTCTGGGTGGCGGACTAGCATGGTGACCACTACGCCACGGAGGTCGTCTAGGTCCAGCTAAACTATAATAAGAAATATAAAAATGACGTCTTAGCAAAAGTTATTCAGCCTGATGAACTTTTATTGTTGAGGTATAAAACTCGAAGATCTGGAACACCTGATGCAAAAAAAAAAACGGTCCAGCTAAACTGTTAGAAATATATATTAATGACGCATTAGCAAAAGTTTTTCAGCCTGATGACCATATTTATTTTCCGGAGTCCTAAAGTCCACGCGAACGAAGTCGCGGGCATCAGCTAGTATCCTCTATGAGAAATTAGCCTCCCATACAAGTTGAGCGATCAGCTAATCGGAGTTTGTGTGAAAAGTAAAAAAAATATTTTTCGTATTTTGATATATGAACTAAATTTACTCTTATATAAAATAGTTTCAGTATATTATGTAGACGTTATATAATATATATGTTTGTACTTTTATATTTTTTGTAGAATGTTTCATAAAATGAATGTGTGTGTCATAAAGTAGGGACTTTATGACATTTTCTCCTCTGGTTTTAGGTTGAAAGGAAGAGATCCCTTAAAGGGATAAGTCGCCGTTGTGTATTTTTTGTACAATAAAGAATTTACATATACCTTACATACACATTGATTACCTATCTTATGAGGAAGATGTAGGCCAGCACTGTTATCAAAATTGACTTCACTTCGTATCCGGGCGACAGTATTGTACATTTTGTGCCCTGACCTGACGATCTCCATGGCCCCACGGCTTCAAAGTTTCAAACCCAAAGGGCTTAAATAAGTACCTATTTTAATTATTACGGCTTCTGTGGCTTACTAATAGCTTCGCGGTAGACCAAAGTACTCGTAAATAGTAGATTGTGCTACAACTGCTATATTTTTAAGGCGAGGGAGGTGAAATCCTCAGTGAAGCGATAAATTCTTAAAGAAACATTTTTTCGGAGAACTCCAACTTCTAATAAAATTTTCTCTCATAACTTTGTTTGCGTGGTCCTTCATACCTTTTTATTTTCATAGGTAAACTTGATATTTACTATCAGCTTAAACTCTCGAAAACGTATCCAAATTTACACACATAATTACATGCCAATTCATTACTTATGTTTACAGGATATAATCTGTCTAATCTGTGGTTTACAATATACAATTATGCATCAATCATGTATTGTTATGATGTTTTTCTTAAAATTATACTTTTTTTCCGAAGCGAAGAACATAAAATTTTTTCATTCATGTCGATGACGACGGTATGAATTCCAAATTTAAAAAATTACGACGCCTATGCCGAGTTTTAAAACTAAGTTCTTTTTTTGCTGGACTGCCAACATTATTTTTGATTCAACGTAGATTGCACTCGTGTTCAGTTTTCAAATTGTTTTTTCTTTTTCACTTTTCTTTAGTAAATTAAGCACCAAATGTTTTAGAATAAAAACGTTGTTATCGAAATAGATTAAATAAAAAATAGTTTTACTAACATTAATCACCAGCATGTTTTTTTTTTGTTGTAGAAAACCAACTGGCATTTATCTGTATGAATTGGTCAACAGTTCAAACATATATGAGGCTAGTTTTATCAAGATATCTTTTAGCCAACCCGTCCACCTAGGGATTATAGATTATGGCCAAATCCTCCCTTTATTGGGAGACGCCTTCAGTTCAGCAGTGAAACGATATAGAATATAAAGATACGAAGAAATAGTACTTATAATAGTACTTTACTCACCATATAGCACAACATTCTTGGACAAGCGTACAGATACAGCAGACATCCAGACCAGTAGGAGAAAATAACAAACAGGAGAGCGTACTTGACAAGACACAGAAACTAAAAAATATAAATTCGACAACATATTTTAATGAGATATACAGTAATAATATCATTTGAGGAGCTCCGTTGCTCAGCGGGTAAATGCACTGCTAGCGCTTTCCGCGCTTTGCGCGTGGTCCGCGTTTGGATGGGTGTTATGTGGCAAAAAACTATTCGAGCTCTTTTGTGCTACGGAAGGCGAAAACAGAGAACGGGCAGGGAAAAAAATTGTATCATCTACAGTTACTGCAATCACCATTCCGTTTGCCAGCAGTGTGCCGATTGTGGAAAAATTTGGTCCAGCGGTGGACTAAAAGCTGGAAAGAAGAACTTAATTTTGCGATTCTAAACTCTCTTTCTCTCTCTTTGCCTAGCCACCATCATCGACCCTCTCTGTACTACAAGAGCCATATTTAGTCAGAGCAGCCAGAGGATTTGGTCTACACTCTCCACGCTGACCAGATGGGTTGGAGATGTCTCATGATTATAAGCTTTAATTAGCTTGTATTTCCTGAGTCGCCTTCTACGACATCGACGAGAAGACTTGGAGTGGTCATATTCTACTCTGCCGGAAATCACATCAAATTTGTCATGATGATAGTACCTAGTAGATTTCGTTTTAAGTTTCACAGCCGATTGCCAACTGACGCCAAGATAGTAACCACTCTTTGCGATACTAAACAGAGGTCGAAATTACGTACCTTAATATTCGCATTGAAGTACTGCTTCCAACGGTAAATATAGTCCCAAATATGCCATACTTGGAGCAAGGGGAACAGTTTGACCACTTGACCAATGACTGACTTGCCGGAGGGGTCCAGGGTATCCGAAAAAATGTAGAGCGGGAACACTGACAGAACATCCAGGTAGAAACCCAGGGTCGCCATTTTGACTTCTGATATTTGCTTTACAGTGTTTTTTACCACATTCTAAAATTTAAGATAATTTATAAAGTTGCCCATTAGTCATATCATTGATGAAAATTTCTATGGTTACATGTTAATTCGCCACGTCTGCAGGCAAGGCAAGTTGGAAATATTCCTTTTTCGAATCATCATGGGTCTTGGGTGTTATGGTTGAGTAAGTATACAATAATGGAAGTTTTAACTTAAAAAGTGAATTTCGACTACATTTTGGTTGTGTAGTTCCGTAAAATTATATATCTTACGTCTTTCTGTTAATGATGTTCTATGGTGGAGGAAAGAAGTCCTTAAATTACTCAAAATTAAAAGTATAATTCTAAAATGTACTTGCATAAAGAAAGGCTTATTACTTAGATAAGCTTAAGTACTATCCGACTTTCACAAATTTACAAAAAGGTGCTGCCCAACCCATACCGCGGGGGTTTTGCATAAAAAGCTTTGCCTAAAATATTTTTGCGCGCAGACGGTGAAGATATTTTCATAATTCAACTTTGCACTGAATACCGCATGTATACCTTGAAACCTTGTATGTAAAATGGTAAGAGGTAAGTTTATGATAAAAATGAGACAATCTTCATATATGGACTGGTAGTAATTTATCTTCTCTCTTAAAGGTACAACGGAATACGACAGCGTGTTTTGCTGTACTGCAAATGTTGTGATGACTTAATTTGTTATCAGCTAGATAACAACTAGTCAAATCAGACACTTTTTTCTAAACCTCAAAACAAACTTTTTTTATGGGATTTGTATAAAATACTTGTGAGTTCATGCTTTTTTGGAGTCAAATAGCGGGCTAAGTATCATCTTTTTTGCATTAATACATCATGTTGAAAATGGATATGATCAATGAAAAGTGACACTCTTTTGCGACGTTTTATTTTATGAACTGTGTACCGAATAATTTATTTTTGACCCAGTCTTATCAGATATTTTTTTTCTAAACGTCAAAACAAACATTTTCTATCCGGTTTGTATGAAATGTAGCTTAATAACGTCGACGATGAGTTTCTTAGAGTCAAATAGCGCTCTCAATATTCTGCAATAATAAATAGAATGGATATGTATGATCATGACAACGTGACATAATTTTGTGACGTTAAATTTTTTAACAGTTCCAAACAATTAATTTCAAGTGGAACCCGGGAAAGTAGGTACCCGACTGTTTCAAGACTTGGCTTTTTGAAAAAATTTGCTCCAAATATTTTTTTCTTACACAAAAGTTTTAGTTTTTACTAATTATTATAAACTAAAATTATCGTCGCTAGCTACAACACCGCGGACCGCGGTCCATAAAACATGCATATTTTTTTATTTACTTATATAATTATTTCTTGTGCATAATATTTTATATCTTCTTTATACCTTCTTACTAAACGTACCTTTTCAATAATAGCAGTAGTAAGCTGGATGTAAATGTTCAGCAACAGGCCGGCTATTACCATAGTGCTGAAGATCACTTCAAAGTCTGACCTTTTTGTGTCCAAGGCGTATAACGGTGACATTATGCACAAAGATAGAACCATTAAGAAATGCGCAACATCAAACATTTGAGTCTGAAAATATAAAACAATAAAACGGTCAAGTGCGACTCCCACTCGTATATAAAAGGTTCCGTATCTAATTACAACGTTTTAAAAAAAATTTTTTTTGTTGCTATGGCAGCCACAGCAATACATAATCGGCAAAAATTTCAAGTATCTAGTTAATGCTATTATAAAGGTCGAGTTAAAAAACGCTTAAAAAGTCACGTATATTGTATGAATTTTTAACTTTATTTTAGTTTTTGCATTTTTTGTTATAGCGACTATTGTAAAATCTAGCTATTACGGTTCAAGATATGGAGACCTGTGACAGGCGGGTGGACAGGGCGGACAGACAGCGGAGTTTTGGTAATTCCCGTTGGCACCCTTTGGGTACGGAACCCAAAAGGCGTCACGGTACAGCCAGTAGGCAGCGCTCATTTTAATGTGCGTACATACATCACAGTTTTATTGTTAAGTTTATTTAAAATACAAAAATTAAGTTTATTAGGAATTTTTCCTCGCAAGTGTGTTCAGTAATGTCGTACGATGTATGTGCGTATATTGGTTAAACACACTCGGCTATATTTCGCATCGTGTGTTATAACCACCATTACTTACTCATATCGTAATGTACTATTTCCGAATTTTAGCACGCTAGCCTTACATATTTTCTGTTTGGTCTAATGGTTGATCGGGAGAAAATGTTCTACGGCATTAGGCTATTTTTATTAAATATACCTATAAAAATAAAATACGTACGAATGCTGTATTAGGCTGCAAAATCCACGGGAAATTCGCCTTTATACATATTTTAGGAGAATCAATAGTCGTTACTTTCCTAGATATTTGATATAATTCCAAATATTCCTTGGTAAATTTCGGCTGCCTCGTATTATTCTCATCTATAACAAATTATTCAATCAATTTTCGGTTACAGTTCAACATAAGAGATTCAAGCAACATTATGCTTTAGTACCTTTGTAATACATGTGAGAATCGTCTACAAAAGTCGGATCCTCTTCTTCGACGCCTTCTAAATTGTCTTTAAGCACTTTCATAGGTCTGTAACGAGTTCGAATTAGTCTCGAATCTCCTTTGTCGTATTCCTCTATCGCTTCCTAGAATCGAGTTTCAGATTAGTACTTATATCTAGACGTACATACATTGGAGCTTACTTTAGTAGATCTATCGAGTAAGTTCCACGAGAAGTTGTTGAGGAACTTGGCCCAGGCCTATTATTAGCGGTAATGTAGTTAATTGATTAATGGACGTGGTGTCGATTACATGCACACACAAAAATCAACAAAAATTAAGAGAAAGTAATTTTTGTATAAAAAGACTCACGAAAAAGCTTATTTGCAGGCCAAATTAAAAAAAAAACACCGACAGGACCATCTAGCGATGAGTGGCGGTACTACATATTACAACCAACTGATGTGATGTTACTCGTAAGTGGAATTGAATCCGTAGCGCCTTCTATTATTTGCCAGGTAAATTAAAAACCTGATATTTTTAAAACAGCTGAACTGATTTTTATTAAATATAGCTAAGAACCAACACAACGGAACTTTCTATCACGTAAAAAACACAAATCGAAATCGGTCCATCCGTTCAAGAGCTACGATGCCACAAACAGACAGACAGACAGATATTACACCCCTCTTTTTGTCGGGGGTTAAAAGAATACTTCAGTCATCACAATACATCATCCAAACTAGGACATATTTTAATGCCACTTCAAAAACACTAACCTGCCTCTTTTTTGATGTTCGCAATCTCTCATTAATTTTCCCTCTCACATAGTTCAACATAACAGGATGTTCCTCTGCAACTCTCATGAAATCTGTCCTGCGCAACACCTGCAATGAATAAATAATGTTGTTAAAACTAATGTAAGATAAATTAATTCTGAGTACCTACTTTATAGTTTTTAAAGTAGCATTACGACTAAACTGCACGTTGCCACCCCAAATGCGCGCTCTGCGGCACTAAACGAACGTTTTTAGGGTTCCGTAATAAACAAGGAACCCTTATAGTTTCGCTATGTCTGTCTGTCCGTCCGCGGTTTTACTCGGAGACTATAGGTACCATAGAAAGCTGTAATTTGGCTTGTGTATGTATATTAATTATGCCGAGAAAGTGGTAAAATAAAATCAAGAAAAAAAGGTATAGGGCGATCAAAAAAAAATTCATACAAATTCTATAGAAATTAGATTTTAGACGTTTTTATAGCATAAACTCAAAGTTGGCATTCGTAACTACGGAACCCTACACAGCGCGTGGCCCGACACGCACTTGGCCAATTATTATTTTTGATTGGAAAAATCTATTAATTTAGTGACGCCACATTTCAAAAATTGCACTTGTAGTGATAGTCGTTTAAATCGACTAAAACTAGTCGACTGACTACACTATGTGAGAGAACCGTACAAAATATTTTATTTCATTTTATTAAAACTAATGTGAGACATACACATTATTAAAATTAGTTAACGGGTTACTCACGTATAGAGTCGATGCGGATGAAGTCGAAACATGTCGGCAGTAGCTGACTCTACGTGAGTAACCCGTTAACTCATTTTAATAAAATATTCATTCTTGCAATGGATATTAAAATTCATCCCAGGTATTAACGTATTGCAATATCGGATTTTAATATATTTAATGGCACTCGCCTGAAGCTCCACGTAAGTAGCCGCTTTCACAGTAACTTTTGACGGGATTGAATGAAATAAGCTCAGTTCGCCCAGTACCTGAAATACGGAATATTCTTTATAAGGGTTCTTTAGGCATTCAGAAATGTTGCATATTTTTTCATAAAATATTTATTGTCTTGAAACGCCATGACGGTCACCTGGTGTGACCGAAAAACAATTTATAAGCCATTGTCTGCAATGCTAGAAACCGATTTATTACAATGGCAGTCTATTTCAGCTAGACAGACGGTAAGCCTGTTGAACACAGAAATTAATAACTGTCTGGGCCAGAGGATTTAACACATGTGGTTGGAATTCATGGATCAGCGCAAAGTGTTGCGCTCGTCATATCGTCACATTTTTTAAGGCACACATAAGGTCTCTCTTGCGGCGACATCAATAAGGTGACGTGACTGTAAGTGTTCATTCTGACATTAGCCTGATTTCGTACTGTAAGTGACCAAATGGCTTGTTCACGTCATCCGGGATGTCAGATGCCGATCCCGTTCATCCCGAAAAACAAAACGTGTAGTTTTCCAACTTACCGCTCGCGTAAAATACAAATTGATCGTATTTTAAAAACCGTCCTGTCAGCGAAAAACAATATTGTTTTACGCAGAAAACATCGATAATTTGTCAATGCTTTTCTAAAAATTTAAACATAAATAAAAAAGCAACGTGAAATGGTACGGATTTCCTATGATTGGTTTCGATGACATATCTACGCTACAAATCTCAAAATTACGAGTAGTCAAGACCACTCGTTGCAAATCCTTCGCAAACTACCGATTCAAAAATGCGCCCGTTTGGAAATGCTCGTGCAAACCCTTCGTAATGTGAAAAGTGATTTCAAAAATACGTCTCCAGGCCCCTGCACATCTCTCGCTGCGACAAGTATTCATTAGAACGGAATCTCCTAAGGTCCCCGTCCCCGCACCTCTCCCTCATTCTCGCCTTGTTGAGGCGGCCAGGTGCCCGCAGCCGACCACTCAATACCCTCCACAAGTCGAGAACGGGGGACAGGTTCTGTATGTAATACTCATATAAATTCTGTTACATTGAGGAGGTTTATGTTGTAGTGTTGATACTTACCGTGCCTTCCTTAAAAGCAATGATAGGGCTCTCATCATCCTCATCCGACAGCATCTCGATGACCCCTCGCTTGATGCAGATCATACCCGTCTTCACCACGTTCTGGCTCCAGATGTATTGCCCCGTGAGGTACAGTTCGTGTTTCATTAGCAATGAAATTTGACGAAGGAAAGCTTCCTCTAAAATTAACATTTCACTAATGTAAATGTAGTTACTTAAGTAACTCTCAACTATAATTACACAAAACATGGGTTATACGGAATAAGGTCAAGGAGGTGGGCTGGATAAAAAATATATTTTATTTGGTCCGTTAACTAGATAGTCCAAAAATAAAGAAATCCATATTATTTGTATTAGTAAAAGTTCACAAAGCTACAGTGCTTTGAATTCGGAATAGGGAAACGAATAGATTTACGTCATCTTTGGTTAAAAATCTTTAAATGCCCTGTGTCTTCGTCATTATTTGCTATTCAGAGAAAAGAAAAAATATGTGCAATAAATAATCTATATAACGAGATAAAAAAAAATCCCGATCACTATAAACTGGAATCATCAGGTCTTATTAGTCTCCACTGCAGGAGCACGAGCCTCTCTGTATTACTAGAGCCATATTTGGTCAAAGCAGCCAGAGGCCTACACTCTCCACGCTGGCCATTCGGGTTGGAGAGTTCTAATATTGTTTATAAGCTTTGTTTAGCTTCATTCATATTTTCTAAGTCGCCTTCTACAACATCCACGGGAAGACTGGAGTGATCTTATTCTACTTTGCCGGAAACTACACGGCAAAATGATTTCTACTTATTCTGGTCATAGGCAAGTGACCGTCAAAATGCATATTGGAAAAGAAAGAGCCCGAAAGCGCACGCTGACTGAACGTAGTTCGGCTAAGGATGCAACAGGGATGTGTAAAAAGGGCGGTGCTTCCCGACGAATGAAATGGAGAGCACTCTAGAAGGCGGTGACATATGTGTATAATAGTGACAATGAAAACAGAAGATACATGAACATAGTGCCTTCCCCTTAATAGAGACAGTAAGAAAAGTGCCGATTGACACATTCTTATAAAATAAGTACTTTATAAAACTAGGTCAATGTAAAATTACTCATTAGTCTGAGTTTAGAATAGATCGTAATATTATTAGCGTTTTTCTTTACAATATAGATATGCGTTAACATATGGAAAAATGACTTTAGATGGCACACAAACTGATACTTTACCTGCGTCCCTAAAAAGCAATGAATTGTGAAAATGCACGATGTTTATATCGAACACAAGTTCCATCCGAAGGGACAACGGCAGTTTCTTCAGTTCGTCAGACGTCAGCACGCCGTCTTTTATCTTCCAGAGACGTTTCTTGTACAGCTTTGCCTGCGTCATCAACCACGCTGGAGCCCCGCGTAGTTCAAGGTAACTTATCATGTGATGGTACTGAAATTAAACAATTTGCCTATTGTGGTATGTAAATATTTAAAAAGAAAATTGTCGTAAGTGAATCAGACTTATCTTTACTTGCCTTAGCGCTTTGAATAGGAATGTAGACTGGGTAATAATATTTTATTTAGTCCGTCAACTAGATTGTCAAAAATAAAGGACCCATATTTTTTCGTTTAATAAAGTAGTACATATTTACAAAGTTACAGCATTTCTATGTATCCGAATGGGGTGATTTACGTCATACGCGAAATTTAAATGCGCTGTATGTTGGTCATTATTTGCTTATCAGAAAAAAGAAAAAATAACTAATGAGCTAAAATAACATTTTTAGTCCATGTTCGAATTATGCGCTGCCCTCGTAGCATGGCACCATTGATAAATCCAGATAAAGTTTATATAGCGCGACGGACTTTCCCATCCCACTCGTTATTATTACGTAGAGCGAGATAGTTATAAATGATAGCGCTCGATAAACTGTCGCCGGTGCCATGGTACGGGGGCAATAGTGCATGTTTAATCAATTTACATAGGTTTATAAGTAATATCATAGCATTAACTTACCTGATCTACAAACAGTGCTCTGCGAGACCTTACCAGCACGAATTCCCAAGCCACAAACCCTATGAACTGGAATCGGTAGACCACGTAGCCTATCAACATCAGACATGAGGTCAGCCACTTATCTGAATCGAGCTGAAAAAAATTACATAAACTGGACACGTAGCCGTCAGATAGTATCGTCCTATTTCAATGTCAAACAAAATTAGATCTTGTCATTATTTGTAAGCGCTCAATATCCCTTGATACTGAAACGCGGGCATGTCTAGCTGTGTATGTCGTGCTGTTTTGGAGCAAAGGTCTTTGTCTTTATAGGTTTTGCAAAAGGAACTTCTTTTTTCAGAGTCTCTCAACTAAAAGTATTTAACTTTTACATAATTCTACTTTTCCCTAACTACACACATAAAAATCCATGCAGCCGTCTACGAAACCGTAGGGTTGAAACTACCTACAGTACTCTATCTACCTAGTAGAATTTTTACCATAAGTTACTTACCATTGGGAAGGTATCTCCGAAAATCACGTTGTATAAACGACAAGAGCAGTAATACCAACAGGACAGGTAACTGTAAATTAAATGATAAATAATAGGTGGGTAATCTATCAGCTAAACAAAATTTTTTTAGGTAGTCGGATATCCTATAACGTCTAACAAAATATACTGAAACAATTTAATAGAGAAGCCAGTCCATGATTTGAAACAACTTTTCCCAAGGATGTCGAAGCAAGAAAAATATATCCTAAGTTCTCATATATATCAGCTGTTGGAGCAGGTTGGGTACAAGAGTCACTCAAAACGTAGTCTAAAACTGTCTTATTTAAAACATGGACTAACTTATGTACTTGGTTTAAATCAGTATCTGCCCAAAACATGACAACCTCCCACAATATGCCCCCTTCGCTTGTCACTGTCAACTTCATATGGATGAATAATGGTTTAAACGAAGTCATAGAGTTAGTTCTCGTTTTATAATAAGACGGGATAAGTTTGCATAAGTACGCGGAAAATCATCATCATCAATAAATTTAAGAACTAGGTTTTTGTCGGTGGAGTATTTTCCATGTCTCCCTATTTTCTGCTAAATACGCGAAAAATACGCAGGTGGAAATAATATCTGCTGGAGTAGAAAGGTGTTTGATTGGAGATAAAGTGCAAGTGCAACGTGGGGCACCCACCAACTAGCTCCACAACCGACTTGAATGAATTCGTAGAAAATTCCTGGGTGTTCGATACTGGTCCAACAGTCATTTTGGAAATACTTGGTGGAGTTTGACGTCCAGAAGTGGACTTCTTGTAGCTGAAGTTATGATGATACAAGTATTTATTTAGTTTTTTAATTAGTGAAAAACTGCAGCTATTACAACAGACATCAAAAAAGAGGTTCAATTCGAATGTACTTTATATAGGTATATTTTTTCATGTATGTTCCCGGATTACTCGAAGATGCCTGGACCAATTTGGAAATGTAGTTTGGTTACTAAGTACTATTATGTATTCTGTGGTTTGCTGTTGAAATTCCTTTTAAATTAAAAAAAATATATGCATGTAGGTACATGTTAAAATAGTAAAATATACAATATAATTTGATACGTATTGCCCGTATTCATCTAGAACATCCTTTCATATTTATCAGTTCAGAACGGCTTTTTACAATGTTCAATTCCAAGCGTATATATTGCAGCTGCTACAATAGTTATTTCCAGTCCAATGTCCATAAAAGTGCAAAATATTTGTGGTTTATTGCTTGGTATGGTTCCTAGTCTCATATTATTGACACTGTAAGCGCTCTTACAAACGAGCGACGATATGCCCGCGATACATGTCTACAGTCGCCGACAATCGGCGACTGTAGCCGACAGGCTCATGGCAGATTAAAAATTTTTAGATTTACATGTGTCACGTGACCTTTTGTGACGGCGGCGGCGTCACCGTTAGTCGCCGACCGTCGCCGGCAGGTATCGCTCGTCCGTAGAGTCTTACCGATATAACACGTTTGGTACATAATCGTATATTACCTAATGTGTAAGGTTAGTTAGACACAAAAATACAAAAACTAATGCGATTTGGAAATATAGAAACGAAATAGTAACAAAATTAAAAAAATATTGTAGTAAAGAAAACTATCTACATTTGTATGGAAAACTCTAAGAATGGTCTAGAGTAGCGGCCGCAAACACCTAACTTACTTGTCAAACTTTATCTTATGGCTGTTGACGTAGTCGGGGTAGCCAAGCTTGTACCATTCGTCTTTCGGCTCCGCGTCTCTGTGTTTGTAATACAGTACACACGCGCCGAAATGTACCGTCAGCAAAACACAAATAACATTTTCCAGACAGTAGAACCATATTCGAGAGCCGCAGTGCACCTGTTGATCATTTGGTGTAAGCAGTCAGAGCTCCTTTTTCAACATTCGTTATTCTTCTCGCATTACGATTGTAAAAAGAATATAAATGTGAAGAAAGGAATCAAAATAATAATAAAGTACCTGGGCGACCGAGCTTTGCTCGGTTATATCTCAAACATAAACTACATTTTTTTTAATTTGTCTAAAAACAATACAAATTAAAAAAAAACATATAAACTTGAACATATAAAAAAAAACAAAAGTAAGTCACCGAGCGGGATTGAACTCGTATAACTTGTTTTTGCCGACCGCGTCTTAACCCGCTGGACAAGACGGACAGTGGCCGGCAGGACGAAATTAGCGACCATATTCTGCGTGGAAAGAAAAACGCATGAACACTCGAAAACACGCGTTTACCAAATTTCAGCGAAATCAATATAAGAATTGCTCGTTTAAAGGTATAAGATTAAGCACCCAAAATGTTTTTCTTTAAGGTGAATGCAAAGGGCTCTTCATTAAACTTTTTCCGCTAGATGGCGTTGATTTCAATATTTTCAGGTTTTTCTAAAATTCTAGCGTAATGGATTACTAGTAGGCAAACATTTTTGATCGGCGAGCCTGTAACATACTCTTTTATTTATTTTATGGCATGCTATTATTTTTCAGTCAATGTATTCAGAAAAATGCTGCAAAATAAAATCTGTCATTTTGTCTCGTATCACTACACTCACTCACACTACGACAGGAGCTTCAAAAAGCATGAAGATGGCGTATGGCATTGTTATAGATTTGAGTATCGCCACTAGATGGCACTTTTTAGAAAAAACAACTGGATAGCGCTTATTTTCAGTTATTTTTTCAAACAGCCGAAAATCATTTTAAACACGGCCGGCGATCAAAAAATGATCTCAGATTGCATATTTATCAACCACAGCTTTGACTCGTATAGCTAATCAAGCCTTGTATCGGGCCGGGGCACTCTTTGGTGGAAGGAAAACCCAGCGCGCAACAAACGTCGTCATAATGTACATGCATTGTAGATTTTTATTTTTTTAAATAAAACGAAATCGTACACATTGTTGAATTTTCTTTTTATTGAAGTTTAATTTTTATTACTGAAATAAAAAACAATTCATACAGAAATAATGATAAGTACATAATGATAGTGATTTCTTGCCCAGATAAATTGCTAAATATTGTAGTCATTATTCTGTGCACGATGACTAAAAATAAACTTTATAAGTAGTTTATTGCATGTTTGAACTTGAAATGTTGGATGATGGAGACAGCAAACCTCTGTTAGAGTTTATGTAATAGAAGTGAAACCTAATAAGAAACACTTCTGCATTTTTCTGATACGTATTTTCCCATGGACCTGAAATAGATTTTAAATATAAATATAAGTATCTATACAAAAATATATACGGACAAATCATACAGATTTTTAAATCAATCAAATTGAAACACAAGTTCGAGACTTGTGTTTCAAAAATAAGTGTCAAACATGGCGGCAAGTTGCAACTTAGGAAAACATTTTGAAACAGATTCTAATATGAAATGTTGAATCACGTATATTATCGTACAAATAACAATATTACAAAAGATCGCGAGTCCGTTCAACCACGCAGACAAGAAGTCCTGGCAAAAACGTCATCCGTGACATCCGTACTTTTCTTGCACCGCCGTGGATGAAGGCATTTTTGCTCGCCGCCTTATGTAATTTTGACTAAACAGCCGGTTTGATACTGCGGCGACCACTGAAATGTGTATACTTACATGTAGCGTGTCACCACTACTATCAGACACCCAGGCGACGTAAACGAATCTCAACTAGATACAACTTGCCTATAATAAATTATATTCAATATTCAAATGATTTCAACTTATGTCAAATCGTTATCGGTATCGTTTCAAACCTGCAAGCACTCGCTCCCTCGACTTTAACGGTCCCGAATATACGCGCCGTTGATATTTCTTTCTATCCGATCTGGTAGCCATTATTCCGAAATTATAATATAGCACATCTAGAGATGTGCCGTTACCGGCAACATCTGGTAGATATAAATCCCACCAAAAACATACCTGTTAAAAAGGGGGCCAAGTTCCTATTGGCTAATTGTTCGCCTAAAAAAGAGTTGAAATCCAGTCCAATGCCAAGTTTCGAAGAATAATAATTCAAAATTTGAACTTAGTAGATTTTCGTGCTGTACGTAACACTTGATTAAAATTAAATTTATTTAACCTGGGATTGGGTGGGATTTCAATACTTTTTTCAAGAAATCGTACCTTTTTTTCTTTTTTTGCCACGCCTGCTATACAGTGTGCATTATGAATACATGACAATATTTTATACCCCGATCCTCCTCCACCCTCCTCATCCTATTCTCATTGGAAACTGGAACTTATTAACATTAAAAAAAATGTTAGT
Organism: Acrobasis consociella; assembly: GCA_963555685.1. Lineage (NCBI taxonomy): Eukaryota > Metazoa > Arthropoda > Insecta > Lepidoptera > Pyralidae > Acrobasis > Acrobasis consociella. Next base: position 12,791,487 of record OY743115.1, read on the forward strand.
TCTGCTTGTTATGTGCTAAGAAGCCTCCGAGATGAAATTGATGTAACTCACCTTAAAATGGATTATTATACTCTAGTCGAGTCTAAAAATACGCTATAGCGTACTTTTTTGGGGAGGTAGTTATCTCTACAACATTCAAAATGCGTTCAGATCTCAAAAAAAGGGCAATAAGGACAATGGCGCGTATGCACCATCAGGAATCTTGTGAACCGTATTTCAGAAAATTAGAAATTTTGACCATTCCCTGTTTATACATTCTAGTATTGTTAGCAAATTTATCAAAGCATATACATGAATATGAAACTATTGAAGAATGAAAAGTGAGAGAAAGCACAAGACGTAAGGATTTGGTCGAATTTTCTGCAACCCGTTTAAACATTGTTAAGCATAGCTCTCAAGTTCAATCGGTAAAGCTTTTTAACAAATTGCCAACTGAAGTAAAAATGTAACTTTATGACAGTAATTTCAAAGTAAAGCTTAAAATTTTTTTTAAAGAAGTGTTTCTATAGTATCTAGGATTTTCTAATATGACACAATCTAATTGACATTGTATTTTTTTGACATAAGTTTGTATAGTATACCCTAAAAATGGGTACTCTTGAATTACATATTATTATTATTCTATTATTAAGTGTGTTAGAGTAAGCTGTAAATATTTAAAAACCAAAAATGTTTTGTTATGAAATAAATAAATGAAATGAAATTGTATCAATGGTTCATAAACATTTTTATTAAAAATTCGATATTAGATTGAGCCAACTCAAAGCTTGACCGATTTCTTAAATTTCTGATTTTTTTGTTAATTTACATATAATACACGACCTGTGTGCCAAATTTCATAACGCTAGGACAATTGGAAGTGGCCTAAAGGTTTTAATTACCGGTTGGCACTGACTGACTCACTGTCAGTCAGTGCCAAAATTAGCTATTTTCGCAGGGTCATATTTTAGGATATACTGAAGCTGTATCTATGAAATTTGGCGTACTACTTTTGTACTAGTATATGATTACGTAGGTACAATTTTATCTCTCTCCCTGCAATAGGCACTGAGCTACAGGGGGGTCGAAACGGTTCGTGTAAATAGTGCACGGCATAGGCGCTGCCTGTTGCTGGAACTTGGCCTGCGCACTACCGTGCGCTTAGAAATAAAAACAAACAAGTGCACATTACTAGTGATTTCGCAAGTAAAGCCACACCGGGAGTGGTCCGCACTTAGATGGGTGACCAGAAGTGGCACAAAAATGTCTCAAGCTCCTCGGTTCTTTGGAAGGCAGTTATAAGCCATATTATATGAAAGTCGTTTAGCTTTGTGAGATTCCTTTAGGTAGCTTAAAAAACTAACACCAGTGTAGGCCATTTACACACATAAACAAACAAAAAAACCGGCCAAGTGCAAATCGGATTCGCGCACTATACTAACACTAATGCGGGTTCCGTACCATTAGCAATAAAAAATCGCGTTTGTTGTATGGGAGCCTCCCTTAAATATTTATTTTATTTTGTTTTGTTTTTAGTATTTGTTGTTATTATAAAATTTCAACTATCTAGCTATCGCCGTTCTTGCGATACAGCCTGGTGACAGACAGACGGACAGACAGCGAAGTCTTAGTAATAGGGACCCGTTTTTATCCTTTGGGTACGGAACTCTAAGAAAAGAGTGTGTGTGTGTACTCGATGGCGTGTACTTATGTACAATCTACACGCGTTAGTTAGAAGTAATACTTCTTTGGCGTGAACATAAATACCGAGAAGATAGGTACGATCGCAGATTTTTATATAATATATCCAATGAATATTTGATATTTAATATAAATATCCCATAAAATAATTTAAACAACGAATTTATGAACTATGTCCAGGTGGTCCAGGTATTGCTAATTAGATTGTTCATGTAGTAGATTAGATAAGTCACGTTCAGAAGTTCGTAGGTTTATTGTGAAATTCTAAATAAAAAGTAAAGAATAATTTTTCGGTAGTATTCATTGTAGGTAATCAATACATACATTAGTAAGTATTTATTTTTTGTTTATGAATAAGTACATGTTTACCTACTAAGTATATACCTATTATTATTTCTTTGAATTATTATATGTTTTGAAAAAAATATTTGTTTCAGTTTCAGAACGCACTCTTTGGTATCGTAGAAATGAGAAATATTGTGGAGACTTGGAGAGAAATGCATTCGGTTTCAAAAGCAAACTGCGTTGCCGTCTCGTGCCGCTATGTACCTACTAGACTTTGCGCGTTGCCTGCTGCTGCTGGAACGGCAACGTTGCATACTTTTCACGCTGAGTCTTCTGACTTATTTTCTAAGCTTATTTTATGTAAAACATATAATATATACCTATTTACCCAAATAGATAAGAACTATGTCTTATTAAATAATAGTATTTGAGTATGGTATCAAACTAAGAAAACAATTATTTTTAATTTGAGAAGAATACACTTAGCCTAGTGGTGGTTAGTGGCTATCCTTTTTATTACAGCGCCATCTAGATGATGTCTAAGTACGAGTATGTCGTTGCAAGCATTGAGCTGTCAAAGTAGACAAATTCAGTAGTTTGTAATAAATCTGCCAGATGCCACTCCAAAATGAATTCTATTTATTACACACACATTGATAGAAATGTTAATTTTTGTCTGGTTTTAAATATCGTTTTTCTTGTAAAGTACTGTAAATTATTGTGAAAGATTGTAAAGGCGAGCACTACAACTTCATGAAAATTGGAAAATCGATTGTAATATGAGAAACACTATCCACATTAAGAGAATTGCTGTAAAACAAAATGTATGGAAGACCAAGGTTCGCAATCACCTTAAGGAAAATTGCCTTTTTATTGGAGGAACTCATACAAAACTGGATCCCAAGATTTCATAGCATAGGTACTGTACCTACTATTAATCATACTGATATCACACTCTGTCTAACTAACCCTTTCATTAACTTGTCTGAAGTATGGGAAAATTCTATAAATGCGCAGTATCGCCAGCCACCTTCCAAATAAAACGTACGATTCGAAGCCCGGCCTGTTTACAACTGAAATAAATATAGTGCGATTAAACAATTATACATACGCACATGCTTATAAGGGTTTTTGGCTACATGGTATTGGCTACATCTGGAAGCACAAAACAATGCTTTTGCAATCCTTTTCTGTCGTTCAGAACCAATAATCGTTAGAGCGAGAGGAAGCGACGTAACGCATCAGTTTTGGCAGGCCTGTGTCATTCCACGTTTATGTTTCGAAAATATACCTTATACATTATTATTATGAACTCCGGAGTGGAAATTCAGTGACATGAATCGTATATTTTAGAGTAATAAGAATGAAATTGGCTTGCAATGCACTTCTAGGTATCTAAACGAAAAGGTGACGAGTTTTGGTGCGACTAAATTAAACCATATCGCTAACGACATTAGGTAGATATTTCTTTAAATTCCTTTGCTGAGCAAGACTTCTGTACGTGAGTACTAGTACTTATTCTCTGGTATCGACGATTCCGCGTCGTTCCGTCGCTCTCTTTCGCTCTAGTGAATGACGGTTCTGAGCGACAAAAAAGGATAGCAGATTAGAAAAGTGCTATTTCGTGGTAACAAATGTAGCCCAACCCTAAAGTTTAAGTCACGAAATGCCTTTACGAAAACGTTATCATGGTATACCTACTTAAATGCGAAGAACCTATGTAAATCGGTGAGCTATAATGTCACTATTTGTTTTTAACACTTATAAATCCTCACATAAATACATACATGGTTCACGTATTTATGTGAGGTTCTTTATTCCGCCATAAAGATCTGCCTCTTCGAAAAAGATTTAGATGTATGGGGTGTTTATTACTAAAATAAATTACATTGCTCCGTGTGACATAAGATTTTTTGTTTTTATTATGTAATGAAATACTATTCTATTCTGTTTTTAACCTGAGTGTGCGTAAGTGGCCTGCTATCAGTTTTCATGTTGTTAAGAAGTATCTCTCATTCTTTGATATATTTACTTAATATTAAGGAGGAAAATAATCGATAAAATGTAGTTTAACTCACATATAGTTGTTACTGGTAACATCGATATTATATCGAAGGCAAGAAATACCAGATTCCTTCTGTAGACCCTCATGTGCATCCTCACTGCAGACCAGAATCTATGTATGCAATGAACCACCACGTCCCCTATGAAAATCCACTCCATGAAGTACATGCTGATGTCCACTATGTCTATTGAAGCTATTTGTAGATAATATCCGACTAGGAGGTGCGCCGTGTATTTGTAGATGATGGATAGGAGGAGAGTTGTCTGCAATATAAACAGTAAATTTATTTTAGAACGACTACAAAAAAGAAGGTTATCAATTCTACCCGTATGTTATTGTTTTGTATTGTGGTGGTCCTGTAACGTTTTGTTATGTCAGCTTTTCAGTCCTCCCGCACTCGGCGAACAGGTAAACTTTGTATTGAATTGTATTCGTTGTGTAGAATAATGCTTGAGAAAACCAGATTTTTGGTAAAGTTAACCACACACATAACCCTAGACTAAGTTGTCAATCGATTTTGTAGATTCAGGATGAAGTCAGTTTTTAGTTTTGAAAATTATTATAGAACATCTTTTTCTCCGTGTTTTTCGCCAAGCGAAGCTCAGTCACATATACTAGGATTTATAAAAAGCAAGACAATACATTTCATAAAATTCACAAAATATAAGTACCTGAAACCACACATTCCAGGGCAGATTCAAAACGGCGAAAGTGACATGCCTAAATTTGCCCTCCCAGAGAAACTGTGCTTTCCCGCCAGTAATCTTGATCCGGCCTGGATGCATCGTCATTATGCTGCCACGACTCCGGGTTTCCAGGGTGCCCATTGTGCTGTGAAGCGAGATTTAGAATCCTCATACGCTGCTTCGGAACACGAGGTTTAAGTCTCTGGTTTATTTCTTTAAGGCCATACCCAAATTTTCCGGGGTCCAGTGGCGCCGCCATTTAAAATAAATCATTTAAAAGGAAACGGAGATATCATTCAAAATTGTGTCTTGGTCAAGCCCTAGATAACCCTTAAAACTATTTTAAGAACTACTGTTTATAATTTAAAGTGCGAACGTGAAGCTTTTCTGCGCACATTAGCTAAAAGTGGCCGTTTTTCGCAAATGTGCGTAGAAAAGCTTCACGTTCTCACTTTAAACTACAAAAAGTAGTTTAAAAAATACTTTGAATGGGTATCTAGAACTTGACTAAGACACAATTTTAAATGATTTATTTTAAATGGCGACGCCACTGGACCCCGGAAAATTTGGGTATGGCCTTAAGGATATGTACCCATGTTTCTACATGATCACAGACCAGAAGTGACATTTTTAAAACGCGGTGTCACCTAAACGAATTGTCTTTCGATACAAAAAACTCTTTGTTTTGTGTCTCCGCTTTTGTGAATAATAGTGAACAAAAATGGCACCACAGATGAAGGAAAAACCCGGAACTAATATACCGATCTGGCTGTGGCTTTATGACACTTTATTTGGCTTTATGAAACAACAGAATTCCCAAGGAGGGTCCTTGGGAATTCTGTTGTTTCACGAGATGTTTGTGCTTAGTCATATATAATTGCCTTTTTCATCATTCATAGAAGGAGACAGAATTTAGAGTAGACTGAACTTGTTTTAAAATATTTGTACTTAATCATAAAGGACCTAATATAAGAGTAGTTTACAAAGTACATTAGTAGGTTAGGTGATATTTGCTCACCTAGTGCCTAAAGACGGCATGCTAGCACTCCTGGCTGTTCTTCCAGAATTCATTTTCTGCATCGCTTTATACTAAAAATATTGATCTTTTATAACATGAACAAATCCGTTCTGTATTCTGGTTGTGTATTTAAACCATGACCTACTTGATAATAAAACATTATTGTTTTAATTTCACTGTTGTTGATAAACAAAAAAGGTAAGGGAATGCATTGAATTAGAACAATCAAAATAAAAACACCAAATGTATTTATTATGATTGTTTCTGCTCATAAACTCCCTAGTGGGTCATAAAACTATTTGAAGAAAAAAAAAACACGCTTAAATGCTATTTTCCTTATCAGCTCATTGCTGGACTAAAGGCATCTGGTTATGAAGGAGAGCCATAATTATCACTGGATAGACGGACTGGTGTTAATATAAGCTCGTCTTTGGAGATTTTTGCTACCAGGGGATATTTTGCTACCAGGGGGACATTTTGTGAAAGGGACATTTTTCGAAAGGGACATTTTGCGACGATACGAATCTTTGTACCAAGGACGCTGCTGCCTGTCCTCTGTCATCTCGTTTAGTCACCTCTTAAGACACCTCATTAGCCGGCTCTTACGACATCGAAGGAAGTAGAAAGGAGTGGTGACAAATCGTATTCTACCCTGCCTGATGTCAGAAAATATTGTATTACTTTTACTTACACTGTTGATTATATTTGAATACTTCTATTTTTATTATTTAATATTAGTTTTTATTGTTACTTACCTACTTGAATTTTGCACTTAGTTCTATTCGATAATAGTGATACGGAAGAACAGAGTCTACGGGCACAAGATTTTATTTATTACTAGCTGTACCCGCGGGCTTTGCTTCCCATGGGAATTCCGGGATAAAGAGTACCCTATATCCTTCCCCGAGTCTCAAACTATGTTCATACCAAATTTCATGCAAATCGGTTCAGTAGATTAAGCATGAGGAGGTAACAAATATACAAACTCACTTTCGCATTTATAATATTAGTAGGATAGGATTATTTAATTAAATCCGCTTTCCGTTCCCTTTCAGAGTGCGCATAGAGTATTTATGTACAAGATAATCTTTTAGTACCTATTTAAAACTGATGTACGACACGAATGCAACAAATATGCTAGGTGCTCGTGATAAACTCTCGCTAATAATAACCAAACATCTTAATTGTATTGTACTTGATGTCATGTGATCTCGTGCGTGGCTTTTAGAGGCACTTCGTCAAACATGAAGGGCTCTTAAATGTAAAGACAGACATGCCCTCGGAGAAAGGGGTGAATAAATAAAAATGCCAATCATCCTCAGAATTGCACCCTCACAGTTTGTGTTTGTTATGGACACGCTAAAAGTGAAATAAAACACATAAAGACACATACAGCTAATTGATTTTATCGGTTTAAATAATATAATTAAATTGCTAGCTACATTGACAAGTCAACATCAATAGAGCTGATGATTCAGATCTGTAAGAGCCGGGAGATCATCAACTTTATATGTTGCAGATAGACTTATGCTGAGATAAATCTGTAAAGAATAACTCATGCGTTATACTAAGCAACATCTACGTTATGTAATGTCTTACGTAATGTCATGATCAACAATAGAATTCTCGTTTGATACAAGTTTGAATGAAAACTTTATAAGCTTTGTAAAAAATATTACAATAAAAAATACTGCACAATGCTACTTTGAATCAATTTACCCGTCTTGTATGGCAGTATTCTTTTAAGACCAAAAATATATTTTTTTAAATCCATGTAGCAAAATTAATGAGTTTACGAAAATCCGTGAATATTGAATATTCTTTTACGCAGAAAATTTAAGAATATCAACTTGAATAAAAAGAACAGCGTGAAATGGACAAACTTCATGACAAACAACACGAAGGCTTTTTTTGTCATGAAGAATATTTGTGGCGAAAGGAATTCGTAAATTGATTAGAAAATGAAAACGCTTTAATAATTCGTTGTATGATTCCTGCATTTAAAAATAAATCTCCAGATTTCTTTGGCCGTAGGTGTATGATGTATTTATTTATTTCAGGGTGAGGGAAGCAAGCAACCAAAGTCAGAATAACACCTTGCACTTGCTTCCACAAGCACTTGTGGCGACCTCTAGCAGAGCATTTTGGGTCTTGTGGCTAGCAGACAGAGCCCAGGGCCACAAGAATCAAAAGCCACTATTTAGCGTGATGATGGACGAGAAGGTCAAAACAGTGTTGGGTTGCAAGCCACATGACTACGTGGCTTGCAACTTGTGGCTTGTTAAGAAGAATTTTTGGGTATACTGCTCAAATACCCCTGATCGATGTTTATAACCTGTCTGGTGGGAGAAGTAGCTGGTACATCTATGTTTCAATATTGGTAGGAATATATTTTTTAAGAATCATAATTTTTTTTTCATCTAGCTTTCAACATTAACAGCTAAATCAGCACTATGCAGAACATAGAATGTTTCATAAAAATTTATTTTGTCTGCAGCCAGGGTGCAACGAGGAAAGAACTGAATTAACCGGTGGCGGAAAACAGATAACCGAATTAGCATAAATGGTTCACGCGGACGTAACCTGATTTGCAGTGACGGGTTAACGCGACTGAAAAATACAGCTTGTGTACAACAAAAAAAAAAAATACACACACATCGGTTAGGTCTTACATTTTCAGGGCTACGTACAATAATGAATATGATCACTCGTGCGTCTGTTGGTCTGTCTGACCGTCTGTCTCAGCCAATTGGAAATTTGGTGGGATGGTGTAATCCTATCTACTTATTTTCGGGGACTAAATAGAAAAAAAAACATGTTTTGCAAACCTGTGTTATATATTAAATGAAAGGACACATTATAAGGATCTTAAATATATTTTTGTTATTATGGTAAAAGAAAAGTTTTGATTCTATTTATAAAAGAAGACGAAAATTGACCATTCCCCCTGATCTGCGAAACTATTAACGAAAAATTTATTAAATAAATAAAAACTATCGTGTATTGCTTGTGTTGTGTTACAGTGAAACGATAAGAATTCTATAAATTGAAAATAAAGTGGTAAACTCAATATACGAGTTAGTCGCGGATGGTCTTAAATGCAAATAGTCTATGTAGAAACTCGTCTAAAACGCAACTCGGAACTCGTTTAGTAAGCAACTCGTATGTTGTATGTTCATTTACCAAAAATTATTCACTAAAACACCACTAGATAGCGCTAGTAGTACTTAAGTCGCGTTTTACTTTAATTTAAGTAATGAAATACTGAATTTCAAATGTGAGTGACTTTGGCATTGTAAGGAAACCTATCCACGCGCGTTCAACTATCAATTGGCCGGTTTTTGTGTAAATACGACAAGCCTACAATACATATTTATGTTAAGTACATTTTCTTTGGATCAACAGGACTTACCACCCTGTTCTCTGGGAGACTTGCATAGGGATACAGATACAAACGTAAATGACTTTTGGAGGTCTTCTCTAGGTTAGGTCTGCTCACTAATCTTATATTACGAAGTGGTTCACACCTGGTCTGGATCTATTATATTCTATAATTGACCAACCACCAACTGCGTCCTGCCTAGGTTGTGGAAGTCATTTAAGAGAATAGGAGTATATATGGGAATTTCGGTGGCTAGGTGAGATGACGATATCAGGCAAGTTGAAGGAAAAAGAATTAAGATGGCGCAGGCAGAAGGAGGCTTTTGCTCAACAGCAAGTCAGAAACGCTGGTGATGATGATGGAAATCCCTGTGTAAATGCGATCAACGTGTAACTATATATTCTTTCTGTTTTTCATGTTAGCATGAGACACCATCTTGCGAAGCGAAGTCTTAACATGTTTTACATTAAAGTAGTTCTTGAAAGACTATTCGTTGCAATAAGTATCCAATTTAGTACTGATGAATGAATGATACAAATAGTCCATTTCCTATTCTCATTCGTTAGCGTCAGGTCGTTCTTATTTTTCATTCAAACACGGAGCGAGCAGTTGCCATTAAAAGGTCCGACGTTTGCCCCTCGAGAGCTCTTTCATGGCACCGCGAGTGTGTGTGATATACAAAGAGACTTAGTAACGTTCAGAGCTGTCTTTCTGGCTAAATACTTATTTTTTATATAAAAAATATGTCCCAACCTACATATAGTTATCCAGAATTATTGAACTATATAGATATAAAGGATTGATTATATTTACCATTTGCTTTTTATTCAGTTTTAAAGCCACTTCAGCTTTCAGCTGTAAAGCCTATTTTTATTATAATTTCGCTTTCAACCGACCGCTGTTCTTTTTTTATCGCTCTAGAACGGTCATCTTGAAAATACTTGGGAGTGGCCTATTTCCAGCAGTGGACGTTATGCGGCTAAAATGAAGATAAGGATGATGATCGCCTTCAAATCTAATTTTGATCGCATGCATAAAAGGAAGATTTAAAATTATTCACTACATAAGTTATGACAAGACCGTCTAATATCATTGTCCAAATAATTAAGAAACTTTAACAAAAGCAATAGATTTTAATCTTTTGCATCACCAAAAGCACCTTGAATGAGTCTTATTTTAAATGTTACTGCGGTAAAATTACGTTAGGTAATACGTAACAATTACTCTCATGTAACATAAGTTCGTCAACTCGCCATAGTCTTAAGGACTCGCCATGTAGAGGTCATCGGAAAGAGTGTCAAGTTTTAATCGAATTAAGTTACATGTTTCGTTTATTCCCCCTACATATCTAATGTTTAGTAACTCTATCACACGACAGCGTGTGAGTGGTGACTCGACACCTGACTGGAGATGTCTCTAGCCATGTTTACTCGCGCCCATTCACAACAGATAGCATACAGATAGCATCGTTTAGCAGAGATTAAATTGCAGTCTTTTGTCATACATATTTCCTTCAAGCTATTAAATTAAAATAAAATCATTTTTTTTTGTTCAGAAGTTTGTAGGCAAATGATATTTAATTAACTACTAGGTAAAAAACTATCACCATTAGCATTAACATTTTACATATTTTATTGTTGTTAAAGTTATTGTTTTTTCTCTGTTATTCAGCCAGTATTTTATTAAATTTAAGACGAATTAGGCATTGCATCTGTAACATTTCTGAAAACCCTTTTTATCCTTTGTTCTTTTTCAAAATTCCGTGTACCAGTTAATTTCTACTTTACCAGGTGGGATTTAGGATTGGTTTGAATCGGTGAAGAATACGTATATATTGTACTATTTAGAAATGTAAAAAAAGACCAGGACCCGCGACCTTTGGTTACCTACTTGCAAATTTAAGATTATCTCCCTTCTACTAAAGACTTACAAATTCTTAAAATAATTATGATTGCGTTTGATTTTTCCTTCCAATTTATATAGTTACTAGCTGTACCCGCGGGCTTCGCTCCCCGTGGAAATTTCGGGATAAAGAGTAGGTACTCTATGTCCTTCCTCGAGTCTAAAACTATATCCATACCAAATTTCTTTCAAATCTGTTCAGTAGTTTAGGCGTGAAGAGGTAACAAACAAGAAACAAATATACAAACTCACATTCGCATTTATAATATTAGTAGGAAGTAGGATGATTTATTTCGAGAAAGACAATAACGAAGATAGACAGTTGTTCACACGAGTAGATAGTTCACTATCTACTCGTGGTGTAGGTGTACCTATACCTTACCAAAGCACTTTGCAGTAGATTGGAAGCCGCTTTAAGCCGCTTATGACAGTTTCGATCCTACCTCGATGTGATACTGATGGAAACCAATCACATGGAAACTTAGTAGAATACAATCAATTCAAACAAGTGCTGTAAACGTTTTAAATGCAATTAGTTTGTGTATGGAAATGCATTTAATTTAAATTAAATCCGATGAATAAAATTCCGTAAAAATATTTTTTTTGGTAAATCTGCAATTTTAATATCTACCTAGTAGGTACTTAAACATCTATTAGGATAATAGAGTATCTAGATTAATTATAATCAGCGGAAACAAACAAACTTTAATACAATTTTAAAAAGCTCGTAACTTACGCCTCAATTCGTTTACGTAGAAAAGAGATAGATACATAAGTGTTATTTTTAGGATCAGTTAAGACAGAGAGGAAAAGTGCCCGAGCAATTTACTAACTCAAATTGAAAATAAGACCGTATTATGATATGCTCGCTCGCTAGTAGTTAAATGTTTATTTTTCAGTGTCATAAAAAATCCTCTCCGCTGCGCTCCTATCTGTCTGAACTGACCCTTAGACACTCTCTTTGCTCTTAGCAATGATCAACGATCAAAGATAGCACAATCATTACTGTATTCTACTTTTCTTAGCGTGTTTCCGGTTGCAACCTAGCTGTACTGCTTTGGAACCCAAAATGCGTGTTTTGCCTTTTTTGGTAAAAACGGGACCCTATTACTAAGACTTCGCTGTCTGTCCCTGTCCGTCTGTCCGTCCGTCCGTCTGCGTGTCACCAGGCTGTATCTCAAGAAGCGCGATAGCTAGACAGTTGACATTTTCACAAATTATGTATTTCTGTTGCCGCTATAACAACAGATACTAAAATCAAAATAATATATTGTTTTTGTGACGCATTGAACTGTGTAATGGTGTCAGACAACCACCCGAAGACGACAACCTTCAACCAGAAATCTTCCTGGTGAAGTTCGCCAGCTGAGTAGTTGGAACTTTCACCATGAATGAATTAAAATTCACGTTGTGACGCGATTCCAACTTTACCATCCTCAGGGTGAATCTAGACACTGCAAGTGTGTACCTATGATATTATCTTTGATATTATTTAGAAGTGGGTTAGCTTGAAGTCACAGAGGAGACAAAGGCGGCATCTTAGGAATTCCAATGATAGTGTTCTCAATATCACAGTAGATTGCGCTACAACTATGCAGCCGTTTTAGCTGTAGCATAGGTAGCTAAGATGAACCGTGATTCAATCAAAATAAATACAGAAACTTGCTACTGGTTTGTTATGTGTAAATTATTTTTGTGATAAACAAAGTTAAACATCTATTTTCGACTAATTTTCTCTTACTTAATTGTTCTTTTTAGGATCAGGTAAGACAGAGAGGAAAAGTGCCCGAGCAGTTTACTAAATTTTCAATCTGAAAATAGTAACAATAAAGTTGTAGCATCTTTTACAAAGTCATATCTTGGCCTTGTTTCATTTTTAGACTTCTGATTGCATAATAAAGCTCCGATCAAATATACTCGATTTATTGCTGAACCAACACACTCACATAAATGTTACATAGATATACACAAACACAGATTGCACAAGTATCTCGCGTCACATGTTCGTTCAAAAAATGAACAGAAGATGTCCATACTACACAGGTAAGTAATTAGTGAGGATTGCAGCCGCCAGTTGAATGAACGTTGATTTAATTTCACGGAGCAGCGTCGCTGGCTTGATGAAATGCCCAACTAAATAACGCGGACATCCCTCAGACCCCCCCCCCCCCCCTCTCCACCATCGCTCTCTCTCATCCCCCCGCCCAGATTAATCGTCCACATGCCTCAATGTCATCTGACGGAACAAATGACAAAAAATAATGATAAATACGGCAGAAATGCGAAATATTGTGCATTTTGAAAAATGTGTCGCCATTCTTTCCGGCGTAATATGCGTATCAAGAAATAAGCGTGGTTCGTGGTAATACTCGTAAAGCAATGCCAATGAGTTGACGAGCATCATTCTGATCTCATACTTAGTAGATTTCAAGTATAACAGGATTTGAAATGCAGAGTATTTATATCCTATTACTTCCCTTTATTAAAGTTTAAATGAGAATGAAGTTAATTCACTTCTAAAAGTCCAGTGATTTGGTTGATTTTCTTCACACTTTCGAAAAGGCTTATATGGCACATTTCGCACAAAAATACAATAACTAGAGGTATTTTCTAACCTATAATAATAATGAAATCAAAAGTCATAAAGCAAAAAACTATAAGTTTTCTGCATCCTATTTAATTCTGAAATATATGGCACAAAGAACCCAAAATGCTTGGAAATATCCCCGTTTCGTTTTTACGAGTCAACGGCAAAGTTGAGTGTTTAAGAGCGGCGTGACTCTTTTATTTCACTTGACATACTTTTCTGAATCTTTGAGTTACGTCTCTCTCACTCCTCTGGTAGGTGATTATACATAATTTTCTACTGGAAAGTATAAAAGTTGTTCTTTACGTACATAGATACGTATAATAGAAGAAAAATATGGTTTTAACTTTTATTAAAAGTTGAAGAATCTATTAATGGTAAGTGGATCTAATATAGCTTGCAAGTTTTAATTACAGACATAATGTAATAAACACAGGGACAGATAAAAATATAAACGATTTTACCGATTCTCCAACTAAGAAAAAAAATCTAACGAACCTTACATAAGCAGAGTACAGATGATATACTGATGTCGACATGTTAAATCATTATTATTTTACAATCCTACTAATATAAATGCGAAAGTGAGTTTGTATATTTGTTTGTTTATTACCACTTCACGCTTCAATCACTGAACGATACTATATAGGATGAAATATGTACGCCAATTGTATATGAAATATGTATTTGTACACGTTGTATATGAAATATGTATTTGTACGCCAATATCCCCAATTTTACACAAAAAAAGAAGACTTACCAAGACGATACCCCACTCGGCAAAAAAATAAACTAGTAACACCCGCTTCCAGGCTAGAACTTTTTAAGTCTGGCCCGCTAGCTATGACGATAAAAATTTATAATGCCCTACCCGACAACCTAAGGAATGAAGAAAAAAATTCTCAATTTATAAAGGAGTTGAAATTAATTTTAGTAAATAAAACGTATTACAGATTGGACGAGTATTTTAACGATAAAAAATTTAATTGAAATTGACATTATATACTATACCCAATAAACATTGACATTACTTTTACTTTACTTTTATATTTATAAGTTGACAATAATTTACTAATAATAAATAACTAACAATCTGCTGACAACTACAAACAAAAATACTTTTTAATTATATTTTATCATTATAAATTAACTGCATGTCATAAAACTCGCTTGCCATTCCACTTTTTGGTTGCGATACCCGACAGGGTTCATAGTGTACCTAATTTAAGACAGTGACTTTTAGTAGTTAGAACTGATGTACATTATGAAATGCAATAAATAATTTGAATTGAATTGAATATGAAATGGATATATTTTGATACCCAGGGAAGAACATAGGATAGTTTTTATCCCGAAATTCCCACAGTAAGCGAAGCATACGAGAACAGCTAGTTTGAAAATAAAATATGCAAATAATATTAGTTCGAGAAGAAACTGAAGAGCCACTTAGTTTTGTGTTAAGAATTTAACGCGATAATAGCTCATCGATATCGACGAGCTATTAACGCGTCGCCGTTTGAGGATTTGAATCACAGCCAGACCAATATCCAGCGGAGCGACAAATCAGCACTTCGATATTGCCTCCATTTGGGCACCCACCTCAATATATGGAAAATAAGATTTTTCACCGCGACCCAAATGGTACACGTGTGGACGTGCTGCTGCGATCATGCATAAAAATATTTTTTCTGTATTGACGAAAATGTCGTGAAATGTCGTAAATCTTAAATAAGAGAAATATAAGGAAAGTTAGTTCTAGAAGTTGAAATAGAGAACGGGGCAGACAGAGCCCTGGGCCGTAAATAAGTGTTGTACTTCCTAGCACGACCATGATCGCAGTCATTCAAACTTTAGGTGGTTATAAAATCCTTTTACTTTGTACTATTTTATACCACTAATTTTTAATTTTATACCTCTCAAGTATCGTAGATATATTGGTCGTGCTGGAAGGAGTCCTTCCCAGCACGACCACGCTGAAATTCCAACTTGTAAGGAAGTTGATGAAACCAGAGCATGCCTAATCATTTGTACTATTATGTACTTCTAATTATTACTAGTAAAATGCCGTAACTCTTAAGTTATCCGCGAACACACTTAAACATATATATGAGGTCAAACAAAATATACTGTAACTATTTTATGGATGAATTCAGTCCATGATACTGAACAACTTTCCCCAAGGGTCATATATCGCAATATAAAAAGTAATTTGTGGCCTTCCATACAAGTTGACCGATCAGCGGATCTGAGTTTGTATGGGAAGCCAAAAATTATTTTTCATATTTCGACACAACGTTCCTTGGGGAAAGTTGTTCACGATCCGTAGTGAATTCACCCTTAAAATAGTTTCAGTGAGTATATTTTGTTAGACCTTTTATATACGGTCGACTTGAGAAACCTCCTTCTTTTTTGAAGTCGGTTAAACTAATTTACTATACAGAGCTGTCTTGGTATAGCATAACAAACATGCGCAATAATATTTTGTTGTATTTTTCTCAAATAAATATATATTTTTTTACAATATGTGCTGCCAAAGCAATTTTAACCATGTAGATATATAATTAATATCAAAATTTTAATGTACATAAAGTCACTGAAAAGCTACAAATTATGCAGATTTAATTTAAAACTTATGATGTTGATTTTTATTTTGGTGCCTTTGTTGTATTTAATTAAACTCTTACCAAGTGGCTACTAACCCTCGACTACGACTCTACAGAAAATTTACTCAAAATAATCTCCTAAAATATGAGGCCTTTGCCCAGCAGTGTGACACATGATAGCTCAAAAGAATCATAAAAATAATGATCCCACAAATTTGGTCCCTGTAACTCTCAAATCCCTAGTCCAAAGTTTTACATTTTGCATTCTATCATTTTGTGACGCTATTTACGACTACAAACTCTGACATATACACATACACACAAACACACTCAAGTTCAGTTAAAGCATTAACTTTTATTACATACATCTTTTTTGTTTTTTGTAATATTATTCTGTTAGGACGAAGTTCCTTATCGCGCTTTGCGAGGGGAGGCTAGACGGAAATAATTAAGACCAAAAGATGTAACGACACTTTTTGCTATAGTTGTAAGCCGTTTTATGTTATTTTATTTTTATTTTTTATTACTAAATTAGTCTTAACGCCTACTTCTATGTGTACTGTACCTAATATAGACTTATATTATAACTTAGGGTGGAGGGAGCCTGGTGACTTGTAACACAGGTGGGCATCTACCTAGCTCAGGCACCAGTTCTCTCCTCTATTAAGGTCACTAACCACAGTCTTAACAGTTGATATTAACCTTACATTGTACATGTACCTTTTTGGAGACAAAATAAACGAATTTATTATTATTATTTAATCGACATTTTCCCCATAGCTAGTAAAACGATACATTTATATGTATGTTTAATTTGTGAGTAGTATTTTATCTTAATGTTCTTTCCTAGGTTTTAAACTATTTACAGAAGGTAATTTTTTCTTACTTTTTTTTAGAGTAAGAGCTACAAAAATACTAACTACTAGCGTTTCGGAACGACCACTGCTAGGAAGAATACGCCGAAAGAAACCCAGTTTCAGTTTACTGTTTGTCGAATTCCTACCATGCCTGATAGACTTAATGCCCAACAAACTTAAAAATTCTATGAATAGTTCCTTTAAGCCTTTAAAATCTCATAAAAATCGGATCACCATTTTGACAGTTAGCGCGGAACATACATACATACGTACAAATAATTGGCCAAGTATTTCGTAGTTGAGAATGCCAACTTTGAGCGCATGCCACTAAAAACGTCTAAAAACGAATTATCTATTGAATTTGTATGAAATTTTCCTTTTCCGAGCACATTTTATAGGTTGATCGCCTATAAGTTTTAATTTGTAAACCCTAATTAGCTCTGATAGTTTTCCTTTAATATATAATATATATACTATAGCTGTGAATTTTTCACGTGTCCATATATAACTGTTTAGCAGATAAAGGGGGGACACTTGACTTTAACAAAATGTTGCACTTTATACCTAAATATTTCAGAAACGGATTCATCGAAAATGGTGTTCACAAGCTCACAATATTTTGAAAGACCTATTTAACAATAGAACACACAAAGTGTTTGTCGAGAAAAAAAATTGACTCCCTCTTTGATCGTACGGCAACTACCCTAAAAAATTTTTTTTCCAGATTTTATTTTACGACTTTTTGTGATTTATATACATACATATCCATGCCAAATTACAGCTTTCTAGTACTTATAGTATCTGAGTAAGACCGCGGACGGACATATAGACAGACATGGCGAAACTATAGGTAAGGGTTCCTTGTTTACTACGGAACACTAAAAATGCATTTTCGTCACAACTTGATTTGTCATCCTCGCTCGGTCATTATAGTAATACTATACCATCTAGTTTATAAAGTCATAGATCTTATATAAAGAAAACAGTTTGTTACTTTTCTATCCTTGTATGACAATTTATTAATTATGGAATAGGAGTACATAATAGTACAAATTATTAGGCATTCTCTGGTTTCATCAACTTCCTTACAAGTTGGAATTTCAGCGTGGTCGTGCTGGGAAGGACTCCTTCCAGCACGACCAATATATCTACGATAATTGAGAGGTATAAAATTTAAAATTAGTGGTATAAAATAGTACAAAGTAAAATGATTTTATTACCACCTAAAGTTTGAATGACTGCGATCATGGTCATGCTAGGAAGTACAACACGTAGTTCAGATGGAATAGGAATCAAAATAGTGATGGGTTGTCTTGCCCATAGAGATCAATAAACATATCAACATAATTCTTCAAGAAGTTTTTTATTTACTTCGTGTAATTCTCTATTTATTTATTTATTATTAAAACTTTCTTTATATTCATACAGTTTAAATCATATCATATCATGAAAATCATAGGAGTAAGTTGGTTTTTCGTTTTTCGAGTGGCGAAAGTTAAATCAGTTTGTTTTTTAAATATTTACCAAGATTATGAAGTATCACGCTCGACTCATAAATTCGATACAATTAAGAAATATTACGGAATAACTCCCAACAGAGTATTCGTAGTCGTACTTCAATTTGACGTAGACATTTAATATTTACAAAACTCCCGCTCGCTGCGCTCCCTTGGGATCCAATTAAATGAACAATCCTAACTTCTTAATAGGCCGTTCATCGACTTACTGATGCCATTAAGCCTCTTATTGATCCTGGGAATGTCGTTTTAGCAACTGATAAGTATTAGTTATAATTTTATGTAAGTAGAACACCATCACCATTCATGGCTTTCGCAAAATTTATATGTGCAACAAGATAAAGCAAATTTGTAATGTGTCTAGGTGGCCTAGAACAGGCAAAACTGGCATAAAAGGGAGCCTACGCTCAAAAATTGACAGAAGAAAGGCAATAGTATTGCGACCTGATAAAATTATACTTAATTTTATCATTAATGTCATGTTTGTGTTATGGTATTTTCTGTCAGTAAGGTAATAATGAAATATACATATAAAATGAAAAATCTATTTTCAAAAAACTCTCATATTATTAAGTAAAAGATAACTTAATTTTCATGTAAGACTTGACATTTGAAATATCTCGTATAATACTTCGTTCAAAGGAGGCTTCACCTTTAACGCTAAAATAATAATCCCTATTATGGCGTACGGTTTAAGAGCCTTCCATGCTATTATAGCAAAATGTTTGCTTAATATTACTTAATTAACTTAATTTCTCACTATTTGCGTAAAGGTTTGGTTGTTAGCGATTACGTTTTTGCTGATATTACTATAAATATGACATTAATACAAATCATTTTTTAGGCTAGTAATTTGTCTAGGAAAATTGCTGTATCAGAGCTCTGTTGAAAAATTCTTAATTGACCGAGCGAGCGAAGCGTCTCAGTTTCTAGATTGGACAAAAATGTGTCCGGCTGTCCACTTCTTAGTCGGTCTGTTCTCGCCTACAGGATGCATTTCTTAATCAATTTTTGTGAAATTTTCTGAGAAATGATATAGAGAATTTTTTCGTTGATTCAGTTTTTCGACGTTTATTACTTATTATATTATTTACAACAATATGTTGATGATTATCATTTACTTTCATAACATATCTAACATCTTAATGACTTCTATTTACTGATGACATGCGAATGTTAAACGTGCCTTCCAATGCAATAATGCCTTCGTACAACAGTATTAGATTACGTGCAATACCTCGGGTAACTTGATACTATTTAGTAGTTCTATTACTACCTGTTTTGCCCATTCAAAGCAAAACGAAACTCTGTGCCGTATGGTTTCCGGCACAGTAGAATAGGGCCACCCCAAGTCCTCCTGTGGATGTCGTAGAAGGCGACTTAGGAAATACAAGCTAAACAAAGCATATAAACATTAATGAGACATCTCCAACCCGTCAGGCTAGCGAGGAAAGTGTAGACCAAGTCCTCTGGCTGCTGTGACCAAGTACTCTGGTAGCACAGAGAGGGTCGTGCTTCTGCAGTCGAAACAAAAAAGACCTGATCGTGGTGGTGGTACAGAAATGCTTGGCACTTGTGTAGTGACGATACCTAACTATAATATTTTAAATAATGTAACCTAATTAGCTTCGCCTTGAAGCTAGTTTAATGTCTGCACTGTGTAAACTGTCTCCTAGTTAAGTACTATGGAATAATTACTTTGACGTGAGGAAACTAGTTTGAAACTAGTGCATGAGTGGCAACGCTCAGAGAAGTCAGACAGGAAGGCTAGGTGTCCACGTGAAGTTGTAAATTTGATAGCGAGTTACTGAGGCGATCGCATGCCTATTGTAATATAATATTTTTTTTAAAATTTTTATTACACAAATTACCTTATTAGCTTTATCTTTTAGAATGTCTGATAAAGCACATCAAACTTCATCTTATAGTTAAGTACTGAGCAATCATTACTTTGAATTGAGGAAATCAGTTTGCAACTAGAGCATGAACGGTAACGCTAAGTGAGGAGTCTGGCAGAAACTTTTTCAGGGACATACTACAGCAAATTGTATGTCAGGGTTCATGGCCAAGTGTAAAGAACAATATTGTTGAATAATGTTTCTCTTTACTAGTTTGATAATTTATTTGTTAAATTTATGTTTGAAAAGTGACATTACCTAGACCAAAGACGCTCACGGCTCCGCTCGTCTCACTCTTTGGTAAAAATTAACTATTTAGTGCACGGGTTACTCACGCATAGAGTCAGCTGATGCCGACATGTTTCGACCTCATCCGGAGGTCTTCTTCAGGGCGAATGTGACAACAGGCCCGTACACCGCAACGGCTCGCTACACACTGATATGTGTGACTGATATGGCAGTAGCTGACTCTATACGTGAGTAACCCGTGCACTAAATAATGATTGTATCTCACGATAGGTTTAAACAAAAAAAGAATCTGTTCAGAAATCTAATATTTGACACGCACAGACGTGAGTACAAACCGTACTCACAGAATTAATAAAAGTATTACATACCGTACTTCAAGACTTAGTCGCTTCTATGTCTCGAGTCAGTTTTTTTTAGTAACCTCTAAAGTTAGAAGTTAGGAAAGACCTTCCCTTCCTTCGTAACAGCATAGGCAGTAACCTATTAGTAATCTGTCGCAGAGGCTAAGAATAGAAATAGAATATTGTCTTACTGTGGCAACTGTCTTTCCTATCAGAAGTTTGTCTGACTGTTAAAATTTCCCAGTACCTATTGCTATTAACTTTTCGGTAGAGTTATATCTATGCAAAATTGTAATTGAAGTTAGAGCATCGCAAACTGCAAATTCGGTCATGAAAAATTTTCCCGAGTAAAATTGGCACATCCGAACATTGGACATTTATGAAACGTCCTCGAGCACTCGTTTCATAAGCATAAAATATTCAACGGCTCGCACCACCATTTCACACTGTTATGTGGGACTAGTGCATGGGCTAGTGCACTTTAAACACGACACGATGGCACTGTGGCATCAACAATCATGCACTCACGTGAAGGGACGACTTTATAAATATTTAACAAGTGTTATGAAAGTTTAAGTTTTTTATCATTATATAAAGAGAATGTTAATAAATAAATAAATAGTTAAGGATAAATCACACTGATTGAGCTAGACCCAAAGTAGGTTTAAATTTGTATCATAGGGTTACCAACTCAACGATACTATATTTTATAATAAATACCTATGTAGATAAACACCCAAGATGCAGCACAATTTGAAACAGGCCTTTTTCCAACTTCCGCTGGCTGAAATTTCTAAAGTAAAAATACATATGTTCATGGAAATTTGGATGTCTATCCTTGGCTGGCTTTTATTATAAGATAAAGAACACGTACTTTGGTTTGTTAAATAAAGTAGCTAATAATCAAAGAAGTACTTAAATAGGTACATTTTGAATATAAAACAAATATGTAGTACTAAATAATACAATTTTTAAATAAAAATTGTATTTTTAAATAAAAATTGTATTTAATTTATATTTTAAGAAGATTTGTTATCGGTTAACAGTTATTTAAGTTCTTGTATATATTTTTATTGTGGCTGTTAATCTTCTGAATAAAAAAAATGTCTTTATTGAAAATATAAACCAAAATAAACAATAGATTCAAAATTAGTTTTATACTAAATTCATTGTTTGTCAAGATAAAAAAATTCATAGGTATTGTTTGTCAACGTATACCTATGTTGCGTATTATATAATTTTACATGCAACATATCAGTGCTATAATAGCAAATAAGTACCGATAGCTATTAAAGTGATATTGTACGGGCAGGTACACTTTAGTGAACTTCAAATTCTGACTCGTTTGAGAAATTCCCGACCGAAATGAAGATGATACCTCATACCATCATATTAAAATTTAACTCGACAGTCAAAAGTACATTTTCACACGACCCCGTGTCACGTTAGCGGAGAACTATGAATTTTTAATGCCTTCCCAACTACGATATGCTAAGTTTGTCATATTTATTCAAATTGCTCTCTGAATTTTCATAATAATGCTTTGACATAGACTCGGTTTGTAATTTCAAACGGGAATATTAATATTTCAATAAGACAAAGACGATGTCTTTGATGTGTTTACTCCATTGCCTTAAAATTCATTTGTCGGTATTAAAGTCACAGTTTTAATTAAAGGTCACCATAGATTTCACGTTTATTACCCAAGTCACTTTTTCAAGTTCCTATAACTAAAACTATGTATGTAAGTACTCAAAAGAAATTCAATGACAAAGTTATGTGCCCTAGAGTTATTTGTCAATCAATCTTTTGTCATTTTTTATAGACGGAACAAAATCTTATTTTGTCATTTATTTCACAAATAACATGTATTGCACGCCTCATAAGCGAAGCGTTGATTTAGTAGAGTGTAGAGATACTACACGGGAACGGTAATATTTTTACTTCGAGCGAAATACATGAATCGCTTCACTCAGGATTCCACTGTAGAGTCACTCGCTACACTCGTAATTCAACTGTGAATTTCTTTGTGTCACTCTGGATTCAAAGTAGCGCCCTCGCATTGAAAATACTACCTTTGTAGCACAATCTATTATTTCCAAACAACTAAACCATGCGAGACCATTGACGTTCGTCTTTTTAAAATTTTGTTACGGCTCTGGATACATGTCCTTTGAGTCTATATTTCGGTCAACGAGCATACATCACGCGTTTGTTCTATGTATTATCAGATTGCCCGTAAGCCCCAGAACAATTTGTATTTTTTAATGTTATGTGTCTTGCACTTTCGGATTTTCCAAACTTTTTTAACGTTTATTTCACAAAAAATATTTATGTTAAAACTAATTTACGAAATTGGTATCTTTTTCAAGCTTCTAAAAATACAAACATACTTATATTAAAGCTTGAGAAACTTTGTAATGATCGCGAAAGCAGTTTCAGCTAGGAATTCTCTCCGGAGCAATCTTGGGATTTAGAAATATTCAAAGAAGCCAGCTCAGACTGCGCTAGTTTCACTTAGCTAAATTAACAGTTCCAGCCCAAACCGCTTATTTACCTAATGGAAAATATTTGCCGACGTCTCTACGGCCAAATGTTCAATTTCAACTTGAAATTGCAAGATTTTATTTCGGTTTTATCTTCAAAATTTAGTTTTTGCATATTTTACAATAACACAGGCTGTAAATAAATAAAAAGTGTTTGGATAACAATCCTAGCATTGTAATGCTTTAAAAATCAATAATTAAAACGAGCCTTCTTCAATGTAAGCAACTTTCAATTCATCTTAATTGCATTAAGTTGAATATGTAACTTTTAAATAGTCGTAATGAAGAATAACTCGTGCTTTAAGTGCGTATGTACTGTGTGATGAGAAAATTCGTCAGGGTGATTCGAAGTCACGGTAGCACAATTGGCAGTGCACTCACAGGATCATGGATTCGAATCCTACTGACGGAATTTTTCATCACATGTTTATATTTGGATAATAATCCTATCATTGTAATGTTCAGTGTTTCGCGAGCCGGTGCAGTGTACGGGCAATAGTCCTTCGCCCTGATGAAGACGTCTGGTGAGGTTAAATCATGTCAGCCAGTAGCTGACTGTATACGTGAGTAACCCTAACTCATTCTAATAACATTGTAATGTTGTATTACAATAATAATGTCTATTATTTTCAATTACTGATTTGAAAAATATTAGACTCAGTTAGTGGACCCTATGGAGTGCAGAATATTGCCTGCATTCATATTTGCATTTGAAAGCATGAATGTATTTCGCGCTGTCTTATCAACGTTCGCATATTTTCTTTGTAACTTCTTTTCTAAACTTCTTTACAAAGAGACATAATATTTCAGCCGCATAACGTCCATGAGGCCTCTGCCAAAGAATTCCATTGCAAAGATCAAGAGAGGCCTTCATCAAGCGTTTTCCAGCTACCTTGATCAGGTTGTTTGACCATTCGCTTCTGACACCATGACCTTGCATAAACGGATAATGCAAAGAAGCTAGGTGCGCTTATTTCACTAGGTTAAGACGATACCACAAAAATTATGTACCTCATTTGTGGGCGGAGCTAGACGTATCGTGTCGATGGCGCGAGGGGGCGCTTTCCTTGATATTATTTTTACGCGCACTCCCGAGACATGTTCATGAACTCGGGAGCTTAGAACGTATGGAGATAGCAGACAGATATGTTTACAATAATATTTTTAATTCAGTAGATACAAATATGTTAAAAGAGGTGATTCGGTCCATCAATTTGAACAACTTATAGCAGTACATATATATGGAAATACGAAAAAAAATAACGTTCTCAAACAAATCGAAGTAGTCACGTCATCTAGTTACTATGGTCTTTATGTATGGTATTTTTTTCATACAATAAAATTAACAACTTTTATGTTGCTTTCGCCAAGAAATCAAAAGACAAAATATATAAATATAGTTACAAATTGACCGGTCGGCTAATCAGAAAATATTGTTCTTTATATATATATTTCGATACAATAATAAGGTCTTTGGGGAAAATTACACACATTAAAACATAGGTATGGAATATGTAAAAGAAAAATATTCAGTATATTTCGTAAAATAGTTTCAATGTATTTATATATACATTGTCCTTTTTTATTAAGTACAAATATTTTAAGGGGTGATTCAGTCCATCATATGGAACAACTTTTCCCAATAAATGTATATCGAAATACGAAAAGAAAATTTTCATTTTTCATAGTTATGATATCACGTGACTACTTCGATTTGTATGAAAACCGAAAAAATATTTTTCGTATTTCGATATACATTTATTGGGAAAAGTTGATCAAAATGATGGACTGAATCACCCCTTTAAATATTTGTACTTAATAAAAAAGGATATTGTATAGGTGTACAAAATAAAAATATAAAACAATTTTTCATAGATTTATTGCTAAACATATACAATAAAAATAGCATAATAACAATAATAATTGATATCTTTTGATTATACGATGAGACTGATGTATTAAACATAAAAATAAAAAGCATCCTAAGTAATATAATAATCTTGATAAAGTTTGAACTGGACAATCAACTGCTAATAAGATTACATTATGTTCAAAGAATCAGAAAAATATTTATTGCCCAATACAGCAGTATTTATTTTTCACACACATAAAGAGCACTTGTGTAAATCGCCTCCCTATCATAGTTGCAGCACCAGACAGAACGGAGTAATTTCTCTCAAGAGTCTCTTTCACTAGCAACCATCCAGTATAACATCAATTATGGCATTGCCATTTTTATCTATTTTACTCTCTTCAATCGCAGCAGCTTTTTTCTCTTTGTCCAGCTTTTTTCATTTCGTCCTAAGCTGTGGTCCCCCAGTTTTCGCATATTTTGTCATGTGCACGGTTGTAAATGCGCTCAGACATAATTGGTATATCTAAGGAGGCAGGCACTAATTTGTTTGAGTTGGGGGTGACCACAACCTGCTACCATAGCTCCTGCTACTCCATCTTTATTAACATCCTCCAATGTATTCTTTATTGTAAATTGTTCGTTGCAAATGGAGCATGATAAAAAGCAATTTGATGTTATTCCCGTACATTTTTCTGATACAATATTGATGGTATTTAACCCACAATCACAAAGCGACTGGTGGCTATTTTCTTTAATTCTTTAAAGAAGTACTTGATGTTCACTATACGATGTCCAGAAATATTTTCATTAAATTCATCCTGAAACAAATACCATATTGAAAATTTTATTTCATGCTATTAGGTATACATATGCAAAACTATATAGATAAAGGTAATTTCAAACCGCAATACTGAAAGAACTTCGATGTCACAGACAAACAGACATCGGCATCAAACTTATAACACCCCTCTTACTGTCTGTCTGTCCGTCCGTCCGTCTATCTGCGACCAGGCGAAATGCCCGTTTACGAGATTAAAAAATAACTTAAAATATTGTCATATTTGAAAGTATGTATTCTATTAAGTTCTATTTAAAATACACACCTTTCCATTCCACCTGTTGTGATCCTGACGAAATATTTTGATTGTCCAGATCCATAATTTGTAAATCCGACTCCATATCAATTACACCTCCTTGTTCTTCTTGCGGCGACGTCAGACGATCGACGCGGACAAAGAGTCATCAAACTCTGATAAAAGAGGATTTTTTTTGGCCTGAAAACAGTAGTACTTTTATATTGGCGGATTTACTTCGAAGTTATTCGGTAGGTGCATATTATCCAAAATGTTAGTTGGGTAGAATAAGTTGTAACTTGTAACAGTAGAATAAGACAAAAAGGTAGATACGTATGAAAATAACATAAGTACTCGTAGGTAATTATGGTTTGAAAGTAGGACAGTACGGTGCCATCTCAGTAAGATACAACTTATACCTAGTAGGTACCTATATTTTGACTAGTCAGTAA
Source organism: Acrobasis consociella (assembly GCA_963555685.1). Taxonomy (NCBI): domain Eukaryota; kingdom Metazoa; phylum Arthropoda; class Insecta; order Lepidoptera; family Pyralidae; genus Acrobasis; species Acrobasis consociella. The sequence continues at coordinate 12,818,483 of OY743115.1, forward strand.
GATTGGTAGGCACTTATTGACATACCTACTCCCTTTCTTACAAACTTTACATATTTTATCAATAGAAGCCACTTATTTAGAAACATTGAGGTAGGTAAGTACTTACCATCTATTAAATTTTTGTCTCATCAGGCTTGCTTTTTCCTTGAGAAATCAGGAATGTTCCCGTTTTCTATTTTACCTATTATTATTATACTTATGTACACAATAACAATGTAAAACAGTAAGTGAAAATAGGGTTCTATTTTCACAGACCAAAAAGTGCGGCTCGGATTAGTCTGTCGTCTGCGTTGGGCCTAAAACTTAATTTTTACAAATAAAAGATCGATCATTCGAAACGTTGGGATGTGCGGACGACTGGCACAGGTCTTACGTCCAAGGAATCCATACGCAGACTGAGCAAGAGATAGCGCTCGGCGAGTTAACCCGCGTGGGGCCGAGAGAGGTATACGGTGGGTGTGGTCAATTAGGGTTCCAATCCACATGAACGAATAGGTCGTAACCGCCAAAACCTTTATTAATAATTTACAGCAAAATTAAATGATCAATCAAAATTTCATCTTGTTATTATTAAAAATGTCTGAAAATCTTACTTATAGTTCAAACGGTTTCTTTTAAGTCGTCCTATTCGAGCGATAATATTGACAAGTTTGCTAAGTAAGACCATATTTCGAAAAATATTTCTATCGAGATTTTTCTTTTCAATCATGTTTTCATCTTATCAATAAACTAAGAAAAGAGTAAAAAATCATATCCCTAAATTTCAAATTTATATTTCAAATACTTTGCGAGATAAATTAGACTCAACACAACCTTTTTTGCGGAGGTATCGTCTTAAAATAGCAGTATCAACGCAAACTATTCATTTATCTGCTAATTGGTCCTGTCGACATATGCATCCATATTTGCTGGCTGATTGTCTTTTTCTGATGTTAGAAAATATGGTTTTCTCTGTAAGTTAACTTCGTAAGCATGAATCATCATTCATCATCATTTCAGCCGTATAACGTACACTGCTGGGAATAGGCCTCCAATTGACTTTCCAAAATGACTGATCTAGAGCGGCTTGCATCCAGCACCTTCCAGCGACCTGGGTCAGGTCGTCAGACCACCTTGTGGGTGGGTGTCCTACGCTTCGCTTGCCAGTACGTGGTCGCCATTCGAGAACCTTTTTTTCCCCATCGGCCATCGGTTCGTCGCGCTATGTATCGAATACAAGATAGTTTTAGTATTTTTGACAAATATTTTATGGTGCTTGTATGACACAAATACCTGCATATAATATTTCTTTCCTACCTTCTATACTTAAATAGATTTCATGGCTCACATCGCGTGACACGCAGGCTATCTATCCACCGCTGGTTCGCGCCAAATCCAATCAACCCTTTTAAATCCCAAAAGGGCTAACGTCTTTTTTCCGTTCGGTGACTAGGTAATGATCGATTTATGGAAAGCCAGCTTTCGTAGGCGATAAATTATGTTGTTTACGTCCTTTTACTAACATTGCAGCTAAACATAATTTTTTGTTTCTCGTTTGTTATTGACTAACAAAAACAAAAGAGCAACTGTGTTTACTTATCAGATATTTTCTAAACCATTAGAAACCTTTAAATGGTCGGCCACTGTCGCCGACAGGTATCGTGGGCATACTTTCGTACGTCTGGAAGAGGGTTGAGAATCGCTTTACGTCAATGCTTTTGCTTTTGTTCCGACTCATACGAGGCCGCCGCTGCAGCACTTATCACACTAATATTATAAAAGCGAAAGTTTGTGGGTGCGTATGTATGTTTGTTATTTCTTCACGCGCAAACGGCTGGACCAGTTTTGATTAAATTTGTTATGCAGAAAGCTGAAACCCTAGATTAACGCATAGGCTTTCGGTGCGTTTCTTGCCAGATAATGCTACTATATCATCTGATCATCGAGTTTTTGGTCTGCCTTGTTTTTTCTTCCCCATGGGGCTTTTCCCCTTCGTGGTGTGCACTGCGGTACTTTAACTTCCGAAAATAAAAACTTGCTTTATAAATAGTTACTTTGTTTACTTCTTAACAACATCATCATCTGATGATATTAACTTTGCGTGCAGTTTAACACAGTCTTATATATAAATCCTACTTACTATGACTGTAAATGTGTAATGACATATAATCTCTTTTTTTTAAGGTGAAACAAAATAAATCAACTCCTAGACGTTTTTTGCCATGATTCTTTAATTCTGTATTCTTATTCATTTCTTAATTTGCCATGAAAACGTATGTTATGCATTGAAGAATAAGTACTTACTTAATTTAAAAAAAAGAGCGATAGCTATGTTCTTATTTACTTTTTACCATTTTTCTCCCAAGGCCGTTTGCAAAATATGAAAATCGTTAAAAAATGCCCATATTTATTTATATCTTACAATTTCCACATACATTGATTTAAATATAAATTTTCGATTCGCACTCGCGATTTTTAAAATCATATTTGCAGCCGGTTTATTTGTATATTTCCCAAGGGACAACGTTAACCACCTGTTACGTACGCGTAATAACTTGTGTATGTCGATAGGACGTCGGAACTTTACCGTGACGGATGAGAATTTCCACAGCCCTCCCTAGGGACAGAGGGCTCGATGATGCAAAACATTATTTTGTGGCTAAGAAATATTGTTCAAAGCTCTAAGATTTTTCAAAAGTACGACTAACCTTGAAATTAGACCTTTTACATATTCCATCGCCGTGGCTGCGGTTTTCACCGGTGCGCATTGGATTTTTTAAACCCCGACAAATAATTGTGATGGTTCTTAGCTATGTTTGAATAAAATCATTTAAAAGTTATCGCTTGAAAGTTGGGTAGTTTGCCTGTCAAATAATAGATGGCACTACGGATAGGTAGGTTATTTTGGCTATATATATATACGGATTAAGTCTATTATTTAGTTCCTCCGCCCATTACTAGATGGCATTACATATGAAACTATTTAAAAGTTGGGGATTTTTTAATTTGCCTGGCAAATAAACTTGTGTATGTACTGTTTTGTATTGACCTCTTCACACGATGGTACTGCCATTGCTGCGAAGAAAAACGCTGCCTGCCTGCAATGGCATTTCACTTGCATGCAAAATCCTAATAAATGACGGAACGTGTTAACGCTCTTGTAAATAATATAGAAGTGGTATTCTTTATTCCTTGCAATACGCTATTTTCCAACCAGTCAAATCAGATACTTTTTTCTAAACGTCAAAACAAAGAGATTCTATGGAATTTTGTATGAAATACAGGCAGATGACGTCATAGATTTTTGGAGTCAAATAGCGCTCTTATTATAAGTTTTTCTGCAATATTTTTAAAATCACGTTAAAATGGATATTTTCAAAGACAAGTGACATTATTTTGCGACGTTTTATTTTGTTATCAGTACAAAATAATTTATTTTTTGCTTAGGAAAATACCCAATACCAACAAATTGCTTGTCGCAAATGACGCTTCTAATGGTACGAGTAGCACTACGAGTCATAGAGCATGCTACAGTAGTAATTGCCGTGTTCCGATTGTGTTCGTAGAGGTGGTGCTACGAGCTGGAGACAATGCTACGATTTGTACGCAGCGCTATGTGTTGTAGAAGATGCTAAGAGTTTAAGATGGCTGCAAATACTGCAATAAGTTGTAGATGATGCTGTAATTTGTTGATTGTAGGTACTACAGTACCTACAATCAAGTCAGGCGACGGCGCTGTAAACGATTGGTAATAAATGGTGAAGTGTCTAGGTATATACAGGATATAACAAAATATATTAAAACCATTTTAAGGGCACATCCAGTCCAGACGTTGATACAGCGCGTTTGGTATATTTTGGTTACTTTCACAGTGTTATGTCCTATGGAATATTGCTATGGGGTAACGCTGCAGATATAAATACCATATTTGTTTTACAAAAACGCTATCAGATTTATATATAAATTTGGTGCTAGAGAGTCTTTAAGGGAACTGTTTAAAGTCATAAATATTTTGACCCTCCCTTCGCAATTCATCTATGCGAACATAATGAACGTGCATCAGAATATACACTCATATAAGAGAAATTGTGATATTCATAGTATTAACACGAGAAATAAAAATAAATTAGCAATCTCAGCTTTGCGGTTAGAGAAAACAAAAAAATCTTTTGTGGGTCTCGGCTTGCGCCTCTACAATAAAATTCCAGATAATATAGTAGCATTACCATTATCTAAGTTTAAGACAGCTGTTAAAAATTATTAATTAAAAAATGCGTATTATCATGTAAATGACTATTTGTCATCATCTAAGAAAAATTCTTGGAAATAGTTGACTGCAAATTGTATTTGTCTAATTTAAATGTATAGCTTAAGTGTAAATCTGTATTGTAATTGTAACATAGCCTATCAGGCTGGGTACCAATACTGAACTGGGTGTCTTTCGGCGTAATCTTCCCAGCAGTGGTCATTCCGAAACGCTAGTAGTTTTTAGCTTTTGAACGAAAATAATATTCATTTTAAAAAATGACCTTCAATAAGAGATAAATTTATCCTACATTAAATAAAAAAAATTGACTTTGACTTTGACCATTATTTTTAAACAACTTTCCCTATGGAACGTATTCGTATATCAAAATATTTAAAGAAATTTTTTGCTATCTGTACAAACTTGGATCGGAAAGATTGTATGAAAGGGCAAAAAATATTTTTCATAATTCGATAGGGAAAGTTGTTCAGTATCATGGGCTGAATCTACCCTTAACATAGTTTTGAAGTGATAACTTCTTTAGCGGCGTTGTGCACTTTTTTTGGAATGGGTAAAAAATTTTAAACTCGCGTCAGGACACGTGACTTGATCGAAAATTTGTAAGACGGCGCAGGGCGCTTGCGCGAATGTTCGTGTGTGTTTATGTTACAGCGTGCTACGCGCATCCATGGATGGTGACAGCTGATGGCTCGACCGTCTGTGTAGTGGCCATACTGCTGTGTATTTGAAAATGATTTTGTTGAAAATGAATTTGGTCATGCTTGTGACATTTGTGACAGACTGTGGTTCAGAAAAGATTTGAAATATTTTATACTGATAATTGAAGCAATTCGTGCAAAATTATTCCCTAACCATTCCAAAATATCAAAAATGCATAACGTTAATATTCAAGTTTTCACTTCTGCCGGCACTCCCAGAGTGCAACCCGTCGTTTTTTATTATATTTTGTTAGACATTATATATTTTGTAAATAAACGACTCATCAAGAAAATTTATTGGTACACCGTTTACTTGAGTCTCACATGTGAAAATCAAGTAAACGGTGTATTATTATAAAGTTTTATATATTTTATCAATACTTGTAGCGTCTTTTGTGATAGTAAAAGTAAAATTAAACAAGTCGCAGAAAACAATAAAACAATTTGAAACAGTATCTAATATCTTGAGAACCTAGTTGTTATAAATATAACTTGTTGCGTAAATATAACTAAAACCAATATGAGTATTTACGCGACTATTGAGTTTTTACAACGAAATGTAAATCCACTACCTATCCATTAATGATTCGACTAGTGCAGAATTTTTACTATCTATATCTATACATATAATAAAACAGTAAAAAAAGTGTGTCTGTACATTAAATATATTTCCAAAAAAAATATTGGGGGCGTTGAAGACGTAGTAATAGAGTAAGAATTAAAAAAAAAATGTCTGTCTGTTTGTCTGTTTGTCTGTTTGTACACGCTAATCTCCGGAAATACTGGACGGATTCGAATGAAACTTTTTTTGTTTTATAGCTATTAAGCCTGGGCAACATATAGGGTATAAATGATTTTGGAAAATGGAACGCCTGATGCAGAACCATAATGGTCCAGCTAAAGTATAAGAGATATAAAAATGCCGCCTTAGTAAAAGTTGTTCAGCCTGATGAGCATTTTCCAGGAACAAAGTCCACGCGAACGAAGTCGCGGGCTTCGGCTAGTATTTAATAATTTTCAGAATATTACGCAGGAAATACCGTTTGTTTGAAAATAATTTTATTGAAAGAGATTTTAAGCAAAAGTCTTTAAAAAGTTTTTGTTTTAGATTAGTTGATTTTTTATTAAAAATAACAAAATCTAAATTACACTAAATTAAAGTCTAAATGTCGTTCATATGGCATGGTGCCAAAAACACTGACTGCATTCATGTTAATTTAGATTTTTAATTTCGTTTTTAGTTCAATAGTTAATTTTTTTATTGTTTTTGAAATTTTACAAAATAAGATCAGCAAATTATGTCAAAATATTTCTTTAGGGCCGACAGCCTACTCTACCTCCTTATCTTCGCTATTTATTTGTTCAATACTTAATATGAAAATGTGTATAAAATCACTCATTTACCCTGCACTGCCCTCAATTTATAATTTAATTGTAGAAAAATATAATACAAGTATCCATAATACTTGTTTTACATTGTGGCGATAACTTTTTTGCCTTATCATAGAAACTGCAAAATATACATTTGGATTTTTCAACTTGAAATGCGTAAAGGTTAATAATTTTCCGAGCAAAATGTTCCTCAAAATTCATGATAAAGACAAGGAAGTTCAAAAAAAGGAACGTCAACTTTACAATTTATGATCATCTAAGCGTATTCCCTCAAATTCAATTTTCTTTTCCTTAATGGTGACTGTGGTTCCCATCTATTACAGGCTAATATTCCGACAACTCAATTACGAAAATCTAAATCCCCAGTAAAATATATCCACTGGGATGAAATCACGTACATTGTTCGAGGTAAGTAATGTGACATTTATAAATCCTTTCGATATTATATGATTCAATGCAGGTCAGTAACATTTATTTATTTTTGAATCAGGATTAATTTATTTGGCCATTCATCATACGAGTAGCTTATTTTTTTAAATTTGCAATAGTTAACAAATTCTTCGATGGAGTAAAAACATTGTTCCATCCACCATTTCGTTAGTGTCGACAGGTGCTGACATAAAAGCTGTGCCTTTTAGTGATTCAATATTTTCTGACTATTATTTAATATTGATTAAACAAGCGAAGTAAGAGTCGTGATAGTGAACATACGCGTACCTTCAAATATTCATCTTTATATAACCTGCAGGAAGTCCACGGCTGGACATCCCAAGAATTTTCGTGACATTTAACAAGCGCTAGATAGTCCAACTACGTGTAGACTCGTAAAACTTAGCTCGCACATCTAAGATATCAGTATCGTAGAGCATACTTACATATATAAATTTATAGATAAGTGTTATTACGTAAGTTAGATGCAAGAAAATTGCACCATATTGATAATTTTAGTGATTTATATAATCATACATATTTTATTTAGATTAGTAAGCAAGGAAACCATTTCAATTTGAACCGAACAAAAGAAAGAAAATCCAAGCTGAAAATTGTTTCACGTCCAGTCACTCGCTCAGTATTAATAAAGAAGACATTAAAATTTTATGAACTTACTTTGGGCAAACCAAACAGTATCTCGAGGTCCCCAAAGTGGCTCCCGGGTCCTATTGACGTCTGAACTTTTCCATTATGATTAAGCATATTGCAGTGACCCTGCGGCACGTTATTTTAAGTCTTTAAATTAAATTAACTATTTACGAAAAAACTTTGAATTCTTTTTGTTGAATCGTAAATGATTGTGTTACTTAAAAAGGAAAAAATTATAATAATTAAAGTGTTTGATTTATAAATAGAAAAAAGAGCATTTCTTCTTCTTCATCCTAATTTAAAATATATAACTGTCTTCCTCTTTTTGTAAATGGCATTTTTGTACGTTTAGTGGATGTAAAACGCAATTTGCGGCCCCTGACATCCTAAAATGATATTAAAACTGTAATGTTTTTGTGCTGAGGTGATAAGTGCTTCGTAATGAAAAATATTCTTATCAGATTTTATTAATTAAAAATATGAATGTGTTACTGTAATCCTCATGATGTTATTTTTAATAGAATAAAAGTAATAATGGCAAACATCTTTTACAAAACGTAAAGGTTTTCACGGAAACCAAACTATAAAGTAACAAGTTAAATTTTGCGTATCAATACGTATACTTCAGAAGTTGCACTCGAGTTGAGTGTGGATAAATACGTAAGTAACAATAATAATTAAGAATATAGCTGTGTTTATGAATATATCATTGGTGCTCCATCATTTTTAAATAAATTATGTGACATTGTACCGAGCACTTAGCAAATTAATCAGTATCGTGTTGCTCTGATCAATTTTACAATTTTAATGTGTAGCAGTAATGTTATAACTAATGTATCGTAAAAGCATGTAGTAATATGTTATTTGTCGTCAATATATGGATCTAATCGAATTAATTATTGATTTTAACATTGTAACATAACAACGCTCGGATTTTTATATCCAATTACATCCATAGTCAAAATTAAAACATGTGATGATAAATTTCGCCACGACTGGTATTCGAACCCATGACCCTCACGTTAATGCCATGAGTGCAGTACCAATACATAATAATAATAAAAATAGTAAAACACATATTTAAATTTGGATTACTAATGTTATATGAATAGTTTTTTTTAAATACATATTTTGATGCCTTGTTGGCTATTTATCCTGTATTAATTTGCTAATTTATTTAAAAAAATATCACCACTATTTATTACCTATTAAAAAAGACCATTAAAATATATTTTTAATTATTTGTAAATTATTTTTTATTCAACAACGTTGTCACCTTCAACTGCGATTTAGTTCTCCAACGTTTTTCCAACTTTACTATTCCATGTGTGAATTACGATTTATCTTCGGCTTCAAAGGCTTCAAAATAAACCTCCGTTGCTGCGATTACTTCACCATTAATAATAGAGTAATATTTCTTAACCTGAAACATTTTTTAAGGTCTGTAAATAGCCAATAATCACTGGAGAATAATGTAAATGGGGAAGTAATTCAAATCGTTCAGTTTGTTTTGTTATTATGGAGTTGTGACACGGCGAATTGTCCTGGTGAAAGACCACTTTTTTTCTTCATGTGAGGCTGTTTTTCCGCAGTTTTATACTTTAATTATTTCAATAACCCTATGTAATATTCGCTGTTTATATTTTCCCCGTATAAAGGTAGTTGATGAAAAGTATTCCATCACATCCAAAAATATAGAGGCCACCTTGCCGGGAGATTTTTGTGTCAGCCTCTTTGGGCGGCTTTCACCGGCCGCTCTCAACTCTGCTACTGCCGATAGGATTCCGGAGTGAAATTGTGAATCCATGATTCGTCCATTGTCACATATCAACGAAAAAATTCTTTTTATTCCTATTAAAAAGTGCCAAATAGCGTTCTGTATCATTAATACGTTGTACGTACTTTTGATCAATTGTCAACAAACGTTCATCAGCGGCACCCATTTTAATAAAGCTTTTTCATACCCAAATATTGATGTAAAACAGTAAAAACACTTTCTTGAAATCTTTATACTTTATTAATAAAAACTACCGTGCACTTACAGTTCCAAAGCATACACGTGGGAAAAGCTTAAAAACATAAATAACAGTTACAAATATGAACAATTTTATTTTATTGTCATAAAAATGGCAACATTCGGCAGTCGAGCAATGAAAGCGTTGAGTAAAGTAACAGCTTGGCTAGTGGGCGCGTACTTAGCCGAGTACACGCTTACCGCACCTATCTCGCGAACTTTCACCTTTCGATTTTCTTTACAATTTTCTAGACTTGTTTCATGTTTTGTTGAGTCACTGCTTCATTTGGACGACCAGAGCGTTCAGCGTCATTTGTGTCCACACGTCCGCGTTTGAAATTGGCGTACAACCCACAAGTGGTTGGTTCAGACGGAGCAGATTTCGAATAACACTTTAAAGCCTCTCTGTGCTTGAACGGTGTTTTTTTCTCAGTACCTACCAACAATGTTTTATCAATACACGAAACTCGTTTGTTTCTATTACTTATTTTCGGACTAAAATGTAAACCAATAATTACTGATCGATTAAAATAAAAAAAACCTAACGCTTGATGGCCAGTACTTTCTAAAAATTAACAGAGTTTTAATCTATGCGCATCTCCATGTTAGTCTCGGGACTTATTTAACAATGAATATTTATATTATGTAAACTTATAAAATTCCTCATGTGACTTGCATTTTAATTTCATCCGCAGCCTTTTACTTTTCACTGGTAATAAAAGGCCTCCCTCGATGAATGCTATTTATAAGTCCTTCTGTCCTATGTTCTCATTTCCGTTTAGTAATCCCTGATATCCTTTCGTAATCAAGGACTTAGATAAACCTCCATTATAAATCGATGGCTCAAAACACAAAGCTAACTCAATTTGGGATGACCTACATAATCTCAAAGACGGGATATTAGAACGATCAGCGTAGAGGCTGGGTGTCCTGATTAAATTACTAAGACCTGAAAACTAGGACTATATCGTAGGTACACCACGCGAGAGGTAAGTAGAATGATGATCTCAGGAGCTAATATTGCTTATGAAATAAAAAGAAACCGTTGCCTTTGGGTATGATTGCGAATAGTGTTTTTCTTTTTTATAAGCTTGTAGTCTCCCATTGTCGGACAAAGGCCTCCCCTCCAGTTTGCCATAAACTTTTATCAGTGGCGATGGTTTGTTAGTTTCAATCTGACATTGCTGTAAGATCTTTTGATAAAATATAACATCACGAAAAAATACAGTACAGTATTGACAAGTAATAACTAAACGTTAAACATATTTTTAAATCATTATGATATCTATAGTCAAATTATGTAATAAAAAATTAAATTTGGTTGTAATTTTTATGACTTCGGTGGGTTCACTCCACTATAATAAAAAGCTAGACAGTCAAAACAATACTGCTGCACAGGTGTTCGACGGTTATACATGACAAAATCTGCAGCTACAACCAGCTTATTAAAATTCTCTGCTATCTATCCATAGGTTTAGCAAAAACCTTTATAGAAACTGATTGAAACCGCCAATGTATTAAAGTCTTGTATTCAAAAGAAAAATGCTATAAAACCTCTGTAACCAAAGGATTCTACAGCGAAATTAAAAATAACATCCACAATACTATCTATCTGGTTCATGTTTTTGCAATTTTGCTCATAAAGCATCGTAATAAATACAGCCTTTGCATAAGCTATCCTGTTATAAATGGATGAAAAAACGTCGTATTTCTTAGAGCTGCCCGTCTGTTCCATTTTTCATATTTTAATTTTGTTTTCTTAGTACCGCAACAGCTACCGCGTTTTATAGATGGCTTAATGGCTGGATTTGCACCGTGGTATATTATTTCTTGGAATTTATTAAAGCTTGCGAGTTTAATTTATGTTAATGATTCATTTTAATTAAATGTGACCAGTAACTACGTAGCTACGCGTAATAGACGGTTTACCCAAGTGAAAGGTAAATCACATAGAATCGGCAAAAGTGTTTAGACCATAGACATAGATTTTTTTTACTGTGTATGGTTTAGTCAATTGCATAATTTGAGTACAGTGCTACTAAAACAGTATGCCAAGAACTAGATCACAGTCAACATATTCAAAATATGACAAGAGAGGTCTCCCAATTAGCTGACTTCATTTTCTTCTTCATTTCCTGTTTTTTTTTTTCAGATCCATTACCGATGGTGGTGATGATGGTGGTGGTAAATTTTACCACCATATCCGAAATGGGCCCCTCCAGCTCAATTCAATCCGGGCACATCAGATCGCAAATCGAATTGAAATGAAATAAATGCCTACTACCGAAAGAGCAAGAGCGGCATAGATCAATATAAAAATTTATGATTTTTTTATACGATGTCAATTCATACGAGTTGAAATGTTGGTCTCCAAATTGATTGCGTTCGACATGACGTATTACCACCATAGCAACATTTGAACAAAGAGTGAAACGTATTAGCATATTTGGGGAATATTGAATTTTTACGGTGTGGACCCACGCCGGTGCGTCGTAAACTGCATGACGGCTGGGGATGCAAAGGCTGGTTCACAGGTAGCCCGTTAGTAGAAACAGACAGACAGACATGGCGAAACTATTAGGGTTCCTTGTTAACTACGGAACCCTAAAAAGATACCTACTAATTTTATAAATAATAAATAAATATATAGGGACAAATTACACTGATTGAGCTAGCCCCAAACTAAGTTCGAGACTCGTGTTATGGGATACTAACTCAACGATACTATATTTTATAACAAATATTTTTTTTTCGTTTTCCATATTTTATTTTCTTACGCACATTATAAATTTAAATGAAATAAAAATTATAAATCATACAAATACTTACATATATAGATAAACATCCAAGACTCAAGAAATTTGAAAAAGGCCATTTTCCAACTTGCCCTGACCGGGGGCAAGGTGGCGGACTAGCATGGTGACCACTACGCCACGGAGGTAGTCTTTAATTACTAATGAACATAAAACTTCTAACCCGTTTCATTTTCGGAGTCTGTGATGCTGCGAAGCCCGAGGTGATAAAAAACCTGACCCAACCAAACACGATGCAATACATGTACACTAAAGCATTTTGTTGCTTTCAACTAAACTTTAAATTAGCTGATTGGTTAATTAGAATGGGAGGCAAATAAATATTTTTCATACTTTGCGGAAAGTTGATCGGTATCATTGACTGAATTCAGCCTATAATCAGTTTACCTATATTTTGTTAGACCCTGTCTGTATATTTTCTTTTCAAATATGATTATAAGCTTCTTTTCGTAACCATATGTAAAATCATGCTTCTACGAGTACTATTCAACGATACTGTGTTTTTGTAAAAGCAAAAGAAAAAATAATGAGTTTTTCTTTTCTTGTCTATCTTGTTCGCTGTGAAATCAGCCTTACTCGAGTGGACTATAAACTGAGGTGCCAAGGAAAGTGTCAAAGTCTTCCGCGCGGCGCCATAAAACAATGCTATAACTTGGGGTTTAAATGCGGAAATTACTGCAACTGTGGCAGCCTTCTAGATTTATAACGTCGAAGTGTTTATCTTAATAACGCCCGTTGAATTTCATTGGAGTTCGTTTATTTACTACAAATCATTTCAACCACATAACGTCATGCTGGACATAGGCCTCTCTCTCCAATCCGTCCGCCGCCAGCGAGGAGAGTGTAGACATACAGTGTAAACGTAGTGCAGAGAGGGTCATACTCCTGCAGTAGAGACAAAGACCTGGTGTTGATTTACTAAATGATTCTTAATAATCCTTTTGGCCATTGAATAAAAATAACGAAAACATATACGTTTTATGTTTGTCTCTCATAAAATACGACGAAATTATTGTTACGATTTTGCTGGTTGGTGCGATGTTCGATTGTATTCCGTACAATCGAACATTGCACAAGCCAGCCTTTTGTGCGAGTCCGACTCATATTTAGCCGGTTATATTTTAAGAGTATGTAAGGCCATGTAGTTTCCGGGAAAGTAGAATAGGACTATTCCAAGTCTTCCCGTGGATATCGTCGAAGGCGACTTAGGAATAGCAAGCTAAACAAAGCCTATAAACATCAATGAGATCTCTCCAACACGTTTGGCCTGCGAGCAGAGTGTAGGCCAAATCCTCCGGCTGCTTTGGCCAAGTATGGCTCTAGTAGTACAGAGAGGGTCGTTATACTGCAGTAGAGACAGAAAGACCTGATGATGAAAAGTAAAGACACGTCATATATGTTAGTGATTTTAATTGTGCCGGATATTTAAAATAGTCTAGTTAAAAAATTACACATATTTAAAAACCTAATTACCATGTTAAACCAAAAGATTATCGTATCTCTCAGCAGCAGCGACAAGACAAATTTTCATCCCTTCAAACACACGCACTGTAGCGCCCATATAATATGCAAATTTGCATATAAGCTCACACGAAAGAATAATTCATATTCCGGGCGGCGGGCGGTCATCCATTTTGCATGGATATTTGGGTGGAATCCTCGCACAGGCCGCACTCATGTAATTAAGAGATTAAAAGATCAGCGGACCAGTTGAGGCACTCATCCGGATTTCATGAAAGCATTTTTCATAACGCCATATATTGATGGGTTACCATTTTTTTATTAAATTGAATATTGTTGCGTGTAGATCTTGATATTAGTACCTATATATTTTTACAAATACCTTTAGATTTTAGAAATCTTGTTCTTAGCTGAGATTTAAGTTTATAATGAAAAAACAAAATTACTTTTAGATCTTTTATATATTTTTTTGTTAATGGCTGAGGCCTAACATTGGTATAAATAAAAAAATATACATAAGCGACGTTAAAGTCAAAATGTGTTGGTATAGTAAGTACCTTAGTTTGACATAGTACCGTGGTAGTCATTCGAAGAGGTTTATACGATTTTTCTAATTTCATATAAAATTCCAATTATAAGCTTCAAACCGATTATATATCAGCATATTTTACGAACATGTATATCAAATTTAAAACAAAATATATACACCTCGTCTCGAACAAAACCAGTGTTAAAATATATTTTTTTACCATTACGATATAGGTCGAACATTTTTTACGGCCATGAATAAAGTCCTTTGAAGACCGATACAGAAAAAATATATAGTTTTAATATCATAAAAATCGTGAGCTCCGTCCAATAACTTAATTAAAAAAAATAGTGTCAGGGCTCACCAAAATGGCATAACGAAAAGTTGATTTCAATGAAGTATTTAGCGCAAAGACATATTAAACTAGATTAAACGGGCCGCATCTATAGTTTTTGAAAATAAAACACCTTGAATTTGCGAGTTCGGGAACTATTTATTCGCTTTTATTTATTTAAATTATAATTTATGAGATAAGATAAAAAGTGTATTATTCTTTTATAAAAAGGTTACTTAAATACTCGTGTGATGTTATTGAAAACCTCACTGGCTTTCTTGTGCTATAGTACAAAAGAGTATTAATATTGTTAGGGAAGCTTGACATGAAAAACTGTATTACATAAAATTGCAACGCAGGCATCCCTATGTCGGATAAAACACTATAAAAGGTCGTAAAACCGTTTCACAGTAAATGAAAGAGTTCACATCATACATACGTGCAGTATCTCTACTGCCTCTATATTCCAGGCTGGCTTTTCTGAACTTTTGAAAGCGAAGGGTTTTTTGTGAGAGCTGCGTTAAAATAGGCGGACTTTTGTGAAATTTTAAAACAGGAATGCCTATAAATATAACTGTTACTCTGTTATAATCTGTATACAAATTCGTTACCCTTCGTTGCTAGCTCGCTTTGCAGTCTCGCAAGTTAGGCAGCCACGCGCATGGTCCGCATTTAAATGGATGACCACAAATGACATAAAAACCCCGAGGTCTTGTACTTCAGAAAGTACGGAAAACCGATGGTCCCGTCTGTGATCATTGTATGATGCAGTCGTCAAGCTATATCAGATGCCTTTATGCAGCCTAAAAATCTGACCCCTTTGCTGATCACTTTATCATTATCATCATCCGCAGCCAACTGTTGGGAAAAGGCCTCTCGCAATCAATGCCATCCACGGTCCTGAACTACTCTCATCCATGTTATTTCACTTACATACACGAAAAACAAATAAAGGTTACAATAAATACTTACATAGAATTCATTATTACATGTAAGTTTTTATCTAAAAAGTCACCAAAAACTGAATAACGTGGGGACAAAAAGATTTTTCTTTGGTTACAGGTGATTAAAAAAACACTTTTGTTGCAGTAAACTCGTAAAATTTCATTGTAAAGTGTTGCAGTATAAAGGCAGCCTTCCTGCTACCAACTCCTCTAATTAGCGCGAGCTTTGACTAGTGCATCAAAGAAAGCTCACTCATAAACTCTGTTCTATTTACGTAAAATAGACTTATTTATTAATACTACAGGAAAAATAGCATATTTTAGCGGCAAAATAGTTACATCAATGAAACTTTGTTTACAATTTCTCTTATTTTACCCCTATTATTATAGATCTTCATTGTACAAATAGTGACATCTGTAAGACATACTATTTAGCGTTTTGATAATAAATATCTTTCATCTTATTTCTCTTTTTCACTATCGTGCTAATATCAATACAATTATGAATTTACTATCCTTAAGTCATACGAATATAATACCAAACTTGACATAGTAGCTTAACCAATGTATCTATTAAGATTGAGCAGGTGGGATAAAAACTTCGTTTTTTAATATCCTCTATGAGAAAAATTAGAAATGCTAAGAACCTCAAGCAGCTTACATCAAAATCTTGGTGACTCTACTTCTTAAATCAATCCTTGGGATCTAAGGAGCAATCCTACCAAAGAAAAGTTTTGGTTCAGGAAAAGCCCTACTCTTTACTTTTTTGACGGATACAGATGGAAAAGGAGAACTAAATGCCAATTCCCTACCAGCCGACTTTTAGAAAAACAAAAAATTTGATTGCGTTTGGCGCTTAAAGATGAACTTCAAAATACACATTTTTTATATCTATAAATACTTATAGGTATATAAATAAACATTTTATAAAACCAAAGATTATATGTTTAATTTGGTTTTGGTATTTTAGCCATCATTGTCTTATTATTGGCAACCTCCCAGCTATTCGAAAATCCTTTGATCTCCCAGCTATGAAAAAATGCCGCTTCTAGGCGGGTCTGAGGCAATTAAAAATTTGTTTTAACGGGTCCACCAGTTTTTTAAGTACGGCTACAGTTATTGTAATATTTATTACTACTTGAGTTGTAAGTTTTTGATATTTTTAGATAACTATAGTAAAATGGTAATTCGTTGTTCTTTACAAGGAATAAAAAGTTTTAAAGACAGTATAAAAGTAAGAAAGTATATCTTCTGTAGTAGTAGTAGTAGGTGGCTTTATTCCTCTAATTAGCAATAATCCTTTGTTAACATGCTGCTATAGCATATTGTAATTTGAATGCCACTTATGGACATATTTTCTTATGAAATAATTAATAAATACCATAGCTGTAATTTAAAACTTTTTACTGTCACAAAAATGTACACATTATAATTTTATATCAATAAAAAATCTACAGGTTTTAAATAAGATTGAAAAACCAATCATAAAAAAAATTACAGCTTAAATAGAATAAAATATTCAGTCCTATTTTAATACATTTCTGGTTATTTTAAAATTCCAAATCCTATTTTGTTACTGCGTGGAAACAATTTTAACTTTTAAGGGGACGCACCGTGAAAATGGGCATTATCTATTTCTTATTTCTCAGCGAATATCAGAAATTTAGAACTGATACTTGCTAATAGCATACTAGAACGCTTTTCTAGCATAATTGTGGTTGTGGATACACGATTATTTAATTTTTGTAACACAAACTTGCTCATCAAAAACACCTCTACCAAAACATATATGGTCTAATTTCTCACAAACGAGAGGGACTTCAGCTTTGAAACGTTTTATGCAGATTAGTAATTATGTAATCTTTAAAATTGTGGTACAATTTTTTTTTTGTTGCTTTAGTTTTAATTTTAGAGCCATTTTTCTATAATTGATCAGTTTTGCGTGGCTTTAGATTTCAGTCTTATAAGCCCTTTTGCCTTCCTGAAAAATATTGTACTTGCCGTCTCGCTTTTTCGCGAGTGTATTTAAATAAACTGTTCTTGTTGCACAGATTTTTGACAGTTATACACCAAATTGTCAGATGGCCGATGGGCCTCACGAAGCAAGGACGCGTCGCTCTTCACAAAAAAAATGACATTTGATTTCGTAAAATTATTGTCACAGTGTAGAATAATATCACGAATATATATGGGTCGAACAGTCTGTAAACAAACGTGCGAGTAACTTTCTTACACTGTGTCATATGTCATAATGTCAAAGGAAGTGTCAAAGCATAGCGTGGCATAGATTGATTACGTGACAGACATGGTCGGCATAGATTTTTTATATATAAGTAATGTACATACAGTATCAATTAATAATATTTTATTTTTATTTCATTACCAGTTTTGTGGCAATAAATTAATTTTATAATAGCCAAATAAAATTATCTATAGATAATACTCTTCGGATTTATTTACTTTTAGATTTCGAGAAATATACACGTACAGTACATATTTTACCACTGACTGACTGGCTGACTGATTGATATGGTTTTTAGGGTTCCGTAGTAAACAAGGAACTCTTATAGTTTCGCCATGTCTGTCTGTCTGTCTGTCCGCGGTCCTACTCAGAAACTTTAAGTACTAGAAAGCTGTAATTTGGCATGGATATGTATATTAATCATGGCGAAAAAGTCGTAAAATAAAATATGGAAATAATTTTTTTTTAGGGTAGCTGCCATACTTGTAAGGAGGAAGTCAATATTTTTTTTCACTACAAACACATTATGTGGGTATCGTTGAATAGGTCTTTTAAAAATATTATGAGCTTGGAAACACCATTTTTCGATTTAGGGATCCGTGTCTGAAATATTTAGCTTTAAAGTGAATATAATGCTCAATCAAATGCTGCTTCACTTCAAAACCTACAACCTGTTCCATAGCCAACAATTCGGTTTTACTGGCGGGAAATCGACCACCGATGCGGGAGTAGCACTCGTTACACATGTATACGATGCATGGGAGAACAAAAATGATGGAATTGGATCATTTCGTGATCTCTCCAAAGCATTTGATTGCGTAGATTATCCGACACTTTTGCTTAAATTTTGTCAATACGGTTTTGATGATAATTCAATTAAACTAATAGAATCTTATTTAACAGATAGGCATCAAACTGTTGATTTAAATGGCATAAAATCGCACGGATCTAATGTTTAAATAGGCGTACCGCAAGGTTCTATTCTTGGACCTTTCCCTTTCTTGGTTTATGTCAATGACTTGCCTTACATGGTTGAAAAGCAGGCTGGCATAGTGCTGTTTGCTGATAACACCTCACTAATATTTAAAATAGATCGACAAAGCACAAACGCCAGCGCAGTGAACAGCACCTTGTCTTGGTTTTCTGCCAATGCTAAAGGCAGGCCTGCGTTGACATAATGCTAGATGGTGAAAAACTCGATCTTGTTGAAAGTACTACCTTCTTAGGAATTACAATAGACTCAAAACTTCAATGGAGTGCTCATAAAACTAAACTTTCTAATAGGCTTAGCTCTGCGGCTTATGCTGTTAGGAGAATAAGACAATAGACAGATGTAGCAATTGCTAGACTAGTGTACTTTAGTTATTTTCATAGTGTAATGTCTTACGGCATACTATTGTGGGGGAGTGCAGCCGGTATTCAGACTATTTTTAATTTACAAAAACGGGCAATTCGTGCTTTTTATGGGTTAGGACCAAGAGACTCACTTATAGAATTATTTAAGAAAATTGATATACTTACATTGGCATCGCAGTATATATTTGAAAACATAATGTTTGTAAGGAAAAATATTTCCTTATACAATAAAGTAAGCGATATGACCGATAGAAACTTACGTAATAAGAATGAATTATTTGCACCGTTTTATAGGCTCAAAACAATAACTTATCAATCAAAACAGTAAGACGTTCATGGGGAACTGTATACTTTTTTATAATAAATTGCCACAATCGGTCCTTGATATGCCAGACAAAAATTCAAAACTTATGTAAAGAAAGTACTTTGTGAGAAGGCTTATTATAGGACCGATGACTACCTTAAAGACAAAAAAGTCTGGCTTGAGCTTGGCGCGGGTCCCTCTTAAAGGTTTGTTATATCGGTACACGCAAATGTTCATATTTGGTACATTTTGTACAATCTAAATCTACAACTTGACATTATTTTAAAATTTTGAACTTCTAAAAATTTAATTGACCGAGCGAGCGAAGCGTCTCAGTTTCGATATTAGCCAAAAATTCGTTTGTCCGTCTGTCTGTCTGTCTGTCTATCGGTCTGTCTGTTCTCGCCTACAGGTCGCATTTCTTAACCGATTCTCATGAAATTTTGTAAGCAGGTTCAGCAACCTAATAGAATTTTTTTGTCGAGCCAGTTTTTCTATTTTTTTCAAAATGTCGGAAATATGGGGGTTTAAAATTTTAAAACTGTCATATATTCGCCATTGCAAAATATTTTCAAAAATGTCATTAGACTTTTTTGTTGCCATTATGAAAACTATTTTTTTTTATTTGAACAACTTTTTTACCTGAACAACTTTTTTATATGTTATACTTACGGGTTTAGGATTACTCGCAAAGTCTAGCTGACTAAGCATTCTTACAATATATACTGAAATTATTTAAGGGTGAATTCAGTCCGGGTTACTTATCAACTTTCTTAAAAATACATTTTCCCCCTGGGGTCCACGAAGTAATTTCTCTGAATAACTATTATGGTTATTATTTTGAGTTTCTTAAGTAGTTCTATAAATTTTATCGTATTTAACCGACTTTAAATGAAAGAGTTTTGCTTATTTTATGATTAGTTTTTTTTTCAGTTTTTGCTTACTTTGATTGATTCTTGGCTTGTTTATTAAATTTAGCAATTTTGTTGAGCGAACTTTCTTTCAATCGCTATCGCTGCTTGTCTGTGCTTCTGTAGTAGTATTAGTAATTATGCTACGAACTAAAAAGAGATCAACATCAACCAAAGCCCGGAAAGTAGCTTTACGAAGAGAGTAAGAAACCAATAAGCAGCGTAGAGCCATGGCAATACAAATAAACATTTAAACGAAAACCCATTAATAGTTTTATGGTTTTTCCAACAACGAGCTGACTTTGTCATTTAAAAAATGATGGGTCGTTTTTCGGTGAAAGGCTACTGGTACAGAACTGAATTTCAGAATCACGGTAGACTTCATATCCATAGGATTGTATTGTTGGAATGCTCCTGACATTTCAGAGCTAGATCGAAAGTCATTATTGGCAACTATTTTGGAAATTAGGTCACAACCATGAATCCGCATATCGGTAAACCTACACTTCATCCAAATCAGGTACATTATTTTGAAATAATAATCGCGAGGTCTAAGTTCGTGGCGAACTAGTTTAAATTATGATATGACATAACAGACAATGTATTCTCTGTCTATATTAACTTTAAGTATTAATTTATTTGTGAGTTGACGTCCTTGAAGAAAATGCTGCAGTGCAGTTTGTTACCGCTTCTTCTGCACTAGCGCTTTGGAAGCGGTAGTAAACTTAGCTGTAAGTAACCATTTGACGTCAACAATTGTGCAACAAAACAATGACGATTATTAAGAGATATTATGAATATCTTATGATAATAAAAAAATATATTAGAAAAAAACCGATTGCGATTTTTTTCTGCACGTGTCGTTGGCTCAAACTAATAAATATTGATCTTACATTATGAAGTTCGAACAATCTAGACTTCCCTCCAAAATGTTAGTCATTGCTCAGATTTCTTATTGAAAGCTAATACCTCTGGTTCATTGAACTAGTAGGCTTGATAAGTCTCAGTTTCAAAAACATAACGTAACTAATAGATTACGTCACATGACCTTTTTCAATTCTTTACAAAAACATAACATGTTACAAAAAAAGTAAACATACTAGAGATACTTTTCATTACGTCATGGTTTTCATACCGTAACCTCTATATATTTTTAACTCTATCTGCATTGCATTTAGACATTACTACAAACCTAGCGGAAAAGAACGGACAACTTTTGAATCAATTTTGACAGATTTTGAAAAATAAAAACGTAGAGCCAAGCCTTAAGTTTCCTATATTCCATTATATGCTTTTAATTTACATTTTTACCCGCTCTCATGTTTTCATTCGCGCTTTAATAAAATGGAAATGCATCGGTGGTGGTCGATTTTGTACGTAAACAAAAATAAACCTCATTTACCAGATATGAGTGGTTCCACTCGTTCCAATTGGAAACACAAAGGGAAAACATTTTCATAGGCTTGTTCCTTTTATCTGTAGCCCAACAAAGATTTTTGTTATTATTAAAATCTTTGTTCGGAAAATGTGTCAATAAATGAATGTTTTTCATCAAATCATCCTTGAAATAATGGAATTGCCTTTTTTGCCCCTTAGTTACTTCCTCGTTCTTAATTTTTATCCATTTATTTATAAAATTGCTTTATAATTTTGTTTAGTAACGTATATCTGGGGGCACGGCAGTGCCCCCACCAAGTCGAGCAAAAAAGCGTCACGGCCGTACCATCCTTTTCTCGAAGCATTTCAGACCATTTTTAACCCCCTGTAACTTCGTTGTGGATAAAACTAGAAGACTGAAATTTTCAGTAACCATGCAGGCATTGTAAAGACACGGTACATTTTAAATTTCATTTAATTTGAACCAGTATTTTAAGAATTATAACGGGTCAAATTTCTTAATTTTGTCACTCACTGACTCACCGATCATCAAAATTCTAAGACACTTCTAGCAGACCTAGAAGCTTCAAATTTGGAATATAAGTAGTGTTTGGTGTATGAATCAAGGAAAAACTAAAAAATCTAGAAAAGACCGCAAAGAAAATTAAGCCCATACAGCCAAGTCTTCAGTAAAATTTTTCAATATTGGCTTTATTCGTAACGATGTTTTACGGCAGTTATTATTATTGCGTGCGAAGCCGCGGGTTTAAGCTAGTCCCATATAAATATAGGCGCATGGTAGTGCCCCTGCCAAATCGAGCAAAAAATGGGTATTCCCGTCATGAAAACACGTGTAAATTAAATTAAGGTACTACCGGCTGACAAGGCGCACAGTTTTGCAAGGCCCAAGCGCAGAAAACCATTTAAAATACATTTGACTCGCGCCAACTTCATGGTACGTGTGAAACAGACCAATAGAAACGCAAGAATGCAGCAGCCGGCAGCGCGTGGCCACCATTTCCCAAGTGACACTCAGTTGTTCGCTGACTTTGGTCACGGCCACTCATTTAATAATTATTGCTCCCACAAAACGTTAGTTTTCACTTGTTTATACTACGATTTGTAATTAAATTTTTGTAAAGTGCGTTTATTTGATCATTATTCTTTTGATATTAACATAGCCATGTGCGATTTTATATGTATTTATTTCTAAAATGATCAATTTGGGTTGCGAGGCCCACGTCGTTTAGGAAGGCCCAACAAAGTTGTTGCTTGGGGCCTTACAAAACTCGACTGGGCCTTCCAACCCTACTGCAGTCTAACAAGGCCCCTTAATGTTATTATAAAATAAGTGATTTTAAAAAAATGATTTTATTGATGTACATGTGCTTACTTATAGATACACACAACTTATAGATAAACTTGTTTTTTTATTTATTTGTTCTTAAATCATTAAATGTCTTCCCCCAAGAAATTGTCTAACTCAACGCGCTGCAGCTGAAAAATACCACATTCCCAGACGAACTTTAAGTAATGATTTAAAATCAGGCGTTATTTCAAAAGTAATAGGAAAACAGACTTCCCTACAGAATACATATATACATAATATTACGCCTGTTTCCCACAGGAGTAGGCAGAGACTATGGAACTCCTCGTGCTACCATCCTGACTAACTTAATTAATATTAAAGAATAAACTAATTTGCAGGGCCTTGTTACACACTATAGGGGCCTTCTTAACCATACATGTGTGATAAGGCCCAATTTATGAAAATTATAAATCAAAAATCTTTGACAATAATTACTTAATTCTAGCAGGAACAACAATATTTTTAAGTAAAATACTACCATTTAGACACTTAACACCTAAAAATCAAATATCTGGGCTGTTTTCTTACACAGTGTAAAAGAGTATTTTTCTAAAAAAATGTTGATAATTTTAGTAACTGCTTGCTGTAATAAAGTAATGAATATAACATTCTTCATAATTTATACTTTTTTTATGTCTTTAATACTTACTTTTGCGCCAAACGGCTTGAAAACGCCACGGGCCTTATTAACCATACCATGTTCAGTAAAGCCCAAAATAGAGGTTTTTAAAAATGTTTAAAAAACTAACATATAGTCATCATAGCTTTAAAAACTACATTTATTTGGATTTTGAAATAATCTTAGCTTTTATTGTAAACCTTTTATTCCTTTAGGGTGGTAAAATAAAGGTTTTATTTCAATTTGTAAAAAAGTGGGCCTTGTCACCCGGTTGTACCTTATTTAATGCAAAAAACGTACCTACGTGCATATTCGTACTTATTACGAGTGCATAAGGTTGTAAATTAATTATTATACTACGCGCTGCGATGCTAGCGAGTGAGCGCGGGCTGTTACTACGCGCGCTGCGCGGTGCTACCGCGAGGGCGCGGGGCGGGGACAGTGGCGGGGCGCGCGGAAAAGAGAGAGGGCTTTAAGAAAATTCGTTGCTGGTAGATATACATATAGTATACAATAAGTAGACGGTACCGAAAAGGAAAAAAGTAGAACTGTCTACAAAATACAAAAAGAAATGAGATCCCATCAAAAACAATACTTGTCAAAAAAACCAAGTCTCGCAACTCAGTTGTTCTGCGGTAAAAAGTTGTGAGATCCATGTAATACCAAGTCGGTTATTAATTTATTCAGTCTCTACTTAAGCGACTTTCTGTCTTAATACGTCCAGTCTCTAAGACCACGATCGTGGTCCATAACAATTGAAAATCAATTGTGTCTGGAATCTCCGTACTCGAAGCATTAAGTTGTTACGTAATAATTAACAGCATCTTATAGTGACGCATATCAATATTCAAATTCTTTAATGTTTTATATAAATATATTGAGACTTGGCCATCGCCTGAAAACACGTGTAAATTCAATCGCCTGAAAACACATGTAAATTCAATTATTTAGTGCGATGGCCAAGTCTCGATATATTTATATAAAACATTACAGAATTTTAATATTGATATGCGTCACTATAAGATGCTGTTAATTATTACGTAACAACTTAATGCTTCGAGTACGGAGATTCCAGACACAATTGATTTTCAATTGTTATGGACCACGATCGTGGTCTTAGAGACTGGACGTATTAAGACAGAAAGTCGCTTAAGTAGAGACTGAATAAATTAATAACCGACTTGGTATTACATGGATCTCACGACTTTTTACCGCAGAACAACTGAGTTGCGAGACTTGGTTTTTTTGACAAGTATTGTTTTTGATGGGATTGCATTTACATGTTTCTTTGACGAAATTTGCGAATGTTGCAGAGAAATGTATTAGTTATAAATAGTTCTTATCTATCTTGGGCAAGTTGGAAAAAGGCCGTTTTTAAATTGTCCTGGGTCTTGGATGTTTATCTATATATGTATTTGTTATAAAATATAGTACCGTCGAGTTAGAATCCCGTAACACAAGTCTCGAACTTACTTTAGGGCTAGCTCAATCAGTATAATTTGTCCATATATATTTATTTATCTTATATTTATGCATTGGTGAAAATGTACGGGCAATGTAAAGTGTTTTAAAAAGTAAATACGTATATCAACTGGCCGTCACACAAATTGATTTTAAAAGCAATAGGTAAGTTAGACGAGCAGACAAAATGTAATTTCCGGCTGTTTGAGCAAGTGAGAAGAGAATAGGAGACAACTTTGTTATAGGCTCATCAGGAGCGGCCCTCCGGTCACGTTTCCGCCGGGAGGGAAAAATCCCGGCGGCGTGATTGAGTTAGCGCCTCGCCTTAGGAAATGGACGCCGCTGTCGCCTGTAACGCCACACCGCGGCTCCGGCCGGCCATTTGTGCGGGATTGAGTTACACTGCGCGATAGAGCGCTGGATGGGACTGATACGCCTCAACATAAATAAATATTTAGGCTGGTCTTTTATTTCATATTATTTATTTATTTTTAAATTTTATTTACCTATAATAAATGGTACAAAAGGCGGAATTAATGTTCATAGCATTCTCTTTATTTTATTTATTACTAGCCGTAGCCCGAGACTTCATTTGCGTGGACTTAGTGACTCCGGAAAATGCTCATCAGGCTGAACAACTTTTGCTATGGCGTTATTTTTATATTTTTTTATAGTTTAGCTGGACCATTATGCCATACCATTCATTTCCCAAAGTCAATTATACCCTATATGTTGCCCAAGCTTATATATAACAAGAAATTCAAATTGAATCCATACTGTATTTCCAGAGATTAGCGTGAGCGTTACAAATAGACAAACAAATAAAACTTTTTTCAAATTCGTACTCTCTTACTATGTCTCTATTGCACCAAATACTTTTTTGGAAATATATTCAATGTACAGACACATTTCTTTTACTGTTTTATTGTATTTATGGTTGTAGATTTGTGCACACAGTTATTCATACAAAGACATACCTATCTAGATGATTTTTTGATACGTTTTTAGCACAAGCCTACTATTACACTAGGCATCTTTTTAGATGCTGACTTTATATATATTGCCTGTCACAATTAAAGTTTGATAGATACTCACAAAACATTCAGTTACCACGGTAGGTACAAGCGATAGTACCTTCTTGCCGCTTCTCTATCTACAATTTATTTTCCGTACACCATAAAGCACTTTAAAAATTTAATAGTGCGTGTCCTTATACCGATCGAGCCACTCACGTTACTTCCCAAGTTAATAAATTACATGGGCCTTCTAATTGCTCTATTTCGTTGTGCACTGTTCGTGACGTAGAAACTCATTCACCAGAAATGAACAAGGTTTCGATGGCGACTCGCTGTAAGTGCCTTCAAATATAGCTCGACAATTTTATTGTGGGATCTTCTCCGCGGAACATCCTTTGCGTTTGACATTTCATTTGATATCCGAGATTTCATTATACACTAGCCGTTTTCTGTAGGAAATGAAATTAGCGTTTGAGCAGTATTTACTGTAGGTAGTAGTAGTCTATGTAGTCTAGGTAGATAAGGTTACTTAAAATCAGGTCAAACTGCTTTTTAAAGGGTTTTTATAAAGCAGTTTCAGATTATTTCTTAATGCCTATAATATTAGCAGATATATCATGATATTTTATTTTAGTTTAATTATTAGAAGAAATTGGATATAAATACGTTATTTCTAGTCGCAGCTTAGTTGTCAATAATATAGGTTTAAGCAAGTCCGTCAAAAACTTAAAACGCGTTTTATATTTTTTTATGTCTTTTCTAAAGCTTGACTGGTAGAGGATGCTTTAACTTTTAGTTCACTTTTTGTACTATTGTGGTCAAAGATTTAATAAATAGATAAAACAAATACTTATATTTTCTTCATTTTTCATCAGATGCGGCGTAAAGTGTGCTACAACCGTTCTAATCGAGATACCCCGTTCTAAGAGAGATAACTCTCAAAGGAAATTAATACTATCTTGTTGATGATAAAACTGGAAAATATATTTCTCTAGACACTAATAATGTTGTTACTGAGAGGCAATACAAATATATTAGAATAATCTTTATGAGTTACCTGTTTATTTTTCACTGCAGGCTGCAGTCAATGAAATAAGGATGTTCTTTGTGCCGTTTTTGGATCTAACAAAAATAAAAATAAAAAATGTATTAGGACAAATTACACGAGCTACTGTCTACCTACTTAAAATAAGTTATATAATTATTTTTTTTATAGTTCTATGTTTTGAAGGAGTTTTTCGTAACTTTACTTAATTTTGTAGGAAACTAAAATAATACATAGGTACCTATAATAAAAAAACATTCTTTTGTGGAAAATAGGAGTTGTAAATTCGTTTGTATTTATTTTTGGTTCACATTCCAATCCTTTTTTTGTTTCCGTGTAAGGATTTACTTACAGATTTGTCCCAAAAAAGAAAATTGATTCAGTTGCTTGATTTTTAATTTAAAAAATAATTGGAAACAATATGTCGTCTTAACAATAGGGATGTAGACTGGGTAATAAATATATTATTTAGTTTAGTCCAAGAACTGGATTATTCCAAAGCAAGGGAAGCATAATTTATGGTTTAAAATTTAAATTTATTAAAAATTAAAAATTAGTAAAAATTTACAAAGATACAGCGCTTCGAAGTTTCGTAGTGATGATCGTCACCTTTTATTTAAATACTAGCTGATTGTGACGCCACGCGCAATTTAAATACAGTGCATTCAAATTGCGCGTGACGTCACGATCTTTGTAATTATTTACTAATCAGAGAAATATCTATCTATCTTATGAGCCAAGAACCAATTTTAAGTCCACATCCGTATTTTACTTATTTATTTAGCTTTTTATGTTTTTCAATTCTTAATAACCATTTATCCTGATTTACAGATTTTCAGAATCTAGAAACTTATCAAGGTACATTATATTTTTCCTCATATACAAAACGTATTAACAATATATGAGAACAAAGTAGCCAATACAATCAATACGCAGAACACGCAACAGACACTTCTGTTGCTAAAGAGATCCAGAAAGCGGTTGGACAATGTGGTAAGCAAAGAAGATTCGTGTACCATCAAATTACCATTGGAAGCATGTTACTGCTTCCTACTAATAATTATCGCAGTCCCTTCGTCGTTCAACTCCGCTTAATATAAGCTAAACTAAAACTGAGGACCGAGTCAGGAGTCATTACCCGCAAACTTTGGTATGGCTGAGCCAATTACCAGTAGTCGAAGTTCATTAACTTGATAACAGCACACCGTGTTGATATGGGAAATAAAATATACTTATAAATGAATATATCTAGGAATTACATGTTTTCCTTCTTCTCTCTAATAAAAGCTTACTAATGGCCTAAAAGCTTCTTCATAAAGAGAGGATTGCTTTTATTCAACACATTAGGTAAGTATATAATTTTTTTTTGTTTTCTACAGATGCTTTGTAGATTGTTGTTGCGTCAATATTTGTAAAGGAACGTTAATCTCGACATATTATTATGGTCAATACCTGACCATTATTTTATGTGTTTTGCTTTGACTATATAGGTGTTTTGATAGTTTTTCCTCTTTAAAATAATCCAGCAGAATTTTTAAGTGTAGCTGATGTATTTATAAGTATAAATTTTCCACATCTAAATTATGATGGTTTGTTTAATTTGTTTCCCGGAAAATAAATGAAATTACTTGCGCTTTTCTGAAGTATATATTTTTTTCTTCATTTAATTTGATATTACGCCTTGAAGTGGCATTTATGCAACCTGGGGCTCTCTTCAGGGATATGAAACTAAACAATTTTAATCTTAAACATCATCACTTGCTTGTAGTTTTGATTTAAATAAGTTCAGTACGATGTTCGTTCATTTCTCAAAAATAACAAAAAGAACCGGTAAGCCAGCTTTTAGTATTGAGTAACCGTCGTTGGAATTCGACAGATTATCGGATTCAGGTTAAGCCTTAAATCTAAATGGATGCTAGCAATTGCATGCCCACTAACACAGTATGGACTCTACGAATCTAGGGCATTGGCCTAAAATAGATGAGTCATCTCGGTCTAGTTTTGGAATTACTAATTAACACTTAATTTGCATACAGTTTTGTATCGTTCATCGACCAGTTTCTTAAAAAGACATAATATTCATTTGTATATTTAGCTTTACATTATGTACATCGTTTTATTGTTTCTATATCTGTTTATCCTTATGATTGACTGGGAGAAAAAGCTTGTCCGTCTTATTATAAAATACAGACTAACTTTGTTGTTACTAGGTTTAAACCATTATCCGACCAAATCAAGTTGACATTTTCGAATAAGATAGTGGCATATTACTTGATGACAACTCGATTTGGTCGGATAATGGTTTAAACCTAGTAACAAAGTTAGTCTACGTTATATAATAAGAGGGCTTAAGTCCGCCAATTGTAAACTATATTTGGTAATTGTGGTTTAACTAAGTTTGAATAAATAAATAATTTATTAATCACGTCGTATACGTTAATCGGAGCCATAAAATCATGTGATCATGGACATGGAGATAGAATAAAGAAAATAGTAAAGTTTTGATAACCTACTTGATGTAAGCTTAGACGAGTTGCAATTAAAACGAGTTCCAACATACATACATACATACATACTATCCCGTCTTTATCCCTAATGGGGCAAACAGAGCATTTTGGGTCTTGCGGTTCTATGCAGAGCCCAGGGCCGCAAGACCCAAAAGCCACTTTTAGCGTCATGGTGGGCGAGAAGATGGAAAAGCAATCAATACAGTGATGGGTTGCTAGCCGCATCGCCTGTTAACATGATTTGCATTTTTGCCCATTCCCTCGATCGGCTTTTACGATCTGCATGGGAAGAGAAGCAGCTGGTACATTCTAAGTTTTTTTTATTTCTCCCAGACCAGCATGGGAGAGTTCCAAGTTGAGTTTTAGACGAGTTTTTACATACCTAGACCATTTGATACTAATTCCTTAAAGGCCGCTGAAGATCGGTAATTTTGAAGATTTTTGGCAGAGGCCTATCAAGCAGTGGTCCAGCAGTGGACGTTTTACGGCTGGAATGATGATCACCTACTTAGCTTTATAAATGTATGTGTACACGACGCCTTTGTCCTTTTTCATAAACATGTTTTTTTTTTTTATTTAAGCACTACTAGTATTTTATTTTTATGTAATCTCGATAAATGTTCACTTACGAGTTCTGGATAATACCAGAATTAGAACAGAAACAGCCTGCAGAAGTTTGTCCACAAGAGCTAGGATTGAAAGTTGACAACATTCAAACACACTCCAGTGTAGTCGGTAATCCACTTTCAGATGTGTCAGGGAAGTGACATATTAGTGGCTGGAAACGAGCTTTGCATCCGGGAAAGTTTTAATCGTGAATATAATGTCTACTTATAACTTATTTACCGACTTTTCTTTATCTTCTTGAAAAGTACTTGCAGCATTATTGTTTTCATCAGCAAAATTATTTTAGGAATAAACATAAATCTAAGAGCTTCCGTATTTTATATACTTTATTAAAGTTCACATCCCTGTAAGTCGCATGACGTCCATTGCCAAACATAGGCCTTTGTAAATCTAAAAGATACTTAATAGATTTAACTAATTTTAATATTTAATTAAATATAATTTAATAACTATATGTCCCGAATACAAAATATCAAAAAGCAAATAGCAAGTTAATATATTTTTCGCACAAAACTTTTCAGCCATCTTGGAAATATTTTTCCTATTCCGCTTGTATCCGCTTTATCCAGAATATCCGCGCACGTAGGAAACAAATAAAGTGCGCTAAACGATCACAAGTGAGCTCAATAACTAACCTTCGGTGACAAGTTTGCTACGTGACAGAGATATTGTCCGATTTTCTTTTAATCTTCGATGAACTATGCACCGAGAATGTCATTGCAAGTCTGTTATAGTAAATTCGATAAAACTTTTGGGCTACAATAGCTATTCTTTTTTTTCTAACAGGGAGTTCGATTTTAAGTAAAAATAATGTTCTTTTGTTATTAGTATTACTGGATACCTTGACTGTCAAATCTATATTCATATCTGCCAGATAAAATATCAGTCATTGTGACTGCGAAACCTTAAAATCTAAGAATAATGTTCAATTTTTGTGTGTTGTGAATAATGCAAAATTTGTTGTTTTAATGTTCAAGTTAATAATACGATATTTTAATAAACTACACCTATGTATATAGGTAAGACTTTGGCTGACTTATTTTTTTTATAAATAACTGCATGGACGAAACGTTATTCCATAGACGCTTATCATTGCAATAAAAGAATTGAAATAAGTGTATTTTTTGACAAATATGGTTTTAATTTTATAAAAAAAAGAATTTTTAGGAAGCGGAGTCTGATTGGGACTGTACTAATGTACTTCTACATTTTCAAAGCAGTCTTTACAATCTGATATTCGTACAACATCTTTGGTCCATTATGAAAATCACACAAAGGAATATTTAATGAATAAATAGAAGTTAATAAAGAAATAATGAATCCGGAACCCCAGTGCGAACATAGCTGGAAAAATAAAGCAACTAATGAAGAAAGGTAATTTCGTTCCAAGGGTCCGCATAATAGCATGTTTGCTGCCGAAGTGGTCGAATTGGGAGTCTCTGTGAGTACAATTATGGTTTTCTTTAGCAAAGGCCTGGCCTCGACATATTCTGGAATGGCGTAATTAAGAAACCTGGTCTCTGAGTCGAGAGTACTGATTATTAGCTTCATTTAGTCTAGGAACGTAATGTTCTGTTTGTAATAAATAAAGCAGACGCCAACTAATTAGGTACGCGTAATATTTGACTCCCAACGCAAATGAATGCTCGAAGCTGCTAAACTTTAGTGAACGTGAGTGATTTAGTGATTGTAAATTCTGATTTAATTTTTATTTATTTAAAAGACAACAAAACATGAAAAGTCTTATTCGCCCTGCTCTATATTTTTCGCAATATTAAATGCGTTACAAAACATTTTTAGGTGCTTTGTATGTATATAGAATAGTGAGGAATCTACTCAACACAAATTGAACCCTTACTATATTTTGCAACTCTTGTTTCCACATAGACTATTTGCATTTAAGACCATTCGAGACTAACTCATTTTTTAAAAGTCTTTAAGTTTAAATCTGATTTGTTAGCTTATAGCGTGTTGAAAACATGAAACATTGTACGAGGACCAAATGCTGAAAAGATACGTAACCAGCACACTGACCTAGCTCTGCTGCAACTAAGTTTGAGTCGTCAAAACGTCAATCTCTCCGGAAAATGGGAAATCTGACAATCAGATTTAGAAACTAGATATTCTGAATCTGAGTTGTAGAGAAGGGGATTAGTGGTACGTACTTAGTGATTCCAAATTGAGTTGATCCATTTAGTGCAACGGAATTAGATACTCACTGTGAGTGTGGTGTACCTACCACCAAATCTATACTTAGAACGGAACAAGTTGTACATATCTGTAATGTACCATCTACATACTCGTAATCTCAGATCTCTATTTGATACTACCCATTTAATTCTATATTAAATTTATTTTGATTTCATTATATATTATATATTTATAATTATGCTGGTCAGTAAGGAAATGATTCTATGGGCTTATATTGTAACTAATATTAAGCTCATTGACTGAAATAAAATGGTTTGATTAATTGCTTGATTCATTAAAACACTCCTAATTTTTTTCATGCTTTTCTAAAGTACTTATTTCTTACTCATTCTAAAAAAAAGTCAAAATAAAAAATATATTCTTATTGAAGTTATGCTTTAGTTTACAAATTTTGTAACGATTGGCCTATATGGAAATAGGTAGCGTTGCTATTTAAAGTAGACAAAAAAAAACCTATTTAAAGGAGGTTAAGGTTAAAAATGATAGCGATATCTAATGGATAAACTTATACATGACTCATATAAATGTATCAGCTTCGTAGAAACACTTGAGAGCCGGATCGTGTTTGATTCAAGTTGGGCTAATTCCCGTTTACTGACGTGAGAACACTTGTGGCTTATATAGGTTACAAAGACTTATAGAAATCTTTCAAAATTACGTATTTTGCACCTCCTTCTAAAGACTTCTTATTCTCGGCACCACCAGTGGGTTGACTGGTAGATAAAGCCTATGGCTTTAAGTCCGCCTATTACATTTGTAATAAAGTTAAATAAATAAATAAAAAAAATAAAAGACAAAGTAAAACAATATATTCAACATACATATCTCCTTACTACCCGTACTTTATTCTATCTACCTAGGTTATAAGTTTAACAAAAGAATTAGAATCGCAACACATCTACTTGTGTATTGTATACGTGTAGGAATTGATCCACTTTATATAAGGAAATTATCATCATCAGGTCCTTTTGTCTCCACTGGTAGGAGCACGAGTAGCACGACCCTCTCTATACTACTAGAGCCATACTTGGCCAGGGTAACCAGAGGCTTTGCCCTACACTCTTCACGCTCATTGAAGTTTGTAAGCTTTGTTTAGCTTGTTATTCCTAAGTCGCCTACGACATCCACGGGAGGACTTGGAGTGGCCTTATTCTGCTCTGCCGGACACCACACGGCAAATATAAAATATATCCATCATTCATAAGTCAACAATTTAAGATTCTCGTAACATACAAGTAGAAGGCTCTTGAGCCTTGCGTTATTTAGGGATTGTTATTGTAGCGTTGAAAGTGAATTCTTTGAAGTAAACGTAGTGAGTTGTTTTTCATATACGAGAATTTTGATGTATTTTGTTTAGGCTTTACGTCAGATATTTTATTTAAGTCTTAGACTTTAAGTTATTAGAACTTTGTGAAAATACATGAAACGGATCAAAAGAAAGAATTGTGAAAATGTATTGCGTATAGTTATGATATTGTGGAGAAAAATATGAAAATTCTTTTTAACAAATAAAGAATATATAATTTTTGTAAATAACATTATTTTGCCATTTAACTTACAAATGCTCACTTGAATCTTGTTTACCAGAAAAATGTTGCCCGTTAATTCACAAATGGCACATAACATTCAGCATAAAATTATTATATCAGTTGTTAAAGCGACATTCGCAGGATCAATAAGAGGCATAATGGCATCAGTAAGTCGATGAACGGCCTATTAAGAAGTTAGGATTGTTCATTTAATTGGATCCCAAGGGAGCGCAGCGAGCGGGAGTTTTGTAAATATTAAATGTCTATATCAAATTGAAGTATGACTTCGTTTAATTGGCCTCTGAAATACTCTGTTGGGAGCAATTATTGCTTTATATTGCTTAATTTATATTAAATTTATGACATATAATTTATTTAATTACACACAAAATAACTAAAAACTAAATATAACTAACTATTGATAAAAACTAAACTAGATATAAAAACAATAAATTTATGACTGAAGTTATTAGAAATATACTTACTTCTGTATTTTACGAAGCTGGGAAAAGAATGTGTTGCAAATTCAAGGTTGACTGAAAGATATCCGTAACAGGGATAGGTCCGCTTTTGTGCTATTTTCTTGCTGATATTAATATGAGTACTACTACTAACTTGTATAAAATATGTGTATAAGAAATATATACCTATATATGTATATATATAAAAAAAACGTTACTTATAGGACGTTATAAACCACAAAATATAACGACAACAAAACGTGATGCTAGAGTCCAGAACCGAACTTCGACAACATTTTATTTCGACAATATCTATGAAATTCACCTGATTCCGTCAACACAAAAACATATTTTCTTGATCACTGCCAGTACATTTTTACACGTGTAATAAACGTGTCACATTCGGGGCGCAATGAAAAATCTTATTTTCCATATATTGAGGTGGGTGCCCAAATGGAGGCAATATCGAAGTGCTGATTTGTCGCTCCGCTGGATATTGGTCTGGCTGTGATTCAAATCCTCAAACGGCGACGCGATATCGGCTTTAAGTCGCAACAGAATAGGGACGTCGATATCGTTTACTGACAATTTTCATAATTGCCAACTCGATTCGAGAGCATTCGTTTTATATGCTGAATTTAATTTGAAAATGTTACAGACAGCATATAAATATCGCATTGTAACTGCGTAATTAATATTCCAATACGTTGAATACAAATAACATATATACATAATTATAAAGAGCTGGCCTAACGTTCGGTCTACTTTGTAAAAAATATAAAGTTTTATATTTTATTCAATAACCTTGTATCGAGGTGTGGTCTGAAAGAAATTATGCAAACTCGAAAAGTGTAGGACATGTGTTATAGAAGACGTATCCTCCGTGCTGGTCTCTACTCCTTAGGCAGTTGTTTGGCGGAATTCTTGGAGAGTGGCTATTTCGGTGCGTGCGATTACGGTAGTTTTAGTTTTTAGGGTTCCGTAGTAAACAAGAAACCCTTATAGTTTCGCCATGTCTGTCTGCCTGTCCATCCGCGGTTTTACTCAGAGAATATAAGTACTAGACAGCTGAAATTTGGTATGAGTATGTATATATTGTGTCCTTTTTGGTAAATAAAGATTTTATCTATCTATCTATCTATTAATTATGCCAAAAAGCGGTAAAATAAAATCTTAAAAAATGTTGTTTAGGGTGGCTCTCATACAAGTAAAGTGGGAGAATATTTTTTTCTCGACCATTTTTGTATTTAGGAATCCGTTTTTTAAATAATTGTAGAAATTTGGGGACTCTATATGCTAAATGGTTAAACAATACATATATGGACAAGTGACAAAAATCACAGCTATAGTATATATAACGAAGTTTTTAGAAAAACCATCAGAGCTAAGTAGGGTTAACAAATTAAAAAGTTATAGGCGAAACTCGAAAAAGGAAAATTTCATACAAGTTCAATAGTTTTTAGACGTTTTAATGGCATGAACTCAAAGTTGGCATTTGCAACTACGGAACCCTACACAGCGCGTGGCCCGTCACGCACTGGGCCAATTTTTTATAAGATCGTGCGCGGTCTGTCAGACTGCTCATCGTCTTAAGGTGACTTTTTTGGGTACGGTTTTTTTCACATTATATCTTTTTTATTTTAAGTCAGTTATGGAATAAACCAGTCAGGTACGTCATGTCAGTAAGAAAAATATCAAACAAGTCTCTAGATAAAGACCATTTTTTTTGCGGAATGGGTAAACGGAAAGATATTGGAACAAAAGGAAAGCAAACCAGAAACCTATGTCACATTCCTTCAAAACTAAATCGCCATACATACCCTCAAAAACAGCAAGTCTACTAAGAAGGTTTGTAAACTTTACTTACTTCTATTGTCAATATTATAATTTAGTTGATTGGGTCCCGAAGACCAGACTAGGAACCCTCATAGTTTCGCCATGTTTGTCAGTCCGTCCGGCAGAAAGTTTTAATTTTCCAATGACATATTTTCTCATGTACCCCATCTTGAGAGGTTGAGGCACTTAATAGAAAATTTTCGACGACGAAATTCGAGAATTCGAAAAAGTATGTCAAGTGAAATAAAAGAGTCTCACCGCCCTTAAACACTCTTTGCTCGTTAAAACGATGATAAATTTAATTAGGTTTATGTTTTGTCCCTTAAAAATAGTAAAAAAGACAACTTTCTTAAGTTTGATTTCTTAATCAAAACTAATATGATAAACAACGTTAATTAGCCAGTTATGTTTATTACTAGTGGTTCGTCGTATATATCAGGTAAATAAACCTAATAGGTAGGTTTATTATATTCGTTTTATTACGTGGTTCATAAGGAAAAATCACAACAAAAAATACAAGTGGACCTATAGAATCCAGAGGTACTTATAACATCAAAGGAGAAGCCAGTCCAATGCTCATCGGTAGGGTTTTATAACCGCAGATTACTTTCATTATTCTGAATACTGGCTTATCGCGGAGGCAGAATGCCGGCAAATTTTTCAAAATGTAGTATTTCGCATTTCTGCCATATTTATCATTATTTTTTGTGTCATTTGCTACGGCAGATGACATTGAGGCATGTGGAAGATTAAGGCTTGGCTCTACGTTTTTATTTTTCAAAATCTGTCAAAATTGATTCAAAAGTTGTCCGTTCTTTTCCGCTAGGTTTGTAGTAATGTCTAAACGCAATGCAGATAGAGTTAAAAATATATAGAGGTTACAGTATGAAAGGCATGACGTAATGAAATAAATCTAATATGTTTACATTTTTGTAACATATTACGTTTTTGTAAAGAATTGAATAAGTTCATGTCCGTACAAGGACTTAATGCTAATGCTTTGTTTACCGGTCAGCCTTTAGAAAAATAGAAATAGTTTATTTAAATTTTAAAAAAAAGACAGTAACTTTTTATTGTTTTTGAAGCTAAGGGCCGCTTTATAAGGGTCGTTAGTAAAACTAATTAGCTAGTCGAAATCAATTAGTAGTATCTCCAGGCACCGCCTCCGTCCGGCCGGCCGGAGATCATCAAGGTTATGCAGTAGTTTTGATCGAGCGTAACTACGTGGTCTCGATTTTTTTATCTTATGTCATACACAAATTTGAATTAAGTATATGGATAGAGGAATTTATTTACAATAGATTTTTTTCCAAAACCAATGAAATGTTAGCATGTATGTACTAAATTACTAAGGGGTAAATAAGTAACTATATAAAAAGAGCTGCATTATTCAATGATTTTTATTAAAGTAAGTAATATTTTTAAAATTGCAAAATAGTTGTACATTATGATATAAGTTTTGTGTGTGATGATTTTCCAACCCGAGCCGAAAGCGAGGGCGTAATAGAGCTGAAAGTGTTTTAACCAATATACGCACGTATATCGCAAGACGTTTTTCAATACACTTACATCTAAACTGATTTTTATTTTAAGGCTGCTACCAGCGCTAGCGACCTTGAAAATATAGAAAAAATAATTTATCTTTCTGTAAATGAGATTATCAGAAATCCTCGCACAACTTATAAGCTAGTATCCTTAAGTTACATTAGAACCCCGAAAGTCATTGAAATACTATCAGCTTTAGAAACCTTTACAAAAAGTGTCAAAAGTGGCCGTTTTTAGTAATTTTTAATATGGAAACTACAGTGGATTGTATTTCAATGACTTTCGAGGACTAGCGCTGGTAGCAGCCTTAAATAAACTCAACCATAAAACTGTGATGTACACTGTACACGGCTGCTTTTCCGCCGTTATACTTATTAAAATCAGCGCGGCACGCGGACTTACTAGCTGGTGCCACCAAGCAGTGGGTTAGTTCGGAATTTAAAAAAAATAATTAAATATTGCGGTTGCCTAATATAACTTCACTATTTGCGTTTATAACGCAAGCGTGTTTTATGAACTACTTTATATAGGTATCTAAAACCGATGAAATTAGAGCCACTTTACGAGCAAGTGTGTTGAAAAAATAATTAATTTAGTATACAGCATGGAAGGGACATACCCGTAATAAATCGAACCACAGGCTATACTAGATCACTATATTATAATTATAAAATAACGTAAAAAAACCGTATTTGACATTCTCATACAAATTTTCCAGGCGGCTGCACACTTTTGTATGGAAATGCCATTTTTTTTAGTTTTTGATTGTTATTTTTATTTGATTATAGTAAGTGGTCGAGTGTAGCCCGTGGTTCGATTTATTACGGGTATATCCCTTCCACGTTGTATATTGACACTATTGTGGGCACTACATTTATTTTAAACTGACGTCGAATTTGCGGAGCGTCTATGTAGTGTAAATGCTAGGAGAACAATCATAAGTATTCATTTGTCTACAGTACAGTTGTGCTACTGTAAACGATGGGCAAAATTTTAAACAAGTGTCAAGAATGGGTGATTCAGTTCTTTATTTTTACCCAATTTTTGAAAGTTAAACTAGATCTTTTTAGGGTTCCGTACCCAAATGGTAAAATCGTCCGGCCAAGCCCAGTCTACGCCACCAAAAACATCTAAAAACTTATTTTATTTTCATTTTATGTTTTTTTTTTAAATTCGTAATCCTAATTAGGTATGATAGTTTTATTTTAACTGGGGGAACGGGGGGTCAGTACAGAGATGGCACAGGATAGAAGGTTATGGAGGGAGTTGACATACAGAGCCGACCCCAAATAGGGAAAAGGCGAGGAAGAAGAAGAAGAAGAAGTTTTATTTTAACTTTTATTAAATAAAAATATTCTAGAAACGGATTCTTAAATCAAAAATGGTGTTAACAAGCTCAAAATATTTTGAAACACTTATTTATCGATACCCTACACGATGAGTTGGTCGAAAAAAAAACTTGTATGGGAGCTACAATATTATATTTTCCCTATATTACTTCACTGTTTTCTTGGCATGATTAATATACTCATGCCAAATTATAGCTTTTTTAAACTCAAAAAATTATTTTTCTTCAAACCCATACGTGTGGGGTATCTATGGATAGGTCTTTAAAAATGATATTGAGGTTTCTAATATCATTTTTTTCTAAACCGAATACTTTGCGTGGGAGACACTTCCAAAGTGGAAAAAAGTGTGTGTCCCCCCCCCCCCCCCGTAACTTCTAAAATAAGGGAATCATAAAACTAAAAAAATATATGATGTACATTACCATAAAAACTACCAGCGAAAATTAGGTAATTTACCTTTCATTCAATCAACTCAAATATAAAAATTAAAAAAGAAACATTTTATATTATGTTATTTGCTACTACGGAACCCTTCATTGGCGAGTCCGACTCGCACTTGGCCGCTTATTTTGAGAATAAATATCTTTAAACCGATGACAGACAAACAGACAGACATGATGAAACTATAAGGGTTCCTTGTTTAAAACGGAACCCTAAAAACTGTCGATAGTTTTACTTGTCATCGATATTATTGTAAACTATCAGTAATCAATATTATCAATAGTCCTATCGTATTGTTATAGTTTTTTAAGGCCACAAATGTAGTATATAGACTATCTTTATTTTATACTTATTCATCGATATTTTATATCAATTTTAACAAATGTACTAGCTGTTTAGGCGTTGCGCAAGCTGCAAGCAGCCCGCGGTTGAGGTAGGCTAAGATATGTTTCCAGTTCAGAAAATGGATAAAAGCTCCAGTTACTTAAGAAAACAATAAAAATGTGTGGGCGGCCATTTTGGATCCAAAATCTGAATCCAGTTTCGAGTTCCGCGGGGTGCTTTACCCCCTCATGCAAAAATCAGACTCCTACAAAGTCCCAGTGAGACATTACTTTCGAAAAAACGAAAAAAGTTTAATTTTATAAAGCCCAGACGCCATCCTGGATTCCAAAAATATGCTTTCGGCGGCCATCTTGGTTTGCAAAAAAAAGAACGACCAAGCAAGTAAGCTTCACTCCTTACGGCTATCTGCACGGCGCAGGTCAAACAACCATATCAATTAGTCAGCCAGTCAGTCAGTGGTACAGTATGTACGTGTATATTTCTCGAAATCTAAAAGTAAATAAATCCAAAGAGTATCTATAGATAAGTTTCTTTGGCTATTATAAAATTAATTTATTGCCACAAAACTGGTAATTAAATAAAACTAAAATATTATAAATAGATATTGTATGTGCGGTACTTGTATAAAAAAAAATCTATGCCGACCATGTCTGTCAGGTAATCAATCTATGCCACGCTATACTTTGACACTTCCTTTGACATTATGACAAGTGACACAGTTTAAAAAAGTTACTCGCACGTTTGTTTACAGACTGTTCAACCTATATATATTCGTGATATTATTTTACACTGTGACAATAATTTTACGAAATTAAATGTCATTTTTTTGTGAAGAGCGACGCGTCCTTGCTCCGTGAGGCCCATCGGCCATCTGACAATTTGATGTATAACTGTCAAAAATCTGTTCAACAAGAACAGTTTATTTAAATATACTCGCGAAAAAGCGAGACGGCAATTACAATAATTTTCAGGAAGGTAAAAGGGCTTATATGACTGAAATCTAAAGCCACGCAAAACTGATCAATTATAGAAAAATAGCTCTAAAATTAAAACTAAAGCAACAAAAAAAAATTTGGACCACAATTATGAAGATTACATAATTACTGATCTGCATAAAAAGTTTCAAAGCTGAAGTCCCTCTTGTTTGTGAGAAATTAGACCGTATATGTTTTGGTAGAGGTGTTTTTGACGAGTAAGTTTGTGTTACAAAAATTAACTAATCATGTATCCACAACCACAATTATGCTAGAAAAGCGTTCTAGTATGCTATTAGCAAGTATCAGTTCTAAATTTCTGATATTCGCTGAGAAATAAGAAATAGATAATGCCCATTTTCACGGTGCGTCCCCTTAATCTGGGTAGGAGGGTGAAAGAGCGTGGTACTGGGGAGGGGGTGCTGAGGGATGTCCGCGTTATTTAGTTGAGCATTATATCAATCCGGCGACACTGCTGCGTGAAATTA
This sequence comes from Acrobasis consociella, assembly GCA_963555685.1. NCBI lineage: Eukaryota > Metazoa > Arthropoda > Insecta > Lepidoptera > Pyralidae > Acrobasis > Acrobasis consociella. Next base: position 12,860,007 of record OY743115.1, read on the forward strand.
AATCAGCGTTGATTCCACTGGCGACTGCAATCCTCCCTTATTACTTTCCGTTACCTCTTACAGTTTACTACAATTATTGGGATTCTTTGACTGAACTTGTGACTGAACTGCGATTAACATGATTTCTATTTAACACATTCCGGGATACTTAAGGCTATTGACGTAATTCAATTGTTATTTTATTGTGTCTGGCTAAGTGTCCCGAAATGGTTCTCTTCCGTTGTTTTATATTTATATATTACTGGCGAATCGTACACTTCACATTAAATATAGACACGAGTACCAAAATTGACATAAGCAGCTTATAGCGGCCTACAATTCAAATCGATTTTCTTGGTATTCTGCTCTGCTTGGCTCTAATTTACTTTCATGAGCGTTCGTCATTTATTTCATTTTCATCATCATTAATATGCTTTTCCTAACATATATCGACATTATGACGGCTTTATTCCTAAAAAAGCAGACAGCGGTTCTTAGCAGACAGAGCCCTGGGCTACAAGACCCAAAGGCCATTTTTAGCGTAATCTCTAAATCATACATTATGCAGATTTCCATATACGGTAAATAGGTCCATATAGGTTTGTTTTCGTACATTCGTCACTGGTAAAATCCTAAATATAACATGTTTTCGTTGTGTTCAGAACAGATTAAAATCACACTAATAAATACAAAAGTTTTTGAGTGAGTATGTGTATGTTTGTCACTTCTTCAAACGCAAACGGCTGGATCAATTTAGACAAAATTAAGTATGCAGGAAGCTGACACCCCGGATTAACACATAGGCTACTTGAGGCGCGGGTAACACCGCGGGGTGCAGCTAGTAATGAAAAAAAAACAAATATTTCTTTAAAAGTTTTTTCAATCATATGTTACGGTTACTATTTGGTCATTAGCACTAAATTAAGTATTAAAAAGCGAATCTTTGTGATGAGCTCGCAAAAGAAAAATCTGAGAAGTGGGAAGGCGGACGATAAAATGAAAATGAGAGGGCGGGGGCTCGTTAGCTAACGGCCTTCTCACTACGCTGCCGCCGATTGTCACCGACTCAATATTTACAGGCTGCCGCTACCTCAAACCAGCCTTAACTCCAATCCAGTAAAGTCTAAAATCACAGCATCGCAAAATTCTTAAAAATGCCGCCGGAACAAAGAACGCATAAAATTCTGCACTACAAAGGATTTTCACAAATGTTACAGACGTAATGCCTAATTAGATGATTCGTTTAAACATAATAAAATAATTGATTATTTGGGTAGTAACGTTATTCGTAGAAACATAATTCTAACCTACCCTCTCAAACTGAAACAAAAAGCTGTTCGTAAGTAACTGATTAATTTTTGTGTGTACAAATGAGTACCTACTAGCCTAAACAACCTACGTGTAAGTAAGCGCTCTAACAGACAAGTGACAGTATGCCCGCTAAACCTGCCCTGCCCGTTACTGTCGGTAACGGTCGGCGACCGTCGGCAAGCGTCGCCGACCTGTGTCGCGGGCATACTATCGCTCGTAAAAGCCCTAAGGTAAGCTACGCATCTTCAAAAATACATCACAATAAATTATATTGGGCATAAGTGCATTAAATTTCACATTTTGTCATGAAAAATTAGAGAGAGGACGAAAAATTGCAATTAAATCTCTGCTAAACGATGCTATTTGTATGCTATCTGTTGTGAATGGGCGCTAGTACACATGGCTAGATACATCTCCAGTCAGGTGTCGAGTCTCCACTCACACGCTGTCGTGTGATATGTTACCATAGAGTAACTAAACTACAGACATGTGGGCAGATAATTATTACCGGCGGCACCTACCATATGTGTGTTTGTGAGGTGTGAACATACGAGTTAACTTAGCCATTTTTAGGGTTCCGTAGTAATTATATACGTAGGTGCCGGGAGAGTAGTTAAATGTGGCGTGAGGAATTTAATTCTAATTAATTTTAAATAATATTCCATCTGCCCTCACTGCTACATAGGTAAACTTTGTTCTCAAAGAAATATATTAAATAAATCATTATATTAATAATAACATTATATAGACTTGTAGTTACGAAGGGTATTACAGCTGTATCCCCAGGCAAGCCTACTTTAAAATAGTGTTAAAAGATCTGTGATCCTTATCATACTCATACTGATGATCATACACGACAAAAACGTACGAGTTGGAAGTAAAATAAATTTAGACTTAAAACTACATACTTGTGAAACAAACATTGTAAGTAAAGATTTCTCTAAGGACCAATTTACAACAGTTTCATTATATTCAATCGTAAACTGAATACAAACTATTACAATAAAAATTGCTATAACTAAGATATCGCTTCCATATGTATGTACGCGTGTGTTCTGTTAATCCACAAAGTCAAAAGTTATTTGCAATATATGTAATTGCAGGACGGATAAACTTATTGTTTTACTTTTTTTTTCAAGTTTAGGATATGTTTCATAAATAGATGTGTTAAAATGTGCTAGTTAATGTTTGATTGTTTTACATTGTGAATGTAGTATACATATATTTAAAATATTTTAAAATCAGCATTACTTATTTATACTGATATTTATTTATACGAAAAAAAAACGACGAGTTGCACTCTGGGAGTGCCGGCAGAAGTGAAAACTTGAATATTAACGTTGTGCATTTTTGATATTTTGGAATGGTAAGGGAATAATTTTGCATGAATTGCTTTAATTATCAGTATAAAATATTTCAAATCTTTTCTGAACCACAGTTTGTCACAAATGTCACAAGCATGACCAAATTCATTTTCAACAAAATCATTTTCAAATACACTGCAGTATGGCCACTACACAGACGGTTGAGCCATCAGATGTCACCATCTATGGATGCGCGTAGCACGCTGTAACATAAACACACACGAACATTCGCGCAAGCGCCCTGCGCCGTCTTACGAATTTTCGATCAGGTTACGTGTCCTGACGCGAGTTTAAAAATTTTTACCCTTTCCAAAAAAAGTGCACAACGCCGCTAAAGAAGTTTTCACTTCAAAAAAACGATTTATCGTGCGCGCATAATGTAATCTCAAATTTCATGCTTATTCTGTGAAAACTTAAAATCACACAAAACCAACGGCTCTATATATTTCTAAGTCTCTTTGTATATCACACACACTCGCGGTGCCATGAAAGAGCTCTCGAGGGGCAAACGTCGGACCTTTTAATGGCAACTGCTCGCTCCGTGTTTGAATGAGAAATAAGAACGACCTGACGCGAACGAATGAGAATAGGAAATGGACTACTTATTCGTATCAGAGCATTTACTCACTGGTGAGTAAAATTGTTTTAATTTTAATTAATATTGGCTATCTCTATATGAATGTAATGCAGAATTTTCAAACTTGGGCCTAAATAATTTTCAGAAATAAAATAGTTGCTTGCAAAGTTTTTTTTTAATAATTTGTATTGTATTGTGAATTCTTGATAAGGACGTATTAAATTGTACTTAATCTTATATCCATTAGAAGTCCCTTGGGTCGAGATAAACATAAAACTACCGTAAAGTAATTAGCGAGTAATAATCACCTTTAACTTAATCCCAAAATTACCCAGTCTGATATTTGTCATTACAAGGGATGAAAATTGTTTTAAAGCCTGAGGGTTGCTTACAGAGTGTAATACTCGACCTTAATCCCTAAGGTTCGACCAAGTCCACACCGTCCCAAAAAGTAGAAAATTGTTTTATGTATTTACATTTCGTATGAATGAAATGAACGAATGAATGATCCTTGAACTTTTCAAGCTATGAATAAAACCACTGTATTGCCATAAATATTATCAATATTGTTTTTCGAGCTTTTTTTGTTTTAGTGGCTTATGCGAAACTAAAGGATATCCGAAAAAAAGGGAACGTTATTTTTAAATAGGTATCCTAAAAATTTAATTTGTGTAACCAGAACTATTCGAAACTATTGGCTATTCCGAAATTTCAACTAAGTTATTTCATATCAGTAACCTTTACCGTATCTGAAACCCGAATATTATTATTTTTATATCCGTATTTGTATCCTTATCCGTAATTTCATATCCAATAACTTTCTGATTTGAACCAATCGTAATTTAGTTGATTAGTAAAAAGATTAGTAGAGCATTTAATTTACGTGAGAATATATTTTTACGTTTCTGTCCTAGCATTCTGCACAACTGTACAAATACATTTTTGCCTAACCTATTACATACATACATAATATCACGCCTGTTTCCCGCAGGGGTAGGCAGAGACTATGGACTTCCACTTGCTACGATCCTGACAAACCTCTTTTGCTTGATCTAAACTCATCAATCTCTTCATACTCGTACATGCCCTTCGGTTACGGGTACTTTTTACCTCTCCTTTTTTTAGAACGTCTGCAATTTGGTCGCAGAAAGTTCGCCGAGGCCGACCTTTTCCTACTGTTCCCTTCACATTCGTCATATAAATATTTTTCGTCAATCTCTTTTCATCCATCCTTTCTATCAATTAGTAGTCGATAAAACAGTCAAGTAACAGTTTTCAGTCGCGTTAACCCGTCACTGCAAATCAGGTTACGTCCGCGTGAACCAGTTATGCAAATTCGGTTATCTGTTTTCCGGCGCCAGTTAATTCAGTTCTTTCCTCGTTGCTCACTGCCTGCAGGAAAATTGCACTTTTTTGCATTTTGATGAAATATTCCGCATATTGCTGATTCAGCTGTTATTGTTTACTTTGAAAAGCAGCGAATATTTAACATTTCTGCTTAAGGCAAAAATATGACGATTCAAATTCAACTTTAACTGTTTTCTGTTATTTTCTTCTTTAATTTTAAGTTGAACCAGTGTTAAGTACAGTTAATGAATAGTTAACTATAAAAGTTTGATATCAGCATAATTAATCACTGATGGAAATTGTACATTATAATTTGAATATCAAACAGTCTCTAGTTAATCATATAAATTAAATAGGTATTAAAAACACAGTGGAACAGGAAACGAGAGAGCCACAGCCATAAAGCAGGCTCGTAAACCCTTCGCCGGCCGGCGGGGCCATTATGCCCGCAGATGTTATCACGACATAAAACGCCAAAATTAAAACCTATAAAATATCGGCCGGCATGATTTATGTCACGCATTCGATAAGCTTGTAAACTTTTGGAGTTTTGTTTAGCCTGCTCTTCGACAAAAGCCATGTCTAAATAAGGCTACATAACTAGGCGAGGATCGAGCATGACACCGAGGGGAACCATACCGATCGCACCGATTTCGCTCTTGGATCAGAAATCGCATTAGCGAAGAACAAGCTCAATCATGGCAATCACTCCATGGACATGGCGGTAGGCTTAGGAGGCACTACCCCAATGAGATAGCCGCTTATCCCGACGTCTGTTGGCACTGTCACGGAGGGACCTCCGCCGTATTATTGACATCATTAGGTACTGGTTACTGTGCTCTAAACAACACCTTTTCACCATGGGTCTAACTAACAGTCTTCTGTGCAAAGCATGCATGGAGGCTGAAGAAACTGCAAGCTATATCCTCCTGGAATGCGATGGTGTTGCACACATTAGGAAAATATTAATAGAACACCTAGATAATTGCGGAAAAGATGTCCTCGAGGGAAGTACGAAGTAACTCGAACTTAATATTAGTACTTAACAAATATGAGCTTGCCTTTGGCCTTTTGATGTATTCGTTCTTATTAAAATAACTAAAAATTTATAAATTTATTTATTGACTGTGTAACATAAGTTTTTGAGTCGGATTATAGATTGATAAAATATAACCAGTAATAAGTCAAATAGCAATCTCAGCATGCTGCCATAATTCAGTAGTTAACACACGAACCGATTTTATTAACTAAGTACGTAACTCACCGGGATGCGTTCCACCCATTTCGTTTGTGGGTGAAATTTTACCGAACATTCTTTACTCTTTTTTATTTTTAAATTTTAGCTCCATTTCTGTTCTAACCTCCTAGAATGCGTACGTTCGACAAATTGTGGCCTTCGTTATTGGACGACATAAAAAGGATTTCGGGTTTTATATCGTAAAAACACTCTGATTAAACGCGAATATGATTGAATGCATACAGTAAAATATTACAAGTAACTTTAACGATTTTGGATTACAGAGCAAAAAAAAAAAAACAAATATATACATATAAATGACGTGAGAAGGCAAATGCTTATTTACATCTTGTCTTATTATTCTTTCCGTGCTGTCTCATATCATCAATTTTTCTCTTGTAACTGGGACCTTTCCTTCTCTTTGGCGTAAAGCCTTCGTTATTCGTCTTCCTAAGGGTACATCCCCTCAATCCTTAAATAATTTCAGGCCAATTTCTATACTCCCCTTCCTCTTCAAAATCCTTGAAGCTGTAGTACACGCTCAAGTGTCCTCCTTTATCCTTTCTAATTCTCTCCTTACTCCCCTAAAGTCTAGATTTCGACTTGGCCACAGTACTGCTACTGCTTTAAGGGAAAGCCGTAGCAGTACTGTGGCCAAGTCACTGAGGACATAAGTTTGGGCATGGAGAATACTTTGGTTACCATCCTTGTTCTCATTGATTTCTATAACGCTTTTAATATGGTGATCACGATATTCTTCTTGCTATACTTAATCATATGCAGTACTCATCCTCAGTGGTGGATTGGTTCTCCGAATATTTAAACCTTTCGGACTAGAAAACTCTTTCTCTTGGTGTACCACGAGGAGGTATTTTATCGCCATTACTTTGCTCTCTCTTTATAAATCTTCTTTCTTCTACTATTGGTTGCTCTTACCATTTTTACGCAGACGACCTTAAAATTAATGCTCATTCGACGCCTGTAGAGGATATGAATACGGCTGTTGCTACTATTAATACTGCTTTATCAGCAATCATGTCCTGGTCTGACGACTTCGGTAACAAAGTCAACCCCTCTCAGTGTCAATCTATAATTGTGGGAAGTTAGAGACAAGTTGCTCAAATTGATAATTCGGTCCATCTCGTTTATTTCAATAATAATATTATTTCATATTGCAATTCTGTAAAGAACCTTGGATTACAAATTGACGCCGCTCTTAGCTGGAACTCTCACATCTCTGAAATAAGTCGTAACATCACTTTTAGTCTCCAACAATTAAACCGTTTTAGGAATTTTCTACCTGTTCAAACCAAGATCTTACTTGTACAGGATTTAATTTTTCCTATCTTCGCCTATGCTGATGTGTGTTTTCCTGACCTCCATCTGGATCTTCTTAACAAACTTGATTAACTTAACAAACTCCTTAATAACTGCATTTGTTTTACCTTCTGTCTTCAGAAATATGATCATGTGTCTTCCTTTCGTTCGGAACTTAACTGGCTTCCTATCCACCAACTTCGGTTACTGTGTACTCTTTTTTTTATTCTTACAAATCCTGACTACCCTGAATATCTAAAATGTAAATTCAATTTTCTTACAGACACTCACGATCGACAACTTTGTTCTAATAAGACACGTCAGCTTTTATGTCTAACTCCTTTTCTCTTCATGCCTCACGCCTCTAGAATGCTTTACCCGTTGACATCAAAGAAATTTCTACAAAATTTTCCTTCAAAAGAAAAGTTCACGACCACCTATTAAACTCCCTTTCTTTGTAAAGTCAGTTCTCTTCTTAGCTATGTATTTGTATATTTATATGTACATGTGTATGTATACGTATGTATACTTTAAGTAAATATTCATTCTAATATGTATATATAATAGGTACTAATATAATGTAATTTTTTATTATATATTAATATTTTATGTAGGTATGTATTGCTTTTTTGTACCATGCATGTATGGTTGACTGGGAGAAAATGCTCTTAGCATTAAGTCCGCCATTTGTTAAAATTATATTTGTACTTTGGAGCAAACGAATAAAAATTATTAAAAAAAAACTGTTTGTCTGTTTGACATAATAATCTCCGGAAATACTGGACAGATTCGAATGAAACTTTTTTTGTTATACAATGTCCTTTTTAATTAAGTACAAATATTTTAAGGGGTGGTTCAGTCCATCATTTTGAACAACTTTTCCCAATGAATGTATATGGAAATACGAAAAAAAATTTTAGGTTTTCATACAAATCGAAGTAGTCACGTGATATCATTACTATCGAAAATGAAATTTTTTTTTTCGTATTTCGATATACATTCATTGGGAAAAGTTGTTCAAAATGATGGACTGAACCACCCCTTAAAATATTTGTACTTAATTAAAAAGAACATTGTATAGCTGTTATGCTGTGATGCTGAACCATAATGGTCCAACTAAACTATAAGAAATATAAAAGTGACGCCTCAGCAAAAGTTGTTTAGCCTGATGAGCATTTTCCAGAGACATTAAGTCCACGCGAACAAAGTCTCAGTTTTCGGCTAGTATCGAATAAAAATGTTTGATAAAAGTCGCAAGTTATTCTGTAAATAAAAATAGTCGTCTATTCACAAGCCCCACTCAAGTGGAAGATACAACGACAATAGACAGCTGAGTGGACTCTTACTAGCGTCGTAATTGTCACAATGAAAACGGGTCTCCATTCGTCCTATATTCAGTCGTTTCCAATAATAAATCACTATTGAAACGTGGCATTACTTCAGCAGTAAATTCTAAGGTAATAATAATAAGGTCATCATGATTTTTTAGGTTTATTCTCAGTATGACAGCTGGTAATAATATTCTTCGTAATTTATTCGTTCTTCGTTAATTGTATTATTCGGAGAATATATCTTTCGCAGAATGTCTCTTTCGCAAAATGTCGTAAAAAGGAATAAAAATAAAATTTCAGTTTTCAAAGCATAATAATTTATTGAAAATAAATAATAATTACGATGTCATACGTTTAGTACTTTAATTTATTTACCTATTTATTTATTATGAAGGTATTCCAAATAAAAAAAAATTGGGGGGTCTCTATAGCTGATATATGTATAAAAATATTGTATATTCAATATATTTTATGTTGTATTTTTAAATCCAAAAAAATGATAATTATAGCGCTCTAAGCTGTGTCCGCGGGCTCGGCTCTCCGTGGAAATTTCAGGATAAAATCTTATATATGTCCTTCCCTGGATCTCAAACAACCAATATCCATGTCAAATTTTATCTAAATAGGTTTAGTAGTAGAAGCGTGAATAGGTAACAAACAAACATATAAACATAAAAATCTACAAACTCACTTTTACATTTAAAATATAAAACGTGATCCCCATTATAAATCGAACGGGCTTTACTTGTTCATTATAGTATAATGATAATAAAATAACAGTCAAAAAACGAAAAAAAATCGACATTCCCATACAAATTGCCGGGGAGGCAGCTCACTTTGGTATGGAAATGTCAATATTTTTTCGTATTATTTTATTGTACTATATCTAAATCTGTGTGATCTAGTTAGCCCGTGATTCGATTTATTACGGGGATGTCCCTTCCACGTTTTATGTAGATTGTATAGTAAATCATAAAAAAGATTAATTCTTTTTTATGATTTACTAATTAGTGTACTTGACAATTGATTACACTAATTAGTGTAATCAATTGTCAAGTAATTACAAGTTAGGTAAAACGAAGAGGGTTACTACTTTAGTAGAGACTGCAAACAGTAGGGCTGGGTTTAATCGTGCCGCTGTACCCATATTTACTCTCGAACACCACACCGGGTCTCGTTTGTGTCAATGCAATTTTGGTCGCTATTTACTGGCTTGGTGACGGCACTATTCCACAATACATGTCTCGCAGCGGCGACCACTCATTTGGTGACCGAAAGTAAGTTATGATCGCGCCCTTTCTTCCTACTAAACCTATGCTATCCTACTAATATTATAAATGCGAAAGTGAGTTTGTATATTTGTTTGTTTATTTATTACCACTTTACGCTTCAACTACTGAACCTATTTAGATAAAATTTGATATAAATTTCTCGAAATTCACACGGGCATAGTTAGTTTACTATATTTGTTACTTTGTTAATAATATACCTAAAGAATACCTACTCAATAAAAAAATGTGCGTAGTCTGAGTACAAACTTCAATAATGTATTACTTTCCAGTTTCCGGACTTACAAACTTTCGCCTTTAAAATAATAGTATGATTATTGAATTGCAGAGCAATGACGGTGTAGGAGGTGAAGAAAGTCAAACAGAAATGCCTTTCATTTTTCGAGACTGGCATTTCTTAAAAAGTATTGCTTTCAGGGCACTTTTACTGAAAACTTAACAAGATTTCTAATCGTCTGATTTGAATATAATACAGCATCGTTATCAAAGTTTTATACGATAATTTCATAACTTTTCTCTAAGAAATCTCAGTTCTTAGAGCAAACAAGCTGACTTGTGATGGATGAAACATGATCAAATTTCTCAGAAATGTAGCGATAAGCAAGAAAAATTCCTAGTCGTTTAAAATAATCTCAACTTGTTCCTTGTTTAAATAAAAAGAAAATTATTTGAAAATGGAGCAATGAGCTGTTTTATAGCAGAGCGCTACATTTTTCACCAAATGTTGAATCAAATGAACAGCGGTCCAGCCTAAATAATAACTAAAGAGTATTAGTAGTAATCACTACAAATATGTGGTTTTCAGGTTGGTGCCTCCTTTACCATAAAAAATAAATTCCAAAATCTATCACACTTCCAGTTGCGACCTCGGCTGTGCTGTCAAGCCTTTTCTTTACTAAAGATGTTTAGTATATGTTAGGGCATTCTAAAAGTATATTTTGCAGTTAGATTGTAGAATTTGCTGTTTTACATATCCGATTTTGTCAATCTGATTGACAAAATCGTTTGGTTTTGAAAAACATCTGAATGACGTTTTGAAAAGATAAGGACCATATATTTTGGTCTTATTTATTTACTAACTTACTCAACTTTCATGAAGTTCCAATCAAAAATACTGCAATAATGATGACATCGAAAAAAAAAAAACAAATTTTCTAAATAATCTCTGAAAACTTTACTCGCTCGTTCAGTTACATATGTAAACAGAACAATTTCAATGCTTCTGTAACAACAGTTAACAGTAATGGTTAGCAGAATACTGCGCAAGTATGCAACATAAGCGTTTGGAATTTCTTTAACGACCGCGCCATATCTGCACTTATGCTCGGGTTTAATGTAATTAGTTCATTTTACTCGGGTAATATTCTTGGGTAATCTCTTTCTCCATACCTTTACCAGTGATGACTAATTTAATGTGGCACATGTATTAATAGGATATTTACTCCAAAAGCCGCACGTCATACATATGTAGCTGCGTATCTGCTTTCTGTGTCAAACAACATTGCAAATGATGATAAAGTCTAATTTGGTTTGACATAAGGACGGCTCTATCCGTCGACTCATTATAATAATCAGGTCTTTTTGTCTCCAATGCAGGAGCACGACTCTCTCTGTACTACCACAGCCATACTTGGCCAGAGCCAGAGGAATTGGCCTGTACTCTCCTCGCTGGCCAGACGAGTTGGAGAGGTCTCATTGATGTTAATAAGATTTGTTTAGCTTGTATTTCCTTAGTCGCGGGAAGACTTGGCGGGACATCGACGAGAAGACTTGGAGTGGTCCTATTCTACTCTGCTGGAAACTACACAGCATATCACACATTCGACGACTGTCGTGTTGTTTTATGAAGAAAGGCTCCTACGCCTTATTTGAAATTCCCTCTTAAAAAATTCTCGGTACTGTTAAGAAAATCAAACGACACAAAATAATGTCACTTGTTATAATTATGTCCATTTTCAATATGATTATTGATTTATTATTACAGAAAAACTGATATTAAGTGCGGTAATTGACTTCAAGAAACTAAATTCCATAGAAAATGTTTGTTTTGACATTACAAAAAGGTATCTGATTTGAGTGGAGTTTTTGGCGGGAAGTCAAGAGATTCAGTTGGAGTTTGCTGTAAATTATTTTGCAAATTGATTCTATTGGACTTTATCATATAAAATTGATGTGGTTTGGTTTATAAATGCTCATGCTCTTGAACAATATATACTTAAAATGTTTAAAGTGGACAGTCATAGTGCGGCTGTAGTGATATTTACTGTATAATATTCCTATCGTCCAATCGTAATAATAGACTTAGTACGATTGGACTGGGATTCGAATTCGTCAGGGTGATTTGAAGTCACGGTAGCAGGTCAACGTGAGGATCGTGGGTTCGAATCCCACTCGCTGCGAAATTTTTCATCACGTTTTAGGATCCAGGGACCGGAACCTTTTAAGGGTTTTCGTTCGGGTTTTTGATCGACTGGTTTTCGTAAACCCTAATGATTTGGTATCTATATCATTGCTTACCCCGACAAAAAGCTTACTAATACGATACAGTTAATTCAACTAAGCACTAACTAATATCGCAAAACCCTATGATAGGCTTACCCTATCAATATTATTTATACGTTCTCAAGCAATTTAATCTTTATTTGAATGGCATACAACACATAACTGCTTGTGCAAACAGTTTATAGGGTAAGCGAGACGACGCATCGGGCTAGAAAAACAAGGCAGGCTTTGTGGCATGTTCACACAGCCATTCAATAATTATACTAATTGCATTCACTTATGACATTGTCGTTTCTATGAGTTTTGAAGTAGTAGAAAAGACTGTAGAACAAAGAGGGGGAAAGGGTTACCAACCTAATGCTAACTGGTATAATCGGAACTTTAAGGTTACTGGTAAGTCCAGTTACTAATAGTTAATTGATTCAAAGGAGTTACCATAACGTTAGGGTTAGTCAATCGATATGCTAACTCTAACAAAAGGTAAGCTTATGATGGAGTTACTCCATTGATAGACTTAATCAAATAAAGGGGTCTTCCGGTCTCTGGCTGGATTATTATTATCTAGGTACACCAAAAGTTTGTCATACTTTTATTAATTCTGTGACATTGTGATGGGGAACAATGAGACACCGAAAACTAATCTTATTGCAATCTCTTTTTAATGATAAACTAACGATCCTTGGCTTTGTCTACCTCGAAAGAGGAAAGACATACAAGTGTATATCGATATTTGTATCAATAAATTAATTATAGTCATTGTTTTATGTTACATTTCAAATAGCAGTAGGTAATAAAGATACATCCAATAATACTAATGTAAAAAAGTAATTTTAGCTAATCAGTAGTTATTATTTTTTATTATTGTTATAGCGTCAGCTCTTGGCTACATAGCTTGTGAAGTAAACTGTAGTCTAGACACAGAAATATGGCTTCACAATATATTAAAGTACTATTATTTGCAGAAAATATTTTAAGTGTATATAAAAAATTTAATTTTTGCCGGATAGAAACTCGTGCACTCATAATATTACGAATCATGTTGCACCTTACATTAATTATTGGTCATCTAGCGGTTTATACTACCTACTATGATGTAGAGCCTATAACTGCCAACATATATGTGATTTTAGTAAATTTTTGTTCATTATTGATAATATGTTCAGCTTGGTTGAATAGGTGTACGTATCAAATATTATTTTTGTATATAAAAGAAAATTCACACAATGACAATAATGAGGATACAATTGAATGGATAAAAAAAAATATAAAGACAGTGAAATTGATAGTTTTTCTAACTGCGTTATTTTTAACTCGATTAATAGTGTTCTTAATTCATCGTATCAATCGACGTCTCGAAATACGGGGATGGCCGATATTTGTGTCATTTATATTTCATTACAACGTTATGTGTGGTGATCTTCGCTGTATTTTAGAATTTGTATCTTATTCTTATATACTGGACGCAATCGCTGAGCGAATATCTTCTGTTATAAGTTCCATAGACAAAGGACATTGTTTGGAGGGAGACGAAGATACTTTAGCCACTGAGCAATGGTCGGCTGCCTATATGCGCGCTACAGAAATGTTGAAAATACTGAATTCTAATATTGGCGCTCAGGTAGGTATACCTATACTTAATTACTACTTCTATAGTAATAAAAAATACCTACCAACTGCTTTAATGCTTCGACCACACAAATAACAGGCACAATTGAATTAAATTGTTCTTTTCACCGGATTCGGCCGATAGTTAGGTGAAAGATTTCTTGAGCTATTGAATATTTTTTGGCCTGTACTTTAAGCTTTCTTAATTACGTTTTCAGATTAACCTCATGATCTGCACTGCTATCATACATTGCGTCTCGATTTTTTATCAAATGATTTCAGCGGGAATTTTGGTATGTATGCTGAATGGATCTTTTTGCCAAAAAGCCACACCACGCCATGACAATGTTGCACAAAATGTACGAGGAGAAGAAAAATGATGAAATTTCATTCTTATTTTATTGTTAGATGTATTGAGTGTGTGGTATTTTTTAGGCAATAAAATAAATTCTATTCTATTCTGTTCTACTTATTAGTACTCATAACTTTTAATTCTATCTCTTTTCCAGAATCAAAGAATATCATTTGGTAGAGCCTGCGACTTATTTCGAACTTCGTTTTTTCTACTGTTTGAGCTTTTTATAATATCTCAATCGGCTCAGCGTACACTGAACAGTGTTATGCGATTGCGAAGGTGGTTGTGTAAGAAACAGCTGTCTCACAAGTACTTGCAGACTACGGAGCCTGGTAATTAACATCATCATCATCTTCACCATCATCATCATCATTTCAGCCGCATAACGTCCACTGCTGGACATAGGCCTCTTCCAAAGATTTCCAAAATGACCAATTTAGAGCGGCTTGCATCTAGCACCTTCCAGCGACCTTGGTCAGGTCGTCAGACCTCTTGTCAATTTTGGGTTGGAAATGGCTATGCTCGGTGTCTCTCTCCGTGATCGAACCAGAAATGAGGAAATTCGTAGGAGAACTAAAGTCACTGATATAGCCCAGCGGGTTGGTACATAGCGCCATAAACCGATGGCCGATGGGGCAAAGAGGTTCTCGAATGGCGACCACGTACACGCCAGCGAAGCGTAGGACACCCATGCCCGCCGTTACCAGGACCGCTACCGGAGCCAGGAATAGTGGAGATGCCGGGGACTGGGAGACCTCCATTAGGGGTTTGCTCATACTCGCCACGCTTGCGTATAGCGGCAGGCGGGTTGGCGCGCGCATATCCTTTAGTCGCCTCTTACGACATCCACAGAAAGAGATGGAATGGTCCTATTCGAAGCCGGGGCCACACGACGAATTAACAAGAGGCAAAGCGGTAATTAACAAGAGTCACATTTTTTGGAAGTACTTACCACAGTGGTGCGACAATATGTCGCCCGGAAGACCTATGACCGACATAATATTCGATTGGTACTATCATTGCTCGACATTAATTTTGTTCGACCAATGTTTGACTGTTATAACATTTATTCATCTTTGACTTACTAATAAGATAAATCCTTTATTATAAACCTAAAATACAAAATTAAAACAATAAATTCAACTAAAACTAAATTAAAGAAATTTAATCTAAAAAGAACAAAAATAAAAATAATAAATAAAACTAATCGAAAAGCCCGCCCTAGAGCGAACCGTGCTCGAAAGTGGAGCGGGGATGACCTCCGTTGTCACGCCGGTTTCCACCGCAAAAGGTATGAATATGTATTGAGACAACTCAGTATGTCATCATACTTGGAGTGTTTAATTTTTGCGGCAGATTCTGCAGCGCACCCTGCCTTCCGTATTGTGTGGGATGAGTGAGAAGCAGCAAAGGAACTCACGCATGTGACGTCCCAAAGTAGGTACATACCCCTTTCATGGTATGGTATTAAGGTGAGCCCATCGGAGCATTTACCGTCCGTGTGCTATGTTTGCCGACACCTGTGCTCTGCGAATAATATCGTTTAGATTATGGTGTCTGCGAAACCTGTCGGTGCATCTTGAGCAGCTAAGTCCGTGGTAGCCCTTGGAATCCACCTGTATACCACATGGACAGCGGTGTGGCTCACAAACGTTACAACGTAGGCTCAACACGACTGCAACCCGTAAAGAGTTATCAACTAGGTGTGTGTCTAGTTGAGGCGAGGGCAATGCTTCTATTCAAGTTCGTACCTATCTATTAATGTCACTAAGTTTCATCATGAAAAATCCAAGCAATATTTATAATCCCAGTATTTCTCCCAAAGAAAAAGTTCTTAATATTGACGAGTATGGTGGCTTCTTAACGTATCTGTAAATAGGTAATACATTTCCACCCTCCCTTAACTTGTTGTCAGTGCAGACACAATAGTAAAACAATACATCAGACGCCCGCTACGGGCGTCCGACGTTTGAAGGGATATCATGTACTTATTTGGTAATCTGGAGTCAGATTCGAACTACCTAAAGGCATCATGTAACTCAATGACTGTCATCTATTGAGAAAAGTCATTATTGCCTTCGAGAACTACGTCACTTGAGGATAGAAGTCGTGCCTCATCGACGCACAGTGCCTAGGTAACTAAAGCCGCTTAGCCATCACACTACTCCACTACTTACTACTTTTTTCAGGTTCGGCTGAATACAAGGCTATCCGCAACCTTCTGAAGCTGATGACCTCCAGGCCCATACAGATCCGTATTTTCGGCTATATTGATGTTGACATGACGTTTTTGCCGCTGTGTTTGAGCTTCTTTACCGCCAACACAATTATAGCTTTACAATTAAATAACATTATATAATTGTGATGAATATGTAATATTCGATAGAAAGTTGCAACTAATATGTAATAATAACTATTATTTCATTTATAAGTGCATAAAGATACACTTACTTAATCATTCAGATGCACATCCATATTATATGAGTACACTGTCAACAAGACACACAACTTTAGTAGCTTGAAAAATATCACTTACACCTCTAATGCATACATAGATACATGCAAATGCTTTTGAAATACAAATAAATGTTTAATGGCCTTACAATTGTTTAATTGAGGTACCTATTAATCTATACATCTATATCTATATATCTATACATCTATATCTATATATCTATACATCTATATATAGATATAATAAAACAGTAAAAATAATTTGTCTGTACATTTACTATTTTTGATTGAAATGGATAGAGGGAGGCCAAAAAAGAATATTAGAAAGCAAAACTTATTTTTTTGAATTTTTTGTCTGTCTGTCTGTATGTATGATCACGCTAATTTCCGAAAGTACTGAACCGATTTACTTAAAACTTTCACCAGTTGTTTTGTTTTAATCCAGAAGAACATCTAAAGTTTGTTTCATCAAAATCGGTTCATTAAAAAACAGTTACGGTCATGTGAATGAACTCAAGGCATGAGTTTGCCTTCATAGCAATATATAATAGCAATCCATACGAAATTGTAACCGATCGCTGTCTGTACATGGAAGATAAATGAAAAGAATATTGTTGGAGGCTTTAACCATCGCAATAGAATACAAAATTTTTGTCTGTTTGTCTGTGCGTTTGTGCACGCTAATCTGAGAAACGATACGCTGAACCGATTCGTGCATTAATGTTTTGTGCTTCATTTAACATTTAGTGTTTATTTTATTTAAATCCATTAATAAATAAAAAAGTTATATCAATTTAATAAATCGCGTCAAACGTTTTTGTTCGAAAGATTGCTATAAAATAACTGTTTAATGGCTAAAAATTTTGTTAATTTTGTACGATTATGGTTTATACAAAATGATTTCACTTAAATTTCGACTGGTCTACGATAATTTAAAAAAAAAATTACTCCGATAGATGGCGCTGTACAAAAATTTAAAATTTAGATGAAGCTCTGAGCTTAGAATTTCTGCAGATAGACTTAGCGCAAGACCTAACGCCGACGGTCATTCTAAGTGTGATTGTGGGCGAGAAAGTGGAAAAAGGAATCAAAATAGGAAGTGATAGCTATTGTAAGGCGCAGGAGGCGCAGCGGATTCCGTCGCTTGACAAATAGTGTACTCCGGGTTGAAAGGCACGGTTGTGAATTGAAAACTGATCCTCCTCGATAACTGAGAGAGTAGTACCTCGAGGGGAGCTCAGCCGAGGTTGTGACAAGCGGCCGCCGTGCCAGGGCTACGGAGCGAGAGTAGTACACGGACCTGACAAAAGCGGTAACAACATTGTCACCATGAGTTTTTTAGTGGGTGAGAGTCACAACTGTCCGATTTTCTATGGCCGGAAGGCACTTTTTCCTCACCTAAAAAAAGGCTAGGTTAGGTTAAGGGAAAAAAGTTTGGTTTAAGGTTAGGTTAGGGACTGCAATAAAAATTTGTGGAACACCCATGCCAAGACTACTCAGGATTGTAACCTCTTTCCCTGAGGACTGAAAGATCATGGTGAACGAAGATGCCAATCTGTCATAAAGCCCTGTGTGAGCTGATTTTTTCCACGGTGTTAGGTGTCGCAGACACTGATCTCAGAGAACACAACTTCTTGCCACCTTTGAAGTGCCGAGGCACTAGCACGTCAAATACCTAGAGGTATCTAAAGTTTGGCAGACCAATAGAATGGTGACGATAGCGTAGATGGCCCGAGGGAAGCTCTATTTTTCAGTACGTTTCTCTCGCTTCGGACGCGGCTCAAGATTCAGTCGAACCTAAGAAAATCTAAGTTTTAGGGGCCGATGAAGCTCCGCCGCGTTACTTGAGGAACGCCATCATCCATCGGGACTTAAAAAGTAGAAATGCTTATTCATCTTCCGCTTAGCGAAGGACATATATGACAAAGCTTACCATTGCACCGCCACATCGGAAAGGCGGGAAAGAGTAGGAGTCACTGCCTATTGCATAAGTATTTAGTTTTTGAGAGACCCACGGCGTAGCAGTAACATTCAGTAACAGTGTAAATTTATATGTTGTTTACACAATGTTAAAATTCCGATCGACTTAGACCACATACAGAAATAATGTGATATCGTAGTAAACAAGGAACCCTATAAATAACTATAAAGTTTTACTATGTCTGTCTGGTTTCACTTAGAGATAATTAGTACCATCATCATCATTATCATCAGGTCTTTTTAGTTTCCAGTCTCCACTGCAGGAGCACGACCCTCTCTGTACTACAATAGTCATACTTGGCCAGAGCAGCCAGAGGATTAAGCCTTTACCCTCCACGCTGGCCAGACGGGATGGAGAGATCTCATTGATAATTAGTACCAAAAAATATATAATTTGACATAGGCAACGGTTATGAACCTAAAGTAGAACGGGGCATGGCACCTGGCCTGACGGAGTGACAAAAGTGTCAGGTTTCCGCCTATGCGATGATTTGACGAAATAATCAAGTCGCGAGTCACACTTAGATGTGAGCAGCACAGGTCTATGATAAGCAATTAGCAGAAGGAGGGCTAGATGGTGATGATGATGAACTCTGGAAAAGTCCACGCTGACGAAGTCGCGGGCAACAGCTAGTCTAGTCTAAAAATAAAATAAAACGTTTTTTGCAGTGATATTTATTTGCAGACTGTAGTGGGCGACTTTAGGCGCCGTCCGACACTCAACCAAAAAATCTTAATTAGTGACATACTTTTGCTGCTACGACTGTTTAATATTCCTATCGTCCAATCGTAATAATAGGCTTAGTACGATTGGACGATGGGAATCTATTTGATATTACACTTTTTATATGATTTTAGAGTTTCACGGTCACAATTATCAGTATTACACCGAAACATTATCATACTTATATAATAGTTAATTCTTCATTTAATTCAAATTAAATATGTCATAAATTTAATTTGAGTTAAATGGAAAAATAGGTAGGTACATAAAATAGATAATTAAAATAAAATCTACATACTTTTATTAATTCTGTGACAACGATAGGAAATAATGAGACACCAAAAACTGATCTTATTAAAATCTCTTCAATCACTAGGTCGTAGAAATATCAATCTATTGGTAATACATGGTCATTATACTCATTATTTGATGTTACATTTCAAATATTAGTAGGTAATAAAGATGCATCCAATAATACTAATGTAAAAAAGTAATTTAAGCTAATCAGTAAGTAATATTTTTTATTATTGTTATAGCGTCTGCTCTTGACTAAGCTTATGAAGTGTAGTCTAGACACATCAGAAATATGGCTTCACGATATATTAAAGTACTATTATTTGCAGAAAATATTTTAAGTGTATATAAAAATTTTAATTTGTGCCGGATAGAAACTCGTGCACTCATAATATTACGAATCATGTTTCACATTTTATTAAATATTAGCCACCTAGTGGCTTATACTACCTACTACCATACAGAGCCTATAATTGCCAACATATATGTGATTTTGATAAATTTTTGTTCGTTTTTTATATTATATTCAGCTTGGTGGAATAGGTGTACATATCAAATATTATTTTTGTATCTTCAAGAAAATTCACACAATGACAATAATGTGAATAAAATAGAATGGATAAAAAAAAATTTGAAGAAAATAAAATTAATCGTATTTCTATCTGCGTTATTTTTAACACGAATAATAGTGTTTATATATCAACGTATCAATCGAAGTTTCGAAATTCCGGGATGGCCGTTATTTGTGTCATATATATTTCATTATAACGTTATGTGTGGTGATCTTCGCTGCACTGTAGAATATGTATCCTATACTTATATATTGGACGCAATCGCTGAGCGAATATCTTCTGTTATAAGTTCCATAGACAAAGGACATTGTTTGGAGGGAGACGAAGATACTTTAGCTACTGAGCAATGGTCGGCTGCCTATATGCGCGCTACAGAAATGTTGAAAATATTGAATTCTAATATTGGCGCCCAGGTATATACTTAATTACTACTTCCACAATACAATACAAATACTCTTTATTGCACCATAAACAAAAGGAAATACAAAACAGAAAAAAAAAATAAGACAGAATTATGATACAAAGGCGGACTTATCGCATAGCAATCTCTTCCAGTCAACCTTTGGGTATTAGGTAGTTCTATAGTAATACAAAATACCTAACAACTGCTTTAATGCTTCAACCACATAAATAACAGGTACAATTGAATTAAATTGTTCTTTTGACCGGATCCGGCCGATAGTTCGGTGAAAGATTTCTTGAGGGAGGCTCGGTCATTATAGATAATTGTCGTAGATTAGTAGCTGTTGAATATTTTTTGGCCTGTACTTTAAGTTTTCTTAATTACGTTTTCAGATTAACCTCATGATCTGCTCTGATATGATACATTGCGTCTCGATTTTTTATCAAATTATTTCAGCGGGAATTTTGGTATGTACTGTGTACGTTGGTACTTCTAAAATTACTAAGTAAATTTTCATTTTGAGAGTTTCGTTTAGTTGCCAGCTATATTATATTAAGGAATACCTAGAGTACAATAAAAATATATTTCTTTAGAAATGTATATGTATATTTGGCAATATTGGTAGCCACGTTATTCCGCCACTTGGAGGTACTGGGTTAGATCTACGGCCAAGGCAAGTAGGAAAGTCGTCATTTATTAAATTGTCTTGTGTGTTAATATGTTTTTATTATAAAATATAGCATAGTTGAGTTAGAAAGTATATATCTTCAGAAATGTATGAGGTATTTGACGACCTTCGGGGTAATTAAGCATCAATGTCTCCGCTCCGGACGCGTGAAGTACAGATCCTAAGTACTTATTTGAACTGGTGCATACACATGACCAAGTCTTCGTCTACGCATCCAGGCCCCACCTGGACGCATAGACGAAGATCTGTAGTATTGCAAGCCAGTTATACAGACTTACCAGGTATTCTGTGCAACTCGAATCGTGAATTTTAATTACTTATCCTAGTTAAACTAAGGGTTACATAGTACTTATTAGTACTCATAACTTTTAATTCTATCTCTTTTCCAGAATCAAAGAATATCATTTGGTAGAGCCTGCAACATATTTCAAGCTTCGTTTTTTCTACTGTTTGAGCTTTTTATAATATCTCAATCAGCTCAGCGTACACTGAACAGTGTTATGCGATTGCGAAGGTGGTTGTGTAAGAAACAGCTGTCTCACAAGTACTTGCAGCAGACTACGGGGCCAGGTAATTAACAAGAGTCACATTTTTTGAAAGTACCACAGTTGTGGGACAATCTGTTGCCCGGAAGACCTATGACCGACATAATGTTTGATTAGTACTATTATTGCTCGACATCAATTTTGTTCGACCAATGTTTGACTGTCATAACATTTATTCATCTTTGACTTACTAATAAATCTCGCGTAAACTACTAAGTAGTAAAGTAAATGAAAACGATATCAAAATCATAAGCTTCAAATGGCGACTTATTTTGTCATATTTAAGTTCGTACCTAGGATAGTTATCTAGAGGTATAAATGTCACTAAATTGTATCATGAAAAATTCAAAGCAATATTTATAAACCCAGTATTTTTCCCAAAGGAAAAGTTTTTAATATTGACGAGTATGGTAGCCTCTTCACGTATGTGTAGATAGGTAGGTACATTTCCACCCTATAACATGTTCTTGTTTAGTAATAGCTAAATCTGGAGTCAGATTTTTCTAACCAAAGGCATCATGTAACTCAATGACTGTCATCTAATGAGAACAGTCGTATTATCTACTACATTTAAGCGTGCCTATCAAGTCACGCCTAGTGAGGATAGAAGTCGTACCTTACTGACGCACAGTGCCTTATTGGCCGGAAACCAATAGTTTGTAATTTTTATCATACTGCAAAATAATTTACATTAAATATTTCTTGTTGATATTAGCAGAATGATAGCACCTATAAGTTTTTTTTATCGTCCGCATAGTGTCCCTTTTGTCGAATAGTGCTGCCACCTATAGTTCGTGCACGCTCTCTATAACCTCTTGCGATGAAGCTTTGCAGTACCTACTTACTATTTTTTCAGGTTTGGCTGAATATAAGGATATCCGCAACCTTCTGAAGCTGATGACCTCCAGGCCCATACAGATCCGTATTTTCGGCTATATTGATGTTGACATGACCTTTTTGCCGCTGTGTTTGAGCTTCTTTACCGCCAACACAATTATAGCTTTACAATTAAATAACATTATATAATTGTGATGTATATGTAATATTCGATAGAAAGTTGTAACTAATATGTAATAATTATTATTATTTCATTTTTAAGTGCTTAAAGATACACTTACTTAATCATTCAGATGCACATCCATATTATATGAGTACACTGTCAACAAGACACACAACTTTAGTAGCTTGAAAAATATCACTTACACCTCTAATACATACATACGAGTAGATACATTCAAATGCTTTTGCAATACAAATAAATGTTTAATGGCCTTACAATTGTTTAATTGAGGTACTTATTAATCTAGAAATAAAATAAAAAGTTTTTTTGTAGTGATATTTATTTGCAGACTGTACTGTGTAGTGGGCGACTTTAGGCGCCATCCGACAGTCAACCAAAAAATCTTAATTAGTGACATACTTTTGCTGCTACGACTGTTTAATATTCCTATCGTCCAATTGTAATAATAGGCTTAGTACGATTGGACGATGGGAATCTATTTGATATTACATTTTTTATATGATTTTAGAGTTTCACGGTCACAATTACTGTTATTAGTATTACGGGACTTACCGCAATTACATTTTTTATTATAATAAGTATGGACGGCTCTATATACTAACTACCAACGTTTCTATCTTTTTAATTAAACACTAAAATTATAAGTTTTTATAGCACAAAAATACCATACCTATGAGATCACAAAGTTTGGATGTTCTATTTTACCAACAAATAGTCAAATTTACCATTACTGAAACAAAAATACAATAACGTAAAATATACCAGTTAGTTAAAATAATTATTATCAATTATAGATTGTTAACAGCATAATAATGCTTGGATTTTTATTCGCCGTGTGATGAGACGATTGCGACATAAATGGGATTCGAATTCGTCGGGGTGATTTGAAGTCACGGTAGCACGTTAACGTGAGGATCGTGGGTTCGAATCCCACTCGAGGCGAAATTTTTCATCACGTTTTAAGTTGGATCATTATTATTTCCATTATTATATCCAAAAGTTTGTCATACTTTTATTAATTCTGTGACATTGTGATGGGGAACAATGAGACACCTAAAACTAATCTTATTGCAATCTCTTTTTAATGATAAACTAACGATCCTTAGCTTTGTCTACCCCGAAAGAGGAAAGACATACAAGTGTATATCGATATTTGTATCAATAAATTAATTATAGTCATTGTTTTATGTTACATTTCAAATAGCAGTAGGTAATAAAGATACATCCAATAATACTAATGTAAAAAAGTAATTTTAGCTAATCAGTAGTTATTATTTTTTATTATTGTTATAGCGTCAGCTCTTGGCTACATAGCTTGTGAAGTAAACTGTAGTCTAGACACAGAAATATGGCTTCACAATATATTAA
This sequence comes from Acrobasis consociella, assembly GCA_963555685.1. Classification (NCBI taxonomy): domain Eukaryota; kingdom Metazoa; phylum Arthropoda; class Insecta; order Lepidoptera; family Pyralidae; genus Acrobasis; species Acrobasis consociella. The sequence continues at coordinate 12,884,270 of OY743115.1, forward strand.
AGTACTATTATTTGCAGAAAATATTTTAAGTGTATATAAAAATTTTAATTTTTGCCGGATAGAAACTCGTGCACTCATAATATTACGAATCATGTTGCACCTTACATTAATTATTGGTCATCTAGCGGTTTATACTACCTACTATCATGTAGAGCCTATAACTGCCAACATATATGTGATTTTAGTAAATTTTTGTTCATTATTGATAATATGTTCAGCTTGGTTGAATAGGTGTACGTATCAAATATTATTTTTGTATATAAAAGAAAATTCACACAATGACAATAATGAGGATACAATTGAATGGATAAAAAAAAATATAAAGACAGTGAAATTGATAGTTTTTCTAACTGCGTTATTTTTAACTCGATTAATAGTGTTCTTAATTCATCGTATCAATCGACGTCTCGAAATACGGGGATGGCCGATATTTGTGTCATTTATATTTCATTACAACGTTATGTGTGGTGATCTTCGCTGTATTTTAGAATTTGTATCTTATTCTTATATACTGGACGCAATCGCTGAGCGAATATCTTCTGTTATAAGTTCCATAGACAAAGGACATTGTTTGGAGGGAGACGAAGATACTTTAGCCACTGAGCAATGGTCTGCTGCCTATATGCGCGCTACAGAAATGTTGAAAATACTGAATTCTAATATTGGCGCTCAGGTAGGTATACCTATACTTAATTACTACTTCTATAGTAATAAAAAATACCTACCAACTGCTTTAATGCTTCGACCACACAAATAACAGGCACAATTGAATTAAATTGTTCTTTTCACCGGATCCGGCCGATAGTTAGATGAAAGATTTCTTGAGCTATTGAATATTTTTTGGCCTGTACTTTAAGCTTTCTTAATTACGTTTTCAGATTAACCTCATGATCTGCACTGCTATCATACATTGCGTCTCGATTTTTTATCAAATGATTTCAGCGGGAATTTTGGTATGTATGCTGAATGGATCTTTTTGCCAAAAAGCCACACCACGCCATGACAATGTTGCACAAAATGTACGAGAAGAAGAAAAATGATGAAATTTCATTCTTATTTTATTGTTAGATGTATTGAGTGTGTGGTATTTTTTAGGCAATAAAATAAATTCTATTCTATTCTGTTCTACTTATTAGTACTCATAACTTTTAATTCTATCTCTTTTCCAGAATCAAAGAATATCATTTGGTAGAGCCTGCGACTTATTTCGAACTTCGTTTTTTCTACTGTTTGAGCTTTTTATAATATCTCAATCGGCTCAGCGTACACTGAACAGTGTTATGCGATTGCGAAGGTGGTTGTGTAAGAAACAGCTCTCTCACAAGTACTTGCAGACTACGGAGCCTGGTAATTATCATCATCATCATCTTCACCATCATCATCATCATTTCAGCCGCATAACGTCCACTGCTGGACATAGGCCTCTTCCAAAGATTTCTAAAATGACCAATTTAGAGCGGCTTGCATCCAGCACCTTCCAGCGACCTTGGTCAGGTCGTCAGACCTCTTGTAAATTTTGGGTTGGAAATGGCTATGCTCGGTGTCTCTCTCCGTGATCGAACCAGAAATGAGGAAATTCGTAGGAGAACTAAAGTCACTGATATAGCCCAGCGGGTTGGTACATAGCGCCACAAACCGATGGCCGATGGGGCAAAGAGGTTCTCGAATGGCGACCACGTACACGCCAGCGAAGCGTAGGACACCCATGCCCGCCGTTACCAGGACCGCTACCGGAGCCAGGAATAGTGGAGATGCCGGGGACTGGGAGACCTCCATTAGGGGTTTGCTCATACTCGCCACGCTTGCGTATAGCGGCAGGCGGGTTGGCGCGCGCATATCCTTTAGTCGCCTCTTACGACATCCACAGAAAGAGATGGAATGGTCCTATTCGAAGCCGGGGCCACGCGACGAATTAACAAGAGGCAAAGCGGTAATTAACAAGAGTCACATTTTTTGGAAGAACTTACCACAGTGGTGCGACAATATGTCGCCCGGAAGACCTATGACCGACATAATATTCGATTGGTACTATCATTGCTCGACATCAATTTTGTTCGACCAATGTTTGACTGTCATAACATTTATTCATCTTTGACTTACTAATAAGATAAATCCTTTATTATAAACCTAAAATACAAAATTAAAACAATAAATTCAACTAAAACTAAATTAAAGAAATTTAATCTAAAAAGAACAAAAATAAAAATAATAAATAAAACTAATCGAAAAGCCCGACCTAGAGCGAACCGTGCTCGAAAGTGCCCAAAATGCCAGCAGCGATGCCTTGCAGATGTACACTCCGGGGCGGGGATGACCTCCGTTGTCACGCCGGTTTCCACCGCAAAAGGTATGAATATGTATTGAGACAACTCAGTATGTCATCATACTTGGAGTGTTTAATTTTTGCTGCAGATTCTGCAGCGCACCCTGCCTTCCGTATTGTGTGGGATGAGTGAGAAGCAGCAAAGGAACTCACGCATGTGACGTCCCAAAGTAGGTACATACCCCTTTCATGGTATGGTATTAAGGTGAGCCCATCGGAGCATTTACCGTCCGTGTGCTATGTTTGCCGACATCTGTGCTCTGCGAATAATATCGTTTAGATTATGGTGTCTGCGAAACCTGTCGGTGCATCTTGAGCAGCTAAGTCCGTGGTAGCCCTTGGAATCCACCTGTATACCACATGGACAGCGGTGTGGCTCACAAACGTTACAACGTAGCCTCAACACGACTGCAACCCGTAAAGAGTTATCAACTAGGTGTGTGTCTAGTTGAGGCGAGGGCAGTGCTTCTATGGCGGGAAATCGACCACCGATGCGGGAGTAGCACTCGTTACTCATATATATGACGCATGGGAGAACAAAAATGATGGAATTGGATCATTTTGTGATCTCTCCAAAGCATTTGATTGCGTAGATCATCCGACACTTTTGCTCAAATTTCGTCAATACGGTTTTGATGATAATTCAATTAAACTGATAGAATCTTATTTAACAGATAGGCATCAGACTGTTGATTTAAATGGCATAAAATCTCACGGATCTAATGTTAAAATAGGCGTACCGCAAGGTTCAATTCTTGAATATTCAAAATAGATCGACATAGCACAAACGCTAGCGCGGTGAACAGCACCTTGTCTTCTATTTCTGATTGGTTTTCTGCCAATAACCTCATGTTAAATGCGAAAAAGACCCAATGCATTCGATTTTCTCTTCCTAATGTGAGACAGGCCTGCGTTGACATAATGATAGATGGTGAAAAACTCGATCTTGTTGAAAGTACTACCTTCTTAGGAATTACAATAGACTCAAAACTTCAATGGGGTGCTCATATAACTAAACTTTCAAATAGGCTTAGTTCTGCGGCTTATGCTGTTAGGAGAATAAGACAATTGACAGATGTAGCAACTGCTAGACTAGTGTACTTTAGTTACTTTCATAGTGTAATGTCTTACGGCATACTCCTGTGGGGGAATGCAGCCGATATTCAGACTATTTTTATTTTACAAAAACGGGCAATTCGTGCTATTTACGGGTTAGGATCTAGAGACTCACTCAGAGAATTATTCAAGAAAATAGATATACTTACCTTAGCATCACAGTATATATTTGAAAACATAATGTATGTAAGGAAAAATATTTCCTCATACAATAAAGTAAGCGATTTTACCGATAGAAACTTACGTAATAAGAATGACTTAGTTTCCCCGTTTTATAGGCTTAAAACAATTAATAAGACATTTATGGGGAACTGTATACTTTTTTATAATAAATTGCCAAAATCGATCCTTGATATGCCAGACAAAAGATTCAAAACTTATGTAAAGAATGTACTTTGTGAGAAGGCTTATTATAGGACCGATGACTACCTTAAAGACAAAAAAGTCTGGCGTGAGCTTGACGCGGGTCCCTCTTAAAGTTTGTAATATAGGTACTCGAAAATGTCATAATTTGGTACATTTTGTACAAACTGAATCTACAACTTGACATTACTTTAAAATTTTGACATTCTAAAAATTAAATTTAAATTATGATATGACATAACAAACAAAACAATGTATTCTCTGTCCACATTAACTTTAAGTATTAATTTAATTGTGAGTTGACGTCCTTGGAGAAAAGGTGCAGTGCAGTTTGTTACCGCTTCTTCTGCACTAGCGCTTTGGAAGCGGTAGTAAACTTAGCTGTAAGTAACTATTTGACGTCAACAATTGTGCAACAAAATAATGACGATTATTAAGAGATATTATAAATATCCTATGATAATAAAGATATATTTGATTGATGATTGATGATTCAAGTTCGTACCTATCTATTAATGTCACTAAGTTTCATCATGAAAAATCCAAGCAATATTTATAATCCCAGTATTTCTCCCAAAGAAAAAGTTCTTAATATTGACGAGTATGGTGGCTTCTTAACGTATCTGTAAATAGGTAATACATTTCCACCCTCCCTTAACTTGTTGTCAGTGCAGACACAATAGTAAAACAATACATCAGACGCCCGCTACGGGCGTCCGACGTTTGAAGGGATAACATGTACTTATTTGGTAATCTGGAGTCAGATTCGAACTACCTAAAGGCATCATGTAACTCAATGACTGTCATCTATTGAGAAAAGTCATTATTGCCTTCGAGAACTACGTCACTTGAGGATAGAAGTCGTGCCTCATCGACGCACAGTGCCTAGGTAACTAAAGCCGCTTAGCCATCACACTACTCCACTACTTACTACTTTTTTCAGGTTCGGCTGAATACAAGGCTATCCGCAACCTTCTGAAGCTGATGACCTCCAGGCCCATACAGATCCGTATTTTCGGCTATATTGATGTTGACATGACGTTTTTGCCGCTGTGTTTGAGCTTCTTTACCGCCAACACAATTATAGCTTTACAATTAAATAACATTATATAATTGTGATGAATATGTAATATTCGATAGAAAGTTGCAACTAATATGTAATAATAACTATTATTTCATTTATAAGTGCATAAAGATACACTTACTTAATCATTCAGATGCACATCCATATTATATGAGTACACTGTCAACAAGACACACAACTTTAGTAGCTTGAAAAATATCACTTACACCTCTAATGCATACATAGATACATGCAAATGCTTTTGAAATACAAATAAATGTTTAATGGCCTTACAATTGTTTAATTGAGGTACCTATTAATCTATACATCTATATCTATATATCTATACATCTATATATAGATATAATAAAACAGTAAAAATAATTTGTCTGTACATTTACTATTTTTGATTGAAATGGATAGAGGGAGGCCAAAAAAGAATATTAGAAAGCAAAAATTATTTTTTTGAATTTTTTGTCTGTCTGTCTGTATGTATGATCACGCTAATTTCCGAAAGTACTGAACCGATTTACTTAAAACTTTCACCAGTTGTTTTGTTTTAATCCAGAAGAACATCTAAAGTTTGTTTCATCAAAATCGGTTCATTAAAAAAAAGTTACGGTCATGTGAATGAACTCAAGGCATGAGTTTGCCTTCATAGCAATATATAATAGCAATCCATACGAAATTGTAACCGATCGCTGTCTGTACATGGAAGATAAATGAAAAGAATATTGTTGGAGGCTTTAACCATCGCAATAGAATACAAAATTTTTGTCTGTTTGTCTGTGCGTTTGTGCACGCTAATCTGAGAAACGATACGCTGAACCGATTCGTGCATTAATGTTTTGTGCTTCATTTAACATTTAGTGTTTATTTTATTTAAATCCATTAATAAATAAAAAAGTTATATCAATTTAATAAATCGCGTCAAACGTTTTTGTTCGAAAGATTGCTATAAAATAACTGTTTAATGGCTAAAAATTTTGTTAATTTTGTACGATTATGGTTTACACAAAATGATTTCACTTAAATTTCGACTGGTCTACGATAATTTAAAAAAAATTTACTCCGATAGATGGCGCTGAACAAAAATTTAAAATTTAGATGAAGCTCTGAGCTTAGAATTTCTGCAGATAGACTTAGCGCAAGACCTAACGCCGACGGTCATTCTAAGTGTGATTGTGGGCGAGAAAGTGGAAAAAGGAATCAAAATAGGAAGTGATAGCTATTGTAAGGCGCAGGAGGCGCAGCGGATTCCGTCGCTTGACAAATAGTGTACTCCGGGTTGAAAGGCACGGTTGTGAATTGAAAACTGATCCTCCTCGATAACTGAGAGAGTAGTACCTCGAGGGGAGCTCAGCCGAGGTTGTGACAAGCGGCCGCCGTGCCAGGGCTACGGAGCGAGAGTAGTACACGGACCTGACAAAAGCGGTAACAACATTGTCACCATGAGTTTTTTAGTGGGTGAGAGTCACAACTGTCCGATTTTCTATGGCCGGAAGGCACTTTTTCCTCACCTAAAAAAAGGCTAGGTTAGGTTAAGGGAAAAAAGTTTGGTTTAAGGTTAGGTTAGGGACTGCAATAAAAATTTGTGGAACACCCATGCCAAGACTACTCAGGATTGTAACCTCTTTCCCTGAGGACTGAAAGATCATGGTGAACGAAGATGCCAATCTGTCATAAAGCCCTGTGTGAGCTGATTTTTTCCACGGTGTTAGGTGTCGCAGACACTGATCTCAGAGAACACAACTTCTTGCCACCTTTGAAGTGCCGAGGCACTAGCACGTCAAATACCTAGAGGTATCTAAAGTTTGGCAGACCAATAGAATGGTGACGATAGCGTAGATGGCCCGAGGGAAGCTCTATTTTTCAGTACGTTTCTCTCGCTTCGGACGCGGCTCAAGATTCAGTCGAACCTAAGAAAATCTAAGTTTTAGGGGCCGATGAAGCTCCGCCGCGTTACTTGAGGAACGCCATCATCCATCGGGACTTAAAAAGTAGAAATGTTTATTCATCTTCCGCTTAGCGAAGGACATATATGACAAAGCTTACCATTGCACCGCCACATCGGAAAGGCGGGAAAGAGTAGGAGTCACTGCCTATTGCATAAGTATTTAGTTTTTGAGAGACCCACGGCGTAGCAGTAACATTCAGTAACAGTGTAAATTTATATGTTGTTTACACAATGTTAAAATTCCGATCGACTTAGACCACATACAGAAATAATGTGATATCGTAGTAAACAAGGAACCCTATAAATAACTATAAAGTTTTACTATGTCTGTCTGGTTTCACTTAGAGATAATTAGTACCATCATCATCATTATCATCAGGTCTTTTTAGTTTCCAGTCTCCACTGCAGGAGCACGACCCTCTCTGTACTACAATAGTCATACTTGGCCAGAGCAGCCAGAGGATTAAGCCTTTACCCTCCACGCTGGCCAGACGGGATGGAGAGATCTCATTTATAATAAGTACCAAAAAATATATAATTTGGCATAGGCAACGGTTATGAAACTAAAGTAGAACGGGCATGGCACCTGGCCTGACGGAGTGACAAAAGTGTCAGGTTTCCGCCTATGCGATGATTTGACGAAATAATCAAGTCGCGAGTCACACTTAGATGTGAGCAGCACAGGTCTATGATCAGCAATTAGCAGAAGGAGGGCTAGATGGTGATGATGATGAACTCTGGAAAAGTCCACGCTGACGAAGTCGCGGGCAACAGCTAGTCTAGTCTAAAAATAAAATAAAACGTTTTTTGTAGTGATATTTATTTGCAGACTGTAGTGGGCGACTTTAGGCGCAGTCCGACACTCAACCAAAAAATCTTAATTAGTGACATACTTTTGCTGCTACGACTGTTTAATATTCCTATCGTCCAATCGTAATAATAGGCTTAGTACGATTGGACGATGGGAATCTATTTGATATTACACTTTTTATATGATTTTAGAGTTTCACGGTCATAATTATCAGTATTACACCAAAACATTATCATACTTATATAATAGTTAATTCTTCATTTAATTCAAATTAAATATGTCATAAATTTAATTTGAGTTAAATTGAAAAATAGGTAGGTACATAAAATAGATAATTAAAATAAAATCTACATACTTTTATTAATTCTGTGACAACGATAGGAAATAATGAGACACCGAAAACTGATCTTATTAAAATCTCTTCAATCACTAGGTCGTAGAAATATCAATCTATAGGTAATACATGGTAATTATACTCATTAATTGATGTTACATTTAAAATATTCGTAGGTAATAAAGATGCATCCAATAATACTAATGTAAAAAAGTAATTTTAGCTAATCAGTAAGTAACATTTTTTATTATTGTTATAGCGTCTGCTCTTGACTACAGAGCTTATTAAAGTCTAGACAAATCAGAAATATGGCTTCACGATATATTAAAGTACTATTATTTGCAGAAAATATTTTAGGTGTATATAAAAATTATAATTTTTGCCGTATAGAAACTCGTGCACTCATAATATTACGAATCATGTTGCATCTTTTATTAATTATTAGCCATCTAGTGGCTTATACTACCTACTACCATACAGAGCCTATAACTGCCAACATATATGTTATTTTAATAAATTTTTGTTCGTTTTTGATATTATATTCAGCTTGGTGGAATAGGTGTACATATAAAAAATTATTTTTGTATCTTCAAGAAAATTCACACAATGACAATAATGTGGATAAAATAGAATGGATAAAAAAAAATTTGAAGAAAATAAAATTAATCGTATTTCTAACTGCGTTATTTTTAACACGAATAATAGTGTTCATATATCATCGTATCAATCGACGTTTCGAAATTCCGGGATGGCCGTTATTTGTGTCATATATATTTCATTATAACGTTATGTGTGGTGATCTTCGCTGTGTTGTAGAATATGTATCCTATACTTATATATTGGACGCAATCGCTGAGCGAATATCTTCTGTAATAAGTTCCATAGACAAAGGTCATTGTTTGGAGGGAGACGAAGATACTTTAGCTACTGAGCAATGGTCGGCTGCCTATATGCGCGCTACAGAAATGTTGAAAATATTGAATTCTAATATTGGCGCCCAGGTATATACTTAATTACTACTTCCACAATACAATACAAATACTCTTTATTGCACCATAAACAAAAGGAAATACAAAACAGAAAAAAAAAATAAGACAGAATTATGATACAAAGGCGGACTTATCGCATAGCAATCTCTTCCAGTCAACCTTTGGGTATTAGGTAGTTCTATAGTAATACAAAATACCTAACAACTGCTTTAATGCTTCAACCACATAAATAACAGGTACAAATGAATTAAATTGTTCTTTTGACCGGATCTGGCCGATAGTAAGGTGAAAGATTTCTTGAGGGAGGCTCGGTCATTATAAATTTTACATTTATAATTGTCGCAGATTAGTAGCTGTTGAATATTTTTTGGCCTGTACTTTAAGTTTTATTAATTACGTTTTCAGATTAACCTCATGATCTGCACTGCTATCATACATTGCGTCTCAATTTTTTATCAAATGATTTCAGCGGGAATTTTGGTATGTACTGTGTACGTTGGTACTACTAAAATTACTTAGAAAATTTTCATTTTGAGAGTTTCGTTTAATGTCCAGCTATATTATATTTCGGAATACCTGAAGTAAAATAAAAATATATTTCTTTAGAAATGTATATGTATATCTGGCAATATTGGTAACCACGTTATTCCGCCACTCGGAGGTACTGGGTTAGATCTACGGCCAAGGCAAGTAGGAAAGTCGTCAGTTATTAAATTGTCTTGGGTGTTTATATGTATTTATTATAAAATATAGTATCGTTGAGTTAAAAAGTATATATCTTCAGAAATGTATGAGATATTTGACAACCTTCGAGGCAATACAGGCATCCATGTCTTCGGACGCGTAAAGTACAGATTCTAAGTATTTGAACTAGTGCACATGTTTGACCAAATCTTCGTCTATGCATGGCCAGGCCCCGCCAGGACGCATAGACAAAGATCTGTAGTATTGCAAGCCATATATTCAGACTTACCAGGTATCCTGTGCAACTCGAATCGTGAATTTAAGGGTCCCCTGACCCTAGACCAAAATACAACTTTCCATACAAACGTAGTCTACGTTTTATTTCAAAACGACATGTCCGATTTGGGCAAAATTTTGTAATTTCAAAGATATTGCAATTATCTAGGTTTATAACTAGTTTCCGACAGTAAAATATGAACTTGAAATAGAATATAGTGTTTATATCATTTTTGACCATTAGTATGGGAAACTTCTAAATCGTTATATTTTCTTTCCAGTTCATAATTTTAGTATAGGAAACCAAGCCTAGATAATTGCAATTTCTTTACAATTACCAATTTTTACCGGAATCTGACATGTGGTTTCAAAATTAAACGTAGACTACGTTTGTATGGAGAAGTCTGGGGTCGGGAGACCCTTAAATGACTTATCCTAATTAAACTTAGGTTTACTTAGTACTAATTAGTACTCATAACTTTTAATTCTATCTCTTTTCCAGAATCAAAGAATATCATTTGGTAGAGCCTGCGACTTATTTCAAACTTCGTTTTTTCTACTGTTTGAGCTTTTTATAATATCTCAATCGGCTCAGCGTACACTGAACAGTGTTATGCGATTGCGAAGGTGGTTGTGTAAGAAACAGCTGTCTCACAAGTATTTGCAGCAGACTACGGGGTCAGGTAATTAACAAGAGTCACATTTTTTGAAAGTACCACAGTTGTGGGACAAACTGTTGCCCGGCAGACCTATGACCGACATAATGTTTGATTAGTACTATTATTGCTCGACATCAATTTTGTTCGACCAATGTTTGTTTGTCATAACTTTTAATCATCTTTGACTTCTAATAAATCTCGCGTAAACTACTAAGTAGTAAAGTAAATGAAAATGATATCAAAATCATAAGCTTAAAATAGCGACTTATTTTGTCATATTTAAGTTCGTACATAGGAAAGTTATCTAGAGGTATAAATGTCACTAAATTGTATCATGAAAAATTCAAAGCAATATTTATAAACCCAGTATGGTAGCCTCTTCACGTATGTGTAGATAAGTAGGTACATTTCCACCCTATAACATGTTCTTGTTTAGTAAAAGCTGAATCTGGAGTCAGATTTTTGCTTAGCCATTAGAACAACGCTTACAAAGATACTTCGACTTGTAATATTTTGGCGATCATTATTTATTGGCCGGAAACCAGTAGTTTGTAATTTTTATCATACTACTAAATAATTTACAATAAATATTTCTTGTTGATATAAGCAGAATGATAGCACCTATAAGTTTTTTTTATCGTCCGCATAGTGTCCCTTTTGTCGATTAGTGCTGCCACCTATAGTTCGTGCACGCTCTTTATAACCTCTTGCGATGAAGCTTTGCAGTACCTACTTACTATTTTTTCAGGTTTGGCTGAATACAAGGCTATCCGCAACCTTCTGAAGCTGATGACCTCCAGGCCCATACAGATCCGTATTTTCGGCTATATTGATGTTGACATGACGTTTTTGCCGCTGTGTTTGAGCTTCTTTACCGCCAACACAATTATAGCTTTACAATTAAATAACATTATATAATTGTGATGAATATGTAATATTCGATAGAAAGTTGCAACTAATATGTAATAATAACTATTATTTCATTTATAAGTGCATAAAGATACACTTACTTAATCATTCAGATGCACATCCATATTATATGAGTACACTGTCAACAAGACACACAACTTTAGTAGCTTGAAAAATGCTTTTGCAATACAAATAAATGTTTAATGGCCTTACAATTGTTTAATTGAGGTACTATTAATCTAGAAATAAAATAAAAAGTTTTTTTGTAGTGATATTTATTTGCAGACTGTACTGTGTAGTGGGCGACTTTAGGCGCCATCCGACAGTCAACCAAAAAATCTTAATTAGTGACATACTTTTGCTGCTACGACTGTTTAATATTCCTATCGTCCAATTGTAATAATAGGCTTAGTACGATTGGACGATGGGAATCTATTTGATATTACATTTTTTATATGATTTTAGAGTTTCACGGTCACAATTACTGTTATTAGTATTACGGGACTTACCGCAATTACATTTTTTATTATTATAAGTATGGACGGCTCTATATACTAACTACCAACGTTTCTATCTTTTTAATTAAACACTAAAATTATAAGTTTTTATAGCACAAAAATACCATACCTATGAGATCACAAAGTTTGGATGTTCTATTTTACCAACAAATAGTCAAATTTACCATTACTGAAACAAAAATACAATAAACGTAAAATATACCAGTTAGTTAAAATAATTATTATCAATTATAGATTGTTAACAGCATAATAATGCTTGGATTTTTATTCGCCGTGTGATGAGACGATTGCGACATAAATGGGATTCGAATTCGTCGGGGTGATTTGAAGTCACGGTAGCACGTTAACGTGAGGATCGTGGGTTCGAATCCCACTCGAGGCGAAATTTTTCATCACGTTTTAAGTTGGATCATTATTATTTCCATTATTATATCCAAAAGTTTGTCATACTTTTATTAATTCTGTGACATTGTGATAGGGAACAATGAGACACCGAAAACTAATCTTATTGCAATCTCTTTTTAATGATAAACTAACGATCCTTGGCTTTGTCTACCCCGAAAGAGGAAAGACATACAAGTGTATATCGATATTTGTATCAATAAATTATTTATAGTCATTGTTTCATGTTACATTTCAAATAGTAGTAGGTAATAAAGATACATCCAATAATACTAATGTAAAAAAGTAATTTTAGCTAATCAGTAGTTATTATTTTTTATTATTGTTATAGCGTCAGCTCTTGGCTACATAGCTTGTGAAGTAAACTGTAGTCTAGACACAGAAATATGGCTTCACAATATATTAAAGTACTATTATTTGCAGAAAATATTTTAAGTGTATATAAAAATTTTAATTTTTGCCGGATTGAATCTCGTGCACTCATAATATTACGAATCATGTTGCACCTTACATTAATTATTGGTCATCTAGCGGTTTATACTACCTTCTATCATGTAGAGCCTATATCTGCCAACATATATGTGATTTTAGTGAATTTTTGTTCATTATTGATAATATGTTCAGCTTGGTTGAATAGGTGTACATATCAAATATTATTTTTGTATATACAAGAAAATTCAGACAATGACAATAATGTGTTTACAATTGAATGGGTAAAAAAAAATATAAAGTCAGTAAAATTAATTGTTTTTATAACCGCGTTGTTTTTAACTCGATTAATCGTATTCATAAATCATCGTATAAATCGACGTTTCGAAATACAGGGATGGCCGATACTTGTATCATTTATATTTCATTACAACGTTATGTGTGGTGATCTTCGCTGTATTTTAGAATATGTATCTTTTTCTTATATATTGGACGCAATCGCTGAGAGAATATCTTCTGTTATAAGTTCCATAGACAAAGGAAGGCATTGTTTGGAGGGAGACGAAGATACTTTAGCCACTGAAACTGAACAATGGTCGGCTGCCTATATGCGTGCTACAGAAATGTTGAAAATATTGAATTCTAATATTGGCGCTCAGGTATATACTTAATTACTACTTCTATAGAAATACAAAATACCTACCAACTGTTTTAATGCTTGAACCACATAAATAACAGGCAAATTGAATTCAATTGTTCTTTCGGCCGGATCCGTGCGAAAAACAGTTTCTTCAAAGTGAAAGAAAAATGAAAGATTTCTTGAAGGAGGCTCGGTCATTTATATTTTTTACAATTAAGGTTATTGTAGCTTAGTAGCTGTTGAAGATTTCTTGGCCTATGCTTTAAGTAAGTTTTCTTAATTACGTTTTCAGATTAACCTAATGATCTGCACTGCTATCATACATTGCGTCTCGATTTTTTATCAAATGATTTCAGCGGAAATTTTGGTATGTACTTTGTACGTAGGTACTTTTAAAATTACTAAGTAAATTTCTTTTCATTTATTTTTTAGCTATATTATATTTTGGAATACCTAGAGTAAAATAAAATGGGTTAGATCTACGGCCAGGGCAAGTAGGAAAGTCGTCAGTTATTAAATTGTCTTGGGTGTTTATATGTATTTATTATAAAATATAGTATCGTTGAGTTAAAAAGTATATATCTTCAGAAAGGTATGAGATATTTGACAACCTTCGAGGCAATACAGGCATCCATGTCTTCGGACGCGTAAAGTACAGATTCTAAGTATTTGAACTAGTGCACATGTTTGACCAAATCTTCGTCTATGCATGGCCAGGCCCCGCCAGGACGCATAGACGAAGATCTGTAGTATTGCAAGCCATATATTCAGACTTACCAGGTATCCTGTGCCACTCGAATTGTGAATTTTAATTACTTATCCTAGTAACTAGTTGAACTAAGGGTTACATAGTACTTATTAGTACTCATAACTTTTAATTCTATCTCTTTTCCAGAATCAAAGAATATCATTTGGTAGAGCCTGCGACTTACTTCAAACTTCGTTTTTTCTACTGTTTGAGCTTTTTATAATATCTCAATCAGCTCAGCGTACACTGAACAGTGTTATGCGATTGCGAAGATGGTTGTGTAAGAAACAGCTGTCTCACAAGTACTTGCAGCAGACTACGGGGCCAGGTAATTAACAAGAGTCACATTTTTTGAAAGTACCACAGTTGTGGGACAATCTGTTGCCCGGCAGACCTATGACCGACATAATGTTTGATTAGTAATAATATTGCTCGACATCAATTTTGTTCGACCAATGTTTGACTGTCATAACATTTATTCATCTTTGACTTACTAATATATGTCGCGTAAACTACTAAGTAGTCATCATCATCATTTCAGCCGCACAACGTCCACTACTGGACATAGGCCTCTCCCAAAGATTTCCAAAATGACCGATCTAGAGCGGCTTGCATCCAGCGCCTTCCAGCGACTAAGTAGTAAAGTAAATGAAAACGATATCAAAATCATAAGCTGCAAATAGCGACTTATTTTGTTATATTTAAGTTCGTACCTAAGATAGTTATCTAGAGGTATAAATGTCTCTAAATTGTATCATGAAAAATTCAAAGCAATATTTATAAACCCAGTATTTTTTCCAAAGGAAAACGAGTATGGTAGCCTCTCCACGTATGTGTAGATAAGTAGGTACATTTCCACCCTATAACATGTTCTTGTTTAGTAATAGCTAAATCTGGAGTCAGATTTTGCTAACTAAAGGCATCATGTAACTCAATGACTGTCATCTAATGAGAACAGTCATTATTATCTACTACATTGAAATTAAGCGTGCCTATCAAGTCACGCCTAGTGAGGATAGAAGTCGTACCTTACTGACGCACAGTGCCTAACTAAACTTCTTAGCCATTAGAGCAACGCTTACAAAGATACTTCGACTTCTAATATTTTGGCGATCATTATTTATTGGCCGGAAACCAATAGTTTGTAATTTTTATCATAATAAAAATAATTTTCATTGAATATTTCTTGTTGATAGCAGAATGATAGCTCCTATAAGTTTTTTTTATTGTCCGCATAGTGTTGCTTTTGTCCATAAGTGTTGCCATCTATAGTTCGCGCACGCTCCCTATAACCTCTTGCGATGAAACTTTGCAGTACCTTCTTACTATTTTTTTCAGGTTTGGCTGAATATAAGGCTATCCGCAACCTTCTGAAGCTGATGACCTCCAGGCCCATACAGATCCGTATTTTCGGCTACATTGACGTTGACATGACGTTTTTACCGCTGTGTTTGAGCTTCTTTACCGCCAATACAATTATAGCTTTACAATTAAATAACATTATATAATTGTGATATATATGTAATATTCGATAGAAAGTCATAATTAATATATATTAATAATCATTTCATTTTCAAGTGCATAAAGATACAATTACTTTATCATTTATTTATGATGCACATCTATGTTATATTAATACACTGTCAAGAAGACACTCAACGTTAGTAGCTAGAAAAATATAACTTACACCTCTTATAAATAGATACATTTCATTGCATTTGCATTTCAAATAAAATTCTAATAGCTTTATAACTGTTTGATTGAGGTATTATTCTAGAAATAAAAAGAGAAAAAGTTGTTTAAATATTCTTTAATTAATATGACACTACCTGGGCGATCGAGCTTAGCTTGTTTAAAAATCAGAGAAGAAAAGGCTTTCTAAAATGACTCCAAAGTGGATCAATTTTTTTTAGTTCAATCAATTCAGTCCGATATCCTCTGTATACACTTACGGGTGTATAACAAAATTTATGGAAATTGTTAGAACTGCTTTGAAGATCCTCATAAGTATGCAAGAATTGCTCGTTCAACAGATTTAAAAAAATCATCAAAAGAGAATGAGAAAGACGCTTAAAAGTAAGAGTTACGTATCAATATTTTAAGATAAAAACCAATATTTTTTTATAGGTCTTTTGTGTGATGAAAGGACATTATAAAGTTGCAATTTTACAAAAGGATACAAAGATGCCCATTCAAAGGGTTTGAGAGCAGCGAACTCAACAAAACCAATTCAAGTGTGGATTGGAATCGTGGAAATTTGACGTAATAAATTTAGATAATAATTATTAAAAAATAAATTTTAAACCAAAAATATGTTTATTTTCTTATAATTCGTAAACATGGTGATACTTTTGAGGGCAATCCAAGACTTATTGACAATAGATTTGTAATTATTACCTTGTTTACGATTGAATAATTAATTCCAAAAGAGGGCGCCGCAGGATCACAGGACCCTTCGGCTTATCGCGTATAAAACGCGTGAGCCTGATATTGTTTTGCATAAAGGTTTCTCAGAAAGCACATTACGCATTACCTTCAAATTATTTAGGTTAACACTTTATCGGTCACTCAACAAATAGTTAACTTTACAATGATTTACGCATAAAGCCATTATTTCCCGGAAAGGATAAAATACAAGTTCTGTTTAAATTCACACGATATTGTTAAACTGCAGGGCTATAACTGTGTACGATGTGAAGAGAGCCACGCAAGCAGGAAGCAAACTCATGTTAAGTTTAATAGAACCAAAACTTTGCGCACGAATCGGTCGGGTTTCCACCAATCGAACCAGGTCTCGAATCGCAGTATAATTTGAATCATCTGTAAAAAAAAAGTTTATTTACTTATAGTGAGCTCAGTGAATCGCTACAAAGTAAGAGTGTTAAAATAAGTAAAAGTAAAAATGTAATCTCCAAAACTACTTTAAGAATTAACAGTACTAAATTAACAAATACAAATTTAACATTTACTAAGTCTGGTGCATGTATAAGGCAAGGCCTGTAGAACGTATAAAGCGCACCTTTGCATTGGTATACTCAAAATTCTGTTAACATAAGTATAAGCAAAGCATAAAGAGAAGAACGACAACGGAACTATTAAGACTCAAAGATTTTCTTTCTGGACATTCTTAATTCCATGTCAAGATTTTATTGATATCAAAAATAAGGTTATATGACTCGATAGTCTTGTCTGGTCTATTGAATTTTTGGTCTTTGTCGCCCTAGTTTTTGTTTTCATCTTATTTACGTTTGGAACCCGCCAGAAGTGAAGTACATACTATTGAGTGATCCTGTCAAGTCTGGAAACTACACGGCAAGTGATTTTCGTACAAAGAGATGAAATAGGTTTATAATAAATATAATTTGAAATAGAACTTACTCACTGACGTGTCTATTAGTAATTTGCTTAACCGTCGTTTTAGCTTCTCCGCGTTGTTCTGGGCTGACTGAGCACATATGCCCATTGTCGTTACCAAAAACACAATATGTGATAACGTCAAAACATATGGCAAGTAAAGA
Organism: Acrobasis consociella; assembly: GCA_963555685.1. Classification (NCBI taxonomy): domain Eukaryota; kingdom Metazoa; phylum Arthropoda; class Insecta; order Lepidoptera; family Pyralidae; genus Acrobasis; species Acrobasis consociella. The sequence goes on from OY743115.1 coordinate 12,902,009, forward strand.
ATTGGTTTCATACCTCCTTCCTAGAAATTTCATATGAAATTTTAATTTAACCAAGGTACGAAAATAGTGAATTTTAATTCATATTACATACCTTAAGGTTAAAGGCCATCACTAGGTATACCAAAGAAACGTAATATATTATTGAAGAAATAAGCATTATCGTTAACTGAAATAAAAAAAGAAACATTATAGTTTAAAAAAATATTTCAATCCCCTTTTTTTTTTTTTTTTTTTTTTTCTTATAAAAGAATTTAATAATCTTATTCAATACAGATTACAATTAAAAATTAAACTAAATTAAACTAACTAAAATAAACTTAAATACTAAAAATAAATTACTTATAAACTTATACAATGCAATCCCCTTTTCATGTAGGATTGCATTTAACTTACCTGTACTCCAAAAATTGAGTTTAATAATTTAATACTTTCGGTGATACGGATGTAGGCAAAAGTCCACTTATTTATGTCTCCGATTTCTATTTGTTCTATAGTATGACATAGTCGAGCTGAGTTTTTGTTGTTATTTGTTTCTACAGCTAAATTGTATCTGGTATCAATGTCGTGTATAATGAAACGAACTTGCACGGAGACTATCATCATCATCCAAGAAAATTGTAGAAATTCCAGTGCGAACCTTAGTTCTATTACACACAAATAAAATTGTACATAAGCCATATACTCATCAGAGATTACTAATAGTTTAATGGGCTGAACCACACGAAGATACATAAATTCAAAGATTTTTGACAATATATATCCTGCTATTATATATTTCATTTTAAATAAAATCTTTTTCATACTTTCAATCAGAGTAGGATCGTACTTAAACGATTCTGCATTGGAGTCTAAACAAGAAATGGCTTTTATAAAATCCTTGCTTTTTAACCATGGTATAATTATCATCATAATAGAAGTGGAATGGGATAGTATGAAATATATATTATTAGATACTGATTCAAAGCTGTAATATTGGCAGTAACAAAGAAGAAATACGATGGAAACCACACTTTCAATCAAAATTCTGATAACAGTCAATACACGCATCCATTTCTTAAAGTTGCTATAATTCCTATAAACACAAAAAACATTTTCGCACTTGATAACAGTATTAGAAAAGTATGTGATCATTTTGGAAACGTCTACTATAAGCAAAGAGTTGTTTTACTAAAATGTATTAGTATTTTTTATACCTATAATTGCATGATAACACTAAAAGTCATTAACTTAAAAACATTGTACTACTTTGGATAAAAGAGTAATCAGTTAATAACTTTCATTAAATATTGAACATTTGATGAAAGTTATCATTATTATTTCATAAATATACATGTATAATAAATTATTCTCTTGGTACTGGCTTGGTATTGAAAAGGTAAATCTTTTCAAGGAACACAAAATAATCACAAATATAATAAAACATTATTTTCAGTGTAATCGCACTCTTTTATTTATGTTGGAGATACAATTTTAAATACTGAATGAACGTGTAAATGAAAGAAGAACGAAGGAACAGTTAAACTCTGAACAAACGGCGATCCTTTTTGTCTTTTCATTCAGTTTTCAGCGCCTTGACTACTGTGGTGAGTTAAACTATACATTTTTAGAAACTTCAAACCGTATTCAACACCAAACAACGCAATAATTTTTTTTTATGAGACCAGACAAAGTATGTGCCCTTTAAAATAAAGTAAGAATTTTACAAGCTGGTCCAGACGTCTTCAAATCTTCAAGTAACCGGGGAACATACTTAAAAACATATATAAATACATTTGAATTGATAACCTCCTCCTTTTTGAAGCTAGTTCAAAAATAAGAAAATACTATGTGGTTCATCAATAGAAGGACTAGGTAGTACAGGCATCTGAAAACTTTTAGGCAAAGAAGCTGACGTGCAGCAACAACATTCAGAAGAATAGAAAAAGACAGCAGGCGTTTTTGGCGGGAAGTCAAGGGGTCCAGTTGGAGTTTGCTTTAAATTGTTTTGCAAATTGATTCTAATGGACTTTATAATATGAAATTGGTGTAGTTTGGTGTTATAAATGCTCATTCTCATGGACAATATGTGAAATGTTTAAAGTGGACAGTCAAAGTGCGGTTGTAGTGATATTTATTTGCGGACTGCGGTGGGCGTCTTTGGACGCCGTCCGCCACTCAATCAGCTATGAAAACCAGTGGACTCGTATAGATTTGTCGCCAGAAGCTCCCTTGAAGCAATCAAAGGACCTATACCAACCTTTGATTGTATAGTTAAGGGTTTAGGATTAGGAATAAAGAAGAGATATTACTAGACACTGGCAAAATAAGCTACAACGAAGTTTGACCGCCATTATCAAGAAAAAAAAAGACAGCAAGAGAAGACAAAAAACAAAAAAAAACGGATTTCAATCATAAAACACAATTTTTTATCTGAACATATGTTTATTTCTGGCAACAGACATACTATGATAAAACTAATAAAATAATTTGTCGATTATAAATCAACCATTACAAAACGGTTGGTGTTTAAAATTCTGATTTCATATGAGTATGAAATCCAAATTTTAAATTCAGATCCCTAGATGGCCGGATGAATTCTTTCAATTTTAAATAACATTGTTAAACTGCAGAGCGATGACAGTGTACGAGGTGAAGAGAGCGAGACAAAATGGTAGTAATGTCATGTTGACGTCTACAGCCCCAAAGGCACGGGTCCTGATGGGCCTCGTAGCCACAAGTCGCACCAGGTCTCGCATGGCTTTGTACTCGTTTTCACCTGAGAAAGGGGAATCAACAGCAAATATAAAACTAATGATGATGACGTCCTCAGTGGCGTAGTAGTCACCCAGAGGTCCCGGGTTCGATCCCCGGTCAGGGCAAGTTGGAAATTGTCCTGGGTCTTGGATGTTTATGTATTTGTTATAGAATATAGTATCGTTGAGTCAGTATCCCATAACAGAAGTCTCGAACTTACTTTGGGGCTAGCTCAATCAGTGTAATTTGTCCCTATATATTTATTTATTTATTCAAATATATAACGCACTGCTGCAGCTACCGCTAAATCCCTACACGGCGCAGATATGCATGCCTTGGAAAGGCATACATATTTAAGCCGTTTGGGGTTGAAACGTTTAATCCTTCTGCACATACTTTATTTAAATTTATAGGTAAAAGGCTGGTCGAGGTACGCACAAAGAATTAGTATTGCCATGCAACGTGGCAATGCTGCCAGCCTTCTGGGCACTCTTCCGCAGGGGAAGGATTTAAAAGATATTTTCTACTTATAATCCCAACTAGGATGTGAGTTTGTATATTTGTTTGTTACCTCTCCATGCTTCAACCACTGAACCTATTTTTTTTTATCCCAAAATTCCCACGGGGAGTGAAGTCCGCGGGCACATCTAGAAGTATATGTTTAGTTATTTATTTTTAGCATTTAAGTTTATTTAAGTTAGTTTAATTTAGTTAAATATAATTATAACAATGTAACCTTAGAATGTAACTTATTAATAAATTATGTCACAGCAAATTGTTTATACCATATCAGTCACAAGAAGCGTCCGCTGCATTATATTATCTAGCTAGTGCCCGCGACCTCGTCTGCGCAGTATCTTTATAAATTGTACCCTATGTGTTATTCTGATGTATAAGCTATATTATTACAAAGTTTCATTAAAATCCATTCAGTAGTTTTTACGTGAAAGAGTAACAAACATCCATCCATCCATCCATACTTACAAACTTTCGCGTTTGTAATAGTTAGGGAGGCGAATAGGGGAATTTTCTGCAATACTCGAGCGTGGCAGTTTAAGATATGAGAGATACCTTAGACCTAATAGAACAACCTTGTAAAGTATTTAGCTCTATACGTAGTGACGCGCGCCTAGGATCGACGATCAGATTAGTAAAAAAAAATCGATAGTCTGAAATACTCGAGCGCATCAGATTAAGATATTGGGGGTTGATTTTAGTGTTTTTAAGACTAAATTTAACTAATCTGACGATAAGTCCTTTACTCGGCCGAGTTATAGGGTCGCGAACTTGTAAAAAAAAAACGTTAATCCGGCATTCTCGAGCGCGATTTTTTTATTATTTATTTTGAAGAATATAATCTAAAACTTACTAAAAATACAAAAACTGCCGGTTTCCGCATGACCGGAAGTGTGGAGGAGCTATTTCGTCTTCCTAAGAACGTGTTGCGGCATATAAGTCGCGAACGATACATTTTACAAAAAAAAAGTTTAAATAAACATTTACGTTGGTTGTATCTATCGCTTTATTGTCATTCTTAAATTCCCCGTTTTATCTAGGAGAAAGAAAGGAAAAAAAAGAAACCAAAAAACCTTTTTCGGTCAGATTAAGAGAACCCACCAACTTTTTTGTCAGATTAAAAAAATATGCTTTCAGGATACCGAGATAAACCTCCCCTATGAAAATCTGACGCGCTCGAGTATTTCAAAAAAACTTTTTTTTTTGCATTTTCAAAAATTCATCGTAACTTATCGTCACGCCGAAATCGTCAGTGTTTTTAAAGGGAGCTTCCTTGGGACCTACTTAACACCCCTTCCGAAAATCTGACGCGCTCGAGTAAATTTTTTTTTTGCATTTTTGACTCCTTTATATGCCTACCCCCACCACGCAAACCGGCAGATTAGTATACCGTTGTTATCAGAGGCACTTGGAGCATACGTAGTATGAATATCTGACGCGCTCGAGAATGCCCAAGTAACTGTTTTTTTTAACATTTTTGAAAAACCGTACACGCCAAACCCACCGCTAAAATGGATTTTACCATACGAGCTTTTCTTTTCGAAATTATTTTATCTTTCGATTTTGATAGGTCTCGACGGCGCCGTTGAATTACGCCATTTAGCTACCTCGCCTCCCTAACTATAATATTAGTAGGAAGTAGGATGCTTACTGTGAAACGGTGCATTGACTTCTCTGCAGAGCTGTCTTCTCAAAGTGTCGGCGTGGTTCTGAGCCCTTTGGGCATTTCTCGAAAGCTTGTACAGAAGAAACATTAATATAACCAGCTTTCTAAATCGTAAGAATGCATCTGCTATTGATAAAGCCGTTCCCTAAAATAAACCAAAATGTATGTTTTAAATTTGTTTTTTTTTTTTACTTTTTAGGGTTCCGTAGCCAAATGGCAAAAACGGAACCCTTATAGATTCGTCATGTCTGTCTGTCTGTCTGTCTGTCCGTCCGTATGTCACAGCCACTTTTTTCCGAAACTATAAGACCTATACTGTTGAAACTTGGTAAGTAGATGTATTATGTGAACCGCATTAAGGTTTTGACACAAAAATAGAAAAAAAACAGTAAATTTTGGGGGTTCCCCATACTTGGAACTGAAACTCAAAAATTTATTTTTTATCAAACCCATACGTGTGGGGTATCTATGGATAGGTCTTCAAAAATGATATTGAGGTTTCTAGTAGCATTTTTTTCTAAACCGAATACTTTGCGCGAGAGACACTTCCAAAGTGGAAAAAAGTGTGTCCCCCCCCCCCGTAACTTCTAAAATAAGAGAATGATAAAACTAAATAAAATATATGTTGTTCATTACCATGAAAACTACCAGCGAAAATTGGTTTGAACGAGATCTAGTAAGTAGTTTTTTTTTAATACGTCATAAATCGTAAACGGCAATTTACCTTTCATTCAATCAACTCAAATATAAAAATTAAAAAAACATACTACAAGACGTTTATATTGTTATTTGCTACTACGGAACCCTTCATGGGCGAGTCCGACTCGCACTTGGCCGCTTATTGTACAATTGTATCTTTCAAAGTTTATGAATACCTTAAGACTTTGTGTAATCATGTTGTAAACCACGGAAATATAAAACAGTATTGCTGTGGTGATCATAATACATAGCTAGAAGGAAAATTAGAAAATTAGTTTTTTATTCCTTAGAATACCTATACATATGGTCTGTATTCTCTATTCAGGTACTCAAAGGTTCTCTATGCGATCGAATTAAAAATAGGCACTAGGTAGACGCTAGAAAAATTCACAGAATATTTAGACATTGCATGCATTCTCTGTAAAAATACATTGTTAAATTAAAATAAAATATATATTTGAGGGGGAAGCCTTGGTTCGCAAGTTTGCCTCGAACTTGGCCGGGTTTTATTTAATACCTGAACTCCACAAATTGCATTTGAGATTCTGGAACTTTCTTTTATGTTTACATACACGTTAGACCATTTGTCTATTTCTCTTATTTTAATTCTTCTAGCACTTTCTTCTCTCTGCTCTATTATATTATGCGTATTATCCACGAATGATACCCTTTGCTTGTCTATGGACCGAATAAGGCACTGCAATTGTTCATCTATTACGTAAATTACCCAGGAAAATAGTACATACTCAGTGATATGCCGCATTTCACCCATCAATAAGCTTGCTTGGTATACGTAGAACAAATTTTTATTTGGTACAATTGTGGGAGTGACATTTATTAATCTTGTTGAGGTGAAAAGCACAGCACCTAATAATAAAGAGGAAACATGTGCAACAATAATTCTGATCCGCATTTTTGCAACATTTTTGAAATAAGTATCGTCACCAATACGTTCAGAGTTCGTATTAACTATTTTTAGAAAAGTCTCAAATTTCCGCGAGTTGAACACAGGTAGCAAAATATAGATACATGATGTCAAACTATCAAGAGTAATGTAAATCAGATTCGGATTTGATAGGTACAAAAATCTAATCAAATAATTTATGTAGTGCACAATAATTATTGCCAATTCCATCAATATTCTTAATGTAACTAAGAAACGTTTTAAAGTTTGAAAACTATTATAATTCCGGAAGATACAGAATAGATTTTCAATACAAATTATAAAGTCGAAAGTTTTGGGAGGCATTATAATATTAGTAATATACGTTAGTGTAACTCCGTGCAGCAATAAGAATGCATATTTTATCTACTTATATCAATTTAATAATTTTGTTTGCACTGCAAAACCATTTAACAAATGAATTCTTGAATTTAATAATCGTAATTACGAAAGCGACGTTGTCGTTGATAGTCTCGAATGTATCGACTTTTCTGGCTTGATTCACTTAATATATTGGCTAGAGGGTCCAAGATAAATTACCTTTTATTATTATTTTACTTGTGCCAAAAGAAGGTTGTTTGCTACGAAGCGTAATGGTTAGATTGTTAAATATGTTTCAACTAGTACAAAAGCGGTCACCCTTGCGATGAGTGACTCAGTTTTGTTTGGACCATCGTACTGTCAACAGAACAACTTATTTGTGTAGTGGCTGGCCCATAACTCCTTTAATTATTGTTATTGTAAACTGATATATATTTTTAAAAAGACCTGATAATGACTTATGGCTCTGAAACGTGGTCCCTTACTATGAGTCTCGTAAGAAGGCTCAAGGTCACTCAACGGGCTATGGAGAGGACTATGCTCGGTGTTTCTCTACGCGATCGAATCAGAAATGAGGAGGTATTCCGCAAAGCGCTCCAATTTTGAGGCGCACCAAATGAGGCGCTCCATTTTTATTCCTCGAAGCGCACCGTTTTGGAGCGCTTCCGATAGCAATTAAAAATATTCAATTTTTATTCCTCGAAGCGCACCCACGTTTAAAAATAGGGAAGAGCATGAAGCAAACGTAATAAATTATATCGATGATTTTAAAAACTCATTTGTGCATCGTGTGCATGTCAAAAGTACGAAATTGGCAGAAAAATATTTTTTCGCTTTCTGCACTATAATGTGTATTCAAAGAGCAATGTTATTGTGTATTTAAAGAGTAACGTGGCCAAGTATGGCTCTGATAGTAATAGAGAGGGTCGTGCTCCTGCAGTGGAGTATTTTGGTTAAGCAACTTCAATGATGACGATGCACAAATTAAGAGTTTTTTTTAAATCATCGATATAATTTATTACGTTTGCTTCATGCTCTTCCCTATTTTTAAACGTGGGTGCGCTTCGAGGAATAAAATTTTAATATTTTTAATTGCTATCGGAAGCGCTCCAAAACGGTGCGCTTCGAGGAATAAAAATGGAGCGCCTCATTTGGTGCGCCTCAAAATTGGAGCGCTTTGCGGAATACCTCGAAATGAGGACATTCGTAGAAGAACGAAGGTCACTGACATAGTGAAGCGGATTAGCTCATTAAAATGGCAGTGGGCGGGGAATCGATGGCCGATGGGGCAAAAAAGTTCTTGAATGGCGGCCACGTACCGGCAAGCGCAGCGTAGGACACCCACCTGCTAGCTAGATGGTCAGACGACCTGCGCAATGTTGCAGGAAGGCGCTGGATGCAGGCCGCTTCCGATCGGTCGTTCTGGAAATCCTTGGGGGAGGCCTATGTCCAGCAGTGGACTTCCTGTGGCTGATATGATGATGATGTTGATGATAAAAGCATCTTTCACTTCGTCATATTGATAATCTCTCATGATTATTACATTTAAGGCACTAATCAACTGCCCGCTACGTCATGTTATTTAAGTGTGATTAATTTAGGTCAAAAAACACAGACAGCATTCCTTAACTTAATTTACTTACGTAATTAGATATCATGATACCCATTTAGGTAGTCATATTAAGGACACATCAGGTTTTTAACTGTGGTACAAGTTGTAGGTTAATTATTATACCTATTTATAAAAGTGGTATACTTTTATTAATTTTCTTTTTTACAACAAAACAATAATTATTATTGTCGAGGGGCTTAGTCAGTATAAATAAATAAAAAAAGCGGCCAAGTGCGAGTCGGACACGCTGTTGAAGGGTTCCGTAGCAGCAAGTAACAAAAATGGTTCACGGTTTATGCATAAGGTTTATGTTTATGAAATTAAATGTTTTATTTTATTTTTATATTTGGGATGATTATATAAAAGGTAAATTGTGGTTGACGATTTATGACGTATTTAAAAGAAACTGCTTACTAGATCTCGTTCAAACCAATTTTCGGTGGAAGTTTGCATAGTTATGTTCATCATATATTTTTTTAGTTTTATCATTATCTTATTTTAAAAGTTACAGGGGGTTTTTTAAAACACAAATTTCACCACTTTGGAAGTGTCTCTTGCGCAAACTATTCAGTTTAAAAAAATATATTAGAAACCTTATATCATTTTTAAAGACCTATCCATAAATCCCCACGTGTATGGGTTTGATGAAAAAAATTTGTGTTTCAGTTCTAAGTATGGGGAACCCCCAAAATTTATTGTTTTTTGATTATTTTTGTGTTAAAGTTTAAACAATATAGTTTTACAACATAGGTAATAAATAGTATTGTGGCTGTGACGGTCGTACAGACATGACGAATCCATATGGGTTCCATTTTTTGCCATTTGGCTACGAAACCGAAATAAAAAATTCCGTTATAAAATAAAAAGCTTCTACTTAGTTTTTACTCACGCAGAACATTAGTGAGCAGGACAAAAGGAATAATCATCATCATCATGATATCAGCCACAGTACGTCGACCACCGAGGATTTCCAAAACGACCGATCGGAAGCGGCCTGCATCCAGCACCTTCCTGCAACCTTGCAGGAAGGCAAAGGAATAATAGGCAGAGAGTTTTTAATTTATAAAGTGCTTATTTTGCTATCAATCTCTTCTATTCATTTAACTTTCTCTTTATTAAATTGTCCTCTTAATTAAAGGTTGACTGGAACCGCCTTTCGATCCATGTTATGTTTTAAAATCGGAGGGATAAAATCGTGGAAGCTTAAATTTTGAACCCCATTCACGACGTGCTGTCTCTGTTTACACAGCACTGCAACACTGCGGTCGTGCAGTAATGGATATTGAAGTGTCTGCGCTGGATGTTTTTTCTACGAATTTAATTAGAATGTCGTTTGAACTGCGTTGTTTGATGTTATCTTGACGTTCGCTCGTATTTATTTTAAAAATATAGAATGAAATAGAATACTTAATTGCTTAAGTCTATGAATATAATAAAACAGTAAAAAATGTGTCAGTACATTGAATGTACTTATTTAAAAAAAATAGGGCGATAAAGACATAGTAATAGAGTAAGATTTTTTTTTAAAGTCTGTCAGTTTGTCTGTTTGTACTCGCTAATCTCCGGAAATACTGGATGGATTGGAATGAAACTTCTTTGTTATATTTTTTATTTATTTTTTGTTTAAGCCTAGACAACATATAATTGATTTTGGGAAATGAAACACCTGATGCAGAACCATAATGATTCAGCGTAACTAAAAAAAAGTATAAAAATTACTTCTCAGGAAAAGTTGTTTAGCCTGATAAGATTTTCCGAAGTCATAAAGTCCACGCAATCGAAGTCGCAGAATTCGGCTAGTATATCAATAAGAGATTTACTATTAATACTTTAGTACTGCATCTTGAATGCCTAAAACTCTATAAAAATAAGAGATTCAAATTTTTTGAGGAGATTAATTTATAAAACTATTTTCCCTATATAAATTAAGGGTCCTCCCGCGCTAGCGACCTTGAAAATACAAAAAAAAAATCTCTTTCTGTAAGTGAAATTATCAGAAACCCTCGTACAACTCATTGAAATACAATACTCTATAGTTTTCTTTGCAAAAAATACTAAAAACGGCCACTTTTGACTCTTTTTGTAAAGGTTTCTAAAGCGGATAGTATTTCAATGACTTTCGGGGTTCTAATGAAACTTAAGGATACTAGCTAAAAAGATGTACATGGGTTTCTGATAATCTCACTTACAGAAAGAGATTTTTTTTTTGTGTTTTCAAGGTCGCTAGCGCTGGTAGGGGCCTTAAAGTAAAGTGGTGTCCTTATTTGAATGTATTTTTTTAATGTCTGTCGAAGATTAAGACTAATGAACTCAACCAGACTAGCCCTGTTGAATTATTACTAGTATATGTTTGGTGTATAATACCTATCGTAGAGTAATTAGTCGAGGCTGAGCATTGAGCAAGCAACCGCGGTGTGCGGTTACGTCGGTGGTATTAATTGTAAGGTCCCGGGTACAAGAGCCCTTTGTTTAAGTTTTCGACCTTTTGGTTAAAATTCTTTCTAAAACGAATAAAAGTTAGTATATTCTCATTCGCACCGTATCAATTAGTATCTATTTGGTGTATGTTATAGTAGTAAGCATAATGAGATGAGGCTGAGCAAGCAACCGCAGTGTGCGGTTACGTCCGCGGTATTTATTGTAAGGTATAGTAAATATGTTAAAACATTTGACCTTTTTGGTTTAAACTAAGACAACTCTTTAAATGAACTCAATCAGACTAGGTAGCCCTGTTGAATTATTACTAGTAACTATTTGGTGTATGATACCTATTGTAGAGTAAGCATAATTAGTCAAGACTGAGCATTGAGCAAGCAACCGCGGTGTGTGGTTACGTCGGTGGTATTCATTGTAAGGTCCCGGGTACAAGAGCCCTTTGTTTAAGTTTTCGACCTTTTGGTTAAAACTCTTTCTAAAACAAATAAAAGTTAGTATATTTCATTAATTAGTACCTATTTGGTGTATGTTATAGTAGTAAGCGCAATGAGATGAGGCTGAGCAAGCAACCGCAGTATGCGGTTACGTCGGTGGTATTTGTTGTAAGGTCTAATAAATATGTTTAAACTTTTGACCTTTTTGGTTTAGACTAAGACAACCCTTAAAATGAACTCAACCAAGCTAGCCGTGTTAAATTATTACTAGTATCTTTTTGGAGTTTATTAAATCTTATACCTTTAAACGAGCAATTCTTGTTTGTATGTATGTATATATATATATTTATTTATAAATTTCTGTGATCTCGAAAACGGCTCTAACGATTTCGCTGAAAATTTGTATATGGGGGTTTTCGGGGGTAAATAATCGATCTAGATTAGTTTTATGTTTGGGAAAAAGCGTGTTTTCGAGTTTTCATGCGTTTTTCTTTCCACGCAGAATATGGTCGCTAATTTCGTCGCGCCGCGACCGCCTTGATTTAGCTCAGTGGTTAAGGATAGCGACCGCTAGAAAGAGTGTTACGGGTTCGAATCCCACTCAGTGACTTACTTTTATTTTATTTTATGTTTAAGTTTATATATAATTTTTTATTTTGTATTGTTTTTAGACAAGTTTTAAAAAAATTAGTTGATGTTTGAGATGTAGCCGAGCAAAGCTCGGTCGCCCAGGTACTTATTTATTTATATGATATCTATCTATCGTAGAGTGAGCATAATTAGTTGAGGCTGGGCATTTCAGCAAACAACCGCAGACTTCGGTTACGACGGTGGTATTTATTGTAAGGTCTAATGAATATGTTCAAACTTTTGATCTCTTTAATTTAAACTTAAAGTACTACATCAATTACAGATTTAATAGAAATATTAAATAGATACATTTTCACAGCTATATCCCTGACGGGGTAGACATAGCCCAAGGCCGTTAGGCCCAAAGGCCACGCTTAGCGTGGTGGTTGGCGTTAAGATGGAAAAGGAATCAAAATAGTGATGGGTTGCTAGCCGCATCACCTATTACCATGATTCAAATGTCGCCCATTGCCTCGATCGGCGATGCGCGGGAAGAGAAGCAGCTGGTACATTCTACGTTTTTCTTTTCTCCCAGACCAGCATGTAAATAGAAAAATATATATAACTCTTGTAAAATTAAACCTGTTTTTCCTTATTCTTCCTGTTTTTTCAAAATTATTAATGCAGGGTTTTTAAAGTTATTGTTGTAGTTTAAACTTGATTGATATCAAAGACAAAGTTATATAGTTATCCCAAGTATATACGTTTAGCGTACATATAAATATATAAATTGAATACAGCGTCAATTACTCTGATTGTGAACACGCTGCTACACGCGTTGTTTGTGGAACATGGGAAAACGTTGTAAACATGCATCCAGCAAACGCGACACCATCTTTATTTACGATCAAACAATTCATTTCAAGCTAGCTGCCGCGGCACTGCCCGCATGATCGAAATTGACAATCGTTTGACGATCCTACCGGCACCTCACGTATTTTGGGATAAAAGTATCCTTGTGTTAATTCAGGTAATAATTAAGCTATTCGTGTTTCGGAGCCATTGGTCCCGTCATTGTATAGCAGTCGACAAGCTTTTTCAAATACCTCTCAGCAGTTTGAAAAAATCAGACACAAGTGTTGGCACTTACAGGAAGAACAATCGTGTTACGTATACCTAATGCTGAATTTCATTCCAATTGTTTTTGCGTGACCTATGAGAAATTATGACATGAATGACAAAATGACTGGAGGTATAATAAGATGGAAAAATTTACATGCTGTGCGGATCCCACGATGGTGGGATAAAGAGGTAGAAGAAGTGATGTCGCTGTATGGTTATTTACTTAATTTTTCACAGGGCAACCATTATGGACCAATATTTGCGAAAACTTAGGTCAATACCTGCACTGCACTGTTGCCCAGACTGCCAATACTGTACTATAAAGTAAAAAAAATCAACATTGAGCAGAACTTCATAACTTTTTTTTAAATGCTAAAAATAAGATTTTACATTTCCTGGTCGAAATTTAAAAATACAGCTATAATTATATACCATTTATGCCATCGAAAAACCTACTGTACAAATTTTTGTGAGTATATTCAGGTTAGGGCGACCCTCCAAATCCTCGCTTGACTAAAAACGGTTGTGTAGTATGGGGCGCTTTAGTTTATACCGTAAGGCTGGTGGTCAAATTTCTTATGCTTATTAGGAGTAAATAATAAGTCCATTTGACAATATTTGCAGTGCTTTCTATAGACTTTGACAATTAGTTTGGCATAGACAATCATTTTGTAACACCAAAAAATAGGTACTTCGTGGCACTGACGAATTAGAACCTTTGGGATTGTTTTTATATAAGTTATGTAAATCAAGATTATTCAAATGTATTATTATTAACAGTTCACATTTACACAAAAACCTACTAGGTAAAATCTCAAGCTGTTCCATATTCCATACAAATAGAACATAAAACAATTTTCTTCAAGCTAAGAATCCTTTAAGAAACATAAAAAATGTGACACATACACTAAAAACTTACAAAACGAGATTTGGCTATCACCACTACGCAAATACTTATATACACTTATACAACCTCCAAAATTATAAAACGATCTGTGTGGAAAATGATAAAGGACTCAAGTGACCCGGAAGTCCAGAGCAACACTAATGGAAGTGAGGTCGATTACAATTACAACCTAACTACTGAGTGGAAAGTTTATCTAACGTTATTTGAGCTCATACCCATACTTGGATCATAAGCCCGGTTTATGTACCTATTACATTTTAGGGTAGGTGTATGATGGAGATAGTGTGGCTACCCACCCTACTTCTTATCATCATTAGGTTTGTGACAAAACTGTTTTACTGCTTTTGGCTCTGAAGGATAAGGCTTATAGTCTTATGTGAGATATTAACAAAGATATTCCCTGGAAATTATTTAACTTAAATAATACTATATCATTAGATACCGCACTTAAAACTGGATGTGTGTCACTAAACCAGATAAATTTATCTTTGATAGGACAAAAAGGCTGAATATGTCTTATTGAGCAACGACGGTGGCTTTTATTCTTACACTTTCAGTAATTTATTCTTACACTTTCTTTAGTACGCTTTTTTAGGGTTCCGTAGTAAACAAGGAACCCTTACAGTTTCGCCATGTCTGTCTGTCTGTCTGTTCGTCCGTGGTTCTACTCACCGGCTATAAGTACTAGAGAGCTGTAATTTGGTATGTAATCATGGCAAAACAGGGGTAAATTAAAGTTTTGAAAAAAAAATTGTGTTTATCTGTCATACAAGTAAAGTCGAAGTAATTTTTTGTTTCTCTACTAACCCATTGTGTAGGTATCGTTGAATAGATCTCTTAAAATATTGTGCGTTGTGAACATCATTTCTCAATTTAGGGATCCGTTTTTGAAATATTTGGTTTTATAGTGCAATTTTTTATTAGAGTCATGGAGTCCCCCTCTATCTGCTAAACGGTTATAGGTATATGGACACATGAATAAATTCACAACGGAAGTATACCATATAACGAAGTTTAAAGGAAAATTGTCAGAGCTTAATAGGGTATACAAATGATTAACCGGCCAAGTGCGAGTCGGACTCGCGCACTAAGGGTTCCGTACCATTATCTACAAAAATCAAGTTTTTTGTATGGGATATTTTATTTATTTTAATTTTTTTATATAATATTAAAATAAAAATGGGGCAAAAAAGTCGCGTTTGTTGTATGGGAGCCCCCCTTAAACATTTGTTTTATTTTGTTTTTTAGTATTTGTTCTTATTGCGGCAACAGAAATATATAATTTGTGAAAATCAACTGTCTAGCTATCGCAGTTCTTGAGATACAGCCTGGTAACAGACAGACGGACAGACGGACGGACAGCGAAGTCTTGGTAATAGGGTCCCGTTTTTACCCTTTGGGTCTGGAATCCTATTATACCAATAAAGCGACCAAATTGGCTGAACTCAAAGTTGTCATACGCAACTGCGGAAACCTACACTACGCGTGGCGTCTTTACTCTTCTCGAGTAAAATAATCTTAATGTTACTACATTATGAATAAAATGATCCGTGATTTATACTCGAGAAGTCATTCGAGCGTACGATGTATGTGCGACATCGTTGCAACCATTACCCTCTTCCGAACACCTCACGCCTTCGCCTCACGCGGATCCTTTGATGCCAACTTAAATGGATGGGGCGTAACCTAATGACAGTCCTCACAAAGAAACGACAATAATTTTCCAACCGAACGGCTTACAAATGACTGTGTTCCATAAATTCGACTGATATTTATTATGAGAATAAGAGTTTCCATCTTTTCTCGTTTCTGCGACTCATTCGGCTGGAAAATCGCTAATGAGGCTGGATGCTATTCAAAGACACACTCGGTGCGCAAATTTGCCTGCTCCGAAGTCGGTGTGATCTCAGCGATAATTTACATTTTTACGTTTCTTTTATTTATATTTCTAGAAAGAGAAAAAAATAACTTGTTACCTAAGTGAATTTACATAATTGTGATAGAAATCAGAAATATCTTTTGTTTTAAAATTGAATCATTCTGTACGTAAATCGAAAAAGTTAATTAATTACTAAAAATTGACTAAGAAAAATAAATTTAAAAAATTAATATTTTTAACACTTCTTACTCTCCTAAAATATTCGACTCAAAAAAGATAAATAAAATAAAAGGCAATAAAAACGTATGAACGATAAAGGTGCGTACGTATTCCAACTTGTTCTGTTTTTGGTCTGTGCCTAAACCAAACTTAATTTAGAGATAGTCTTCTCTTTCAATGCATTTAGACTTTAGATTAATAGACAGTAATTAAAAAACGTAGACAATGAGTAAATGCTCCCTTCATTTTTTCTTGATAACTCCTCCGTGCGGAAAATTGCGAAAGGGTTTTAAAGTGCTACGGATAGACGGGAGGGGCGGATTAAAAGTGGGGTTGGAGGGGCGGGGGGGGGGGGGAACAAGCTCGTTAGCGACAATTTTTCTCAAAGCTTTCCCGAGGGAATCGTCACAATTCCGATTGTGACGAATTACGCTGGAACAATGTGCCGTATTCTTATTTTCTGATTAAATGCAATGAGATGGCTTGCAGATTCTCCTTTGTGAACGATAGGAGGAATAGTTTATATTTAATGTATATTTTAATTAATAATGTATCTGTATAGGTACTTAGATCATGATAGGACCGATACAACAGAGGTGGAAATGTCCCCTTTTGATCTCTCCATTTTATATAACTACTAGTTAGCCCTAAACTGTGAACTCGGGACCTCGTTTACAACCTCATATTATGTCGGCAACTGAACCGGAGCTGGGATTGGCTCATATTCAAAGTTAAAACTTCTATTGGTCCCATTAATTAGCATACTTTTCATGAAGCTCACATAAAATAAACTTATTCGAGTTAGTGTCGAACATACATACATAAAATTTGGGATCGTTCAAGTAGATTTTTATAATATCGGAATATATTTGCGAGTAGAAGTATTTGTGGGTAAAAAAATATGGGTCACGAAATACATGTTTCCCAATTCGACGACCTTTACCTACTGGTAATAATTTGACCAACTCAATAAATTTGTTATATGTACAAGTAGACAAAAAAATACCTACCTCGTTAAAATTTGCGTTTATTTTTCAAAAACTGAATGACAAAAAAAATATATATATAGGTATATACAATTTTCTAACCATCTCACAAAATTTAACGAGAGACAAACTGACGCACAGCCGGAAAAAAGCATTTTTGGCCAATTTCGAAACTGACCCAAGCAGCACAAAACAGCATTATATCAAACATATAACTAAAGAGATAAATGCCGATATATACATTTTAATCTTTGCTAGTGCCAAATTAAAGTGATTATTTATTTTAAGGCCCTAAATCCACATTTTTTTAGATAATATACAAGTTGTGTGCTGCTTGGGGAGACGTTTCGCTTGCTTCACCCGCTCGGTCAATTAAGGTATATCATTTTTTAAACATTAACCTATTTCTCGAGGTATTCCACTTAAAGCACCCGTTTGTTTCAAAGACTCAGATATTCTCAAACACACATCAAAAGAAATTAAAAGATCCCTTCTTGAAAAGCCATCCCTTCTGTCAGGTGACCCAAGAGCTGGCAATTATTTCACCCAACGAATAAGCATTGCCATCCAACGTGGCAATGCTGCCAGCCTTTTGGGCACTTTACCGCAGGGCAATGATCTGGAAGACGTTTTCTATTTGTAAGGTTTTTCTTTTTTATTATTATTATTTGTTTAGTTTAATTTAGATTTTAATTTAGTTTTTAATTTAGTTGTTAATTGAGGAAGATTAAACTGTTATTTTAATTTTATATAATATTAAAAGATACTTGAACCATCCCTTCAAAAATATATTTTTAAAAGGCAACTTGCTTGTGCCCGCAACTCGCAAAAGCGATCACATCGAGGTCCACCGAGTGATTGTATTAAAAGCTAATTTATTTTAGTTCAGGAAGGCGTGCTGTTAATTACAGAACTAATTAAAACTGTCGATTTTCTAATTAATCTTCCCCTCGGTGGGGCAAGCATTTATTAAAAATGCGTTAGCGAAAATGATATGCTTTTAAATTTTAGTTTAAGTTTTTACAACGTAGGTATCATAGTAGGTTGTATCAGAATTTAATCATAAATTTAAGGTGGCTACACGCGACACAATTTGGAATACAGTTTGCAATAACAGTCTGGTGCTGTACTGTAGATATAATTTGTGTAAACTTGTTGTACCTACTAAAAATTGTGTGCCAAATTGTGTTACGTGTAGACAGCTTAATTTTTATTCCATAACCTATATAATTAAAACCATAACTAATTTTCTATTGAATTTGTATAAAATTTTCCTATTCATAATACATACCCATGCCAAGTCACAGTTTTCTAGTACCTACTTATAGTCTCTGACTAAAACCGCTGACGTACGGACAGACAGAACGGCAAATCTATTAGGGTTCCTTGGTTACTATCAGCTTTCTGTTTATATGACCATAAAATACCAAACCGCTTTCAAACTTACTATCAGCTTGAAAAACAGATACTTACAGGATTTCTGAAAAATGTAGGTATATTTACATATTTGACCGAAGTAAATACTTATCTATGTTGGTATGTCTTTTACTCTTAGGTTGTCTGTTAGAAAAGTGGTGAAGACTTTTTATGTTTTTCTTGCTCTCCATTACTTTACGGCTGTACATAAAAAAGGTTTGAAATTCGGAAGTTTTGTTTCCGCTGAAGCAAAGAACAATATAATTAGCAGACTAGATAACATGGAGATTTAGCCCATATTGGTTAAGTCACAGAGACGAAGATTGATTGAACCAAAGCCCGTAATTGTTTAGGCCTCGGTATTAATGACGTTCTGTCGACAAAACGTCCCCTGATTTAAATGGATCTGAAATTAACTTTTTAATATGCGGACAGACTCATTAATCATTGACTGCATAATATTTTAAGAGCAAGAAAAAATGTGCTAGAGCTATTTTAGGACTTTGTGGAAATTAAGCTAATGGTAAGGAAACGTGTAAAAAGTTATGAAAATGTGACGTAACCAAAATAGATACATTATCTCTTTTCTTAACCCTGATGTGGCAGATATAGCATTTTTGGTCTTGCAGACAGAATCCAGGGCCGCAAGACCACATACCTACCAATGCCAAAGGCTGGTATACCTAATGCCTAAAGTGCCTAAACTGGACTTTTGGCATTAGGTGTACCTACGTAAGTACCTATTTTTTAAATTATCAATCTACATAATAATATTTAAACGAGCGAAGTGAGCGAAATTCTCGCGAGTGTACTTGAACAATCCGGCGTTTGTATGTGTATGTATGTTTATTCTACAACAACTTGAGTAATTTTCATCAGAATTTGCTTCATGAAATTTGACAGGCGTGTAGAAATAGTTTATAGAATTTTAAAGTTCGAACATGAACCATATCGGTCAAAGGGTTGCTGATATAAGGGCTCCGCGATTCACAGTTCGGAGCGAACTATTTTAATACAATCTGAGTAGTCAATACATCACTGGATTTGACGTAGGTACATTTGTAGATTAATATGTCCTATTTCGACATCTGAAATCGAATTTCTAAGAGCACAGGTTATATTAATATGGAATATTCACAGGATGTATGGCAAATCCTGAGTGCTCCAGGAACTAAGCCTCACAGTGGTTGTTAATTAATTACACGCAGTGATAAATTGATTTTAAAGTCACGAGAGGCTGACGAGATAAATGTTGCCGACGGTACCAGATGTGTAATACGGACTACTGTTTTGTACGGATTTTTAGCAAGAACTTGAAACTTTGTTGCGTAAGTGTACGTATACCTAATACATCGTGAAACTGGAGGCAAAAACGGACATCGCAGCCACTTTTTCATTTAAAACGTCAGTCACTTTAATAATGTTTAAATGATTAAATGAAATAAAAATTACGAGCATTGAAAGAAATTGGAACGAGTGTTTCACAAGGTTTGTGTTTTACTTACAGCTGGGCTTATATGTATTAAAATATCGTGATATATGCAACCGAAAATATAAAAATAAAATCGGTATATGAAAAAACTTTACTGAATCAAAGATTTAAATAGTTATTACTTTCAGACGTCGCGTCGGTAAGTTCAGTTCACATTACATGTTATGTTTATTTATACTAAGAATAATTTATATTTAAAAAAAAAGTAAAGTTACGCGACACTAGCGTTTACTTTAAATTAAAAACCTATTCAGCTACATTAAGTTCACTGCTTGACATAGGGTTGTAAATGATAAATTTCATGATGAACTCTCCTACAATTTATAAACAGGTGTAAGCCTTGGAGAGGTGTAGTTTTGTTTTCGAACCGATGCCATAATTAATGGGACTCTAAAGACGGATTATCTCCCCAATCCGCATACTTTGATTAAAACTTTGTCTATAGGCCATTGTTGTAAATTACGATGGATTATTATAGATGACTGGCAAAAGTGATTGACAGATGTATCAAAGCACAGGAAGTCCCATATCGCTGAGCACAGGCCAAACCATAGATTTAAAAAAGATCTATGGATCAAACAGCTGAATCTAAAAACTCCAAATTTGGCACATAGATTCCTTTTAACGTCTAAGGGCATTAAGGGGTGAAACGAAGGCCCAAAGTTTGTATGCAGAAACAAGATTAGTTAGACCATTTTATTCAAACTTCGTAGGAGTACTCCTGACGGTAAATAAATAAATACATATTTCAGGATTTACCTTCATCAGGCAAGGTGACCTTCTATCAGGCAATGCTAAAAGCGATCCAGCGCTGAATTAAAAATCCTATTAAAACAATTTTCGACTTCTACACGGACGAAGTCGCGAGTTAAAGCTAGTTCCGTATATAGGTTAATACCATGTATTTAATATTATGTAAGTTCTCCTTTACTATTAACATAGCTAATTTAGATTATGATAGATTAGGAAAATAAGTAGGCGACTAGGTATATTTAGGGATATGTTATCAAGTCGACCCAAAAGTTCGGTGGGTTGGCCGTCTGCCCCGATAATACTTTGGGGGACCGTTTTCCATCAGGACGGATTTCGGGAATAAAATTTGCATACAAACGTGTTATATACGGTAATATACTGAAATTCGTTTGGGAACTACATCTGGATTTGGGCTGGGGTAATAATCGTATTGTTTACTTTTTACCTTCTTTATAAAAAGATTGGTAATTTTGAACAGATGTACCACGAAGGTTTTTTCGGTACCCTAATTTTACCATTACCAAATTTTAATGCAACACAGTGTTAAATTCAAATTTGGTTAATGTGTAACTTTTATATATTGACTTGATTCATCTTTATTTATTTATTGAATCTTCAATTTATTGAATCTTAATTATTCATCAAATATATACCGTACAGATCAATATAAGCGAACATAATGCTAAAAGTGTTGTTTAGACCAGTTAACTTTTGCATGGGTTATACAGATAGTCTAAATGTGGGTTGCAAGATAAAAGTATATATGTATAGTACATTAAAATCGATAAATACGATAATATATATTTTATATATACATTCAAACATATATAAATACATACGTATACGATACTTATATATAAATAGATAAAGACAGCAATGTTTTGTTTTTATCATCTTAATTTTTATGATATGCATCTTAATTTTTTGTAGTTAGGTGATAATAAATAATTCAGTGGTCATTAGTCATTTGTTACACTGTTTCTGGCAAGTTATTAGATACTTACCAAAACTTATTAATCATAAAATAGTTACCTTTGATTTTAATAATTTAAAAAAACTAACGACGGGACATACATGAAAAATCATGAGCCTACTTAAAAAAACAACAAAAACAAAAATAAAAGGAATAGAAAACCTTATCAAAATTCCCCCAGCGTTTGGGTATCCCGGATCGTACCGTTCCCTTGCTTTGCACGCCATATGTTACCACCAAATGTAGCGTACGGTACTCTTAATTGTTAGTACGTACCCTTTTGCGGATTGCGGCTGAAGTGGGGTCAAATAATTTTCATGGAAACGAGTATACTTTGCGTTATTGAGATCCCAATTTGTATTCAAATCCGCTACCTACATGACTCACGGTGTATTGCAAGGTTTCTGTTTATTAGCAGACTGTATTCGGGGGTTGAAATGTAAAGAAGGTAGAATTTTGAGCAAACTTACATGGTTTTAGATACATTTGTTTACCTTATGGTAAATTCATCATCTTATAGACAAGTTAGATAAGTAGATCTGCCGTGCGGTTTCCGGCAGAGTGGAATAGGACCAATCCAAGTCCCCCGTGGATGTTAGTCGTAGAAGGTGACTTAGCACTACAAGCTTATAAACATCAATGATACCTCTCCAACCCGTCTGGCCAGCGAGTAGAGTGTAGGCCAAATCCTCTGGCTGCTCTGACCAATGCAATGAGTAATAATTTATTATAGGTACTGGCATTGTGATATTTAATTGGTTATACTATATATTTCACAGTCGTAAGATGGGCCCTACCTTAAGCGTTACCTTCTCATATAAGGTACCTACGAGTAGATAATTTTATCATGTTCGTCCATATTGGTTTAGGAAAGGATGACCTTAACTACCTACTTTGCAGATTTCTGAAAGTAACACGTTTATTTTGGGCCTCACATCGAGAAGGATAGGTTTAGTTTAGTGCTACTAAGATGTACGAATATGAGTACTTATATATTTATTTCTTATTATTTATGTGTGGTTTCTGGCAGAGCAGAATAGAACCACTCCTATTCTTTCCGTGGATATCGTCGAAGAAGACTTAGGAAATACAAGCTAAAAAAGCTTATAAATATCAATGAGACGTCTCCAAAGACCGTCTGGTCAGCGTAGACCAAATTCTCTGGCTGCTCTGACTAAGTATGGCTTAGGTAGCACAAAGAGTGTCGTGCTGTTGCAGTGGAGTCTAAAACCTAAAGATTTAAGTCATTGCAATTATTTTTTGTCAAAGCTGAAATATGCCAGGTTAAATTTTAAACTCAGTACATTAAAAATTCTCATTTAGAACAAAGGAAACTGACATCGACTTACAGCCGAGTATCCCGCAATAATCCTTTTTAATTTAGATACTTAAATAATAGCGTAATCTTCAGCATGCTATAGGCTGATCCAATAATCGGATTTCCGACTAATTGCCTCTTCGGCCGAGAGACTGGGCTCGTAAATAAATTATTAATTCCTTTGTAGCGTCAGATGATCTTCAATTATACGTAGATCTTCTTTATTGTCTATTTTTTCCAACCACGGCTTCGACCGCTTTCTAATTAGATCATTGAACCTACTCATAGTCGTACGGTACGTACGGCTACGTTACAGCAAAATATTATTTTACAGCCCTAACTTAATGAAGTTCGATGAAAAAACCTATTATAAAAATATAAATACTTACGCACTTACTTTCTAAACGAATGATCTCC
This sequence comes from Acrobasis consociella, assembly GCA_963555685.1. Taxonomy (NCBI): domain Eukaryota; kingdom Metazoa; phylum Arthropoda; class Insecta; order Lepidoptera; family Pyralidae; genus Acrobasis; species Acrobasis consociella. The sequence continues at coordinate 12,925,421 of OY743115.1, forward strand.
TCAACATTCAATAGACGTGGAAGAGACCTATGTTTTTGTATAACTTACCTACATCACTAACCCAAATTATTAATAAGGTAAGTTATATATGTTGTGTTGTGTGTACCCTAGGTACAACGGTTAATTAGAGGAAGGATTGTTCGTACTTAGGGTATTAACAGACTTACTTATCTATAAATACCCAATCATTTGGTTTCGTGTGGGTAGTTATACGGCAATTTTAATGTACTTCTTTATTTTATTTTTATTTATTTTTATTATTTAATTTGAATGCAGTATGTAACTTATTTAATTTAATTATTTATTGTAATCTAATGTGTTAAAACTTTATGGACAACAATGGTCTGATAATAAAAGATTTATTATATATATTATTATTTATTATTACGCAAACATATTCGGTATTCTATAGGATGCAACTTGGTAACAATCCTTTGTCGCAGGATTTATTTCCTTAACTTATTTATTTCTCATATGTAAGTTTTTGATTCTGTTCAATGCAAATGTGCTCGATGTTTCTCTACGTGATCGAGTCAGAAATGAGGAAATTCGTAGGAGAACAAAAGTCACCCACATACTCCTCCGGATTAGTTCGTTGAAGTGGCAGTGGGCGAGACACGTAGCGCCACGTACTTAAAGCCGATGGGGAAAAAGGAATGGCTACCGCGTACTGGCAGGCGAAGCGTAGGACACCCACCCCCACCCCCAAGGTGGTCAGACGACCTGACCAAGGTCGCTGGAAAGCGCTGGATGCAGGCCGCTCTTAATCGGTCGTTTTGGAAATCTTTGGAAGAGGCCTATGACGTTATGATGATGATGATGACGTCTTGTCTCTTTATTTAAGGTTCCGTAAGAATCAAGGAGCCCTATAAGTTTCACTAGCTATCTGTCTGTCCATCCGCGGTTTTGCTTAGAGACTATTAGTATTAGAAAGCCGTAATTTGACGTTATGTCAATCATACCGACAAAGTGGAAAGATAAAATCATTAAACAATTAGTATAGCCCTCATACATCTAAAGTTTTAGTCGTTGAACGGAACCCTAGACAGCGCGTGGTTATTTTCTTATAATGACCTCATAACTTTGTTACAATATACATAATATTGTCATAATACCTACTGGAAAGAATACAAGCTACGATAGTCGCAACATCTTTTACGTGGTAGATACCTACCTCTAAAATTATGCGATGTTTTTAATCTGGCTGAAAAAAATAGAAACTGAAATTCGTATTTTTGTCTACATGGTAACTATCTCTGCTTTATTGCATTATACGATTCAAACAGTTGCCTACTCTTCAACATTTCGACATGAGTTGTCGATGGTAACCCTTTCTGTCTAATAGTATCAAACGCTAAATCACATACCGAAAATAAAAAAGTCTGGCGCATACTCCAACTACAAAAAAGTACTTTCAAATGTGATATTTTAAAAGGAAGAAAATAAAACGCTCTGATATAAATAGATAATATTATTGTATAAATTTTTGTATACATATTAATATGTATAACCGAATTTGCTAGTTACACTGACTAAATATTTTTCACTAAACAATTTGGCAAATTCGTTTCTCAACTCCCTGAGTCTTGTGAACAACCTGCAAACAAAAAACTAAGTTGTATAAAATATTGCATGAAACCTCCAATGATAGTTTTAATAATTTGAAAGCTACCTACAAATTAACATTAATTTACTTTTTTATTCCGAAAAATAATAAATTTCAAAAGAGGATAACACTGTTCGTGTGTAAACTTTTTAACAGGACTATTAGTCTAATATGCTGTCATTTGAGTTTAAAAATAATTATTTGCTAATAAGCTTACCATGATCGGGGCAGTAATGCCGGCGGCGCCTGCGCCGACGTTGAGCATCGCATGCGTCCACGCACGTCTCTTCTGTAAACAAAGGGATACTTGTAGGTTTTTGAAAAAGGACAAATTTCCTAAAGAACTAATGCTAATATCTTAAACACAACGTGTAAGGGCATACCCATAATAAATCGAACCACAGGCCTATATTAATATTATAATAAAATAACAGTCAAAAAACAAAAAACTAAATTCGACATTCCCGTATAAATTGCCCGGGCAGCTGCACACTTTTGTATGAAAATGCAATTTGTTTTTTAGTTTTTGACTGTTATTTTAATTTCCTTATACTGGAGTGGTATACTATAGACTGTGGTTTGATTTATTACGGGTATGTCTCTTCCACCTTGTATATTTTCTTACTAAGTCATTCCCCGATCAGCTACACCACACACTTTTCTATGAAAATATCGAAATGTATCTAGATACGACACTAGAATTCGTACATAATGAGGTCTTTAGAAAACGCCAATACCTAACATTATTATCGGTAAAAGAACTTGGAAGTATAAACCGGATTTCGTCTCTTATTTTATCTAATTTTCTTCTAAATTAGTTTGCGAAGGTCCTAACACAATTTAGTTTCCCTGAAATAGTCTAAGCTTTATTGCCTTGACACAGTGTACGGTTACTACCTACCGTTCTCAAACTAGTAAAAGTAAGTAACTTTTTACTTTATCCTCACAAATAGCCCAATTTTTTTTTACATACTTTTGTATTTGTTACTTCTATAGATATAAAAACATTGGAAATAGCCCCTTTATTGCAGGAAATATGAAACTTTTAAACTTCATTTACTATACCTCTAAATAAAGATATTACATCATCATCGGCAGCCTACACTGCTAGTATTCTCTTTTTAGGATTCCGTAGCCAAATGGAAAAAACGGAACCCTTATAGATTCGTCATGTCTGTCTGTCGGTCTGTCCGTCCGTCCGTATATCACAGCCACTTTTTTTCGAAACTATAAGAACTATACTGTTGAAACTTGGTAAGTAGATGTATTCTGTGAACCCCATTAAGATTTTCACACAAAAATAGAAAAAAAACTTGATTTTTGGGGGTTCCCCATACATAAAAAGTAAATTAAAAAAAAAATTCATCAAACCCATACGTGTGGGGTATCTATGAATAGGTCTTCAAAAATGATATTGAGGTTTTTAATATCATTTTTTTCTAAACGTGGAAAAATGTGTCCCCCCCCCCCCCTGTAACTTCTAAAAGAAGAGAATTATAAAACTAAAAAAAATATATGATGTTCATTACCATGCAAACTACCAGCGAAAATTGGTTTGAACGAGATCTAGTAAGTAGTTTTTCTTATACATCATAAATCATTAACCGCAAATTACCTTTCATTTAATCAACTCAAATAGAAAAATATAAAAAAAACATACTACAAGACTTGTATTATGTTACTTGCTGCTACGGAACCCTTCATGGGCGAGTTCGACTCGCACTTGGCCGCTTTTTTTTCAATTAATGGCAATAACTACGGTCTTTTGTGCTACTATCATCCACGTTCGATCTTTTTATCCAGGAACCAACTACGAATTTTGGTTTGTTACCAAACCGAATTTCAAAGTCAAAATCAAAAGTCAAAATCATTTATTTATCTTTGGATATAAATTGTAATTTTATTTTATTTCGGTTTCTAAGAATTAGATATGTAGACTGAGAATTCTGTTATATCATAATTAATAATGATGTCAAGTTTGTGAATTTAGTACTTGTACATAATGTACCTACTCAAATTATGACATAAAGTTGTAAATTTGAAGTCAGGGGGGTTACTCCATAAAATAATACATTAGTCGTACGATAGTGACGTCCTATTTCTATGTCAAATCAAATTAGACTTTATCATCATACGTTAGTGCTCAATGTTGCTTGGCACTAAAAGGCAAATACGCAGTCACGTTCGTCTTACGTAACGCTTTTAGACTAACCCCCCACAGAATTAATAATAGTATTACATACAGAACGGAAACTCGCACCATCCCCCGTAATCTGGCGTCCCTGTTGTTGGCCTGCCCTGTCGCCTGTAAAACAGGGTAGTCGCACGTTAACGTTACCCGAGTCCCTTAGGATTATTGAATCATAATGGTGAGAAACTGCGTACATTATCATTGTTTATCCATGGAAAACAATAAAGAACGAACATTTTATAGATTTCCGAGTGATGAAAACAGGTAAGCAAAGCAACCAATTCTGTGGTGGCGACCCTGATTGTTTAACCGTTTTAACTCACACATTTGACGTGTGCACAGACATATTGTTGCGTTTGTAGTAGTACTAGGTATATTTGTTACTCCGTTTCTATGAAGTGCCATACCTGTGCCCCCAGGCTATCTTACCGTCACAACAGGCGGTGTGCGCAGGCGGCGCGGCGTCGTCATCGTGTCGAGCGAGCGCCCGTAGCTGCAATGTGTACGCTCTGGAGCCGCTGCCTGACACGGCGCCCGGGCCACCGGCGAACGTGGCGTAAGGACTTATCTCGTACACATCTGATACAAACAAGAATACGTGTAACGTTTAAAAAACTAATACCCGACTACGGCAGACATGTACGGCTAATAAGGTATATATTTTTGACCTTTCATATGATTCCCGACTCAAATAAGCAACAAAAAATATATTTTAATCTCAATTTTTTGTATGTAACATTGGTCATAATAATTACGAATCGATTGACATATTATTTGTGAAAATTTGACAAGCGATTCGAATGCTATTATTTTTATACAGTTTATTATAAATTGGTAATAAAGTTACATGGCTTCGTTATTGTATATTATCTACGGCTGAATCATTTTTTGCTAGAGTTGGTGTTGGTGGGTATAATATATTAGAATTGATAAATATTCTATTTGATTTATGGCGTACTAAACTAACATCTTTCAGCAAAGAACTCACTATATTCTCTACGCCATACCTAAGTATGTATAAATATTAATAGTATTTTATTGACGTGATAACGTCTTTAAAATCGTTTTAGTCGGGTGACATGTTCAGAAACTTGTGTCACACCAAAACCTCACGAGCGCGATCGCAGGTATAACGAGAGAGAGACGGACCGATCTCCCGTCTCATCTCGAGCGCTGCCAGTCATTCCGTGAAACGACGTTATCACGTAAACATCTCGATCGTAAACCTACTTTACAAACAACCAATTTTTTCATACAAATACTTTCTTAAAGAGGATTGATATCAACGCAAACACCTTTAAATTAAATATTCCCCATTTAGCCCACCATTACGCTAAAAGTGGCGTTTAGGTTCACTGCAAAATGCTGTGTCTGCGTTGTCTACATGTCCACTTGCAAATACCACTTCATCTGACTTATTTTTTTAACTGAATTTAGCGCACGCGTAGTATGGATTACACGTGTTTTTTTCGTTACCGTTCTTATTAATTCTATGAAAATATTTTTCTGTCTCTCTGAAAGACACTCATAAAATATTTTAATCCTCATTACCGTGTAGCAACATTCATTAATTATAAACAAAATTATTACATAAAAAGCATTAAAAAAATTAAACTTTTAAATCATATCTAAGTAAATAGGCATGACGAATGGAAAAAAAATTTGGTCCATAGATTATAAACGTATTTTTTCTTTTCTCTGAAAAACCAAAAATGACACAGAATACATATACAGCGCAATTAAATTCGCATAACGTCACGGCTGGATACGATTTTTACTTAGCGGTGACGTCGCAAGCCCCCACTCCGGCACTTTGACGCTCCGTATCTTTGTGAATTTTTACTTTTTTGATAAACTGAAAAATATGGGTCCATTATGTTTGGATAATCTAAAAGATGGAATAATTACAATCATACTTTTCGGACCCTGTCGTCACCCCTATTATGGACTAGGTAACTTTGATATAATTTTTTGGGTAATGTGCTACTTACTTTTGTACAATAATATTTTTTCAGTAAATACTTAGTTACCTGGAGGGTCAGGCGGCAGTTTCGGCGTTTGATGGGGCGGCGCCCTGTACGTTCCACACGTTGGCTTTTCAGCACTCGTCGACACGCGGGCGACCGCACCATCAGTTCTTTTAACCAGAAAAAAATATTTGTCAACAGTTGAACTGACATGTCTCCCCTTTATAGGCGAGTCTACCACTCAATGCCGATAGACGAAATCCCGAAACGCTATACCGACAGTTCATTAACTTTTCGTGCATTAGATTAGACCGACAGAAGACGAAATCGAAATAGTTAATCCCGACTAAATTCTATCCCGACTGTTAGTTGGACCGACAGCATTAAATCGATAAACTATAAGATCGACTGAATCTTTTCCCCCATGGCACGTATAAGCCTTTGGTCTCGGCTGTCATCATTGTATGGCAGTCGTCAAGCTATGTCAGATGCCTTTAGTTTAGGCAACCTGAAAAATCTGACACCAGTGTTAGCCCCTTACACACATGAAAAACAACAACATCCCCCCATGCTGTAGACCGACAGAAGACTAGGCCGCCAGATAGGCGCATACTGAACGAGGGTGTCAATAAAAAATCGTTATTACTGAACAGATACTATACTATCTCTTGATAACAATCTATTGAGTGGAACGTTGACTTGCTATTCTTGACTATTCTTAGCACATTAAATTATTAAAGGTCTAGTTATTGAATTAACGTTTGAACTTAGTATTTTAGAGTTTTTATTTTTTAATTGCATTGAGAGAAAGTACAGCGTAAATATACAAAAGAAAAATGAAACAAAAGCTAATTGTGACCTCTTTAATTAAATCCGAACTTTTAGAGCGACGTGTTTGTTTCGCCGCCATTACATTGCATCTCTAAGTAGATAATGATATAAAAACTAATTAACGTTGTTTGCCGTTCTGTCCTTTGTTTCGTTCCGTAGTAACGTTCTTTCTACGTACAAATAAAAACTTTACTTTGTGGACAAAAGGTATGTTTTATGTGATGCCTAACTGCACTAGCACAGTGCACAGCTCTCAAAGAATTTTATTGCAGCGTAGAATAATTTCAGGATTAATATTTATGTGCCATATGAATTATTGCAGGTAAACAAAGAATTTGTGCACTACTTTTTATTACGACAATTTTTTTTTGACCGAGACTTTTTTTTTTGACCGAGCCTTTGCACGCCAATGTCTGTCGCATTTCCAAACAAATTCTCGTGAAATTCTGTAAGCAGGTTCTTACATGATAAACTTTTTATGATTCACTTTTTTGAATTTTTTAAAATGGCTTGAAAACTTTAAGAGAAATCATGTTTTAGCCATTTCGGAAACTATTCAAATATTTCATAAAATCTTGTACATAAAACTTCCGAAAATTATCATCTTCATCAGATAAACAGAGCTACTACAGTGTTAGTTCTTTGCCCTACTTTTTTTCTCTCAGACTAGCATACGAGTAGAAGGCACTTCGTTAATAATAGAAGTAATAAAAGTAAAGTATTTTTGTCCAATGAAAAATACATCTCTTTCAACAATCATACGAAAAGATGATTTTGATTTGATAAAACACGCGTCACACGTCGTTTGGTCCTCAACCCAGACGAGGGTCGATGGCACATTGTGAAGCTTGTGTCAGCACCTTGTCACACGCAGCGCTAACGATCTCTTTTATTTCAATAGACATCGCTTTTATTTTCACACATTTGCAGTGATTTCACGTGAGATTTGAAGGGAAGGGTAGAAAACGTGCGAATGTGCATTAAAATAAAACTTACAATAATCAGACTTATTTCATCATTAAATTACAAGAATACCCTGTATTTAATTTCTCGTTATCTTTATGATATCGTACATTTATACAATATGCATATTTAAAATTATTTTTTATACAACTTTCAATGTTTCACGTAATTTTTTTTAGAGAAAAACAAGTCATTATTGAACAAAAACTAAATTAAAACTTCAGAACAAGATTTTAAATTCAATACGAATAATAACAGTGATCTCACACAAGTTTATTACCCTTATCACGTAAGTACAATATACTGTTATCAAAAACTACTTCAAATAGCTAGGTCATAATACTAGTTGTGTCTCTTCTATCGAAATGAAGCCATTGTCACCACTTTTGTATCCACAAGTTCCACAACCTATTGTTGTTTTTCTTTCAATAAACATATTTGATTTGATAACTCGTAATATTCCGGGTGTCGACAATATCTCCCTCAAATATTCCAATTTTCTTTGCTCTCAGATCAGTAGGCAGTTTCCGAAATAGGCAAGTAAAAATATTTACTTAAATTAGATTATTGTCATAAGTGATACTTTAAAAAAAATTATGAGTCTATTTCATAAAAGTTACTCATCATGATCAGGACATAAAACAAAGTTAAAATAAGATAAAAGTTACTTATATCTACGGAAACCTATAATTCCTTGATATAATTTCTGACAAGCCTGCGGCAGAGTAATAAAAGTTAATGAGTATGTAATTCATTCAATAAAGTTGTAAATGTTTATGGCTTAATGTATTTTTATTAGTCCGGACGAGACCGTATTTTTATTAGGCGGGTGAGACCGTATTTCATACGTTATTTTTATTTGCGAGATAACACAAGTAAAGTTTCGGCACAGGTTTTTGCGTATTTAAGTAATGTTAGTAGAAATTACATAAATGTAAATTGTTTTCATGTCTATACGATGAACATAGTTGAAATAGTTGAAATAGCTCATAAAAAATACTAAAAAGGCTCGATCGATATTTTTAAAGAATGTTATCAATGAAATTATTAACTCTTCAAGCTTCTTTTTCTCTTTCATTTCAACTCCAAATTGACTATTAAAACCGTCCTTTATAACTATCAAATGAGCTTTTAAAAAGTAAAGTAAATGATTTAAAAAACTTTAAATAATTTTTTTTTATTTTTTTATTATTTTAGTAAACTTTAAAAAGTTATTAACAACCAACATTTTGTTGTAGTCTAATCTTATTTACACTCACCTCTTACGTCTAAGTAGTATAGCTAGTATGGTGAGCGCGGCAAGAGACAATGCCGCACAAAGCGCTAGAAGAAGCGCTAACTCGCCAGCGGTGGCGGGGAAGGGCGCGTCGACTTCTTCCGCGAAACCGCCCTCGGCCGGCGCAGTGGTGAACTCGTACCCTTCTCGAGTCAGGCCAGCCTCATTGGTGGCTCGTGCCGTCAGGCGGTAGCGAGACCCGGGAGTAAGACCTAGTTTTATTAGAGATCGATATTAAGAAACCCGTGAAAACCAACAAAAAAAACTAAAAATATCACGAGGACATAGAATTTATTTTCCTACGCAAGTTTATGTCGTCGAAGTAAAAACGAGTTTCCTTTTCCCGGAACTATACATATAAACAAGAAACATTTCCTATATATAAGACTGACAGTGTATTAACTCCTGATGTCGATAATTTTTATGTTTATTATATAAAACTAGCTGCGCCCCACGGTGTTATCTGCGGATCTAAGGTGTCAGCTTCCTGCATACCAAATTTTATCTAAATTGATCCAGCAACTTGCGCGTGAAGAAGTAAAAAAATCCCCTCAAAAACTTTTGCCTTTATAATATTAGTGTTATAATAAAACTAACAAGACCTATCCGTTTGGGTAAAGCTATTTATCTCTATCGCTCACCTCCCAAAATAACTTCTCCTCCAATAGGCACATCCCTGGCCCCAGCGGCCCCTGAGCCCGACCACTCCAGCCTCAAGGCCACAGGGCCACAGCCCCCATCGCTCCACGCACTCGTGTCGAATCTAGCATGGGTGGAATTCGTCCTGATCCATCTGGTGTCGACAGGGGCCACTGGGGGCCCGCCAGATGTGCGCACCGTTATCTCAGGCCCGGGTGGCCCCCCAGCTGAACCATACGCCTTGTATGAAGATCCACAGCGGAGACCTGATAGCGTTACTGGGCCAGGGTTGGCTGCTTGGATGCGCCATTCGCCCTAGAGATAACTTTTGGTCAATATACCTGCTTTGTATTCTAATGTCAAAACTCGTAGTAAAATTATTGTAACAGTAAATTATAGGATAGGTACTAATTCTGAAAATTAAAACCTTTTGATCTACCAGAAGAAGAAATATATATAATGTTGAATCCAACAGCAGGGTAGGAACGAAACGATGCGAATACTTTTTCTTTTGTATATAATTTCATATTGGTAGATACAACACAAAAATAAAAGTGCAAAATAAATGAACGCATTTAATCATAATTAATAATAGACCCTTTTATTATTAACACTTTTAGAATATGAACAGGTAAAGACGTAAAACAATTATTTTAGGCTCGGCGCAAACGGTTCACCAAAAAACGCGGCCACCGACCACTTTCCTGTAGTTTTCATACATTTTGTAAGGACTCGCCGCCACTAAATTAGTATGAAAGTGGTCGGTGGCCGCGTTTTGTGATTGTCCGTTTTGTGCCAAGCCTTATGTCTCATGCTCAGTGAATACTTACCTCAGGCGACGACAGTCTCCAGTGCAATGTAAACGTTTTTGGTAAAGCATGACCCGGTGATCTCATAGCTGGGCGGAGCTCTAGCTCCAACTCCCTGGAGCGGGCTTCCAGCAGCGCCAGCCCAGGGGGTGGGGGAGGTTTGAGGACCACCACTCGCCAGGTGACGGAATCGGAGCCATGAGGATTCTCCGCCACGCATGTATAGTTATCAGCGTGTGATAACTCTAAACCTTGAGAGGAAATATTAAGTAAGTTTCGAATCGTCTAGATCGCATGTCGTCATAAAGATTAATCTCGTATTACGTATTACGTAATAATTTATGAGAAAATATCCCCAATATTACACGAAAAAAGACGATTTACCGCGACGCTATCCTACAAGGAAGAAGAATATGTTAGCGAGGCCGAATAACACTCGTAATTTAGAAATATTTAATTCTGGGCCGCTTGCAATGACAATTAAAGTCTATAATGCCCTCCCAGACCTGCTTAGAGCAGAGGAGAAGAATTCGATTTTTATTAAAAGATTAAAAGCCCTGCTTATAAAGATAAAAATTATTATACATTGGACGAGTTTTTTAATGATAAAGATTTGACAAAATATACAATAAATGATAATGACGAATAACATAATCTGCATTGACATTTAATATAATTGACATTTAAATTAAAACAACATTTGGACGTTATTAAATATTATAGTATAGTATCGACACATTAAATAAAATAAAAAATATGACCAAAATTAAATTAAATTTTAAGACATCAATAAAAAGAAATTACATTTTTATTCATAATAATTTTAACATTGAATTTGATATATACTAAGAAATAATCCGCATGCCGTTCCGTTATTTTCTGTTGCAATGCCCTAACAGGGTTCATGTTGTACCTACTAACCTAAGAAGTGACTGTGTAGTGTAATCTAATATATGTATAATGTGAAAAGCAATAAATAAATTGAAATTGAAATTGAAATCGTCCAAAAATGAGGTAGTCTAGAAATATTTCGTCATAATTATGAGATTTTCTAAACGAAAAGTAGTCTAAATTTGAGGTAGTCTAAACTAAAACTTGTCTAAGTATCAGGTGGTCCAAACCAAAACTTTTCTAATTATGAATGATCAAGTTTGTATTGATTTACGTCCTATAGGCTATATATATATATAGGTTTTTGAAATGTGAATTTTCCAAATTCGTCCAGGCGTCTTCGAGTAATCAGGGAACATACATAAAAACATACATTCTAATTGATAACCTCATTCTTTTTTGAAGACAGTAAAAAAATCACGAATGAGGTTAAAAGAAAGTTCCAGATTCAGCTACTTAAGTGTAACCCAATTATTGATGTTTCATTCCATGAAATCTAAATCCACACCCACGCAGCCGATTCAGCATTTACGAGGAAAAGGTTTCTGATCGAGTTACGAAACCTTTATTCTTTAACTAGATAGGTACCTATTTTATCTAAAAATAAAGATTTCTCCAATTTTTTCATGAGAATTTTAATTCTTCACTTTCGTTCAATAAGGATTCTGATGCTACTACCTACATTTGTTAAAGAGACAGTTGGTTCTCTGACCTTTGGACAAAGTACTATCCATTCACACGGCTTAACGACGGCTAAAGATGGTATAATAATATGTAATAGACAAGGGGCAGCAGTGATTTTGAGCAACAAAGTAGTATCTCCAACTCGCTTACCTATCAACATCATCATATCAGATAGCGGAAATCCACTGCTGGACAGTGCCTTCCCCAAGGATTCCCAAAACCTATCGGAAGCGTCCTGCTTCCAGCGTTTTCCTGCAACCTTACTCAGGTTTTCCGACAAACCTAGTAGGTGGGGTGTCAGGTAAATAATGGATAGGTTATTTTTACATTCGTGAACTTACCTCGTATCAACAAGGCGTCGCCGTCGAGATGGAATGGTGGTCGAGGATGCAAAGGGGTGCCACCTCGCAGCCACCGTTTAGCTGGGGGCGGGGCCCCACCCACCACGCAGCGGAGCGAGAGGGTACCACCAGCTGCTCCCATTGCCACTCCACCAAAGGAAGAAATTCGAGCTGGTGCTACAAAAAAACTGGAAGTTAATTTTTATTTCTTGAGTTTGGTACATTAAAATTAGGTAGTAACCAGGATTAAAAATAAATTATTTTGTAGTGATAAGGAAATAAAACGTAACAAAATTACTTGTCAGTGATCACATCCATTTTCGAGGTTTTATATTTATTATTACGGAAAAACTGATAATAGGAGCGCTATTTGACTCCAAGAAACTATGATGTCACGACGTGCTATTTCATACAAATCCCATAGACGATGGTCGTTTGACATTTCGAAAAAAGTATCTGATTTGACTTGTTGAAAACTAGCGGATTGTAGATCTAAGAATCCTGTTTCAAATTGTGTCAGGCTTTGGGCTTTTGAGCAAATTAAAATCATGCTGACAACTCAACTGAATAAGTCGGTAAAGGTCCTTACTAGCTGCAGACGGGAACACCCTACCCGACCGCTATAGCCGCTCGCTCACAGGTCAGATCTCATGCATCCCACTAGGTATACCTTCCAGTATAACCTCTAAACTGATAGGTCCTTACCAATAAACTGTGATCTGGTAAGTCCTTACCAAGAGCACTGGTCTGGCACGCCACTGCTGCGGAAGGGGGCCCTTCGCCAGCCGCCGTGGCTGCTCGCACCCAAGCTTCATACGTCCTTCCCGGCCGAAGACCACGCAGTGACCTCATACATTCCGCTGTTCCTCCTTCTGGCTCTATGCACGCATTTACACGTGATATGTTCGGATCTTGGGACCTGTATTAGAGGAAAGAAATCTCGTAAACCGTACCGTTTATTTAAAAAAATTGCATTGCAAAAAATTACGACTTTTTAATAGATCTTGTACAAACTCTTGTATACATACATACATACATAATATCACGCCTGTTTCCTACAGGAGTAGGCAAAGACTATGGACCTCCACTTGCTACGATCCTGACAAACCTCTTTTGCTTCATCTAAACTCATCAATCTCTTCATAACTCTTATATACAATGTAGATAACGAAAATTCCCTATATTCACTTTGTCTTAGAAGCTAACTAGGACAAAGTACATCAGAGGCGAGTCACTTACCCTGACAAGTCTTTGACATAGAGGCTGTAGTGTGTCAGTTTCCCATTCGGCTCCGGCGGTGGCAACCACGAGGCTCTCAATGAGCGTTCGCTGAGAGCTATCAATTTCAAGCCGCCTGGGGCACTAGGCACTGCAACAAACAAATAGAAAATGGCAATAGCCAAGATTTTTAAATATAATTACAACCAATATGCTTTTCATTTAAATTCCTAAATTTTACCAAGCATTGGAATATAGCAGCAAAAAGTATGAACTATTTTTTTTCCTTAACATTTATTTGGTAAGAAAAATAAATAAATTTAGAAACGCTTCTTTCCCAGTGAGGGTACGCAGCCAGCGTTCTTGCTACCATGCTGCATGGGCATAATGGGCAAGGTTTCTTTTTATAGTTTAGTTTTATTTATTTGTTCCTGTTTTTATTTCTTTTTTCTCAATAAAGTGAATAAAAACATAGAAAAGCTTTTTATTTCTGATTTGAAAAAATACACCAATATTGTTTGTAATCGACAACTCTATGATGTAATTTTTATTATTTTTGACATTATTTGTTGACGAGTCAAGAGGAAAAATATCAAAACAAATATTACAAGATGAGGAAAATAATTTTATTGGTAATAAAAGATTTCGAGGTGACAACACGTGTATATAGTTAGATATACATAGTTCCATTGTAAACAACAAAGTTCAATCTTAAGAAAAGTCTTAACGTATATTTTTAGACAATGTGAAAATATATGTAATATATAGATAATGTTTGCACAAATACCTACACCCCCGTGATATTCAAACAGAATACTCTTCCGCCAAAGTGCAATTGAAACTGCAGAAAATATGGTTTGCACACTCCGATACGTGTTACCTAACTGAAAAGAAAATAAGATAAATCAACGAACCGTCTTCATCGGTCCTGCAGACTTGCGGAGCGGAGAGCGGCCCGTCGCCGGCCGCGTTGTGTGCTCGCACCCTTATTTCGTATTCCGCGTACGGAGTCAGCCTCGACACTGTTGCTTCTTCACCCTAGATATAATTAGATTAGAGTATTTGATACAATAACCACGGCGTGACCTGATATCTTCTGCTATATTGGAATTACTTTTTACTAATAAAATACATTTACAGTAAATTTAAAAAAAAGAATAGGACCACTCCAAGTCCTCCCGTGGATTTCTTATAAGGCGACTAAGGAAATACGAGCTAAACAAAGCTTATAAACATCAGTGAGACCTCTCCGACCGTCGGCCACCGTAAAGAATGTAGGCCGTTTTCTGGCTGCTCTGGCCAAGTATGACTCTGGTAGTACAGAGAGGGTCGTGCTCCTGCAATGGAGACTAAAAAGACCTGATGATAATATAATAAAAAGAAAAATATGGAAGTTGGGTTATTCTACGTTGGCAATTTGTTATTGTTGTACTGTAAATGTATTTTATTGTCACGAGAGTGGGTTGGGGATAGGAAAGGAAACACCAATCCTATGGAATTGTGCCTTTATTTACAACTCTAGGGTACTCACAGTTGTCACAGGTACGTACGCGGGAATGTCACTGTACTGTCACACACACGGAAGCGTCACTGCACTGTCTTGCGCGTGGAAACGTCACTGCACTGTCACGCGCGATAATGTCACTGCACTGTCACACGCGTAAACGTCACTGCACTGTCACACGCGTAAACGTCACTGCACTGTCACGCGCGGAAACGTCTCTCGCGCGTATTTACTGCACTGAACACTTCACTTCACTCACTATTACACTTTACTTTTTACTCACTACTTCCACTTTTACTTTTCTTCCTTTTTCTTCTTCCTTCTTCGGATTTTACTTTCAAACTAAAACTGGCGTAGGCCGCGCCTTGTTCCGCTTATATACCCCCCGGATGCGAACAATATCGCATCAAAGTTCTAAACTTAAGTCATAAATTTTCTTTTGTCTTCTTTTATTTCTGGCCCGTATTTTCATTCTAATTTAATCTAGAGTTATCTAGAAACTTCTTACAAAACTTCAAAAACACTATTCGTGACTGTGATTTGAACCTGGGGTCTATGGATTCACAGTCCAACACCAAGACCGCTAGGCCAATCGTGTGCTGACGTGAGTGACGAAATTTCCCTTTAGATGAATTCTCGTAGTTTGAATTTGTGACGTTGACAATTTGACATTGTCATTATCACTTATCATCCTACGCGACACTGCCCCCTCTCGAGACATGATCGTCCCGATCATTATTGCTTCCATGATAACGTGCCAATCGATCCACATGAACTATTTTGAGAGGACTGCGAGGATTACGCTGAATTCGGTAGGTCACGTCGTTAATTCTGGTGATAATTTTGTAAGGTCCTTCCCAACTTGGTTGTAGCTTTGGAGATTTCCCTTTTCTTCTCACCGGATTATGAAGCCAAACCAGTGTTTCTTCCTCGAAGCTGAGGCCATTAGCTCTTCGATCGTAACGAGTCTTCATCCGTTCACTAGCTTTAAGCCCAGCCTCTCTAATCTGCTCATAGACGTCAACCATCTTAATCCGAAGGTCATTAGCGTAGTCGGTTATTTCTTTTGGGGTATCTGGTGGACAACTTGATAACAAATCAGCTGGCAATTTCAATTCTCTTCCAAAATTGGCATATGCTGGAGTAACTGTAGTGGTCTCATGCACCGCAGTCCTATAAGATAAGAGGAATAGCGCAATATACTCGTCCCAGTTTTTCTGATGGCTTTCTACTACTTTTGCCAGATGCCGTTCCAATGTTTGGTTAAACCTCTCAACCATTCCATCTGACTGCGGGTGATACGGCGTCGTCCGAGTCTTATAGATTCCCATGATTTCACAGACTTCTCGGAATACTTGTGACTCAAAGTTTCGTCCCTGATCACTGTGCATCTCCAATGGCACACCAAATCTACAGAATACTTCGTTCACAAGCTTTGTCGCTACTGTGGTAGCCTCCTGATTAGGTAGTGCAAATGCTTCAGGCCATTTCGTAAAGTAGTCCATAACTACCAAAATGTACCGGTTGCCAGCATTCGTAATCGGAAACGGTCCGGCTATGTCAAGAGCTACTCGTTCCCAAGGAGCTCCGACATTATACAACCTCATAGCTCCTCTGCTTCTAGTCTGTGGTCCCTTAACTGCCGCACAACTCTGACATTTACGGCACCAGTCTTCTACATCATCTCGGCAGTTTAACCAGTAGAAACGTTCTTTAATTTTTGTGAGAGTTCTTCTTATCCCCAGGTGTCCGCCGGAAGTACCATCATGGAAAGTTTTTAAAATCTCCCTTATCTTCTCTCTGGGGACGACCAATTGTAGATGGCAATCTTTACCTTGAGTACTTTCCCATTTTCGGTAGAGTAATCCATCGTGTAGCACCAGGCTATCCCATTGCGCCCAAAGACTCTTTGTAGCCGTACTGTATTTGGCCACTTCTGACCATTTTGGTTTAGTTCCACTTCGTAGCCAGTTCAATAGTGGTTGAAAGTCTTTATCATCTTCCTGAGCCTTTTTCATGGCGTCGTTAGTCCAATTTTCATCTACAGAATCAGTACGGATTAGCCGGATGTTTACATTTTCCTTCTCTTCCTGCCGATTGCAATGCTTGCAGTCCTCCAGGCAAGGTCTTCGAGACAGAGCATCCGCATTGCCATGACTCTTTCCTCCTCGATGCTCAATTTCAAACTCATACTCTTGGAGTAGCTCAATCCACCTGGCCACCTGCCCTTCAGGATTTCTGAATTCCAATAACCATTTCAATGCAGCATGATCAGTCCTTACCAGAAATTTGCGGCCAAGCAAATATTTCTTAAAATGTTGCAATGTCTTAACCACAGCCAACAATTCTCTGCGAGTTACGCAGTAATTTCTCTCTGGCCTTGAAAGAGATTTGCTGAAGTAGGCGATTACTACTTCCTGATCTCCTCTTTGCTGAGATAGAACACCTCCAATACCGGTGTTACTTGCATCAGCGTCTACAATAAACTTGCCTTCTATGTCAGGATATCCGAGGATAGGGGTTTCACATAGACGCATTTTGAGGTCCTGAAAAGCTTGCTCACAATCTTCATCCCAAGAAAATGCTCGTTTCTCTTCTGTCAACCGATGTAATGGCTTCGCGATATCGGAAAATCCTCTTACGAATCTTCGATAGTAAGAGCATAGACCCAAAAATGCCCGTACCTGTGTCTTATCTGTTGGTGTTGGCCAATCTTTTACTGCACTTATTTTAGTAGGGTCAGTGGCAATACCTTGTTCTGAAATAACGTGACCCAAGTAGTTGACCTGACGTTGAAAAAATGAACATTTCTTTGGACTTAGCTTCAAATTTGCACTCTGTAGTTTTGAAAACACGCTTTCAAGCTTCTTGAGATGATCATCAAAATCTCTTCCCATTATAATGATGTCATCTAAATAGACCAAACAGGTTTCTCCTAGTATACCTGCCAGCACATGTTCCATCAACCTTTCAAAGGTTGCTGGCGCGTTACATAGTCCAAATGGCATAGTTTTGAACTGCCATAAACCCTTGCCGGTTGAAAACGCAGTCTTCTCTTTATCCTTAGGATCCAAATCTACTTGCCAATACCCACTTTTTAAATCAAGAGTAGAGAACCAAGTCATGCCACAAAGTGAATCCAAAGTGTCATTAATTCTAGGAAGTGGGTAACTGTCCTTTTTAGTTACATCGTTCAATCGCCGATAGTCCACACAGAACCTAGTCGATCCATCTTTTTTTTTTACTAATACTATCGGAGAGCACCATGGGCTTGATGAAGGTTCTATCACGCCATTCTTCTTCATCTCTTGGATCATGTCCTCAACTTCCTGCTCACGGGCAAAAGGAACAGGTCTTGGTCTCTGCCGGATGGGTGCTGTATCTCCTGTATCAATTTTATGTCTTACCAAACCAGTTCTGCCAATATCTCCATCATTTTTAGAGAATAAATTGCTATATTTCAACAAGAAGTTTCTTGCTTTTATTAATTGCAATTTAGTAAGATTACCCTTGCAACCCTCCAGAAACCTTGCGACATTTTCTTCCTGATTCGTAATTTTCCGCTTTTGCCCCTCTTCACACTTCCTCAACCAGGCTACTTCATCACAGTTTCCTACAATCGTTCCCTTTCGCAGTTTTTGCTCCACGTCATGAGGATTCAGAACAGGTACCAACGCAACTTGGCCACTTCCAACTAAGGTTCTAGCCGGAATCCATGATGCGTCTGAGATTCCTCCCTCTATAATAGCACATCTCCGTGGTCCGCTTCCATTATTAGGCGGAAGCATAACAGGGACCATCGTTTGGGATCTAGGACTAAGGACAGTGTCTCTCAAACATAACACCTTACCAAAATTTCCTCCTTTCATCGGAATTTCATCATTGCCATGTTTTAGAACACCATTTTTCAAGTCAATATTGCACTGATGATTTTGCAGAAAGTCCAAACCAATAATGCAATCGTCGGAGATGCCTGCGACAATCACTCTTTGCCAATAAAGTGTTGCCCCGATCTTAATGGCTACAATTTTTTCTCCTTCAGATGGGATTCGTTGGCCGGTAGCAGTAGTTAACGTGATATTTTTATTCGCTTGAATATACCGACCTACTGATGTTGTCACGGCTCCGCCAGAGTTGGACTCCTCGAGCGATTGTTCCTCTGCCGCTGCAGCTCCCGCTCGAGTGGTTACCCCTCTCTCATTTCTAGGCACGATCGGCATCTTTCCTATCCCACTTCTGACACCAATTGTCACGAGAGTGGGTTGGGGATAGGAAAGGAAACACCAATCCTATGGAATTGTGCCTTTATTTACAACTCTAGGGTACTCACAGTTGTCACAGGTACGTACGCGGGAATGTCACTGTACTGTCACACACACGGAAGCGTCACTGCACTGTCTTGCGCGTGGAAACGTCACTGCACTGTCACGCGCGATAATGTCACTGCACTGTCACACGCGTAAACGTCACTGCACTGTCACACGCGTAAACGTCACTGCACTGTCACGCGCGGAAACGTCTCTCGCGCGTATTTACTGCACTGAACACTTCACTTCACTCACTATTACACTTTACTTTTTACTCACTACTTCCACTTTTACTTTTCTTCCTTTTTCTTCTTCCTTCTTCGGATTTTACTTTCAAACTAAAACTGGCGTAGGCCGCGCCTTGTTCCGCTTATATACCCCCCGGATGCGAACAATATCGCATCAAAGTTCTAAACTTAAGTCATAAATTTTCTTTTGTCTTCTTTTATTTCTGGCCCGTATTTTCATTCTAATTTAATCTAGAGTTATCTAGAAACTTCTTACAAAACTTCAAAAACACTATTCCTGACTGTGATTTGAACCTGGGGTCTATGGATTCACAGTCCAACACCAAGACCGCTAGGCCAATCGTGTGCTGACGTGAGTGACGAAATTTCCCTTTAGATGAATTCTCGTAGTTTGAATTTGTGACGTTGACAATTTGACATTGTCATTATCACTTATCATCCTACGCGACACTATTATGTCGTTGATCAGAAGATGAACCTCGAAAAGGCATCTAATATTTTATGATGTTTGAGTCAAGTAATAGGGATGTGGACAAAAAAAATGCCTCATTAGATAGATTATTTAAAAGCATGGTATACGTATTTTTTCTTTTCTCTCATTAGTAAATAATGACGAAGATACAGCGCATTTAAATTTTGCCTGACGTCACGATTGGCTAGAATTATTAACCAACGGTAACGTAAATCATCCCACTCCGAAATTTCAAAGCGCTGTAGCTTCGTGAATGTTTTTGGATAATCTAGTTGACGGACTAAATAAAATAATATATTTTTGACCAAATCCACATCCCTGTTGAACTCCCTAATGCTTTATGTTAAAGAAATAAAAAGAATACGATCCGTAAACTTGTGAAGGCTAATAAATCTAACCTGAACTCGGAGATACGCGTCCTGAGACGGCAGCAAGGGATCAGAGTCTCGTCGGGTGTACTGCAGCGTGTAATGTGTTATCAGCCCCCCCCTGTTGTCGGCGGCCGGGGGGCGCCACGACACGCGCACGGAAGAAGACCCACTGGATACGCACGACACTCCTTCGGGACCTCCCGTTGGAGCTACAAATAGTTGTGACATTGTAGAACGGTTTAAGGTGAATGAATGTTTTGGAGATACATTGTTGATCCGATACAATGATTTTTTAGTAGCAATTTTAATGTAAATCGCAACTATACCTACCCTTTGCCATAAACATAATTATTTCTCCTTCTTGTCATTAGATGGCGCTATAGATAATAATTAAAACATCAGAATTTTTATTACTATTATTTAAATAAAGTAGTACTCTAATTAATTAAATATGATTTATGTGAAATGCAATAAATATTTTTAAAGTATAAGCACTATAACACATTTTTTGCTAGTCGTGTGCTGTCATCTCTGTGTGCCTAACAGCAACTCCAGTTTTGCCTACTTACGGGTCTTCCAATAGTTTCTATGGCGTCACGTTACTTTAGTGATTATATTATCTTTGCCGCAATATTTGTTGCGATTCTTATTTTTTGTATATTTTGCATTCTCGCCATCATAACAAGGGCGTCAGTTCATAGGTTATATTTGATACATAGCGATTTAATTTTTATTGTTTAAACTTAACGAACTAATGAACATTAAAACACTATCAAAACCACTAGTTGTCAAATCAAAAGTTTCGCAGGTATATTCAGACATTTCCGGTTATAAATTCGCAATAAAGATAGAGCACAAAAGTGCTATCAATTTGTTCTGAATCGTTTGACCTAGATCGAAAAGGCCACAGTCCAATTAAGCCATTTTGCATTTTGATGGGAAATTTACGATCGTCGCTTCACGTCGATAGCCGTGGATTTATTTACGCGGACGGTGACAGAACTTGCGAGAGCTTTGTTGGAAATCCGCGTCGGTATTGGACTAGTTATTATGCACATTAATAAGTGAAGTTTCAAACTAAGTTTTATGGACAGTTCCTCAATATAAAGCCGACCAGCCATTATTAGTAGACTTTGCTGTTACGTCGCGTTAATTAAGTCTCGTGCAAACTTCGCACAGTTTCTTAGAGTAGAAATTGCCTACAATATGAATAACCGGCCGAATGAGTGTCGGGCTACGTGCAGTATAGGGTTACGTAGTTGCGAATGCGGACTTTGAGTTCACATCAATAAAAACGTCTCAAAATTTTGTATGCAATTTTTCTTTTCCGATACATTTTATTCGTCGATTATAACTTTTTAATATGAAAATCCTACGTAGTTTCTTTTTAAGTGCCTTTTATATACTACTGCTGTGATTTATTTTACGTATCCATATTATATGTATAACCGTTTAGCAGATAGGGGGGCACACTTTTATGTGACTTTAGTTTGCACAATCTTAGAGTAGAAAGTGCCTACAATATGAAAAATAACGTTTTCTATCGCCTTCGAAGCAGGGACCGGAAAACCCCTTTATTTGATTAAGTCTATCGATGGAGGATGCAGTTAGCATATCGATTGACTTACCCTAACGTTATGGTAACTCCTTTGAATAAGTTAACTAATGGTAACTAGACTTACCAGTAACCTTAAAGTTCCGATTATACCTGTTAGCATTAAGTTGATTACCCTTTCCCCCTCTTTGTTCTACAGTCTTGTCTACTACTTCCAAACTCATAGAAACGACTGTAAACAATGTAATATAAGTCTTATGTGAATGCAATTAGTATAATTATTAAATGGCTGTTTGGACATCCACAAAGCCTGCCTTCTTTTTCTAGCCCGATGAGTCGTCTCGCTAACCCTATAAACTTTTTGCACAAGCAGTTTTGTGTTGTATGCTATTCAAATAAAGATTAAATTGCTTGAGGCCGTATAAATAATATTGATAGGGTAAGCCTATCATAGGGTTTTGCGATATTGGTTAGTGCTTAGTTGAATTAACTGTATTGTAGGTATTAGTAAGCCTTTTGTCAGGGTAAGCAAATGATATGGTTAACAAATCATTAGGGTTTACGAAAACCAGTCGATCAAAAACCCGAACGAAAACCCTTCAAAAGGTAAGCGGTTCCGGTCCCTGCTTCGAAGCTTCGTAGCTAATCGTGCAACCAGTAAGTCGCTAAGATAATAGACATATTAACTATGATTTTATCTTGGACAACCCTCAAAATCTATCATAGTATCTATACCTACACTTACACGCACTGGCAAGCCAGGTATTCTATGGCAAAGATAATGAAGACTTCTCCAAAATTAAACTTACGTGACTCCAAGGTATGTCGATAATGTGGAGGCGAGAGAGGCCCAGTCCCTGCGGCATTGTATGCTCTAATGGTCACTCCATATCTCGTAGCTGCCTTCAGCCCCCTCAAGGTTGTACTAGTAGCGTCTGCGCTGGCGCCGCTTTCCGAACCTGGGCTGTCGGCCAGGGTCCCCTTGCCTTCTTCGGAGACCTCCCACCAACGGATCGTGTAGCCAAGAAGAGTGCCATGCCATGTTTCTCTTGATGGAGGCTAAAAACATTTTTTTTTAAATCGTTAATATTAATTCGGGTTAAAAAAATTATCGATATTTTTTAAAATTTAAATACAAACAAGTGGTAGATAGATAGATAACTCTTTACCGTACACCAAAAGAAAAAAGTAACACAGAAATCATTAACATTACATGAGTACAATGGGTGGTCTTATAGCTTAAAGTGTTCTCTTCCAGACAACCAATAAGACAATAATGGTACTCGTAAGAGCTAATTTTCTCAAAACTCAAACTCAAATTCATACACACTAAACTTATTTAGCTGCAAAGAAATAAGTCAGTAATAAGCGAAGACATCTCAAATTCTTGCGAATATAATTTAAATTCAAAATATAAAACATTCAACTTTCATAGAAAAGTGGTTGGAAATGCACAAATCCAGAGCGACATTCGCAAGTCATCCTCACTTTTCAAACTTTCAATCTACGTCGGATCTACACAAAGGCACGTAGCCCCTTTTCACACATGCAGTTGCAGATATTCCAATATCACTGAATTGTGACGAAACGCTCGCGCTGTGAGGGCTGTCAAAAATATTTATTGTCGTATAAGTAAAAATAAAACTGTAGGCCCTGAGTAGAAACGCGGACAGACGCAAAAAGACAGACATGGCGAAACTATAACGGTTCTTTATATTTACTGCGAAACCCTTAAAACGAGCACTTTTTCTTATGTAAATGTAATTTAATAAGGCTTTAGTTCTCAGTGTCATGATTTGGTGATAATGAAAAATAAGCTATGCATATTTATTCAAATTACATTTTCGTGTGAGTTGTGTCAATTTTTTTGTATGTCTGTCGTGCATTATGCAAAAGAGAAAATAATCTTCGAGAAAAGAGAGTAGTCTTCGAAAAGAGAGATTCTTGTCACATTTTTCTAAGGAAAGATTGTCAAATGACCACAGTTTTCATAGACGTCTCAATTTAATTCATTTTTTTTATTACTAGCTATGCCTGTAGGCTTCCCTTCGCGTGGGAATTTTGAGATAAAAACTATTTTATGTCCTTCCCTGGGTATCAAACTATATCCATATCAAATTTTATCTACATAGGTTCAGTGGTTAAAGCGTGAAGTGGTAACAATCAAGCAAACCAAGAAACAAATATAAAAACTCACTTTTGCATTTATAATATTAGTAAGGACTAGCTGTGCCCGTGGGCTTCGCACCCCGTGGGAATATCGGGATAAAAACTATCCTATGTCCTTCATGGGTATCTAACTATATCCATATCAAATTTCATTTCATTAGGTTTAATGGTTAAAGCGTGAAGTAGTATCAAACAAACAAGTATATAAACTCACTTTCGCATTTATAATATTAATAGGATTTATTTCTTGCAATTCATAATGTACGTCAGTTCTAACTAGATACTAAAAGTCACTGTCTTAAAATAGATACACTATAAACCCTGTTTGAAACAAGTAGACACTTTTGCAATATTATAGCTTCAAAAGCCTCATACATCTAAGCAACGGGACGTGTGAAAAGGTGTTGAGAGTTACAACAGTTCGTACCTGCCAAGTGACATGAAGCTCGCGGGGTCTAAGTGCTCGGAGTGTGATATCGCGCGGGGCGCCCCCGGGTGCTAGGGAACGAAACGTACGTCACTAAGGCTGGTTCAACAGTGACGCTTAATGTCTGCGGATGGTAAGCGCGCACCTTAAGAATCCCCTTACTCTAGACTTTTCTATACAAACGTAGTCTTCATTTTATTTTGAATGACATGTCGGATTTCGGTAAAAATATACATCCTTATATTTTGTTTCCAGTTCATAATTTTACCGTCGGAAACCAATTATAACCCTAGCTAGATAATTGCAAATTCTTTAAAATTACAATTTTTATAGAAATCTGACATGTGGTTTCAAAATAAAACGTAGACTAAGTTTGTATGGAAAAGTGTAGGGTAAGGGGATTCTTAAGACATGCTGTTTACTTTGTAACGATCAAAGAAAAAGGCGACACTGTAAAACCACACTAACAGTGGTAAACGTTACGAGTTCGCGGACCAAATGTCATGAAAGAAGGTAAATATGAACATGATTTATGATTATATTTTCAAAAGTTACTTTTTTTATTTACGGATCCTCTCATCTCAGCTCTTCTTCCGCCCACGCTGCTGATCATAAGCCTGCCTTCATTTATAGAGCAAATTCCATTTATTATCAAACTTCGCAGATATGAAAGATATTTAACGCAAATGTTACCATATGATACCGTAATATATTTAGAGTAAGAACATAATAAGCTTTACGGTAAATGAACTCCGCTAACGTAATATTAGAAGATACTCATAAATCATAATTGTTTACCTTGAAACATGTTTTTGCTAAATAATAACCTATGTTTATTATTGTCAATGCAAATCATATTTACCTTTTTTGTAAATTTATTCAGCTTCATGTGTAAGTAAGCAACAGTATTTTAATTTGATGTTGGCCCAAAACTTTATAAATAGCTGCAGTGCTTGAGCAAAAGGTGTAAAACAACATTACCAGAGCGTGAACACGTCTACCTACTCGAATGTCTGGGAATCTAAGCCCTCTACACACATGGTGGGAAGCGTCCTCTTCAAACTAGCGAGTGTTTTAAGTGTAATATTTACCCTCTTCCCGGGTCGTGAAATGTAGTGGGGCGGTGAAGGGTGAGCCGCCGACGTCATTGAAGGCGGCTAGCCTGAGAGCGTATCGGGTGTCCGGCGATAATCCGGCGACCGAGGCGCCGGCCCGGCCCGGACCTTCTGACCTGTGATATAGAAACCCCTTTTTAGGGTCGTACTTACAGACATAATTTGTTAGGGATCGGTTTTGAGGTTTAAACGCTAAAAGGCACTTGTTCAAAGCTTTTGATCTGTACTGCGATAAAATTATGTATAAAAAGAAAAAAAATATAAAAATAATTAGTTATTAGTGTGTGCGCTTTTTAAATAATAAGATAATTTCGCAGTGCGGTTATGTCCTGCAACTATTTATTTCTCCGAAATCGATATTAATAAAACGCAATGTTATACCTAAATACGTAGGTATTGATGCCTACTCATTTCATATAATATAATACTT
Source organism: Acrobasis consociella (assembly GCA_963555685.1). NCBI lineage: Eukaryota > Metazoa > Arthropoda > Insecta > Lepidoptera > Pyralidae > Acrobasis > Acrobasis consociella. The sequence goes on from OY743115.1 coordinate 12,951,435, forward strand.
AATTAATTAATAGCCATGATAATTATAGAAAAACGAAAAAAAAATATAAAATAACTTTCCTCGCTTCGGTCAATACGGCTATTTCAAAGGCTTTGGATGATCACCGAAAAAGATAAAGTTCTTGTTTTTACAATCTGAATTGGTTCACGCACCTACATGTATGTAATTTTGACTTCAAAGTAAGTTACTTTTCGTAGAATTCAGTTCAGGCCTTTTGACCTGTGACGGAGCCCGATTCATGGAAACTTTTGAACTGAACAACGGTCAAAAGGTATATGTAGGCCAAGCCCGTTTGGCTGCATGAATAACAATCAACTCTTGACGAAGTATTTTTAAAAGAAAAATTTCCATTTTAATTATTTCGTGTTACAATATTTAATATGGTAGGAATGTTTTATGCCTACAACATAAAATTTGAATTTTAAAGGTAGCCGAATATTATTTGTTTATTAATAATTTTATTTCTTTGACGTTAATTTAAATCACTCGAGTTCTAATCTCTCAATGTTATACAAGTACTTGGAGATAGATATTACGTTTTCGATTTTCAATTCAATAATAAAATGCTAATAATATAAGCTGAAAAAAATATTAAGCGAATACGTATATTAAAGTGTTTACGTAAAACATAATAACGTCGATCTTTGATTTATTCGTAAACTAATGTTTGCGATACATTTCATATATATCCAATAGAACTCAACTCCCAAAGGCATTATCATATTCATAAGGCTGTAGAAACTTACGCGACATGTAGCAAATCCGAGTTAGTCAATGTGACGTTGAGGACTTCGGGCGTGTCCCAAGTGTCTAGCATAGCGGGCAGCGGCGCGTCGAGCGGAGCGTTTGAGAGTTCGCGAGTAAGAGAGCGGTATTGCAGTGAGTAGTGCGACACCATCGCCCCTCGGGCTATTCGCCATGTGACTCGCGCTCGTCGTGACCATACTTCCGATACTCTTACTTCTTCCGGCATAGCAGGTCTCTCTAAATATAAAATAACATTTGATGGAATAGGCATTTTGGTATTTCAAACATTAATAAACATTATTGTGGACCATACTAGTAGAACATCAGTAAGTAGATCTTTACCTATCTAAATTGCCGTTAGGTAGTACTAATCTGTACTGCAGATTTTCACAGGTAAAGGTACATAGGTAAATAGATAAAGTTAAGTAAGGTTATCTTTTCATGGATTTTTTATAAATCTGCAGTATCTAATAAAAAAATAGATAGTATACAGAGTGTTCGGACATGAACAAGCGATAATTTACGGACAGCTGTCGTCATCTATACAAACAACTTTTACTGAGGGAAAAATTACGAAATCACGAAAAAAATATTTGCTGCTCCATACATTTTTATGGGTTATGTATGGATGCTAGTTCATGTCTGAACACGCTGTATACACCGACATGAAAGACTTAAAGAAGAATACATATTCTTTTTAAAAATCATACCTTTGACAAAAAGACGGAACACCAGCTCATCACTGCCGTACAGATTTCTCGCGAGACAGCGGTATTCACCGGCATGCTCTGGGCTAGCGTGAGTTATACTGACTTCTGACGTCATTGCGCCGCTCCCAGCATCTCTGGTTTCCACGCCACCACTGCCACTACATATAAATATTTTCTCTTTATTTACAATAATTTATAAGTTCTATCAAGACGTTGATACTGCCGCCAATACAAACAGCAGTTAAGATGAAAAAGAAAATCCGTCAGCTTATATCTTGGTCTGCTTTGTTAGAATATTGGCAGATACCAGCATTATGGACTTGATTGACTTCATATTACTTTAGGTTTCAATGTTTTTAAGCATGGATAACATGTGGATGTCGTGGAAGGTGACTAAGGAATACAAGCTAAAGAATGATTAATTAAAGCTTATCAATGAGACGTCTCCAACCCGTCTGGCCAGCGAAGAGAGTGTAGACAAAAAGTCAAGTATGGCTCTGGTAGTACAGAGAGGGTCGTGCTCCTGCAGTGGAGACAAATAGACCTGTTTATCATTGACAACATTTGACTTCTCGTCGACACTTCAAAACTTATAAAATCTTTCAAAACGCGAGAATTCTCCCAAAAATACCTATTATTTTATTCCTAGAAAAAACTTTATATTTAAAAAAAAAAGTGATGCATATGTAGGTACTTACTGCAGTGCCAAAGGTCTAGAGTCATGTGTCCAATGAATGTGCAGCTCGGGTTCTCCTCTGGCAGTGCAAGTTAGTCGCGCCGTAGACCCTCTCACAACCCATCGGGTTTCCCCACCACCTCCTCCTCTACTTAGTCTTGGCGGTTCTGTTAAAAATCGAAAATGTATTGCAGTACATCTCATACTTAATAAAAAATTTATTCATGTTCTTCATTTGTGTTAAGGGGGCCTAAAGGCATGACAGATAGTACTCGTGAACTTGTCGAGCATCATCGAAATTTTTGTAGGTAAATAGCTGCTTTACAATCTGATTCAACTCACACTCCTCCAGCATGAAACTTCTAGAATTTGCTCAAGGCTAGTACCATTAAGGAGCTCGGTGGCTTGGCACCTTTCGCAAGTAAACCGACACTGGCGTGGTCCGCACTTGGATGGATGACAAGCATAAATAATTAGCGAGATCTTACATGCCTCGGAAGGTACGTATCTCGTTGGACTCGGCTTTCATCATTATATGACCATTCCGGACGCTTTTAGCCTTTAAAAAATCTGACACGAGTGTTGGCCACTTACACAAACAAAAACAAAGTACCCATCGTTACGTCCTTGAAATTCCACCCACAAAAGCCGCTTTGCGTCATATTTTCTCACTGGTACGGCTGAAGGCTAGATTGCTCTGCCAACCTATTTATTTTTAATACTTAGGTATTCGGGTAATAAATAAATGTTTATTTACAATAAAAATATATATTCAAGTTAAAAAAATAAACGTCTTTCAGTAAAATGAGCAAGAATAAATGGTCCATAATGAGATTCGCTTGAATTGGTAAATCAAAATGTAATGAATCATGCTCTGACTGTAATTTTAATCATTATTTCTTTTGACAAACGACTCCGCAGTATTATATCAACATTATTGTTATTCGTTCGCGAAATAATGATTTTCGATAAAAAGTAATTATAGAGCCACTTCGAGATCTGTGCAAACCGTTTTTACGATTGTTTACGTAAGGACGTAGCTATTTTTAACTTGTACAATAGAAAATAAAGAGAAGTCAATAATACCTTTTTCATTCTAAGATCCTTTTCTTTATTTACTTCGCTCTTATTATTATTATTCATCTTGTTTTAAAGAATTGAGAATACTAGGTTACCAAAGTTTCAGCTAGTGCTTATACAATACTAGCTGGTGCCCGCGACTTCGTCTGTGCAGGATCACACAATATCTTTATAAATTGTAGCCTATTATTTTGATGTATAAGCTAATTATTGTAAAGTTTTATTAAAATTCATTCAGCAGTTTTTACGTGAAAAAGTAACAAACATCCATCCATACTAACAAACTTTCGCGTTTATAATATTAGTAGGATAGGATAGGTAAATAGAACCTACCTCTGACATCAAGATAGAAGCTGTGATGTAAAAAAGCATGCTGAGCTCGGGCTGTGCATCGGTACCAGCCTTCATGTTCTGGAGACGTCGCTCTCAACCAAACCGTACCATCAGACAGTATAGAACCACCACTAGCATCTGTAGTCTCCGATTGGCCCCATAAAATGTGACGCCAATTTTCTCCGTCTAAAATAATGATTAAATTTAACATACACAAAACAAAAAAAATATAATTATTATAGTTTAGTTTAATTTAGTATATATTTATTTGTAAAATCAACTGTATATATTTTTTTAATTTTTAACATGAATAAAAAAATATATATACACGTCGAATTGATAACCTTCTCCTTTTTTTGAAGTCGGTTGAAAACAGTAAATTTCACCTTGAAAGCAATATTATAAAACGACCAACTGATAATTTATTTTGATCTGAAAATGCCAAAGTTATGTATGTAAAATGGAACCCATTTTTCTCGAACGAGAAATTGCAAGTCAGATTGATGGACTCCAATAGTATCTACACATACCTGTGGAGTATTCCCAAGTTATCCTTGGCGAGGGCTGACCTTTTGCAGAACATGGTAAGAGAATAGCAGCTCCAGCCGATACCGAGGTATTCTGAGCACGCCACACCCACGTCGGTGTCTCTATAAGAAGAAACTGCTTTAAATGTTACGATATTCAATTATTTCTCCTATTGTAACCCAATATAGCTTATGGATACCTTTGACAACCAGTGTGGCTGTATGGCTGACGGTCCCGAAGTCATTAGTAGCTTTGCAAGTATATTCTCCACTATGCGCTGAAGTTAAGTCTTGAATTATAAGTATCGTAAAGAAGTCCATATTTTTTTGTTCAACCTGAAATTGTATATTATGATTCAATCTAGGCAATCAGCTAAAATAAAATTGATCCACAAGAGCATTACGTTATACTTAGCTACTTACTTTAAGCACTGAGGGAATAGGCAAATTATCTTTGTGCCACGTAAATGTAATAGGTTTATCTCCAGATACTAAACTGCAAGTAGCTTGAGTGCTGCCTCCTACTTCTAATTCTTCAGGAAAATGAAATGACACTATTCTCGGGGGCTCTGCAATGAATAAAAATGTCAATACTAGTTTTCATAAAACTAATGGCCTAAAAGATTTTTATGTCAAAATTTACAAAAATTATACACAATTAAAGTTTTAAAATGCACTTACTATGTACTTCTATGCGAACAGTTCTTCGTGCCAACTCTCCGCTCTCGCCCCGAACTTCACAAGTGTAACTACCAGCTACTGAGCTCCTCACAGAGTTCAGTCTTAGGATCCCACGTTCATCGCCTGGCTCTACAGCCATTTCTACCAAAGAATTATCTTCTTTTCGCCACACAACCTCCCTATTCAAATTAATTTACAATAAATAATAGCAAATTGTTAATACATCGTCATTAGAAAATTTACATTTTGTAGTCGTCAGCTCTTTATAGAATATGTTCAACATTTGAATTTTAAAATTATACAATACGTACTTGATTGGATATCCAGAATAAGGACAGTATAAGTTAATATCTGTATCAGTCTTTACATGTATCGCAGGTAAATATCTAATATTAGGTGGCCCTGCAAAAAAACATAACGAACATTGTAATCTGCTTACAAGGAGTTACTATTTGTTTGGATAATAAATGTAAATGTCAATAAAACTTAACTAAATGTTTTTTAAATAAATAAGTACCAAAAACGTTTAGCCTTGCATGGTGAGCATGGGATCCTCGAGAATTAGTAGCATTACAACCGTATCTTCCACCTTCGTCCGCCGATCTGACAGTTACGCTAAGAGTAGATACAATAGTCCCTTCTTCACTCCCAGGTAAATTCTCAGCTCTTGTATTTACACTGTACCTAAAATAAATACAAAGTCAAAAAGAAAAATAGTAATTTGTTCCAAATATTAAATAGTAGTTCTTTACTCTTTATCATGTGACTGCAGAAACAGTTATGGCAGAAAATTGCATTTTATTTAAATAATTTAAAAAAAAAACATAATTATCAAAATAATCAAATCCTTAAAAATAATAAAAGAAGTGATATTTCTATTTCACATTTGCCAAACATTGTAAAATCTGCGACAAAAGAACAAAGTGCAACCTACTTGTCCTGTGCAGCAGGTAAAGGTTTGTCATCTAACGTCCATAATATCCTAGGAGGAGGCACCCCTGTGGCTGCACACCTCAACCCAATGCTCTGGCCAATCCTCGTCATAGCTTCACTGAATGTTGACACTAATCTTGGCGGTCTGTCTGAAACGCAGTTTATTAATTGACGTATCCATATTTACTGTCTAATCTACATTTTTTGTCTGTTTATTGTACTGTACAATACAATGTATTGTATACAATTTAAGGAAAAAAAACGGGAAACGAAATACGAAATTATATTCAAGAGAAGTAGTGATAAAACCATTGATATAAGTATCACACACTAAAGGCTTCTAGGAAATCTTCTATAAAAATCCGTAGCCCGGCGGGAGTGCGCATTGCTTTCGCAAGTATAGCAACACCGGGCAAGTTCTACACTTGGATGGGTGACCACCAGTGACACAAAAATTTTCTCGAGCTCCTCCATGCTTCGGAAGGCACGTATAAGCCGTTTGTTCTTGTCATCATTTTATGGCAGTCGTCAAGCTATGACAGTTGCCTTAAGGCAGCCTGAAAATTCTGATACCAATGTTGGCCACTTCCAAGCACGAAATACAAACAATACATACATACATAATATCAGGATTGTTTCCCACAGAGGAAGGAAAAGACTATAGATCTCCACTTGCTAAACGATCCTGAAAAAACTCTTTTGCTTCATCTAAGCTCATCAAACAAACAAACAAGCTATAAAAATACTTAAAATATTACCAGCAATGATTAATTCTGCAGCAGCAACAGCGGACTCTGTGTGGTCATGAACGGTGCATTGGTACAGACCAGCGTGATGTGACCGCACTGGCCCCAGAGACAGGCGAGACTGTGGCGCATGTAGTGGGCGACCTTCATGCTGCCAGCCCATTGTGATCCCTCCACCGCGACCCCCATGCGCAGTGCAATTCAAATGACCACTTCCACCCGTGCCCAACATCTAGGAATGTGTTTTTTGATTAAAACTAACGTGAGATTCAGACATTATTATAATGAAGTAACGGTTTACTCATGTACGAGTATAGAGTCAGCTACTGGCTGACATGTTTCTACCGCATCCGGAGGTCTTTGTCAGGGCTAATGTGACTAAGGGCCTTTATACTACACCGGCTCGCGACACACTCCTTTATTCACATGTCAGCCAGTAGCTATAACCCCATACGTGAGTAACCCGTTAACTCATTTTAACAGAAATATGTTAGTTAAGTTAGGTATGAAAGGTTTAAATGTCATAAAAAATATATTTACAGTTATTCATTTTAGGCTAGAAATAGAGGACAGAACGGGAAAGATGTGGATAAAGCAGGACCAGAGTTGATGTACATTAAGGGTGTTACTTAACGCTACTAAAAGCTACAGAAGGATTTACTTAAAGAATAATAAAAAATCATCATTATCATCATGTCGTATGGCATAATATTGCATGAATCCTATATTTGTACAAATAGATATTAAAATCTTACCAAAGGATTTGGGCTAACTGTCACAGTAAGTGGTTCATAAACGACCAGTCGTATGATCATCTTCGGCGAAGATTCCACTCCGGACGAACACGCGTACCGAGCCGCATGGTGCTCCCGAGCGTTCGGGAAGATGAGGCATCCGCCCCGGACCGTGCCCTCTCCGGTGGCAGACCAGGCCCCGCTAACATCCTGCCGCTGCCAACTGACGTTTAAACTCAGCTATATCGCATATTTATTTAAAAAATAATAATTTATCAATACATTTAAAAATTAAAGTATGCACACACAGACATATGCTAAAATAAGTTATTAGGAATGTGTACTAAAAAGTTTTTTTTGGTGCAATGGAAAGACAATTAAAAAGTATACGTATTTTTATTTCCCGGATTAGCAAATAATGACGAAGATAAACGCATTTAAATTTCGACGTCACAATAAGCTACAATTTTAAACCAAATGTGACGTAAATCACCCCCACTCCGAAACTTCGATGCGCTGTATCTTTGAGAGTTTTAGTAAGCTAGAAGAAAAATAAGGGACCTTTATTTTTGAAAAATCTAATGATGTCGAACTAAATAAAATATTTTTACCTTGTTCACATCTCTATTATTTAATACGTTTAGACAGCAAAAATAAATACAGGGATGTTACCCCATTAAATAATACGTTAGTCGTACGACAGTGACGTTCTTTTTCTATGTCAAACTAAATTAGACTTTATCACCATAAGTTAGAGCTTAATGCTGCTTGACGCGTATTCGCAGTAACTTCCGTCTTACCGCTTTTGGAGTAACCCCCCTGTACCTACCTTTATTGGTTATAATTTGTCCGTGACTATTTACATCTGATGAAGGAATAAGATTATCTTTTAACTAATCTCTACTTATTTGTTGAAACATATGTAAAATAATCCAAGAACTCTATGTTGACTTACCTTACACTATGTCCACTCATATGTCGCATTATACAAGGTAAGATGACGGTATCTCCAGCGCGCGATTCAACTGAATTTAATTCAATGTTTTCAAGCCAACTGCTATCTATAAAAAAATCGTAAATTAAAACTCAACAAAGCACATTTCTACTTTGTGATTGTATAAAAAATAAGGACTGTTTGAAAGCATTCAGCAATTTGTCATGAAAATGTTCTATTTTTTCTCATTGCATCCCATAAAACTCATAACTCAATATTTTTTCCTCTTTTACTCTCCAGGTTAATTTCGTACAATAATACATGGAACTTTGATAAAACGTATAATGGTTGTATTCTTACCATCTGTTGTAAGCTTCAAAGGTGGACTTGGGAGGTCTAAGGCCATACAGGTGTATTCCGCTTGGATGTCTGCTTGGGTCAACACGGAGCCAAGCAACAAGCCTCCCGCACCAGAGACCCATCGAGAATCTGACAGGATTTTTAATTTAAGTTATAGATGTAAGTACGTACACTGTCATGACTCATCTACAATGGGTAGCCAGATCAAAATGATGCAAGACACAAAGAACACCAGTCATCAAGACAGTAGACCTTTATGGTACAAAAGAAAATTGGAAATATTGAAGAGTTTACTTATTATGGCGTTTCGGTACTAGGTAGCTCTGACTACCCATAAGAGATAAAGACGTAGTGTGTATCTTCTACGATTTTTTAAGAAATAGCAACTGATACGCAAAAGGGCCTGGCTTTAATAAGGTTTAAGATTAATGAAAAATACAATCTCTTCCCTTTGTAGAAAGAACAGTTTAAATGACCATTTTAATTTTCCTTTGATGGGTACTACATAATTAAGAGTGCGTAAACTCAAAGAACTCACTAATTACTCGATGGATCTATCTTCGGACCAATTAACTTCAAGTTTTTTCCAATTATAAAAACGTCGACAACGGGCAAAAGATTTATACAATATTAACTATGGTAATTTCGTTACCAGCAAGCTGGGATAAGGAAGAGCTTCTACAAATCTCCTGTTTGTTCTGAATATTTACAAATAATATTTATATTTCATTTCCTCGACATAACGAGAAATGTATCCTTGATAATCGTAACTTGAAAAAATTTTTTTTGATAGCTATAATAGGTCCCATCATTGGGCAACTTGAAAATACGCGGGAAAATTTATTTCTTTCTATAATGTTAATTTTTTTTAAGATTTTATGGCCAGCATTATTCATATCAATTTTTTTTATATTCTAATCTTGGTATCAAAATAGAAACGCAAGCAGTTTTAATGCCACATCTAGACGTTTGCGTAGGCTTGCGAAGCCGTGCCGTTTGGCACGGCTTCGCAAGCCTACGCAAACCTATATTAAACCGCGAATAGTTCACACGCTTGCGAGAACTTGTCAAACTACCTGTGTATCTCTCTCCTATTTTTATTTAAAATCGACTAAATAGAAAAGGCGAATAGACAAAAAAAAGAACAACAAAAAATTACGCGCCCACAATTAAATCATAATTTGTAGTAAATAGTACTCTGTGAGTTATTATACAATATTATTACGGTTGCTAACAATCGTTCTTAAAATTTTGTCCCAATCTGTTGAACTATTTGCCGACAAAACCTTTCACCCTTGGTCGGTTCAACAAATAATTGAGAATCATTAACAGATTCAATAGATTAACAATAACCTAGTCCCGGGTTTGATCCCCGGGCAGAGCAAGTTGAAAATGGCCTTTTTCAAATTGTCCTGGGTCTTTGATGTTTATCTTTAAACGTATTTGTAATAAAATATAGTATCGTTGAGTTATTATCCCATAACACAAGTCTCGAACTAACTTTAAGGCTAGCTTAATCATTGTAATTTGTCCCTATATCATCATCATCATCATCATTTCTGCCGCATAACGTCCACTGCTGGACATAGGCCTCTGTTGCCCTACGCTTCGCTTGCCAGTACGCGGTCGCCATTCAAGAACCTTTTTACCCCATCGGCCATCGGCACTGCCACTTCAACGAGATAATCCGCTGGGCTATGTCAGTGACTTTTGTTCTCCCACGGATTTCCTCATTTCTGATTCGATCACGTAGGAAAACACCGAGCATACCCCTTTCCATAGCGCGTTGAGCGACCTTGTGCTTTCTTATGAGTCCCTATATATTTATTTATTTATTCAATTTTTAACTACTAAATTCAACCTACCTGATGCTAAATATCCCGAAGCTAGCGGCAAACCGTCCTGTAACCACGTGATGTCAACCAGCCCTACTTGGGGAGACACTTCGCACCGAAGCACCACGGAACCCCCCACTTTAGCTGGAGTCAGCTGGCGCGCAGTATGAGACAGCACGCTGTCTTCCACTGGAAAAAAGCGCTACTTAAATATTTCAGAAACTAACAGAACTATTCCGTCACTGTTATATTCTGTAGTCATATTATGTACTTAAGTGTAGTCTAGGGTCATATAATTTACTTTAGTGTAGTCTAGGGTCATATAATATACTTTAGTGTAGTCTAGGGTCATATTATATACTTAAGTGTAGTCATATTATGTACTTTACTGTAGTTATATTGTGTACTTAAGTGAATTCTAGGGTTGTGAAACCCAAAGACAAAGACATATATAGATAGTATGTAGATATCAACTAACATATTGTACCTGCTGGGTATATTCTAGTATATGCCCCCTAAATAATAGAAGGATATTAAATTTAAATAAATAAAAACATACTTATATACAAAACTTCTAAAATTAATATCCTATGTTCTTAATAATTTATTGATGAAAATTAAGTCTGGACAAACTCCATTTCAGTAAAAAGTTAGCCTATGTTTTAAATAAAACTACACAGATCTAGATCCTATGTTACACATATTCGTATGAAACATGAGTCTAATTACTTAGTTACGAGACATCCTACCTCGACTATTTCCAAGTTGGCACTGGCAGCAAGCTTCCGGCACTAAGACCAATTGATCCAAGCCGTAAACATGACTTCCGAAGTTTACGATTTCTGATTTTGATACCTAGTCGCTACTCGCACCAAATTTAAAATATTCTTCGTGAAAATATTCGGGTAAATTCTTATCAAATGATTACTTATTTCGATTTAATTTCCGACGACTGGTAGTACGACATTCTGTCTGCGTATATTTAAGATTTATATACTTTATATAGAGTTTAAATAGTTATTTGTTTTATTAGGTACACCTACCATCACGAATTCATACGAACCGGAGCGATGACAATAACAATGCGAACATTAATGCAATTTAAGCTAAATGTGCGTTAGTATATTTTCTTATCTATGTATGAAATAGTTTTTCGAAACGTCAAAACATTTTCTATGGATTACGATTTTACGATTTTTTATCTAAATTAATGTTTTTATTTTTAGTAATATTTTTAATTTATAGAATAGCATTTAGTTAATTAATTATAATGTAATTCTACAATAAAAGACACGATTTAAATATGTAGGTAGGTATGTACTCATCTCAGGCACCCAACTGAGGTCGATCAAGTTACCACTGTAAGTAATTTTTCTATGGAATTTGTATGAAATAAAGACTAATGACATCATAGTTTCTTACACTCAAATAGCGTTTATTTTTCCGCAATAATAAATCTAAAATCACATCAAAAATAGATATGATCAATGACAAGTGAAATTTTTTTGTGACATTTTATTCTATTAAAGTACTACATACCGAAACAAATATCCAAAAAAAACAAAGCGATTTCAGTTACAATACAAAGTTCGTGAGTTCAAAAAGTAATTCTTTACCATTTCGCGTAATTTAAACATTAAAGTGTACATAGCCTTCAAACAATCCGCATTGTAATGAGAAACATTTCCGAATTGAAATAAGGTACGTAAATATTATAACATCAAAGTGTCGAATACTTTCTTTGAAACTCATTTGAATGAGAATAAGCTTCTTCTGCGCCCCCATTTGTTGCCTTTCAATTCCCCTTTGTAACTGGCTTCATTGTACGAGGAAATATTAAAATATGGTAAGTAAAATCTGTAAGTTGAGCACTACTTTGTAAAGTGCAGAGTGCTTGTTACGATATTCAATTGTGGGATAGTTTTTAAAACCGAACACTAACTGTAAAGTTCCATTTAAATAAGATTAGAAAACAAAATAACTGAAAAATTATTATTTTTTACAATTCCCAACAATTCCCTGTTTTATACCTATATAGAAATGTACATCACTAAACAACATAATCTAATAATTTGCCTTTGAGTTGCGTGCTTGATGATACAAACCCAAATAAACTATTATACAACATCCCGAAACTACACACAAATAATTACTTGTATGGTTTTGAATAAGTAGTAGATAGAGAATTGCTAGAACTCTAACCAAAAGCTTTATTGGATTCTTCTTATATATTATTGCCTAGAGGTTTTTATTATGATTTGCGGTTCGACTTTTTCTTTTAACAAAGAGCCTACAGTAAACACGAAATAAATTACCTACAATGAAGCTGTTTGAGATGTAAAACATACATGATGTGTTCGTAAATAGTAGCTGTTCACCTTTGTTGCAGGAAGAAAATGTTGCACGATAGTCACTAAACGGAAATAAAAAAGACCCTTTCTAACCGCTCTTCCCGAAGTATGGAATACTAACGAAGATCTTCAAAGTCAACACTCTTATTGAAGGACCGTTTACAAAGGAGAACCTTAATTGACTATTGTTGATTTATGACGATTCGGAACGATTTGAGACGGAGATAATTTGTAAGTATTTCTACTTTCACGCAACAAGGTAATATGCAATTAGGCAGACTCGTGTTTTGCTATTATGTAGTATTATAGTTTTAGCGTATTGGTCGACGCCTTGTGTATAATCTATGGACGCCTTATCAGGAAAATTACAGTATTATCTCTACAATGTTAGAGTAACACTTTAAAATAACTTCAGGATAAGGAATCTCATCTAGATCATACTACAAAATCTGATGACAACGTTTTGTGACATGGCTACCAAAGACCGCCATCAAATACTCATAGGTCTTCCCCTTGTGTTGGGCAGTGGCAACACTAATACCGGCGGAGAACCCATGGAAAATTATTCCGAAAATCTTGGCTGGACACTAACCGATGTCACAGAATAAATACTAGTACATGATGTCTGGTAGGCAAGTGGAGAAACCATCACACTTATCCTCACCGGTAATGAAGTATGAACGTCATCATCAAAATACCATTTGCTGATTTAATTATAAATCTGTCATAATAAGTTTGCCCATACAAATTAAGTTTATATATATATGAATAATCATTTTATTACGTAATACACTAATGTAGCGTTCTATAAATTTTTAAAACTTTATCTCCTATATTGATATAAAAATATCTAGATGAAATAATATCAGATTAAATCATAAAATTACTTATTTTTATGACAATTTGACGAAAAGCCTCAATATTCCTACAATCAGTTTAATGTGGCATGAAAGACGATCCTTAAATAAAACAAAACATTTTTCAATAAGAAAACGCTGGCCTCGTTATAACGAGTTTATTTTTCCGAGATGAGACATAATGTCGCTCAATCTTTAATTAAAAGTTTGCGAGTCCTTCAGCGAAAAAAGTAATTGGACTGAAAATATTCATCTTTTCAAATACCTAACGTTTGGGTTTGAAAGGAAACCGAATTTTAATGAAAACATGAATATTTATATGGTTAAATTATGCAGATAGAGGTGTCATTGTAATAAAGTTCGATGCAAAAACGCCCTTTGTTGTATATTATGGTAATTCAAATTTAAATTAAAAAATACGCGATTGCTCTCAGGGGTTTATACGTATTAACGTACCATTAAAAATATGTTTTGATAAAATCCCAATAATTTGTGCTATCATATAGAACAGATAGATTTAAATATTAAATAATTAAAACACCTTTGACTATAGAATATACCATCATCATCATCAGGTCTTTTTGTCTCCACTGCCGGAGCACGACCCTCTCTGTACTACCAGAGCAGCCATGCTGGCCAGACGGGTTGGAATATATGTGTTAATCTTATCTTGTAGTATTAAACTTAAAATATTTCTCTTACTGAAACTTGTCCTCTATATTACAAGTTAGCAGTACCAGACACAGCTATATCTTAACGGGCGAATATTTCGCAAACTTATATTGAAGTTCATAAACTTCTTTCGGTCCTCGGGCAAACTAGGCAACTTTTAACAAGTCCAAATAAAATCTTGTCGGCCCCGTGTTTAGGTAATCGGTGTATTACTCGTGTCGGAATTTTCCTTGCGGACATTCAGCCAACAAAAGGAAAGTTACCTTGTTGCGAACTCACTCTAATGTCATTTTTAATCCCTTAATTAAAAGTTTCTACTGTAAAAACTCGAGCGGCTCTGGGCTGTTTTTCATTTAATTCCATATTTCCCTCGCCGTGTAACGGAAAGTTAATTGGTCCAACTCGGCTCGAAGTTGTAATTTGTTTTGCTCTTCTCGTACATCTGTTTATTACAAGTCCGTTGTTTGCATTTTTTTTATAATTTCCATTAATATTACGAGCAAATGAGCCCGAATATGCGGAGTCAATAACATGGGCCCTAACGAAATTAGAAACTTGAGAGTTTTTTGTTCATTAGGGACGTCGAGTAACTTTTCCGGACGTAATGAATGTGAATTAAATTCTTGTATTTCGGTTAATAAAGTTCGAAGTGGTTTGTTTCATTAGGTCTAATGAGGCCTCTGTGTGGCATCACTTTGTTGTCTCTCCCACATCACTTAATATCAAACATACTCGCAGCCCCAACATAGCCGCAAATATAACAATAGATAGAAAGGTTATCTGAGTCGTGGCAGCCTCCCCATTTGTGCCTTCGAGGGGACTAATGACGTTGTTCCTACAACTTAACTAAACTAAGGTAGTTAGAAGCAATCAATATCAATTTACATGCGAGCCTGTCGGCAAACCTCGTAAGCGCATCTCAACGTAACATAATAAGCTAAAGCTAAGCCTACTTTCGAGTTAATTAAGGGGGTAAGTTAAGTGCGCATATAAACAGGCATTTATCATTTAGATATTGCTAATAATTAAATGTTAATTAATATCTAAATATTTTAAACATATAAAGTTTTAAGTTATGGCTAAGAAATATTTTGAGCAAAATGTTCAACAGCAAAAACTTTTTCGCCTTTCCCGAGCCATTTCCGGAGACCTTTCATTTGTTGTATAAAGTGTAAACTTATTAAACTAGAATAAAATTTATGGAACTACTCAATCATTTAAACAAATGGCCAGTAAATCTGGCACTGGCTTGTGAGCCCATTCGATAGTGCCGCTCCAACGGCTCACTACGTTTATGTGCAACGACATTGCCTTGTATATAGTGCACAATGCTTTGCCAAATTAATGTAAGCATCTATATTGCTATATTGCATAGTATTTACAAGAGAAAATAAGTGTTACGTAATACCTTTGTTTTTTTTAAATCCCGATTATTTTGATAGTTGCTATGTACTTGCCTCTGAACCGCAATGTTTCGGATTCCAACCAACTCAAGATGGGAAATGATCCTTACCTAAATTTTTTGGGTCTCAGCCCTAAAGTACCCTTAGAACATAGATCTAATAAGTGTAACAATACTTAGATAGGTACAGTGTATTTCAAGTATGTGTCTTAAACGTATTTTCTTAACTTCATAAATCGAATAATGCAAATTCAAACTAAAAATAATAATTCTAACTCTATCGATAAATAGATTTTTTAAATTAAAAAGTTTAAGTTTAGTAGATTTAATTTATAGAACAGCTTTAAGTTTAATGTAATGTTATCCAAATTATTACGATATGTTAAATAAAGATTACTCACAAATGACCAGTTGTACAAGATAACCGTATAGTGTCATAATGTTTAGTTGCACAAGATGACCGGAGTATCAACATTATATTAGCTCTAGAAATGAAATTACTGACTAACTCTATACCTGGTTGCAGCAGCACAGGCCTGGACAGCACAGTGCCGGCTCGGTTGGAAGCCCTGCATCGAAGTATCGCCCCGCTTCCCCCACTGCCAGCATCCAGAAGCGACCTTCTTGCTCCTACTACGAGTCTGCCATCAGCCAGTACGTGCCTGTTGACAAAACACGTTAGTTACTAAACGGTCGATATGAAAGTCATTTTCCTGTTCAATAAAATAGTCAAGTAGTTTTCTATGTTGTGTGAGGTCGTCCAGTGAAAAAGTTGTCCTTTATTATAATGTGATGTGAGTCTGTTGATCTATTTTCTTCAGCTAGGACACTTTAGGCATAGTCTCTAAGCTTTGAGGAAAAAGTCGTAAATGTTTGCCTGAAAGGAGGCTGAGCGACTTAACAGTCACATACATACATATTATCGCGCCTGTTTCCCATAGGGGTAGGCAGCGTTACATAACAATATTTTTATTAATTTCAAAATGGCCGCAGAGCTTGTGATAAACATAAAATTATGTTAGGCTTTACTGATAAGCGTAGGAAGTAAAATGAGATGGATCGCTTTATTTGTATCGAACAGGACACATGTTAATAGGCGATGCGGCTAGTAACCCATCACTATTTTGAATCCATTATCCACCTTCTTGTCCACATCAAGCTGAAAGTGACCTTGAAGTCTTGCAGCCCTAGGCTATATCTGCTTTGAGCTGCAAGATCTAAAATGCTCTGTCTGCCCCATTAGGGATAAAGACGTGATAGTATGTATGTAAACAGGGCACACATTCTCAATCAATTCAGTCAATCAATCCTACTAATATTATAAATGCGAAAGTGAGTTTGTATATTTGTTTGTTTGTTACCACTTCACGCTTCAACCACTGAACATATTTAGATAAAATTTATTATGGATATACTTTAATACCAGAGAAGGACATAGGATAGTGTTTATCCCAAAAATCTCACGGGGAGCGAAGCCCACGGGCACAGCTAGTACAATATAAATTGGTAATATGTTTGATACAATAGTACATATTTTTTATTAATACAATTCGAAACGACGAAAAATGAACATGAACACTGAGAAACATATTTTTTTTTATGTTATGAGAATCATCTGAGTTGTAAATAAACGACCAAAGTCATTAATACAACGTTACTAAAAATTAATTTTTCATACTCTTTTTCTTTTATGCGCCGGAGATAAACTTTTTTAACCAACGTCTATAAAAGAAGCTTGTAGTGAACTTTAGTCCTTTTACTTCCTGTAATTTGGTGCTCATAAAAAAGGAACAAGTCGAAGGCGAATTTCTTTTAAAGTACGTAAATGGAGTTTAGGATTTGTTCGGTCATTCTCGCCTGGATAATATACTTGGCTGCTAAGCCTCTCCAACGCTCTAATGTATCTTTAATGAGGTCCGATATAACACGGCCGATAAAGGTCAAGATACCGTTTTATATAAAGATAGTCATCAAGTTGAATAAGAAATATTTTCAGACCATTTCAGTAGACCTTGAGCAAGGGTAGTAATCTTTTATATAAAGCAAAATTGCCAAATTCTAGATTGCCTTACCGCAAAATGTTTGACAAGACCTATACAGTTTCATTATCATTTTTTGACTTCCTCCGTACCCAATGGGCAAAAACGGGACCCTGTTACTAAGGCTCCGCTGTCCCTCTGTCCGTCTGCCCGTCTGTCTGTTCGTCTGTCTGTCCTTCTGTCTATAACCAGGCTGTATCTCGTGAACCGTGATAGCTTGACAGTTAAAACTTTCACGGATGCTGAATTTCTGTTACCTAATGAAATGTAAAACATTTAAGGGCTCTCATACAAAAAACGTGATTTTATTATAGATTGTACGGAACCCTACGGGCGCGATTCCGACTCGTACTTTCGTGTAATTCGTCGTGTAGGTATCCACGTAAATGAAATCATTAACACAAAATGGCCTGCTTCAGCGTTCTGCTTGAAAGAAAGTATTGATACTCAAACAATTTCATAATGATATAAAACAGCAAAATCAGAGAGAGCACAAGATAACAATATACAGCACGTATTTAGCAAAATAATTTAAGTAACTCAATAATTTTCACTAAACAGAAAATGAAAAGGATAAACATTTTTAGCAAAGATAACATAAATCGTAGAATTTATTTGCGATGGAATTGGGATAATGAGATTTACTAGCGAGGGCACATTTTTTGCAAATTAAAAAGGTTTTTGTTGACTTTGCTTTTAATCGGATTCCCGTCACCCTTTTACGATAGCCCTCTTGTGCTAGGTACATGAAAATGTCAGTCTAATTTGAAACAACATAGATGTTTTTTAATCAACCTACCTTAATTAATCAATGTGACAAATAAGGTTGAAAGAAAAAAGTATACAATTTTGGTTATGTATATTTAAGGTCGCTGGAAGGCAATGCAAGCCGCTCTAGATCGGTCATTTTGAAAATCTTCGGGAGAGGCATATGTCCAGCAGTGGACGTTATGAATGTGTATTTATAGTTGAAAACGTATATATTACCTTAAACTGAATATGATTTTACAATCAAAATTTTAATGTAATTTGGTGACAGAGCCGGAGCCAAAAGTTTTCCGTAAGAACTCAGCAACGAAACGAACGATGTAACCTCATCGAGTTTGGGCTTGTTTGGTTTAGCATGACAAGGTACGTCTTAGATGATATGCAGCGTTCGAAGGTTTTGACAGCCAACAAAAGGTTGTGAGCGCCATTTTGTCTTTAAAAGCTTATCTACATTTATTTTAATATTACAAATATGTCCTAAAAAAAGAATATTATCGCGGTGCCGCGCCCCGATATGATGACATGCTATCTTCAGATTTTCGCGATATTCGATCACTGCCAATTTTCCACTGACACACACACGCCATACCTTCACACATATTGACATGGAAATCTAATTTTCTGCTTCAATGTCTTTCAACTTTCAACCCTCGCTGATGAAATATTCTGGAAAAAGTTTGATCAGAATATGACATTATATCGATATTATATTTGTAGAAATTAAAATAGCTATGGAATCTACTAAGTTAACCTAAGTCGTTTGTTTTTCGGGTGTGTGGCCAACACAGATGTCAGATTTTTTAAGCTGCCTATGGCATCTGACATAGTTTGACGTCTGCCACATAATGATGACAACCGGAACTAATAGCTATACGTGCCTTCTGAAGCAAGAAGGAGTTCGAGAAATTTTATGCCACTTGTGGTCGTCCATAAGTGCGCCCGGTGTCGCTTGATTTGCGAAGCGCTAGTAATGCGCACTCCCGCTGGGCCACCGAGCTCATCAAATCTAAGTATATAGTATAACACCAAATGTCACTCTATCTTACGTATTAAAAAAAACAGTGGCACACTGCGAGTACCGTCAAAATTGAATACTTGGTGTCGGTAACGGTGTCGCGAGTTCAATGGTTTTTTCCCTTCTCAAAAATGATTGTTTATTTATAAACCTTCATTATACATAAGAAAGAATACAGATACAAATCAGAAAAGTAAACACACAACAGCGGACTCATCCCATATAGGGATCTCTTCCAGTCAACCGGACAGTAATTGAGAGGAATGTTTACTTATTACGCATTTGGGGCAAAAGTAGAAAATACTTTCCGTGCATGCACAACGAGCCTAAATAAGTTTTTACTTCAAAAATAACATGACATTGAAACAAGGCAACAAAATTGTGTTTCATCCTAACAGCATTGGTGTCATACAAGACTAAATGTTATTAATAATAGTCTCTGAACAATATAAAAAACTTCCATTATTCAATAATAAAATGTCCTTGTGGATTTTCTAATATCGCTGTCTAAGAGGTCCACAGGTGAGGTGTCCGAAGTTTATCTAAGTTTGAGTCAAGTCAATACAGACGTGTTCAGCTGATATAGGAGCTTCCACATACACCACAGGTCTTCTCACACAATATTGAACCTTACCGGGAGAAAACAAGGAGCATTATGCCTCAATATTACGCATAAATGGGCAGTCGTATGGCCAACTTTGCTCGCTTCGCTATTTGGCATGCGGAAAGTTTGCAATAGTGACAGTGGCATATGAAGTGGGACCTTTCTCAGATTGTACTTGCCCTACCCATTGTTATTATAATAACTTTTACAGAAGACTTCTTTATTAGTTTAGGGTTCGTTTTTTCCAAGCAATTTCGTACGAAATTGCTTTTTAGACAACCAAAAGAAAGTTAAGTTAGTAAAGAAAGATTCTACGTGCTTCAAACACACTATTCAATATCTTTTATTTTACAAAAGCACTTCAGAATATTGATTTAGGTTCTCCCAAAAGAAAATCCTCTTTTTATACATATATTTAAACTAGCGGCCATCCCGGCTTTGCACAGGTAGAATATATATATTCTAGTGGCACGCTTCAACTTGAAATTCCTGTTTATCGTAGTAATTTTATGACCGACTCCTTCACTTCTCAAGCCGAGAACATGAAACAAATCTCCAGTAGGCATGTATACCCTTACGTCGTAACGCAAAAATACTTTTCACGCTTTTTTCTATTTTGAATAACCCGCAATCCCCTAGCTATCTTAAATCTAAATTTAACCGTCTCAGTTCCACTCACTCTCGCACACTTCGCTCTATACTTGATATCCCTCCGCACCGCACATCATTCATGGGTAAGTCTTTTCAAGTCCAGGCTATCGAGCTATGGAATGCCCTTCCGGAGAGTATAAGAAGAGCTCCCAGGCGTTTGGCTTTCAAACGAGCTGTACATAAATTGTTTCTTCTGCAGTCCTAGTCCCAGTCATCCTGATATATATTTTTATTAGTATCCATGATATATATATATATATAGCAATATATATATATATATATAAATTATATATATATTATATATATATTATATATATATATATTATTTTATCACGCCAGCCACACATATTTTCCGCTTGGTCCAATGGTTGACCGGGAGAGAATGCCATATGGCATTAGGTCCGCCACTTGTACTTTTTTTCATTGTGCAATAAAGTTTAAATAAATAAATGTATATAAGAAAAAAGTGCATGATTTACTCTTTGCGAGCATAATGAATTAGCAGAACTCATCGTTTATTACTATTTTCAATATTTATATGTAAATATATATACATAAGTATATATATGTATGTATGTATGTATGTATATATATATATATGTATTTATTGTATTTATGATAATTGATAAGTAATTATGATTCTGGCTTATATATTTTATCTGTTATATATAAGCCAACTTTCTTTTCTTTTCCTTAAAGTTGACAGGGAGAGAATGCTTTAGCATTAAGTCCACCTATTGTAGCTTTTGGCTCAATAAAGTTTAAAAAAAAAAAATATGGTTTACATGTACAAATTTCAAGGTTTACATTTTCTCTTGACTCACTCTATCTACAAATATTTATTAAACCACATATTAAAAACATTGCTTAGTCTAAAATATCTTAGCTAATACATATAGAGACGGCGAAATGGGCCTTTTACTCAATATATTTCTAAATGGAGAGGAAAAATCCAAGCCTGCTAACTAAATTAATTAGACAATATCCTCACAATGAGGAACGCTGAATCTCAACGGATCCATAACTGTCGGGTATCACCTCCAAACAATACATTCCATTAGACTGAAACATAATACAAGGTGTTATATTTTGACATTGTTCGAGTCTTTTATATTAAAATATTATCGTCATATTTATAGGTATACCTAGTTTGTTTTAGGTAACCACTTGTTTTATTCGGTGGTTGTGTTATAAAACTACAATTAGAGGAAATACGTTTGTTGTGTTCGAAATTAACAAAATAATTCCGTAATTTTTGCAGTTTTTTCATCATAACGAAAATATATTTTCTAAAGAATATTATGTTTTGTCTCAATTTATAAATAAAATAAATACATACGGACAAATCGCACAGATTAGGCTAGCCCCAAAGAGATTAATAACTATTATTACTAATTTATAGAAGCAACGTCTTGCAATATTTTTGGCTAAACCAAAAATATTTCTTAAACCAGCAAAGTCTATATTAAGGAAAAGTAACTTTAAGTATAATCGTTGCGAAAAATGTTATTACAAAATTTATACAACATAGAAGGGACACACCCGTAATAAATCGAAACACGGGCTATAATAGATCACTATTGTATAATGATAATAAAATAACAATTAAAAAAATTTCGACATTCCCTTACGAATTACCCGGGTGGCTGCACACTTTCGTATGGAAATGCCGATTTTTTTAATATTTCTTATTATTATTTTAATTTTATTATTTGATCTAGCATAAGCCCGTGTTCATTTTATTACGGGTATGTAACTTGCACATTGTAAAAAATGACGGCTTATGCCCTCATTGACGCAGCGTCATACAGCATATACTGATTTTCTCACCAGTTGGCATGAACAGTGATGTAGTTTTTAAGCACCTACATCTGCCTACTTGAATGTACTATTATGCGGGTATTTTTTGAACTTGATACTGAAGATCGCTATCGTTAACACAATTCTTCTTGGTCCCAGAAAAGGTACCTACGTCTAATATTAAAAGGAACTCGAGAGCCTGAACGTGCGACCGCTATTTATATCGCAAGTCGTAAGTCAGCTGTCGCCCTAATCATTTGTTTCCCGCTCAGTTTTCTTACATTACGAGATATTATTATTATTCACCTGACATTTTTTCGTACAAAAGGTATATCGGTTTGGTTTTCACCATTTAAATCTACGCCGACTTACACGACTTTAAAAATTGATTATAATATGTATTACGAAAAACTATGTCTATAGGGTACGTTTTAACTTTAATGAAATTTTTACTTACTTACGCTGGATTTTATATCTAAACACCATTTCTTTATCAAATTTTTTCAATTTAAATTCATTTTCAATATTTTTTTTATACATTTTAATGGCGAGATATATTACTTCTCGGTATGAAGTCGTACTAACTTGTCTGAAATCAAAGTAATTACCTACCAACTTTTTAATACAAAAATCAAAAACGTAGTAGTAACTAAGTCTTACAACCCAACAAATCAATGATTACAATCTTACATAAAGTTAAACACCACACAACATTCTGAAAGTATTTGTATTATTTTTTATTTCTAACCAACACGAGTCCCATTACTGTACTAAGGCCCCTCCACTTTTTTTTAATTTTTTTGGTACTGAGTTATTTATTTGCATAGTTCATAGCTACTTCGTGTTTTACTTAAAGGCCAACCAGCTGAAAGTGGAAAGGTTAAAAGACTAGAACCATTTATTTTCCAATCACTATGCATTTGCTTGCTTATTAATACATTTTCAAACGCGATAGTACTGGTATGACAAACTAGTATGACCACGAGAAAACGGCGAGTTGTACTAAAGTTATTTTGCTGAACTGTCGCGAAACTGGAATGACCACCAATTCCAAGTTCCCGGATTCCGATACCTATTTATTACGTCGGAACCCATTTATACCAACTGGACTTCTTTCTATTTTGGTTTACAGATTGATGGACACAATACATTTCCTTTTTTTTGTCCACGACCTGACTACTCAGCGTTATATATTAAATATTTAGTTTGGTAGCTTTTCTTACTGTTAAGACGTGTAAAGTAAAACTTAGTAGGGTTTTCACTAACTTATACACAAGTAATTTATTACCTACATAAAAAGTCTGTTTGAGAATAGCGACTGTTGCAAACTGTATGGCGATCTTCGCTTATCTCTCGTTTTCGCCGTTTTTGTGGTATGAGGCACGCAGTTGTTGTCAACCGCGGCCCGAACGGGCCAGTGGACGTGACGGCCGTTTATTGCATTCTCGTGAATCATTAAGGTGTTTGCATGTTGTTTTCTGATTTCTCTCTCTCTCTCTCATCTCAGCCCATTTCCATTTGCATCCTCAGCTGCTGTAATGTTGTTTTCTGTCTTCAACAGTTAATTAATTGGAATTAATTAAGTTAATTAATTGTTTAAAATTGCGTAAAGAAAATAGTAAAACTTTTTAAATACTTAGCGGGCTGCAATTTGTAATAAAATCGCTGGCTTTATTAACTTTACATGTTAGCAAACAGACTTTACATGTTATTTCCAAAAATACCTACTACTACACTAATTAAATCCATGAACCGAGCACACATGCATCACAGATCGACAAAGTTACCAGCGGCTATCCATACGCCACTGATATGTCCCGTCTCCGAACTTCCCCGGCAATGTAATGCTAAAATTATTAGGTGCTAAAACCCGAAACTAGTCTATCGCCAACATAACGTTCGATAGGTACATATTTCATACCTTGCGGATTTTATTTTAATATTTCCTTGTATCTTGTACAGTATTTATTTTTGTGCTGTACACGCCAATACCTCTTTCTTCCCATTTCCTCTCGCGGGTCTAATGGAATAAATTTCTTTAGATATAAGTAGAACCTACGTACTATGATTACTTTTATAAGGTTTTATTTGGACCTTTTTCAAATGCACATAAACCATTAAAACAAGTACTACATCAATTGAATCCGTAATCCAAGCGCTCATGCATCACAGATCGGCAGGTGTCCCGCTTTCGAACACCTGGCATTGTAATTCTAGAGGTAAAATTATTCGGTGCTAGTGATTGTAACTAGTCCTCGTTTAGTTTAATCACCAAGATGCCAAACTTTCGTCAAATAAGTTGTATCTTACTGCTCTTATTGATGTGTTTTTCATATGAAATGTGTTTTTATTACTTCAAGGCAAGGCACGTACAGACAAGGTGGTCTGGGTCTGACGACCTGACCAAGGTCGCTGGAAGGCGCTGGTTGCAAGCTGCTCTAGATCGGTCATTTTGGATATCTTTGGGAGAGGTCTATGTCCAGCAGTGGACGTTATGCGGATGAAATGATGATTTCTTCAAGAAATCTAAGTTAAATGATACATATTACTTCAACTTTGAAACAAAATATAACTAATCAATACATGTGTTCATAATATATAACATTGTAACGTTAAAAATAAAACAAAATACAAATAATAAATACAAAATGTTATCATATATCCGGACTATATTAAATGGTAGATCTAGTTATTTATTGTAATTATTTATGTAGGCCAATAGGGAAATGTATCATGGGAAACTTTTATAGCTTACTCAAAGTTTCCGAAATTCGAGTAGATAATATTGGACTCTAGCGGCCGAAAGAAGATTAATGTGTAGTTAGTTACTTTAATAAATTGTACTTAAAAAAATCCTACATATTATGTAGGATTTTTATGCATACAAGATGCAGTACTAAAGTACTGAAAAGTTAAGGAAATTATGATTTCTTATTACATTTCGTTTTTACTCCTTTGATAATCTTATATTTTTATCTTCATGATCAATACCTATATATTTAAATTAAAAAAAAATTCATATATTTTTAATTACTAAACTACTCTAAACTAAATTAAATTGTAATTTATGATTTTTAAGAGCTTGGTGAGTAAGAAAAATGAAAGTAGTATCCAGTATAAAACTAATCGTTTTCAACGTTCATCAAGTCACAAAAAATATGAACTAAGTTGAGAGCTAAGAAGTTAACGGACGGAGTTTAAAACATCGTTTCTTGAAAGTTACTTCAGAAGTTGGAACAAGATCTTATTAAAAATACAAAAGTCGGCAAGAAAGCAACACGTCTGGTCATTTGATACAGAAACTTAGTTCTAACAGATTTTTAAAAACGCTGTGATGGTTTTTTAAAAATTTGCTTTTACAAATAGTTAAAAAAAATGTAGGTAACATCCTGTTCTTCTCAGCCTTATTACCATTATGATTTGACTTTAATCGATTGAGAAATATTGTTACAGATTCTGACACAAGTGTACTTATTTGACGAAGTATGGATATGAATAAAATTTCTGTTCCATGATTAAAACATTGTACTTGCATACATACATTTTACTTTTTGTCAAACAAAATATTTTCTCATTACTGATTTAAAATAGACAATCACGCTTTGGTAACTAGTAAGTAAACGGCAAATTTATTTGGAACATAATGAGAAACGTTGATAAGGTATTTATGTGATAAATACCTTTTGTTCATTTAAATATTTTGTTGTTTTAAATTATTTAATTTTTTACTAAAAATCTTTAAAAAAAAACTAACATTTTTTTGCCCTTGATATGTATAAAAAACAGATTTACCTCACCTCCGATGTTTTACTTAGATATAGCAAAAGTCGGAGAATTCATATCAACAAATTAATTTTATATTTGAACTGCGATAACCGACGGAGGCTTAGAGAATTCTACCGCAGGTTATTTTTGAGCGAATAAATATTTACACGTTAATATATAAACCAACCTCGCTTCAAACTTTTTTGATAGCAAAAACACGAATAATAACTGTTACAAAACTGAATGAGAACACTACACGAGAGATTTTCGATTATGATGATTTTCTATAGCACTTACCAGAATAGCAAAAATATTATATATTAGAGATTATTATAGAAAATATATAATTTTTTAAACTTAAAGTAAATAATAAAGTTTTCTAGCAATGATTTCAAATTTTCCCTGATACATTAATAAATACAGATGCACATCTTCACAATTTCTTTTTCACATAGGTACATACAGTTTTATGCAATAGTTTTGAACTCTTATTCGAGGTAAATACGATATTTCGATCTCAACCTAACGTCTAAAAGTGATACGGAACGGCATGGTGAGTATATTCTGCCACTCGAACTACTGAACCATAAACGCAGTCGGCCTGAGATTCGTGTCGAGTCCTAAGACCCGAAAATTTGTCGGTTCCATAAATCTTTTCGTAATTTGCCAAAGAAAGTACTTTGATCTTGGTCTGGCCAGGTAAATAAGAAAACCACTATACATTACCCGGAAAGTTCACTAAAACAGCTTCATCGACTAATCGATCTTTAGATTAGTTCGGAATGGTGAGTTAGTGAACTTTGGCCGAAAGGCGGCGACGGCGTTAAACAAACTACTGAAGTTCACGTATATTTCACCGGAAAGCGATACGGCCGAGTTAATATTTACGGCGCATACCCGACGCGAATTTCTACGTTCTAGCACGACTTTATTTCTGGAATGCGTGGCATTAATTAGCAGAGTTTATTAATAAAAGTTTTCAGGATTTAAATTAACTTTGTTGGTTGGAGTAGTTCTTTATAATTATTATTGTTTTGAGTCGTATTTCAATTATATACCGAGTCGCATTATTATTTAAGTTAGAGAAAAAATCATCACCATATAACTTATAAGGACTGTGGCAAAGGATTTAAATTAACTTTGTTTGTAGTTCTTGATAATTATTGTTGTTTTGAGTCGTATTTCAATTATATACTTACCTTGTTGTATTATTATTTAAATTAGAGAAAACTAATTATCACTATAATAATTTCAACTCAGTGAAAATGTTTTAGAAACTCATTATGCCACTTATTCTGATTAGAAATTCTACACTGTAACTTTTAAATTCAGGCAAGTGTTGATCAAAATATACATATGATATGGATGGTATAAGCAGTTGGTCCCGCCTGTCATCATTGTATGTCAGTCGTCAAACTAACCAATAGGCAGCTTGAAAAATCTGACATCAGTGTTGGCCACTTACACAATCGTAAAACAAAAAAAAACAACTCCCATGCTGGTCTGGGAGAAAGAAAAAACTTAGAATGTACCAGCTGCTTCTCTTCCCGCGCAGATCGTAAAAGCCGATCGAGGGAATGGGCAAAAATGCGAATCATGTTAACAGGCGATGCGGCTAGCAACCCATCACTGTATTGATTGCTTTTCCATCTTCTCGCCCACCATGACGCTAAAAGTGGCTTTTGGGTCTTGCGGCCCTGGGCTCTGCATAGAGCCGCAGGACCCAAAATGCTCTGTCTGCCCCATTAGGGATAAAGACGTGATAGTATGTATGTAAAAACAAACCCTATGGATTTTTCTTTACTATATCTTATAAAAGGAAACAGTGTGGAGATATTCTAAAGAGGTTTTATCTACACTAATGCTATGTAAACTCTCTTTATTGAGAAGGCCATCTGCAATAAATACTTTCTAAAATGAGGACGATTTGCTTCTTGGTTGTTTTTCCGTAAGCGCGGCCGCATACCATCAGAATTTTCTAACAGAAAAATTCTAACGTTCGCCGGAAGGCACTCCTTGCATATATTTTGTATTACCTCCCGCACACCGTTAGAAAAATTCTAACGGCCCGTCCGTTTCTGATGTCCGCCGGATCGCACCGTTGACGGACGTCAGAAGTTTTCTGACAGAAATTGCGGAAGGCGTGTTTACCATACATTTTGTACTAGGCCCCGCACACTATCAGTTTCGCGTCAGGTCAGGCACGCCGCCGCACGCGAGCACACGTGTTAGTCATCATAGGCATGTGGAATGGAAAAATATTTTTGGTCCATCGGTTAGATTATTAAAAAATATTGTACACGATTTTTTCTTTTCTCTGAGAAACCAAAAATAACAAAGATACAGCGCATATAAATTTCACGTAACGTCACGGCTGGGTACGATTTTTAATTAAGTGTGACGTCGCAAACCCCCACTCCGGAACTTTGACGCTCCGTATCTTTGTGAATTTTTACTTTTTTGGTAAACTGAAAAATACGAGTCCATTATTTGGATAATCTAAAAGACGGACTAATTAAAATCATACTTTTCTGACCCTGTCGTCACCCCTATTGTTTTATGTTTGTTATTGTTTAGGTTCCTACGTTCTCGACGCAAAATGAGTACGATTCAAGACTTGATCGCCGAAGTTGAGAAATATCCCTTTTTGTAGAATCTCTACAACGAAAATGATCAAAATAAAATACAGAGAGATTTAGCGTGGGAGCAAATATGCCAAATAATTATATTCATAATTGCTATCTTCTAATCTTGTCGTATTAAGAGGGTGAACCCAATATCGACGGTTTAGCTTTCTTTTTAGGGTTCCGTAGTAAACAAGGAACCCTTATAGTTTCGCCATGTCTGTCTGTCTGTCTGTCTGTCTGTGTCTGTCCGTCCGCGGTCCTACTCAGAAACTATAAGGACTAGAAAGCTGTAATTAGGCACGAATATGTATATCAATTATGGCGCAAAAGTCGTAAAATAAAATATGGAAATAATTTTTTTTTAGGGTAGCTGCCATACATGTAAAGAGGAAGTCAATATTTTTTTACTGTACAGACACATTGTGTTGGGTATCGTTGAATAGGTCTTTCAAAAATATTGTAAACTTGGGAACACCATTTTTCAATTTAGGGATCCGTGTCTGAAATATTTAGGTTCAAATTGAATTTTTTTGTTAAAATCATATGTCCCCCCCATCTATCTGCTAAACGGTTATATATGGACACGTGAGAAAAATCACAGCTATAGTAAATATAATGTAGTTTAAAGGAAAATTATCAGAGCTAAGTAGGGTTAACAAATTAAAAAGTTATAGGCGATCAACTTATAAAATTTACTCGAAAAGGAAAATTTTATAATAATAATAATTCAATAGATACGTATGTTTATACGTTTTAGACGTTTTTAGTGGCATGAATTCAAAGTTGGCATTACAACTACGGAACCCTACACTATGCGTGGCCCGACACGCACTTGGCCAATTTATTTTATTAAAACAAAAAAAGACGTGCTAAGAACAATAACGTATCTTCATCCATATTGGTAATATAATTAATGTACGTATTGAAGTACAGATGAAACACGACTGGGCTAGGTCGCGTCTCCGCAAACGCAACACGACTGGGCTAAAAAGCTGCGGGATCGAAATTTCTGACAGTATGCGTGGTGCGTCCGGCATGCGTCCGGCGAGCGTTAGAATTTTTCTGTTAGAAAATTCTGATGGTATGCGGCCGCGCTAATGGTCAAATAGATTCAAAGACATTATATCTAGAGGGCGAATTATTGGTAAGGCCAATTAGCTTTCGTACCCATTTTAAATTGAGGACGTTTTGCTCTCAGAGCATTTTATATTGCAGTCGATATGCACCCCAGGTCATTTAGCTTCCGAAACCTTCTGATCCGTAAAGGAGCGTGATAGTAGAGAGTCTGCTAGGCTTGCACCCCACAAGCACACTTTTCACGTATGCCGTGTTATATATAGTGACATCTGTTGTCCTATATTTATCTGTCCACGACTAATGTGTGTTGCCAGTGATGACTTATGGCTCTGAAACGTGGTCCCTTACTGTGGGTCTCATTAGAAGGCTTAAGGTCACCGTTATTTGTATAATATTTTGACAACCTAACAGTCAACGAACAAAACAACAAAGTTACTGACATGCGGCATGCGACAGCCCAGGGGATTAGCTCGTTGAAGTGGCAATGGGCGGACACATAGCGCAATGAAGCGATGGTCGACGGGGCAAAAAGTTTCTTAAATGGCGACCACGAAATGGCAAGCGATGCGTAGGACACCCACCCACAAGATGGTCTGACGACCTGATTAAGGTCTCTGGAAAGCGCTCGATGCAGGCCGTTCTAGATCAGTCTCATTTTAGAAATCCCTGATAGTAGCCTATGTGCAACAGTGGACGTTATGCGGCTGAAATAATGATGATGATTATGAACATCTTTTGTAGCTGCACCCAAGGAGAAGAAAGTTTTAAATCTCAAACCATCATGAATGAAGGCATCTCAAACCAACCGTGTAATGTTTTCTCCGTAATTAGGCTTGTCATACCCGAAATAGGTGAAGATAAAGATGGCCATTAAATAAATTAAGGGACTTTTCTCGAAATTGCCTCCTGATTGACGACGGTTAGGTGACGCTGTAATATCACTTGCCGGGAAAATGGAGGCAAAAATGTTGTGCTAAAATGTAATGGCAATAACGACAATGTGTGTATAGGCGGGAGGCGAAATAATAAAGATATAGCATTACTTTTATCGTCTTTATTTCTTAAGGAATAGAGAGTTGGATGTTGCTATGCCAAAGGTGATCTTTAGCAAAGTCCAATTGGGAATCATAAATACTGTGTGATAGATGGAGAAATATTTTTGTATTACAGAATTATATTTCTAGCATTAAATAAAAATGAAAGCATCCCAAATTTAAAACCTGTTTTAAACAGAATTCACTCTTTGATTTTATCTTCTATTAAAAAAAAAACTTTATCAAAATAGGTATATCCATTTGTTAGGCACGATGCTATACCTACACATAGGGCGTACAAATAAATCAAGCATAAGAATAATAAAACATAATCAATAAAGCGTAAACGTATGGAGGCCACCAAAACATATGGATTTCCAAAATTATTTATGACATGTCATTTTTAGGGGTAACCCAAAGGGTAAAAACGGAAACCAATTACTAAGACTCCGTTGACCATCCGTCCGTCCGTCTGTCACCAGGCTGTATATCCTGAACCGTGGTAGCTAGTCAGTTGAAATTTACAAATAATGTATTTCTGTAGCCGCTATAACAACAATTACTAAAAACAGAATAAAATAAATATTTAAGTGGGGCTCCTAAAAAACAAACGTGATTTTTTTATATAATGATACGGAACCCTTCGTCCGCGAGTCCGTCTGGCACTTGGCCGGATTTTTATTATAAGTTGATAATACACTACATTAGACATAGGAATAGACCAACGAAGAGATGGCGCGATGACATCGAGGGTTTCTTGACTGGATGTCAGCAAATTGCTCGAGGTAGAGTTAGATGGAGAGGAGAAGGGGAGGCCTTTGTCCAGCAGTTGGACACAACATCAGGCTCATCATCATCACCAGGCCTGTTTTACTCCCCACTGCAGGAGCACGGCCCCTTTCTATACTACCAAAGCAATACATTGCCAGAGCAGCCAAAGGATTTGGTCTACACTCTCCGCGCTGGCCAGACGGATTGGATAGGCCATCATCAACATCAGGCTATTAAAAAAAATACAATACATTGCGAGTTCACAACCGAACTAATAGTACCAATTACCTTAGTCCATGGATCGTGGAGACCAGACCAGTTGTCTTTCAGCAGTGACCCAGTGCATGTCTGGCGCCGGGTGGCCCGTAGCCCGGCAGGTGGCGTAGGAGTTCACAACCGAACTAATTACCTTAGTCCAGGGATCGTCGAGACCAGTTGTCCTTCAGCAGTGACCCAGTGTATATCAGGCGCTGGGTGGCCCGTAGCCCGGCAGGCGGCGTATGCGCCGCGGGTGGCAGGCCAGAGGACGCGCGACGGTGGCTCCACCACGAAGTGCGGCCGCTTGTCGCTGGAGCTCGAGGCTTGGGCCACCGCTAGCGCGATTAGTGCCCACAGTATCGCACGACCTAGAAACAAGTGAAAGTTGGGAATACTTACTTATATCTTTACATTTAATAAAACAGTAAAAAAGTGTTTGTATATTGAATATATTTCCAAAAGAATATTTGGAGCGATGAAGACATAATTCCTAATAGGGTAAGAATCTTAATAAAATGTCTATCTATTTGTTTGTCTGTTTGTAAACGCTAATCCCCGGAAATACTAGTCGAATTCGAATGAAACTTCTTTTAGTATATAGCTGTTAAGTGTGGGCACAATATAGGGTATAATTTATTTTGGAAAATGGTACACCTGATTAATGGTCCAGCTTAATAAGCTAAGCTTAATTTTAAACTTGACATAATGCTTACATAATAAATATGACATAAAAAAAATTCTCAGTCCACATATCTAATTTTAATGTCAGTATAATGGTTAGTTGACATTTTTGGAGAAAATACTGCAGTACAGTTTGTTACCACTTCTTATGTACTTGCGCTTAGGAAGCGGCAGTAAACTTAGCTGTAAGTAAATGATCAGACGTCAACAACCTTACCTTTTAAGAAATCGAAAGAAAAAGAAAAAAGTGACAATTATCAAGTGATACAAATATCCAAAGATAAATAAATGATTTTGACTTGACTATATTTCTTATAATTAAAGTCAAAGTCAAATCTTTGACTTTAATTATAAGAAATATAAAAATGACGCCTTAGCAAAAGTTGTTCAGCTTGTGCATTTTCCGGAGTCATAACGTCCACGCGAACGAAGTCGCGCAATAAAATCCTATCAAAAACGTATTATGAATATATTATGCTTGTACAATAATAAACGAGCAAGCGCCATGATGTGTAACATCTGACATGTCATCTTGGTAATAAGCAACCGCGCCCATTGGTGTAATCAAATAGCGCACGCTCCCATGGCTTCCTGTTACACGCATTACGCGAAATCACTCCCACAGATGGCAGTAAGGAGATGTTACCTTACGCAGTAAAAAAATTCTATGTCTATGGATGTTACACATCAAAATTTAATCAACAAACATGTAACAATTTTGAAAAATAAATGATTTCTATCTGTAGAAAAATGTATAGTTATTGGTAAATATTGGGTTCAACTCCGGGCCAAGTCCAAAATAATAATAATAATAATATTGTTTATTTCAGATATTAGGCATCCATATTCGCAGAAATTAAATTGAAAATAACACATAAAATAAAAATAAATATGTAACGCAATGCAAAGACACTGGGTTCACCTACAGAGTGGCATGTAAGTGGATCCAGTGTCCCAATAAAAAAGTGCCAAAATTATATTTTTTTTAAATCCCAGGGTCTTGTACTTTTATCTTAATTTGTATTCGGTTATAACCTTCGATGCTAGCTTTTCTATTTATATATCTCTGTCAGCAAAAATATTCATTTATTAATTCTTTAAAAAAAAAACAGTAAGGATCGTTATGTTTGGATGTAACACGTTACACCCAAACATAACGTGACCTCGAGACAAGGTATTTTTAGATGAAAGTGATTCCCGGAAAAACTTAATGTCGACTTGGGTAGCTTATATAAAATTAAAAACATTTTTGTTATGATAAAATAAATTTCTTTTGGATTTCTCATCGATTCGTTTGAGAAAGAACGTTATGGAATGCTTTATATTACCTACTGGAATATTACATAAGCATCCAGGCTTCTACTTATATCTTGATTTTTTTCTTAAACTAAAAATTATATTAACATAAAAATGTATATTCAAAAAAATGTCATTAAAATCTGAATGAATATACATTTCCATGTTAATATTATTTTTAGTTTAAGAGAATATATAAGAAGAGGCCTGAACACATGTATATAATATTCAGCAACAAACAGTTATGTACAGATTATAACAATATTAGTAAAAGATGCTTATATGAAAGACCTAACAGTGCCGTAATTTAGGCATTTTAACAATAATTAACTTAATTAAGAATCTACTGTAGCAGACGCGAATGAACAGATATGCCTTACTAGAAAGAGAAAAGGTTTAGAGTCTATCAAAAGAATAATTTTAATTTATCAATAAACTTTAGCTCGGCACACGTCCCGCCACAGAAAGACTCTCGAGCGAACTGCATTATTATTCATTTATCAAACTTTATTACTCACATAAAAACTGACTTAAGGCTAAGGCTAAACCTTGTCTACCAATCAACCTACAGGTGATGGTTTAATTTATTTAACGAATAAGTAGATATTTCTTTTATCACAGAGTAATAATATACTACGTACAACTTTTATTAACCGACCGTGGCACTGCGGTAGCATTCCTGTCTATAAACCAGACTAAAAACATTTTCATTTATTAGTAGTTCGCTCCGAACTATAGAATTGAGACCCCAACACAACCTCATTTCTTTGATTTTAGCATTTCTTAAACTATTTGCCTCACGTTTAAATTGAAAAACGCCACAATGAATTAATCTGGTTACCCGCCGTATAACATACCAAGCTATATAACAATAGTAACACCATGTTTCTTCTAATTAGTACATTCGTCCCAAATTTGCATTTATTAGTACCTCCTGTAGGCTGACTGGTAGAAAAGGCCTTGGGCCTTTACCTTAAGTCCGCCAGTTACATTTTTGTAATAAAGTTTAATAAATAAATAAAAATAAATAATACAGCACTA
The DNA here is from genome assembly GCA_963555685.1 of Acrobasis consociella. Classification (NCBI taxonomy): domain Eukaryota; kingdom Metazoa; phylum Arthropoda; class Insecta; order Lepidoptera; family Pyralidae; genus Acrobasis; species Acrobasis consociella. The sequence goes on from OY743115.1 coordinate 12,986,440, forward strand.
TTTATATTCGTCATCAGGTCTTTTTAGTCTCCACTGTAGGAGCACGACCCTCTTCGTACTACCCGAGCCATACTCAGCCAGAGCAGCCAGAGGACTTGGCCTACACTCTCCTCGCTGGCCAGACGGATTGGAGAGGTCTCTTATGAAATGTTTATTAGCTTTATTTAGCTTGTATTTCCTAAGTCACCTTCTACGACATCCACGGGAACACTTGGACTGGTCCTATTCTACTTTGCCGGATACCACACGGCATTTATATTCAAAATGCATAAAATATGACACAACAGCCCTATATACAAAAATGCGAGTGCATGCAAGTGCTGTTAATCGTTATTTTAAAGATTTACTGGTGTGTCGTTCATGGCGCCATAACATAAATCAGGGCGAGTGGTGTTCGCGTCTATCGGGCGGGCAGTATACGCACAAAGTGGAAATAGTACAGAACATCGCTTCATAGACTACACCTTTTTGTTTTTAAGTATTTCAATCATCATCATCATCATTACCAGGTCTTTTTGTCTCCACTGCAGGAGCACGATCATCTCTGTTCTACCAGAGCCATAATCGGCCAGAGCAGCCAGAGGACTTGGTCTATTGATATTTCGCGAAGTCGATGTTCATTCCGTAGTACCCCATTTACTCTTTCCGATTAAAGTACAATTATAATATTATGTTATATTTAGATATTCTATAGGTTTGCTGACGTGTTCTCGTTAAAAATATAACATAAATCAGATCCAACGATATTCGCGTATATGCATAAAATAATGATATTACATAAAAATCCCTGTACACAAAACCTAATTTGGAATTGTAACTTCAATGTTAAACGATATACGCGTGAGAGATTGTCATATTGGGAGCAAGATATTTTTCATATAATAATCTTATCTGTGTTTATAAATTATTTTTCTCATTAAAATATACCGCCATATAGCCGGTTCTCTCCTATTTTTCCGTCTAATATTGTATTTACTGGCCACCACGCTCGAAGGCGACAATATATAAATACGAGTACATAAACAACGTATAAATAAGTTTTATTGCAGACGAGTTTTGCTATCACATTTGGGTTCAACCCTATTCGTGATAACAGCATATTCTTTCAATTTAGTTATAGTTCCAAGTCATCATCATCATCCGAGCATATTCCCGGTAACGCTTCATTTCATCCTCAGCGGTAACGCTTCAGAGCCCGGGGTCCGCTACCTAACCTGTTTATTTTTTACACAGAGTGACTGCTGTCTAACCTCCGCAACCCAAAGGGACTAGAGACCTAGACCAGAAGTCCAAAATCATGGCTTTCGAAAACACGGAATCATCTTTATTTTCAGATAATCAGCTGATTCAAGCCTGCATTATCCTAACTAGACTAGAAACAACTTTTTACAAGGTATGGTTCCCAGTAGGATTCGAACCCACGACCTCTGGATCACAAGGGAAATGCTTTGCCTTGGACCACGACCACTGGACCACGGAGGTCGTCTAGTGATAGTTAGTGTATTGCTATATAAATCAATTAACATTCATACAGATGTGGCAAATGTGAACTTTCTATATTTTGTGGTATATTTACTGCCGCATCGCCATGCGACCCACTTGCTAAGAGCGGCTTTTTAAAATTCCTTCATTAATTTTTTCGCGTATCTTTTCTTTGAAAATCAGGTTCAGTTTGCTTCTAAAATATGTATGCAATGCAGAAAAAGTTAGTGTAAATTATGAGATGAGACGTTAATTATTAAAATGTGGGACCTGTTGATTTTTTTAGTGAATTCCAGCAAAAAATTCATGCTTGTTTTTATTCAATAACAAGTTATACCTTAAAAAAACTAATACCCAACTACGAGAAAGTATGAATTATTCAATAAATCCAAGCTCCGCAGCCTTTTCCGACTATCAATGTATATATTTCTGTAATATGCTAATTATGACCTTTCATTTGATACCCCACTCGATATCGAAACAAAAATATTTTTTTACTCGCACTTTTTTATAGATAACATTTGTTTTAAACTATTTTGCATACAAATTGTAATCTATGTTACCCAGACAATAATGACGAATCGATTGTCATTTCATTTGTGAAAATTGGATTAGCGGTTCGGATGCCACTGTGGAACAAACATACATATTACATACATACATACTTACATAGACTGCTAAAATCATTACCCTTCATTGTTATCTGTTGGCTTTGCCGTAGTCGGGTATAAGCATGCTTTTAGTTTTAATAGTGAGCAAGGAATTTTTTACTACAACAAATAATTTTTAGGTTTTATTATTGGAAAGTTGACTTTTATATTTATTTTATTAAAAATATCTATCAACTTGATTTTCAAATGTTATTAGACATTTCTCTTCTAACAAAAACTACTTTTTACTTGATGATATTTAAGACAAGTTATTTCTGTAATCATGTATACTTTCTAACCTAATAAAAATAAGTAAGTATATTCTAATAAAAATAAGTATAAGAAACCAATATGTATCTAGTAAAAAGTTTTTAGCTACACTGTCTACAGTCATAAACTTTTGTAAGTCAAAATTACAAACCTCTCATTTTTCATTCACACTGCACACCAACTTTTCCAGTGACTGCCAAAAAGTTTAATAACCAAAGCACTAAGTTCACACATCGTTTTTAGTTTAGCAGAACTCATTACGGGGTCATTGTTCCGAGCGGCGAAAAGTTTTCCCTCCGAGGCAGGGGCGCTCAACACGTGGTTCCCTCTCGGAGGCCCGGCGCTGACTGACTGGGCGGCGCGCCCGCCCTCCGCTTCCACCATGGGCAGTTCCCAACTTTAATAGAGCGACTTGGAATTTAACAGCCTCCGACAAAGCGTCGAACTGAAAATAGTTAATTTATCAACTTTGCTCTTGTTTCGTACTTTGCGCTTTTCACTTTGTGCTTAGTTACTTTTTGAATAATCTCATTTTATTGCAGTCTTGTATTTTAACCTACATATTCGTTTCACAGTTTTAATTAATCGTCAAAAGTTCATAGTAAGTTTAATTTTGCACACTTCATAATAAAAATCCGTTTATAATGCAAGTTTGTAATGAAATAAAGAACGACACGGTCAGTCCAAAGTCGTAGCAGAATAAAGAACAATATCTTCGTAGCTTGCGGCTACGAGACGCGTAGACAGTAGCTCGTAGCAGGTGATTTACTTCTTTGCTCTATAAACAAATAATACATTTCTTAATGTTAATAATATTCGGTTGTAAGAAACAACATTAGCCCAGTGGATTAGCTCGTTGAAATGGCAGTGGGCGGGACACTTAGCGCGACGAACTGATGGCCGATGGGGCAAAAAGGTTCTCGTAGGACACCCACCCACAAGTTGGTCTGACGATCTGACCAAGGTCACTGGGAGGCGCTGGATACAGCCCGCTCTAGATCGGTCATTTTGGAAATCTTTTGGGAGAGGCCTATGTCCAGCAGTGGACGTCATGCCGCTGAAATGATGATAACGATGAATATTTAATAAGCAACATTACATAAATCTCTTATGATGCTCATATGGAACATGTGTTTTATGATTAAGCCACAGCGATACGAGAATCTTAGTCTTTTACGAGCATTTCCCACTGCTATTAAAACTCACATTTACTGCAATCCAGATCGCCGTAAATCCATAGAAAATAAAGTAACAAAACTCGCGAGACAATGGATTACTTCAGCCCGTACTCGAGAACCGCTGAATGAATCGTTCGTCTTATTTCAGCTCCATTCAAATGGAAACATTTAATTGCAAATGGCCGGTGGACGCAGTTGCATTCAAATCGCCGCATACCGGTTATGTCCGGATGAAACTGGCATTTAGACCGCCATCATGACTGTGCGAATGAATATGAAATTACTGCGAACTAGTATTTAGGCTTTGAGCATAAATAGCTACAAGCTATGTACTGTATATTGTCATTGTTTGTTAAATATTTAATTACTTGTACTAGCTTTCATATCGCACAGGTATAATGTTTTATATAAATTGGCAGTAAACGTGTAAAATAATGAAAAATAGGTCCCCATGTTTGAGACTTCGGAACCCTACGGTGTCTATGGCCCGAAAGCGATAGACACTTGACGGGTTTTTATCTACTCCATCCCTTTTCTATCCCTTGCTCCAATTTTAGCAAATTAAAATAACTGCTTCAAGGTTCAGTCTGACTTCAGCCTAACGTTGAAGCCCATCACTATGGTTTCTAGTAGCACAATTTTCTTATTTCATCATTCTTTCTTTAGACTTAATTCCCTTGCCGAGGTTCTCGAACCAAAAAGTCATTAAAACAACGAGATATCCTTCTGTGCTTTGTATATTCTGTGGCACATACGTACGTGCTAATGCACGCCTGTATAAACATTAGCCGAGATAAGTTATAATTTGTTTCGGCGCCCTAATTAGTCTCTCTATAATTACGATTTAGTCTAATATTTCAATTTATTTAAATAATTCTATAGAGTTGAAATAGATTATGTTGATCGATTTGTATAGAGACTGAAGAATGTTTATAATAAACTTTCCATTTAATTTGTTACTTGTTTGAAATTGAAATCTTGGTTGCTTCAACTATAGGAAATGGTAAAACTGCCTGAGAATAATACAAACCTCTATAACATTTTTATTCATTTTTGTGCAAAAATCTTATCCAACGCTGTGATTTACCTATTCAAAAAAAAATTCGGAATAGTAATTGCGTATAAAAAGCGTTATTTATGGTCTGGCGACCTCCGTGGTGCAGTGGTCACCATGCTAGTCCGCCACCCAGAGGTCCCGGGTTCGATTCCCGGTCAGGGCAAGTTAGAAAATGGCCTTTTTCAAATTGTCCTGGGTCTTGGATGTATATCTATATATGTATTTGTTATAAAATATAGTATCGTTGAGTTAGTATCCCATAACACAAGTCTCGAACTTACTTTGGGGCTAGCTCAATCTGTGTAATTTGTCCCTATATATTTATTTATTTATTTATAATTATTCCAAATGTAGTGCAAAAATTTCTCTAGCAACGCCACATATTCACAAAAGTTATTTCGGAATAGTGAATTCTTATAAAAGGCATGCCTTATTTTGCCTGTGTGCCATTATATCAGATAAAATATGGCTAAAAGCAAATATATAACGCATTAGCGGAATTAATGTTTTCGCTTTGAAACTCGCAGGCAAATTGAAATTCTTATATTCAATAAGAATCGACGGGATCTTTAGGGACGTCCCTATATTATTACAGAGTAAGTGATTGATGATTCTACCAAATCCGAATTCTAATGGAGATTATCTGCTCGGTCGTGATTGATAAAGAGATGAGAGAGTTTTTGATAGATGTACGATTGTACACCGTTGTATGCCTCTGTACAATTCTTTTCTTTTCTTTCAGATGAGTATACAACATTTATTTTTTCAAACTGTATATTCACTCGTATCTTATGAATAGTGAGTAGGTACTATGAAGAATTATAATTATTTTGCCATCTATATATGTACACGATGACGTTTTGATATTGCCCTGAGTCATTAATCGATATTAGATACAAATTTTTCTTCTCACAAAGGTAATTCAACTATTTAGTACATGACTCTGATTATCTGTTTTTATTCAAATCAAACTTTTTTTTTTGTAATATAGCTGTTAAACTTGGGCAACATATAGGGTATAATTGATTTTGTTAAATGGAACACCTGATGCTGAACCATAATGGTCCAGCTAAACTAAAAGAAATATAAAAATGATACATTAGCAATAGTTAGTACAGTAGCCCATCAGGCTGGGACCAATACTAAACTGGGTTTGTTTTGGTATAATCTTCCCAGCAGTGGTCGTTCCGAAACGCTAGTAGTTTTTAGCTTTTGCACTAAAATAATGTTAAAAAAAATGACCTTTAATAAGAAATAAATTTATCCTACATTGAATAAAAATATTTGACTTTGACTTTGAGTTGTTTTGCATGATGAATATTTTCTGGAGTCATAAAATACACGCGAACGAAGTCGCGGGCTTCGGCTAGTTATAAAATATATCAGAGAAAAACTTGACGCCCACATGACCGGCATCAAATATTAATTTACATGGAGGGAGATAACAAAACGGGCGTCATAACACGTCTCATTACGACAGACATTAACTGAAGATCCTCTTAAGTACAAACGAGAAAGCGACGACGCCTGCTTGAGTACTTGCTGTTAGTACTCGTGACTAACATGAAAGAGAGAGATATATTTAATGGGAGAAAAATTAGATACAAATATAATTCTGGGTCTCGTTTTAAAAGGTTTATAGTTGCTTTTTAAATAGATGACAAACCTTTTTGCGTCTATTATACCTATATAAGTGGAGACGAATTGATCAAAATAATATAGTTTATTATATGATATTCAAACTATCAAACAAGTCTTTGACTAGAGATGTACCATGAAGAGAAAAGTATTTCATTAGAACAAGTTAGATACTTTAAAAAAATAACAAACTGACTTCTACGCCAATCTACACGACCGATTTTGATAAAAATTCTATGGCTAATAAGTATATCAAACAAATAAATAATTTTCCAAATTAATTCAGCCAGTATAAGAATAATCTGGTAACATACATTTTAAAAAATCGCGACGATTTGATAACCTCCTCCTTTTTGGAAATCGGTTGAAAGCACACGAAGAGGTATCTCCAGCAGTTAGATTGAGGTGCAAATACAAGTCCGGTAATCGAAAACGTTTAAAAGCTCTTCCGCCTTTCGTTTTCAGCTCCATCAAAATCTAACTTAAAACTCGCATACGTTACGCGCCCTTTGATATGAAAAAGTGCTTTATCTCATACAAATGAGGAAATCTACATCAAAATACATAATTTACCGCGCTCAGCTACTAAGTGCAGGTTTATGCAAAAGTTTCCCACCAAAACCGTAGTATCGTTACTCCGAAGTTTGCCAGCATCTGCCCAAGCTCGCCTGAGTGACATAATTCCTCAGAAAAACAATTTTGCATGCTTTAGCACCCGTTCTTTAACCCACTTGGACGTTATTTTCAAGTTGATAGCAAAAACCAACTTTAAAAGAATATCACTTATCTGCATGGAAAAGTTTCTGAAAAGCTGGGTAAATGGAAAATATTCTGTGTGGTAAAATGGATACGGCGATAAAGTAAGACTACAGTGTAAAGCTACTAAGCGTAGAGTTCCTTTTCTTCAGAAGTTTCCGATTTTTAATCAAGATTGATGAGTGTTGTTGATATTTACCGGCTTCGTTAATCTTAACCTTAGCCATAATAACTGTTACTAACTGGTGGATAAATTTTGCATAGTGAGTCAATGAAAATTTCTTATAACGTGTGGTACGGTTTTGAACACTGAAGTTCCCTAATCCTTAATCATAAATTTTTTGAAGGAAATTAAGTTGCGGTTTCACAATATCTTAGAGCCAATATAAATAATACGTAGCCACTTTTTGCATTACTAAAAGGTTTACATATACATACTATCACGTATTTATCCCGAATGACAAGGGGCAGACAGAGCACTTTAGGTCTAGCGCCTCTAACCAGATAGAGACCAGGGCCGTAAAACTCCTAAGCCACCTTTAGCGTGATGGTGGGCAAGAAGATGGAAAAAGGTATCAAAATAGTGATGAGTTGTTCACGATCGGCTCCTACGATCTGCGCGGGAAGAGAAGCAAGTAGTACATTCTTTTGTCCTAGACCAGTATGAAAGATTAAACGGTTGTTGTTGTAAGTACGTGCATATTAGCTACAAGATGAGGCGAAATTATTTACTGCTTACACATCATCATCATCATCATTTCAGCCGCATAACGTCCACTGCTGGACATAGGCCTCTCCCAAGGATTTCCAAATCACCGATTTAGAGAAGCTTGCATCCAGCTTACACAATTACACATACACTTTTTGATTTTATTGATTCACTCGCTAAATTAAGGTATTGATCCTGAGTAAACAAAATTCTATATCTGTGTGGTTGATTCATCTGAGGATTCATCATTATTCAAAGTACAATATCATACTATCTATGCTCGACTGCCTCCTTATGCCATTACTACGACACAGTACCGTCAGCAAAGTGCGCAAATGTTCCGCAAGTGAGTTAAACTAAGTTCTTTCGTGTAAAGCAGTTTGCCAACTCCGCCAATCATGTTTCGCGCGAATTTAGAACTTCGACTTTTGCTACTTTGTAGAGGAGTTGCATATTGAGCTGAAAGCTGCCACGTTTATGAAATTGCAGTTCAAGACCCACAACTCTAGAACTACATAAAAAGTTGAGAAATATGTCGTTAAAAAGTTACTGCCCTAAATTCTAAATCTCATTGCTTTTGCATTTCTCAAGCTATTATTAAATTTAACTAACAGTGTTTAAGTTAGATTGCAGACTTTTTAACTACATACATAAAACGTAATCCGAAAATTTGACTTTGACACGTTGAATAAACTAATGTAATGATTATATAATGATTTTCATAGCCGATTAAATGACGGACGGCGCCTAAAGACGCCTACCATTGGCTGACTGATCTCTATTATTACATAGTGCCAGCAAATTGCGCAAATGTTCTGCAAGTGAGTTAAAAGTACTTTCGTGTAAAGCAGTTTGCCAACTCCGCCAATCATGTTTCGCGTGAATTCAGAACTTCGACTTTTGCTACTTTATATGATTTTAGAGTTTCACGGTCACAATTACTGTTATTAGTATTTTGGTTACTTTGTAGAAGGAGTTGCAGGGGGAGCTGAGACCGCCGCTTTTAGTAAAATTGCAGTTAAAAACAGCGATTACCAACTCATTAAATGTTGGTTAGGAAAATGTGACAGCCACTTGTGACATTAGGTAACATCAAATAAAGCTATACCGCGTACTGGCAAGCGAAGCGTAGGGCTCCCACCTACAAGGTGGTTAGATGACCTGACCAGGATCGGTCATTTTGGAAATTATTGGGAGAGGCCTATGTCCAGCAGTGGACGTTATGCGGCTGATATGATGAATGATGATGATGAAATAAAGCTATATAAATAACAAGCTATTTTTTTCTGACCTGTAAGGGTGTCCCACTGCTGGACAAAGGCCTTCCCTTCTTACTAACAAGCTATATAAATAACTATTTTTAGTCGCATCTTCGTCGCTTCTTTCTAACAAGCTATTTATATAACTATTTTTATTCGCATAAGAAAATACCTAAAATATTCTACTTTCATGACGACACAAATATAATGTCTTGTTTATATTCCTTCCATTTATTGGACAAAGCTAACAGATGCTCAACCCTAAGGCTCAATTAGTACACTGAATAAATTCCACAATTTATATTCCAAATAGACGTCACAACTCCTAAAAATTTGATAATTTCTCGCCCGTCCAACGAATTCCTGTGTAAACATTTCAATCAGCCTAAGCAGACACTCTAAAGTAAGTACCTATGATGATTCTCTTGATAATTTCATAGCACAATTTGTTGGTAAAAGGCGTGGGAGATTGTTTAAGCACGGCCCTTCAGTCCTCGTAAGCTGGAGATTTGACCAACGAGCCTTCGCATTAATGGAATTAATATTGGCATGAGTCAAAGAGATTTAACTAAGTATTCATAGGAACAAGTTTATTTAGTACTAGCTGTGCCCGTGGGCTTCGCTCCTCGTGGGAACTTCGGGATAAAAAAAACTATCCTATGTCCTTCCCTGGGTATCAAACTATATCCATATCGAATTTTATCTAAATAGATTTAGTGGTTTAAGCATAAAGTGTTAACAAACAAATAAATGTGCAAACTCACTTTCGTATTTATAAAATTAGTGGGATTAGCTGTACCCCAGCAGCGCTTCCGTAAGAATTATAGGATAAAAATTTACTAGTATTATATAAAAAAATTATAGATAGTAATTCGGCTTTTGGATATTAGGCTTTCAAGCCCCCATAACTTTTTAACAGCTAAACCGAATTCCATCAAACATAACGAAGAACCATCTTGATCATGTTAGCTATGTTAGCAAAGAAAATCCGCATCTAAATCGGCCTTTTATTTAGGCACTACGATGCCACAGATAAACGTACAGACGTCAAACTTATAATACCCCTGTTTTTCGTTGGTAGTTATAATATTATTTGAGAATAATTTGCTGCTTTCTCCCCGAAACCATTGCATATCTTTACGAAATATCAAAATCAAATACAAAGTCTAATAAAACTGAAAAATCTGCAACAAACCCTTTGCTTTGCCAGTACTTGTTTTTCGATACCGGGCGTGGTCTGCGTTTGGATGGGTGGGCAAGAGGCATAAAACTTTTAAAAAACGGGACCCTTATAGGATCACTCGTGCGTCTCTATCCGTCCGTTCGTCTGTCACTGCTAACTTGCTCCGAATCTACTGAACCAAATCAGCTGAAATTTGTTAGAATAGTGCAATCTTATGATCCGTATACAGACGTGCAAAGTAAATAAATACTATTTAAAAATAAGGGTCATTTTTGACATTAAAAAAGTTTTGCAAACCTTACTCTGTCATATATCAAATGAAAGGTTTATATATATATTTTTGTTATTATTTAAAAATAAATAGCTTTGATTTAATTAAAGAAGATGAAAATTGACAATTCCCCCTAATCTCCGAAACTACTGAGATTAATATTTAAAAAAAAAAGGAATATAGTTAATTGCTTGTAGATTACAGAAAAACCTATAAGAATTACCTATATCAATTCAATTGAAAATAAAGTGCTAAACTCAATATAATAGATTCACTTACATAAAATAGTTTACTAAAATAGCACTAGATAGCGCTAGTAGTAGTTAACTCGCGTACTGGGAGGATTTCAAATGTGATTGACTAAATAAACAAGCATTGTACGGAACCCTCTCCACGCGAGTTCAACTCGCAATTGACCGGTTATTTTTTTAGGTTAGGTTTTGTCAACTCTATTGCCTTCTTTATCTAAATCTCTTTGATAAGAATAAACGCTCCGATATTTTAATCGCGGCGGCTCAATATGGTTTACGCAATATTCTGGCTGTAAAAATGTTTTCGATGAATTAAGTATTCAAATTTATTAGAGTGCCGGCAGATTTTAGTAAAATGTTTTTAGACAGAATTATGGAGATTTGTATCAAGTTTTCTGCGAAATAAGAATACGGCCTTGACTATAAAATTAATTCTGTATTTTGAAAGATTAATTTTGATAATCCGAAGTTTATTGCCTGACTACGGCAAATCCAAAAAGAAGTTAAGATTTTCACCAATATTTATGTAGGTATAGGTGTATTCATCTGTTCCCTCGAAGATTGAATGAAAACTTTGGAAGTGTCTTTACTTGGCGTTACAGTAAATTCTATATACTTTATGTGAATATGTTCAAAAGTTATTGCTAATTTCAATTTCTCCCTCTATGTACAAGAATTGCTCGTTAAAAATATTTTTGATTCATGTAATAAAAATAAGATCTACTTAAACTAAACTAATGTAACTTTAAATATTTAATCTTAATTCAAATAGCAAATAAGGCAACTGTAAAGTTGCAATTCTCTCCATTCCCCGACCTTTGCCTATCGGAAACTTGTGCAGCTGTAGACACTCGTTGAAGTTGCCGCCAGTTGCACTAGAGCTCTGTGACACTTCCCCAGCGACCGGGAGTGCAGTCGTTCGCCGAAATACTAAAGGCAATACGAGGTTATTGGACGGAAAATATCCTATTGGCAACTGCAGTACGTATAATGACTTTAACTTTGCAATTGCGCGAATAGCTTTAAGTGTAATACGCATTTTTTTGTTTAAAATTGGTAAACCCTTTCACCGCATGACTTTATATGAATTGTCGTGCATCGAGCACGAAATATAGTAGAAGTAAAATAAATACCTACTACCCAAAAGGGATGTGGGAACTTAAGTTATAATACGAGCAGTGGTTTTTTGTCGGATATATCCGACGCTCGCAAATGGGCATGATAATGTTTGTCGGATAATTCCGACGTTCGCGATGAAATGGTTAATACTCGTATGTGGCCGCGCACATACAATAAAAACATATGTAAACATTGCATGAGTTAGAAACGTTCACAGCTAGAACTTATAATCGATTCTGGGGTTTACAAAAAGAAGTGAACATCAAACTACATCCAAGGGTTGGAGGACCCGCCAGGAAATGAAGGTTGTCTGTAGGCGGTCCATTTCCCCGGAGCCGGTCCGGAACCGAGCAGCGCTAAACAGGGTCTATTATCGCGGATACTGTCATCTGCACGGTGAATTCATGAATGTATTTTATGGGACAGAGTCAATTTTAGACATTTCCTTGCGTATCTTCTTCATTTATTCATACTTACGGTCTGTACCGTAATTAATTCGTACGAGTAATTTCCTACTATTTTCAACGACTTGCATATATACTCGTATATTACCGGTCTTACCTGTTTTCAGGCCAAACTAGTTTGTCCTAGGCAAAACCGGTTTATCCTAAGCATGTCATCGATTTATGTGTTTCCCGCTAAACTCGATTTCAGGCCAAACACGTTGTCCTAGGCCAAACCGGTTTATCCTAAGCATATCAGGATATACTAGTTTAGCCCAGGACAATCTAGTTTACCCTAAAAATTTTAGGTTTAACTAGTTTGACCTAAGCCAATCAAATTTTCGAATTATGATTTAAGTATTTTAGCAATAAATTAGATGAGCAATGTTTATGCTGACAGTCCACCTAATTATAAAAACCAGTCAGTCGTAAATGATATGGGTTAAATTAAATACCTTACTATATAAGTAACCAAATAAAATATAATTCAAATACCGAAAGCAATCTAGTAATATTTTCTTATATTAGTAGCATTTGAAAGCTTATAAGTATTTTTATGGAAAGATATATATTCCATTTTAATAGGAATGTATAGCAATATTTTGGAATGACAAACCCCCTTATTCATAAAAAATACAAACGTTTACTAAACCTATTTTTGTTAAAATATGTTTTGCCCTTTTCACTCCTTGCAATATTTGACATTGCAAGAACAAGACAAGACTTATTTTAATTAAAACAGATTTAGCGAACGTTCGTATTTATTTCTAAATGAGGTATTTAGTCACCCTACAGGCGATGCTCTCGGATCTCGCTCCCATTGTGAGCGCTCCTTTGTCTCGCGCGTGTGTTTGTCACTTGTATGGGGCAAACATGCGTTTCCGTGCTCTTGACGCGATCGCACTGATATGCAGCTGTTTAGTACACCCTTTATTTTATGGTTTTGTCATAAGTTTGAGAAGGGATGTCACGTTTTAGATTAGTATCTGTGGCCACGTGTATTTTGAGCTCATAATAGCACATCTTTGTTGGGAATTTTAACAAATTTCTAATTTGTAAACTGTTTCAAATTTATCATCCATTATTTGATATTTATGTGTAGAAGAAAATAGGAATATACTTATTAGGTACTTAAAGAAATACCAATATTAGACATATCCGCCGACTACGGTATTTTACACTCTAAAGTGCACTAAAGCCAGTGGAAACTGCCGAACAATTTGTGTTTAAACCGAATGCTCTTTGTTGATCGTACTGCATGGCTATACACTCATATTACAGAGGAAATAACCGTGTCTCTACCGAAATATCATAACCACAATTGAAACAATTCCGATATCGGAATATCCCGAGCACCATTGAAAGACAAACAAAAATAAAACCGATTGAGATAATAACTCCAACTCTTTCATTTTCGCAACGAACTCGATTCGAACTCGTTCAAAACGTATGACAAGACATAAATACGTGACAATAGCAAAGTACACGATCAATACACTATCGCAGACAATGCTTGCAATCGGAAAAAGGATATCTCATTGTCGACGAGCCTTAGGGCGATACACACGGGCCCATTAATTTGAGCTTTAGTTGAAAAAATAAGCACCCGTAATACCTTTTGTGCTTTTGTTGATACGAGCCCGAGCAGAAATGAAAAATACTATAGCATGAATAAAATACAATTAGGGTGGTTATTAAAGGCGACAGCTTTCCATACGAATTGGGGAGGGGTTGTATTCCACTGTTTGGTATTGTAAATCAAAAAATGATATTGTTTTGTCTCATTATTAATTTTGTCTGTATGGATATTGAAGTTTTCAATAAACTTTGTTCGTTATTTCAAAGAACTTCATTTTCCAAAGGACTTTCTTTAATTCGGTTATCCTTAAGAGGAAATCGTTTGGCCGTATTTCCATTCAAACGTAGTCCTATGATTCCTCGCTGGATTTTGTCAGTAAATAAAATGTTTGCTAGTTATTTTAAAAAGGAAGTATCTTTTTCAATTTAAGTTTCACTTTTAGATATGAGTACATATCTAAAAGTGACACTTAAATGGATTTGTACTGTACTGGCTATGCGCATTAAAAATTACTGATTTAAATTATATATATAGACATCAGCCTAGACAACTATGTACATAAGTTCGAAATATAAGGAGGATATAAGGAGGAATAAACTGGTACATAAACTTCTTATTAAACTGATGACATTATTATGGTACATGCTGGTCAGGGTGTCAATATCTGACTCTCGTTTTATGTCTTAGACACAGCATATTGCTAAGCATTTCTTTAAAATATTACAGTATTACCAATTGCCTACGTTATACCTAAATATTATTATTTGACTATGTATGTGCCTTAAAAGCGTGATGGAAGATAAAATGTAATACAATTTCATTATCGAATAAAGATTGTGGCCCATTTTGTCCCGAAAAACATATTAACCACAAGTATTCTGCGCGTTTTGTTTTCCAACGTAATGAAACCATGTAAAAAGGCTCTTACGCGCTCCTCTACTCTATTCAGCGCTCCTAAAGTTGAAATCCTTTTTAGTAGCATCGCGAGTGAGAACAATAAAGCTGCCAGTTGAACAACAGCAACACCGCACTGTTCTTGTCACGCACTGTTCCAATGAACAACTCGACAACGACTGTCTGAACAACGCAGACAATCGTGTCGAATAGACCCGCTATTTGTTTTCAGAAGCAAGTACGCCGTAAAAAATAATTACGAAAATTATTATGACTGTTAAATTATGCATATCACAGCAATACAATTACGAAGGAAATTATTTTTCTTTAATTATACCAATAATATATTAGGTATGTGTGTCTTCTTATCGTGTGTGTTAGTGACTAACACTAGTATCAGAGTTTTTAAACCGCCTTAAAGGCCTCTGACATGGTTTTAGGTAACGACCAATGTCAGGGACCGACGGCTTAACGTGATCTCCGAAGCATGGATCATCTTACTTATCGGACAATCAGGTGATCAGCCTACAATGTCCTAACCAAACTAGGACAACAACACAAAGTCGTTGCCCCCGCCGGGAATCGAACCCGCGACCTCCGGGTATGAGCCGAACGCTCTAACCACCTCACCACGGAGGCAGCATTATGTGTGTGAAATTGTAGGAGCAATAGACTGATCTAAACGACGAAGCGGTAAACTTGAAGGCGCGTATAGTGGCCAGATTAAATATTGTGAGTAATATCTTGATATTAGAACTCCTGAGAGATGTATTTGTCATAAATTAACAACATTTTAGTTATATATATGCTGTCCTTTTTCCTCTTTTCAATTTTTTCATAGTAAGAACGAGAAAAAACATATTTTTACTAAAACAGGTATAGCAATCGTTTGTTTATTTCTATGAATTTGGGGGTAAGACTCTAGTTTTGGATGATTTCTTGTGAAGGCTCTGGGTCTGGACTGTTTGTAATATCTAATCTAACGATATTGTCTGGTTGTTCTTATAATAAATAAATAAGAAATAAACAAACATTTCAAGTAAAATGGGCCCCTAATTTAGTCACCCATCAGCATTAAAATTTAAAAACTCCTCGTAGCTTCCGCTGTCGTGGGTTGGATTAGCATATAACAACGAGCCGAGCAGCTAAAATATGCGCATGCGAACTCATTTAAACAGAAACTTTGCATGCAGGTTTATACGAGAAAGATCTCCGCAGGTTAAACGAGCACCTATATTCATTTAATTATCCGTAAATTAGTCATTCGCTTTTCTATACGAGCAACCAAATAGTACTGACTAACTATGTATGGAAAAGGATATACCCATCCTCATTATGTACTGACATCACTCCTGTGGAGAATCTGCCACTTTGTATGCCTAGAATTTTTTTAAAAGGTAAGTGTTGTAAGGCTTTCTTTTGACCACAGAGTATCACGATCAGCCAAGTTAAAATACAATAGTATGTATTAAATATACCTTTGAACTTTTCTTCTTATCTACCTACAACAATAAGGATGTGGACTGGGTAAAAAATATATTTATTTAATTAGTCTGTCAACTAGATTTTATCCAAAAGTAATGACCCATATTTTTTCGATTAGCATAGAAGAAAATATTTACAAAGATAGCGCTTCGAAGTTTCGAAGTGGGGGTGATTTACGTCACTTTTGACGTCATGACGTAACGCGAAATTTAGATGCGCTTTATCTTCGTCATTATTTGCTGATCAGATATAATAAAAATGAACTAAAACTTGTTTAGTCCACAACACTCGGTGAAGTCTTTGCCAAGTGGCACAAACTGTTATATCAATACAACAGACAAAAAGTCTATTGGGAGCCCTGACACAACTACAGGCATCCCTTTAAACTGAGACTTGTTGAGAACCCTAAATGTCGAGCATGTGAGGTACTAGAGGAGACAATAAGACACATTTTGTGTAGCTGCGACTCAGTGGCTGGAAAGCTTATGGACCTCTTTGGATCAGCATATCCTAAGTTTGAATGGACAAGGACTACAAGCACTACGCGCCAGTGCGCCTTGTTCAGAAATCCTGATGCGGGTGAGAAAGGCAAAGGGGTGAGTACAATATAATGCAAAGGTTGACTTGGATGTAGTCGAATGCGGAAGCATCATATAAAGTTTGCAACAATACCTCTTGAACAACGCTCTGTCAACGGGTCCTTTTTTACTGATATCTATTTGCATGGAACTGATTTATCACTACTTTATAGGTATTCTATGATGTTAAAGTTTTATTTCTACACCAATCGTGATGAAAATGATACAGAAAACTTGATACAGAAAAATTATTGCCGCGTCATATACGAATGAAAGCTTTATAAAATTCCTTTAGTTAGCGAGTAAAAGCCTAAAACCTCAAGTGAGAAAAATAGTGCCGGCAGCTGTATCTCATATTCAATTCATACTGTGGCTCGGCTTATCTCTAAGCCTAATTTGCCGCTATCCGCCACTAGCTCTCGAGTGTGCAATCTAGCATTGAAAGGCCTCAGCCCCATACAGCGGGACAAAGGCGCTTTTATCCCAAACGGCCGCGCGAAAATGGCGCATGCTGCTCTGCTTACAAACAAATCCTACAGTGAACTATGAGTGGCTGTATGAAATTTCAATCCAAAAGATGCTTTGTCATTCACGTCTTTTGCGAAAAATTTATTCAAATTTTGATTGATGTTGTTGGAACTACCTAACATCAGTACCTATTTTTGGAAGATTTTATCTAAGAATTAGTAATTTCAGATTTATTTATATTAAATTATAGTGGCTTTTGAGTCTTGCGGCTCTGCTTAGAGCCAAGAGATACAAAAGCTCTGTACGACCCATTAGGGATAACGACGTGACCGGTATATATGTATGTAAATTATAAAACATATATAAGATTTTTTTGTAATTGTAAATTACAAAAAATCTTATAGTTGTTGTTGTAAATGCCAACTTTGAGTTCATACCACTAAAAAGTCTAAGTATCTATTGAATTTGTATGAAATTTTCCTTTTCGAGTACATTTTATAAGTTGATCGCATATAACTTTTTAATTTGTTAACCCTACTTAGCTCTGATAGTTTTCCTATGAACTACATTATGTATACTATAGCTGTGATTTTTTTCACGTGTCCATATATAACCGTTTAGCAGATAGATGGGGGACACGTGACTTTAACAAAAATTTTTACTTTAAACCTAAATATTTCAGACACGGATCCCTAAATCGTAAAATGGTGTTCCCAAGCTCACAATATTTTTGAAAGACCACTTCAACGATACCTCACACAATGTGTTTGTAGAGAAAAAAAATATTGACTTCCTCTTTACATGTATGGCAGCTACCCTAAAAAAAAATTTGTTTCCATATTTTATTTTACGAATTTTTTTACCATGATTGATATACATATCCATGCCAAATTACAGCTTTTTAGTACTTATAGTTTCTGAGTAGGACCGTGGACGGACAGACAGACAGACATGGCGAAACTATAAGGGTTCCTTGTTTACTACAGAACCCTAAAAAGGTAGATGTAAAGCGAATCAATGTTGCCCTGATTAAGTACTCCATGCTGTTTCACTATGTTTCACGTTCCAATGAGTAACGACAGCTTTTGATACATATCTATACTACATTTACAGAGATCAACATATTTCATGTTCATTCATATACTGCTTCAGGTATACATTAGCTACATCACCACGGAATTTTGAAGGGTTTAGACGCCGTGTTTGGATTATGTTGGTTTGTTGTAAGATAAAGTCAGAGAACTGGGATGCACTATTTATTTTGATTTTTGCAACATACACTTATCGACATGATGCGTAAGACTATAGACTACTTTGACAATTCGTAGTGTACAGGAAATGCCATAGACTAAAAACAACGATTGACAGGAAACAGTTTCCTTTACTTTTTTAATTTATTAAGGCATTCCTAAACATTCCGCCCCTCAAAGTACGTTAGGACTTTAACAACAAAATTTTAAGTAAAATTTACCAAATTAAATTTCCTAGATGCTAAAACAAGACAATAACTAAATCAATGAATTTAATAGCTAGAAACAAAGCTTGAAAGTTAAACATCAGTCTAGATGAACTTACAACTTAATAATGTAAGGGGGAATTATACATTTTTTTTTTGTTTTAAACTAATTGTTAAAGTATTTTATGACAAAATATTATGACTATCTCTAACTGAATTTAAGTTAATAACAAACCTGTTTATACCATAGTGGACTGTATAACTATTAAACTATAACAAATTAATTATTAAATTAAATTATTTGCTTAATAAACAAAGTTTATGAATAGGTCTTTTTATGACCGTATTTTTACATTTTATGCTTACCACCCTAGTTAGACCATCTGATCCCGGATGGGTTTCTACAATTTTTCCCATTAACCATTTAGTAGGTGGTAACCGTTCATCCTTAACTAAAACTATATCATCTATTTTAAAATTATCTTGAATTTTAGTCCATTTATTACGTTGTTGTAATGTAACCAAATATTCTTGGCTCCATTTTCTTCAAAATGATTGTAATTTTTGTTGTAAATAGATCCACCGTTTATTGTATGGAACATTTACATTTTCTAAATTTTCATCTGGTACTACTATAGGAATTTCTCCAATAAGGAAATGCCCAGGTGTCAAAGCCACCGTGGTGCCTTCATAATCATTATCTATTGATGTCAATGGACGAGAATTCAAACAACTTTCTATTTGACAAAGCAAAGTTGAATATTCTTCATAGGTCAACTTTGTGTCTCCTAAAACACGGTTTATATGTTTTTTCATGGATTTTATGGATGATTCCCATTATCCTCCCATATGTGGGGCTCCAGCAGCGTTAAATTGCCACTGTGTACCATCTAGAGCTAATAATTCAGCAATCTCAAGAGGTAAATTAACAGTACTTTTGCTAGCGATAATTCCAAGTTCTTTAGTGGCTAAAGAACTATAACTATGGTTGCATCTGTCCATGCATACACATTTTCTATGGGAATATTCAAAACATGTCTGATTCTATTTAGTAACTTTGCAAGTAACACTGCTCCATTCAATTCAAGTCTCGGTGTAGAAATTTTGCGGACCGGTGCAATCTTTGTCTTTGCTTCTATCATAGTAACCTTAATAGAATCAGATGAAATGACTCTACAATATACAACTGCAGAATATGCTAAGTCTGATGCATCAGAGAAACCATGAATCTCTATTCTTTCTGTGCTATTGGTAATACCAAACCATCTGTCTAGTTTAATAGTAGGCATGCTACATAAATCCTTTCTAAACTCTGTCCATTCTAGTTCCAAACTTTCTGATAGCTTGTCGTCCCACTCTAAACCTTCTATCCATAGCTTTTGCAAGAAAATTTTCGCTCTGACTACTATAGGTGCTAACCAGCCTGCTGGGTCGAATAATCTAGCTATATCTCTCAAAATGGAGCGCTTTGTTGGTTTTTCATTAATCTCTTGAACATCAAAGGTAAGTTCAAATTTGTCTGAATAATTGTTCCAATCTATTCCTAAAATTTTTCTATTTGTTTGTGATAAGTCTTCTATAACTTGTGAATTGTTAGATGCCCATTTGTAAAGTATGAATCCACCTTTCTTTAGTAGGTCTATGAGATGATTTTTTAATTCTATGGCCGTAGAAACTGAAGGTGCTCCTGTGAGCAGGTCATCCACAAATAAGTCATGGCGTAAAGTGTCTATAACATGTTCTGGAAAGTTGTCACTCTCATCATCCGCTAGTTGCTTTAATGTTTTGATAGCTAAATATGGTGCACATGATGTACCATAAGTTACAGTTGTCAGTCTAAAATGTTGAACAGGCTCATCTAAGTTGAATCTCCAAAGTATGCGTTTATAATCTCTATGCTTCTCCGTTACATTTATTTGTCTATACATCTGCCTTATGTCTCCGACCAGAACCACAGCATGTCTTCTCCATCTAAGTGTTGTATCTCTCAAGTCAGACTGAAGTGCAGGACCAACTAGTAAGTTATCATTTAATGACTTGCCATTCTTTGTCTTACTTGATGCATCAAACACAACACGCAGTTTGGTGGTGAGATGTTGTTCATTTATAACCGCATGGTGTGGCAAGTAACATACACTTGTAATAGGTTGACTATTGGCTGAAACAGGTTCCATATGTTTCTGGTCTAGGTAATCTTGCATAAAATCATTATATCTATTTTGTAAATCTGGATATCTTTTAAACTTATTTTCCACAGATGTTAATCTCTTTGATGCTATAGATGTTGACTCACCAATATCTGGAGGATTCACTTTGAAAGGTAAATGTACTTCATATCTACCATCTATTTTTCTTTTGTGTGTGGTTCTATAAAGCTCTTCACATTTAATTTCATCATTTGTTAATGTTCTTTTTACAGGTACAGGTTCTTTGAGTTCCCAGAATCTACGGAGTGCTACATCTATGTCTGTTCTAATATGATGAGTGAAAGCATGTGTCTGTTGGTTGTTATGTTTAACATTCTTGCCAGAAATCAGCCAACCTAATGAAGTCTTCTGGGCAACAAGTGAACTATTTTCAGTTTTGTAGACTTTCACACCATCTTGAATAATGTCTGCAAATACTTCAGCTCCTAAAAGTACATCTATGCGGCCAGGCTGTGTAAATGTATGATCTGCTAGTTGTAAACTATTCATTAAAGGCCAATCTATTGAATGCTCTTTCTGGGGTACGTATGAGCTTAAATTTCTCAACACAAAAGCATGAACTTTAATCTTGATGTTTGGGTTGTGAATGGAAATTATTTCAAACTCAACTATTGACTTGGTGGGTACTATGTTTGAGGTAATTCCAACTATGTTGCCATTGATCGGGGTTTTCTTAAGACCTAACTGCTGACATGCACCTTCGGTTATCAGTGATGCTTGTGACCCTTGATCAACAAGAGCACGAAGGGTGTGCTTACTATTACTATTTGAGTTGACTATGATAAGTGCAGTTGCCAATATGACTGGTGATGCTTTGTTACTAGTTGATGTTTTCATGATGAGTCTATTTTCTATGTTATCTATGTTCTCTGAGCTTTCTAATGTTGCAATATTGACTTGTTCGCTGGTCTGTGAGTTCTGCGTTGACATACTACTAGCTGGTACACTATAACCATGTAATAATGTATGGTGTTTTCTTCCACATTTCTTACATGAAACAGCAAGAGTGCAATTTTTAACAGAGTGGCCCTTTTTCAGACAATTAAAGCATAAGTTGTTTTTCTGAGCATACTGTTGCTTCCCATTGGCATCTAAGTTCATAAATTCTTAACATTGGTATATGCCAAAGCTTTTAATTGTAGTAGTAGCATTGGTGGTTCTAGGTGGAGCGCTAATTTTACTAGTGACAGCTTCTAGTGTTCTATAGCGGAATTTTAAAAATTCTGACAAATCATTCCAGGTAGGTAAGGTATTACTTTTTTCTATGCTTTGCTCGAATAATTTGTGCGACTCACTGTCTAGTTTCTGTATTAAAATGTACACTGCTATGTCATGCCAATGCTGAGTAGGTATACCGATGGATTTCAATGATACTAGGCACTCAGAAGATGTGTCTAAAAGATCTTTAATAGCTTTAGCTGACTCACCAGAGATTCTTTTTTGAGTTATGAGTTTTCCAAGGTAGGCATTTACTATGTTTCTTCGATTGCTGTATCTCTCTTGCAGAATATCCCACATTATCTTATAGTTTGTTTCTGTAATGGAAATATGTTTCACTAGTGCTTCTGCTTCACCGGTTAGACATGATTTTAGGTACTGGCACTTGTTGACATCACTTAGGCTTGGATTATTATGAACTAGTGAACAAAAAACATCATAAAAAGACGTCCAATCTTTGTAATCTCCGCTGAACTTAGAGAGCTCCAGACGAGGTAATCTAGTTTGAGAGCCTTTCTCGCTGTCCACTATAACCCTCTTGTCCATAGTACCTAACTTATCTATGAGTTGGGACTTGTAGTCCTGGTACATTTCTAAGCAGTTTCCATATAAATCCTCTTTGAAATATTTCGAAGAAGCCTTTTCTTCTTTAGATATTGTACACAGTACGTCATGGTTAGACGTAAGTTTCTGGAATAATGTTTCCAAAAGTTCTAGCCTGGTCTGCAGATATCCTTTGGTGATACGCTCCTTGGGACTCTTTTTGTAATTTGTATACGCTTTTTCTATTTGGTGGAACGTATCTAATTGGCTGTTGTATATGTCTTGCATGGCGACGACTTAAATACCTTGGGCACTTTTGCAAAACTATTTGTAACCACGAGGCGTCTAAAATGGCGGGACGCCGGCAAAGTCACTTTTTCACTTATTGTTTGTTTTCGCACAAAACTCACTTATTACGCGATCCGGCTCGAAGGACCAAAAATGTTTGGATTATGTTGGTTTGTTGTAAGATAAAGTCAGAGAACTGGGATGCACTATTTATTTTGATTTTTGCAACATACACTTATCGACATGATGCGTAAGACTATAGACTACTTTGACAATTCGTAGTGTACAGGAAATGCCATAGACTAAAAACAACGATTGACAGGAAACAGTTTCCTTTACTTTTTTAATTTATTAAGGCATTCCTAAACACGCCGAATGTTTATTTTGTAATAGGTCTAAAGTAGTAAATGTTGCGTCATAATTTTAAAAAAATAGACATCGGTACGAATAAGTTTTAGTAAAGAAAGACATATGACCAGATCACTTAAATAAGAATAATTGTACAAAAGAGATGTAAAAAAAATATTATATTTACTGGGAAAAATGGGTCAATTTTAAGTTTTGTGTTTCGATTGTCAACAACGAATAGGAATAACAATTATTTCAGTGTTCTATTCGATCCCACCGGGGACAGATTTCCATTACAATTCCCACTTGTCCAATTTGTGTGGTAATGAATGGGAATTTTCGATTTTTGATTCCTATTTGAATCCAGTGGCAACAAATGGAACGGATATTATTTCGTCCCTAGTTATGTTAAATAGAATAGCGGATAATAATTTATAAAAGTATATTTAACTCTTTTAGATGCGCCAATACCAGACACAATAGTTAAACAATGGAAGTCGGGAGGAATTCCTCCCAGTGCCGGCTTAGGAAAAGAGGGCTTTACGTATATTGAAATAAAAGTTTCTTGTATGTGTCCCCAGTAGGGAAGTCCCTACTGGGGAAGATATACCCGAAATTTTAACACTAGCCTTATAGACATTGTGCATCTAACCTTAAATTGCACGGCAACATTTTGAAGTATCTCATTGGAGCCTACTCTTCAAGGGGTTGTTCATCAGCTAGTGTGTCATAAACACAATGTATTATATTAAGGGTCCTACCCACGCTAGCGACCTTGAAAACACAAAAAAAAATTCTCTTTCTGTAAGTGAGATTATCAGAAACCCTCGTACAACTTTTTAGCTAGTATCCTTAAGTTTCATTAGAACCTCGAAAGTCATTGAAATACAATACGCTGTAGTTTCCTTTGCAAAAAAAATACTAAAAACGGCCACTTGTGACTCTTTTTGTAAAGGTTTCTAAAGCGGATAGTATTTCAATGACTTTCGAGGTTCTAATAAAACTTAAGGATACTAGCTAAAAAGTTGTACGAGGGTTTCTGATAATCTCACTTACAGAAAGAGAATTTTTTTTTTGTGTTTTCAAGGTCGTTAGCGCGGGTAGGAGCCTTAATGCATGCATAGTTGACTAAGCTATAATAGGACCTAAAATCCGCCCTTTTGTACAATGGGGCTTGAATGTTTGGGTCGGGGTTAATTTGAACTATTCTAATACCAAGTGCAGTCAGCAGCACATCATGTTACACTGTAATTTAGCCACTATTAGCATTCATAAAGGCGCTTGAAGTGTAGCTTACCATGATGTTTACTGTATGTAGACTAGGAATGGCAAATACAACATGCGGCTAAAATTAAACACGAGTTATATTTAAACAGACTTAAAAAAAGGTGGAGATTATATCAACGAATATTCAAAGGCACCTGGACTAATTTGGAAAATGTAATCAAAATCATTTGAGTAGTTTGGTGTTATAGTTGGTTTTTAGTTTTGATAAGTTATTGTTCTTATAGACTGTCAAGAATATGATAGGTTTACCTATTAATCTACCATGACTAGAGTGGTGTTAAATGGAAAGTTGGAAGTCCGTAGACGCGGAAGTGGACTACCAACTTTCCACCTCTTCGATTTAGATAGGTGGGAAGGTGGTTGGTTAATTCAAAATTTTTACTCCCGGACAAAACAAAAAGACAGATGTACATTAAAAGATTAATAAAAGTTTAATATGTGTACCTACTTTCTAAGTTAATGTAAATAGATGTGTGAACTGAAATAAATAGACATTAACTGACATTTTTTTCCAAAAAATATATAACATTAAAAAAGCACGTTGTATTTTTTTAAAATAAATAACACCCACAAAGATTGATTTTATAATACCTTTACTAGACAGCAATGCGTTTCAAAGAATCTTGAACAGCTTTAAGCGCTTGAAGCTTTGTGAAGTGTCATGAATAGAGAGCTATATAAAGAGTTTCGTTTGTTAAGGATATCTATAGAAATATGCTTCTAGCTTCAAAACCAATACTTTTGCAGTTAAAATTTATTATCTAAATTTTTTAAATATGTTTTAATATTAACTTTTCAGATGTATCTGCTTACTTCTTGCAACGTGACAATTGTTGTCTGAAATAAATAAATTGATTAATAGATAGATAAATAAAACTTATGTGCTTTGTTGAGAAAAAAAGATATAAAAACAAAGGTAGATAAACTAAACTATAAAATAAAACTATACTAAATGTAAAAAATGTCATCTTACCAATGCACAAATTAATTAGTTACATTAACAATTGAACTCCAAAGAAGTTATGAAGGGGAGCGCATTAAGGCCATACCCAAATTTTCCGGGGTCCAGTTGCGCCGCCATTTGAAATAAATCATTTGATAGGAAACGAAGATATCTTTTAAAATTGTGTCTTGGTCAAGCCTTAGATAACCCTTAAAACTATTTTATGAACTACTGTTTATAGTTTAAAGTGAGAACGTGAAGCTTTTCTACGCACATTAGCCAAAAGTGGCCGTTTTTCGCAAATGTGCGTCGAAAAGCTTCACGTTCTCACTTTAAACTACAAAAAGTAGTTTAAAAATACTTTGAATGGGTATCTAGAACTTGACCAAGACACAATTTTAAATGATATCTCCGTTTCCTTTTAAATGATTTATTTTAAATGGCGGCGCCACTGGACCCCGGAAAATTTGGGTATGGCCTTAATGCTACCTCCGGCAAAAGCTTGTTACTTATCTTTAGTGAACAATACGTTCCATGCCTATAGTTTGATACAAGTAAAATTTTACTTATTCCACGCTTGATTCAGAAAAGCTTTTTTAAAGTACATATTTAGCACCTTTATTTTCCAAAGAACCAAATATCTGAAATTGACCTCGTTCGCCGTTCGGCGTGTGATGCGATGATAGATGCGGGTCGTAGTGAGCGCGGACACGATTCGGCTTTTAGTGGCTGCACTGGGAGGCATATTTACAAACCCCTTTGTTTGGGCAAGGGTTTAACATGAAGGGTTTTGCACCATACTTGTACAAAACCCATGCACTTCATTGTTTGTTTGTTTTTCGTGTGTGCAAATGGCCAACACTGGTGTCAGATTTTTCAGGCTGCCTTTAGGCATCTGACATAGCTTGATGACTGCCATACAATTATAACAGCCAGGACCAACAGCTTGAGAAGAGCTTGAGAATTTTTATGCCACTTGTGGTCACCCATCCAAGTGCGGACTAGGCCTGGTGTCGCTTTACATGTAAAAGCACTAGTAATGCGCTCCTACCGGGCCACCGAACTCCTCACTTCATTAGCTTTAAATTTTACAAAAAAGGGTAATTTATGCATTTTAATGATTTGTCTAGTGATGACTAATTTGACTAGCGTGAAAATTCAATGTATATCACAAGTTTTTAAAATTATCCATAATTTTACAAAGTTGTTTTATTTTCGGAGTTTTCTAGTGTTTCCAAGCTATTGATGAACCTGCGCGACAGAAACGGGTGTACTCGTAATAACTACTTTTTAGGCCAGATTAGACACAATTTGTAATACTGTATGAATTGCATTTTGACTTTATGCCACAGAGAACATCAGGACGTGAACGTGAGTAATGAACTCCAGTACCGAACTGGGGTTTATAAAACCGATGTTTTCGAGTTTCAATCCTCCAAAGGAAACAACGCCACTATTATTACCTATCTATTACAGATCTATTTAACAAGAACTAAAAAAATGCACATAATTGTTTAAAATTGACACAATTAGTGACACAAGGTTATTAATATTAATAAATAACGGTTTAATTTCGGGAGCTAAGAATAAAATGTAGTAAATCTTTATCGTACAATATCATCAACGTGGTTTTTATGACATCTATTTGCTTCCATTTCCTTTCAACTTTGACGGTCGGGAGCTTTAGCCAATCACCAGATGAGGTCTACCCATCTTACTGGTGGCTGTATTTTGGGTCTCTTGTGGGCATATAGTCTCTATTTTATTATCGCTCAAGGCTCATTCTAAAATCATATGATAACTATACTGAGTTATTGTATAATATGTAGGTTGACTGATAGAAAAGTCCGCCTGTCACATTTTCGTAATAAAGTTTAATAAAAAAAAGCGCATAGTTAGCTCTACCTCATTTTAATATTGCACATAAATGCCGATTATTTATAACAAGTTAAAAAGTTACATTTACGACGACTTGATTGAAAGGCAGTAAGTTTGTACTGGTAAGTGTTTTCCGGCGAGTTTGGCGCGGTCAGGTGCGGGCGCTAAAAGCCGAACCTTGTACACGTTGGCCGCCCCACGCGCCGCCCGTCTATCATCCGCTAGAGCTAACTAAAAAGCTTTTAATTTTTTACACATCTGTAAAAACTATAAGTGAAAGATCTCCATCACTTCTTGTTTGTGCCGATAAACAACCAGTAGGAAGCATTAGGGATTTAAGGATTCAGTAGTCAGGAGTTCAGTAAATAAGACGTCGCGTCGCGTGCCTTGGTTGCTCGTTGACTTTGCGGGCTACATTTAAATAGTACCATATCATCATTTCAGCCTCATAAATCCCACTGCTGGACATAGGCTTCCTTAAGGATTTCCAAAACGACAAATCGGAAGCGGCCATTAAAACCATATTTCCTACTAAACAATTATAACCATTTATTAGGAAATAATAATGATCCTGCAGTGGAAACTAAAAAGACCAAAGATGATGAAGATGAGTAGGAAATATTCACACTTATCAGCACACTATACATTAAATGAATAAAAATATTTAGGTTCAAAAATTAAATTACATCTGCAAGTTTGAAGTGGGAGTGAAGAATATTCATTGGAAGAGAGGGAGGCCGCTTCTGGCGGGCAAGTGGCTCGCGATAAAATCTAACGGGAGCCAGAATAAACACGTTGCGAAAGGCTAATAAATTTGCAAGTTTCAAACTCGTTATATATTTTTTATTTAAAATAGGTATTTCGAAATTGAAGAATGTTCATCGGAGTACTTATAATATACCCAACAAAATGATATTATTACTATGAGGACTGTCTAAAAAGAGAAAAAAAATACTAGCATAAATAACACGTATTGTTTTGTCGTGCATCATATGAATAATAAATAATTGATTGAATATGATATAATCTGATCTATTATTGAAATTTTGAAAAGTACCTAAAGACATGCAGATTGATGCAAGTTTTCTTATTATATGACTTGCATGGTCTAAACCAAACGTCAAGCTAGCAAATCATTCATTGCTTAAACTGAATTGTATGCAACGGGCAAGAAACTGGCACTGTGTGAATAGACCTTAAGATTCGACCTCTGTACAAAATGTCATGCATGTTCTATAATCATTTATTAATGCCCAATTCATTAAAGAAGTTTAGAGGTGCGCGCATTGCTCTTTGGCCCAATTTCTACTTTGTATAAAACTTGCGCTTGCAAAAATATATTTTAAAATACCTGCAAGTACTACTGAATGAAATTGTGGAATATTCATTTGAGGTGTTGGAAAGAGAGTTGTAGCTTGAAATAAAATATAGCGAATCCGTTTAAGTTGGGAAATGTAAAGTACCGAACGTTTTAAATGTCGCTATTTGTATTTCATGAATGAAATGCCCATATTTATTTAATGGTAGAATATTCTGGCTGTGAATTGCTGTGTTTGCACCAACCAAAAACAAACGGTGTTGATGTTCATTAAAAATACATAATAGATTTATAAATGACTTTATGTTTTTAAAATGTAATATTATCGATGGTTATACTGTGTTGTTATATGGTTGTTGAAGGCGATAATCTTCCAAACAAATAAAAAAAAATTAAGTCTTTGGTCTTGTCATATTTACCTAAATATTTTCACTTATTCGAACCATTTCTCTATTTACTATTTTACGAAAAGTTTGACCCGAATTATGAACTACTGAAGTCCGTATCTAATAAACACTCGAATTGGCTCTTCGTTTGTTAAAAAAAAAATCTATTGATGAATTTTTTATACGCCTACTTAAATTTATGAGGCTCCAATAGATAAAGTATTTGAGTTATAGTCGAACAAACATATAAATGCATATAAACGCAGGATTGTTCTAGTAGATCCGGAGGACTGTGCTATTTTCGCTAGCTCGTTCATTAAGATAACTGTTGAACATTTCTGTATTCCTAAACAATGCGCTCCCACATTATAATACAGACATAATGATCCAGACCATTAGAGTTTAGAGGCGGCGGATGTAGGGTCTCGATCGTAACCCGCCGATAAACTCGATCATACGCCGCGCACGCCACATCACTCTGAGTACCTCATTTACTTATTTAGTACCTCATTTTTATCTCGCCCCAAAGTGCCGACTGGGTTCCCGGTCCTACTTTGCGTAAAACACTTTGTAGGTCTTGAAATTGTTATATTATAGATTTTTCATTTAGCCGTCAAGATTTTTTGCTTTTTATCTTAGTACGAGTAAATTAATAATCCCACTGGGAAGCATACCTTGTGAATAGTTGTTTTTCTAGTCTGGTTAAGATATTACAGGCTCGAATCATCTGATTATATGAAAAGAAAGATGACTTCGTGTTTCGGAAGGCATGTATAAACAACTGTGGGTCCTAAAACTATAGATTGGTTCTGGTCTACCCTTTGGGTTGCGGAGTTCAGACGGCAGTCGCTCTGTGTAAAAACCAGTAACCTAGGCTAGGTAGCCGACCCCGGACTATGAAGTGAAATACGCTAGGATGCTGATGATGATCTTGGTAAATACTTAAGAACATTTTATATTTACATATTGGTGTAATGTAAACCAATAGTTCTTTAATGTTATTTTTTTTATTAGCCTATACCGTCCCACTGATGCAAAAGCCTCTAGTCTAGTACGCCACTGATGTCAGTGCGATAAACTTCTTCAATATATGAAAAATAATCGGCCAAATGCGAATCGGATTGGAGCACTAAGGGTTCCGTATCATTATTTGTTGTATGGGAGCCACCCTTAGATATTTATTTTGTTTTGTTTTTAGTATTTGTTGTTACAGCGGCAACAGAAATACATAATTTGTGAAAATTTCAACTGTCTTAGCGATCGCGGTTCTTGAGATACAGCCTGGTGACAGACAGACGGACAGACGGGCAGACAGCGAAGTCTTAGTAATAGGGTCCCTTTTTACCCTTTGGGTACGAAAGCCTTAAAAGATATTCATTTTGTATCATTCAGGTAACAACATCGTGCAAAATTATTATGTTACCATGTGGATTTGATACTTTGAATAGAAAAAAGGAAGCATGAACAACATAGATAATTTCTTGCTATTTTTTTCCCTCGCTGAGAACAGAACCCTACCCAGTTTCATGGATATATACCATCGTTTCATTTATAAAGTTTGCATATCATGTATTCGAATTCTTTAACCCAAAAGAACAAAAATATAGAAGCCAAATCAGTATCATTTACACGTATATTCTAAATCCTATGTATAATTTTGCTGAATTTACAACAAGGGGCACCTCGAAAATTTCCAACGCGAGCGTGCTTAACAAAGCACGTACCTCTTTAACCTTCCTCCGTAGCCGAATAGCTACGATCGTAGCAGTATCTACGCGGGTCGTAGCCTCGTAGCGGCTCGTAGCGCCGCGTGTTTAGCCCACCCATTTGAGATAAGCGAAAATTCCGAATTTGCCCGCGGAGATAGGCTAATGAGAACAATTTTGGTCTATGCCACTAGCATTTTAAATTTTGTAAATAAAATCCAGCTTTTATGAAGGTTTGTGTATGATTTTTTTAATTAACAAGGTATACAGGGCTTCACGAATATTATCTTCTCTTTCTACAATCACATTCTGTAACATGAATACCAAGCAAGCAAATGAAATAACTAACCATACTTTATTTATTTGGGACACTGAACTAAAGTCAGCATAAAATATTCGAATAGTTTATCATTCGCCCTCGCCCAAAATATTATTTCACTCGGCTTCTATTTCAACATTTTCTCTTTGAAATACGAGTTTAACTGTACTACAAAAATAGTTCTAATATTTCTCTAGCATAACTTTTGTAATTTTAGTATTCCATCAAATGTAGCGTTTCTTTCATATTTCACCAGCAGCGTAATTGGCGAAAAGGTACATAATTACGGTGAGGAATTTATATTATTTATAGAAGACAGACATTTGTTAGAAGCAGTAAATCCTGTAATCCCGCGCCGTCAACTCTCAGTACAAACACAAAGCCATCCAGTATTTGCGCTGGAATTTTTCTCCGTCAAAGTTCAGTAGGGATTTATAATTCTCCTCAAAAATTTTCGTCTATATTGGTATTTATTTTGTTTGTGCAATTAATTCTTGTTACTGTCTAAGGTTTATTTATTTTGTGATCTTTTGACGTTTTTATAAATAACTTTGTTCCATAATAAAGGTTTTATTAAAAAGATGGATATGAGCAAAATAAATTATTTGGAAACACAATGATTATTGAGTGTTCATATTTTTGTGGCTGTCACATTTTTCAATATAAATGATTTTGCTTAAGAAACCTTTTTATAGATTTATATTTATACCATATAACTAACAAACATAATCGAACTTTTAAAATAGTCTGAAAGTACGTGAAAATAGTTTCTTTAACTTCTAAGCTTTTTTATCTACTTAACTCCGCTTTTACAAAGTACAATAAAAATCTAGCAGAATATTTATTCCTTTAATTTGTTTTATCTGTGCAAAGGCTAATTCGAGAGCATTACGTATAAAGCACAGCAGAGAAAGGTATATAAAACAAAAGCATTTAGTAAAAACTAGTTTTAACTAGGAAAAACGCGTTCTATCTAAAAACGGGTTTTAACTGTAACATACATATATAGTTAATATTATCTCGACAGCCAATAAATATCAGTCAACATAAAACAATATTGATACAACTATCAAACTAAATAGTTTGGTATAAATGTCAATCTGAATATTATTTGAACAACAAAAGTATATTTAGCCTTGGCGAGTGCCACAAAATCACCTCTCCGTTGAAGTTTTATCGCTTTTTATTGTTTATTCTCTCCCTGGGCCATTACAGCACTTTGGGTGTGAATTATTTGGCAACTTGCTTGCTACCCATTAGAGGATTTATGTACTCGCCCGCATGTACCCCGTGCGAAGGCTGTTTACATGTATCGCTGGGCGGACACCCCGCTGAACAAATAAAGTTGTCGACGCAACTAAATGTGTGCCAATTTTAGAGATACTCGTATAAGAGTAGTTTTCGAAACACTTTATTTGCAACAAAGTCAAAAAGCTAAAATCGTTTTCTTTACAATGTGTGTAAATCTATGTCGAGTGAACGAGCTTCTAAGTAAGAAAAAACTATGTATGTTATGTTAGGGACTGAGCATGCTCGTAAAGCAATACAATTTTGTACCATGCTATATAAATACACCTGAATCATCATTTATATGAATCTCTCACTCCACAACACATGTATGTTGCCATGTTTATAGTTGTTTATCAAAACATTACAGAACCTTAAAGTAATCGCGTATATCATTATTTTGAGGGAGGCTGCATATAATTCGGTGGTTCATTACCCACATGTGAGCCGACCACGGGCCGTGACCTGTTTACTTAGTGTTTTATCTCCGACTTCATACCGCGCCCTATTTCAGCTCTATGTAAAATAAAAACAGGAAAAACACTGCGCTTTTTCGAATCTACAGGGAAAAGAGAGCTCTGAATTAAATTTTTTAATTTGATTCAGATTGTACTAAAATAAATAAGTTTTTTTTATAAAACTTAAGGGCTAAATATGTGTATGCATGCAAAAATCACACAGTCACATCCATAATATAAGCATAAGATAAGATAAAAAAACCATTAAAAGTATCATAAAAAAATTTATTGTAAAATTTTTATTGTAATAAATAATTAGAAAAATCTTAAAATATATTAACCTGCGCGCTCTACCCCTGGCCTTGACACACGCGATTTTTTTATCTACCAGAAACGATGATGTCATCAAAAATATGAAACAGATAAAACTGGACGAGCGTTTTTGCACATCGATGAGTAAGCTATTTCCAAACAACTAAAAACTCTTATCTGCCACGTCATACGAGTCGGCGATTTTAAATAAATGCACAACGAACGCAGCGTTTTTACGTCATAAAACGAAACCATAGAGTATGAATAAATCTGTATGTAATCCCTTAGTGAGTTAAAAGCATGTCTCGTAACATACAATGCTTATAACAATGCCGTAACGTAAGTAAGGTTCAAAGGGGGTTACGAAGAAATATTCCTGCAATGTTTGCGCTTACCATTTTTGCGCAAAAATTTCACACTTGCAAAATACCGAAATTCCAACTTTATCTAAAAAAATTAAATGGCATAATAAACCCCTTCCTTGACAGATTATGTCTATGACCAAAAGGTCGACCTCCTGAAATGAAATTTTGGTCACAGCTTTGGCTCATTCATTCTGATGTATGAATAAATTAATAACTAACTAATTCTTATTGGTATTGTAACGATTAAAACTTTTAATTAGATACCGAATTAATAGATATTCAGATTTTCTCAATTCGCTACATACTAATTTGCACCCTTTTATATCCCAAATTCAGCTGGATTCAAAGTGTTATTCGCTTCACTGTGCTCACCGCAGTCCATGCAGTGCTCTGCGTACGAATCCAACTACAGACCTTAATAAAAATAGACAGACAGAAGCAAGGTTTTGTTTGTGGTTTTTGGTTTTTGGTATATCGTGTGGTTTCCCGTAGAATAGAATATGACTCTTCCCTAGGATGTCGTAAAAGGCAACTCAGGAAATCTAGCATGTTAAACAAAGCTTATAAACATCAGTGAGACCTCTTCAACCCGTCTGGCCAGCGACGAGAGTGTAGGCCAAAGTCCTCTGGCTGCTCTAATCAATATAGTTTAGTTAATAAATAAATAAATACATACGGACAAATAACACTGAATGAGCTAGCCTCAAAGTAAGTTCGAGACTTGTGTTATGGGATACTAACTCAACAATACTATATTTTATAAACAAATACATATATAGATAAACATCCAAGACCCAGGATAATTTGAAAAAGGCCATTTTCCAACTTGCCCTGACCGGGGATCGAACCCGGAACCTCTGGGTGACGGACTAGCATGGTGACCACGACACCACGGAAGTCTTCAAATTATTATATCATATATTAAATCAATATTTCTGGTACTACAGAGAGGTACCTAATACCCCTGCAGTGGATACAAAAAAGACCTGACGATGGCGAAATAGTCTAAGGATATTTAACACATCTAGTTTTTTTGGGAGAATATTTGTTGTCTATTTATATAAACATCATTATGGTTGCCAACAGACTCTCACCAATGTGGCTGCGGTAAATGCACATTATATCACTCAATTACATTAAATGAAACTCCTACTTATGTATTCTGGTTGAAAATTTATATTAATCCTCCAAAATTAATGTGATCTATAAAGAAATTAATTTTATTAAGTCTCTAATGCGTAGTAAAGGCTTTCAATGACCTTATTTCTAAACCGTTGATATCCGGACCTCGTCGATGATGATATTTCCAAGACATATGTATGAGTTAATATTGTAGATTTTTAATATTACTTAGATATTGTAATGAAAATAGGTAGGCAAAAGCAGTATTTCACAGGTAGTTTTACATGTCAATAGGTATACTTTACACTGCAATCGTTTTTCTTGTATTTTTTTATTATAAAATGAAACGATAACCTTTACCATTTTACCATCAAAGATCTGAAAATAAAGTATTGTTATATATAAGCGACAGAGCACAGCGCCTAACGACAAAGTAACAATTTCAATACTTTCGTCAAAGGAGAAAGAATTCCGCGTTGAAATAACAAAATAGGAACTTTCATTACAAATTGCTAAGCGAATGGCAAAAACACAATAACAATACATTTGAAACAATGTCTCTACAGTCCATAAACTCTTTTAAAGAAGTTTTTTTTTTACTCTTTCTTTGTAAAACCGAATAGAGTTTCTTATTCAGTATATGATAAATATTTCATTTTTTTATTGGAAAAATCAAATTAATAATATACTAGATAGACATAAGTACCTGTTGAATATACAATGGCAAGCTACCTAACGATGCTAACCATGCTTTCCTGGTTCAATAATCAATTATTTGGTACTGTTAAGAAAATTATAATTATCTGTCCATAGTCTCTGCCTACCCCTGCGGGAAACAGGCGTGATATTATGTATGTATGTATGTTAAGAAAATAAAACGTCACAAAATAATGTCAGTTCTTAAATCTATGGATATGATCATATCATATCCATTTACAATATGATTATAGATTCATTATTGCAAAGGAAATATTGTTTTGACGTTTAGAAAAAGTATCTGATTTGAGTTGTTGGTAAGACATATTTTTATAACCAGAAACCATTATCTTTAATTAGTCACGCTAAGCAAGAATGATAAGTCTTCTCAGAAATATTGGCAAATCGATGCTAAGATAAATTTCAAATAAACCCACGTGCAACATTTTTCCCATGCTGGTCTGGGAGAAAAGAAAGAACTTAGAATATACCAGATATTTCTCTTCCCGCGCAAATCATGAAAACATATCGAGGGAATAGGCGAGAATCTGAATCATATCAATAAGCGAAGCGGATAGCAACCCATCTCTATTTTGATTCCCTTTTTCTATTTTTACACCTGCTAATGCGCTAAATGTGGCCTTACGATTTGGCCCTAGTCTATCTGCTCCGATAGGGAAAAAGACGTGTTGATATGTATACCACGTCAAAACTCTAATAATTGGATCATAAGAAATAATCTATTGAATGAAATCGTTATCAGAGCGCGCCTACCTAATATCGAAACGAGGAAGACAAATTGAGATTGTGCAAAAACCGTAGATCGACAAATGAAAATGCAATCTAACAGTTTTTCCCAACTGTTAAGACACTGGCTCAAAAGAATAAAAATGTTTGTTAGGAAAATGTATTTTATTTACCAAGTGCTACAAAATAATTTGTAAAACTACGTACCTGACAAGCGAATACGAATATAGGCAGGATTAACGTCTTTTTAAGCATGGTTCTATGTCTGCCCCTTGCTCAGCATGATCAATGTTAATTAAAAGTTAACCAAGTTTCTAATAAAATATCTGTTTACAGTTATTTAGCTTTTTCTGTAAACACTTATTTTATTTCTCTTCAAGCATTTATTTATTTAATTTCTTTACAATATACCTACATGATAATGGCGGGCTTAAGGCCTTTGCTACCAGTCTTCTATTATAGTAATCTTTTATTTATTTAATTTATTGCACTTAAAATCTTAAGATTATAGTACAAAAGGTACAACTTAATGCTAAGCATTGTCTACTAGTTCACCTTTGGGACGTAATAGAAAAGATGATAGATGCTACTGCCTACCTACAACAGCGACGTAAAGTACGTGATGATCCCTTATTTACTTTCTGCATACGTTTATTGTTCACGTGTTAGGTATACAGTATCTGTCCATGATTGAGAACCACTTCAATAGCAAGCGGATATAGGCGCTTAGTTTCCCTATAATCCGTTTTCCATTACTGGTGAGCGACTGAGCGGTGCCATGACCCGGATCCGCCGGTGACGGACGGCTGCATCATTTTCTGCAGCCTTTGCGCCGGACTAAACAGCCAGTTAACTTGCAAAGCAGATTTGGCAGAGCGGTTACCTTCATATTGTGATGAATTTCATTATTCGTCTATGATCTGGCTTTCAATTTCTATTATACGAAGGTTCCTATAACATTTCTTGTAGCCGCGTGGTTGTGGTCGCGATGAAATATTTACAACATTTTCATATCAATTACATGATCTGGCTACTTCCTATTCTATTCATTCTTTTGATAAGTAGATTTTGATAAGTATGTAGTATTTTATAAATAAATGAATGATAAAAACAACCTAATTTAAGTAAGACTTCTATTTGTGCCAAGATATTTTAGACTGTAGGTAATTCAAGCACTTTTAATCGGTTTGAAAACTTAAGGGTATTAAGTTTCTTAGAATCCACAAGTCAAATCGCTTGGGCTTCCAAACTTTGTTTTGGGGATGTCACACCGACGAAGATAAAAGGTTTTACACTTAAGTACTTTAACACAGAATTCTCTGATGGGCTTAACCTAATGACGTGTGTCTCGTAACCGCTACTTTTTAACAAAAGCAGTCTTTTCTTCAAGTGGGTATAAGTTCGGTTTGTATATAGGTTTGCTTGTGCTTGCTAGGCTTGTTGGTTGGAAGGTGTCGTATACATTGTGTGGCGTGACGCGTTTGTGAACACGTCGGCGATTAAACGTTTTAATCGGTTGAATAATTCCACACAACGCGTGGTGTTGAGTGTGGTGTTTGCTGAACGTGTACGAGGAAAAAGTAAATACATGCACATTGCACATAATTTCTTTTTAAATGGATGTTAACGACTTTAAACAAATGTTTTACCATTTTATCTACATTTTTTTGTAAAGTAACGGAACGAAAACATTTTATCAAATTGAATAATATATCTGCAAATATCGCTATACAAGGCCCTCGTTAACCATAGGTGTTCATGCGTATGTATTGTACATATTGTACATATGTAGCAACGTTGTTTGCAAACGCACTGTCGATTAATCGATTTAATCACCTGAATAACTCCATGCATCGACATAATGTGTGCTGAACGTGTGCAGTAAAAGAGCAAATACATGATGTTGACGACGAACACGAATTCAATTGCAGCTTTGTTTTTCACACATCTAATAAATGAAATGCCGATATATATTTTTTTTGCAATGTCACAAAATCATAAAATATAAAATGGAATAAAACATCAAAGAATGCAAAAATTCTGCAAATGCAAAAATCTGATGTTCTTATCACTTCGATCTGTTTAGTCATTTAGTGCATATCTGGACAAGTGTTGTGAAATAATCTGATAATAAAGAATATAAAAAAAATATTACTGTGCAATACAAATATGTCGTTTGGTTTTTAGATATTATTAGCTGTATGTCTGCAATCCATATTTACATGACTTCAATCGGTTGGAAGGTGTTTGCAATCGCTGTGCCGCGTAACCGATTCAATGGCCTGACTATTTCTCGCATCGACATAGGGTGTATTGAACGTGTGCGTGAAAGATATGTGTGTAATACATGATGTTGCAACACAAATTTAAAAGCAGCGTATTTTTGTTGACGTCTCTCTACTTTGAACTAGTTTAAATTTAATAAACATACCTTTCTCAATTTGCGCTAACATTTTGTAAAGATTTGCAACTCAGCATTGCTGAAGCAGTAATGTTACAGCTCCTCCGGCCCGTATGTGACCTTAATCCACATCAAGTAATTAAGTGTAATTTAAAAGTAGTTATACTTAGTACACATTTTGTAAAGTGATAGAATAATATAATATAATAATACTGGGAAAATTCTTACTAGTAGTATAAAGCTATCGATAGCCATTTTGATACTATCCCTATACATGAAATCGACGATTGCATCGCTTCGATCGGTTGGAAGGTATCTATGCGTGTGTACTGTATGGCAGGGCGTTGTTTGCGAACCCACTGCCGATTAATCGATTTAATCGCCTGAATAATTCCATGCATCGGCATGGTGTGTGCTGAACGTGTGCGGAAAAGGACAAATACATGAACTGCTGCCACGTAGCGTGTATTTATTTGCAATTTACATATGTTGCTGGATAATTTTAAATCTCTATTCAAGGACAGAACGCTACGCGAATTAAAAGAATACATACATACATACAATCACGTCTTTATCCCTAATGGGGCAGACAGAGCATTTTGGGTCTTGCGGTTCTATGCAGAGCCCAGGGCCGCAAGACCCAAAAGCCACTTTTAGCGTCATGGTGGGCGAGAAGATGGAAAAGCAATCAATACAGTGATGGGTTGCTAGCCGCATCGCCTGTTAAAATGATTCGCATTTTTGCCCATTCCCTCGATCGGCTTTTACGATCTGCGCGGGAAGAGAAGCAGCTGGTACATTCTAAGTTTTTTCGTTTCTGCCAGACCAGCAAGGGAGAAAAAAAATATATATATATTCTGTTAGTATTATCTTGTTTCATACGAAAAGCTACACATATCAGCCAATAAATGTACACCATAGAACTCTAATTTTTAGGGTTCCGTAGTAAACAAGGAACCCTTATAGTTTCGCCATGTCTGTCTGTCTGTCTGTCCGTCCGCGTCCTACTCAGAAGCTGTAAGTACTAAAAAGCTGTAATTTGGCATCAATATCTATATTAATCATGGCAAAAAAGTCGTGAAATAAAATATGGAAACAAATTTTTTTTTAGGGTAGCTGCCATACAAGTAAAGAGGAAGTCAATATTTTTTTTCTCTACAAACACATTATGTGGAATATCGTTGAATAGGTCTTTCAAAAATATTGTGAGCTTGGAAACACCATTTTTGATTTAGGGATCCGTGTCTGAAATATTTAGGTTTTAAGTCAATTTTTTTGTTAAAGTCACGTGTCCCCCTATCTATCTACTAAAGGGTTATATATGGACACGTGAAAAAAATTACAGATATAGTTTATATAATGTAGTTTATAGGAAAACTATCAGAGCTAAGTAGGGTTAACCAATTAAAAAGTTATAGGCGATCAACTTATAAAATGTGTTCGAAAAGGAAAATTTCATGCAAATTCAATAGATACTTAGACGTTTTAGTGGCATGAACTCAAAGTTGGCATTTACAACTACGGAACCCTACACTGCGCGTGGCCTGACACGCACTTGGCCAATTATTAGTTATTTAGACACTTGCTACTGGGTGACTTGTAGGAGTGCATGACGGGCAGCGGGTAGGTACCGTGCAGTGTGCTGTTATCATCATCATCATCAGGTCTTTATTTGTCTCCACTACAGAAACACGACCCTCTCTGTACTACTAGCCCCATACTTTGTCAGAGCAACCAGAAGATTTGGCCTACACTCTCCACG
Organism: Acrobasis consociella; assembly: GCA_963555685.1. Lineage (NCBI taxonomy): Eukaryota > Metazoa > Arthropoda > Insecta > Lepidoptera > Pyralidae > Acrobasis > Acrobasis consociella. Next base: position 13,026,757 of record OY743115.1, read on the forward strand.
CTGGATTAGAGAGGCCTCATTGATGTTTACAAGCTTTGTTTAGTTTGTATTTGATGTCGCCTTCTACGACATCCACGGTCGACTTAAAGTGGTCTTATCCTTCTCTGCTGAATACCACACGGAGTGTAGTACGGTTTACCAATTTTTTTTTTGGTGTTCCAAGTAGTCCAAGCTTTCAATATAGGGTGCAAAATAAACTTGTATGTATGCTTTTCCTTCCTCACCTTATCTTATTAGAACGCACATATGTGCCGCGGGCTTAAATGCAAAACGCTACATTTCTTCTCGCATAAATTAATTAATTTATAGGGTAAGCATGTTCGCTCACACCTCTGCTTTGTCGCGCGAACCACAATTTCCAGGCTCGATATAATTAAGCTTATGAAACCCGTTTTCATTATGATGGAATTTCGGTAATTGAAAGTATTAAAACCATCTGCATAAAATTTTATATAATGGGTATTAATACATAAGTATTGTTCGCTTCCTCCCAAAAAAGACACACAGAAAGAAATGTTACCACATTTATATCCTTCATACATAGTTTATCCTACATGCTACTATCTCCCTTATTTCTTCATCATCTCGTCCTGTACACCTTTCAAAAGAGTTAATCTCGAATGGTTTTAAACGCAAATATCTACTAAAACACTCAATGTCTAAATTAAATTTCAAATTCAATTTTATAATTCTTGGCGCATTCCTATTTCATTATCTTGATTCATTACACTTCCATCCCTCCTGGAGATGCAATCAGGTATATTTATAATACAAGTTTATTTGCCAGGCAAATTAAAAACCACCGACTTTCAAGCGTTCACCCCTAATAACTTTTGAAAAGCTGAACTGTTTTTCATCAAACATAGCTAAGAATTTCAAGTTAGCATTAAATATTTAGTATCGCTTTTTTGCGTCGGAGGTTAAATCTATAATAAAAGTTTTTTTATACGTTAAATTAGGATATCATTACTTCTAATTTCATATCAGTGTTTTAAATAAAATAACCAGTAAATTAAAACTTGGTATCTAATAAAGTATTCTCATTGTTTCTTCTACGTCTTTCTACATTTCACTCTTAACCAATGTTACACATACATCCCGTAAAAAAAGAAGATAGAATAAAATTATAAAAAATTCTTTAATAAGATAATTACAAAAGTCCGAATGTACGTAGGTACGTTGATTATAATTTAAGTACTTGCGTCCATTTAATTTATAAGGAATGCATGAATAGCTGAGCATGTGATTCTCGCTATGAGAGCTTGCAGTTGGCTCAAGAGGCTCATTTGAAATTCATATAGTCGACTCCGCGGATATAGAGCCGCTACGAGGATCAGAACATTATGTTACAAAGGCTAAAGCTATATTATCAAATATAATACTTTCTTGTTAAGCCTCACCGAAATCCATATGCATGGTTTTAGTTTGATAGTGATGTCATTTCTTCATTGTTCGTATGACTATATAAAGGTACGAGTATATGCAATAAAATAACGCATAAGTTCAGAAATCGTAGATTCGTATCGTGGATTTACATTAATGTAATGTATGTAATGTATGTTTGTATGTATGTCATGTAATGTATATTTTTCTATTGAGTCGATTCTAGCATATTAAAGGTATTTCCTAATTCATATATTTACGTCGTACATATATTTACTTACTCGTAATTTTGCTTAGATAATATTTTGAACTAACTTTTATATCTACTTTTCAAATATAATAAGAAAAACCGGAACACATGTTTTTTTTTTTATCTAGTTCTCCTAACAAGTAAAATAAAAATGCATGATGCCTTAGCAGTTTCAAAATGTAACTACTATTAAAAAGAGAAAGTATATTATCGCATGTAGGTAATATAACAGAATATACGCGGTTTCAGTTTGGCTTTGAGTATGTATTCGCGAATTACTCGTATAATTTTGCCGGTATAATGGCAGACAGTGGAAATGCTAATTAATATTGGTAATTTAATTTACATATTTGGTATTTCATTTCATGGAAATACCCTTTTATGACATACTTACATTATATAATTTATTTACGTGATTCTGATAAATGAGTATGCAAGCGAAGCTTGATCACTTGCATTATAAAATTTAAATGGTTGTATTTTGATAACTGTATTAACCTTTTGAGTGTTAAATAACATTTTGTTTTACTAAAAATACTACAATAACATCGATAATGATGCATACCAGTGATATCAAATAGTAAGCAAAATAAAAATCAAAGATAAGCTAATGGGACAACATACAATAAATTATTCATCAATAGAAAAAATAAGGCGTTATTATTCTTCAACCTATTTTCTAGGAAAAACATTTTCCATAGTAGAGGTCAAAGAAAATAAGTTCAGTGGGGTTATTCAGACAAGAACCAAGTAAGATTTATAATAATAAGCAAGGGCAGCCAAATGTTTACGAACAAAGGGTTGTGTGATTTGTGTAGTCATGGTTTTAGTTCCGGAAAAGCATAAAAAATCACAGTATTAGGGATACTTTCATATTTTAGGGTTTCGTTGACAAATGGTAATAAAGGAGCCCTATTACTAAGACTCCAACGTCCGTCTGTCTGTCTGTCTATCTGTCTGTCTGTTCGTCCGTCTGTCTGTCACCAATCTGTAACTCATGAACCGTGATAGCTAGACAGTTAAAATTTTAAACTGTTGCCACTATAAGAATAAATGCTAAAAATAGAATAAAATAAATATTTAAGTGGGCCTCCTATACAATTAACGTGATTTTTTATAGATAATGATTATGGAACCCTTGGTAGTTAGACCACCTTGTAGGTGGGTGTCTTACGCTTCGCTTGCAAGTACGCGGTCGCCATTGGAGAAACGTTAAACTTATAACACTCCCTTTTTGTCCGGGGTTAAATAGTGAAGTTTATCGCCACTTACGTATATTAAAATAGCTCTTCCCGTCAGCTAATTCCCGTAAGCCGTCCGCTGGGCTTAGCGGATTTGCCATTGAGCGCGCCGTAAATAAATGCTGCCAGTGTATACTTATGCCAAAGTGGCGATAGTGAGACGTGGGTCGCTGAGCCCTTTATTAATGACTTTATTGGACTAATCACGGTATCATTGGCTAATCGTAGTCACGCTCTTATGGAACCACTAAACTTTTTTTTATTAACACTTACGTGAGCCGTGTGGTCTCCGTCAGAGTAGAATAGGGCCACTCCAAGTTCTCCCGTCGATGTCGTAGAAGGTGACCTAGGAAATACAAGCTAAACAAAACAAGAGACCTCTCCATCTCGTCTGGCCAGCGAGGAGAGTATAGGCCATATTCTCTGGCTGCTCCGGCCAAGTATGGCTCTGGTAGTACGGAGAGGGTCGTGCCCCTGCAGTGGAGACAAATAGACCTGATGATGATGTTGATGAACGTGAGACACAGACATTATTAATATGAGTTAACGGGTTACTCACGTATAGAGTCAGCTACTGCCGACATGTTTCGACCTCATCCGGAGGTCTTCATCAGGGCGAATGTGATTATAAAGACCCGTACACCGCATCGGCTCGCGACACACACTTACTCTGGTACGTGAGTGACCCGTTAACTCATTTCAATAACTAAACTTTTTATTAAACAAGGTGGTAATAAAATTTCAAAAGAATTTAAAAATCTTTATTTACTCGCGGCGATTTCCGGATATCTCTGGCTAATGGAAGAGCAAACCGGTGCTGAAAAATGGAGCCATTCCACTCGCAAAGAAAGATCGCGCGCTGGAAGAATTCTTATATCTTTCAATTTTTCAATTTAATACAAAAAGTAGATGCCATCGATTCTTCGAAATACCTTCGCTTTTGTTCAGCTAAGTTCAGCTAATAGCTGAATAAAAACATATGTTTTGAAATTCTCGAAGGATACTAGAGTTTATTCCACAATACCGTTTCCACAAAGAAAAATCAATACGTTATTATTGCTATTGAATGCAATGAATAAACACTTCTTTCAATCCATTTAGCCCCTCAATACTAACACATGTGTAAGCTAAGGAATATAATATATAGGCATTGTCTGACTACACAATGTATAAAATCGTAGCGAAAGCGTCTCGTAATTCATTACATACTTCGTAGCACCTGCTCATTTCTACGAAGTTGCGTATCTGCTACGAGTTTTCGTAGTTATGTCTCATTGATTTGCTTTCTAAAAGAATATAAAGAATATTTATATAATAGGGTTGTAGACTGGGTAAAATAATGTATTAATTTTTATCCAATAATAATGGACCTATATTTTTTCCTTTGGCAAAGTAGTAAACATTTACAAAGATACAGCGCTTTAAAGTTTCGAAGTGAGGGTATTTAAATTTTTTGTACCTTTGGCTGAGCGTGACGTCATGTGAAATTTAAATGAGCTGTATCTTAGTTATTTGCTAAACAGAGAAAATAAACAATACGTACTTATGCCATACTTTCAAATAAACTATTGAGCCAAAAAAAATCTTTAGTCCACATCCATAAAGTAGTTTTCTTTGCTTAGTCTGAGCTTTAGTAGCATCCATAAAAAACAGATAGGTACTACCAATCATGGTTACTCATATGTTTAAGTTCATATCTTCAGCAGGGACAAACCGAAGTTTATCAAAGGACGCCATCACGATAATACTGCCATCAAATCACGCGCTATCGCGCCGCCGTCTGACAATGCGCCGTAATGCGAACACTCATTATGCACTTCAAAGAGCGCGAACTGCGGCGGCCACAAAAGCGACGGCCTGTGTTCTGTCGCTGTCCGCAATTATCTAAATGCTGAGGTGTCGACTCTATACACGGGTTTTATGTGTGGTTCTTTTGATGTTCCCATATTCATTTATTTTTTAGATGTTACCAGTCCGTGAAAGGGTATCTAAAACGACTTTATTTTTAAGGTAAAAGGTATTAGTACCATAATACATAGGTGTTAATGTTTTTTATGTCCACAATTCAATTAAAATTGTTTACAATTGGCGGACTTAACGCTAAGAGCGTTCTCTCTCAGTCAACCATAGGGGTAAACAGATAAAGAGTTGAAGCGCAAAAAATTAAAACAATAAAATTAATAAATTAAGTTAATCCGTTCCATAGTAATAAACTATCTACACGATACGTCTTATTTAGTTCAGACTTTTTCGCGTGATGAAGTAACAAATATCAATACACATAAACTTCTTCATTTACAATATTACTAGGAGGATAAGAAGAATTTTATTAAATAAATTTTAAAAGTTTGCGACATTCAAGATGCAGTAAAAGATACAATACTTTATCAGTTTTACTATTCTGACACATCTACGTAGCATTAAAAGTAAGATCTGTTATTATATCTTGTAAACACAAACATCTAGTACCGGAAAACCATTCGACACATCCGAATCACGCCACGACATCCATTTTACGAGCATTCGCGTGCACAGCTTATCTGTTTTGTTCAGGCCATTTTTACGTCGTAATAATTTACGACAAAACGTAGGTTACTCAGTGCAGTGACGCTGTTAATCCAGCTCGCTCTTAGCTGCCCGGCGATGGCAGGAATTATTCAGGGCCCTTTTAAAACGTGCTTTTAGCTACCCTTAGCTCCGGTAATGCGACGTCGTTTCGGGAAATTGTAATGGTGCGACGAGGATTATCTAAATTTATAACGCCTCTGCGAATTGGGAATCTTTGAGAGTGAATGAGGCGCTGACTGCTGTACTAAACTGTGTAAGCCAAATGGAGTTCTAATATACAAAAGAGATCTATCTATATTATTTAAGAGCTATTCTTTTGTACTGCCGTGTAGTTTCCGGCAGAGTAGAATAGGGCCAGTCCAAGTCCTCCCGTGGATGTCTTAGAAGGCGACTTAGGAAATACAAGCTGAACATAGCTAAATATTTACATCTATAAGACCTATCCAACGTGGTCAGGCCAAGTCCTCTACACACTCTGACCAAATATGGCTCTGGTAGTACAGAAAGGGTCGTGCTCCTGCAAAGGAGACCAAAAAAGACCTGATGATGATGATGATGCTCTTGTCAGTGGAGTATGAATTTTCTTTCATTTGTCTCTCTTGTCCACTAGCCGTTTTACTTCGCTGTACGTCACGACGTTCTCCTTCTCTTTCACCTGTCTCATATATCTACGCCTCGGTCGAGGAAAGATGTTAGGTCATCTGATACGACACGACGATATATTAAAAAACATAACTGAAGGGAAGATAGAAGGGAAAGAGAAGTAATATAAGAGAAAAATACACATCACAACTTTATCCCTTAAAAGGCAAACAGAGTCCCGGAGGACAGATTAGAGACTAGAAATGTTATTACTATGATGATCTACTGGTCTATATAGATCAATTTATAAGCACCATTACATACATTAATTGAACCTATCGACAACATTCATGACACATAATAGAATATATGTACTTGTAAACAAGTATATTAGACTTGGTGTATACAAATTGGTATATATATGCGAGTGTGGTATTGTAAAGCATACAACGAAGCTTTGCTACGACACGAAAGTATTTCAGTACGTAGATGTGTTTATCTATTAGGTATCGTTCCCTAAAGAAACTTCATTCTCACCATCATTTCAGCCGCATAACGTCCACGGCTGGACATAGGCATCACCCAAGGATTTCCAGAATGTTCGATCTAGAGCGAACTGCATCCAGCGCCTTCCAGCGACCTTGGTCAGAGAAAAGACATCTTACATCAATCAAACTCTAACGTTATTTTACAAATACCTCATCCTGTCTATTTGATGGTGGAATCCAGTTGGAGTAGCGTAAATCTCGCTCGCATTCGTGACAAGTCCCAGAACAACAGTAATGAAGGTTTAACCTGCTGCATGCCTGCATAATCCGCATCCACCCGGCGTCCCGAGACGGGAATAAAGCGCTATATTACACCGACTGCCATCACTCAATGAACTAGATTGATGTAGGTTACTCTCATAATTACTAAATCCGAACAGAGTGGCATAAACCTTGCTCGCTCGTAATTACTAGTCTAGTCTCCCAACAACGTATAAAGGTGCTGCATTCCCTCATAATACACCTGATCCGTCTACCAAGCTTAATAATTGTTGAAATATCAGTGAAAGTCTACTAAGTAATGGTGTATTTATATCACAACAAAACACATCGAAAATATAACAAAAGACTAAATTTAGAATGCTCAAAAAACAAAACAAACGGCGAATATTAAAAAATATAAAACTACTTACATCAAACAGTTTAGACAAAGAAGAGCGCAGCGGAGGGTTTTTATGACACTCGAAAATAGACTTTAGACTACAAAACGAGAACATTTTGTCATGTTTGAACATTTCTACTCTTAATTTCCTTAAGTGTAAAAATGTTCAAAGTTCATGGCTATGATAATACGGTCAATTGAGTTAGTAAATTGCTCAGGCATTTTCCTCTCTATCTGAACTGACCCCAACTCCGAGTGAGTTTTTTTCCCGTTATTGCTAATATGTTCCCGAACAACCGTAATGAAGGTTTCGGCATAATGCACCCGGTAGTGACCGGTAACTGCGCTGAAATTAGGTTACTTATACTACAGCGACGGTCATATCTCAATGAACCAGTTTAATATAAGTTCATCTTTGTTAACATTTTCCATCTTTATAAATGAGGTCTGCGAAAAATATTAACTGGTTAAGTACCTACGTTAGATGTGCATAAATACTGAAATGGACGCAAGTCCCAAATTTGAATCATTTTCCAACTTGCCCTAACTGGGGATCAACCCCGGGACCTCTGGGTGGCGGACTAGCATGGTGACCACTACGCCACGGAGGACGACATATATTATTATAGAAATACTGAAATGGACGCAAGTCCCAAATTTGATCGCAGAATCCAACCAGATTCATTTCACATCGTAGACCGACCAGGCATAAATCCCACTCGCTCGCATTCCTGACAAGTTCCCAACAACGGTACCTAATGAAGGTTTAATCTGCAGCATTTCTGCATAATCCACCCTAATCGCCTGGCTTCCAAGAATGCGCTGGAAGTAATTTATATTGCAGTGACGGCCCTCGCTCAATAAACTAGTTTTTAGTTTAATTAGTAAATCAGACCATAGAATTGCAGCAATGATGTATAAATCTTAGTCAGTGACCTAAATTTCGCTCGCATTCCTGGCAAGTTCCCAAACAACAGTAATAAAGGTTTAACCTGCTGCATTCCTGTATAACCTGCCTGAACCATCCCACCTGGAGACTGCCCTGGGGATAACGCGCTATTTTACGATTGATAGCTAATGTTTCATATACCTACCTATAGTTTGTCTGTAAGTTACGCTAAAATATAAACAATTCTCTTTTAATCGTAGAATCCGTAAGCAGCACAAATCTCGCTTGCATTCCTGGCAAGTTCCCGAACAACAGTAATAAAGGTTTAACCTGCTGCATTCCTGTATAACCTGCCTGAACCATCCCACCTGGAGACTGCCCTGGGGATAACGCGCTATTTTACGATTGATAGCTAATGTTTCATATACCTACCTATAGTTTGTCTGTAAGTTACGCTAAAATATAAACAATTCTCTTTTAATCGTAGAATCCGTAAGCAGCACAAATCTCGCTTGCGTTCCCGGCAAGTTCCCGAACAACAGTAATGAAGGTTTAATCTGTAGCATTCCTGCATAATCCGCCCGATCCGACCGACGGTGACTGGAAACTGCATCGGAAGTGGCGTGCTATATTACAGCGACTGCCTCCACTCAATCAATAAACTGATTTAACGTACCTCCTTATATAAAACTCGACGTAATTACCCATTATGATCGTGATATCCGATTGCATCATAATCCCGCTTGCATTTCTAGCAAGTAGGTTTAATTTGCAGCACTTTTGTATTGTATAATCCGCTTGATTCGCCTGACTTCCCTAGACTTTACTGAAAATATTTTGGATGCTATATGTACTTGTGACGTACAGTTAGTCACGTATCAAACGTATTATACCTATATATATATATATTGCACTTAGTGTGTGTTTACGTATTTACCTATTTGGTTATCTTATAAAAATAAAGAGTTACCTACCGTAGTTCGGAGATCCTTGTAAAATTACCATTAGACTACATTTTATCAGTCATATAATTCTGCCGTCGACACAATATAAAACGACAACAGCCATTCAAATATAAAGTTGGCACGAAATAATGACCTCATAAATTGCGAGTGTTACACCGAACGCGATGCGGAAGCACAGAGTGCGAAACTGCACACAGCGAGCATTTGTATGTGTAAATGAACAAATAATGCAGAGATTTTAAAACCATGGGCAAGGCATGGCGTATAGAACCGATGAGTGGACACTGAAATGATTTTCTTTCGAGTTATGCACTATAATCCACTATGCAAGCGTATGAAAGATATGCAAAAGTGCATCGGTTTTGAAGCAGGCAAGCGAGAAATGTAAAACCCATTCTGTGTAACAAGCTTGTAGTAATGTAAAATTAAGCGGTTTTCAATATAGGTTCTTTACTTCTACATACTTTGTTGTAACCTGTTAGATAAAACAGAATACTTTTCTCCAATCCTCACATTGTTATAACGAGTTCACTCTGTAATAAGTATTGCTAAGATTTCCCAAAAAGCACTGCGTATTAGCGGTATTAGTATTAACACGCACACGAATGCTAACACACAAGTCTACAAACTTGGTATGCGCGTAACTGTTAAAAATGTAGGTAAACCACTTAACCACTATAAATATTCAAAATTAATTTCCAGATCAAAAATAATCTAGCCTAGACACTATAAAATGTCAACAGTCAAATATAAAGTTGGCACAAAATAATGACCTCATAAATTGCGAGCGTTACACCGAACGCGATGCGGAAGCACAGAGTGCGAAACTGCACACAGCGAGCATTTGCATGTGTAAATGAACAATGCAGGGTGTTCCGAGCCATTGGCCGTATCAAACCGATGAGTGGACACTGAAATGATTTCCCTTCTGTTGAGCGAGATTCAATAGCCGAGCGAATAAAGCGATAAAAATATGTAAAAGTGCATCGGTTTGAGGTTTAAGTGCCCAGTGAACAGGCGAGAAATGTAAAAATGCAGTTTATGTAACAGGCGTGATAAGTAATGTGAAATAGAGCGGTTTTCAATTACTGCTTTTATGCTTCTATTTATATATATTATATAATGCAGTAGAAGCATAAAAGCAGTATAAATAGTCTGTATATATTTATTTATTCTTATGTACTAGTATATTAATATAAAAAATCGGCCAAGTGCGAGTCGGACTCGTCCTTTAAGGGTTCCGTAGCAGCAAGTAACATATTGCGGTTTATATAATAAACATCATATTATTTTTTTTTGTTTTATCATCGTCTTATTTTAGAAGTTACGAAGGGGATTACTTTATATCATTTTTGAAGACCTATTCATAGATACTCCACACATGTGGGTTAGATGAAAAATATTTATTTTATCCGTTTTATGTATGGGGTACCCCCAAAAATTATGTTTTTTTTTCTATTTTTGTGTGAAAATCTTAATACCAAGTTTCAACAGTATAGTTCTTATAGTTTCGGAAAAAAGTGGCTGTGACATACAGACGGACAGACAGACAGACAGACAGACAGACATGACGAATCTATAAGGGTTCCATTTTTGCCATTTGGCTACGGAACCCTAAAAAGCTAACATTACAATAGGTTAAGATTGTAAAAGATGAACCGCTAATGGAAATATAGTAAAACTGGCATATACCTTTCTTGATGACCTCCGTGGCGTAATTGCTACCATGCATGTTCACTACTCAGGAGGTCCCGGATTCGATCCCCGGTCAGATTGAGATGGAAAATGATCTTTTTCTGATTGGTCCGGATCTTGGATGTTTATCTGTATATGTATTTGTTATAAAATATAGTCTCTTGTTATAAAATATAGTATCGTTTAGAGTTAGTATGCCATAACATAACACTTACTACTAAGTCTCGAACTTACTTTTGAGCTAACTCAATCTGTAAGATTTGTTTTCATTTTGTTCAAGATATTGTATAAGTAACAATGACCTTATAGAATTGCATTGCATCGTAATATAATTGAGAAAATAAATCTCAATTTGCAGGGATTTCCCGAGATCCAAACCTTGATCCTGTTAGCCAACCCTTGAGCCTCTTAGCCAATAGTCATCAGACTACAAACCCGATTCGCACCTCATGGGCAAATATTATCTGACTTTTTCCTATCTACATTTAACAATTTTCATTTGTATTCTCTTAAATTTATGTTGGAAAACACGAGGAATCCGCTTATCCGATACTTGATCCTCCCATCCAATAGATAACCGACTACCATCGCAGCTCGCAACAACCGGTATCCGCTGGTAGCCGGTCGTTTGTTGACAATAATTGGAAACCGGATTACGCGCTCGTCGCCATGTTTACTTTCATCAATGGCTGCAGACAATTGTATTACGGCTACAATGTTTTTAATAAACAACACCCGGTGTTTTAAGCGCGCGCGCGCAAAACAGTGCATAAACGTAATAATATAACGAGGAAAGAACCAGATAAAAGTATTTTCAAAATTAATATGAATAAAATGCTAACCTTTTGATGTCCACTAAACTATCGTTACCTTGTATATAAAAGTGGCATTAAGTACAAACTAGTCAAACAAAAATAGGTATATCCAAAATGCACATAATATTCGTTAATTGTATGTTGCGCTTTGAATATAGGACTCTGCAAATAATCAGTCAAAATCCAGCGGCATTAGTACTTATCTATGTTTGCCTAAATATGTAAACGCAATTTGTGCTAATGTGTTTTTTGTTGTGCAATTTGTGCACTAGCCCTCGTTCTGTTCTTACACATTCTTTTCACGTCTTCCCCGGTCTTCCTATCCCTCTGCAGCCCTCCATCTCCAAATGGACCATCCTCTTAGCCAGATATCTTGCATTCCTCCTCATGACGCGACTATACCACCTAAAGCGATGGCTTTCAACTTGTCCACTATTGGAGTAACCTTAAAACTTTCTCTTATATATCCGTTTCCGAGCTTATATATTTTCTATACACCGCACATCCACCTTAGCATTCTCAACTCCGCCACATGTATCCTATGCTTCTCTTTCTTTTTGGTCGCTCATCATTCCGCCCCATAGAGCAGATACGAGTAAATAAATTGTAATAACAAGCTGCAGCATTTTTGTCGCGTCGTGTGCAGAAAGCTTTATTTCATTACCATCGCGAACCATTCAGTTCTGCAACAATTATGTTTGTCGCAATCCGGTAATGGCTGAGTACAGTTGACACCGTCGACTGTTACCAATTCATTAAAATAAGTGCTCGTTGCCGTGTACAATAATTTTGCTGAGTAATGTTACAAGTTGGTTACACGTATAACGAACATTAGTAGTTTAAGCTCAATTAATAAAACTATAATAATAATATTTAAATTTTGTTTCCATTTCAATCAGAAGTTACTTTTTTCTTTTTGATAAATATTATCAAAAACCTAGGATATTTAAAAGCTTTATTATAGTTTTAACCTAATTATTTATTTTTATGTCATTTGTAACAAATAAAAGCTTTTGCATTGTGTGTGAAATATTTTAATTTTTGTATAGGTAATTAATACCCACGTATTTCAACCTTTCAAGTTTGTTTGATAGAACTAATGCAATAAATTTTCAATACTTGTTTTGTTTATAGTTCTAATCGATCATTCAGGATAGTATTTTGATCTGACAGTAGGTAATTCCACTACTCAAAACTATATGTAAGTATGGCTGAAAAGTCATAAAGGTGCAGTATACGTATACGATGCAGTTAAGCGAGTTAAGGGCCTCTTGTGGCCTTAGAAGGAGCCCTAGCGCTCTATAGCGAGCGACGACATTCTCAATGGACTAATTTTACACTTGACATCCTTAACACGACTTGCAAGTTGTAAGAGCGCAACTGTTCAAGTTCTGAAAATTACCGTCTAAGTATGTTCGCGGTGAAATTTTGAACATCCGACAACTTTAAAGTAGAGTAGGTAGTACTTGTAAGTCCAAGGATCTGAGCATAAAGGAAAAGTGTAGTCAAATATAAGTAATATCCAAGCCTAGTACAGGCGTCAAATACATAGTGGAGTGGAGAAGATCCTCGTAGCAACCACCGCATCTTCCACCTTGGAACCGCCATTTGGATTTGCTAAGGGTTTCCACAAATCCTTAGGTACTAAGGTAAATTATTTAGAAAACAAATGTAATTCGTATTACTTGTTATAACTTATTCCTCGCTGACTTCAAACTTTACAACAGTGAAATTAAAAATACATATAAGTTAAAGTTAATAGAAGATTAGAGAAAATTTTATTACGTTTTAATTAATACGTGTATTAGAGGAATAATTCATTTGAACAACAAAGGACTGGATATTGCAATATACACTATAATAACGTAAAAGCGTTTTATTCATTGCAGCTAAGCCTGACGTTAATAAAGGCTGCATCAGGATAATGAACGACTATTAATTACGACTAGACTTTATCCCTCCATCGGCTAGAGTGACCATTCAAACTGGGTCAACTAAAAAGAACATATAGGCTATGCTTTTTGGCTTTGCGTGTACCTAGAGCTGTCGTGGTGCTAGGTGGAAAGGTGCGCTACAATGCAAAGTGTGAAATCATGATAGCTGTATCATAAAATAATATGACGATATTTAAGTACCTCTTGAGAATCGCAGAGTTAGTGCGAAAGCAAAATTGGTAAACGGGGGCAATACTCCATCAAATAATAAGTTAGTCGTAAAATAGTGCAACCTATTTCTATGTAAAACCAAACTAGAAGTTATCATCATACGTTAGTTCTCAATGTTGCTTGACACTGAAACGCGGATACGCCGCTTTTGAAGTAACCCCCTTGGACTTACTTACCTAGTAACAGTCACATTTTTTTTTCATGGTCGGTCTATAGGTACACTTTAGGTATGCAAAAGTGTGCATATAACCCGACCATGACAAATGTTCGGTCGGTAAGGACAAAACAGGGCATTTTTTCTTTTTCTTCTTTTAGAAGTCGCAACAAGACTATCATAATATAATAATTGCTCTCACAAAACATGTCAGGCCCTTGATTACTATAGCCCTTCTTCTTTTTCTTGTGTTCAGTCATAAATGTGATTTTGGATTTGAATTATATTCGACTCCCAGATTAGTTTTGTAAATTTGTGACCCTCCGAACCACACAATCCACCATAAACCAGGCATCCTAAAGTTAGAAGCGTACCGAAATAAATGATGATGACGATTTTACAATTTAAATGTTTAATCCGCAATCTTGTGGCTCTCTACAAAACAAATGAATTCATAAGGTACAAAGTATTTTATATACCTATATTTTTGCTCGAAAAAATTGAAGTAGAAGCGAACGGGAATGCGCCCATTTTTGAGCAGATTAATTAGATCCCGTTCACACTCGTTCTTTTAACAAACCATCTGACAATTGTTTGGAAACAATATCCTCTCTGATTGGATCTGGAAATCAGGAACATCGATTTTACAAGTACGATCCAATTGAAATATCGAGAGATGTACTGCATTGTTATCAATTTCAACATTGCGTAACACAACAAGGTAATTTCACTCTTATTTAAATGTGCTTACGGGATAAAATTGAAAAAATTACGGGATAAAATTTTTGAAAGAGCTGCTCTAATTATAACAGTGGCGGTAGTTATATTTTTATTTCTCATTGAGCTGGTTAATATTCTTCTGAAATTAAATAGCTCTTATTTTATCCTCTCCAAAATAGTTTTTGTGTTCGGCTTTCCATAACTTTTCTAATCGTGTGTGTAAGTGGCCAACACTGGTGTCAGATTTTTCAGGCTGCCTAAAGGCATCTGAAATAGCTTGACGACTGCCATACAATGATGACAGCCGGGACCAACGGCTTACAGCTTCCATAGCACGGAGGAGCTTGTGAATTTTTTGTGCCACTCGTGGTCACCCATCCAAGTGCGTACCACGCCCGGTTTAGCTATACTTGCGAAAGCGCTAAGTACCTAACGCGCACTTCCGCCGGGCCACCAAGCTCCTCACTAGTAATACTTACGAGGATGGCGGATCTCAAATAACAGGATAAATCCTAGAAAAGAAGATGATTTTTTTGAATATTGGTTCTTGAATAGAATACAGGTACAGCATGCTAAATGCTCCTGTTGTTAGCTACCAATATCTGTAGCACAGGAGTTCCATCGGAGGCTAATATTGATTTAATAATTTAAAATTTCCTAAATTACTAACCCTAGAATAAGTTTAAGTGGTACTAACATAATATGGATAAAAAGTCTGAAATAAATTTTTTATTATTATGTTGGTACACTTTTCAGCCACGGGTCCATAGGGACCTGGTCCTTTGAGGCGTTCATGGGGCCAAAGCCAACATGAAGAGGCCTTTTAGTACCTTTTTATCTAAAATGTGAGATGGCTGCATCTACGGAGGTCTATCCCTTAATGTACCATTGAGATGCACTAACGGACAGTCCTCCATAGCTGCCGAACTATTGCCAGGGAGGGATTAACTTGGTTTGGGCTATGTGGATGGGATGTTAGTGGGCCGGGTAACTGGGTTATGGAGTGAGATACGGACATCTACCTAAAATCTCTCACAGTAATTTTAACCTGGTAGATGGTGACTTGCTGCTCGATGGCTTATTATTATTATTATTAAAGCCAACATTTTTATGAGCTTAACAATAGACCGAAATAACCTTGGCTGAATCCACATGAAAGACCATGTTAGTTAAACGGTGTAATAAGTTGGCAATGCCACAACAATATTAGTTCCTCAATATCCCCACCTAATTTGATAACATTATATTTAATACCTATCTCGTACAAGTAGCGGCGTAGCAGCGTAAGTTTATACGCTGAGTGAAATTTAGAGGGGATACTGCGCATGGGTAAAGTACTAATTTTTGACTTCTGCGCAATAACGGTCAGCACTAGAGTTTCGTGCCGCTACCTGTAAATACTATCTATCTTTTACATGTAGTCCCAACTCGCCACTGATTGAGCAAGTCCTCGAGGGCGACGCGTGCCCTATCGCCCTTATCTACATCGCTGCCCTTATTTGTCGCATGTCCTATCGATCTTCACAAAATGAACAACTTAAAATATTTTTAGCTTGCCTAAGTACTGGTAAAGTGTTTTCTAACAAACAAAGTAATTGCATACAGGATGTTACACAAAAGTTTCTGTTCTCTGAATCATTTTTCACCTTTGCGCGGGACTGTTGCATCGACCGTACAAATCATCTAAACAAAATACTTAAGCAAATGAAAAAACTGAACAGATATCCGCGAACATAGTATTTAAAAAATAGTACAATAAAATACCTAGCACTGAGTGAGAGAGAAAAGTTATGGATAATGATGGACTGAGTCACCCCTCAAGTTTATGTCCGTAGTAGGGAATTACATTACACTTGGTATAAACGTAGTGCCCAAAACGCACTGAATAATTACTCCTGCCGCACTCGCCCGTGAGCCAACTTCAAATTACAACCTATCTTTAGCATTATTTAAGATCTTTTGTACGTAACTAAGCGATTATACTTACAAAATTCTATCCTATTGTAACGCTATACCACAACAATGTTGCAAAGCAAATATGAAAGCGGGAGTTTTTATCCCGCTAAGTATCAGAAAAGCTGCGTTCGCGAGATTTTTTAATAAAAGAAAGTTTGCAGTTCTCGTCACAAAAGGGAGAGGTTGGCGGCTGCGCAGATGCAGGTACATTTCAAAGAATATGTTACAATTACAATTTAAGCAAATTGTAAGCTACAACGGAATAAAAATTACATACACACAAATTGCAATGTTCAACATTTTCTCTGAGAAGTTTTGATAGTAAAGAATAGAAAATATCAACCCAATCCAGCCTTATATAAAAAGCTGAAGAGTTTGTTTGTTTGTTTGAACGCGCTAATCTCAGAAACCACTGGTCCGATTTGAAAAATTCTTTCGGTATTAGAAAGGTACTTTATCGAGGAAGGCTATAGGCTATATTGCATCACGCCCGCGACTTCACTCGCGTGGTTAATGCGGGCGAAGCCGCGCGCTGCCTCTAGTAAAAAATACTTACGCTTATTTTAAAGCATTTGTGTAATAACAAATCTTTCCGTTTTATGTAACAAGGTAGGTACCTATATACCTAAGTATGCAAGACATAATGATCTTTCACAGATTTGTTTTGTTTTTACTTATATTGTCATGAACGTCAAACAAAAATGAACTAAAACACACGTTACTAACTAAAAATAAAATAGGTAACATTCCTGAATTCTCGCTCAAAAGAATAAACTTTCATAATGACTAAAACTTTTGCGTAATAAACACATTCCAAGGGTAGTTATTCAGTAGTTGCCCATGATACGGTTAGTTTAGTGCGTTGTAAAATTAACATAAACTACGGGCAGCGCGGTCATACCCTGTTATATCACGCTAAGATAAACAAGCTTTATTGAGAGAGTAGCTCAAATAACATAATAATGTGTAGGTAACTAACACATTATGATTCTACACTCGAATATGTACAAATTGTTTAATATAAAAACCATAAAAACAATAATCTACCAACTTTATTATTTTTTTGGGTAAATTATGACTAGGCTTTATGGGCTGTGTTTCCTTTGCATCAATTGACAATTACAAATAAAAAGAAAAAGAACACGGGAAAATAAAGCTTGGCAGTAAACAATAATTGCTTTTGGTGAATATTTGCATAGTAGGTTATTTTCTTTAATTATTTCCTTACATTTATTGAGAAAAGCACTATATGTACATGCCTCAGCGAGAATGGGATTGACGGACTCGTAATTATTGTAAAAAAAATCTCCTTTAGCAACTACCTGCTCAGAAATGTAGGCATTATTGTAGTAAAAAGAAGACACGAAGTTTCTAATTCTTGTCTCATGCATTACTTGGCCGGCCTAGATCAGGAAAGTAAGTAGGAAAATTAATTCCTGACCCCTACTCAAAACTGGTTAATTCATTAATGTAACTTGTTATGCACTCTTTGAGCATATTATTATGTATTTGACAACAATTTTATTAAAACGGTAGTATATAATCATAAAAGTAAAAAACAATAATCTACGGTTAGTTTTTTTAATTAAAAATTAAATATGACTGGGCTGTATGGGCTGTTTCTTTTGCACTAATTAGTAATTGAAAATAAAAAATAAAAAATGCGGGATAGCAGATTTTTTCAATAAACCACGTATAGTGATTACATACTCGTTGCAGTAAACATAATTGCTTTAGGTAAATATTTGCATAGTTAGTTATTTCTTTAATTATTCACTAGCACTATACATACCTCGGCGAAATTGGGATTGCCGGACTCGTGATTATTGTAACTGTTATTATAAAAATCTGCTTGTTCGGCAATCCCTAATTTTCCGGCCTCCACAGAAATGTACTATTTTTGGGAATAATTTATTATCTACTGTAACTAGGGAGTCAAGAAACGGAACTTTGTTATTTGCTTCTTGATTTATACTATCGGGTAAGTCTCAATAACACTAAATGAATCTTTTTTCAATACAAAAAATATACATCTATTTTTTTATTATTTATTGTTTTTGTTGCGTATTTTATACTAGATAAACCAATTAAAAAACGAGAGAAAATAAAAGCAGTAAGCACAGAGATGACATAAACTACGTCAGTAACTGTAATACTACAATATTATCCGCTCATTTTATCGTGACAAATAAAGCGAGCTTAAAACAAAACGTAGACTCGTGATTTCCGCATACTCAACGTTCTCTACAATGCAATATTCACACTTCGACGTTCCGTTTTACGTAACTATCGGATTTTTTGTTTTTCGTCGAATGAAGCGCTTCCGAGGGTTTTAAACGTGCTAAATTATTCGGTACGTCGTTGTCACTTTTTTTCTAATTCACACGCGTTTCTGCCATCTCCTTTGTTGTATATATCCATATTACCCACATAGGTTTTTATTTATTTACCATATTTCGTTTGGCTTCAAAAATAAAACATACAAACTATCAACAATTCACTAGATACAAATTGAGTCTCTGTAATGTTATAAAACTGTGTTCAACATGACAGTAACATACTACAGAGACCCCGGGATGCTGGAGTGCTGTTCTCAGTTCTAAAGAGTCTCCGCACTCGACCTGTTCTTAACACAATATCTTCAACAGAATAAACATGAAACAATATCAATAATTCACTTTTAGTATAAAACAAGGCAAACGAATCTACAGAAATAAAACGGATGATTGTTCGACATAACAAGTGCTTATTAGTGAGACTGCGGGCTGCTGGAGTGCCGTTCTCAGGCTTGAGAGCTTCGTCTCCGCACTCGACTGCGACGAAATTAAAATGAAATAATATAACTTTATTCTACCTATGATTTTGACAGTAGCTAAGTAAGTATTTTGTTGTGGAAAATCTCATGTGCACAAAGTAAATACACGTACTTTACACTAGCATATGTTATATTAGAAACAGGTACAGTAGAAGTATATAATGACTACGTACTAGTTGTTAGATTAACTACCTTTGTACCTATGTGTGAAAAAGATTCAACAAAAACATGCATGTTAATTATAAAATAACTATTAAGGGCTTCTTAGTGCCAAAAGTTGAAAATTTTACCATGCAAATAATTAAATTGAGCTAGTTTATAAGACGACCGTTTATGACGATATTAATTTGTTAAATAACGGTATACTAGCATCTCAATATCGCTATGAATACGAACCCTACCTAAATACTGAACACTTTATTATAAACTAGCCTTTAACAATTGAACCCTCCAATATTGAAGACATAAAACAACAAAAGCCTGCCCTCAAAAGAAAAACAAAGGTGCTAAGGAGCTGTTTCAATAATAGAGCCCCGTTTTAGCTGATTGCCGTTCCTCTGACCCCGCACTCTTTGTGTGAACACTCTGCTCGGAGTTGACGCTTCGATGAGGAAAAGTTTACATTAGTCGAATTGCAGAGAGAATTGGCGAGTTATTTGACAATCAAACGAGTTTGAGTCAAACGAGTCGTACTTAATGAGGTTATGTTTTTTTCCAACTCAGTTCCGTCTAGTTATATCTCCCGGCTCCATCATCAGAATAGCTCATTGACTCCATAATATTGTATTGTCATCTGACTATCATAAGTATGCAAAATTTTAACTCAATCGGTTGAGAACTACTGTTTAAAGATTGAGTTGCAAGATAAGACCTAAACAAACATACGTTTCGTCGTTATATGGTTAGTCATTTTTAAAGTTTTATATTTATTTTTTTATTATTTTCTTGCAATGCAATCTCATTGCAATAATAAAAAAAAAAAAAAAAAAAAAAAAAAATCTTCAAAAATGATTAACCAACCGATTTTTATTAATTTCTTGGTACTTACTAGTTAAATCATATAATATGTTTATTTCTTAAGATGTTATATAACACAAGTGAACAACATACTAATATCAACGTGTGACTAGCCCGTTCTACTTTACCAATGTACGGAATCAAGAGACTGTGTAGGTGTAATTTACACTTCTTGACTCTACTGCCCTGTCAACTCGACGAGCTACTACAATCGGAACTACGCTGCTGCGTTGTAGAAATTTATGTGTTTAACGCTCTCTTAAAATTCTAGTAGATATTCTGCAAACGGACTTTTTTACAAAAGGAGGTCGCGCGCGACTATATGTTCTGTAAAAAGCAAAAAATGTTTCTCACTAATGAGGCAGTGTTCCAGGTCCACAGTGCTGTGTTATTTTTCCTTGTAAAAAGTTTAGTACAACATACATACTTACTAGAACTTGATCAGAGAATTTTTAGCTTTTTTTGTCGATTAGATACCGATACTGTCATGCAAGTTTATACGGTCTCGTCCTGTGTACATACAGATTTCAAAACTACTAACCTGTACTAACCAAAAAGAATATACTCGTAATTTGTCACTTACACTTTCTCAAAAGTTCAATTTCTAAATTTCGAAGCTGGTGAGAATCGGACGCTTTTAAGATCACTTATGTTTCTTCGAAGTACCTATAAGAACATATTTTTGTTTATCGGCCTAAGCACTATTTTAAAAAATTTCAAGGTCTAGTGTTTTGGAATTTCATAGAAGCGAAGTATCATTTATGCTTACAACTACTACTTAAATTAAACCATACATCTGTGCACACATCGAAGTGTGTGTGTTCGCCTCTCAAGACACTCGAAAAGGCGAACGGGGGAGAGGTGCAGGGACGGGGAACGGGGACGCATATTGTACATAACCCTAGGAGTTTTCGTTTGTTTTGTAATACTCTGTGCCATAAATATAATTCTGAACAAAAGGCTTCTCCCAAAAAAGGTTGGCGATCGCAGGAGATAGTGCGCTGCTGCCCGTTCCGCACCTAGTCGCCTCTTACGACACCCATGATAGATTAATATAAAAAATGCATTTTTTAATAAATGTAAAATATAGCATTGGAAATATCTTTTAGCAAATTAATACAGGTGTCATACCAATGGAGTATCAGTAGTAATCAGTACTAAATCACAGCTCATGCTCTTTCCGCAGCGCTAGCACCGGAATCAAATGGCTGCGCAGCGGAAACGGACACGTTCCGGAACGTTATCCGAACGGCCCTTCCGCACATCTTTGGGTATAGAATCTATATGTGGCCACAGAATTATTGATGTTTGTTAGAACTAACGTTTGCGTAAGAGAGGAAAAGGTGAACAGACGACTCAGTTTGAAAAGAAAAGTAAGATTTCATCAAGGGTCCACAAAGAACAGAAACAGAGAAGGGAGGCTTTTACATAGCTAAAAAACCCAACGTTGTTTCTGTTTTTGTCTAGAGCACTTACTTGATGGTCCTGTAACGCAGTTTATACGAAATGAAGCTGTTTAACATAAATATTATCCAGTGGAGTGTAAGTAATAAATCAAATTATACAACTCATGTGATTTCCACTGCGCTAGCACCGGAATGGCCGCGCACCGGATACGGCCGCGTTCCGGGACGTTATCCGCACGGCACTTCCGTACATCCTCGGTATCTACTATAACTATTTCCAGGGTTTTAATATAGAAGCCCTGTTTATCATTTGTTCTATATTTAAAAGCCAGGGTCTTCTTGATGTAATTTATTTATTTATTAAATCTTTACTCACCACAATGGTAAAAAAGGTGTACTTAATTCAGGAAGTTCACTGAACTGCACGTTTTATAAGACAATCAGTAATGAATCTTCTAGCGATGAAATTTGTTTGATAATATCTGAAATTGAATTGAAATTGACTGATAATACATAAATTGATTTTATTCGCTTTATTTTTTAATTCTAAATTCTCTACCAGCTTTAGGAAAAACAGAAATAAATTCACTAGCGATAGACACTTGGTGGGAAATATGAAAGAGACGCACAAAATGACGATTTTTGGCAGAAATAATGAAGTAGTACCACAGATTACTAATAAGTTACTACGTAACAGATACATCACTTCCCTACAAACGCCAAATACCTACGCTTTATTTAACTAAACTTTCTAGCTGTCAAGCGACGCGAGGAAATATGAGCTTAACTGCTTTGACTCAACGGAGCGTTTTAAGTGCACAGCGGGCGATGACGTCGGCCGTTGTGAGATTACCTTAGGGTTGACTCAATATTGTAAAATACAAAAATGAACGTAACACATATTTATGAAATGAAATTTTATTAAAAAGGATCTATAGATGATTTGACTTTAAAAGTTGTGACGTAATAAGAGCGTGTGATTTTCATAGAAACTTTATAAACTGTGGATGTACCGTACATCGCAATGAGAAACATACGATATTGAGTAATTCGTTATAGCATACTTTCTAGTTCACGTAAATCGTTGTTTTATACTTTACTAGAGGAGCTCAGTGGCCCGCACTAGCACTTTCGCATGTAAAGCGGCATCGGGCGTGGTCCGCACTTGGATGGGTGACCACAAGTGGCATAAAAATTGAGCTCCTCTGTGCTTCGAAAGGCACGTATAAGCCATTGGTCCAGGCTGTCATATTGTATGGCAGTCGTTAAGCTATGTCAGATGCCTTTAGGCAGCCTGAAAAATCTGAAACCAGTGTTGGCCACTTACACACACGAAAAACAACAACACATACTATCTGGATACAGTACATTGATGTTAAACTTTCGACGTTCAGTAGGACAGTCAAACTTCATACCTACAAAATAATCTGATTGGACTAGACAGTACCAAATCCTATTCTATACGACTACCTACTTTTTAACGAAAAAAAAAACACTTACTTTCCTCGTCTTTTGGCAATGTGAAAAACGACAATTCTTTATTGGTTCTTTGATTTTGACATTGGAATACCGCACAATAATGTCTTGACATTGTTAAATAAAACGCTAGTTTATATTGTAAACAAACAATTCGCAGTAAGCAAGTCTCATGCACGCGACTACACAGGCCGGAGTGCGGCGCCCCTTTGCCACTTGGGCGTTAGAAAACACGGCTAGCCGGTAGGTACATTTTGAGCGATCATGATCGAGTGACGGAGGCCTGGTAGTACTAAGAAATAGTTGTGGCAGAAGTAGAAGATACAAAATTTACGAGATGAAGAAATGGAACCATTATGAAATTTCATTCTTATTTTATTGTTGGATGTACTTATTCTATTTAGAGTGTGGTATTTTTAACAATAAAGTAAATTCTATTCTATTCTAAGCTAAGGTGGTACCACCACTTGACCACCGCTCAGTCCGCTTCTTCGAACCCTCGGGCTATTATATCAAAGTAAGCAAATATTTTATTTTAGTAGTGTGGCTGGCGCGATAGGTACTGATCTAGTTTCACCGTAATTGTGCAACTGTGCAGGCAATGGTCAACAATGCAGAGTTTTGTCACACTCGGCGAACTTTCTGTATAATGGGCCATTAGCCCGTTACAACGATTTGTCGGTTTTTATTTATACTAGTCAAAGCCCGCGACTTCGCGTGGTTTTTCATCAGGCTGAACAACTTTTGCGACGGCGTCATTTTTATATTTTGTATCATTTAACTGGACCATTATAGTTCTGCATCAGGTGTGCCATTATCCATAATCAATTATTCTATATAGCCTGGGCAACAGGCTTAACAGCTATATTACAAAAAAAAAATATTCGAATACATACACATACAGTATTTCCGGAGATTAGCATGTACAAACAGACAGACATTTTTTTTATTCTTACTCTATTACTATGTCTCTATCGCCCCAAATTTATTTTTATGAAATATATTCAATGTACAGACACGTTTTTTTATTATTTTATTATATGTATAGATTTGTAATTCTAGACACAGCAACAGTAAGCTCATCGTCATCATAATCCAAGCGTTTTCCCGGTCACATCATCAGCGATAACTCTTCAGAGTCCGGGGTCCGCTACCTAACCTAGGTGATTTTGATTTGATGAGGTTACTGGTTTTTACACCGAGCGACTGCCGTCCGACCTCCGACACAAATACAGTAAGCTGTTTAGCGCTAATGACGGATTGGTACGGATATTAGACAAAACTCTGGTTTTGCTAAAAGTTTCTGATCATTATCAAGCTGCCACACGTAATCTGATCATATTGGGAACTGTTACATCCTCTGTATGATAGCTTAAATGCTGACTGAGCAGCCCTCCGGGCTTGCTCAGCAACCCCTCTGCCTTAGTAAGTCTCATAGGAAGCTCCGGCAGTCAGTCCGTGCTAAGACCTCTACCCGAGCGGTTGCCTAAAGAAATAATTATCTTGCTAGTGATTTTGGTTAAATAACCGTTTAAATGCTTTTACGCAGTGTTTAAAAATCTAAAAATAGTTTTTTTTGTAACTTTTAAACTCATCCGTTGCAGAACGTAACAAAACGTTTTCAGTAATTTTGATATTTTTCTTTTCCGCAAACTATAAAACTTAAATACTGTAAAAAAATAGTTAACTGTAACAAATGTAGCTCGTCAGCTTTTCCGCTCTATGGCACTATGTGCACTGCGTCAGTTGCGGTCAGCACTGCAGCCCACTGTCACACACGATGAACTCTGCTCTAGGTAGATACCACTTTAATAAATTCACTGTTATATTGTAATGGCTTGAACATTCTATGTAAAGAAGGTTCAAATAAACAGCTTGTCTGTTTTTGAAGTGAAAACTTCTTTAGCGGCGTTGTGCACTTTTTTTGGAATGGGTAAAAAATGTCAAACTCGCGTCAGGACACGTGACCTGATCGAAAATTCGTAAGACGGATGGAGAGTAGACAGCTGGCGCGGCGTAGGAGAGGGAGTATCCCCCTCTCTTTCTACGGCGCGGCGAAAATGTATGCCTGCGCCTGCTGTTTCGTTTAGGCGGCGCAGGGCGCTTGCGCGAATGTTCGTGTGTGTTTATGTTACAGCGTGCTACGCGCATCCATGGATGGTGACAGCTGATGGCTCGACCGTCTGTGTTGTGGCCATACTGCTGTGTTTTCACTTCTGCCGGCACTCCCAGAGTGCAACCCGTCGTTTTTTTTTTATAAAGAAATATATCACTAGGAGAATTACCGCGCGCCAAGGAGGCCCAAAGCAAAGAGCATATAATCACTACGTTGCCCAAAGCATACTAGTGTGTAACTAGTATGCAAAGAGATGTGACAAATACAATCGAAAGTTAGGGCTGATCCCAATCGACGAATTCCCTCCCACTTAACAGTACTTAACTAATTTTACTTTACAGATGAAGCACAGCAGATTTATTATATCAGTATCTTGCGTATACTTAGTACATTACTGAGAACAAATTACAATTTACATAGCTTAAAAAAAAACGACGGGTTGCACTCTGAGAGAGCCGGCAGAAGTGAAAACTTGAATATTAACGTTGTGCATTTTTGATATTTTGGAATGGTTAGGGAATAATTTTGCACGAATTGCTTTAATTATCAGTATAAAATATTTCAAATCTTTTCTGAACCACAGTCTGTCACAAATGTCACAAGCATGACCAAATTCATTTTCAACAAAATCATTTTCAAATACACAGCAGTATGGCCACTACACAGACGGTCGAGTCATCAGCTGTCACCATCCATGGATGCGCGTAGCACGCTGTAACATAACACACACGAACATTCGCGCAAGCGCCCTGCGCCGTCTTACGAATTTTCGATCAGGCCACGTGTCCTGACGCGAGTTTATAATTTTTTACCCATTCCAAAAAAAGTGCACAACGCCGCTAAAGAAGTTTTCACTTCAAAAAGTAACTAAGTAATTACATACTTCGATTACAAATTGGTTTAGGTAATACAAAACGAATGTACGAGTCGGCTCGGTAATCGTAATTTATAATTTGTAATTTAGTTTAGTAATAATAACCCTAAGAGTACCTAATATTAAGCAAAGAGTAAAATTTTAATGAACTGCGATCACGCATAAGGCGGATTGCAACACTAGGCCTCATCATTAAAATTTTATTAAGTTTACGCCTTTTAAATACACTTTAAATTTTGTTTTAAATACATAGATAAGTACTTAGAGTTTAATAATTTTTGTAATTGACTACTTTATTATTAAGTAAATGAAGCTGAAAAAAAGATAAATAAACTTGGCGTGACGCAAGACTTGAACTCGTAATCTTTCATATCGGTACCTGAGTGGAGATATGTACATAATTAAAACTTGTGTTTTTGTTCTTTTCGTATATGTAAGTGACCAACACTAATAGTGTCAGATTTTTCAGACTGCTAAAGAGCATCTGACATATCTTGGCGACTGCCATACAATAATTTCAGCCGGGATAAAAGGCATTACGTGCTTTCTTAAGCACGGGAAAATTACATTAAAAATTTTCATGTTTATAAATAGTTATTCTAATTTAATACTCGCTTATAACAAGCATGTGAATTCTGTCACATTTTTCTTCTAAACTTGTGTCCTCAACTGCATTTATTGAGCGCCTCACAAAAATAAAGTGATCCAATTGTTACAGTACAGAAGTTCCAACGTCGGAAACAAAGGCAGTATTTGTCGCCTTTCCTGCGGCAAGCAATTCCTCAGGCGTCACTCCCTCGGCTTTGTTGTGAACATAAAGTCAAACGCTAAACATTTTCTTATACATATGCAGATATTTCCATGCATTTTACTGAGACCACAGCAACAAGGTTGGGATTTTTGCAAGACTTGCAATAATATTATTAAAACTTAGATAGATAGATAGTTTATTCACAAAAACTGCATCACATACAAATAAACTTACAAACTATAACTTATCCTAAAAATTTTAATTTATATACACTATTACATTTATAAATGTATGTGCTGCAGCAGTGCAAAAAGGCCAAAACTCAGCGTGGTTAGCCTGTGAGGCGACACACTGGTTTTCAGTTTTAACCTAAGGCAAAAATACGCGGGAGGTTTAAAGTAGTTATATATTATGTAGCCTTACCTAGTTAATAAATTAAAATATATTGAATTCAAATAGGATGACCAAATAAAAATAATGTTAAACAATAATATAATACAAAACAATTAATAGTTAATAGTGAGCCCAAAGAAAGTTATATTTTTTATTTTTTCGGTGCTGCAGCCGTTCCTTGCCTGCGACGAAATGCTTTTTTTTTATTTTTTTTATTAATTGTGTTTGGCGGATGAACCTACCATTCAGATCCTCTGTTTATCCAAAATAACGGATCTGTAATGGATTTTGAAAACTTTTTTGGACTGAGAGTTTCTCAGTGGCGGTGGAATATTGTTCCAACACTTCGTCGCATTGTAACGGAAGCTGCCTCGAAATGCAGCAGTTTTGTGCCTTTGGGGTATTAAGATACTCGAAATTCGCGTCGACCTGTGCTGCCTAGCTCCACGAGGTTGTCTAAACTGCAGTTTACCAAACAGATACTCAGGAGTCTTGTAATAAATAATATCGAACATAAGAGTCGCAAGATGCAGCTGCCTTCGGGAGTCCATGTTCAGCATGCTGGCACTGTTGATGTAAGGTGTAATATGGCTGCGTGGAGGTATATTAAAACAGTACCGACAGCAGGCATTCTGTACACGTTGTACTAGTTTTTGAGTCCTACGCAGCAACCTGGGGCCATACACTACATCGCCATAGTTAAGTTTTGACAAAACTAGGGACTCACACAGGGTGATACGAACCTGCTCAGTTAGTAAATGACGTAATTTATACAGCACCTTAAGTCTATAAAAGCAGGATCTAGCAAGACTTATCATGTGATTCTCAAATCTAAGTTGACAGTCAAAAGTAATCCCAAGATTCCTGGCCTCCTCCACCCGCTGTATATTCTGACCAAGTACATCAAGAGTAGGGTTAGCATGTAAAATCTTTTTGACCTGTGTGTTGGTGCCTAGAACCATGAACTTACACTTTTGTGGGTTAAGCACCAACGCGTTTCTGGAAGACCATGATGCCACTCTATCCAGATCCTCCTGCATCTTTAAAATGGCAGAGGAAATATTCCCTGGTGAGTCAGATATATACAGCTGGATGTCGTCGGCGTAGCAGTGATATCTGCAATTCTTGATCTCTTTTGTTACATCAGCAATGTAAATGGAGAACAACAAAGGACCCAATATAGATCCTTGTGGAACCCCGCGATGCACTGGAGCTGGAGAAGAAAACGAGGGCGTATCATGTTCCTTCGCAATCTTTACCACTTGTGACCTACCATTCAGATAACTATCAAACCACTTGATAGCGTGGTGGCCAAAACCGTAGTACGCCAACTTTGAGAGAAGGAGCGGGATATAGATACTATCAAAAGCGCGAGAGTAATCAAGTAAGGACAGTACAGTACCATGGCCAACGTCTTGTTCCGCTAGAATATTGTCTGTTACGTCCAGCAAAGCTGTAATTGTACTTCGACCCTTACGAAATCCAGATTGTAAGTCCGGTAAAATGTTGTTTTCTTCAATATATTTAATAAGCTGTGCGTAGATGGCTTTCTCTAAAATTTTAGACAGGAAAGGTAAAATACTGATTGGCCTAAGGTCTCCCAGCTCTGCGGGCTCATTGGTTTTAGGGATAGGGTTAACAATAGCCTGCTTCCAGCAATTAGGTACAACGCCAGTAAGAATAGACTTATTAATTATTTCAGTAATTATTGGAAGGGTATGCGATAGAGTTAGTACGATCATATCTTTACTTATGTTAATGTTTTACTTACTTGAGATGACATAACTAAGATTACTATCTCGATCTACGTAATAATAATAAGCGGGATAGAATCAATCCGTAATGCGATCACAGAATATTTAATTAATTTTCTACTCCTGTACTGTTATCTGTGTTTTATAAGGTCCCGAATACTAATATAAGAATACTGATAATATGATTTCAGAAAAAAGTCTATACTCTATTCCTCATAATAGCACAAGTGTCGTTATTTCGCCAAAAAGATACGCTTTTGCGCTTAACCATTAAACCTACAATTTTTTTTACTACAGATTTACCATACTGCCAACATAAAAAATACTTTTTTTAGCATAGTCACTAAAAAGACGTCAATTTAAAAAATATAAAGTTTATCATAGACCAAAATATAGATATAGACAAGGAAGGATATAGATAACTACCTAACATATGGACGTCAAACATATTTTTATATTTTTCTTTGTTTGTTTTTGTATTTTAATTAGTAAATATAGTCGTATAAAAAGTATTGTATGCAACGTTGTATAAGTACGTCAAAAAATGCTCGACGGCGTCTTCTTACGATGCTCGCCAAGGCTCACATCGTAACCGTAAGGCGCCACTCGTATTTTTTGACCGTTCTTATGCAACTGTTGCATAATAGTATTTTATGCAACAGTTGTATAAGAGGGTTCAAAATATGCGAGTGGCGCAGGTTACGATGCGAGCTTTAGCGAGCATCGTAAGAAGACGCCATCGAGCATTTTTTGACGTACTTATACAACGTTGCATACAATACTTTTTCTACGACTATATTTACTAAATGAAATACAAAAATAAACAAAGAAAAATATGAAAATGTATGACATCATTTATGTTTGGTAGATAATAGGCATCTATGGTAAACTTTATTTTTTTTAATTGACGTCTTCCTAGTGAATATATCACGAATATATTAATAAAACGTTTTTCTTATGTTGGCAGTATGATAGATTCAAAGAAAAAAAAAGTTCTAAGTCTATGGCTAGGAGTATCGTTTTGGCGAAATAACGATACAAGTGCTGTTATGGGGAATAGACTATAGACTTTCCTGAAGTCATAAATAATCAATGTTCTTATAATTGTGTTCGTGACTATGTAAAAGGCAGATAACAGTAGAGGAGTAGAAAAAATGCTATATTAATATTCAATTAGTTTTGTTATTATAAGTAAGCCCTGTAATAAACTCTTGAACAAACCCTTTATTCTAGTTTTATTTAGTCTTTAACACGTTATTAACAATCTTTATACTCAACGCACTTGCACCTACCTAAGGTTTTAGCTGAAACGCGTGTGCGAGGACGGAGGGCGCATATTGCGCGGGACCTTAGGAGATCTTCTGTAGGTAATACTTATATTAATTCTGTAACGCGATACAAACTTTATATGATTTGATATCTGATAACTGCCTCCGTGGTGTAGTGGTTAGAGCGTTCGGCTCATACCCGGAGGTCGCGGGTTCGATTCCCGGCGGGGGCAACGACTTTGTGTTGTTGTCCTAGTTTGGTTAGGACATTGTAGGCTGATCACCTAATTGTCCGATAAATAAAATGATCCGTGCTTCGGAGGGCACGTTAAGCCGCCGGTCCCGGTCACTGTCTTTGACATTGGTCGTTACCTAAAACCATGTCAGAGGCCTATGAGGCGGTTTAAAAACTCTGACACTAGTGTTAGTCACTAACACACACGAGAAGAAGAAGAACTTTATATAATTTTATCAACGGTGATAAATTATGCTACGTGAAAGTTTTTGAGTTTATCTTTCGTGCATTTTATCATCATCTGACTTATTCTTGTATTGGTGGTTTTTACATGGTTTCCACTACCGAGCATTACGTCCCGTAGATTCTAATCACAAGACTTATATGTTTATGCATAACTAGGAGTACAAAGACAATATAATTTAGCCTCAGGATGTAGATAACGCCGGAACTGTCCGAAAGGGACGCAAGCGCGTAACAAAAGCGTCAGGAAAACTATGTTTAACATGTTAAATTAGTAAGTATCCCTTTGTATTTGCTGATGACATGTTTACATGTTTTATAACATAAACTAGCTGCGCCCCGCGGTGTTGCCCGCGGTGAAAGTACCCTATGTGTTAATCCAGGGTGTTAGCTTCCTGCCTATTACATTTTATCAAAATCGGTCTAGCCGTTTGCGCGTGAAGAAGTAACAAACACAAACACACTCACACTCACAACTTCCACCTTTATAATATAAGTGTGATGACTAAAATAATTTATGACAAGGATTTTTATTTACTTAGTTTCACCATTATGTTTGTAATTGTTTCCGTTACTATGAAATCTATTTGAGTTATGGTTATGGGTAAAAAATAATATATAACAAAACTTGAGAGGTGTCAATGGACCCCCGGATGGAACAAAATTCCTTTCGATTAATAAGGAGAGAGAGAGAGAGATAGAGAAACACGCGCATGCCGCACGGCTTACAACTATAGCAAAAAGTGTCGTTACAACTTTTGGTCTTAATTTTTTCCGTCTAGCCTCCTTTCGGAACGCGCGATAAGGAACTTCGTTCCAATAATAGGCCACGTCGCCAGACTTAATATTTGGCCAAAACGTGCAGCAGCTCCTAGGTCCCCATAAGCATTTATTGGCTAATATAAAAACATTATTATTATTACCTATACCTAGAGGCTTTATACGCTTTAACTTATGTAACCTCAGAGTGCAGATAACGCCCGAGCTGACCGGAAGGAGAGCGAGCGCACCGGAACTGTCGGCGAGTTATCACACTACGTTACATTACAGTGCAGTTTTCACAGGATATCAAATTTACAAGAAACATATTACAGTACATAACCCTCTGGGATTTAATACTATCTTTATTTGAAATAATTCGTTGAAATGGCAGTTGGCGGGATACAGGGCGGCGAATCGATTCTAGCGAAAAAAAGGTTCTAGCAAAGCGTGGGATACTCACCTAACACGGTAGTGAGACGACCAGGGTCGCTAGAAAGCTGAAGCGAGGCCTATTTCCAGCATGACCACTGATTTAGTTGCGTTGAATAACATGTTATGTTCCGACGCATACCTCTCGCAGATTTCCAGTAGGCGTCTTATAGCGGTAATGGAGGGTGCCAAAATTACCATGTCATCAGCGTAACATAAATGGTTTATACATACGCCATTCATATAACAGCCGACACCAGATTGGGTCAGCCGGGTACTGAGCTCGTCCATGTATAGGTTGAACAGCACTGGCAAGCTTGAGCCACCCTGTCTCAGACTACTGTACTTATACCTATACCTAGAGGCTTTAAACGCTTTAACTTATAAACGTATAAAGCTGCGCCCCGCGGTGTTACCCGCGTCGAATGTAGCCTAATCCAGGGTGTCAGCTCCCTGCAGGCTACACCTACCTTCTCAAATGACCAAAAGTAAAGACGTGCCTTTGTTTCTATTTACCTTTCGCCCCGTCACCGTAGGAGCCCTACTTTATTACTGTCGCCTCTATCAATGTCCTCCATTGTCCTGCAGCGGACGTATATTCTCATTCCTCGCGTATGCAGCGCTGCAGCTCGCTAAAAGCGTATGTACTCTTACTAATATTTTTACAACTTACCAAACATAAGAACGTGCCTTTGTTTATATTTAGTTTCCCTTTCAAAGCTTGTCACCGTAAAAGCCCTACTTTATCACTGTCTCCTCTATTAATGTTCTCCATTGTACTGCAGCGGACCTTCTCTTTTCTCACGCAGGCGGCGCACCAACTCTCTAAAAGCGTATGCACTGGTTACTAGTATTTTCCTAACTGACCAAAAACATAATGATGTGCCTTTGTTTCTATTTAGTTCTACTTTCAAAACCCTTTCGCCCCGTCACCGTAGGAGCCCTACTTTATCACTGTCGCCTCTATCAATGTCCTCCATTGTCCTGCAGCGGACGTACATTCTCATTCCTCGCGTATGCAGCGCTGCAGCTCCCTAAAAGGGTATTCATGTCGCCGCTAAACTTTTCCACGCAGAGAGAGGTTTTACTTTACGTGACCGATACTGCCTTTTAGATAGTTCAGTTGCAGTTGCATAGCGATTGAAATAAAATACCGGTTTTGAGCAATTTTAGTCTTTTTAGATAATTCAGTTGCAGTCGCATAGTTATTGAAATAAATAACCGTTTTTTTAGCAATTTCATTCCATGTTTTTTGTTGAAATATTTAGTATGCGTTAATTTGGTAAAGTACCTACTTACCTACTGTTACCCAATTTAATATTTAAGTACTTATAGTTACATACCTTCCTACGTATAACCATATACGTAATCAATAGTATTTATCTGGCAAATTGACATAACATCAGCATTTAGCAATTTCGAAGGCAAATCCCGTCATTGCGTTGATCATATTAGCTGATTGCGATCGTTTAAATAATCATATTAATATTCAGGTCAGTGCACCGTACTCTGCACACATCAATAATCGTAATTGTTCAGTGATTTGCGCATATTGATAAGCTGTACCTCGAATCATTGAAGATGTCGTCTCCGGGATTAAAGATCATGGCCTGACTTTGCTGAAACATCAAAAAGTTCAAAATAAAAACTCAGCAAACAACTTTACTCAATAAACATTATAATATATAGAAATATAAAAAAATACATTCACAGAATACATTACATGGGTAAATTAAGAATAATGATCTAGTTCAAAATATATCAATAAAATTTTAGAACCTAGTTCTAATTATTGATTATTATAATTTCAGCAATGTTTCATTAGATCGAATAACTGACTAGATATATGTTTTTCTTAAAAGATTCAAACTTTTGAAATTTTCATGCATCACGCGTGTATATCATTAACGTGATTCTATTTTATGTGAAGACTTAAATTTTTTTTAATTCAACATTGTGTTTCTTGAGAAAATTGCTCAGAATTACTTATTCTCTATTTTGGAACATAATCGAAATTCCTGTATAAAGTAAACCAATATTCGGATGATCTAATCATAATGCTAGCTAAAGGTTTTTTCAACTTATAATTCGTGAATGAATAAACAGCCTCAAAGGCTTTCGAGGTTTCTCTAATTTCCTTTAAAAAAATGTCGGTCTTTTTCGTTTGAATATTTGTGCTATAAATAGGGATTCAATTTATCCATTCATCAAACTCCGACAAAGTTTTTTTGAAAATTATACTTAGCTATATTTTTACTACCCTTCCGCTCTTTGTGTCTTTTATTAACGTGTTTAAAAATTCTAAAAGCAGATCTACGCATAAAAAAAATCATTTCACCAAAATTGATCTAGGATCTAGTCATTCATTTGCAACCAAAAAAGCTTTTGTAATGCATAAGTACACTTTTACGTTTTTATCTTCAATGTAGTACACGGAACCTAGGACCCTAAACGACTAAGGCATCGGGTGTATATTTTCGTAGTCTATCTACTCACCATAAATCCTTATTTTGCTTAACACTTGAATATCATTTTTAGTAACATTTTATTACATCTACGCAGAAACAGGCGCTAAGTGTCTGAATATAGTGACAGTGCTAGTAAGTGGTAAGCATTCAAAGCGATTTATACTTAAATAGGGATGAAAATGTAACAACTTATTCGAGCGACTGCGATTTACTCGCTGCGGAAATCGGAGCGATGCTCCGTGGCCGGTCTAATGGCCCCCATTCAACGTGCGGCGTGGCGCGGAGTGATGACACTCGAGGGAGACTGCACATTGTAAACGATCATATTTACAATTCAATATAGAATGGACGAGAAACCTATGACTGATACTTCTTCCAGGTTCGACCTCCCGTCAAAGCAAGTTAGTTGGAAAATGGCCTTTTTAGGGTTCCGTAGTAAACAAGGAACCCTTATTGCTTCGCCATGTCTGTCTGTCCGCGGTCCTACTCAGAAACTACAAGAACTAGAAAGCTGTAATTTGACATGGATATGTATATTAATCATGGCGAAAAAGTCGTAAAATAAAATCGGGAAAAATATTTTTTTTAGGTTAGCTGCCATACAAGTAAAGAGGTAGTCAATACTTGTGGCGACCTCTACGCCACTACGAGGAACTAAACACCACAAACAACAATGAACGCAACAATACCTAGTTCACAAGAATCACACGAGATGGCGCCAGCAGATTCCACATCTCGATCTCAGAGTTCTGGTTGCAACTGACTATATATACAACCTCCGACAATACACCGTCGGAGCCGCGGTTCCCCAGGCGCAACACCATGCCTGGCGGGAAGATCTTCCCTTTGTGGCGGTCGAGCATATCACCTCGCTCCCGCTACAGTGGTGACCCCGACGTGATTGGAAGCAACCGTCTCCATCATCAGCAGTCAAGCAGCCTTCTTCAGCACCATCGAACTCTGTCATCATCGTTCCTCTCTCTCACTCAATGTTGGTCAGCAGCAGCATCAGCAGTCTCACAGCAAGCCAGCAACAACGGGTCAATCATCAGGTCCATCGCAGCCGACTCACCAAGCTTCCTGGTCCTGATCCCAAGCACCCACAACTCACTCGACGACTTCAGCGACCGGCGCATCCCCCGCAGCATCGTACCCTGGATCCGAGGCATCTACTCTCCAGCGTAGCACTCCGGCAGGACATCATTCCGGCGGCGCCAACAAGTCGACAACGCTCAAGACAGTCTCGACTCACTGCAGACTACGAGCACGCTTAAGACAGTCTCGACTCACCGCAGACTACGAGCAAGCAATCCACTTCCGACTCACTGGAAGGCTCCCGACTCACTGGGACAAGAATCATCTGGCACTTGCAAGCTACTATATAAAGCACAGACTGCACTTGGAAAAAGCTATCAGACCTCCGGTCTTGGGAGGGAGTCCTGTGGCGACCTCTACGCCACTACGAGGAACTAAACACCACAAACAACAATGAACGCAACAATACCTAGTTCACAAGAATCACACGAGATGGCGCCAGCAGATTCCACATCTCGATCTCAGAGTTCTGGTTGCAACTGACTATATATACAACCTCCGACAATACACCGTCGGAGCCGCGGTTCCCCAGGCGCAACACCATGCCTGGCGGGAAGATCTTCCCTTTGTGGCGGTCGAGCATATCACCTCGCTCCCGCTACAATCTTAAACGAATAGTGGCTATTCGAAAGAAATTAAAAAGTAAGATATAAGTACCTAATGTCATAGTATAGTACGATAATGTGAGTGCCTTTAACCTTATAGATAGTTATTTATATAGGAAATCTAGGTTTTTGAATTAAAACTTTAACAATACAGTTTATTCTTGTACGGTACGATGTCAGGGATTCATACGTGTAAAGCCACAATGCTAATGGCCTCCATTCACGGTGCGAGTGACACTCAAGGGAAACGGCACAAAGCATGTGGTTGGATAGAGCTGTAGACTTACACAAAAATCCTAGCTAAAAGGTTTGATTATCTATATATAGTATATAGGTATAATAATCTAAGGCTGTGTGTGAGATCTATATAGAGTCGGTATCTATGTTTAGCATAATATTAAACAATTTTATAAAATAGCTTTGTTTATAAACATTGTTATAAGTTTAGCTTTAAGTTATAAGTTTAGCTATAGAGAAAACACTACCTACAGAATTAATTGCTGTAGGTAGTGTTTTCTCATGCAAAGTTTTAGAATACCAGCCTCTTTCTGATCAAATCATGCTGCCTAGAAATCTTACTACACTAAGATTGCCTAGAAGCATTCTGATAGAGATTGCTGTGCGACAAAACCGCCTTTTGTATACATGTGTCTCACTCCATACATGTACCTATACCTATTTTATTACCTTTTTAATAATTTTGGATAACTGTATGAATAAAAAGGTCAATTAAATAACGTCAATAAAAGTTTGTTCAGTTACACATTAATAAAACCGTTGTGGGAGTGCTACCTCCTTAATAAAAAGCAAGCCCATCAAATACTTAAAAAGTTCGAAATAAAAAGTTTTATTTGCGCGTATGCTTACAGTATGTTAAAAAAACTCGGTTTCTCCCATCACTGAAATCATTAAAAAAAATCAGCGGCTCCATACAAAAATAAATACGTAGGTACCGTTTCAAAATGTATGAAGCTGCAGATATTTTTCGCGATTTCAGAAATGGGAAAAAACGATAAATGGAACCTGCACAAGCTACCCAACATTACCTTAACGGATCGGACAGGGTTTTTTTAACATATCTTATACCTTTAAACAAGCAATTCTTGTATATATATTTATATGTTTATAAATTTCTGTGATCTCGAAAACGGCTCTAACGATTTCGCTGAAAATTGGTATACGGGGGTTTTCAGGGGTAAACAATCGATCTAGATTAGTCTTATCCGCCGCCAGAAAGAGTGTTACAGGTTCGAATCCCACTCGGTGACTTACTTTTGTTTTTTTATGTTCAAGTTTAAGAATATATATGTCGGCGAGTTCAATATAATCCCCTTTATTATTGGTTAAGTTGTGTAAACAGAAAGTTGTTTACTTCAAAACATAACTGATATAATTTCAAATGTTTCGACAAGTATAAAAGCGGTCGCCCTAGCGACGAGCGTCTCAGTCTTGTGCGGACCGCCGTACTGTGAACATCTCCTTTGTGTAGTGTGCTGTGGGCTTGGCCATAACTTCTTTAATTGTGATTGTTGTAATAGATGAGGATTTGGTAAACCGATTTATTACAATGATAGTTGTTTCAGCTAGACGATAAGCCCAGGTGGACACAGATTCAATTACTGTGTGGGCCAGGGGTATTCAGACACATGTGGTTGGAATCCATGATACAGCGCGAGGCGGAGCGCTGTATTTATCGTCACACTTTTAGTGAGTTCGGCGTAGGTCATCTCCTGCTCCGTCATCAGAAGTTGGATCTGAATCTTTTGCCCACTTGAGTGAATCCATGGGAGAATAGGGGTGAAGAGTTCGACAGGGTCCAAAGAGCGTGATTATAATTGGTTCGTCTTTGAAATTGTCCAGAGATGATGGACCCGTATTTTCAGTTTGCCAGAGGGGTAAAAATTCACAAGGATACGGAGCGTCAAGGTTCTTGAGTGAGGGCTTGCGGAGTCACAGTAAGGTAAAATCGTGCTTGAGTGTGACGTCACGCAAAATTTCAATGCCCTGTATTTTTGTCATTTTTAGTTCCTCAGAGAAAGGAAGGGTGTACAAACTACAGTGTTGTTTGATTGTCTAACCGATGGACCAAAAGTGTTTTTCCATTCGTCATGCCTATTCTGGATAACAGGAACCTGTCTATTTATTAAATAATCGTATGGCTATTATTACAGTCGTTATTCTGTATCTATTGTATTGCGTCTTTTTGCAGGGTGAACCAGTCTTCCGGCAGTCTCGAATAATGTGGTCCATGTCCTATTCAGGCGCGCCACATCCGCAAGCTGGGGAGTCAATCCAGTCGCACCAGAATTCAAACCATCTAGTTCGTCCCCATCCAGTTCTCATTCTGTGGAGCTGGCATCTGCGTGGGAGAAAGAACTCTGAGAGTTTTTCAGTGGGGTTGATGGTTGTATCCACATAGGTGGATTCAAATTCTATTCTTTTTGATGGTAAAGTGGTTTTTCAACAGTCAATCCTATAGAGCTGGTGTCGTGACTTCAGTCTGAGCCTTTTTAATAGTTTTTGGATGGAGTTTAGCAGTGCAATGTGTCGATAACTTTTGGGGTCATTGACGGCTCTGGTTTTAGTATCGCAAACCATCCTGTGTTGCATATGGTCTGTGTAACAAACGTCTGTGTGACAAACGTCTGTGTGACAAGCGTCTGTGTGACAAGTGTCTGTGTGACAAGCGTCTGTGTGACAAGCGTCTGTGTGACAAACGTCTGTGTGACAAATGTCTGTGTGACAAAGCGTCTGTGTGACAAGCGTCTGTGTGACAAGCGTCTGTGTGACAAATGTCTGTGTGACAAACGTCTGTGTGACAAACGTCTGTGTGACAAACGTCTGTGTGACAAAGCGTCTGTGTGACAAAGCGTCTGTGTGACAAAGCGTCTGTGTGACAAAGCGTCTGTGTGACAAAGCGTCTGTGTGACAAGCGTCTGTGTGACAAACGTCTGTGTGACAAGCGTCTGTCTGTCAACCGTCTGTGTGACAAGTCTATCTGAATGGCAGCCGGTCTGTGTGACAACCTTTAGCACCAGTAATGGTGCTAACGAGAGTGAAGCGATCAGTGTAAAGATACCTAACGTGTGTTTAGTTTCAGCTACTTCTGCAAAGTTTCTAAAGTGCTAACAAGTGAACCATAGCTGCAGGCCACGTATTGCGGCCGAGTTGGAGTCAGCGGCAGTGCCGCAGGCGCTGGAGATTCCTGGTGAAGTGAGGTGAAGTGAAAAAGCGAGTTGATATCGTGTGTATTTCTGTGTCGTAACCTTATCTGCTGAATTGCAATGATAACCTGGTGAGTTTTTATATTTTTTTCGATTTAAGAGTAGAGCAGAAAGCAATTTATTTCAAAACATTTAGTTTTAAAACATAAAGTAGAATAATGTCTAGTCTTTTGACCACTATGCAAGCAAAAAAAAAAATTATGATTTCGCTATTTTAAATAAGAACGTGTAGTATCTGCTAAGCTTAGTGACTTGATCTTATCGTCATGAGTTGATAGATGAACTGAAGGTGGCGTATGTCACTGTTAGTCGGAGCTGGCAGTGGCGCCAATTAGTATCCTAACAAAAAGTCTAGTTTGAGTATTTTAAATTATAATTTTTAGCGTTTTATAAGCTTACGTGTGAATACTGGTGTAAAATGATAGCTATTAGGTACGTTACGTACTTCATTATTCGTAAAGTTGGAGAGATAAGTTCTCCTAGCCTTTGCCTAGTATTGGACTCAAGATAAGCTAAATATTATAATAACTTTTATAAAGATTATTATGAGATAATGACCAGGGTGATGATGATGATATTGGTAATGAAGAGATAGTGATGACGATGAAGATATTATTGATAAAGAGGTAGTGATGATGAAGAGGTGACGGCGAGCCTACCATGATGATGATCATGGTGATGACTTTATTTAAAAGGACCCTTCACCGTTTACTATGTGAGTAATAATATTTTACCATTAATTTATTATTTACTGTGTTTTAGGTTAACTTAAGTAAAGTCCCGTTACTTGAGTAAATTTTAATCTGGATAGTTAAAGTCGAGTAAATATTGTGATATTGTAGCCAAATTCAAAAATATCGTACTGATAAGCAATGTTATTTTTATTGTTAGGAAGTCCGTAGAAAAAAGATTAAGTTGCAAACGCTTTAACTGTATTCTAGTCACGCTTTAGTGTAACAAAAGTACTGTAAACGTTTGTTTTTGTTGACAGTTGGGTATTTTCCTGAGCCAAGGATGAATTATTTTGTGGTGTTGGCGGGGTTAAGTGTCGCAAAGTAGTGTCGCTTGCCTTTGAACGTATCCATTTTAGCGTAGTTTTGGATTTATCATTGCGGAAGGGCTGATGGTGAAAGCGTCGTTTGGCTCCGGGGGTCTGTGTCATCATCTGCCTGTATTTCATACAAAGTCCCAGTGCAGTCGAAGTGCAAACAGTGAAAACTGTTTGTTTTTACGTTTGGAGGAGGGTGTTTGATTTGACTTGTTGGAAAATAGCGTATATTATCTACCCAGTTGACATTTATTTTTACATCTTCTTCTTATCGTGTCGGTGGCTTGAATTTTTAATTTTGTTCTTCGAGAACGTTGCCACTTTTACGCTTTCCTCCGAGGCAGAGTATAGGTCTAGCACGGTACAGCTGGTAGGGCATAGAGGTGATCTAATGATCTAATCGTCATGTCCACAATCGCCCTGTACTTCTGCTTGGTCTATCGGCCTACTTCAGTTCGGAGGCAATTCAAGCACCTCCAAGTAGCCCATGGCAGTTTATGACCTGGCGGTAGCGCCTCTGATGGTTGGATGTAATCGGGGGGTGGAGCATACTGTTCGCACCACATTCTAAACCTAGATAATTCCGGTTGTTCTTACGTATAACTACTTGAATCATTATGACGATTTTTCACCTGTTCAATTATTTGAAAAATCGAGATGCTTTCCGGGCATGAAACTCAAAGCAAATACACAAGTGTTTCCGTGATAGGTTGAGAAGGATGCGGGAGCCAGAGAAGCTCATTAGGAAGACAGAGGATAGCATTGCAGAAGGCTTTTTTGCCATAGGTAGAGTGATGAATTGCATTGTTTGTTTTGTTGTGACCGTACTAAAGTTGACCCGTAGTCCGTGAGTGGGCAGTATGCGGTCGGCTCTTGTGGAGGTCGAGTTTCTGGATGAAATCATAAGGTCAAATGGACCTGGTGATCACAGGTGGTAATACGCGTTATAGTGTGAGGACAGCGATGGCAATTCTGATCTCCGATGATTTTGAGCTAATGCTTAATGTTTTGTTAATATGTCTTGGTGATCTCTTCTGAGTTCTGACTCAATTAATAATTACTGTATCTTTTTTTTTTAACATCGTGAAAATGTAGAATTTTTATTAGTTTTGACTCAATTTAATTGTCATAACTGGTAAAGGGAACATGTGATTAATAAAAACTTTTAACATGCGATCGCTGAATATTGACATGAAGTTTTTAGTATCCGATTCAATGTAAAGATTTATCGATGTTCATTGCTTGTTTTGAGTTTATTATAGATTGTTTAAACCATTATAAAAGGTTAATTATTGCAGAAATTAAATAAATACAGTACACAATAATTAATTTCACTAAAAACTAATTAACCTACTTAATTAAAATAATAAAACAAGAACTAAAATATAACAACCCAACAAAAAAAAACTATTAAAAAAAAACATTATATTAAATAAATAAAATAGACCCTACATCACCACGATCGCAGGGCAGGGTAACTAAGATACAGGCAGCATTGCCTCGTTGTATAGCAAGACTTCTAACAGAAATTAACTAAAGCTTCGTTTTGGTCAGGTTTGGCCGAACGGTGTACCATTTATGCTTTGTGTTGATCTTAAATATGAAACCCGAGGACGGGTTTACTGTCAAGATGGCAGTGTCGACGAGTTAAAAATAGATTCTTTTGAATTGATTCATGAATTTTGTTGATTCGAATGATTGAATACGTAAGCAATGCGCAAAAAATCCCTTAGTCATGATTTCTTTATAATTATTCCTGTACGAATATTGGCTGAAAGACAAACAAAAGACCGGTTCAGAAAAGTAGTATTGTGGCACTCTAGAGTAGAATTTTGGCGAGTTTAAATTTTGTTATAGTTTTGTGAGACGCTTATTGTCGAGCTAGATCAGAATCATTTTATGGTTATTTCTAACTATGCTACTTACTAGTTTAAATTATTATTGAAAGCGCGTACGAGGGCGTACGCATGTCAGGTTGGCCGTGTCGGCGAGTTCAATATAATCCCCTTTATTATTGGTTAAGTTGTGTAAACAGAAAGTTGTTTACTTCAAAACATAACTGTTATAATTTCAAATGTTTCGACAAGTATATAAAAACTTTTAAAAAAAAATAATAACCGACTTCAAATCGAAATGCACTAAAAAGCAAAAAATAATAATTATTTATATCAGATGACCCTGAAGTTCTGGGTAAAAAATCTCTATAATACTCATTATTTATTTGGAGTCGGTGCCAATCTAAGTACCTATTTAACATTGAAATCATTCTTGAAGTACTTTAGAATACGCCACGGGAATCGAAATAATGTGAAAAACACATTTTATCAGCAAATAATATTACATTATTAGGTAATTATTAATTTAAAATTGCCTAAGCCTCAACAACTCAAAAAAGAGCTCTATAGCAAAGAACACTCTCGATTGAATTACTTTTGTAACAAGAAAAAATCAAATCCTTGTATACCCTTCTTGTGAGTAATTGTCCTATCTTCTTATTCGCCGGTTGACTGGAAGAGATTCCATTATGGGATAAGTCCGCCGTTGTCAATTAATTCTATTGATTTTGTATGTAATTAATTGTGTTTTTTCGTAGTACAATAAAGTTATTACAAAAAAACCAACAAACAAACAAACAAATTCGGTTCATCGATTTGGGAGCTACGGAGCTACGACGTGGTATTACTCGTACATGAACTGGACTCTGAGGCAGGAAGATTGGCACCGACTCCAAATAAATAATGAGTATTATAGAGATTTTTTACCCAGAACTTCAGGGTCATCTGATATAAATAATTATTATTTTTTGCTTTTTAGTGCATTTCGATTTGAAGTCGGTTATTATTTTTTTTTTAAAGTTTTTATTTCACATCTTTTAGCAGGCAGAGAACTAAGCTCATTGCATTTATTTATTGTATACTGAGTGTTTTTTTCTGGAAATAATAAATAAATAGTTATCAAACTAGCCCGAATGGCCCGATCGGATCGCTCGACAAATTTCAACCTTATTATATTAACATTTAAGCAGAGTTCATTTAAGCGGACTGGGTCATTGACCTTGGTCTGCGAGGTTACCAAAAATCACTTTTCAAAATTTAATTGACTTTAGGGTTACTACAATTAAGTAGTTATTTAATAAATAAATAGGCAATAACATAAGCTGGGATTACCTCCAAGCGGTGAAGGTGGTAACAGTTTCACTTGTTAACTGGCTAAAACTCCCATACAAAAAAGTATACGCCTTCGGGCTTATGTTGTTGTCTTTCTTGTTATTGTTTTATTTTCACAGACAGAAAAATTAACATGACTACGTATTGTGATCTGATGATTTCTCTGTTCCATGCGCTTGAACAAACGGATTTATGACATAACATATTGCTCTAGTGGGCCGTATGCTAGTTTCCCTCTTGGCATCGTGGACGGCTGTGTTACCTTGTCACAAGATGCCACAAATATATCTGCAGTAGGTATATATTTAAAAAAACACAAATCATAAACGTTGCACTTTTTACAAGTGCTTGTTGTTTTTTTTTCCGGAGTTTTATTCTCCAGATCCAAAACCCTTCATCAGATCTTCATTCAAATTATACTACATGAAATCATTAGACGGAAAGTGATATGAGCATACAAATGAAGGTATTATTAATATTTGAGCTGCAGTTGTCTGTTGAGGAACTCTTTTGAGTTCGGTCTCCAGCTCAAAGATCTTTTCTCCGATCTTAAAAAAATTTACATGGGACCAACCTTGCAAT
Organism: Acrobasis consociella; assembly: GCA_963555685.1. NCBI lineage: Eukaryota > Metazoa > Arthropoda > Insecta > Lepidoptera > Pyralidae > Acrobasis > Acrobasis consociella. The sequence goes on from OY743115.1 coordinate 13,071,017, forward strand.
GCATTCTTTAAAAAAACACATATATTTTTAAATCTGTTCGTATTTGACGTAGTTATGAGGTAACATACACAAACATTTGAGCAGCAGTTGTCTTTTTTGAGGTATTTCGGTCTCCAGCTCCAAGACCTTTGTCCGATCTTGAAAAAAATTACATGGGACCAACCTTGCACTGCATTCTTTAAAACAAAACATATATTTTTTAAATCGGTTCATATTTGACGGAGTTATGAGGTAACATACACAAATATTTGAGCAGCAGTTGTCTTTTTTGAGGTATTTCGGTCTCCAGCTCCAAGACCTTTGTCCGATCTTAAAAAAATTTACATGGGACCAACCTTGCAATGCATTCTTTAAAACAAAACATATTTTTTTTAAATCGGTTCATATTTGACGGAGTTATGAGGTAACATACATAAAACATATATACACGTCGAATTGATAACCTCCTCCTTTTTTTGAAGTCGGTTGAAAAGCGGTCGCCCTAGCGACGAGCGTCTCAGTCTTGTGCGGACCGCCGTACTGTGAACATCTCCTTTGTGTAGTGTGCTGTGGGCTTGGCCATAACTTCTTTAATTGTGATTGTTGTAATAGATGAGGATTTGGTAAACCGATTTATTACAATGATAGTTGTTTCAGCTAGACGATAAGCCCAGGTGGACACAGATTCAATTACTGTGTGGGCCAGGGGTATTCAGACACATGTGGTTGGAATCCATGATACAGCGCGAGGCGGAGCGCTGTATTTATCGTCACACTTTTAGTGAGTTCGGCGTAGGTCATCTCCTGCTCCGTCATATATATTTTTATTTTGTATTGTATTTAGACAAGTTTAAAAAAATGTAGTTAATGCTTGAGATGTAACCGAGCAAAGCTCGGTCACCCAGGTACTTGTACTTATAACAGTACCTACGTCCACTGAACAGAATGTAGGTACATTTTATACAACACTGTAACACAATAGCGTCGTGTATTGTAATGTTTTATAAAGTGAAAAAGGCAGCGTTCTTGAATATTTTGCGCCGCACTCACCAAACCCTCACGGAAATATAAAAGAGCAAGCCCTACTTACTAAAGTCGCGTGGGTTTTTGAAAGTCCATTTCTTTATGTAACAAGTGCTTATCTGCTTATACCTATTCATGACCTGCTTCGCTTGAATTTGAAAATATTTCAGTGGCACAAATGCTACATAAATCTATTCTCGCTTACAAGAAATAAGGCAGGAACATACGTAAAGTTAGTAAGACTAAATTAGTAGTAAAGACAAAATTGTTTTGTTGCCCAACGTAAAAATCCTGTGACTGTATGCAACGTGGAAGGGACATACCCGTTATAAATCGGATCACGGGGTACACTAGATCACTAGTATAATGATAATAAATAACAAAAAAAATCGTCTTTCCCATACAAATTGCCCGGGTGGCTGCACTTTCATATGGAAATGACGATTTTTTTTTTATTTTCGACTTTTATTTTAATTTCATTATACTAAAGTGATCTAGTAAAGCCCGTGGTTAGATTTATTAATGAATGTCCCTTCCACGTTGTATATGTCTTGCGAGAAACTGCAATTGGTAATCTCTTAATCGTTCTTCAACGACTTGAATTCTATAAGATGTACGTATACGGTGTTATGACCATGGCTCATGGCTACTTATTAAAAATGAAGCAGTCAAAGGGTCATTCTTTTCAAAGAAAAGCCGGGAAAAGTGAAATAATAAAAAATGGTGTAACTGTGAGTCGGGCGCTCGCCCAGTCGGAATTTAAATTAACCACTTCATACTCGGCTCGCGAATGAAATATTTATATGACCGCAGAGCGCGGCACCCATCACCCACTCGCTAATAACGAGGGTTTCCGTTTCTACCCACTTTTTCAACCCGACTAATTAAAAATAACCACTAAATGATGCAATAGGTTAACTTCTTGTTCAACAATTATTACATGATCACTTCTTCGCAATGGTAACTTAGCTCTTGCCTATTCGATTTCCGACGGTCAAGAAGGAAAGGAAAATGTACCTAATATATTTTTCAGTCTTTTCTGCGTCTTGGGCAAATAGTTTACACAGTTGATTTGGAAAATGCAGTGAAAGTGGTATTGGTAGAGAAAAAAATATTTGAGCTTTCATTTCATTTTATTTCTATAATTAGCACACAAAACAGATAACAATCATATTTTGATGTAAGTACAATATAAGATTTTAGTGTTAATCTAGATTGAAACTTTTCTTTCGACACGAGCAGTCGTTGATTTTAGAGTTACAACAAAAAAGGGTATTTTTACAGCTGCCTAAATTAAAATAAGTACCTAAATCGAATTTTAATATGTTCGTGGGTTGAATATCCGGACTGAAAGCGGAAACATCCGCAATAACGAGGAGTTCTGTATACAAAATTCGTTATTAGTGGGAGGACGGGAGCCACATTTTCCGTCCCACCTGCTGAACTTTTTAACGCAGTAACCCTTTTGACGCCGGCCCACAAAACACGTCCGAAAATATCCAAAAAATTATTTAAATATTAATTAAGTTTGATGCAAACTCGTTGAATGTTGCAGCTGGTTCCTGTTACCTCTACCTAACTCTACATAAATACATACCAACACTTGTACATACTCAGATTTTGTACTACACCTAGATACTTTATTACTTAAAGATAGGTAGATACGTATTTCATTAAGAAACAATGTTTTATCACATAGGTACTTTCATTGTCTTTTGTAGTTACATATTACACTTTATTTGTTGTCTAATCTACACTTTATTTGTAGGAAAGAAAATTAATTTTATTGCTATGCATAACATACTCTCTACTAAAAACAGCATATTACTTTTTTGATTAAAACTAACGTGAGACACATACATTATTAGCATTAATTAAACGGGTTACTCACGTGGAGTCAGCTACTGGTCTACATGTTTCCGCGTTATTATGAGATGTTGTTTACGTGAGTAACCCATTTCATTAATGCAAATAACAACAACTTAGGTATGTTAAGTTCATAGTAAGTGTAATTACTTATAGTCCTGTAACAAAGGGCGTCCACAAAGACTCTTCCTCTCGATCTACTTAATTTTACTCCAGGACTTGCCAATTTTCTTAACTTTATCGAGCATAATAAGCATCGAGAATGAGTGCAATATACTGTTATATAATATAGGTACAGATTAATAGATAAAGTAGAAAATATTTAACTTCCGTTTAAGTGATGCTTCAGCCAAAGACGAGTCAACTGCAAAGTCGTGTAAAAGTAATTATTGCGGACATAGCTCCTTGGTTCGAGACGAGACGAGACTAGCTGCGGAATTCTCCAAGGAATGGTTAATGAATGCAATCATTAAGGCACTCCAACGGTCGCTGAAGACTGCCTTCGCGGGGAATGTTGTTATACTGCTAACAGGACTGAGGAAATTTTATAAAAGATTTTTATTCTTCGTTCAGATAAAAGCATTAAACGTGTCCGTACCTACTTATATAAGAAAATAAATGTTTTAAAATCGTGTAGCTATCTAATTGCTTTGCCGTTAGGTTTAGTATACCTAACGTCTAACAAAACTAAACCCAGATAAGTGTGAAATATAAAAGTCTACCTACGACTAAAATATTTTTCTAGAGGTAGTTGTCATGTGAACAAACAAGGATTTAAAATACCTAATTAGATGTATCTAACTGAAGAATTGAAGGTAGCATCAATAGGAATAATCCCATATCCGGCGTGTGGGGAATAGAACAGAGGTCTCCATAGAGTGACCCTGTGATTACACGGGTTGTAATGATCACTTGTCGTTTGACTTGGGAACTTACATGCCCGCATGAGACTCGAGTTTCATTTCGGTTTAGTACTAAACTTTCTAATGGATTCAATTCATGGTTTTGGGGTCTCGTCGGATCTGCGTTTGTAATTTCAACGGATATGAATTCGAGTAATTTGATGAGATTGAAGTTTGTTTACGTAATAACGTTGTGTGTGTGTGTGAATAAGACGCGGTAGAGAATAAAATAAAACGTTTTAGTGATATATTCGTTATAAATCTAACCACTGAGTATATACTAAGTGTTTAAACTAAAATTCGGCATTTCCATGCAAAATTGTGCAACCGGCCAAGAATGTATTTAAGTATTTTATTTAGGTTTTCTGAAGTTGTATCTACCGCGTAATACAAAAAGGGAATGATTGGGTATCTGTTTGTATCTAATAATTTCTTAAATCTATCTTTCGTTTACAAGAAAATGCCTACATAATAATATAGTAGTGCTTAGATAAGCGGAACATTTCTCCATAATCCCGTCGACCGGTCAATCACCTCGAACCCTTTTACGCTGCACATAATTCTATTCGTCTCGGCTACACCCCAGAGTGTCGGAAAATGTAACGAGGTTAAAGAACTTGCATCATATTAGAAAATCTGCTCCTGCGCGAAATAACACCCCCTTATTTAGTAATCTAATGTACCTACTAGACCAACGAGAATTTGCCCAAAATTTTAGCGAATATATTGTTGATAAAACTTTTCACCGCAATAAAATAACTGTTTATCCCTATGGTTGATTGGGACAGAAAATTGTAGTGGAACAATAAAGTTTTTATTAATAAATAACTTTGTATGTGTAAGTGTGATTTTGGTACAATAAAATGAATTTCTATAAAATAAAATAAAAATAACTTGCATTTGGAATTCCGGACGCCTATTGACTTTGGATTTGTATGTATTTAGAAATGACAAGTTCTAAAGGTGACCTGAGAATAATGAAGACATCAAACACTACTTACAAAGAGGTTTTTCCCGGTACCTACCTAACCCGTTCGCTTTTATATACTATCATAATATTGTCTCTTTCTTGGTATCTACGTATAAAACAAGATCTTTCTTTTATACAGTAATATTCATATATTTAGTATGACTTTCACAAACTTGCTACATCTGACACCTAACAGTGTTGGTCACTAACACATTTTTCATCCTAACTAAAAGCATCGAGACGGTTCTCTGATATCAATCTCGATCGAAACACGGGAGAAATTATCTTCCTAGTTTTGGTCGTCTCCTCTAGAAACAGTCATTGGTGAAACTGTCTGATTACTTAGTAGGTAGGCACATACTCATTTATTCTTACATTGCAGTTGACACCCACATTGGGGAATTACGTCGAACCTTTGAATGATTTTGCTTGCCTTACTTACCCTCGTTGGAATTTCTGGAGACGGACATAAGCTTCAGATATCACCTCGTGCGTAGTGCCTGTAGTTCTCCAACTCAGGTTATGCTGATCCAAAGAGGTCCATAAACTTTCCAGCTATTGAGTCGCTGCTAGGTACCTACTTACCCAAAAGGTTGCATGCATATCACCTCTGATTTCTCACATGCCCGACATTTTGAGACACCTACTTATGTAGGTATCTACTTTAAAGTACCTACCTAAATAAAGACAAGCTAGTGGGTATCTACCTTACATATGAACCAACAACTATATGTATAGAAATAACCTAGGTATTTAGATGTTTTTATCCAGTTTATGGAATTATACGTCGAAAAACAAAGGTAAGGCGTTAACTTGTGGTTTCAGTGATAAGTGGACATTCATGGCATGAAGTGAATCAGCTCTGTTATTATATCAATTAACATCTTCACGACCGACGTCCAGTATATATCAAGAATAACATATTTTTTTTATCAGTGCAAAAAGAGAGTGGCGTAGGTACATACGTGGTGTCTAAGTAATAATGGAGTTTCGTGTAAGTAATGTTTTTTTTTTTATTTACCCAAATCCTTAGAAAGGCTATCTAGGTACATATTTACCTACATTAACTAATCAATACGCTAACCGACTACGTCAGGAGACTTATGTATTTCAAGTGTGTGTGTGTGGGGGGGGGGGGGTATAGGAGGCTCCGGCTCTGCAGCCTAAAAAGGTTTGATGTATTTAATCTTGCAAGGTGTCGTTAGATTCAACTTACTTAATTCTGAAAATAAAACTAGGAAACTAGGTGTATAAGAAGGAATTGGGTTGTTTTTTAATAATTAGGTACCTGTTTTGTCCCTATAGATTTATTACAGTATTGATTTTATTATCAGTATGCCCATATGTCCCCTGCTGGACATATATGCTGAAAATCGAAGTAAATCCATGAATTTCCTTGAATATCTATTTCATCTATTTATTATGTACGAGACCTACAATCCTCATAGTTTGAATCTATACTCAAATTTTTTTAAGTATTAGTAAGTAAAATATAGTAAGTAAAATAAGGCTTAAAAGAATAATGTAAACGGTATTTTTGTATTTTTTACAGATCATCAAACCTGCAATCATTATTTTGATTTTCATTGCTGTATTCACATCCAATGCGGAAAGTGAAGTTGAAAAATTACCTAAGACAACCAACGAAAGTGCTATAGAAGACCTAAGAAACAGTACAAGTGAGGGAAAACTAAGAGTAAAACGACAATTTGGAGGTTATGGGTACGGCTATCCGTATTACGGAAGGCGTAAGTACAAAAATACATAATTCCCTAGATTCCCTAATCAAATCACAACATATAGGTACTCATATTTGTACAAATAAAACACTGCGCTCTCCCAAAACAGGGGGGAAATAAATTGAAAAAAAATACTAAATATTAATATTTTCAAAATTGCTTTCATTACGAGGATATCCTTACGAGTTATGGCCTAATGGCATATATAAAATAAAATAAAAATTTATTAAATCGTATTCTACCTGAAGGAGCCCAAACTTATATGTTTTTTGTTTTTTTAGAAAACAATTTATAACTATAACTCCAACTCTACAGTGTACAAAAATTCAAGATGGTTTCCCTTATAAAAATGGTCTAAGGGTTCAGAAACTTCACCCTGCCAGAGGAACCTTTTGATCACCAAATGCCGTAGGTATATTGCAATTTCTAGTCTATGTCGTGTAGACACCATGGACCTAGAAATTACACGCTCGCTAATATATGCACGAGTGTTAAGCTCAAGAAACAATGTCCCCTAATAATCTACAGAATTCTCTGTTTCAGGTTATCCTCCTTTTCCACCAATTATATTTGGTGGCATAGGGTTTGGCGGTCCAGGTTTCGGAATCGGCAGAGGTTTTGGTGGCAGAGGATTTGGTGGAGGAAGGGGCGGGTTTGGTGGAAGAGGCGGCGGGTTTGGTGGAAGAGGCGGCGGCATTGGTGGAAGGGGCGGCGGAATTGGGGGTGGGGGACATGGTGGTGGAGGAGGGGGGAGGGGCTAAAGGGATGTGTTGTAGACTTCGATGATCGAATTTAAATGTTAACAAATTTTAATACTATTGCTGTGATGTTACCTCATCATACATATTACGGAAAAATAGGAACTTACCGCCCATTACATAAATTAAAAAAAAAAACAGTGGCGTCATTAGGATCACACTACACTAACTTAATTTTTGGCCTTTAAGAGTACCTAAGTACTTAGTTAGTATTCATATCAAATTACTTAAAAAAGGTTGTTATATTTGTTGTGCCTACCTACTCAACTAAGTAGTTTAAATAAATAAATATGTGTTATTTAAATGTGTGTTTATTTATCAAATATTTTGGTTTTTGGCATGAGTATCTAATTATTATGGTTGTGGAATCTAAGAACATTGCACTAGTTCACATGCCTACCTACTATATATGTACCATTATAATACCTATGTAGCGTTGTGTATGAAGGTAGACTACCTTCATATCTACTCCGAAATGATAAAAAAATGGTACTTAAAGAAAGAGCAAACTAGGTCACCAGTCCCACTTTTATCTTGCAGATACAGATTCTTTCTAACATCATCTACTTGCATAAAGCAGCGCAGTGTAGTGTGTTCCTGACACGCTCTGTCCTTTTAATAAATACCTAACATACCCAGAAAAAATCTTAGCCTAACATACTGCGCGCCATTACTCTTTGGCAAACCTGCAGTTTGAGTACAACCTGGCAACTTTTGTCACATACTTTAAAATTGTGGGAGAAGCTTATAGAAGGCAGAATTAGAGCCGAAACAGGAGTAACCGAGAACCAGTTCGGTTTTATGCCTGAGAAAGGAACAACAGATGCAATCTTCGCTGCCCGACACTTAATGGAGAAGTACAGAGCAGTGCATAGGAACCTTCATATGATCTTTATTGACCTAGAGAAGGCCTATGATAGAATACCTAGAGAAGTGTTATGGAAATGCCTCCAACAAAAAACTGATTCCACTTAAGTACATCCGGTTGATCCAAGATATGTACCAGGAAGTGAGTACACGAGTTCGATCCACAGCAGGTATAACGGACAGGTTTGAGGTAAGAGTTGGATTACACCAGGATTCTGCGCTAAGTCCATACCTGTTTGTGTTGGTGATAGAAGCCCTAACATCTGGCATATAGGATGCCGCTCCCTGGTGCATGTTATTCGCTGACGACGTTGTGCTGGTGGAAGAGGAAGGGGAAAGGATCCAAATCAAACTTGATGAATAAGAAAGGCGCTGGAAGATGCCGGATTAAAAATCAGCCGATCAAAGACGGAATAAGTATATGTACTGCGATTTTGGGGGAACTTCCAACGCTACCAATGTTAGGATCTGTGACACATCGCTGCCAGTTTGTACGGATTTTGAATACCTAGGATCAGTCCTACAGAGCGACGGAGACGTGGATCGAGATGTCACCAAGAGAATTAATACCGGATGGCTTAAGTGGAAACAAGTTACTGCAACAACTTGCGACAAGCGGCTCCCAATGAAATTAGAGGGAAAGATATATAGGACGGTAATAAGACCTGCTTTGTCGTATGGAGGCGAATGTTGGGCTACGAAGAAGAGAGAAGAACATAGGTTACATGTAGCAGAGATGCGAATGCTAAGGTGCATGTGTGGGGTGACGAAGATGGATCAGGAATGAATATATAAGAGGGATTTCGCAGATAGCACCGATTGTAGAAAATTTAAAAAGCCACCGTTTAACTTGGTACGGCCATGTCAAGAGGCGAGATGCCGAACATCTGGCAAATAAAATGGTTAGCTTAAAGGTAGATGGCCACAAAGATAGAGGACGACCTAAAAAGACGTGGGGGGAATGTGTAAGGCGGGACATGGAGGAGAGGGGGGTTAGTACAAATATGGTAAATGATAGAAAATTGTGGAGGGAGTTGACATACAGAGCCGACCCCAAATAGGGATAAGGCGAGGAAAATGATGATGATAAAACCTGGAGTTCGAGCTTTTGTTTTTTGACAGCGATAAGTTTACGTACCGTAGTTTAGGATGGACAAGATACACATTTCGAAGAATCGTCCTTTAAGGGTCCCCCGACCCTAGACCAAAATACAACTTTCCATACAAACGTAGTCTACGTTTTATTTCAAAACGACATGTCCGATTTGGGCAAAATTTTGTAATTTCAAAGATATTGCAATTATCTAGGTTTATATTTAGTTTCCTACAGTAAAAATATGAACTTGAAATAGAATATAGTGTTTTATATCATTTTTGACCATTAGTATGGGAAACTTCTAAATCGTTATATTTTCTTTCCAGTTCATAATTTTACTATAGGAAACCCAATATAACCCTAGATAATTGCAATTTCTTTACAATTACCAATTTTTACCGGAATCTGACATGTGGTTTCAAAATTAAACGTGTACTACGTTTGTATGGAGAAGTCTAGGGTCGCCGGACTCTTAAGACAAGTCGGGAGGTTACCTTTGAATAAGTCCTTCATTGACCATTAGTTATTCCACGCGTTGTCAATCCTACGCGCCTGGAAGTCGCGTGTTCTTGACGATTTTCAAGGGAGATTATTTGTCCCAAGTACTTACCTAAGTGTTCATCGACATATTGTTTAACTTGTCCATCTATGTCTAGTGCTGGTAATCATGATTGGGTTTTGGCCCGGTTCATGAGTTCATATGAAACCCAACCTGCAGGCTTGCCTTGTTCAGAACAAGGCAAGGTTATATCATTTTTGTGAGCTCGGTGAAATATAAACTGGTATATCTATTGCCACCGACGACAATGCCCTTTTCTTTCCAGGAGTCTGCTAGTTGATGAAAACCTTTTCGAGTGTAGCGGCTTGGATTACGCACACATCACATTACATTACTTATAGATATTTATTAATCTGTGGTTTGGGCGAGCCGCGAGTGTGGCAGTGTGGCTCCCTTTGTTTTACACCTCTGCCTTATAACATGATTATTATAAACGATGCCAACGCCAAAAAAACAGCTGTCAACGTCAACGTTAATCATGTCAATGTCATGATGTCAAAATTACCACGAAAATTACATTCAACACAAAGCAGAAAGAAGGAGTTGCTTGTGGAACATGTTTTTCTAATGTGTATTCATTAATATTATAAGTAATTACCTACTTATTTCACAATTGATACCTAATTATCGTTAGCCTTTTAGTTGTTGAGTTACAATAATATTTTTTTATTACAGAAATGGACGGGGGCTACGACGAGATAATTTCGGACAATCCGTTTTTTGTCGAATTAAAAAATGAATACACGAACCTGTTTCAACATTGTATAGCGCAATGTTGGGTAATATGTGTGCCACGAATCGGCAGCCTGACGACAAGAGTCTTTACCGTAGAAGACTTCTGTGCTCACATCTTGGTGCCTAGCGACGAATTGCCTGAAACGCACTATAGCACCCTCACTGAAAAGCAAGTGACCGTTACTAACAAAGTGATAACAATGGAAGTGACTAAAGGTCTCCCACTCCAAAGCCACATATTATTTGAAGAGACATTCTACACTGAGGATTTTATCAAATACAAGGTATGGTGCATAGAATCTCCTCTTGAACCGACCTCTTTGACAAATGATAATTCCATCACTAAAGACTACCTTACATCTATAAATGACTGCATTGACTTGCTCTGGACACAAGCTGCCGGCCGTCAAGTGCTTGATCAAATCGAGCATAATGTTCATGTATTTTTAAAGAAGCATTCCACTATGCCAATGGCCATGGCTACACTCAAAGCTTCTGTAAGTGAGTTGTACACTCAGTGCCTTCAAATTACTTTACAAAACCGAAGACTAAGAGAGAAATCTAAAGCATGTAGACAAGTTCTTGAAAATATTAAGCTTGCAGTGGAATGCTACATGCAACAACTTCTTTTTGACTCTCTGTTCAAACCTATTTGCACATGTTGTGCTTATGAGGATTCACATCTCAATAAAAAAATAAGAAACATGGGTGATATTCAACTTAGGGACTTAGACATAAAAAAAGAATTGTATCATGCAGTTCCAAAAGCAAAGCAAATACTGTCTAAAATTGATACATACAGCACAGTTTTAGAAAAGGTTTTATGTGTTAAGCAAGCTCTCAATGCCATCAACAAAGTAGATGGAGCTAATAATGTAGTCCTTTTGACTGCAGATGACTTGCTGCCTGTGTTTGTGTTTTTAGTAATCAAATCAGGCTTGCCGAACTGGTACAGCCAGCTCACATACATGAAGGAGTTCAGATTTAGCAGTGTGGGAAAGGGAGATGGAGATGAAAGTGCTTTCCTCATCACTACCCTAGAGGCTGTTATAGAGCATATACAGTCAGGAGCACTTGCTGGCCCACCAAACCCTGAGTCTTATTACTATGAAAGCAACCTTACAGTTGAAAATGTTGATGGCAAACAAAGAAAAAGTAGTTTGACTGAGTCTATTTCAACCTCTGACACAAACAGCAAGGAGGAGACCCTCGAATACATATTTGATCTCATAAAAGCTAATCATAGTGAACAGGTTCAATCCATTTTGCTTAGAAACCAGAAAAATCTGGAAAGTATTGAGGAAAGTGAAAACAATAATTTTAAAATAGCAGCTGATGAGATGGCCAATCAAGATGATGATGATGATGAAGACAGTGAAGATGAAATATATCACAAACTTTGCCATCCCCTGTGCAACTGCAAGAAATGTTGCTCCAAAATTTCCAAAAATCTCTTAAAAACATTGCCTACTGTCACATCAAGAGATAGCCATGGACTAACACCATTACATGTGGCTTGTATCCATGGTAAAGCCACCATTGTAGAAGTGCTCATAGAAATGGGTGCAGAAATAAATGCAACTGACCTAAATGAATGTACGCCATTACACTATGCTGCTTCAAGAGGCCATCAGAATGCATTGCTATTACTATTGCATTCAGGTGCAAATATTAATCAGGCAAACATTGATAAGAATACTCCACTCCACTTATCTGTCAATAATGGCCACATGAACTGTGTTAAGGCACTCATATACTTTGCAGAACACAGCCGTAAAAAAGTTAATATAAATTGCTTAAATGAAAGTGGCAACACTCCCTTGCATTTAGCTTCAAAATGGGGCTATGAAGGAATAGCCAGGTTGCTAATAGAGAATGGTGCTGAACCTTCCCTACAAAATAATAGTTTCAGAACTGCTTTTGACTACGCTCACAACTTGAAGATATTAAACGTCCTGAAATCATGTACTCCTAATTTGTATGAGTATATCCACATTACAAATACAGATATAAAAACTTTGAATTGCAAACCAAATAACAATGTGACTAAGAAATTCCAAAAAATGAATATAAGATCAGATAGTGTTAATGCTTCAAAAACTGTGGAAAACTTGAAATTGATTGAAAGAATATTAAGAGCAATATCATATGGTGATGTAAAGCTAGCTTGCTTTTACATGGGCATTGATTATCAGGCGTTTGTGAACAGCAGTGACAAAGACCAAGGCTCACTGTGCCACCCTCTTTGTGAGTGTCAGCAGTGCAAGAGAAAGTCTGAATGCTGCACAGAGTTTGATGTCAACTCTCCAGATACACATGGGTTCACACCATTACATTTTGCTGCTCGGTATGGCCTAATAGACCTGTGCAATATACTTATTCTAAATAAAGCCAATGTGAACTGTGTCAATAAAAAAGGCCAAACGCCTTTGCATTTAGCGGCTTTAAATAATAAGCCCTTAGTTTTAAGGGCACTTTTGGATAACGGAGCGAATATAAACGCCATAGACTTAACAGGGAACACTCCTTTACATGATGCCAGTGAAATGGGTAACATAGGAGCTAGCAAAATATTACTAAGTTACAACCCTGATATAACCATGGTAAATAGTTCGGAGAAGTCTGCTTTAGCAGTTGCTAAGGAAAAAGTGCATTTGACTATAATTGATTTGATCGAAAAATATGCCAGTAAGATGTAGCTTTTCATATGCTGTAGTCAGTTTTTATAATATAAGCTTTAATTTCATCAAAGTAACCAAAATATAAGAGGTAATCATGTCAACATAGGTATATGATATTATTAAGTTATAATAGTTTTATAAAACAAAACTGCCAAAGTTGAACACAATTATCTGCAACTGCCTTGTTGCGTTTATTGCTTTCTGTACTTAGTGCATACAGATGCAAATCGATTTAAGGTTGACAATAGTTTATTAATGGCTCAATTATTTTTCTGCACAATATTTTTTCTTTTACATCATTATCATATGTTTTAAGTCTTCACTGCAGGAGCACGATGCTCTTTGTTCTACTAGAGCCAAACTAGGCCAGAGCAGCCAGAGGATCCATTCATATATTATCTGTATTTCCCCATATGACATACATACTAAGATATTTTAATTCTCATTTTCCGCAAATAACATTCCCAATTAAATATACTTACTTTAAATTAACAATTCACTGTAATAATGAGTAATCCCTCCTCATTCCTCTCAATTACTGGCCGGTTGACTGGAAGAGATCCCTATACGGGATAATTCCGCCGTGTATGTTTACTTTTCTGATTTGTATGTGTTCTATCTTTTGTACAATAAAGCTTTATAAACAAACAAACAAACATCACAACCCACATTTAATACTTATTGTGGTTAGGCTGTCCAAGGTATCAAATTGAAGCTGGGACACCTTTGATCATATTTCTCTTTTATAAAATCATTAAGTGAACTTGTAAGAAGTTTATCCATATAGGATACATACTAGACACCCACCGAGTGCTTCTTCTATCTCAAATCAAACCATCTCGTGCAAATCTACCAGGACTGCTACAAGAGCCTTTACAGCTAGTATGTGCCTATGTAAGCTGTACATACATACAAAATTGAAAAAAAAATTACGTGTATTTTCATCATCATCATTTCAGCCGCATATCGTCATGGAAAGCACTCCACCGACAAGAGCCCAGCTCTTAAATATAAGAAGAAGATCGTCCACTGCTTGGCATTGGCATAGGCCTTTCCCATGGATTTCCAAAATGATCGATCTAGAGCGGCCTGCATCCAGCGATCTTGGTCAAGTCATCAGACTACCATGTGGGTGGGTGTCCTACCTAAGCTTCATTTTGTCGCCATTCTCTGTCGAGAACCTTTTTGTAACATCATCGGCCATCGGTTCGTCGCGCTATGTGTACTTTCATAAAGTTAATTGTGTATTTTTATAATGTTTTAATATTTTAGTTTCTGTGCCATAAAATTACTGAAACCCACTATATACTTTTTGTTACTATAAGACTGACTTTATATAGTTATAATGGATGTGTGTTATTTTGTTTTCTATAATTATGGATGAATTTATTATTTGAATTATATTACACAACATAGTTACGACTATTTTTAAATATTTTATGGTCAATAAACTTTCCATATAATATAAACATTTCTTTTTTCTTTTATGATCTGTGAATTCCTTATAATATAAATGCAAGGCGAAACAAGATCCCACAAAACTGGTTATAAAAAATTATAATGACTTAATGATCTAAATTACCTTGAAAAAGGTGATTAACCGAGAGGTTGCCTAATTTTTTGACTTGTTTCGCCATTTTGTTTTAAGTACTTGAGGTATTCTATTGAATCTATTCATTTTTAAGGTTCCGTAGTAAACAAGGAACCCTTATAGTTTCGCCATGTCTGTCTGTCTGTCTGTCCGTCTGCGGTCCTGCTCAGATACTAGAAAGCTGTAATTTGTCATGGATATGTATATTTTTCATGGTAAAAAAGTCGTAAAATAAAATCAGTCAAATTTTTTTTCTCGCCAAAACGCCTTGTGTGGCTTATCGTTAAATAGGTCTTTCAAAATTATTGTGAGTTTGTAAACATCATAGAGTTGTGTGTCCCATCGTCCCATCTATCTGCAAAACGGTTATATATGGACCCGTGAAAAAAATCACAGCTGTAATGTGTATAATGAGGTTTTTAAAATGTACTGTGAAAAAGAAAATTTCATACAAATTCAATATGTAGAAAATGAGTTTTTAGAAATTTTTAGTGGCATTACCTTAAACTAGGCATTCCCAACCACGGAACCCTGCACTGCGCGTGGCCCGACACACGTGGCCAATTATTTTATTGTTCATTCGTCTAGTTTGAATCTGATGCCCAATTAATCATTATTATCTGCTATGACTATTTATTTTTTCATAATAGACTTAAATATATTATTCATTAAAAAGATCTTTTAGCGCAAAGAATTCCGATATACATATTCATATTTATTATTTAAAAAAATATATAATTATTCGTTGGATATTTATAACGTAAAATAATAATAAACTTGGATTTAAATTCGATATTTTATTTTCAATAAATACAAATATACAAACATTTGAGCATATTTACATAAAACCTGAGTTCTTGAGAATTATATATTAATTATGTATTGATAAAGTCCACTTGTCTTACTTTAGTACCTACAGGAACAAATTTACTTAAACATTGTGTGATGCACACATTGTTATCAACAATATCCCCAAAGTACAAATCAAATTATAAAATTCCATCATTTTTACTTTATTTTTACTCGTATTTTCACATCGTACAAATACAATTTAGTAAATAATATGCTAGTGTTATAGCCAACTTTCTCAGTATCAACATAATTTAAATCTGATTTTAAAGTTTCGCGGTCACAATGACTCTTATTAGAACTAGACTGAGTTCCTCAGTCTGCCAGCGGCCATAACGGCAGAAGGGTCGAAATATCTGGCAAAAAACGATTTTAATCGCAGTTAATCCCGTAATACTAATAACAATAATTTAAAATCGATGTAACTCAAGACAACAAATATTTTGTTTTCCTGTCCAACTTTGTTAACATTAGCACTTTTTTCTCTTAATGTTAACCTCATTCCTCTTTGATTATCTCATTCAAACTTCTACTCTCAATCGGAACAAAAAATATCCAATGCGCACATCTTACAAACAAACTTAGCACCATTCATACTACAATAATATATTAATATTTGCTTAAAACTAGGAATGTCAAATCCTTACATTGTGTAATTTCAAAAAAAATCTGATGTTTGGTTTTTTGATTAGAATCTTTCACTAGAGCCTAACACCAAACATTTACAATAAATTATTTTGTTGTAAAATACTAATACTTACATATCTATTAAACTTGTCAATAGTTCACTACGTAAAAAAAAACATTTGTAAATCAAACTAAGGAACATAGCCATCCTGACCCAAGAGAGCAACTTTTCAACAGGATGCATTTAATATCATTGACATTAATATAACTGTTAATATACTCACTTAAAGGATATTTTTTACAGTAAAACAACACCGCAATTAATGCACTTATCAAAATAATAATTCCATTGCGCGTAGTGTTATGGTAGGTTTAAATACAGCTGAGGGCCGCGGGCGTCCGACATCCGGGCGTGAATCTTTATTTAGGACATTTGCGAAAGTTGGCAAATGTCCTAAATAAAGATTCACGTTCTCACTTTAGTAAATAGTAAGTTCATAAAAAAATTTGAAGTTATCTAGGGCATAATGAGACTAAAATTTTATGGATATCTCCGTTTACTTTAAAATAATTTATTTAAAATGGGGGCAGCACTGGACCCCGAAAAATTATGTATCCCCCTTAAGTTGCGTGAATAGGTTTAAAGTCGAGTGGGGAAGGGCGGTGTCACACTACCGCTTGAGGATAGTAGGTAATTCAAGCTATCGTTTAAAGTGGGAATAATTGTTTGGTACTACGGAATCTACGACGACTCGACAAAATTGTCTCTATTATTATATAATTTCTTAGTCGTGAGTTTTATGACAAAAAACCTACCTATTGTCAGGTTTTCATTTATGATTGAAGTAATGATGTCTAACAAAGTATCAAACGCAAGTTTACTTTAGGTTTCTTTAATATGAAAATGATGACTTTTCGTCAACGTCTTAAATTGCTTTGCATCCTGCGTGGGTGATACCATATAGTGAATATTTAAAGGATGCCAACGATTTCAATTTCACCCTGTAGAAAAACAATGTATGTAAAAAACCACACTGAATCTCGGAAAAATGGCGGAGCAGCGACACGGATTTTCTAATGGCAAAACGCTTGTACTGTTATAAGAACGAATTACGTAAAGACAACGTGTATTTTTCTCTAGAGATATAAAACTGATTGGAGCACGAGTTGCATCGCCTAGCTTCATTTTACTACCCTTAGTCTATTGGTCCCTCTCACGTTGTAATATCCTTAACACATCCCAACTTACGTAAAAAATAAAAATGTTTTAAACTTATACACTATCTAAATCATCACAAAATATCAACAGTAAATGTGCGTAATGCTAAATTAAAACTGTTTTTTGTGTATATCTCCTTTTCCTCCAAAACTCTAGAGTCGCTTTATTTCTAGCGAAAATTAAGTAACCATCTACTCATGCCTCATCTCACAGGCCACAAGCATAATACTTATGTCGATGTATTTACATATTGTCCCTTTATAGATCTAGTAAATGTTGTGGCACGACAAACCGATTAAAATGATCACCATGACCATTCTCGAATACAAACGTCTACCTACACACACATATCACAAAATGTGTCCTGCACATATTTATTTTGTACTTTACGTCTGAGGTGGTAAAGTCCAAACTGGTATATCTTCGCGTTTCTTGTCTTTTTTCTTATAAGGTGGATGCCTATCTCTCAATCTAACATCATCCTTTTTCGACTGGAATTCTCTCGCTTCACTCCGCCAATCCGGGCGTTTATATGGAGATCCTTCTTTTCTGTAATGTCTCGGGGAACGTTCTGGATTGTTTTCGTCATAGTACACCTTGCTTTTGACGAACAACTCATTTTTCTCAGGGCTACACATTTCTGAGGGCAAATCTTCTTCGTAACCTTTATCATCAAATTCTAGTACATCTTCTCTATCGAACGTGAAGGAGTGAGGGTAGTAACCTTGTAAGATGTCCTCGTTACGGTATTGCTGCATTTGGAGCCACACGTGTGGCAGCAACAGTGGGAACCGTCGCAACCAGTACGTAACAAAACCGTCGGGCAATTTTCCGAGTTGTTCTCGGACTTCAGGCTCCAATTCTCGGTAGTGATGTTTCTGAAAATATAAGTTAAATCCAGCTATTAAGGCCATACCCAAATTTTCCGGGGTCCAGTGGCACAATTTTGAATGATATCTCCGTTTCCTTTTAAATGATTTATTTCAAATGGCGGCGCCACTGGACCCCGGAAAATTTGGGTATGGCCTTAAAGACCCAATTATCAACAACAAAAAGATTATTGCCGAAAAACTGATAATAGAAGCGTAATTGACTCCAAGAAACAATGAATTCACGACGTGCTTCATCTTCATCTTCAGGACCGCGACCCTCTTTGTACTACCAATTTGATACAAATCCCACAGACAATGTTCGTTTTGACGTTTGAAAAGTAGTAGGTTGGCGCACCTTGTTCCGTATGGCGCGCAGCAGGTGCGCGGCGCGGTCCCCGCGGTAGGTGCGGCGCGCGCGCAGGTCGCCGGCCACCGCGCCGCACACGTGCGCGCGCCAGTCGCCGCGCAGCACGCCGCGCGCGCCGCGCTCCAGCGGGTGCCCGGCGCCCGACCGGCCCGCGGCGCAGCTCTCCACTTGGTCGCTCACGTCCTAAAGAACGACAGAACAAAATAGGTCAGCGAGTGTTAAGTCTTGTCATCGGGTGGGATATTAGCACAGAATTAATATGATTATTACATACAGAACGGAATATCCTAAGGTCCCGTGCAATATGCTTCCCCGTCCCCCGTCCTCGCAACTCTCCCCTGTTCTCGCCTTGTAGAGGTTATGTGAACGCCAAGCCGCCTTAACACGGTGAGAAATACGGGGAAGGGAGAAAGGGACGCAAATTGCGTTGAAAAATTGACTCCCGCTTTACATGAGTTTTTTTTTTTTAATTTTACTTTAAAACTTTTTTGTCATGATTAATATACCTGCATACCCATACCAAATAGGGGTGACGTCAGGGTCCAAAAAGTATGATCGTAATTAGTCCGTCTTTTAAATTATCCAAAAATAATCTACCTGTATTTTTCAGTTTACCAAAAAAGTAAAAAATCACTAAAATACGAAGCGTCAAAGCTCCGGAGTGGGAACTTGCGACTTCACCGCTAAGTAAAAATCGTACCGAGCCGTGACGTCATGCGAAATTTATATGCAATGTATCTTTGTCATGTTTGGTTTCTCAGAGAAAAGAAAAAATATGTGTGCAATATTATTTAATAATCCAATCGATGAACCTAAAATATTTTTCCATTCGTCTGCCTATTACAGCTCTCTAGCACTAATTATAGCCGCGGACGGACAGACAGACTGACAGACATGGCGAAACTATAAGGGTTCCTTGTTTACTACGGAACCCTAAAAAGCAGTTAATATTAGAGTACCTGCAAAAAATTTAGTATGCTCTGCTTGCCCCAGAACATGGGGTACTTGAGCACGGTCTCGCACGGAGGCCGCGCGTGCGGACGGGCGGATATCATCGCCCGGATCAGAATCTTCGTGAGCAGCACTTCTTCTTCGGGCAACACTTTTCTGCAAACCAGCAAATAGTCATGTCAAAAACTATTCGAAAGAAATCTGTGCACGAAAGTTTTCTGAAAAACGAAAGTATCCATTGGCAAAAGAGTCAGGTCCAAAATTGTTTCATTCTTTGACAAGGCAAAATTCCTAAGTAAGTAATTCAAAGTTTATTTACCTTTGACAAGCGACTTTTACGTAATTATAAGTATGCAATAGATTTTTGAAATCAACTCAACTCTTTTGCATACTTTACTACCCAAAAGTCGCTTTACAGTTAGTCGTTATTTAAAGTGAAATATGATTGTGGAATTTCAACCATCAGGAATAAAAAAAGAGTGAATGGATAGCAGTAGATAGCAGACAGTATTCGATTGACATTCGACATATTCGGTTTTATATTTTAGTGCTGCCTTCTGGTGTTTTACTTTTCGAATCAACGTTGTATAAGGCACTGAAAATTTTAAAAATAGACTAATTGGTAACTTACTCGAGATGTTCTAAGTAGTATTCCCCAGTGAGTATGTTAGCTTGTCTGCGTAAAACATCTCCGAATGGATGATGACCTTTCGACAGCACATAGTAGAACACGCAACCCAAGGAGAATATATCCACTGAGGTTGTCTGTAAAGTAAAAAAATATACTAATGAAATCGCAATGATTTTTTTCAGAACACAGATATCGGAAACTGATGGTCATGTTTGAAATATTTTTGTCTTATCTTTTTACCTCCAATTTCATGAACTTTCGCCCAAAATTACTGGAGTTATTTTCGAGCAAAAATACCAACATACGACAGTGGTGAGGAGTAGAGACTCTGATAAAATGATAAAAAGAAATTAAACGTTTTTGTGAACTTTAATTTAGTTGTATTTGTACTTACACACTACACGAACAACCGGTAATGCAGCACGATACCGTCTTTCCAATGTAAGATAACTTATAAATTAACAATAAAAAAAACAATTTTCGTGTGACAATGTTCGTGCCCAGCAGACAATGGCAGATACATCCTTGTATCAAGACCTGTCACATGTCACTTTGATGGATATCTCTTTCGCTCATGTAAGTGTTAACGTATTAGTACCTGGGTGACCGAGCTTTGCTCGTTTATATCATATTCTGCGTGGAAAGAAAAACGCATGAAAACGCGAAAACACGCGTTTTCCCAAACATAGGACTTATCTAGATCGATTGTATACCCCCGAAAACCCCCATATACCAAATTCCAGCGAAATCGTTAGAGCCGTTTCCGAGATCACGGAAATATACATATAAATAAATATACAAGAATTGCTCGTTTAAAGGTATAAGATTTGTCGCACATGACTATGATGACATTTTCACACATTAGAAGAAATCTAGGTCTATGTTTCCTATACATGTACCGTTCTTTCTCCATTGATCATTTCGGGCGCGATCCAGCCGTCAGTGCCCGTGACCCCAGACCTCCTGGAAAAGCTGACGCGACCGATGTTCAGCTTCTTGGAGAGTCCGAAGTCCGATATCATGGCGCGCACCTCGCCCGTGCTCGTCGGCATCGACAGGAGAACGTTGTGCGGTTTTATATCACGATGTACTGGAAATTAACATTACACAATATAGTGAAAAGAAGCGAGTACTGTGGCGACCTCTACGGCACTACGAGAAACTAAAACCACAAGAACCAAATATCTATTTGGCACACTCAAGCGACAATAGCGACAATAGAAGGCGGGAAGTAGGCTATTGCCGGAGGGGTCGTTTTTACATAACGTCACAATAATTACAAGTCTTTCCATCGATACTATCGATAGTATTGCAAAGTAATGACAATCGATAGTATCGATAGTATCGATACTATCTATATTGCCACTGTTTTGCGAGGTTAACTATCGATAGTTATGCAACGCTCCAACGTAGGATATAGTATATTATCATACCTATGTCCATTGAGTGTAGATGTGCCAATCCGAGCGTAGCTTGCCGCAACACCTCCACGGCATCTATCCTACATTCGAACTTCTTCTCCACATAGTCTTGTAGCGTAGCCGAACACAGCTCTAACGCTATGTACCTGCAAGGGAGCTTAGAATTAAATTTCGACAATCGTAAAACGTAGTCAAAACGCCAAGTCAATTGATCACATTCATTTGAAATACCTATTTAGTTCAGTTTTCATCTCTAGAGCGCAATATGTAATTTATCAATCCATCCATTCCTGGAAGTGCGCTTTCACGAAAAGTTTCAAATGAATGTGAAGACCATCGTATTATATCATCATATTATAATTTATTTGTTAAGTTGGTGACAAGTGAGTCACGTGTACGTATTGTCAAAAACTAGACTAACTTTATTGGCACTGTGGATTACTGCTCCGATAATCTAGTATTAATGTATATCAATCAATAGGACTATAAAGCACTACTACTCAATTATTAGATGTTAGGGGTTAAATAATATTGTATAGCAAATTTAAAGAGATATAAAGCTTACCGGAACTGCTTGTCTCTCTCCGTGCAGTAGTAGCGCACGACGTGAGCGTGTGCGTCGGATTCGCGGAGCAGCGCCACCTCGCGGTCGGCGAACGTAAAGCACTCTGGTAGTAACCGTTTCACAGCCACGGCGCGTTTGTCGAATGTTCCCCTAAGGAAAATAAGATCTTGTCACTTGCTTACAAGTAGTTTTGAAATTCGTCAATAAAGTAAATATTGACAAGCAATTTAGAAGAGTGAGCTAGATAGCGCAATAGGTTGCATGTTGCACTAGATTTATCCTCTCTTTTCAATGAACGAAAGAACGAAGCGAGCTGAGTTGTTCAAGTCTACTTAGATAATCCAGCGAGTACATTTATGCCGTAAAAACTCTTGAATTTCTGTGAAATTTGTTAGACAAATAAGCGACACTAAAGGGTAAAGGTTAGTTCTGCCATGAGCCAAATTGGCCAAGAGGTTGAAGAGATATGAGCTCATAAAATAAGTTTCTAGATCATAATACCCGTAACCGTACTTTCCGTAAAAATAAACTAGCTCACTTACTTGTAAACAAAAGTTCCCTCGCAGCCCTTTCCCAGCACTTGATCAGTATGAAAGCTTATCCTTCCAATCTGGACCTCCCCATCCCCAACCTCCACGAGTTGACCAGTCACCTCTCCGTTCGAGGAGGTAGACGCATTGGAGGTACGAGAACCTCCTTGAGACAGCTGTTGGAACTCCCGAGCCTGGAAAAACATCCTGGGTTGCAATAACAATGACAATTCTTACTTAAATCCTATTATAAAGTAGTATTCATTATACATATATGTGATTCAATTAAAATATTTTTGGGACAAAAATAAATTATTAGGTACTTTGACTGGTTGGATTTGGTGATTTGACTTGTTGGAAAGGAGCAACAACATTTCTTTTTAGACTTTTTATTCATATTTATTAAATCTTTTTCGACCATAATGGTACAAAAAGTGGACTTAATGCTAATGCATTATTTACCAGTTAGCCTTTAGGACTAACAGAAATAAATGTATTAACACCCTTCCTATCACTACTCTTTCTAAAAAGAGGGTTGTCATAAATTTTATGTGGTTTGTGTGTATCTGATAACGTAGCTCCTAAACAAATGGACCGTTTATGATGCGGTGTTTTTAGCTAGATTTGTCATCGTTAAACTATCATAAATTAAATTCCTTATAAAATTCTAATTTGACACAATAGACTTACATTTCAAGCCACTAACACGATTTCTATTTAATTGACATGGTTTAGATCATTATCCGATTGTTTAATAAATACCTAATTGAAAATTTTCTATACTTGCGTAAGTTAAACCTTATTATTCGAACGATTAATTATATTTTTACGGCATAGGTATTCGACCGATAACAATTTACTACTTTCTAAGGTTCGTCTGAAACTCAATGCGTGAGGAAACGTGATCGAAAATATTCTGAAACCGTACGGTATGACACACGTATGAATACGCTGTGCTGAACGAATGAAATTCTTCACGGCAAAGTTGCAATTTAATTAGATAAAATACAGTAACTACCTATAGTATAGGTATTATTTACTACCTACGAATCGTGCTATAGTGTAACTGAAAACATACTCATTGCTTTTTACCCGAGTGCTCAAAGGATAATTCGTATATTTAACAATCTTACTATTCTTACAGTTAATTCATTCAGATTTTTTAGGATAATAGGCGATTTACATGAAAATGTTTAGATCAATCCGTTTAGCCGTTTCGGCTTGAAAGTGAAATAATACTATCCATACTATTCGTCCTTACAACCTTTCAAAATATACTAGCTGTGACCGCGACCTGATCCGTGTTTAAATAGTGTAAGTTTCTGCAAATAACATTTGCTAATTGACAGTAAAAGTCCCGTAAAAATCAGAGATTAGCTTTTAAAAATATTATATAAGAACAGACTCTTTACTTTCTCCGTAGAAATTAATACAGCATTTTCTTATCAAAATGTATAAAGAGGTATTTAGCTTATTTCATTTAATTTGTTACTGGCCTATTAATTAAAATTACGCAATTACAACAATAAACATTTCCATTTCCATTACGCGAGCTCAGCTGCGCAAATAGGCGAGGGAAATTAGCGTGGAATTGAACCACGAAATGACATCAATTTCAAACAAAAGATACGAAGGACTCACCACCATTTACAAAAGTTTTGATAAGCAAACATTAATAAATATAATTTCTTTTAGGATTAACAGAAAAGGCAATCTTTATGTATAAGTTCACTGATAGACGACCTACATTTTTACGCTAGTTGTAAATTTAGATACTAATATGTTTGAATATTATTAATAGGATAAGCAAATTTCTTATGATTGACGTCATAAAATGACAAAGTTTTATGACTGAAAAATATTTCTCTTTAGTGTCTAACTTTTATATTTAAAACATAGTTTTAATCTTTTATGAAACCCGCATGTGTGAAATTTAGAAAATGTCGTATACATACAACACAGGCGAAGAAAAATATTTCACTACTTTCTTTCAAAACTGATAATGTCAATTTCGTCGTTTAGTTTTGTTGTATGATGACAAAAAACATGATCGTATCAGTGCAGATGTTAGATGACATTAAAAAATAAAATTACAGCATAATCCACCCAATGTTATTGATAAACAAACTTAAAAATAGCGTCGTAAAATATACCTTAAAACGAAGGAATAAAGTGTATATTCAAATGAACAAATAAAATTAAAACCAAATGTTTGTCATTGATGTGCTCACCATCTGTAACATGGATCACATTACAAATGATGATGATGTCCATCGACGCATCCACCTCTAAAATCCCGTTCGATAAATTACTGAGTTAAAAAAATATCGCATATTTACCTGATAACGAAGATACCACAGCATCATAACTACCATTCCCACCAAAATTATGAGCGCAACTTTTAACGCTTTATTCTCTTGTTGGTGAAGCCAAATGTAGGCTTGTTTGTACCACAAGTCAGGTCTAAATCTGAAGCCTTCGAACAATTCGTCTGTCTGCACAGACACGCTAACAGACGATTTGAGATTCGTCTCATTCTCAACATCCTTATCTGCATCCGAGTGCACTTGTCCATTAATTAACTTTATAGAATCAATTTTCGGTTCTCGAGAATTAATATTTAAATGTGGTAGTTGAGGCATCCATGACGTCGTGAGTTCTGGCACTTTATAATGTCCCAGCAACAAATATGGCGCTGGTACGTGAAGATTTATATCGTTGAGTTTGTAATGAACATTTGTGAAGGGTTCGTATTTAGAGTTGTCTGCATTGGCGACGTTGTCTGATGTCGGGCCTTCCAGTAACAGAGGCTGTGCGAATCCAGTGGATATCGTGATGGTATTCTTGTCGACGAGCGACGAGAGGGCGTAAAGACCGTGGTTGTGCTCGCCAACGTACAAGGTCGGGCTGCAAACAACATTGATGATACTATCTGACCGGTGCGGCGTGTCTGATAACACGATAACATACTCGTACTTGTATCTACTTAGCTCGAATAACAACGAATTAATCGGATTTATTAATTATTTTCGAAAAAAGTAGGTTATCGTTAGTTGAGCCAAATACGCGACAGAATATTTTTATAATAACTTATAGCACTGAATATCCAGAATCCTGTAAAATACCTATTGATAAGTTTTAAAGGAACATTAGTAAATATTTTACCTATATAATAATACAATACTACTATATCCATGACAGGAAAATGTATAACTAAATTATTTTAAACTGATAACAAATGACTAGTACTGTAATGTTTTAAGTATTAATTAAATTTTCGGCTATCAGGTATCAAATATTTTCATGTGAGTTAATAAGGTTTAATAAATACTTACTACAACTCGATGTTAGAATTCTTAATCCCCTGCCCATTGCTCAAAGTGGTCGCATCTTCCATGATATGGTCTAGGGTGTCATCCCCGATAGAATTAAAAGGGACAGATATAAGACCTTCTCTGTCAAGCAAGTAGGCAGCTACTACCGGTGTTTCAAAGTTGTGGGACCACACTAGATCGCCGGTTTTTCTGTCGAAAGACATCACTCGTCCACTCGAAGTTGAGGTAAAATGTATAATTCCTGTCGAATAGAAAAATATTTTTTAAACAGATTCAAACTTTTTATTTATTTATTTAAGTTTATTGCACACAATCTTATGATGGATTGATTACACTGGGTCAAACTTAATGCTAATGCATTATCTACCAGTTTGCCTTTGGGACATGTTGAGAAATTGGAACAAAGGTGAATTTTATTTTATATCCTTTCTTACATAGTAATGAATTGCTGGCCCATTTCTATTACAAAGAATTCCCAGATAGACGTCAGTTACAATTACGAGAACTATAAAGTCGCTTGTTTTTCTGAGAAAATGACTGGAAACACGAGTGAAACGACGACAATGCCGCTTAGCTCAACCACCTGAATTTACTTTTTTTAAGGAAACTGAATTTACTTTTTTTTACATACATACATTCTCCACAAAATCTTCTATTTTTACTTTTATACCTGAACGTGTTTGTCAAGCTACATACCTATATTTATAGTATATTTTAGCCTCTTACAAGGATCGTTGAACTTGCAAAAATACAGTTTGATTCACCAAAAGAAAATGAATGAGTATGACTCACTTAATTCTGAACCTCGAAAGTTCCTGCGTTATCGAAACACTACTCGTAGATTAAATCCATTAAACAGATGGTTAAATAACCATGACCATATGTAACGTAGGAAATATTATTAGTATATTTTCGTCTCTGCTATTATTTTGCATTACATAATCCAGACGAATACTGTTGCAGTTTAAAATTGTAATATCTATGAAATTTAAATGAGATGCGAACCTACTTTGAATGTCATACATGCATATATCGGTAAAGCACTGTTTTCTTTACCTTGGCTGTCAAAGGCCCTTATTACATATGTATACATATTAATAATCCTTACAATAATCAGACGGCCGACGACTGTGCTGTTAGGTTTCTTATCTAAAGTCACAAACTAGGTAAGCAGACTAAAATATAACATGATTTATACTATAATATTAAAAAAACAGACAGATAAGATATTTTGCATAAACAAATCAAACATAATATCGACCTACTGCCGTTGCCATATCAATGTTGGGTTTAGCCCCATATAAGATGATGACTTTCCGTACCATTTTTTTCAATAAAGATCTGGCGTGGCGCAACCCCTTCTTTTTCTTAACCGCAAAAAAACCGAGGAGTTTGCGACGACTTTATATTGAGACTGTTCTCTAGTAAAAACTCGAATCTGAATCTCAACTTACCATAATCATTTAACATTTCTTTGCCCATAGCGTGCGAAGTGTAATCGAAAAATGTGACATTCCACTTATGATTGGAATTCTTGGAATCGTGCATCAGAATGTTATACTCTGTGCGTGCGACGTAAACACCCCTCTTTTTATCTGAATCGCAGGTGTTGTCGTCGTCATTCTTGAATATTTTAGATTTGTCAAAACCTGCCAGAAACATAACACACGTTATCGTCAATATTAATTTTGATTTTTATCATCAATATTAATTTGAATAAACTTTCATTATTAAATAAAGACACGAGCGCACTTGTTAGATTTAATCAGCCTATATATATGAATTATATACAGAAAAATCTTCCGATGGAGAATAACATTTTATGAACACCTCGCAAAATGTCTAGAACGCGCGCACGCTTCTTAATATCTTAGTACTTCATAGGTGATTTTAATTCCCAACATGGACAACCTACTGCAAAAGAAGGGAAAGTAACAGGAATATGGGAATAAAGGCAGTAAAGAACAGATAGAGAAGAAATGCTTGTACAATTTTGCAAAGAGAAAGAATGAAATAATGAAATTATGTAATGAGTGAATTGTAAATAAATGTCTTTATTATTATTATATTATAATACACGGTGATTTTTTATTGGTTTTGGAGGCGAAGGCCACTTCATAGGCTTCGTTAGCAAGACCTAATTAGCTAGTCAAAATAAAAATTCAGAAACAAAAATTTTGACTAAAACTCGAAAATAAAATTGTGAGATCAATTAGTAGTACCGCCGCCATACACCGCCCACCGGCCGGCCGGAGTTCATTGACATCACGCAGCTGTTTTGGCCGGCATCATTACGTGGTCTAGATCGAAAATCATTTACGCAACTTTTTTATCTTATGACATACAGAAATTTGGATTACGTATATGGATAGAGGAATTTTATAATATACGACATTTTTTTTTCCAAAACCAATGACAAGTCAGCGTGTATAGGTACCTATACAGATTCAAGGATCATCAGAATGCTATGGATGTAATAAAACAATCAAATCTCTGTAATGAGTACGGATACGGATAATCCTATCCTACTATATCTTATACCTTTAAACAAGCAATTCTTTTATATTTATAAATTTATGTGATCTCGAAAACGGCTCTAACGATTTCGCTGAAAATTGGTATATGTTCGGGGGTAAACAATCGATCTAGATTAGTCTTATGTTTGGAAAAACGTGTTTTCGAGTTTTCATGCGTTTTTCTTTCCACGCAGAATATGTTCGATAATTTCGTCGCGCCGGCCGCTATCCGTTTGGCTCAGCAGTTTAGGATGCGGACCGCTAGAAAGAGTGTTACGGGTTCGAATCCCACTCGGTGACTTACTTTTGTTTTTTTTTATGTTCAAGTTTATATATAATTTTTTATTTTGTATTGTTTCTAGACAAGTTTAAAAAAATGTAGTTAATGTTTGAGATGTAACCGCCGCCCAGGTATAATAATATTATAAATGCGAAGGTGAGTTTATTTGTTTGTGACCTCTTTACGCTTAAACTACTGAACCGATTTGGATAAAATTTCGTATGGATATAGTTTGAGACTCGGGGAAGGACATAGGGTACAATTTATCCCGGAATTCCCACGGGGAGCGAAGCCCGCGGGTAAAGCTAGTAAAATAAAAACAAAATAACACTTAACAAATTGGGATCGAATAAAAATAAAGCAATAAATCCAATTAATACACACCTGATACAAGTTCCCTAGAGCCAGTCAAGGGGTCCAACATGAACCAAGTGTCGCTTTTCTTCCCTGTGTACAGAATGCCCTCGGTGGACCGACACGGCGCGTTGGCCACCAGCTCCGGTATTGTGAAAGGAAGCTTCTTGAGCATCTGTTGGTCACCTCGAGGGCCGTACATGTAGAGGAAACCATGACGAGGGTCCGGCAGAAATTGGGGCATTAAATTTGTGTGCTGATTTGGGACTTTAACCGCTGGTTCTAAAAAAATTGGTAGGTATATATTAATCCTGTCTACATAGATTATACCTAGTAAAATAACATTGCAAAAAGAATTCTTTCATGCTGGTCTGGGAGAAAAGAAAAAACTAAGAATGTACCAATTTCTCTTCCCGCGCAACGCGAATCGTAGATACCGATTGAGCTTAAAATATTTTTGAAAGACCTATTCAACAAAGCTACGCAATGTGTTGCTCGAGAAAAAAAAATTGACTCCCTCTTTACTTGTATGGGAGGTACCAAAAAATTTGTTTTTCATATTTTATTTTACGATTTTCTCGGCACGATTAATACATATCCGTGCCAAATTACAGCTTTATAGAACTTATAGTATCTGAATAGGACCGCGGACGGACAGACAGACCGACTGACAGACAGACATGGCGAAACTATAAGGGTTCCTTGTTTACTACGGAACCCTAAAAAACATTAGAAGAATTAATTGTTTCTGCCAATGCATATAAAATTTTAAATGGAGGATCTGTTATAAAGACAATTGACTACTTTTTGTTGAAAACAGGCATACAGCCTTCGTGATAGTAAATCGTCATAGTCGCCAATGGACGGCTGCAATACTATGAGTGCCATGTCATATGCCATATGTTTTAACAATAAGAAGTAGGCAGACACCCACGCAGACGCGCTGCCTTCGAGAAGTTACTACATAGGTCATTGAAATCTCAACATTGATTATGTAAATAGCGTTACAATTTACACCTGATTGTGATAATATGTTTAGCATGTAGTTATACAGGGTCTAACAAAATATAAATAATTTAAAGTTAATTTAGTCCATGATACTGAACAACTTGTACCAAGGACATATCGAAATGTTAAAAAAAAATCTAGGATGCCAGAACTTTTTTTCGATGAAATTTAAACTCGGATTAGCTGATCAGTGGCCCAGCAGGAGACCGCATTACTAGAGCTTTCACTAGTAATGAAACAGCAGGTGTGGTCTACACCTTAATGAGTGACCACAAGAGGCATAAAAATTTCTTGAGCTCCTCCATGCTTCGTAAGGCAAGTATAAGCCGTTGATCCCGGGTATCATCATTGTATAGCAGTCGTCAAGCCATGTCAGATGCCTTTAGGCAGCTTGAAAACTCTGACTAGTATTGTTCACTTGCACACATGAAAGGCCAGCAAATATTCATTCAAATTAAATTCAAAACTTGGAACTTGTTCCTTGGTAAAAGTTATTCAGTGTCATGGATTGAACTCACATTTATTTTAATAATTTCAATATATTTTGTTCCACCCTGTATAAATACAGACATGAGTTGATTGTAGGTAGAACATAATATTATGTAAAACATAGATATATAATTATGATTTATTGATTGGTATTCATTTAACATTGAGCAATGTAAACAATGCTAAGTAATAAGCAGGTGAAAGATAGTAATATAACTCTAGATTGTTCTGAAAAGAGTGAGATAAAAGTATAACCAATAATCCAGACAGATATTGATATAAATACAATATTGCAGGCCCATGTCATGTCACTAGGTAAAATATTCAGCTAGTGATAAAGAATTATCAAAAAGAAACATTATAATCTCTTGTGTATTTAATATGATTAATTCTCTGAATATAAGTTCAGATGTTACTGCAATCAAAAATGATAAGAGTTTGTCAAATTATCAAAAGAACAGACTTTTTAAGTTTTTTACTTCTGACTATATTCAGCAGTATTTTATTTCTTAAATGAGCATGTTTGGGCTATGCAAGTTATAACTGCTACCTGTGATGATAAATTGAGATTTAATCATATTTTAATCTATTTATATTTTACAACAACACATCAAACGGAATTTCCTATGTTAATCCCATTATCAGAAAATTTTAATTTTGTTGATTGAAAATTGTAATTGAAATACATTGTAGTAATTCGGAACTTGACATGGAGAAAACTTTATCAGTTGCTTAAAAATTCAAATTCTTACAAAAGATTTTTATGAATAAAATTCTTATTTTACAAATGAAGCTCTTCTTGTATTTAATTTGGCAACTGGATTATCATTAAGGCTTACAATACTTATCTGTGATAGTAGCAAATATCATGGCAGAACTGTAAAATATCTGGCAAAGTCAATTTTAATGAAAACATTTTTTGGGGTTTTTTTAGATAAGCAATCTTATTTTGAATGAATAATTTATTTTAGTTATAAACATGGCAATAGTTAGTTATTATTTATTATCCTGATGTGTATCAAATATTAAAGCAGTATTATCATGAGTCAAACATGACTGACATGCAGTGGAAACACTGCATTTGACCCTTTCACTGCTAACGTCAGATCTATCCGACAAACATTCACATGCCCATTTTGTTAGCATTGGATATTTCCAACAAAAAACCAATACTTGTATAACACATAACACACCCCTTTTTAGGTGTAGGTATTTATTTTATATTTACTATGTCTCGCACTGGAGGAACAATAACTGATATAAAGTTTCACAATGAAAGGGTTAAGTGTCACGGTGTGCAATTCGTAATGTTTACTCAAATTACCTATACTACAAATATGTATTACAATTTATATAATTTTAAAAGATACGTACGTATGTATGTTTTAAGAGAAAGAAACAGGAAAGTGATATACAATGTATAAATTCACTTACCATCTTTAAGTTTCCATATGATATTTCCAGCTAAGGGTTCCACGGCAACCATTCCACCCCCTAAAGTTGCGAACAGCAGCGGCCGGTCATCCAAGGCACGAGACAACTCCGTACTTCCCTGCAATCACCATAACACTTTCACACACCGTACTTCACCACGCCGAGATCCTACCCTACCCCCGTAGGAAACAGGCGTGAAAATATGTATGTTTGTAGTAATAACTCGACCAATAAATCAATTCAATGCAATAGGTGCAACTCTCACGTCTCCTACCTCTCTGCCTTTTTCCAATAACGACACGAAGCCGAAGGTCCCCAAAATAAACAATGTTCCTTGTAACACTCTCATATTGCACAATTCAGTTGATTTTCAAACCATACGTAAATAATACACGAATGAAGCAATCATTATACATCGCTTATTAATTAATTTGAGTTAAAAACACTATTAAAATAGACTTTCAATCCCAAATGCTGTTTTGTTCTGCAGATGACTGTGTCTGACATCTATGACATTGATGACATGCATTCATGTCATGGAAATGACACATGACAGCTGATTTGTCAACACTTGACTTTGTCACTTTTTTTTTGGTGTATTTTTTGCTGTGATGGGAGTACTCATTCAGCTTAACCTTTATTTATCTTATATATAACCTTTAAACATCTAAGGTGGACGTGTATAACATTCGTACCAAGTGGCATTGCTGAACTCAAAAAAGTATACCTCTCCTTATAATAATTTCCCCTTAAAAAACGGACTAAAAGTATGAAAAATAATTAAAGTATCAAAACACTTCGAGTCCTGCGCGCGTACTGATACCTACGAGCCGCAAGGTCAGAGATCAAAGACGGATACAGTACAGTACACCCGAGCATGGAGCGACCGGCCGGCATACAAAAATAGACTTTAATTTACAGGTTTTAAGTCGAGTGGGGACGGGTCGGGAGATAATGTTTCAAATTAAATTAAAAAATCCTGATAACACGTACATTTTTTTTATTCAAATTAGTTTCTTAAAATTGTCTATATTTTCGATTAAAGGTTAGTGGATATTTTCGATTAAACGACAAAAAACCATTCGTTTAGTGACTTCGCGTTTCAAAAATGGCACCACTGTATTGTATTGTCACTGTCACAACGGTAATATAAACAGAAGAAATTGACAGTTAACAGATGTCATGGCTTTTTTAGTGCAGGCATAGCACTGACCTCCATATATATTGTATACTAGCTGAAGCCTGCGACTTCGTTCGCATGCACTTTATGTCTCTGGGAAATGCTCATCAGGCTGAACAACTTTTACTAAGGCGACATTTTTATATCTCTTATAGTTTAGGACTATTATGGTTCTGCATCAGGCGTTTCATTTTCCAAAATCATTTATACCCTATATGTTGCCCAGGCTTAATAGCTATATAACAAAAAAAATTGCATTCGAATCCGTCCAGTATTTCCGGAGATTAGCGTGTACAAACAGACATACAGACAAACAGACAGACATTTTTTTTTTAAATTTTTACTCTATTACTATGTCTCCATCGCCCCCAATATTTTTTTTGGAAATATATTTAATGTACAGTACGGACACACTTTTTTCACTGTTTTATTATATGTATAGATATAGATATGTTGCCCAGGCTTAATAGCTATATAACAAAAAAAGTTGCATTCGAATCCGCCCAGTATTTCCGGAGATTAGCGTGTACAAACAGACAAACAGACATACAGACAAACAGACAGACATTTTTTTTTAATTCTTACTCTATTACTATGTCTCCATCGCCCCCAATATTTTTTTTGGAAATATATTTAATGTACAGACACACTTTTTTTACTGTTTTATTATATGTATAGATATATGGAGGTCAGTGAGGCATAGGAATAATGTACACTTCGATTGCTCTGTGTCGTCACTTCCGGTAAAATGTTTATAATTAGTATATAAAAAAATCCTGACCATGACAACACGTGGATATGTTTTATTCAAATTGCTTTCTTAAAATTGTATAATTTCGATAAAGGCACCTATTTATCTTGTAGGTATATTTATTTATTTATATATTTATAAATTTCTGTGATCTCGGAAACGGCTCTAACGATTTTGCTGAAAATTGGTATATGGGGGTTTTTGGGGGTAAACAATCGATCTAGATTAGTCTTATGTTTGGGAAAACGCGTGCTTTCGACTTTTCATTCGTTTTTCTTTCCACGCAGAATATGGTCGCTAATTTCGTCGCGCCGGCCGCCATCCACTTAGCTCAGCGGTTAAGGATGCTGACCGCTAGAAAGAGTGTTACGGGTTCGAATACCACTCGGTGACTTACTTTAGTTTTTTTTATGTTCAAGTTTAATTTTTTTTTATTTTGTATTGTTTTTAGACAAGTTTAAAAAAATGTAGTTAATGTTTGGGATGTAACCGAGCAAAGCTCGGTCACCCAGGTACTAAATATTATACAAGTTATGACAAAAAAATTAATACTGTTTATTCGAGAAAAAATTACATGTGTATAACAAAATAATAAATAGTACAAACTTGTTCGTAGAGTAATCACAATACTTATAAATATGAATAAATAAAATTGTAAATAAAATTAGAAGATATAAAATGTACTTATTGCTGGTTGAATCACACGATCTTAGGATTTAGGAGTTCTTGTAATTTTCGTTCTGCGTGATATTTGAAACAACCTAAAATCGACTTTATTGCCTTAAATGTAGGGCCGATAATACTAGGTTAATACACTCATTCCATGAAGAAGTCAAATTACTCCTAAGGGGCTAAATTCGTGTGATGAAGATGTTAAATTTAGGGCAGTGTAAAGGCTGCGTGTTCATGTCTTCAATTTGTATATCATCACAGCTGGAATGGTTAGAATAACGGCTCCAATAGTGTACGTGGCCGCCGCCCCTGAACACCAATATACTGAAACAAAATAAAATAAAAAATTGTATATTAAAATGAGTACATAAGTATATTTTTATCTATTGAGGTATGAAGCGGTGGTAGCTATGTAGGTTACGCGCTAGCTATTCGTCTGTAAGACTCAAGTTTCATCCTCACTAGGATACCACTGACCTTTGCACTCATGTACAGTCATATTCCAACATAGATTTAGAAGTTACAAGAATACCTGAATTTTCATTCGTTTTGGAAACAAAAATTGTTGTATAGTAAATAAATTCCTCTACCCATCCTCATGAAGAGGCAATGAAAAATCACTCATCATCATCATCAGGTCTTTTTATCTCCACTGCAGGAGCACAACTCTCTCTGTAATATCAGAGCCATACTAGGCCAGAGCAGCCAGAGGACTGCGACCTACACTCTCCTCATTGATGTTTATAAGCTTTTAGTATTATATATCCTAAGTCGCCTTCTACGACATTCACGGGAGGAGTTGGAGTGGCCCTATTCTACTCTGCCGGAAACCATACGGCACGGCATTTTTTATTTTATTGGGTAATATATTACCTGAGGAAGCGACGAGAGGCCCCGCGGCTCTGGCGAGCGCGCCGAGCGAGCGCAGCACACCGAGCACCGCTCCGCGAGCTTGCTCGGGCGCTTGCCCCGCCGCCATCGACGTCATACAAGACACTGCAAACGCTGTCGCTGGAACCAAAACACGTTACATCTTTCAAATATTCTTATAATAACCTTGTAGTTCATCTTGCCTTAACATGCTATTAGATAATAATCCTTAATACCAGGAAATAGAGTGTATATGTCACAGTTAAATTGTATAATTCGTTGTTATTCAAAATCTAGTCTATCTGTTTTACATTACAGCTCGGTTTTATAAAACAGCTGAAAATAGTTCAGCTCGATTGTCAATGAGTTACGTAATTACGTTTAACAAAACAGCTAGCGTTGAGATGACATAGAGGGTTACCATTATTGAATAAAGCTGTGTTACCAAACAAAATAATATATGAGGGGACAATAGTTGTTCTTTATTAATTTTATATTACTCGTGGGATGGAAATAAAACCTCAATTCAACTCCTTTCTAAATAATTTAGTCTACAAAATCATAAAACACCAATGAAGAATGATAATCAGCTCGATGCAATTGGATATTGAAATTTTGTAAACTCGAAAACACAATGGCGTAGCGATTTCTTACGGCCAATTAATCCACGTGACTATGGCTGAAGGCTATATTCTATGGCTAAAGGTCTGCTTTATTCTTTTCAATCTTTTGCAGTCCGAAATCACAAACGATGCCCCCGATGTCTCTCGATGAAAAAATTTACTTTATGGGAGGCCATATTTTTTATTATGACACTGACACTTCACAAGCCACAAGTAGCAGAATTCCGAACTAATCGTTCTACAATTAACACATTGGACGATCTAGCTGAACGATTTTCAGCTGTATTACAAAACCGAGCTGTAATGCCAAACAGCTAGAGTTTTTGAATAATAGCAGATTATACAATCCAACTGCGACATAGTCTTTTTGATGTAATCATCCGATATTTCATCAATTTTTTTCATATCTTATAACATCCCTATCATTGTGTCGCGAGCCGGTGTGGTGTATGGGCCTTTAGTCACATTCACCCTGATAAAGACCTCAGGATGAGGTCGAAACATGTCGGCCAGTAGTTAACTCTATACGTGAGTAACCCGTTAACTCATTCTAATAAAATAACACCCCTGTTTTGCCAATACTATAAGAGACTCTAAATCTATGTAAATAAAGTTTATAATCAACTGTAGTACGACGATTCAAATTTAAAGTTTTTTTTGGTTCGGATTCGATGGGATGTCAAGGGGTTAAAAAATGACAATACAAGACTCACACAATGCAAACAGCACAAGGCCCATCCACAGCCACGCTACTGGCGCCAGTAGCGGCGGGCGCGCCACAGCGGCGAGCGCGACGCACACAAACGACGTCGGAGTGAGCGCGAGCGCCGCCCGCGCCGCTTTCTGAGCGCCCGCCGAGCCGAGCCTACGTGCTGCCCCACCTTGTAATACTGCCATTATTAAACCTGAAAATAAAATATTAATTGTCATCAGCATATCAGCCACACGACCGATCGGAAGCGGCCTGCATCCAGCGCCTTCCTGCAACGTTGTACAGATTGTCTGACCATCTAGCTAGCAGGTGGGTGTCCTACTTTTTAATTATTAAGAGCAGATATATGACATACAGAGCCGACCCCAAAAGAAGAAAGGCGAGGAAAATGAATGAATAAAAAAGAGCTATCTTTTTCACACAGTGTGAGTTAAAATGATGGCGAAAGTTCTAACACTAAAACTGTGTGCATTGTGCATACCTACGTAAATATTATTTCAGCTCATGAAGTGCTGAATTAAAAACAATATAATGTCTCTAAGATCCTAGGAGATTTCGTAAATAATGTTGTAAAAGTCAATACTTATAATATACTAAATATGCCGTGGGGTATCCGGCAGAGTAAAATAAGACCACTTCAAGTCTTCCCGTGGATGTCGTAGAAGGCGACTTAGGAAATACAAGCTAAACAAAGCGTATAAACATCAATGAGATCTCTCTAACCCTTCTGCCCAGAGTGGTCACCATGGGCAAATACGTCCTTTATTTGGCCATTAGTCCAGCAGTGGACTGTTATTATAACAAGAAGTTTATAGAAGTTTTATTGCGATAAAGTTCTAAAATTTAACACTACTCACCTATCACTAAAAACATCTTCCCCTGTTGCATAGTAGTATACTGGAAGGTGTGATGCGTAAGGAATGTAAGAGTAAACTCAAGACCAGAATATGTAAACAGGTACAGGAAGTAGATCAGTCCCAGTTTGGTAAGTACTTTGTTCTGATGCTGCGACAGATTCTTCACAGCGCTGAACTTCAAGAGATGCCATGGTGATACAAAGTCCACTGTTTTGGATAGAGTGAACGCTAGAGGCGCTCTTTTGTCCTGAAAAAGTAAATTAAGTGCTAAATAATAATTGTTCATATGTATAATATTTCCAAAGCGTCGTTTCATTTAGGAATAAAAGCGGCTGGCTATCCACTTTCACTGCCAAACTATAATCACCTTTATTTTTATGATCAAAATGCATAGTATAGCTTGAAAGAGACAAAAGTCGTGCGGCCGCCAGCGGCAACACAGCCATTTCAAGTCTTTCTTAACGACATCGATACCTGAATTTTTCGGAGTCCAGTGCCATTCCAAAGGCACCAGGCAGTCCATTTAAAAGGAAACGCAGATACAATCAAAAATGTTGTCTTGACCAAGCCCTAGATAACCCATTTCATGAACTGTTGTTTACCTACAGTTTAAAATCAGAACGAAAAGCTTTTAATCGCACATTTGCGGAATTTTGGCAAATGTGCGAAGAATGTATTCCAAATAGTATGGCATGACGCACTAGACCCAGAAATAGAAAATAGTCAGTGACAGTAAAGTGGGTAGCCAACCGCTGCCATTCCCAGCCCAATGTGAATTGGCTCAAATAGCCAAAAAATAAGGTGTATTGATTAAGGCCGCACGACTTTTGTCTTTCTCAAGCTATACTATGCATTTTGTTGATAAAAATAAAGGTGATTAAAGTTTTGCAGTGAAAATGTTATTAAGTTATTATTAACTATGGCAACTCATAATGATATATTTAAAATATGCATATCGTTGTAGAGTAAAAAGATTAGACAAAAACTTATGCATAAAGATTTAGGTAAACTTACTGGTTATTATTGAACAACCATAAAAATAAAAAAGCTATTATCTTTAAACTCTGTTGCTAACATTAATTAATAAGCTTTCTTTAAAATTGTGTAACAGTTGTTTCTTTATTGACTTTGTAAACATGACGCGATAAGGCATTCCAAAGCGGGGCCTAGTTTTGTGTGCACTGACATTTTAATATAATTATTTATAAGAATTCATACAAACCTTAGACAGCGTCTCCGGTATACAGAACGCGACGAGGAAAACATTGGCAAGAGAGAGGCAGAGAGCGTAGAACGCTGGCCGTTCGCCCCACGAGCCCGAGTCGCGATTGCTCGCAGCGAACCACGCACCAGCTAACGGCCCTACTATGAATCCCACGGAAAACGCCAAACCTATGAGGGCCTGGAAATATATTTTATTTAAGTTATTTATTCCTCTATTGAAGTCATGATGGTTGGATCTTAACCCTTTAACCGCGAACATCGGATTTATCCGACAAACACTGTCGGGCCTATTCCGCGAACGTCGGATATTTCTGACAAAAGAAAAATATGCTCGTTTGAGACATAACTTTACATATGCCTCGCGCTGGGAGCACGGCAACTGATATAAAGTCTCGCGGTGAAAGGGTAACCTACCGCGCTAATTAAGTAAAAGTATCATACTTTATCTAACACATTTGAAATCAGTGAAAATTACTTATATTTTTTTTTTCAAAGAAAAAGATAAATTCCTAGAGAAGATAAATATTTTATTGACCTAATCACTTGCCATCATTTGGGCCGTATGCCTGGTAAACTTCTTATTTGTTAACAAAATCTACTTTGACAAAGTAGAGAGATACCCACTATCAAATTACAAGAAACCCTTCAAAGTACGGCTTAGGTTATTACTCGTATACCTATCGTATTTTTTTTACTTAGAAATTGTTAGACTATTTAACATAAGTGCATGCATGGCATGGCTGGCTACATGAAAAATACAAAGTTGAAATCTATGTGGGTTTTTTACTTTTATTTCACGCGGCTTTACGTATGTATTAGATTTTACGTACCTATATCTCTTTAATAAGGAAACTTACAACTTAAATAAATCAGATACTTTTTAAAATGTCAAAACAAACATTTTCTATGGGATTTGTATGAAATAAAGACTAATGACGTCATAGTTGCTTGGAGGCAAATAGCAGTAATAAATCTAAAATCACGTTTAAAAAGGATTTCATGAATGAAAGGTGACATTATTTTGTGACGTTTTATACTATTAATAGTACCAAATAATTTATTATTGACCTAAGAAACTTCCTTATTACACGTAGGTTATTAAGTATGCAAACCTACAATATAAAACAAACTATTTTCCCTCTGAATATTACCGAAGACCAATTTCGTTAGAAATCGTTACCTTCTCGGGATGTCCTCATTATTTCAAACCTTGATAATCCATTATTAATGAATTTTTCCGCAGAGTTTCTAACAATTAATAGGTGTTACTAGTAACTTACTACATAATTCATAATCTTATTAAGGAAATAATGTAATTACTTTACAGAAGTGGACTTAGACAACTAGTATATTGTCTGATTCTACAACTACTATATTACCTTGCCTACACTGTTAAAAGAAATTATGAATATTCTATTGATTATTTTGTGAAAGAATGAATAGAAGGCGACAATTAGACGGTAAACTCTGTATGTAACCTATTGTTTTGTTTTTTTTTTTGTAAGTGGCCATCATTGGTGTCAGATTGTACAAGCTGCCTAAAGGCATCTAACATAGCTGACGACTGCCATACAATGATGACAGTCCGGACCAACGGATTAACGTGCCTTCCGAAGCACGGAAAAGCTCAAGATATTTTTTTATGCCACTTGTGGTCACTCATACAAGTGCAAACCACGCCATAGTGTCATTAATCATGCAAACTGCCACCGGATCACGAGCATTCGCCGTAATCGAGTAAAATTGTCTACAGTGGTTGAATATACAACGTGGAAGGGAAATTTATTTATTTATTTAAACTTTATTGCACAATAAAAAAAAAAGTACAAGTGGCGGACCTAATGCTATATGGCATTCTCTCCCGGTCAACCATTGGACCAAGCGGAAAATATGTGTGGCTGGCGTGATAAAATACGTGAAAAAGTAAACCAAATCGTATATGTAAAAAGTATACCTAAGTATACCCGTAATAAATCGAACCAGAGGCTACTAGATCACTATAGTACAATGATAATAAAATAAAAGACAAAAAAGAAAAAAAAACGACATTACCATATAAATTGCCCGGGCGGCTGCAACCTTTCGTATGGAAAAGTAAAAAAAAAATAGTTTTTGACTGTTATTTTATAGTTTATGGTATTATAGTTTAAATGTTCGTCCGTGGTTCGATTTATTACGGGTATGTCCCTTCCACTTCCAAATAAACCCATATCTCACCATTCCTCTAGCTCTGGTTTTTTCATTGGAGGCGTCTGTGACGACTGCCATGCTAAGGCTGACGTTTGCCTTGCTCAGCCCGCCGATAAACCGCGCCAGGACGAATACGCTGAACGTACTCGCGTACCCCCATAGTGCGTGCGATGCTGCTATGCCAATCTGTAATTTATTGAAAGTAATACATACTTTTACTGGTGTGCTTGGCATACATTGAGAGAGGCCTATTCTCAGCAGTGGGATATCAAAGGCTGCCGATGATGATGATGAATACATACTTAAATTTTTCTAAATGCAACAAAATCTTTTTAGTTTTAGCATCAACACGTCATAAGAGTGTAAACACATTCCACCGCCGCGGCAGCAGTTCTGACCGCTGCGGCGCCGCGCGTATTGGACTTTGTATGCACTTGTTTTGACCTTTTCACACTATCGCCCCGGCGGCATGTGTAGACACTCTTAGTGTGCGATTTCAGGCTATGCATTGGAATGCTAGATGCATCCATTTCTTTTCTATCAACTTATAACTTATTAAGCTGTTGTTTCCCAATCATAACACTGACCGATTATTGCGATGGCCAGTAAGTAGTGTTTATTTGCTAAGCATTAATGAAACAAAAGTTTTTTTTGCTATAAACTTTCTCATGATAGCTTTGATATTTTCAGCTGATAAGGATGAGAATCCATGCAACCATAACTAACTGGTCAGCAAACACTTTCGCTGCCATTGATAATATTATGCGAGAGTGGATAACTAGCCATATCTCGAGATATATTCAAAAGACACATACAAAAATACATATTTATTTATTTTAGGTGCATAAAGGTGACTCATATTAATTACAACTGGTTAAACACAAACAAAACAAACAAATATATTGTTCTAAACTTCTGATAAACAATAAGAATATGTATGTACCTATACAAGGTGAGAAGGACATACCCGTAATAAATCGAACCACCGACTATACTAGACGTTTTTATTATAATGATAATTAAATAACAGTCAAAAATAAAAATCGACATTCCCATACAAACTGCCTGGGCGGCTACACACTTTTCTAAAGAAAAACCGATTTTTTTAAAGTTTTTGATTGTTAAATTAATTTCATTATACTTCAGTGGTCTA
Source organism: Acrobasis consociella (assembly GCA_963555685.1). NCBI lineage: Eukaryota > Metazoa > Arthropoda > Insecta > Lepidoptera > Pyralidae > Acrobasis > Acrobasis consociella. The sequence continues at coordinate 13,113,463 of OY743115.1, forward strand.
ACCCATGGTTCGATTTATTACAGGTATGTCTCTTTCACGTTGTGATTGAAAAATATAACTGAATAAAAAATAATTGAGTTTATGTAAACATGATGTTTTGTGGCAGACATACACTACAAAAAATGGTGAATTATAAACACCTAAGTAGATTGTACAAGGTGACACCAGCTGCTTTTGTTTTGTTTGCATATCATGATACAAATTAAACAAACAATATAATTATAAAAAGAACATAAAATAAAATATTAATTTATGCAAAAAACAAAAATCCCATAAACTTTTTTTGCAGGTACATTTTAGGATTCCATACCCAAAGGGCAAAAACAGGACCTAATTACTAAGACTCTGCTGTCTTTGTGTCACCAGGCTGTATCTCATGAATTGTGATAGAACTCATGAAAAGTTTTTACAGATGACATATTTCTGTTGCCACTATAACAACAAAATGAAATAAATATTTAATTGGGACTCCCATACAACAAACCTGTATAAAAAAAATCTACATGGTAGATGTTTTAAAATTATGATTTCAAATTTACGAATTTTAACAGCAAAACGAAAACATTTGTTCACACTCGGACATCTAGATAACTAGGTCATTGATACAATGATAAAGAGATAAAAGATAATCATTTATCAGTTTTTTTATGATAATCATGGGAAATCCTAAATAGCTCAATACCTAAAACTAATATTTTTCTTATAAATACACTAAATGAGGTTTATTTTATTTTATTTTAGACTGAATGTCTAAAATATATTTTTTTTCCCCCCAGTATAATAATTTACTACAGGGATAAGTGAAAAAAGATAGAAAGGGGAGGCCTAAAAGAGGCGGCAAAAAATCAGCTTACAGACTAATAAAAAAAATTTAACAAACTTTGAAGTAATTATAAATAAATTTAGTGGTATCAACTTACCAGGCATACCAATAACATTGGCTTTCTTCCATATGCATCGGAAAGACTGCCAACTATAGGGCTAGTCAAAAACTGCAAAAAACTGTACATTGATCCCAAGGCTCCACCAAATAGGACAGATGCAAACCGATCTGGGGCTCCTGTCAACTTTTGAAAGTATTGAATGGCAGTGAGTAAATATGCATAGAAATTATTTCCTTTTCCTTCCTCACGGTTGTAATAATCCAAAAGGGAAGGCAGAAGAGGTAGAATCATTGTGAATGCCAAAAGATCCAAAAGTAATGATAGAAAAATTAATCCAATAACTTTGGTATTCTGCGTAGAAGTGGCACTTTTTTTCTCTATATCATTTGGATTTCGGTCTTCTGTAATGTTTGTGTCGTGAGCATTTTTTCTCTGTCTTAAATCTCCGTTGCCTGTTTGGTAATCCTGCAATAAATAAAACATTAAGAATCGAATTTTATAACTCTGATTTTATGAAGTATACACACGAAAGTTTGGACATAACTTTATCAAGCGTACCATGTTTATTAATACTTGTAGACTACTTGATTACAAAAAATAATATTGAGATTTAAATGATCCATTGAATCGAAGATAAATCAAATAGCAACAGCAGCAAATTGTGAATAAACTTTCACTTTTATTTTAAACAGCTACATCTAGTGTTCCACTTCTGCGCAACTAATATCGTAGTCATACTAATTGTGACTTTTATTTCATAAAACATAAGGTTTATTTATATTTTTACTTTTTACAAATTGCAAATTATATATGGAGAATAATGGAACAAAAACTCAATGACAATGACAGCTTGACAGCCCGTTTTGACATTTATTTAAAAGTGACATTGTGGTGAATGATGTTGACGTTGACATTTTTAGTCAAACAGACAGAAGAGTTAAAATGTTGCTTTGCTTGTGTTGATCTTTCATAAGTACCAAAAATCGATAAAATCGTTTTTTCTTGTGGCAACATTATTAACAACGCCGTGTTTAAAAAAAAAACAAATACCGCCATTTTGATTCTGCGTGGGTAATATTTTGCTTGAGGGGTTTCTTTGATTGATTGATTGCACATTTCTCTCGATTCAATCGTAATAAATAGTTAGGATGGGTGAAGATAAAGGCAAGTTTATCATATTGTACACTCAAAATTGTGAAAGGATAAATTTCAGTACTAGGTACCTAACAAGATCATTCATTTTGTAGATCGTCGACGCAGGTCTCGATCAAGGGGGGAAAGGCGGCGTTCCAGGTCACGTTCTAGAGAACGTAGAGAGAAGAGAAAGAGCAAATCGAGGTCGCCTTCAAAGCGCTCTCGCAGGCGCAAGCCTTCTCTTTACTGGGATGTCCCTCCACCGGGTTTTGAGCATATCACGCCACTACAGTATAAAGCAATGCAGGCTGCAGGACAAATCCCAGCAAATATTGTGGCTGATACTCCTCAAGCGGCAGTGCCCGTTGTGGGCTCTACTATAACACGTCAAGCAAGAAGATTGTATGTTGGTAACATACCATTTGGTGTGACTGAAGAAGAAACTATGGAGTTTTTCAATCAACAAATGCATCTTTCTGGTCTGGCTCAAGCTGCAGGCAATCCTGTTCTCGCTTGTCAGATCAATTTGGACAAAAATTTTGCATTCCTTGAGTTCAGGTCAATAGATGAGACAACACAGGCTATGGCTTTTGATGGCATCAACTTCAAAGGGCAAAGTTTGAAAATCCGGCGACCTCACGATTATCAGCCCATGCCTGGTACTGAGAATCCATCTATTAATGTACCAGGTGCGTATTTCACTATTATAGCATTACTTGGTCAAATGAGGAAACTTAACCTTCTTGAAACTGAAAATAATTTCATTTAAAAGAAATTTGCATTAAAGATATAAACTGGAAATATTGGTTCCCATTATAAACAATTTTTAGTAATTGTGTTTATTTTAAGATTTATTTTATGGAGTTCTTATAAACATGTTCTTTTTTAGCTGGTGTCATAAGCACTGTGGTGCCTGACTCGCCACATAAAATATTTATAGGTGGTCTTCCCAACTACCTAAATGAAGATCAAGTAAGTTATTTATCCATTACTTCATTTTTTTTTATTCATGCGTAAATCATAAATTCTGAATGGTGCCATAATTTACAATACCACCATGAGAAAATTTATGTTTTACAAGGAACTTTTAAGTCTTTTCACTTGGTTATATTCCAATACCACAAAACATGTTTTAACTAATTTAGGTATCATAAAATTGTTGTACTTAGTAATTATTGTCTACTACATGTAGGTAGTAATTATGAATTGTTTTATATTTAACTTGTTTTGTGGTAAGACAATAATTATCTTGTACAAATAGATGTTGCTTTGCCATAAACACCTAAACCTGATTGGTCTCTTGTAAGCGTTAAGATGTTGAATGAAATAACTTGCTTATTTTTACATTTCTAGGGAGCATTTCAAATATCTGGATGTGATATTACGAAATTATATTTTACAGGTCATAACCCAGACTCCACATTATTGCCATTATGAGTACAAATTACATTTTTTTTACTATCTCTACTGTTACAGATTAGGTTAAAAGTAAGTTCTCCTTTGTACGCATTAGAAATTGCAGTATACATATGATTATTGCATTCATCAATAAAATTTTCAATACAAAGGAGGCACTTACAAATATGATTGGCACGTGATGTAACACAAGCTTCATATTCACTTGTTAGGGCATTCCCATAGAGAGCAGGCCGTTCCCATTAGGTAGCACTAGGTGCCGCGACCATTTCAGGGCGAGATTCAACAGTTGACAGGGCTACGGTGGCGCCAGCAGTGAGCCGCGTTATATTTTGCTCCGTTTCAGGTATTTTCAGGTACCCCTTGGCGGGATGAGCGTGGCGCTTCACGCTCGAAACAAACTGAAACAACTCACTGATATCGTTTGCTTTTTGCCCCTCCCTAGCTTAGATTTGGCACATTCGCGGCCCGCGTGTCACTGTTGTCTCTCATTCTCACCTATACGTCTTGTACTTGAACGAGACGTCGGCACTGCAAGGCAAGTTTCCTCCATTCACATCTGATTCTAACATGCGGCTAGACACAGGTCAGATAACATTCATTTCTATGTTTGCTGCATTTTGCTAAGCAAATATCAATGGGAACACTTAACTTGTATGAATGTAAATCAGTAAATAGATTTATTATGTACCTAAATTGTTTGTTGGACAATTTTGCTCCCCCAGCTCAAACTAATACTGTGTAATGCGAAACAGGTTAAAGAATTGCTGATGTCTTTTGGCCAACTCCGGGCTTTCAATTTGGTGAAAGATTCTTCGACTGGGCTCAGCAAAGGTTATGCATTTGCTGAATATGTTGACATCTCAATGACGGATCAGGTAATTACACACTTATTTTTTGCTACAAATTTTAATACTTGCTTTGATAGAAAACAGACTTGATTTTAAATGTTTTTCTTGTAGGCTATAGCTGGTTTGAATGGTATGCAGCTGGGAGACAAGAAACTGATTGTACAGAGAGCCAGTATTGGAGCTAAGAACTCAACATTGGGTATGTCACAACTACTAGATTTTGTCATAGAGTTTGTAAATCAAGGGCGAAACAAGAACTCTTGGGGATGCGAGCCTTACCTAGCATATTTTTCTTTCAGTCATATATTTAGCATTGACACAAATGCATCAGCTTGTCTATGTTGATTGATTAATGATTAAGTATGAGATTTTATTTAATGTATGTTTAGACAAAAACTTATATATTTAAATTCAAAGATTTAGTTGTTTATTCAGTAATTAGACCTAAATACACCCACTTTTACATGTCGATAAGTAAAATTTACATTACGTGTAGTGTTTTGAAAATTTTTTTAAAGCAATGCTTCCAATCTTTGTGAGAGGCCTAGGTCCAGCAGTGGACGTTATGCGGCTGAAATGATGATGATGATGATGATGATGAATGCTTCCGATACCGGCGCTTTCGCAACGACCACTGCTCTGCACAGGTTTAAATCTTACTAATAAACGCGAAAATCTGTAAGTATGGATGGATGGATGTTGGTTATTCTATCACACGCAAACCGCTGGACCAATATTGACAAAATTTGGTACGCAGGAAGCTGACACCCTGAATTAACACATAGGCTACTTTAGGCGCGAGTTACACCGAGGGGCGCAGCTAATTTTAAAATATTTGATTTTCACAGCAATGACGGGCGCGGCGCCAGTGCAGCTTCAAGTGGCGGGGCTGACGCTGGCGGGCGCGGGCCCGGCGACGGAGGTGCTGTGTCTGCTCAACATGGTCACTCCGGACGAGCTGCGCGACGAAGAGGAGTATGAGGACATCCTCGAGGACATCAAGTTAGTATATTGTCTCTAGCTGCATCTGTTACAGTTTCACAGAATAAGTATAAGGATCGTAGTAAATGGATAGTAGTCTATAGTCTCTGCCTACCCCCTTGGCAAACAGGCGTGAAAATATGTATGTATGTATTACATAATATGGAACAAACTCTTAGGGTCCCGCGCAATATTTGAATAAGAAGTCTATATAAGAATTCTATTTTGAATCGGAGCCAGTCACTAAATATTACAATAATGAAATCTTGTACCTACTATTATTATTTTTGTTTTACAGGGAGGAATGTAACAAATATGGTTGTGTGAGAAGTATAGAAATCCCAAGACCCATTGAAGGTGTAGAAGTACCTGGCTGTGGAAAGGTAAGATGGTCTTACTTACCATTAAGATTTTTTCTTAGAGGTAGATCTCCTCTTTTATATCTGCCTACGACGTGACTTTATAGGACGCAGAGTAATACATAGCCTCACTCAACGCTCAGCTTATCCGCGTTCAATTTAGATAAAATGCGATACTAATGAATTATCAAAGAAAGTAATATACATACCAGATGAATAATTAACATTTTATGATTACAGGTCTTCGTCGAGTTCAACAGTATTGCGGATTGCCAGAAAGCACAACAGACCCTCACTGGTCGCAAGTTCAGCAACCGAGTCGTCGTCACCTCGTACTTCGACCCCGATAAATATCATCGCAGAGAGTTCTAAACCTATCCCTTTCTTATTTGTAACTCCATTAATACGGAATCGTGACATTTTATAGCAAATGAATTTCTGATATCTATCCCATCTCGATAATATTAAATTAACTACAAAAATAAAGAAGAATAAATATTCATGTTGTTTTTATTATTCAAACAATCTTATATGTAAAACAAAATATTGCTTTTAATATAAAATTAATCCTGATTATTTCGGTGGATCCTGTAAATAGTCTTGGATATTAATTTCGTAAATTACACTTAAAATTATATCTACGCGTGTTGATTGAAATCTTGCTGCCAGATCTGCACCCAACACCGCGTTTATACTGGTTCATTCGTCATGGCCCGTTGATAAGTGTTCAAACTGCCAGTTTCTGCTGATATGATGACCTTCCTCATCACTCCATAAAGAATCCCTCCGACCACCAGCATCCCGATGCCTGCCATTAAACTGATAGCCCAAGCTGGAACTGCATTTCCACCTAAAAAGTTAAGAAGAAATACCAGTTTTAATTTTTGCAAAATTAACATTTTCTCTCATATTCCATCAGTCAGATCGACTTCCCACAGAACCAGACATATCTTACTGTGTTTCAAGTATTCAAGCCCTGTGATATGGCGATTCTGAGGAGTCTGTTGCGTTTTATTACAAGTTTTTATTTTTCAAGTTAGCCTTCTTGAGAAAGTTTTCATCTGAACAGGAAAGTTCATTTTAAAATAGCACGGAATGGTAAGGTAATTTAAAAATAGTAGGTATTTAAATTATATATAAGGTATCTTACGGTAATAAGTGCGGGTCATCACTCGCCTGCCCCTGAGGATTTTTCTCCTGGCTTCTGCTTCTTGTGCAAGAGTGCTCAGGATCACTGTAATCGAAGAACAGGCATATTTTTGGGGTCAGAACACCAAATGTATGGAGTACTTAGGTACTTTTCAAAATTAGATGACTGATCAAAATTATTCAAATGAAGTAGGTACTTATATGAAACCGAGAGGAGACATCCTATTTTGAGCTCTATTTCAGTTAATATAAAAGCTATACCTATCAATTAAAAGTTACCTGTCTCTCTCAGTCCGAACCGTTTCCATTACTTCCATGATAAAAAAAGTAATTTTTCTATTACCTATGGAGTTTATATATCATGATAGAAAAAGTGATTTTTCTATGATGATTTTGTCCCACCGACTGGTTTTTAGATCAGTCTACGACTTAAAAAATATACGGTTTGCGCTATGTACATAAATGTTTATCTTTATTTTTTACCAGATACTTAAGACTTATATTTGGGAGGAAAGACAACAGTTCGTAAAAATAACTGGTATGAAAGATTCGTTTTCCTAATTTAAGCTTCTGGAAATGACTCACTACTAGTTGTGTACATAGTTATCAAAGCATAAAGTTACTAGGAACTTCCTTTGTATATGTAGGTATGCAAAATAACAACTTACCCAAAACAACCGCCAAGTAGAACCATATTGACCTCTTTTGTGCCATTTTGAACCACTTATCACTTCTTAGACACTAATTAAACCCCACTTTACAATGAATATCGTTGACTAAACGCGAGCCATAGGCGTATTCTTTAGGACAGGGTTCTCTTATCACCTACAGATAAGATAGTGCGCTTACTAATCAGTGATAGGTATCTACCAGTTTGTTTTGCTATGACAAACCTGCCCTCATATTTCGCTCATAGTACTCTAAAAGGGATATGAATGAGTCAATAACGATTCTTTGTATTTATTTACGGATGTAATGAAAGTGTATGGCTCTTCAGTCTTAAACAGGCAGTCTCAGTATGACCACGGTATCACTGAGACATCATTCTACATAATCTCTTCTGATAATAAGGTCATGGTCTAACAAATGTAAGACTTTAAATTAAACCTTATTGCTGAATAGTAAAGTTCAAATAAGTTGTGCTTTAGGACAACATTAGTGTACTGTGCCTCTAAATAAAACTACTGAAATAATTGTAACATTCTATATCTATATAATTATTTAAATAGGTAATTCTACATTTAACTAATAAGTAGTTTTTTTTTTAATTAGATATCCTAACACTAATTTTCTTTCTCTTTGAAAATATTTTTTAAATCTGCTTCAGCTAGTACTTTAGCAGTGACAGAATCGGGATTTTTGGCGACAACTTTGCTCGGTCTCGCCGCGATGGCTTCTTGTCTTTCGGTTTCAACGATCGCCGCAGATTTTTCTATCAGCTCCTCTTTGGGAACACCTTCAGCTTTCAACTTTTCATACTGTTGTAACAGTCTCTTCGTTTGTGTTTCTCCAGCTGCACTGAGCATGTTCACTGCTCCTGTACCGTAACCCTTGGAGTGGAATTCTCTGTAAAGATAAAAGTAATTTTAATATAAGCGTGGGAGTATGTAGCTTTAGTAAATCGGCTGTTAATCAGCTGTATATGTCCATTCCACATTCGGCTTTTACAATTTGCTTGAGTAGAGAGGCCAAATTCAGAGGGGCGCTGGATACCCCGCGCCCCTCCGAATTTGGCAACAGGGAAGCCTCTCGTAAAAATAGCAATCAATCTCCTGTCCTGCGTCTGCATCTAACTAAAGGCTCCGACACACTACGCTGGCGGCACGGACCGCCGGCTTTTGCTGAAGCCGCCGTTGGCTTGAATTTTTATATGAGCTGCGCCGACTACTACCTTAAGGGCGGTTTGCTCAGCGTCTACGCCGCCCCGACGTTGATTGTAGGAGCCTTAATACGGTTAAGGCCCACCCAACGCAGACGACAGACTATCCGTGACGCACTTTTTAGTCTGTGAAAATAGAACCTATGGAATCATACGCAGTAACGCACCCGACGCGCAAGAAGTCCGGCGCGCGTCGTGTGCGTTACCGTAACGCTGCGTAGGTACGCTATGTAGGTTCTATTTTCACAGACTGCCACAGACTAAAAAGTGCGTCACGGATAGTCTGTCGTCTGCGTTGGACCTAACGCTCCTATAATCAACGTCGGGCGTCCCACTGGAAAGAAAACAGCAAACTTTTAATTAAAATTTAATTTAAAATTTTCTTTTAAAAGAAGAGTACATTCTCATCTTATAAATTAGTTATTTACTAATAGGTTATATCACCATCGCCATCATCGTAATAGTGTAATGTAATTATAATGTAGGTAATTAGGTATATGTATAATATGTGTGTATATTGTATGTATTGTATAATGTGTATGTTTATGTCATATTATAATCTCAAGTTTATATTATATGTAGGTATATATTATAATAAATGTTTTGTAATATATACCTAATATTATTTTTATATATATATATTTTTTGCGCCGCAACAATTTATCAGTTTATCCCTATGGTTGACTGGGAGAGAACGCTCTTAGCGTTAAGTCCGCCAATTGTAAACAATTTTAATTGTGGATCAATAAAGTTTTAATAAATAAATAAACTTTATAAGAGAAATGTAGGTACCCAATATTATCAAATATCTTCATTAGACAAAGCTATTGTTAAGTTTATACATACGCTCTTAAAACGTCCTCTTTGTATAGAATCTGTCTGATTGGCTTGATCTCTGGTTTAGGTCTGGCGAATTTGGGTTCAGTGATGGGAGGGAAGGCTCTGTAGATGTCGAACCAGAGAGGTCTATCGTCAGGCTTCATGCCTCCATGTTTTATTAGTCCTTCCACTCTGAAAAGAAATATTTACTCATGTTCAATACAATCAACCCCTTTTGTATAACACTTATGCTAGACCTACACATTGTCTTACCCCTTATGGGATAGAACAGAACCTGTAAGATCCAAGTTTAAAATAATAATAGTTGGCAACATAAATTTGAATGTGTTAGTGGGCTGGACAACAGTCACTAATGCATAGTGTTTTAACAATAGGTTTTAATCCTTAGAAGCCTGAATTTTCTAAAACTTATAGTTGGACAAAAATAGTCAAAATAACATGGAAAAAATAATTGCTTTGTTTTAAGGCTTTAAATCTGGAATTTTTGAAAAAAATAACCCATTGATAAAGTAAAATTATTTTTTAATTTCGTTATTTTTAGTTATGAATAATAAAAATATGTTTAACTTCCTGCAGTTTATTTCATATGTTACTGGCAATATTATATGACAAGCATCCCTTTAGGGATAAAGACGTAGTAGAATGTACAGCATTTAACTAGGGTTTGTTTAAATGTTTACAATCTTTTGTAGGTATCAAAGTACTTTTAAACATCTAAATTAATATCTAAATTACAATCTAAATTAAAAATCTAAATCTTGATCATGTGGCATGGTGCCAAGAACACTGGCTGCATTCCCGCGCTGAATAGCTACTGCAATCCTCTGCGCGAGATATGAGCCAGCCCTCTTGTCACCAGCGGCGTCGACAAGCCGAGGGGTTATTTTTTTAATACATTTTTTAGTACTTGGACCCCACGGTCAGCATCCCTTGGGGCACTTTATCTGAAGCAATGTTTGTTACTGGCAACACATAGCCAGTAACATATACATCAATGGATGCTTGTCACATACAAAAGCACAAAAAATCAAGTCAATAAAAACGCATTCTTAATGTGTAACAAAGTTTATATTATTAAATTTTAAATTGACATTCTTTACTTGAATTTACAACTTCTTAACTAAATCAAAAATAGAAAATTGAGACTAAATAATAATAAAATTGATTCAAAATCCATTCTGCATGGCTTGGAAGATGGATCGGCGGAGAGCTTCAAGTCCAGTTTGCTTTGTCTCTGCTATTACTTTTTTCTGCAATTTTATCATATCTTTATCCAGCTCGTCTGCCAGTTTATTTGTTTCAGTTTTATGTTTTGCCTCTGTTTCTTTACACCTGAAAAACGAAAGCATAAATGAAATTACTGTATCAACTAAACTATAATAAGGTTAACCCTTCAGTCACCGAGCGGCAGCCGGCTGCCGCTAAACAATAGAAAAGCTATTGTGTCTGCGATTCCAGTAGTTGAAGGATTAAAAACTATAAATCATAATAGGTATAATAGAAAACATAGTTACTGATGTTTGAAAGAGGCATGAATTTCCTTTAGAGTTTCAAGTTTCTGCTTATATGCATTTGTAGCCTGCTGGATACATTTCATATATGACCCAGTAAGGTGTTCTAACTTTTGTTTATTTTCATTCATTGCATTGTAATCAGCTTCTAACTGTTGCAATACTTCAGCCAGATCATCAAGAAGCTTTTCATTTTCTATTTTTCTGAAAAAAGAAACGACAAATATTTAATTGATCATGATTTTGTCATTTGTAACATAATATCCTGCAAGCAGCATACAGTATTATAATTTTTATGTATATTTATAATGAACAAGTTAAATTACATAAACTTACCTTGTATGTAATTGGTGGCTCATTACATCCAACAATTTCTGACGGGATTCTTCAGGGGTTTCAGAACTGGCATTTATATCCGCTTTATGTTTTTTAGCACTAACTTGATACTTTCCAATTAACGAAGACATATCTTCATCATCATTTGCCTGAGGTTTTGTGGTACCTTTACGTTTTTGGATTTTCTTTTCTTTGGGAGAATCTTTTAAAAACTGAGAATCATTAATTAATTCGTTCATATCCTCAGATATAAACTTAGATGTTCTTATAGACTTTTTATGAGCCATTGTGAGCGATTTAAGTTATTTAGCACTTTTTTGAGTAAAAAAATTAAGTTTTTATGTAAGACTTGTGCAGAAAATTCTGAGTTTTCTTGGAATTTTTCCCGCCAAATAATACGCCCCGAAAAGTTTTGAATAAGATTAATATTCCCTTTTTAAAATTGAGTTTTAGTCTGTGGTTATTTTTTTCAATCCTTTGGTGTTTTGGTGGGATTGGTCGTGACGTCTTGTAATTTAAATTTGGAACAAAACAGAAAAATGTTTATGGTCACAAAAAATATTCTATGGGATATACAAACCTTGTCAATATGGTTCCAATTCTTTCTAATCTGCTATTAGCCATTGTTTGGTTTTATATTTATTTGCTGAATTTAAACGCAAAATGATATGATTGTTCGTCAAAAATAAACACTTCAGATTTTTTTATTTTTGAGGTTATAATTATAAATAAAGGAATCTGTCAATGTCATAGCTGTCAAAGTCAGGAAATGTTTTTTTTATTCTTGGCAATCTTGGCATAGATTTTTTATTCCTGAAGTGCCTTTTTTAACCGGGAAAGTCACCTAAACCACGGGTTATGTTATTATATGAATATGAACATATGAACCTATGTAGCGCAATCGATTATATATATTGCCGTGTGGTATCCGGCAGAGTTGAAGTGGATAAATATCGTAGAAGGCGACTTAGGGTTGGATTTCATTTGTCAGCAGTTCAGCACGGAACAGCATTTGTTCTTCCGCCAGTCAAATTAACTGTAGGTACTGTATGTATTTATTCTGTGACAAGATGTTTTTCTAAGTACCTACGAATCGGACGACCACTCGCGCACGTGTGTATGTCCCCCGCGGAAAAGTATCGAATAATAATTGTTGAATATACTAGATCTTTAGTTTATAGCTGCCTTCAAATGTTTATCTATAAATGAAATTTGTGTATTCAGTAATTTTTGAGAAATTCGTCAAAAACATATTCCGCCAGAGAAATGTTTCTCTGGCGGAATTTTGTCTGGAATCCAGAATTCAATTAGTAGAGCAATCAATGTATCATAAAAGGGAAATGTTTATGTACAAATGGACTTTGTATGTCATAGGCCTCCGAAGTTATTCAAAATTCCGCTGGGGAAATGTTTGGCCTTTTGCTAGATCTCCTAAACGGTTTTGAATATAGTCTTGATTTTTTTTACACATATTGCTATTAATTTGTTTATAACATCTGTAAAAACAGAATCCAAAAAAACACAACCACTTATGAATAATAAATATAAACATAAAAGTAGGTATTTTGGTTCTAGTGGCTTAACTAAGGGACATAGAGAAAAAGTTTAAGTGTCGATTTATGTATTAAAATTGCCTCCAACATCTGGGATAGTACGTTTGTAATAGAGTTAGTATTAAAAAAGATACAACAAAAAATAATGTCTAACTGACATTTTGATTTTGAATCGGTCTGTTGGACGAGTTTTATATTATGTGACAAGTTTTAACTAATTCCAATATTTAATGTATTAATTCAACTACCCGTACTCCAATAATTAGCCTTATCGAATTAGTAATAAAGGAAATATCGTAAAAAAACCAGCAATACTTAAAACTTAGTTATAAACCGACCAATTTCGGGTGGCATCCAAAATTGGTCAGTTTATAACAAATATTAAAGTGTTGCTGGTTTTTTTACTATATTTTCTTTATTGATGATTGGATTAAGCTAATTATTGGAATATGGATAGTTTAATTAATACATTAAATATTGGAATTAGTCAGAACTTGTAACATTATATAAAACTCGTCCAATAGACCGATTCAAAATCATGATGTCGGTAGAACATTATTTTTTGTTGTATCTTTTTTAATACTAACTCTATTACAAACGTACTTTTCCAGATGTTAGAGGCAGTTTTAATACATAAATCGACACTTAAACTTTTTCCCTATGTCCCTTAGTTAAGCCACTAGAACCAAAATACCTACTTTTATGTTTATATTTATTATTCATAAGTGGTTGTGTTTTTTTGGATTCTGTTTTTACAGATAATATAAACAAATTAATAGCAATGTATGAAAAAAAAATCAGGACTATATTCCAAACCGTTTGGGAGATCTAGCAAAAGGCCAAACATTTCCCCAGCGGAATTTTGAATAACTTCGGCGGCCTATGACATACAAAGTCCATTTATACATAAACATTTGCCTCTTATGATACATTAATTGCTCTACTTATTGAATTCTGGATTCCGGACAAAATTCCGCCAGAGAAACATTTCTCTGGCGGAATATGTTTTTGACGAATTTCTCAAAAATTACTGAATACACAAATTTCATTTATCGATAAACATTTGTAGGCAGCTATAAACTAAAGATCTAGTATACTCAACAATTATTATTCGATACTTTTCCGCGGGGGATATACACACCTCGCGCACGGCGTACTACTGCGCGCGTTCGCACGGTGCACCCGAAAGGATGCTATAGCAAGCTATAGCATCCTTTCGCGTTCTGTAGCGCGCGGCAGTATACCGGCACGAGCTATAGCATTCCGCCGCCTTGGCAGCACCGACTGTGCTATAGCGTTTCGTTCCCTCTCGATCTGGTTAATGACGGCACTAAGCGACAGAAAAGGATAGCAGCATAGAAAAGTGCTGTTCCGTGCTGAGTTGCTGACAAATGAGATCTAATCTAACCCATAAGTAGCGAGTTTTTGGCGGGAAGTCAAGGGGTTCAGTTGGAGTTTGCTTTAAATTGTTTTGCAAATTGTTTCTAGTGGACTTTATAATATGAAATTGGTGTAGTTTGGTGTTATAATGATCATTCTAATGGACAATATGTAAAATGTTTAAAGTGAACAGTCATAGTGCGGCTGTAGTGATATTAATTTGCGGACTGCGGTGGGCGTCTGTAGGCGCCGTCCGCCACTCAATCGGCTATGAAAACCAGTGGACTCGTATAGATTTGTTGCCAGAAGCTCCCTTAAAGCAATCAAAGGACCTATACCAACCTTTGATTGTATATATATATTATTATTTCACATCGATTGTTCCCACGTTTTATTAACTTGAGTCTGGCTAAATACGCAAAAGAGTCGAGCAAAAATTTAAAAAAAAAATAAAGACGTGTGGCACTCGGGGACTGCCGCGGTAAAGCTATTGCATTAAGGTGGTTCGATACAAGGAAGGACGGCAACGTCGCAAACGGACGACGGAGACGAAGCGGCAACCTACAGCGTGAGGTTTTTTCGTTACGGAATTTCTGGATTCGGTCCCCGCGCTCAAGGCCCGCGAATCCCGCGATAGAAGCTATGCAATAGCTTAAAAAAACCCATAAGTAGGAAATTAGGAATAACAAGCTTTGTTGAAGCTTTTAAACATCAATGAGGATTCTCCAATCTAATTCAACTATCCATATTCCAATAAATTATAAGTTGAATCAATACATTAAGATTATTGGAATTAGTTAAAACTTGTCACATATAATATAAACCTCGTCCAACAGACAGATTCAAAATCAAGATGTCAGTGAGACATTATTTTTTGTTGTATATTTTTTAAGACTCTATTACAAACTTTCCCAGATGTTGGAGGCAGTTTTAATACATAAATCGACATTAAGCTTTTTCCCTATGTCACTTAATTTAGCCACTAGAACCAAAATACCTACTTTTATCTTTATATTTATTATTCGTCGTAAGTGGTTGTTTTTTTTAATTCTGTTTTTACAGAAATTATAAATAAATTAATAGAAATGTGTGTAAAAAAAACAGGACTGTATTCCAAACCGTTTTTGAGATCCAGCAAAAGGCCAAACATTTACCCAGCGGAATTTTTAATAACTTCGGAGGTATATGACATACAAAGTCCATTTGTACATAAAAATTTGTCTCATGATACATTAATTGCTCTACTTTGAATTTGGATCTCTGACAAAATTCTGCCAGGGAAACGTTTCCCTGGCAGAATATGTTTTCGACAAGTTTTTCAAAACTTACTGAATACACAAATTTTATCTATCGATAAACATTTGAAGGCAGCTTTACATTAAAAGATCTAGTATAGTCAACATTTATTATTCGACACTTTTCCGCTGGGGACATACACACCATCCTTTGGGCACGGAACCCTAAAAAATGAAATGCAGACTAAAAAATATAACTACCTGCATAATTTTAAAAGTGTAGTGTGCTACAGCAATACAAAAAGTTCACACCACACCACAGCTCAGTGGTAATCTATCTATCTATTTTTATTTGCTGTGACCCTGTGACCTGAGGAGGTATGTGTGAGAGAACGACTTTGTCATCTTTTGTTCGGACCTATGAATGTGATCTGTAATTCTGTACCTACCATAGATTTAGAAGTAACAATCACAAAACAAAGTCTATGATCTGTACTGTACCGACCATGGAATTGTATGTACTAACAATTCCATGGTACCGACATTTTTTCCATCAAGGGGAATAAAAAACAAATTAGGTAAATACAATAAAAAGTTTATTATTAAAATAACTCCAGTCAAGAAACAAAATGCAATCCTTCAATGCATTTTCTTTTAACTTAATATAATTAATTTTAAAAATATACAGCGTAACTACTTATTATGTACAAAATTATTATGTTCCTCTGAAAATTCATTTATTTATGCTATGATTGCGACCTGTGTTTCCTAAAACACCGCTTGTCTGCTTGTCGGGTAAGGATATCGGAGACAAAATTCCTATGTGTGAACACTTTTAGGAGGTCGTCACGAGCCTCTTCGATTCCTTCGCAAACTTTTCTGCTTCTTTGTATATTACTCTGGAACAAACAAATTATAAAACATATATATAGACCCGCATGACGAATGGAAAAATATTTCTGGCTCTATTTAAATGTGCTGTACCTAACAAACATTGACAGGTACAGCACATTTAAATTTCGCATGACGTCACGTATTGCTTAGTACCAAGGAAATTGTATGTACTAACTGGAAACCACTCTCTCAAATAACATAAAAAAAATACAAGAAATGACCTTGAAATTTTTCGTTGCCCCTCCGTCTCTTTCTTATTCCCTAATTAGAAAGAGACTTGAAATTTTTCGTTGCCCCTCCGTCTCTTTCTAATCCCCTAATTAGAAAGAGATGGAGGGGCAACGAAAAATTTCAAGGTCATTTCTTGTATTTTTTTATGTTATTTGAGAGAGTGGTTTCCAGTTAGTACATACAATTTCCTTGCTTAGTACGGAGTAATAGTGAATGTCTTACTATTTCGATTCACTGAAAAATATTTATGGGTCCAGGGCCGGATTTAGAGGTCGAGAGGCTTCGGGGCAACCAAGGAGTGGAGGCCCCCTGGCCCCAAATTATTTTCCAAATAAAGTGGACAATTTTTTTCAGTTGAGTTTTTCAATAATTAATTTATTGTGGAACCAAGTATAGATTATTTTATTATTTAACAAACATATAAATATAATCAGAAACGAGAAATATCTGAAATTAAATTTTAGCGTTAACGAATGGAATCTTTCCGAGCTTTTTTCGTCGAAAAATCGTTGATGATTTCGCTGAAATCCAGTTCCCGGAGTAGATAGTTTTTTTTTTTTTGAAGTCTCCATTGTGGGGGCCCCTCTTTCGTGGAGGCCCCGGGGCTGTAGCCCCGGTTGCCCCCCCTTAATCCGGCCCTGTATGGGTCCATCATTTTTGAATAATCTAATTTAAATTACTTTCTGGCCCTGTTGTCATCCCTATTCTATGACTGTTGTTGATAGAATCATCGTGCGTAATTTTTTATTATTTTATGATTACGTGCTTCGGAGGGCACGTTAAGCCGTCGGTCCCGGTCACTGTCTTTGACATTGGTCGTTACCTAAAAACCATGTCAGAGGCCTTTAAGGTGGTTTAAAAACTCTGACACTAGTGTTAGTCACTAACACACAAGATAAGAAGAAGATTGTATGATTTTAAAAAAGGCCGCATGTTGTTTTTCTGCAACCTTGCTGGGTTAGTATAGAACCTGTCATGATTTATGTTTTAAATCTTGCTAAGGAACAAAGATGTGGCAGGGTGAGTGCTTAAATGTGAAATAACATCAGAGTATGTGTTACCTTGAGTAATTCTAGTAATGTATGTGAATGGGGTTTCAAGGACGAAAGGGCGCGTCCTGAGGCCGTCTCCAATGCTCGTAATAAATTCCCTTGCTGTTCGCCGACGTCTGTTTCAAGCGATATCTGAAACAAAATAATAATGATTTCATAGGTACAAGAAGTTTGAAACACTCAAGTGGGGGATGTAGAGCTGAGTCCTTTCTAATAAAAGATTTCTGATTTTAAGGGTGGGTTAAAAAAAAGAAACTATGATGATTTTGTCGTTGGCCAGGTGTAAGTTAATGAAACTAAGTATATGGCATAAAATAACAATGTGTAATTTTTTTAAATGTAACAATATAAACTCATGTATTATTTATGTATGCTATTAATCACGTAATATTGTTTTATACATTCTCCTGCTGTCTCCCTAGCTTAGCTTTTATTTTTTAGCTTTAAAGTTTTCCACGTTTTATTAACTAGTGTATGGCTAAATATGCAAATGCGTAGAACCAAAAAAAAGTTGCTAAAATAAAAATGTGATTTAACCTAACAATTCTTAAGGTCTAAAATTGCCTGTTAAACTGAAACTTTATGTCAATGCAATAGGGTTGAGGTTCGTTTGTTTCGACTGGACCCAAGGGGCCTGTTAGGGGCATATTACACTATCATTTATCTTGGATCATAGATCTATGAGTCAATTATATTAGATAATAAAATATAGACATATGATTCATTTTCTCCTTGATATTCATCATCATCGTCAGGTCTTTTGGTCTCTACTGCAGGAGCACGACCCTCTCTGTACTACTGAAGCCATACTTGGCCAGAGCAGCCAGAGGATTTGGCCTACACTCTCCACGCTGGCCAGACGGGTTGGAGAGGTCTCATTGATGTTTATAAGCTTTGTTTAGTCAGCTTGCATTTCCTAAGTCACCTTCTACGACATCCACAGGCAGACTTGGAGTGGCCCTATTCTACTCTGCCGGAAACCACACGGCACTTGATATTATATTGGATCAATTATATGATCGTTTAAATGATCAGAGATATTTGACAATGTAATACCCCAATAATATATAATTTGAAAGATCGAATACGGAATGATGCCATAAGGGAGCGGTGTGGAATAAAAGAGGATGTTGTGACAAAAATAGAGAAAGGGATGTTAAGATGGTTTGGGCATATAGAAAGGATGGATGAAAAGAGATTGACGAAAAATATTTATACGACAAATGTGAAGGGAACAGTAGGAAAAGGTCGGCCTCGGCGAACTTTCTGCGACCAAATTGCAGACGTTCTAAAAAAAGGAGAGGTAAAAAGTACCCGTAACCGAAGGGCATGTATGAAGAGATTGATGAGTTTAGATGAAGCAAAAGAGGTTTGTCAGGATCGTAGCAAGTGGAGGTCCATAGTCTCTGCCTACCCCTGCGGGAAACAGGCGTGATATTATGTATGTAATACCCCCCTAGAGAATGTGGGGTAAACAATCCTCAACGGTTAAACGGCTTAACAAATGGCAGCTGTAATGTAAAGATGTACATTATAGCTCGATACATCTCATTACATCTTTCATATATCATCATCTTTCCATAGAAATCGTCAGACCACACACTATAATGTATATTTTTACATCCTGACTTTCTATGGAAAGATGTATCCTGCTATAATGTACATCTTTACATTATAGCTGCCGTGTGTGAGGCCTTAAAACCCTTATACAAAAGCAGGCACAAGCTCACCAAGTCCTCCATCTGCGCGGTGAGGTGGTGCACCTTCCAGCCGTCGGCGCTGGCCAGCACGTGCTTCTGGCTGGCGATGGCGAGGATGTCGCGGGCGCGCGGCTCGCGCTTGCGCACGTCCGACGGCCGCGTGAAGTGCAGCGCCGTGGCGCGCCAGCCGCACACGTAGCCCGAGCTCAGCTGGGGGCCTGCCCGATACAACATCATCATCAGCATCATCGACCTCCGTGAGGTTCCGGGTTCGGTCCCCGGTCAGGGCAAGTTGGAAAATGGCGGACTTAACGCCATATAGCGTTCACCATCATCATCATCATTTCAGCCGCATAACGTCCACTGCTGGACATAGGGCTCACCCAAAGATTTCCAAAATGACTGATTAAGAACTACCTGCATCCAGCGCTTTCCAGCGACCCTGGTCAGGTCATCTGTCACCTTGTGGGTGGGTGCCCTACGCTTCGCGCCAGTACGCGGTCGCCATTCAAGATTTTTGATCGAGCCATATGGCGTTAAGTTGTTCAATCAATTAACGCGAATGAATTTGAAATAAATTGTTCAGTCGTATATATTGTGATAAAAATCATATTGCTAACCGTAGGACATTAGTAGCCCTTCAAATTATTTTATAAAGAAGTATCATGTTAGTCTGTCTAGTTTTAAAATGTGTTTACGCCAAACGTTGCCACTTTTATTATTTAGTATGCAACATTATTTAATAAATCAATCAGGTGGGCCAAACATATTTTTCATCTCATGTTTATGTATTTGTAATCATGTTTCATATTTTATGTATTTGTGATCGGTGGACTTAAGGCCGTAGTCCTTTTCTACCAGTCAACCTACAGGTGGTTAAACAATTACTCACGTTTTGGCGGAGGGATTGGAGGTGGTGTAGGCGGAGCCTCTTCGAGAGGGAATTCACATTTCACTTCTGTACTCAGCCTTTCATTTGTATTTGTCAGCCTGTAACAAAGAAATATTTAGGTTAGCTTCAAACCTTCAGAATTAATTTTATTTGCAATGCAAAAACTAGCTATTTTCCAACAAATCAATCAGATACTTTTTTTCAAACGTCAAAACAAACATTTTTTATGGGATTTGTATGAAAGATAGGCAGATGACGTCATAGTTTCTTGGAGTCAAATAACGCTCTATATCAGTTTTTCTGCATTAATAAATCGCAAATCACGTTCAAAATGCATGTGATCAAACAAGTAGCATTATTTTATGATTTTTTATTTTCCTATCAGTACAAAATAATTTATTCTTAACCCAGTCCACGTCTTTATTTCTCTGGAAGGCAAAGGAGGGTAGTCTATCTAGCCTTGTATACTCACATTTGCTTCCTGGGCTTCTTTCTGGGCGAGACATCATTGTCTGGGTGCGGCGGGTCCGGTTCTATATCGGGCGTGGGCGACGACGACGCAGAGATAGTGGTGGACCCTCCAGAGCCGCGGGTCTCACTGGTGGGGACGTCTTCCCAGCCCGTGCTCTCTGGTCGCACGTATAGTGGAGGCCCTACACCCGTCGTTTTTGTTGGGGAACTATATAGAGAAAATTTAAGATAATTAGCTAACTTTCTTAAAGGGCTATGATGAATAAACCTAGGGTGATGGAAAGAAAAGGTCTGACGTTATTTAAAACATCTTTTTTTGCCGCTTGACAAAAATAATATGCCATTTGAGGTCAGGTACACCCAAAATGCTTTGTCTGCCCTATCTATTCATATAATAAAACACTAAGTAAGTATCTATTCATTAGTAACAGTAAAAGCAGAAGATGAGCATGATCATAGAAAATATTTAAAACAAAAATTGGGGTGACGGAGTCATAGTAAAAGAGAAAGAATTGAAAACATATATCTGTCGGTTAGTACACGCTAATCTCAGGAAATACTTACTGAACAAATTCGAATGAAACTTTTAGTCCACGCAAAGTTGCGGGCTTCAGCTAGTTAAGAGTCCCCTTACCCTAGACTTTTCCATACAAACGTAGTCTACGTTTTATTTTGAAACGACATGTCAGATTTCGGTAAAAATTTGTAATCTTAAAGAAATTGCCATTATCTACGGTAATAATTGGTTTTCGACAGTAAAATTATGAACTGGAAAGAAAATATAGCATGTAGAAGTTTCCAATTTAATGGTCAAAAATTACGGACTTTCCGAGAGATACTACGCGTTTGTTATTGCTTCAATTATAATCAGTTATAGTTTTTACCCTCGGCCATTTAGTCTTCTTTAAGAATATATAATTTTTTTTTCAATATATTGAAAATTGTGTAAATGATATCGTGACTACGAAAACGCCTAAAACACAGCCAAATTCCGAGCCGATTTTGCAACTGATTACTTGCACGCGGGGTATACACGGGGGTGAGGGGGGTTTCGTTCGGTGGGCGGTCCTTAGCCGGGAAGAAAGCAGGCGCTCTGGCGCATCCTTTTTACTATTTTAGTGGTTTGTTATCACTGCGCTCGAGTGTTGTATGTGTTTTGTGTTCTGCTATTTATATCGTTTGACGACTTGGACTTCTCAACGGATTTTGTATTACTTTGTGATTGGCATAGTGTTATGGACGGATCGACGACTCTGGCTTGCTTTATGGACATTGAAATAGTTTTGTGCTCGGTGCTGTTTTCTAAGTAATTCTAGTCTTAGAAATACCTTCTACCCATTGCTGTGAATCATGGACCAATTGGGTGAGTACCTACCTTCAGCTATCTATATCAAATACTAACCTAATACCTGGTAGGTACCTACACATCTCCTGTTTCGTAAAGTCTCGTGTCGTGGAAAGATAACAGCGATCAATAGATTTATTAATATTGGTTTATATGTTTTTACTGAAATGTCATCTACACTATCTACACTAATATTATAAAGAGGAAAGATTTGTTTGTTTGTTTATTTGTTTGTTTGTTTGTTTGATTGTATTGAATAGGCTCCGAAACTACTGGATCGATTTTAAAAATTCTTTCACTGTTGGATAGGTATGTTATCCCTGAGTGACATAGGCTATGTATGTACCACGGGTGAAGCCGGGATGGACTACTAGTAGTAGATAAGACGTGTAAGTACTTACATACGGGGAACCGACGGACCCCGTTTTAAGATAGGAATAACGAGCTAAGATTATTTTAAATCAGTATAGGTATGTACTTACACGTACCTAACTAAATATGTATATTATTATCTACCTACTTATCTTGTTCAAAGTTGAATAAGCTTGTTTTCTCATGTAAGTAAGTACGTGTACCTATATGTAGGTACTTAGTTACTTTATTACATATCTACTTACCCTGCGTACTGCATACCTACCTGACTGAAGTAGGCTGCACTGCATTCATGTAATGCAGATAAGCAGTAGGTACCTAGCTAGACAAAAAAATACTCTGTGACTGTGACCTCGACCGCTTTTATCTTATTTCTTTTGTTATCATCACAATACAATAGGTGGATGATTGGGTTGGGTGGGACTTCATGGTTAGGTAGAATGGGATCAAAGGAATCAACTTGCCGCCTACTTACTAGGTAGTCAATAGGTAGGTTATTTGCCTATTGTTTTTATTACACAAAAGAAGTTAGCTAGAAGAGAAGTTATTCGTTATTGTTACCTATAAGCAGCGGCACGTAAGTTTAGCGCTGAGTGGAGTGTAGAGGGGATACTGCGCACGGGTACAGTATTACTTTTTGACTTCTGCGCAGCCAAGGTCAGCGCTAGAGTTTCGTGCCGCTACCTGTACCTAGTAGCATAAGTTGGTATGCTACTAGGTAAGTACTAATGAGAATTTCGAGGAAATTTCTATGATTTGATGGGTATTTTTGGTACCTAACTACAATTTGTAATTTTGTGTGGGTACAGGTACTTCAGAGATAAAACGCTCAAGGGCTTCAAAGAAATCTAGAAGGTGGCAGTCTGTGCGCGGAAAAAAGACTGGCCCACGTCATGGAATTCGTGGAAAAGAAAATGCATGTCCCAATAGGTATGTTGGTAATATATTTATTAATTTACCATTTAATGGTACCTACCTATGTGCCAAATAGGTACCTAGGTACTAAGCGTTACAAAAGACAAAAAAACGTAATATCTTTGCTGTATTATTTGGTAGGCACATAAAAAAATACTGTATGTGATTATGGTGCATACCTACATATTATTATTATACATATTATAGGTACCTATGTAGATAAACAATCTTTAGGTATGGAGACTATTTACTTATCGACATCATTGGCAGCCTAGTATATCCCACTGTCAGGAATACCTATACTAATGTTTACTAGTTTACATGTTATTAATTTTAGTTATTTTTATAGATCCGGAAGTTCTGTAAAGTCTGATGGGGTTGAGGAATCCACAAATTCTGAACCACAACCTTGCTTCAGTGGGTAAGTACCTACCTAACTATCTTTTTTACAAAATAATAATACTTATTTGTTAGCCAGACCGACAGGACCGGCTCGTGCCGAAAGGCGGCGTCGACGTTTACTTCAAAGACGCAGGACGTGCTAAAAAGTCTACACTTGCTATGTATTGTTTTTTTTTATAAATAGACTGTATAGAGTGCCCTTAATGAAGCCCAGCCTTATGGTCATACTACAGTAATTCAAAAAATTGAGTGCAGCAATCACTTATTGAGAAATTATTGCACCAAACTAAGAAATTTAGCAAAAAAAACCGAAAACAAGCATGGGTCGGTCCCTGTTCTTATAAGAAAATGCCTTTCAAGTAATGTTATTCGATTGCGAAAAGCCATTAAAGGGGCAGTCGACCACGCATCCAAAAGTAATTCCACCTTGGAAGAAAAAGTAAAAAAATTGAAAGAAGACATACTAAACGGACCATGTCATGTTTTCGGCGAGCATAAAAATTGTGACAATTATTATTGTAAAGGGGCAAAAGTGGGTGAAGAAAACTTCATAAATAGATTTAAAGAATGCGGGTTATGGTATGAAATTTATACGGCCATACACCCAATAACAAATAATGTTGAAAGTTTATTGATAGGACAGACAAACAATATTGTCGAACAATTTAATGCCCTGATTGCCAAATTCATTAGTGGCAAAAGAATTAATTATTCCCTTCGTGGCTCATATGATACACGTTGCTACGCGGCTGCTGCAAAAAAAAATACCGGTAGCTTATTAAAATCAATTCATGACGCTTCTGGAAAGCTGGACCCATTAGGAAAGTATACTGAAAAATACGAAAACAAAATGGAAAATTTAAAAAAAAGAAAATCGAGTCGTTTTAGAAAAACAAAAAAAGCTAGAACCGGGGGGGCTGATGAATTTTATGGGAATTTGGAAAAAGAAGAAGATATAAGTGAAGAAGAGTTTGAAAAAAGAAAAAAGAAACTTTTAGATGACTTAAAAAAAACGCCCGAACAAATTGATTTATTAGAAAAAATGACAATAGGGCAATCTGTAAATCCAGAATGGGTCCAGCAAAGAAAAATGCGCATCACAGCGTCAATGTTCGGACAAATTTGTAAAATGAGGCCATCCACGTCCTGTCAAAGTATCATAAAAACTATATTATACAGTACTTTTAAAGGCAGCGACGCTACGCGATATGGCACCCAAAATGAGCAATTGGCTATAAAAGAATTCGAAAATTTATTAGGACAAAAAATCACAAGTTGTGGTTTATTTGTTGACCGAAACAGTCCATATTTGGGTGCCAGTCCGGATGGCCTCATTGGAGAAGACTCCATTTTAGAAATAAAGTGTCCTGCAGTAGCCGTAAATATGACACCAGCGGAAGCCATTCGAAGTAAAAAAATAAAATTTTGTGAAATTGATGAAAACGATCAAAAAAAAATTAAACTGAAGAGACAACATAATTATTACTATCAGGTGCAGGGGCAACTAAATATAACAAACAGACAATATTGTTTCTTTGTCGTTTGGACTCCCAAAGGAATATTGTATGAAAAAATTCATAAAGATAATTCGTTCTGGGAGTCTGGCATAAAAGATAAATTAACAGAATTTTATATGAAATGTTTATTACCGGAAATAATTGACCCACGGTTGCCTCGGAAATTACCCATAAGGGACAGAAATTCATGATCTATTATTACATGTTTTTATATATTATTTGTAAAACCTTGACTTTTGTGCAAAATAAACATATTTCACTACAATGTTATGTGTCAGTTCATTTGTCTTCCTCCTCTACACCTTGTATAGTTAATTTACCTATAATAGTGTTAATCCTGATCTAGTCCGTAACATAGATAATTTCGACAAAAGGCGGCATCGTCTTCATCAAAGATCCGGCATTTGTACCGCGCCGACAGTAAGTAGTATGTAAATAATTATAATTCATCACTATTTTGATTCGTTTTCAAGGTTTCTGTATCCAAAGGGTGCCAAGGGGACCCTATTACTGAGACGCCGCTGTCTGCCTGTCTGTCACAGGCTCTTTCTAATAAATAAATAAATATATAGGGACAAAATACACTGATTGAGCTAGCCCCAAAGTAAGTTCGAGACTTGTGTTATGGGATACTAACAACGATACTATATTTTTTAATATATATATAGATACATATCCAAGACCCAGGACAATTTGAAAAAGGCCGTTTACCAACTTGCCCTGAGCGGGGATCGAACGGACGGCGGACTGGCATAGTGACCACTACCACTAGTATGTATTCTGTGCCACTACGCCACGGAGGCGTCATATCCGTGTCTATCTATCTAGCTAGATACTTGAAACTAAACCTGGCCTTTGATTTTACGGCCCTAGGCTCTGTCTACCCCGTGAGAGAATAAAACGTGAAAGTGTATCTGAAACAACCTTACGATATGCTAGTGGTAATCTTAGTTGGTGAAAAATCCAAAATAATAACAGTACCTACTCTCATATTTAGTACCCTACAAAGGCTATCTTTTTGGTTTTGACGTACCTAGTTAGGCTAAGTACCTAACCTAGGTAGTTACTCTGGTACTTTTTCCTTTGCATGATTAGATTATGAACTTACTTATTAATCAAAGATATACCGACATCTGTATACATATAGACATATATATATATATATATTTAAATATATACATACGATAAAACATTTGCCGACTGCCCATACTAAACTTCGTTAATTGATCGTACATATAATCAAACATCGTAGTAGGTACTTGCATAGTTTGTTGTTATTATTTTCGCCGAGCGCAAAATTAAACATTGTCTTGATTTGTGCCGCCGAGTCTCACCCCGCCCTGCAACCCTAAACGCCTCTCGACATGCGCTCTCGCTCTTTTAGCGCTCCATTTCGTTCAGATGAAACAGCAATAGAAAAATCACGTTGCGCATGATTTCGTTGCGGAGTTCGACCGCGTCTCCAGGGGACTCTTAAGAGCTAAAGACGTGATCGTATGTATTTTTGTATATGAGTTCATAAACAGTTGTTCTTGCAAATTCCAAACCATGCCAGTTGGGCAAGATGCTACACTAAAAAAAAGAAATTTCCTAATGCCGCATTTACACATTCGTGCAAATCGCGAGGCGAATGACGAGGCGAATAGCGAAGACGCAAGTGTAAATGCGGTAGTATACGAATGTTTCGTCGAATGACGAGGCGAATAGCGAACACTCAAGTGTAAATGCGACGATCCGATGGCCGATGGGGCAAAAAGGTTCTCGAATGGCGACCACGTACAGGCAAGCGAAGCGTAGGACACCCACCCACAAGCTCACCCACAAGGTGAAGACCTAACCAAGGTCGCTGGAAGGCGCTGGATGCAAGCCGCTTTAGATCGGTCATTTTGGAAATCTTTGGGAGAGGCCTATGTCCAGCAGTGGACGTTATGCGTCTGAGATGATGATGATGAGGTGTAAATGCGTTATAACAATTTTGGACGATGCTTACCCGTCGATGTCTCTCTTCCTCAGTATGGACGGTCTGGGCAGCACGGGCGTTATGTTGGCGGCCGGCGGACGGTTCTCTGCCAGCGGTTGCACCGCGTTCACTACGTTAACTGTATTCACCGTGTTCACTGCATTCACTAAAAAATATTTCATAATTAAAAATCAAATTCATACCCAACTTTATAACTGATTTTGATAATATTTGCACCTTGCAATATTAAAATGAAACTTCGTAATTTTTGCTACTTGAAATAAATAAATTAACTCTTCTCATTTGATAGGGACAAAGATAACATAATTAGGTACTAACGTAACAAATACCCAATGCCTTATAAACTATTTGAGGGCCCGTAAGAAGGCAAACGAAACACCCACATTGTCTTTTTTTTAATATCATAAAACTTTTTTGCTACCTTTATTAATACGCAACTTTTTTGTCAACAACTTTTTTATCCGATAAACTAACTTTAACGGGTGGGGAGGACTCGCGAGGTCTCCAGCTCGCAGAGCCACTAGTAGTATAACGTAAGTCCTTACGCACCTTGGTGCGGCGTGAGCGGGCGCGGCGCGGCCAGCACGTGCGCGCGCGGCACCTCGTAGTAAAGCTGCGCCGGCGCGCTGTTGCCCACGCCGCGCACGCTCGCCACGCCCACCACCTGCACCAAACAACAAACATCATTTCATTCATTCAATACAGCAACACCATTTTTTTTAAACCGTAAAACCACATACATACAAAGGCAAGCAGACCAAATATTACATACTTAGAACGCGTGGCAATTTTTCACACGTAGCTTATTTTTGATTGCCTAAATAATATATTTATAAACAGTTATTGCTGGTGTTTTGTATACTTAGTACTCTTTGACATTCATAAGTATAGTACAGTACTATTTTTGTTCCAAATATTACAAATTAAGTTTAAGAAAATCAACAAAACTTATGTAGCTTAAGTGAAAATTCATACCACGCGGTATTCATAATGTTTAGTCTGCTTCCCTTTATGTCTGTGCGTAAAACACAAACATTATTAGAACGAGTTAACGGGTTACTATCGCCGTGTGGTTTCCGACAGAGTATTATAGGACCACTTCAAGTCTTTCCGTGGATGTCGTAAAATTTAGGAAGTACAAGCTAAATAAAGCTTATAAACATTAATAGGACATCTCTAACACGTCTGACCAGCATGGAGAGTATGGCTCTAGTAGTACAGAGGTCCTGCAGCGGAGACTAAAAAGACTTGATGGAATCAGCTACTGCTGGCCGACATGTTTCGACCTCATCCGTTGGTCTTCATCTTATGATCGACGGAAAATAACAATATTTTGTGACATTATTAGTTTGTGAACTGTACCAAATAATTTATTTTTAACCCAGTCATCTACCCAGTTAAGAAAGTTTTTAAAGACAAACTTATTAAAATTGATATTACAGGCACATTAACTTACCTTGGGCTGGTAATTCCTTTGGAGTAATGGCAATGCACGCGGCCCAGCCGTTGTTGTGGTCGGCGTCGGGGTGGGAGCTCTCGGAGCTACACTCCTTATTGCACCAGAAATAACTCCGCTCGCTGAATAGAATACAAATATATTTTGAATATGTAAACTATTAAAAAAGTAGACGAGTCACGAGACTCAGTAGGATGTTGGTTAGTCGCTTCACACTTATATTATTAAGGCGGAAGTATGTGAGTGTAACTTTGTTACTTCTTCACGCGCAAACAGCTGGACCAAATTTGATAAAATTTGGTATGCAGGAAGCTAACCTGGATTAACACAAAGGCTACATTAGGCGCGGGAAACACCGCGGGGCGCAGCTAGTTTATTCATAATAAAAATACCTATGAACCCACTTTATACCCAGGAGCATGCCTAAACGAGTTAAACTAACACGCCAAAGTGAAAGGCGTGCCTGGCAATATGTTGCAAACAGAAATTAATTGATTTTGTCACCCTCTTTTTACAACGCGATAGGAGAGAGTTTGGTGATTTTGCCGGTCCTCAAAACTTTCCCGGGGCTAACTGACACTGCTGTTACTTTATTACAATTCTAGCTGCGCCCTGCGATGTTACCCGCACCTAAAATAGCCTATATATTAATTCAGCCACGTACACACTCACAAACTTTCGCTTTTAAAATATTAATGTGATACTCACACGTGAGCACCGACGTCGCGGCCACGGTGACGATAGCCGAATGCTGCGCGGGAGTGGACACCGGCGCCGGGGCCTGCGGCGCGGGCCCGAAGGGCGCCGGCGAAGACACGGGCGCCGGCGCGGCCGGCCGCGTCACCGCGCGCGGCAGCGGGCCTCGGGCACCGTACACGAGCGCGCTGCGCGGCCCGCGGTTGGCGTTCGACCATGCTGTACCTGTCAATATATTTTCCCTTACAATGCGAACGTCGGAATTATCCGACAAACATTGTCGTGCCGATTTCGCAAGCGTCGGATATTTCCGACAAAAAACTATTGCTTGTATTGCACATACATAACTTAACACATCGCTGGTTACTCAGCCAGACACAAAAGAAATAACAATTGATGTAGACTTTTTGGTCATAGATATTTATTTTCGATTTACTATGCCTCTCGCTGGGGATATAAAGTCTTGCAGTGAATTAGGATCAAATTAGCAATAATTTTATGCTAAATTTACTTATCTCTTTTAGTGCATATTTAATATTTAATTCAACTTCTAAACATTATTAATTTAATTTTATTTTATATAACAGAAATAAAAATTTGCCTCTGCCCAACTAATGGACACCATAGGCACATGTATGGCACAGATGGCACTTCATACAAACGAAGCAGCATATATACCTAGTACTACTACAAACGAAACAATCCATCCGTGCACACGTCAAATGTGTGAGTTAAACAATCAGGGTCTCCACCACAGAATTTGTTGCTTTGCTTACCTGTTTTTATCACTCGGAAATCTGTAAGAGTTTCTCACCATTATAATTCAATAATCCTAAGTGACTCGCGTAATGTCAACGAACGACTACCAATAACCCTGTTTTACTGCCACTTACACCTCACAATAACGGGGGAAGGGATGCGGGGACACCAGATTGCGGGGGACGGTGCGAGTTTCCGTTCTGTATGTAGTACTATTATTAATTCTGTGCCATAGGCTAAATAAAAAAATAACAAAAATAATAATTTGTGAATATTAAGTAAAATTTTCTACAAACCTGAGCCCACAGTTTGTGAACCTACAGCGGGCACCACCTGTCGTATGGCCAGCGAGGCTCCAGCGGCAAGACCCCGTGGTACATGCGGGGTGTGGCTCGTCACGCCCACAGTCTTACTCACAAACACTCCCCCAGCTGAACTCACATTCATGTTTGATAGCACTGTGAAAAATATTAGTTACAGACAGGTTACACACTTAATAAGTAAAATTAATACTTTTCTTGGCTAGTTTATGGTTTTACGCTAACTGACATTCATGTGTTACTCACAAAATATAGCTTTTATGCCTTTGTAACTCACCTGGTCTGGTATTATGATGTGGCAATGGCGGCAGTACCCTAACTGGAGGTAGAGTACGCACAGAGGGGCTCACCACCAAGTTGGCTGGGCCGCTCACCAGCTGTCCACCAACATTCACCACCTGAGTCGCGCTCACCGTAGAAGCCACACTTGTTTGTGCATTACTGGTATTATTACTGGGCTGTGCTGACAACTGGGTGCCTTGACTTATGATTTGGGTTCCAGGACTAATTAGTTGCCCACTGGGGCCTATCAACTGTGATTGGGTCATAATCTGGGTGCCCTGCCCTTGGGACATTATTTGAGTGCCCTGTAGAATTGGTGATCCACTTACAATCATTTGCGGCTGAAATAAAATGGATTATCAGTAATGCAAGTTATATGAAGAATATACACAATAATAAGAAAGGGGAGATCCCTTTCTTATTGATACTACAATATCCTTACTAAAATAAATGCAAAAGTGAGTTTGTATATTTGTTTGTTTGTTACCACTTCACGCTTCAACCACTGACATATTTAGATGAAATTTGATATGGATATAGTTTGATACCCAGGGAAGGACATAGGATAGTTTTTATCCCAAAATTCCCATAGGTAATGATGCCCACCGGCACAGCTGTTATTTATAATCTAAAAATCTTGTAATTAAAATTCAATTTATTTTGTATAAGTGAAGTATAAGATATGTGATGTAACCCCGAAAGAGGCCATGTTTTGAAGACAGATTAGAATATCACCATATCATTCATCTCCCATGAGTGTCATCATCATATATCAGCCGCAAGAAGTCCACTGCTAGACATAGGTCTCAGCCAAGGTTTCCAAAATGACCGATTGAAAGTGGCTTGCATCCAGTTTCTATCCCACAACTGTATGAAGAGATAGGAGAGGTGGTTTACAACACAGATAACAGTAACAGCTTCTGTGCAATCACTATGCACCTGTACCACACTGTGAGGCTAAAGTCAAAAATTGCCTATGGGCCTCTCATCATGCCATGGAAACTAAGTTTTTCACTGTTGACATATATGGGGTTGTGTATTTTATTTCTTTAAAGTTTTTGACACAATCTTATTTTGCACAGTACTAACATACAAGAAAAACAAACAAATTACCATTATATGTGATATATATTTGTATAATTTGTGGATGCCCAGTGAATTATTAAAAAATGGTAGCTTTGTGCTGGTAACTCTAGACTTAAATGGGAAAATCTTGTGAAGACATACTTTGCTTCTATATTGTAAAAGTGGTCTGGCTTCAATGAAACAAAGAGATGATTGTGTGGCAAAAGATTAAATATAAAAAAATGAAATTTTACATTCTTTTTCTAATAAAATGGGAATACCTATCTTATCTCTGTGTTTTATTGATATTCATCATCATCATCATTTCAGCCGCATAACGTCCACAGCTGGACATAGGTCTTTATTGATGTTGATGGTGCTTAAATATAGCTGTAAGTTATAGAGATGCTGCTTACCTGTGAGGCAACATTGGAAGAGATGATTTGAGCAGATGGACGCATCAAACCTACAGCACCAGCGTGGGTGATAATTTGTCCAGATCCTGTTGTTTTGGGTTGACAAGGAATAACATGAGCCATTTTAACTTCATTTGAAACGCTTTTTACAATAGTAATTTTTTGCGGCGCCAAATCGATTGGATACATTTTGCCAGTCGTGACTGACCTATCGTTTTCCAAATTGTTACTCATAGTGGCCACAATTTAGGATCAAAACCACATTACGAAAAAGAAATCTATTCAATTTTTTGTACCAATTCAGGATTTCTAACAATAATTCCAAGACTTCCAAGGGAGAAGTTAAAATATGTTGATTGACCCCAAAAAGAACGCAACAATGAATGAAATGAACGACGATGCCAACCTCAATCAAACGGAGTCAAACGTCAATCTGTCAATAAACAAATGTCTATGGTGAACCCGCAGAGGTGCTATTTTTCAAACGCGGAGTCACTAAACGAACTATTTTTGTATGGAAAAACCATTCGTTTAGGTGACTCCGCGTTTCAAAAATAGCACTTCAGTTGTCTTGCGATTAGGGTTGGTATTCAATCGAAATTGAATCGGTAAAAATCACTAAATAACGCGTAGTGAATAGAAAGTATTTAAAAAATTACCATGATGATTTAAAAAAATCTAAATTGTTTATGATACGCCATGGCGGACTTTGTAGGTGACGGAGATTTTTCGAAAGAAAATATACAAAAATTTAACAATGAAAGGCGAAGTAGTAAACAGTGGGTTAAACTTAATGTAGGTGGAACTTACTTCCTAACAACTAAAACTACTTTGTCTAGAGATCCTAATTCATTTTTGTATCGATTAGTTCAAGAGGACAGTGATTTGATTTCGGACAGGGTTTGTATATTTTTGATCACTCTTTTGTATGCTAATAATAAGGCTATCCTGATTGTTTCGTGCTAAACAATGACCTGGGCGTGTTTTCTTCCAGGACGAAACCGGCGCTTATTTAATAGACAGAGATCCAACATATTTTTCACCAGTGCTCAACTATCTTCGTCATGGTAAGCTGGTCATCAACAATGACATCGCTGAAGAGGGAGTGTTAGAAGAGGCGGAGTTTTATAACATTACAGAACTTATAAGATTAGTCAAAGAAAGGATATGCCTCAGAGAAAGGAGACCATTGAAAGACTCCAAGAAACATGTTTATAGAGTTTTACAGTTTCATGAGGAGGAATTGACACAAATGGTGTCAACAATGTCTGATGGCTGGAAGTTTGAGCAGCTGATAAATATTGGCTCTCAGTATAACTATGGGAATGATGAGCATGCTGAATTTTTGTGTGTAGTGAGCCGTGAATGTGGTAATTCTCTCAACAGCAACGATATTGAGCCCACAGACCGCGCTAAGGTGCTGCAACAAAAAGGCTCGCGAATGTGAGCTTCCTAGAAACTGTTGTAGGTATGTTCTACATCTTTTTTGAGACTCCGCTCTGTGTGTGAAATGTGTACATAAATATTTGTAGAGTGTTAACAGTCTATACCCAATTTGTTTTTAATGAGTAAGTTAAAACTAATATCAGCTGTGCTGAAATTCCATTGTATTTCAATACCTATGTCACCATTTTTGAGGGTTATGAAATTTGACAAATACTCAGTTTTGATATAAATTTGAATGAAATGTGTAGTTTTATGAAATTTTGATTCTAGGAATTTGTGATTTTCCTATGATGAAGTCTTCTACTTTGTATAACGAGAATAATGGTGAGTTAATATAGAAGAAGTACTGGGTGCAAAATAATTTTGGGTAATACATAGTATAAATTGATGTAATTATTTTGCTTCTCTAAAAGACATGTAATAAAAAGCAATTTTTCAGAGTGTGAGGTGGCTATTGATGCTTCTTTATTGTATGTATTATTTGCATGGTTGTAATATTATAAATATTATATAAAAAGATAATTCAAAGAGAAGCAATATGATGAATTCATATATATGACATTGTAAAAACGTCTAGTGCATATTAAGAATTACAATGTGTATGCAAGTGAGACAAATTATACGCAGGACATACCAAAAGAAGCATTTAATGTAGATATGGTTTTTGTGTCATCATTTGTATTTCATATTGTACTATTTAAATAAATAAATAAATAGGGACAAATAAGTTAACTACAAAGTATTAAAAGAACACCAAAACACTTGTATGACATCCACTTTGCTATAATGTACCATATACATTTTTTATATAGTTGAACTTTGTTTGTGAAAATTTACTCTATATATATTGACCTATAAAGCAAGTATGCTAAATGCTGGTGTCTAGTCACTGTGGTGTCTCAATCAACAGTGCACTTTCATATTCCTAGTTATTGTTGGATTAAAAATCTACTAATAATATTTGTTGGTATGTCCTGCATTATACACTTTGTGACTTTGTTATAAAGTTAATTTTGAATATTTTGATTGTAAATGTCTTTTTGTAATTGTTGACTTTATAGATATGTAGTGTTACCATGCCCATAGCATGATATTTTTTGTGTTCATCAGCTTCAAAATCAGTGTAAATTTTGATAATCAAGTACAAATGTTAACCCATAACTAGCAATCTGCAGTGCCTCTTGTATTCACAAGTAATGCTTTTAATATTTATCCTAAAGTGTATATTTTAGACAGTAGATATATTTTAACTTGTCATTGCTCACAGAGCTATTTATGAATCTATGCAGTTATTTGGAATAATCAACAGATGTCCTGCAGTGGACTTCTGCAACAAATAATATGATAAAGTGTAGATAGGTTGAAACTGACAGTGTTGTATCACACTTGGGACATATGCCCTTAGATTATTTAATATAAAAAAAAATAGTTAAATACTTACAATTTTCAATGTAAAGAGGTTTGTAAAATTTTAATTAATTTTTCTGACATTCTAAATTCCTATCTTTAAAATTTTTCAGTACAGACATGAGTACATATGCTCTATTTGTCTTAAATAGGTATGCTGATACAGTACACAGTGCCAGCGCAATGAAATAAATAACACAGTTGTTCCTATGACTGATTGAAGTGTTTTGTAACATGTTTAGAGTGTGTTTTGTTATGTTTTAAGTATTAATAAGTATTCTTCCTAGCTGTATACATCAATAAGCTAGTCACTCTCCTGATCAATACTGATGATGGCATAATTTTACTTTGTTATGAGTATGATAACACAATCTACTTGATCATCATTACTAGCATCCTGAGAACCTAAACACTTCTGTACATAGTATCAGTACCGGCTTTAGGACCAGGCTAGTGTGATATTCGTTCACTAACACTATCGAAATCAAAAGGGCGCGAAATAATAATTTCCCTGGGGCACGCTCAGTGGCTAAGGCCGGCACCGCATAGAAATACATATTGTTATACATTATTATTATTAATTATTCTGTAATCAATTCCAGATTATGCTCATTTGCAAAATGTAATATTAGAATCTTACGATCCTGTAACAGGTGTTTTATTAACTAATCTTACCCTAGCAGGTAAGTGCCTACATAAACCTTAAATTAAAAGCATAGAATAACTCATGGGCACTTATGTCATGCCCCTATACCCTGGTATAGGGGCATGACATAAGTGACATAAGACCCAAGTTGAGAATTCTTAGTTTGTTTTGTTATTCGTGTGTCAGATTTTTCAGGCTGCCTAAAAGCATCTGACATAGCTTGACGACTGCCATACAATGATAACAGCCGGGACCAACGGCTAAAACGTGTCGAGCTCGAGAAAAAATGTGGTGTGGCCACTTTTGGTTACCCATCCAAGTGCGGACCACGCCCGGTGTCGCTTTACTTGCGAAAGCGCTAGTAATGCGCAATCCCGCCGGGCCACCGAATACCTACCTAGTCGTTAAGAGTAGATTTGATAATGGCAAGATTATCAGGAATATAATTATATAGAGTCTGTGTCGTGGTCCCAAGGTATGCGAATGTGCCTTCAAAGCACCGGTTTACAATGTTATTTTTCATAGGATTCAGCAGTGGTGGTTTATCTGAGAGCAAAGAAAAAATATACACTAGGTTTTTTTTGCTTTTGAGACAATCGATAATAAAATCGTAGAAGTCGATCAAGGGAATGAGCGTTAACCTATTTCAAATACACAACAAATTTTGGGGTAGACGGGATGTGTTGTTATTTTAGAATAAAACAAAACAAAGATCCTACTGTCCCTGTTCTCCATTAGATTCAGCACCTTGATAAGCGTGGCCTGACCTGGTTTTGTGACATCAATGCCTGTGTACACCGTAAGGGACAAAGGAGTCGTCAACAGGGACAGGTGCCCCACTTCTATGAGATTTATGATTGATTGATTTGATTTATATTGTATTCGTTATTTATATTGCTAGATTGGTCATTTTAGAAATCTTTGGGAGAGGCCTATGTCCAGCAGTAGACGTTATGCGGCTGAAATGATGATGATGATATTGTTTTTGTTGGTATGTATATATTTTTTCGACGACAATAACTTTAGTGATTTTGATGGGGTTTTATAAAATGGGCGTGTAGATATGGCCAATAGTTTTTAATTTCGAACATGAGCCAAATCTGACAACGAGCTGCAGGAATAGGTCCGCGAGTTAACAATTGGAGAGTTGTAGGTAGCGAAGCAGCCGCAGTACTGTCAAGTACAGTTAAGAAGAGAGAAGGCTGGCTGCTTCGTTAATACACTACTGTACAATCTACCCTACTCTTAACTGTACCTACTAAAAATGTATACATTCCTATCCTCTGCCAACTTTAATTAACAGATTGATAGGACCAACAGCTTAACGCGCCTTCTAAACTACGGACGACTAGCACCGAAGCGTCAAATTCTTCTTTTGTTTGAAAACTGGTCTAGTTTTCAAACAAAGCCGAATTTGACGCTTCGCTTCCGCCGCTGTGTAAATTGATCCAGACAGAGAAGCCGCTGGTACATTCAAGTTTTTTCTTTTTTCCCAGACCAGCATGGAAGAGGAATTGATCATCCGTTAACTGTATAAAGAGTAAGAGGGTAAAAGACTGTATTACTAACATAGATAAAACACGATTACGTTTTGATGATACCTTTATTTTGCTGAATAAGTAAACAATTGACTGAAAACGTAATATGATTTGACACGCCTTCGCTTATTATTAGTTATTACATACCTCTACGTTAATCAATTCATAACTACATAATATTTATAAATCTATAACACGTTGTTTTAAAAAAATAAACATTAGCACTATTTAAAACTTATTAAATTACACAATTTATTATAAAATATTGCATTTAACTGCATTAAATACAAGATAACACGAGGATCCGAGAAGACACTCTGCTGTAGAGAGAACAATGATATTATCAAAATACAATTTCACAATCAATCGTAAGGCAATGGGGTTATTGTTTATTACAAGTGAAATACAACCTACATTTTTTAACTTTGTTTGGTACATGGGGGCAGGAAACACGTTATTGTTCAATCTTCAATGATATTGATGAACTTACGAAGATATAAGACAATATGTATACAAGTACCATACGAACCATTTCAGTTACAATTACGTACTTACCTATACCTATGTATTGCTTTTTCAGTAACATTTTTCTACTTATTCAATTGTGTGATAGCCAAGGCACCACATAGCCATATCTTAGTCAATAGTTTTCACGTCAATTTTTGATATATTGAACAGCGATATGTGCCTAACACCAGTCTGCCATGTAAGTGAAGTCCTCAAACATTTTGTGGTCAGTGGCGGTCAGCGGCCGCGGCTCCTTTGGCGGAGTGAGCACTGCCGCCTCCGAAGTAAATTCGCTATCGAAATTACTAACATCCTCTAGATTATTTATTGTTGGCACA
This sequence comes from Acrobasis consociella, assembly GCA_963555685.1. NCBI lineage: Eukaryota > Metazoa > Arthropoda > Insecta > Lepidoptera > Pyralidae > Acrobasis > Acrobasis consociella. Next base: position 13,151,619 of record OY743115.1, read on the forward strand.
AATGGTGGCTTTACTTTACGAAGCAAGAGTTGTTCCCAGTTTACATTGCGGAAGAATGCTTGTTTCTTTACATCTTCTGCGTCCCGCTCAGAAGACCCTAATCGCCTGTCAGGATTCTTTCGTAATAAACGTCGCATTAAAGCGATCGCTTCTAAGGACAAAGTTCTAGGGTAACGAACTTCGTCATTCACTATAGAATCAAATACCTCACCCTCGTCTTCCCCAGGGAATGGCGATTCACCAACTAGCATTTCAAATATTAAAACGCCCAAGCCCCACCAATCTACAGCCCGCGTGTAAGAAGTTTCTGTTAGTACTTCAGGGGCAAGAAATTCTGGTGTGCCACAAAACGTGCCGGTGCGGTCTCCCCATCCCATGCCTTCTTTACAAAGACCAAAATCAGCAATTTTCACATAACCGTCAGTATCTAGAAGTAAGTTATCTAACTTTAAATCTCTATAAATAATGTTATTCTCATGTAAATACTGTAGGCCTAATACTACACAAGCTGCATAGAACACCGCCCGGGGCTCGGTGAACACGTCGGCATGTATGTGCATCATAAGATCGCCCCCAGCAGCATACTCCATCACAAAACAGACATGTTGTTCAGTTTGGAAACATGCAAACAAATTGACCAAAAACGGATGTCTGATTGCATTAGCTACCTCAAAGATCCTCTTTTCTGATAACAAAGAGTCAACCTCATCTCTTGCTATAATATCACCTTTTTTTAAAGCTTTTATTGCGAAATATTCATTAGTAGGTTTGTACTGAGCTAAAATTACTTTTCCAAAATGTCCTCTTCCAAGAACACTTAACAACCTAAAGCTGCCCATAGACATGTCGCCTGACTGTCTCCTGGAATCCTGTTCTTTTGCCATTGTGTCTATGACAGATGAAGAGCGAGATGATGATATTCTCATATTACTTGTCACATCCACTATCTGATCCTCATTGCTGGGATATTCAAGAACCAATTTTGGAGATGGAGATGGTGGATATTCCACAAGCGGGGTGTCACATGATGGTGTTTGTTCTTTCACAACATAATTGTCTCTGGTGTATGAATCTTCTAAAAATGCAAATGCTTCTTGGAGTTCCTTTTCCATGCGAAGTGTGGAGACGTTGGGTGGGGGCTGTAGAGGAAGTGTGGGTTTTGGGGGAGCTGTAGGTGGTTGTGGGGTAGTTGGAGTAGAAGGCAGTCCCAGGGGTCTCACCCCAGCCATGCCTCCAAGTGTCACATGTGGGTTTTCAATGTCTCGATTATCAAGGGATGTTGATTCAAAGCTGCCCTGTGGTTGGTGCATGTGAGCTGTTTGAATGTTTTGTATTGATGGTGAGGACCGCTTCAGCAGTCTTCCTAGGACAACAGCTGGAATATGCATTTCACCATATGATGGCCTAGGGATATTCTTTCCTTGCTGCTTGAATATTTTTCTCTGTCTCTGAAGTTTAGGTTTTCTGGATACAATGGGATTCAAAAACTTGATTTCAGCGAATAAAACGCCACGTGGTTCAAGCTCCAACGCCATACCGTGTCTTATATCATCAATAAATTCTTCCAATCTCAAAAACTTGATAGCACAAAGTCCTCTCCAATCTTTCCAATGCACGCCGATCTCGAGTTCTCTCGACTTGTCCAGCTTGATGGTAAACCTGGAATGCAGAAAATAAAATGTTATTTCTTGCAATATTTTGATTTAGGTAAGTAATGTGAACCAACCAACATAAAACTACAATGTTACAAGAATGTTTCTTATCAGTGGTGTCATTTTTCAAGTCTTTTTTCGCGAGTAAGTAAACCAACAGTTAGCATGTAGATGAAGGAAATTCTTACCTATGCGGGTATTTAAAAATAAAAGGTCTAACGGAGGAGTTTCCTACCCTGACCACATTTTTCGATGGAGAAATTATATCAGCTAAATATCCTTTTCTTACAAGAAAATGGGATGCGGACGAAGATGTTGATAGAAAACATTGGGTAAGTTGAGTAAGATATCTTTTACATTAGTTACGTTTAAGGAAAAACAAAACAATACATAAAAAACCGTTAGTTCCATACAAAAAGGTTCGTTTGATGACTCACATTTGAAAAATGCGCACCAAAGTAGACAGTGTAAATGAGGTAGTTTTGGAAATTTTAAAACTCAATTCTAATATTCATATTTAGTATCAAACATTAAGTAGGCCACCTAGATATTTTCATTTTAGAATAAAATACCAAAATTTTCAAAAAACCGTGTATCACTGGTTTATGTCCTGTTATTTTAAATGTATGGGTACACAGATACAGATCTGTCGGTATATGGGCTACTAGAACAGTTACATCATTCTCCTAATGGTTTGTGAGAATAGTAAACTTATATCTTTATTATGCATGATCAAGGCAAGCATCAACATCATTATTAATTACCCAATTAACTATAATTTAAAAGGTATTGTTTTTTGTTACTAGATTTAAATAAAACTGAAATATTAAGTTAGAGTGACAGTGGAATTAAAAAGTTTGATTATGTTATGAATATTGATGTTTGCTGCATGAAGATTTAGATAAGCAAACAATTGATGCATAAAAAAATAAGTTATAAAATAACAAGAAAGGAGTTAAAATTTAATGTAAAAATTGAATAGTGACATATGTTTTTTCAGGGTTCTGTACCCAAAGGGTAAAGGTGGGAGCCTATTACTAAGACTCCGCTGTTCGTCTGTCACCAGGCTGTACCTCATGAACTGTGATAGCTTGACCCTGTGATAGATTGGTCCCATTTTCCACCAGATAAAGATTTGACTATGGAACCCTCTAGAAATTGAGCGAACTCCTCGAATATTCTAAGCAGACATATAGTAAATTTGATATTTTTTAAAATAAGTCATTCATTTGCATTTGAGAGTATGTTTAAGTAAAGATGAACTGATGGAGACTAGATTAACAACTATAGTCCCTAAGTAACACACAATCTTTTCCCCTTATATGTTCATCATAGATCACAAAGTTTAGTCATGTTAAATGTATGTGTGCGTATACTATCAGATAAGATAAAATGAGTAATAGGAAAAGAATCATATAGATTAAGGCTCAAGGAAGCAGAGATATGTGTGATAAGAGCAATTAGCACAGTTCGAGCTTCACCTGTTATATAATTTTCAGATGCTTCCATAAATTGATAGAAAATTAATTGTAAATCTACATTAGTCCAAGTAAAAGTAAATTATTAAAAGGCTAACAAATAAGTTAGTAGGTCTCGCCATGTTGTGGAGAAATCTGAACTAAATTTGAAATAGATACATCAGCTTTAAGCTGCTCGTCTATAACCCAATAAATAAATTTAACATGGCACCATCACCTATTTTTTCGGGCCCACTAACTTAGTTGTTGACCTATATTGATACAGGAGCACCTTTACAGATATCATAGGAAATTTCATTCTGTGAGTAGAATAGGATGCATCATATCTCACCGTTGATCCCAAGCTTGTTGTGAACAGGGTCTCCAACTGGTTTGGGCGACGGTGTGGTTGTCTAACTTTAAAACGGCCATGATTTCATTGCTCGTATCTTCCTTGATACTGTAGGTATATTTCATAGAGTTCCGGATGGCTACTCCTTTCACAAAGGACTTCAAATCTGAAGGGCTGGCCAGTGGGTCTCTCCGACTGCGGCCAGGCACATCTTCTAACAAATCTTGACAGCCCATCAACCTTACTTCTAAAGTGCCTGTCACTTGCACACACGGGCTTATCATAGGAGCTGGAGACGAGAATTGAGACCGGGATCCACTGCCACCAGTCAAACTCACGTATCCAGGACTGGAGCCGGTACTGCGTATCTCATGCCCCAGTTCAATAAATGCTGCACTTTCAGATGGCAATTCTTGTCTTCTCAAGTCTAAGGAAACACGCAATAACTCCAGCTTCTGAGAGGACTCCAACAGGCTCATCTGGGCCTCTTGTAAAGCTTTCTTATCTGTAACCTTTTTATCAGTTTGTAAGAGTCTGATAGCATTCTTTGAGCCCTCAACAACAGCTGCCTCTATTCGAAGGCGATTTCTTAACTCAGCAATTCTCTCATCCAACAAGGCATCGACTCCACTAATGTCTGAACTTTTTCCATCACCGTTTGCTCCAGCTGTGTCGCCTTTTTGCTGTTTTGTCAATTTGGATATGCGCAGCTTCAAGTATTCAATCTTAGCTTTCGAATCAGCAAGCATTTGATGAGCTTCAGCAAGTAGTTTTTTATCGCGAGACTGATTACTGCTGCTGATACTTTGTATCATGTTTTCTGCACCCTGTTTCACCTTTTGTTCTATATTCAACTGTTTTTGCAGGGAAGCCAATTTTCTGTCTGTTGTCGCCTCCCCAAGCTGGCGCTGTTGCTGCGCCGCCTCCGACGCCAGGATAATCTCTTCATCATAAGACAGGTCCTCGGGCGACGTAGGAGTAGACTGGCCGCGTGACAGCAGCAGCTGCGACTCCAACTCTTGCAAGTCTGATTTGAGTTCATTCAATTTGATGTTAGCCTTTTTGACGAGGTTGGCGACGTCAGACAGGGATCTCCGGTCTGTGGCGACTTCGCGCAATTTCTCTGCACCCTCTTTTATTTTAAGTTCCTTACGTATTTCTTTACGTATGACATCCTTGAGCTCCTCCAACTTAGACGGCAATGCTATTTCTGGAATACACTCAGTTTTGATCCCGTACTTGACACCCAGTTCATGCAGGACTGGGTGACGAATATAATCACTGTGGTAATAACCTGGGTCTGCCATAATTGAGGATGCACAGTCTAACGTCAGTTAACCATAATTATGTGGGAAAATATCACTACTATTGCTTAGAGATCACAAAACGTCCAAAGAGATAAGGCATTCAGGAATATGGTCACTAATAGACACAATATGTGGTATCATTATGTTAAAACGTAAAATTAAACATAAATACTAAAATTAAATCACAAAACAAAACAATCTTTACAAGTTGGTCGGTCAACGAAACCAACGAAACGATGAAACCCTACCATTAAACCATAGATAGAAGTATAGATGACGTCTGCCATGAACAATTTTTTTTTTTGAATACCCTATACAAAGAATTATGTGCTTTTGTGCTAATGTTTTATGTGTGATGTGAATGATGTGATTCTACCTTTATATTGTCTATGAACTATGAAAACATCCAACAGAGGTGCTATTTTTCAAACGCGGAGTCACTAAACGAACGAATTTTTGTATGGAAAAATCATTCGTTTAGGTGACTCCACGTTTCAAAAATAGCACTTCTGTTTTGTCTTCATGAAAAATCCAAAACTTCTCTTCAGAGGTGCTATTATTCAAATGCGGAGTCACAACACAACACGAACGGTTTTTTGTATCGAAAAACCATTCGTTTAGATGACTCCGCGTTTCAAAAATGGCACTTCAGGGCATAAAGAAAGAGACAAACCTATACCATATTTCTATTGTTATCATATATCTCGCTCGCTCTAATGCCCATGCCTCCATGCTTCGCATGCCCAACTGGAATACAACATTTGTATTTACAAATGTCATAATAATATATATCGTTTAATAATATTTGATATTTAGGTATCAGAAATTTTACTTTTGTTGAATATGTACTCAGTTATTATATTGTATAACAGTAAAAAATCTCTTATTTAAGGAAATCACTGGAAACAGGAAATCCTATTGTCATATATCTGTCAGTCTGTCACATGCCAACAGAAGTGAAATTCCTGTCAGTCAAACGTTTTACAATACAAAGCTAGGTCACCGTTTTAATGGAAAAATATGCCAGTTAAAGTGGATATTACTCCACCGCCACCAGCTAATTCTAAACAGCCTGGTGTCACGAAATCCTTACTTTACAACGGATCCAAGTTTCAAGGGCACCAAAAAAGCAAAGGAAATTCATATGAAGTTGAAGTGGTTTTGCAGGTTAGTAACACAAAACAAAATACGCAGTTTTACGAAACACGTCTGTAGTTCCTCGTAACGATTAATATTGTGTATTTCTAACGTTTTGATTGGTAATGTATTTTATCGCAGGTAAGATTATGTAGTATGTTTTTCACTTGTCTGTTACTTTGTGGCCGCATGCATGTTCTACTTATTGTTGTCTAATTGTAGCTTTACTTTGTTTCCACAGCATGTAGACGAAGAAAATTCTTACCTATGCGGGTATTTAAAAATAAAAGGTCTAACGGAGGAGTTTCCTACCCTGACCACATTTTTCGATGGAGAAATTATATCGGCTAAATATCCTTTTCTTACAAGAAAATGGGATGCGGACGAAGATGTTGATAGAAAACATTGGGTAAGTTGAGTAAGATATCTTTTACATTAGTTACGTTTAAGGAAAAACAAGACAATACAAAAAAAGTTTGACTTACATATTTCCTTACTTATTTTGATACTGATATATTATGAACTCTGTGAAATGTATTCTCAAATGTTGATTTTTAACGGACCCAGGCTCCAAAGTAAAACAGCTAAAAATAAAATCAGGAACATGCTGAGGGAGAGTGTCTTACAAGTAATTATCTACCTCTATTCATAGACAGTAAAAAAAGTATGTCTGTACATTAAATATTATTTCTAAAAAAGTATTGGTGGCGATGGAGACAGTAATAGTGTAAGAAAAAAAAAGGTGTCTGTCTGTTTGTACACGCCATTATCTGGAAATACTAGAGGGGTTCAAATGAAACTTTTTTTGTTATATAGCTGTCGTACATACATACATACTATCACGTCTTTATCCCTAATGGGGCAGACAGAGCGTTTATAGCTGTCATAATGGCTTAAAAATCAATTTATGTTGCCCAGGATTACCTGGGCAACATATAGTGTATAATTGATTTTAGAAAATGGAACACCTGATGCAGGACCGTAATGGTCTAGCTTAACTATTATAAGAAATAAAAAAATTACATAAAAGTTGTCCAGCCTGATGAGCATTATTCGGAGATGAAGCCCATGCGAACAATGTTGTGGGCTTCGGCTAGTATTTAATAATATGTCATGTAACAAGTTGTCAGTTCTGCCTTCCAGTATGTAATACTTAGTTAAAAAGTTTATGTAATATTTGTATATGATTATTTCCAGAGTAAGTTCGACTTGTTTGTGCCGTATTTGAAGACATTCAACTCGGATTCGTTTGACTATGACTCTCTCGCCAAGGCTGATTATGTATTTATGAGGTGGAAAGAACACTTTTTGGTTCCGGATCACACAATTAAGGATATAAATGGTGCTTCTTTTGCTGGTTTTTACTACATATGCTTCCATAAGTCTGCAGCTACTATTGAAGGCTATTACTACCATCGAAGTTCTGAGTGGTGAGTCTACTTATGTTAAATTTTATGTGTATATATGAAGTATAAGCCTACGCACACTATAGACTGCATTATTGGCTGAACATTTGGTAGTGTTGTGGGTGACTCAAATATCTGATTCAGTTTCAGATATTGTAAAGCCATCCTCAGATTAAAAAAAAAATCATCAAATCTTTGTCAGCCAATCAAAGTTTGCAGTCTTTGGGGTGTCTCAAGTAGGTAGTTAACTATGAAATTTAGTAAAATTAGGTATAGTCAATATCTAGCAGCAAGCTTCCCAAAAATTATTTACAACTTTTCTACTTACTGTTATACCTAAAGATGTGTGCTTACTCTGTTATTGACTGAACAATATGAGCCAAGACAATACATAGATAAAAAATCTGATCAAAATAAGAGTCAATTCTAGTGGTTGATAGAGCAATAGGTTCTCAGTTGATTTCTTGTACCTGACATTCTACATCTTGATCACAAAGCTGGGAAAAAAATATACGACATAAATGAACGCTGAATGTGTAGGATAAATCTGCAATAACTTTTAGTCAATGCACTCTTCTGGACATAACAGCTACCAGAAGTCACCAATTAGCTCTATCTGCATAATGAATGTCAAATGATGGATGATGGTTCCCACTAAGGACTCCCAATTTGATCACCATATTTTGTTGTCTTAGATTTTATTAAAGGAACTGTTTTCTTTATGTGTAGTAATTCACAACCAGTCTGTTTAAAAATCACAGTATATTGCAGTCTAGCTAGTCCAATTTTTAGAATTTTCAGCTTAATTTTTTGAACATTCTGGTTGTGTCATAAATATTAATTTAGATTTGTCATTCATAGATTCAATATTTATTTCAATGAATACTTTTTGTTTATAGAATCGATTTAATTCAGTAAAGCAGTAACCATATTAGTTTTTTTATCAACCTTGTTTTTGAGCCTTGAATGACAACTCTTAAACTTTATCATCTTTAGTCAAAGGTAAAATTATTACAAATATTTCATTTCATCTTTTCGTGCGACATTATGGCTACGTGAGTAGAATACGTGTCTTTAACATAAAATCACACCATCTGTCTTTTGTACTGTCTCCTCCCGCACGCCGCACATGAAGATGATTTGAAATAGGTGTACACTTACCTGAAGATTAATAAATACACAGGTGTTAAGATCGCATAGAAAACATTGTTTATGTTAATTTTCAGGTATCAATCTTTGACATTAAGTCACGTTCCCGAACACAGCATCCAAATTTATGAATTCAGATGAAATGACTGTGCGCAAACTGAAATTTGGATCGGTATTTGTGTCTGTTAGTACTTACTTGTTTATTAAGTCTTCAGTCATAAAAAAGACAACAAGATTAAGATGTTAAGTTTCTGTCTGTAATATAAGTTAAAGATGTCAGGGCTAATAGTAGAGATTTCACTCAGAACAAAACAATCCAATTACCAGAAGTGCAGCTTTCATCCATGAACAACCTACATGTGATGTGTCAAACTGTCCTTGCATATACTTTTGTTTCATTTGTAATATTGTAGTGCTATAGATATAGGAGGATATAAAATACTCTTTACATTAGCTTTTCCATCTGTTCGAATACTATTGGCCAAGTGTGAGTACCTATGTTACTTATAAGTTTCTCAATACTACATAAGTATTCTTATTATTGTGATATTTTGTACAAATTACTTGTGTATAAGTATAGTTTTGTTTCTATTATTTGATCATCATTAAATATGTGTTTTTATAATTAAAGTTACCCATTCCATATGAGCTAAATAAAGTATGTGCAAGTACAGAATATTTTGATTTGAACAAGTTAATTTTTGACGAACCTTCTAGGAATTTATAATTCATCAATGTTATTGATAAAATCGAATATTTTTTTTCAATAAAACGTCTTTCAGTATAATCTTTATATTTCATTAAACTTTCATTATCCCACTCCCTTTTTAAGAGTCTTCGTGTTGATGATTTTATGTTTATATTTTTCTGGACCAAAATCGGGCTACCTCAATTATCGGAAGCGGCATATCAGTCCTCCAAGGTGCAGGTGTTTGGACACCTCGGACATGATCTTATTTGGGGTAGCCATATTGTGCTGACAGGATTCTTGTGTAAACAGGTGAAATAAAAATACACTTTCATTTCATTTAAGTTTTAATATAACATTCATATTTACACAATAAAATACTGGCATTAATTTATAATCTTGTGATTCGTAAAATTTCTGCTAATAAGAGAAATTTTTCAAGATATACTTTCTTCATTAAATCTATTTCAGTAAAATCTTAAATATTTGTACAATAGTTTTTTGATAAACGTATAGGTATGTATGTAGTTTAGAATTTAATCTGTTTATATAAAATAGAAAGTGTGTTGTACAAAAATGGCTACTTATATATTCAAGTTTTTATTAAGTAAATAATATATTAGAAGCGCCATTCTTGTACTCTGAAGTAACACTATATTATCAGCTATAATACTAACTCCGTTTATCAATATGCTTTGCTACCTTGTTGTTTGATGCACTGGTTTAATATAACAAATTAGTTTATCATCTAAAAAATGATCAAATTAGAAATTGACGTTTAATACTCGAAAGAAATAAAACTAGAAACTGTACTCTTTCACAAAAAAAAAGAAATAGGACTTAGTCACAATTCACAATAGGTCGGTATTTGGATGGTATCTTTTATTCTTTCTCATACGATAAACGAAAGCTTACAGTTCACGTAACGTTTTTTCATACCTATAGCCTAAACGGAGATATACGTAGGTACCTAGCATATGACAGTTATGTTAACTTTGTCTACACATATTAGATCAAAATATTGATAAATAAATTCTAAATCTTAAACTAACTTTGGTGGGTTCGTTATTTATGTGTAAATAGTTCTGTATTACGTTATAATGGATAACGTTATAAAATACAGATAATCTTTAAACATTGCATTTAATTAGTTAACTTAAGGCAAGTGTTCTAACAAATAAAGTAGCAGAGTCTTTAAAAAGTCAATTTTTAAAGTCCAAAATGGCCGATATTCAGAGGCTGCATGCATGATTTTTATGTAGGCCGAGACTCAATCTCTGGCCAGTACCTACCCATGATTAGTTACTAAGGTCATGTCACAAACATTCAGTTAAGTAATCGATTTAGGTGGGTTTCGAGTGTCCGAAATTACATTTGGTTATCGTCTTCTACTAACATATAATAATACAAACAATACATATGAGCTATATCTACACATTTTAAACAAAGCAGAGTTAGTCACATACATATAATTTGATAAATAATAATACATTCTTCATTTATAATTAGGGCAAGCCAGCGCCGAATTTTGTACGAATGAAAAAAGGGTTCTGCACCGATACTGATATCAAACATCTACAACATCTAAGATACCTACTTACTCACAACGAAAAAGTTTTAAAAGGATTTTGTATAAACATAAATTAGGCATTTTAATACAACAATTTACATTTAACATAATACAAAACAACGATAATACTATTTAATAAAACACTTAAATTAAGACGACGTAATATGTACAAGAACTTAAAACAAACAAAAAGTTTAACTATGACTCTAATATTTGGCTTTGAAATAAATAGGCTAATATAATGAAAGCTATGGAAAGAAATGACAACAGGAAATATTTACGAGCTGTTAAGCACCTAGTTAGATAAATTCAAATATATTTAAAAATTGCCCTTGCATTAGTTGAATATTAATCTAGTGATGCGTCTAGGATCATTTTCCCATAGCTTCCGTTATATGTCGTCGGGTAACATCGAATTGTCTAAAGAAGGAAGCAAGCTATCTTTTTGATGTCCCTTCGCTGCTGAACCAATGCCGTAAGCCGAGCAGATTGTATAACTCCTGGTTGTTGGAGTGGAACCGAGACGGGCTGGCGTGACGCTGAGCTACTTTGTGAGCGTACATTTGGCTTTGATCAGGAAACGTTTCCTGTCCTGGGTAAATCGCAGGATTGCCGATATTGTATGCACGAGGTCTGAAGTAGTGCGGGTATGAGTGGTGATGCCGCCGTGGATTCTCGTGCGTGTTGTACACTCCTCCGAGTTGTGATCGACCAGGCCAGTAGTCTTGCAAATGACGGAACGGATAGTCTGGAGGAGGCGTGGGTGAGTCTTGGCCCGGCCAGGGATAGCGGTAGTAAGGTTCGTTTTTGGGATATATTGTGCGCATAGGTGTCGCCTTATCTTTGATGGATAGGTCCGATGGCTGCACGCTAGTTTCCAGAGTCTCTCTCAGCATTTCAGGTTTTGGCCTGTTTCTTCGATACTGAAGTTTCGTTCTAGTGCCTAGCGTGCTATCGTCTTTTATAGCATATTTCTTTTGGTTTTTGGAGAAATCGTCATCTGTAGTAACTTCGGCGTAGCGGCTTATTAATTTTATGGCTTCACCAATATCAGAATAGTCGTTCTCTGGATTAAGCTTAGTCCTATCTGTATCTTTTTTGAGATGTTCAGATGAACTGTTAATTACAGGAGTATTTGTAACTATAGCAGTTGGTGAATTTTTTATGTCTGATTTTTGATCCTGTTGAGATATTTTCGCTTGAGTGTCAGCAATTTCAGAATTGATATTCATTGCTGTTTGGTCTTGGTTATCATTTTGTGACCCGTAAACTACAGGATCAACATTGACATGTCCATATACTAACTCTTTTTGACCTTCATCTACGGTAGCGTTACTTAATTCCGTTATTGTAGCATTGATAACTGGACTGTCTCGCTTAGGTTTGTCCACAAAATGGAGCAGACTGTTCATGACGTTGTGGTTCAGTACGCTGAAACCCTCTGTCTCAGTGTGGTTGTGTGCTTGTTGAAGTTTTAGTAGTTCTAGTTCCGCTTCAATGCTGGCGTCGCTTGGAAACCTGTTGCCTTTTTTGTCAACGAATGTTGGTTGCTGCCCCTGAGCCTGAAAAAAGGAAAAATATTTATAAAACCTTCAAATGTCTATGGGCAATTATTATTTTTTATCTAGGATATTGTTAATAAACCAATTAATAAACGACAGCATAAAACTATGTAGCTTTCCCATGTTCTATTTACTGCAAAGGCAATGAAGTTGTACAATAATGTAATGAGAAGGGATGCCGATCATGCCGAACTTATAGGTACCGATGAATGGTCTGAAATGGTCTCTTTGAAGGCGAGGATTATGTTTGAACAGGAAAACGATCATGTAGAATGACATGAGGTGAATAGGATACAGAGTAAAAAAACAGCGGAGTTGGTTACCTGCGCAGATGGCTCTTGAGCTTGTAACGGCGCCGCCTGTGGGTCCAAGCCGATGGGGAGCGACAGCTGCAAAGGGCCTGGTTCGTCATCACCGTAGTCGTAGTCTGCTCCGCTCGACGCTGTTGGGAATAACGAGTTTAACTGCTCTAGCAGAATACGCTCGTGTTCGTCCTTATTCACGGTCACCACCTGAAACCAAGTGAATTGGAGCATTTATATAAACGTCGAGTAAGTAACAATTATATGTCTATGTGAGTAGAACAAAAAAGGACTTCCATTTAGTAAAATTTTTAATACGGACGGCAATTAAATATTTATTTTTCGTTAAAGTTAGGTGATGAGCCAAAATAAGAAGTAGTTTGGGCTATTTACCTGGACACAACCATTCCGATCGAGTCGTTGTCCTTTAGGGCATACAAGAGGCGTGATGAACAATGATTTGGTTATGATCCTTCTCGGCGGTGCATTCTGATTACCACTCTCAGGACTTTGGAGCCAAGACCTCCAAGCAAGCTCGCTCGCTTTTCGATCTAGAGTGAGACTTGGAGCACGGGAAGTGGCTTGCACCTTTCTTGCATGCGTCGGTTCTGTATGGTCTTCAAAAGTAGTGGGATTTCCGTAAGAGGCGGGTGTTGTCTGCAGTTCCGCTTGAGGCTGGTGGGCCTGAGGCGCAGTGGTGGTAGTGGGCCCCCACAGCAGAGCCTCCGCTCCAGCCCCTTCGTCAGCCGTCACTAGTGCACACGACACCAGCAATAACGTCGTCCACGTGTACCACATCGCAAACACCTGCAACAAACATTCGCACGTTAGCAAATGTCTCCGCCAGTTAGGTATAGCAATTACTAATGGTGTTGTCGAATCAGAAAACATTGGGAAACATTAAAATGATTGTTTACTCAATTTGATTGTAATGAAATCGAAGAGGGTAATTAATATCTTATTTTATAACTCAGAGCAACAAACAAATAATATTAGTAGCGACATTCCATTAAATGTTTATTTGAATCCACATTTGAGATTTGTTTACATACAAAACAAGAGCGACGTGTAAACACAAAGTGCTATAAAGTGTTCTAAATGAATTGATTATTCGAAGGAGACTGGATAGATTGTGCATGTATCCAGAACTGTTCTGATGTCAACTGGATCAAGGCCCGGCCTTATACATTAGTTCAATAGCTCGAGCACGAGCACTCCGCGATTCAATGAGAAGCCACTTCAATAGACGCTGCCCATCCGATCAGACCGGTGACATTCAATTTCTGCGTGCACCTAATGGCTTTGCATACCTACGTATAGCTACAACTACTCATTGGTCTACCTATTAGAAGTTGACGCCGAAACATAATGGCATGCGGCTCGATGAGAGAGTAGTAGGCAGCCTCTGCGGCGTTGGCATATTACGAACAAATAAAAGCTTAATAAACTCACACTTCATTAATGGACCTGATCTAAATACCAGAAACATTCGACCTTGAAGCCCTTTATCATTTGGAAAGTGAAAGCCGGATAATAATGGAGTATTCCTAGTTGAATTCTGCCTTCACTTTTAAATCGTATTAAATTATACTTAAGTACACATTTCGATCCCATCATTGAGTTGTCGGTGTATAATGGATGTCAAATTAAGAATTTCATTTCAAAGATAGCATTTGCATCTCATGCGATGGAACGAGACAGCAGAGGTAGCGAGCCCAAAAACTGACAGTGGAATTTTAATAAATCCCTAATAAATGTGAGATAATTTGAGTGTTCGCTCTGCGTAAGTAAACACGACGAGAAAGCGAAAGACGTAATTACGTCGACACTTTGGAGATAATGACATGTAAGTATATATATGCGGTTTGTCTTTTTGGGTAGCGGACAATTTTTGATACAGCTAAGAATTTCTAAACAAATAGAAGCACCACATTGACGTGTTAGCGTTAAGACTTTTCTGCTTAAAATAATGAGGTTTTATTTTTAATGATCTTAACAGGGTGTTCGACTTTTTGTTTAGGGTAGATAATTCCGTCCGCCAATATTTTCGTTATCCAAGATGTTTTCTTGTTTCAAGTAATTCGGATAGATTCATATTATGATGATTTCCTACTTTTTTCTTGGTTGGTTTATTCGTTAGTTAGCTCGCTGTTTTTGTGATCGATGTTCCGATCCATTAGTTGAATAAACAAACACTAGATATACATCTGTACAATGGTTGTGTTTGTGTCGCATAGTGCGTGGTGTTATTTGTTTGTCAAGGTTTAATACGCCTTTCACTACCAAGCCAAATATTATATAACACCACTAAAGGATTTGTCATGTATGTTCTCCATATGTAGAACATATCCTTATTATGACATTTCCTTCGGCGTGTTAAACCATAATAGGTACGACGGTACGACTACCTTCTTCTTCGGTTTATTTATCCCTGACTAGTAACTTAGGTCCCATCAAATCCCATCATTTTTGATTTCAAAATCGTAAATATATAAGACCCATTTGTCATTTTCTATCAAACTGTTTTCTACCTGTGGTAAGCAGATAGGTACACCTTTTATATTCGAAATGTGGATGCAATTTCTCCTTTCGATTTTAATTTTCACCTTTGTAGGTAATTGTGTATAAGTAAATGAATGAGGAATGATTGTTATATCACACGTGTAATCGTCTAATGACCTATAGAAACGCGATAGGTATGCATGTGGAAAAACGTCAATGTTGCATACATCGCCTGCTCTTTTGACCCTGGAAGCGCAGGGTTTGTTGCGAATCATTTCACTGTCCCATATAGCAACAATCGAGTAAGTAAATTAATAAGTGCGCAAAACAAGGGCAGTGGCTGTTGACCCCGTCGCGATCTATCGTCGGCATCTGGCAATGATCTCGCATCAGGCGCCGCCAGCGCACGCGGAAGCGGCGCGGGAATTGACCGTGTTTCAATAGATGCTTGATTGGGGCTTACTTCATATAAACCACAGTGAAAAGGATTAGAAAGCGGGATTGAGTGGCGTAACCCAATCGGAATCCACACTCTGAAGGGGATTAACACTCGAGTCTTTATATTTAAGAGAATTAAATTACACGTCAAGAGACTGCGTCGCCTGTGTCTGACCTAATGAGAACATTCTGTTTACATAAAACAGACGCACTTGGGTTTTCTGTCTGTATTATTATCGGTGCGTACTAAATCCTCGAATGTTGAACCCTACCTTGACATGTATGTGGGAGCGATCTGATTGGTTGCGGAACTGAGGTGCATATTGCAAGCGCGGCGCAGGCTTGTGTAGTACACAAATAGCGCGTCGAGTGCTTCTCAGAAGACGCGGTGGTATGGACTTAACTACTGAATCGCTAGAGATAAGGCACCGTTAATTACTCCATGTAGGTACTTGTGTACATTTATCCAAGTCTGCCAGTTGATTGACTTGCATTTACGAAAAACCCACCCAATATATTTTCAAGATTTATCTTGCATTATCGAAGAAGAAATTAAAATCATGAATGTTTCAATACCTTATGCACAGTTAATTGAAATAGAAAAAGCTTTCTAAACTTTGCAGTTATTTATAGTTTATAGATACAGTTGATAGTACAATCACCCAAAACAAGTAAGACATTTCGATACAAAATGATAATCGAGACATTGTGACTTGGGAACAATGCGCTGCATAGGACAGTTGGATTCCTTGCCTCGCTCTACTCGCTCCTTAACAGTCCTAACTAGCCGTCACGAACTCGTGTTATACTCTATACATCCACAGTCTTAGATGTAGCTCCTTTAATTAACGCGTGCGTGAATCAACAACATCGAACAAATGTCGGGGCAACTTTCTACAGTCACGCTTGAGCTACATGGCGCACTTCCTCCCTAAGGAAGGACGCAGGTGCATGAATAAATTTACTAAAAGGGACGCAAACATAAGAAGCGGTGTAGTAGTTTTAGAGGCAGTTACTTGATGAAAAAGCAATCTAAATATTTAAGTACAAACAATGTCGGAGACTCAGACCAAGGATCAAGAGACGGAGTGTAGGAAAACTTGTAGTTTTCGTGACTTGATTTCTCAAGGAAGTCCACGCGAGTCAGTTGCTTGTTGGAATTGATAATTCTACTCTAGTCATTCCTGTGGCAGATGGTGTGTTGTAAACAGGTACTTATTTAAATATCTATACATTCCAAAAGCACAGAATGAATATGAGTAGCGTTGGCTTCTACCTAACCCAATAAAATTGCGAGAGTTAAAAAATGTAGATAGAGACAATTTTTTAACGATTGCGAGAAATCCACAGTAGATATTGTGTTGTGGACTTTATTACGGAGTAGTCCTGGAGATATATGTTTCTTTACTACTTTCACTTTTATTACGTTACAGGTAGGTTTGATATTATTATTATTTTTGTAACTTTTCGCTCTGTCATCTTTTTGTCAAATAAATGCTTTTTCCTGCTCGCAAAACAAAAGAAACTACATAATTCATCTTTCTTTTCTTCTCAATGCTCTTATAATTTTTTTCCTATGCTATAGTTAATACTTACTAACGATAACTATAAGGTGAAACTCGGTTAGCCTCGCGGACCTCACGGTTGTCAATAAGTAATACAGTCTCTAACAACTTTTGCTCCATGACTGAATATCAATAGGTTTAGAAGAATTTTGGGAAAAGAGTACCTATCTACTTAGATGAAATAATGGACCTCTGTGATTTATTTTAAAAACAATCAAGCTGTAGGAAGTTGTAAGTATTTGTAACGTAAAGTTGTTCGATAGTCTTTAACGTTCATTGTATGGAAATGGCAATTGGCGATGAGTCTCCGAGAAAGTGTTCGGTGCTAACTGGCCGCGCACGATGCCGGAAAAATTTGCATATTAGGTAACTGTCCCACTGTATCGAACCTCGGGACATTTTACCCACTGGCATTGATTGGCTATTGGAAACTTTGTACACTAAGCGATTTTTAATTACAAAAGCATTTTTTGTTAAATCGACGAATTCCTTCTCGGTAGCGCTTTGTTTGAAAATTCTGAAATTTTAATTAAATGCGATGGTGCATTTTTATAAAATCTACGTAACAATATAAATAGAATTCGGTGTAGGAACATCACGATATACCTACCATGCTTGTTAGACAATTATATATCAGATACCTTGTATTTTTTTTGCCATTGTTGGGCAAAGGCTTCCCCTTCTTGCTTCCACCTAGTATTTTTTATGTGTAAAGCTAGATTTTTGTGTAGTCGTAGGTTTTAGGTAGCATATGCTTTTTGCAAATGAGCTCACCTAACTGCTTTCTCTACGCGTTTATCGTTACTTTTATGATCATAAATCATAAGGATTTATGATACGATTACGATTTAGGTATATAGCTTTATTCATTACAATTAAATTGCTTCATCACGTTATACGAAAAGGAAGTTATAGGTACTCCTATAAGACGCGGCAGACATCAGACATAAAGTTAATTTAATCTGTGCGCGTGTGTAATAAATCCCCAAAGCCTATATGGTAATTTCCGTAATTGGCAAGACTTGTTAACATGCACTAATTTGTTGTACAAAGTGGGTAACAGGGTTGTAGACGGTGGCCTCTATGTGCCTTAAAGCAATTACAGTTTTTTGCAGCTGCAGCATTTTGTCACTCTTGTGGACAAGTATGTCGGCTGAGAGCTCACCTACTGACTGAGAATGTGCCCCCTTATTTCACTATCGTTTCTACTCTGTATATTGCGTCGCCAGATACAAGACAAGATTATCAAATGTATTACCAGTAAGAATTTTACTCTTTTCAAATGTCTATAGGTATACTGAACCTCCTTCAGATTCATACGTGTCTAGAAATGAGGATGACTGTCAAATCGATTTCGTGTTGGAAAATGTTGCGAAACAAACGTACCTATTCTTCAAACTGTTTAAACTTTAAACCATAGACCTAGATTTTTTTTACTACTTCTTAAATCTACGGTTTAAATTTTGCCCATGATAAACTTTAAATAATCACATTTTTATAGGTTTATCTTTTGTAGACCACCAATACATTTATAATACCGGATAAAGTCTGAACTTTCCAAAAAACTTTGCCGTGAAATCGAATTTTATGCTGTTAAATTGCTTGAGATTATCCTGTTTCAAACTTTGTGATGGTCCTTCATCCTTTTGAACCGGTTATTGGTTATCAATCTACTCTTTTATTCTGAGAACTTTATCGATTTATCCTCTTTCTAAATCGATTTATATTTCGGTACGAAATTTAATTTGATAGGAAGCAGGATCTAAAAAGGAATCCAATTTTCTATTTGCAGAAAAATCTTGGTCGTTTAATACGGATTAATGTACCAGTTTAATTCCCTAGTCATTAATGAGCTATGTTTGTCTGAGTCCCAAAGCAACAAATGTGGCACATCAATGTCTAAAAACAATTAAGGAACAGGCGGGCTGCTTTCGTGCGTGCGTAGTACGGGACGGGACGGGCGGCCTCCACGCATGGAAGACACCCGGCGACCGACGTTTATTTATAAAAAGAGCCCATTCATCTCCCTTTAATTTCCAGCACTTAATTTAACTGCGTGTAAACAATGATCAGCTCCAACTCACGTCAATCATATCTTTTGCTTACGAGAATTAGGATTGTGAACGATGTTGATTTTATATATTTGTGAAGTGCTGTAGCTGAAGTGGATAGATTTTCATGTATGTATGTAAATATGTATAGTAAAATGAATCATACGTATACAACAACATAAAGTTTCAAGAGTCAAATTACATGAGAAGTTGAAAGTAAATTGATACAAAGGAGTTGAATCACCTATCCTATTCGCAGTGACGCGGTAGATCAGTCAGACCATTTCCTTGTTCTAACAGCCAGTCTTTATTAGATCCAGCCATGCTCTCACATCTCGTTCCGTTCATTCACTTTATAAGATTGCAGTTCTTGGTGAAAAGTCAAACAGGAAACGATGGTCAGGATATCAAGGGTTTATGCGATTTCTCGCTCCAATTATTTTAATACGTTTCTCAACGGACGGACGTTAGAAATAAGCGTGCGAATACGAAATCGTATGCTTCGTTCCGCAACGGATGCGCCGTATCGTCTTTATAAGTATTTTTGGAAGG
The DNA here is from genome assembly GCA_963555685.1 of Acrobasis consociella. Classification (NCBI taxonomy): domain Eukaryota; kingdom Metazoa; phylum Arthropoda; class Insecta; order Lepidoptera; family Pyralidae; genus Acrobasis; species Acrobasis consociella. Next base: position 13,171,309 of record OY743115.1, read on the forward strand.
GAAACAGACTTTGACGGAAGCGGTCGGCGACAGATTTCGCCTGTGAATAACAATATATCACGCTCGGTTTCACGGCCGGTCTGGCGAGACGGGAGTGCCGTACAATGAGAGTGCAAGCGGCCTTTGCAGCCTGCTGTCAGCTTAAAGGTTACCTGCTTTAGGATACCGCCGTGCCGTAGGGCTCGTTTGAGCTGGCTTAGGGCTTGAGCAAATTGCATTTTTAAAATCACCAACAGATTTTCGGAGGAGGCGGAGCAAATTATGTAAAAAATTTAGAAATCATCATACAGTAGCTGAAACTAAAATAAAATACAGAAAGTTACTATTTCAATGCAAAAAGGAAAAAAGATTTGTTGCAGATACAAAGTAGCCGGTATAGCACCAGCTGTAAATGCAAAGTATAGTGTGTGTTCGAGCCCTTATCGCGGCACGTGCTAAAATGTTACCCAGCTGTATCTCCTTGAGACTTTTTCTCTTTTGGTAGGATATCGATGGCCTTGCAATGAAGGAGCAATGAACTAATGTAGTAGGACAACATGGCTTTTGAGACCGCCAGATAATCGCACTTCTGGGTGATTTTATTGCACAAATGCAGGAACCATTTCTCAAATGCTAATTTGTTTTTACTTACAGACGGGTTTGAGCGAATCATTTGGTTTCGCCATTGATAAATTTCGCAAATAAGCGTTGATTCATTTGAACAAATGTTACTTGATAAATGCTTTCTGTCATTATTGGATGTCTAAATATTGATAGAAGAAACCGTTGTTCTGTGAACGAAACCACCGGTGTTTCGTTAATTTCTGGACTTGTTCTGGATCGTTTGTTAGGTAGCTTAAAAAACTTATAATGCTTATATTAAAAAAACTGGATACCGACCTAACTTTGACTTACTTGCCGCGCTTTCTACGATAGGATGCCGTCGCCTTTAGGTATTTATTAGATTTGTTGTCCTATTTAGTACCTATGTAAGTAAGTTATCTGAGTATATTGTGCCTAGTTTAAGATCAAAGCTCTTAGGAAAACAAGGTCAGGCGGGACGTGTGTGGTGTATTAGTTGCATCCTGTGCATGGTAGAAAGATAACTACGAAATTAATTTCTATGCTCGTTTGTGACAAAAAGAAGCCGCTCAAGAATAAGAAATCTAACTAAAGATCTGAAAGCTTTCCGATAAAAACTGGTAGGTCCAACCGTATTAAAAGCAAGTTCAGTTAATTAAACTGAACCATTTTCCTAATTTATCTAATTAATACGATTTATTTTTATGCACATTTCGATCCATTTTATTCCTATTCCACATAATGAACGAATATAAGCTGTATAGATATCATAAGCTAAGTTTATTTCAGGTAGTTACATTTCCACTACATGATCAAATGACTGTACATGCTCGCTGTTCCTATATAAATAAAAAAGAGAAAAAAGTCTTACCTTGAGGAGAGACGCGCGTGGTCTTGCGCCGGTCACATTATAACGGGCGCGTATTCTCGCTCAGTGCAGTCCTGCGAAAAAAATACAATCATTATAGTCCGTCGTCCCAACTTCGATTTTCGTACCGATCGTACTTTCTTGGGAGACTATAATATTAATGTGCGCACTTATTAGGGGTCCCTAAATATCGACGTCTGCCGAGCGAGACAGGAAGCTTTTGGGAGTTATGGCACCTTGAATGGTACTCCCGTAGCCGAAAAATTACCGATCTTACTTTTGAAAAATTCTTTCTTAGAATCCTTCCTTGTATCATTATGAACAGCTTATACTAAATTCCAGACAATTTACAGGAAGCACTTGCAGAATCAGACGGTTTTTATAGGTGGGATTTTCACCCAAAAAATACCTATCTTATTTTTTGACGAAACTACATTCAGGTGATAGGGCAGCTCTCACACGATCATAAAATCCAAGTCTGCCTCAGATTTTAGGAAGCGTTTGCAAAACCAGACGTTTTGAATGCGTCACTGATCGACGACTCGTACGTATAAAACGTAACAATAATTACGTTGGGACTTCCTTTATATTCTAATGCCTTCTATTTACGAGTGTAACTAACCAGATTCTTCCAGCAGAAAAGTAGTAGGTACCTGCCTACTTCACTTAATTACTTTTTTTTATATGAAATCAACACCAAATTTTTAAACACGAAACCAAAATTAGGTTAATTTAATTTCAAAAAACATCTACCTATACATGCTTTCACCGTAATTAACCAACGAACGTTCACTGCTGGACAAAAGCCTTCTCCAAGAAAAGCACTGTGGTTAATATCCCCTCTAAATGAACTTACCCGCTCCATGTGACGGTGAGTAAATACCCCTTCTAGCCATTTGGTGCCAAACGCTATAATATGCTTGAAATGCAAGTAGATGTCAAACATTAAAGTATATGAAATAAAGTATAAGTATGCTGTGCTTATCATACATGAAAAGTAGGCTTCTTGCGAAGTCATATTTATATGTTAAAATAATTAAAAAGGTATTAACAACTTCGCTGCCAGCTGAATTCATGGTGCCACGAGTATGGGCAACATTTTTTATTATTATTTCGTTTACTATTATGTCAGATGTAATAAAATAATCATTAAAATTAACAAATAAAAAAACCCGCACATATGGGAGGGATTAAATTTTCATCCCTGTGCCAGCCCCGCATATACGCGGAGCTCTAAATTTCACTCTATATTGATGTTTATTTATATAAAAATCAACAAACTATGTATTATTCTATTACATGGTTTAGTGCATAGTTTGGTGCAGGCGGGAAAGTGGTATCGTGCTCATGTGGAATAGAAGGTCCAGGAATATGTTAAGTTCGGAGATTGTTACCGGTTACGTCTTTCCATGATTTAATTCTAGAGTGCTCGGCTGTTGAGATTTGCAGTCATTTTGCAGCTTAGAACAAAAGTTATTTGTATTGACAATTTATGCAATCCCCCATCAACTTGTTAAAATATTTACCACAAAATTCACATTTTTGGTGGCAATTTTTATAGACCTGATTATATGTTAAAATAAGCAAATATACATTTAATGGGATGTCAATATATGAATACGCTCATACAAATAGGAAGAGTAGATATTTTTGACCACTGATCAAATCTGCTGATTTCGTTGGTTGGCCTCCCATCAACTTGTTATAAGTTATAACATTTCCCACAAAATAGTATGCCGGTTATTTATCCGAACCTACCCGTTGTATCGGAAAATACAAATTGATAGGTGTGAGTTTTCATTTTTTGCTGGCAAATGTTTGTAGTCCTAATTATATATTAAATATGTGTTTTTCAGGGTTCAAGAAATCTCCATACAAAATTTAATTCAAATCGGTCCGACGGCCGTGAAAGCGTAACAAACAAACCACAATAGTATTTATAATATTAGTAGGGATTTTAGATAGAGCAGGCTTTTATTTTAAAGATAGGTTAAAATTCAACCAGTAGGTCGATGATAATGATAATAAACTACATATTTTAATACTTATCATTTTTTGTAGTACGGGTCGTCGATCACTGACTCATTTTAAAACGTCTGATTTCTAAAACGCTTCCTCAAATCTGAGGCAGACTTGGCTTTTATGATTATGTGAGAGCTCCCTCAACACCTGAATGTAGTTTCATCAACAAGTAAAATGGGTAATTCTTGGGTAAAATATCAGCGGCTCAACAGACAAATACAAAAGCCCTTGCGATGCGACATGACATTCGCGCCTTTAATACCAAGTGTATTAAGGAAACGATAGAACAAAACAAAGGTTCCAAAATATTCGTCAGGACCATGTCTACAGGTCAGAGCCAATTGACAAAGCTGAATACGGAGGGCGGTAAAGTGGTGTCGATAAAGGATAGGAATAGATAGGTTTTATGGGCATTTACATACATTCGTTGCAAAACCTAGCGTAAATACGGCTATAGATCCAAATGCCAAGCTAACCCGGCACCATACCGAAGATATCCCGGACATCAGTCTGTACGAGATTAAGCTAGCACTCAAACAGCTCAAAAATAACAAGGCCCTGGGTAAGGACGGAATCACAGTAGAGCTTTTGAAAGCGGTTGGAACGCCGGTACTGAAAGTCCTTCAAAGGCTCTTTAATTCCGCCCTACTCGAGGGAGTGACATGTAGAACAGAGGTGTGGTAGTTCAAAATGGGTGGCAACACTTATTAAAGAACTAATAGACGCATTACGCTTTTGAGTCATATCTATAAGTTGTTTTCGAGAGTCTTCACGAACTTTCTCGCTAACAGATTTGATGCCTTCTAACCTCCCGAATAAGCCGATATAAGATTCCAATGCTACAGTATCATGGACTACATCCACACGCTGCGGCAGTTTATAGAGAAGACGAAGCAAGCAGTATAACTGGCCGTTATGTTTGCGGTTCGTGGACTATGAAAAAGCCTTCGATTTGATCGAAACAATGGCTGTGTTCCAGTCTCTCCGGCGAAGCCATATTAACTATAGGTATATCGAGGTGTTGAAGTGCTTGTACAGCAAAGCCACTATGTTAGTCCGGGTTCAGGAACTCAGTACGAAAGATATTTTACTGCAAAGAGGCGTGAGACAAGGAGAAGTCATATCTCCAAAACTGTTTACCGCTGTTCTGGAAGATGCCTTCAAGCTCCTGGAATGGGAAAAGACTGGGCATTAACATCGATGGCAAGAATGTGACTCACCTTCGATTTGCCTACGATATCGTTGTTTTGGCACAATTGATAGAGGACTTGAGTACGATGCTTGAAGATCTACATAGAGTTTCCAAACAGCCCAAAAATGAATATTGACAAGACGAAAGTCATGTCGAATATCCACGTTACACCTTTACCTGTAGAATTTACAGGAAGCACTTGCAGAATCAAACGGTTTTTATAGATTCCCAAAAATACCTATTTTAATTTTTGATGAAACCACATTCGGTTGTTGGGGCAGCTCTCACATAATATTAAAAGCCAAGTCTGCCTCAGATTTGAGGAAGCCTTTTAGATATAAGTAGTTTTAAAATGAGTTAGTGATCGATGACCCGTACTATCAAAAATGATGAGTATTATAATATGTAGTTCATTATTATTATCATCGACCTACTGGTTGGATTTTAACCTACTAAAAGCCTGTCTTTATCTAAAATCCCTACTAATATTATAAATACTAATGTGGTTTGTTTGTTACGCTTTCACGGCCGTCGGACCGATTTGAGGGAAATTTTGTATGGAGGTTTCTTGAACCCTGAAAAACATATATTTAATATATAATTCGGTCTACAAATATTTGCCAGCAAAAAATGAAAACTCAGACTTATCAATTTGTATTTTCCGATATAACGGGTAGATTCGGATAAATAATCGGTATACTATTTTGTGGGAATTGTTTTAACAAGTTGATGGGAGGCCGACCCCGAAATCAGCAGATTTGGCTATTTAATGAGCGGTAAAAAAAAATACTCTTCCTATTTGTATGAGCGTGCTCATATATTTACATCCCATTCGGTGTATATTTGCTTATTTTAACATATACTAATCAGGTCTACAAAACTTGTCAGCAAAAAATTTGAACTTAGACCAGTCAATTCGTATGTCCCCATACAACGCGTAGATTCGGATAAATACCCGGCATACTATTTTGTGGGAAATATTTTAACAAGTTGATGGGGGATTGAAGAAATTGACAATACAAATAACTTTTGTTCTACGACCAGCCCTGAAATCAGCAGTTTTAGCTCTTGAATGGGCAGTCGAAAATGCTTCTCCTTAGTATGTATGAAGGTAATGATACGAGTATGTTGTTATCGTATTTAATGCCTTTTTACTTATTTGAACATATAAATATGACATCGCACACCTCCCAGCAACAAAATGATAATAAGTCAAAGAAGTCTACGTTTAATGTATGATAAGTATGCTGTTTTCATATACTTTAATGTTTGACATCTACTTGCATTTCAAGCATATTATAGCGTTTGGCATCAAATGGCTAGAAGGGGTATTTACTCACCGTCACGTAGAGCGGGTAAGTTCATTTAGACATTAACCACAATGCTTTTCTTGGAGAAGGCTTTTGTCCAGCAGTGAACGTTCGTTAGTTAATTACGGTGAAAGCATGTATAGGTAGGTGTTTTTTGAAATTAAATTAACCTAATTTTGGTTTCGTGTTTAAAAATTTGGTGTTGATTTCATATAAAAAAAAGTAATTAAGTGAAGTAGGCAGGTACCTACTACTTTTCTGCTGGAAGAATCTGGTTAGTTACACTCGTAAATAGAAGGCATTAGAATATAAAGGAAGTCCCAACGTAATTATTGTTACGTTTTATACGTACGAGTCGTCGATCAGTGACGCATTCAAAACGTCTGGTTTTGCAAACGCTTCCTAAAATCTGAGGCAGACTTGGATTTTATGATCGTGTGAGAGCTGCCCTATCACCTGAATGTAGTTTCGTCAAAAAGTAAGATAGGTATTTTTTGGGTGAAAATCCCACCTATAAAAACCGTCTGATTCTGCAAGTGCTTCCTGTAAATTGTCTGGAATTTAGTATAAGCTGTTCATAATGATACAAGGAAGGATTCTAAGAAAGAATTTTTCAAAAGTAAGATCGGTAATTTTTCAGCTACGGGAGTACCATTCAAGGTGCCATAACTTCCAAAAGCTTCCTGTCTCGCTCGGCAGACGTCGATATTTAGGGACCCCTAATAAGTGCGCACATTAATATTATAGTCTCCCAAGAAAGTACGATCGGTACGAAAATCGAGGTTGGGACGACGGACTATTAGTTCCAACTCCAACAGTCCAATAATAAATACCTGGTCAAAGTCAGACTAGAGATTTGAAAAGATGTTTACTTTGTAATTAATGTGTGGTTAACTTGCAAGTTCTAAGTAAATAATGTACAATAAACCATACAGTAACAACAATAAAAACATACAGTAAACCTATAAAATAAACAACTAAAATAGAGTTCATGTGTGTGAGTTAGATAATAAAGTATTTTTGGCAGAATTTATAACGACAGCTAGAGTGGTAGAGTTTGTTATAGTTTAAAATGCTCTAAGTGCTTGTCTTGCATATAATTTGAGCAAAACCGGAAAGCGCACCTGGAAACCTAAGCAACTGCTAAGGATGCAATACAAATTCGGGAAGATTAGAAGAGTAATTAGTTAGAGTCTCTATTACATTACAACAAAAGCTATTATCCTCTAGGATGATAGAATTGTTAACAACGAAGAGTACATTTTTTGCAACGTTCTGTACTTGACTATGTTCAATATTGTTTTGCAGATTAAAGGTCCTGAGTCATCCAGTAAGTTAGCTATCCTGTATAGCTAACTTACCTTGACCTTTTGCCCACCAGTCACATCTTTAGAGCAAGTTCAGTCCATGATACTGAAACACATTCTATAAAAAAATCGGTATAAAAAAATTATCCTACCATGCAAAATCCATTAGGCCGAACGCTGATTTGTATGGGAAGCCGAATATTTTTTCCGTTAATTATTTTTATGGAAAGTATTATGGACAGATTTTGCTCCAAAAGTTGGGCTGGTGGCTTAGCTGTTGGTTAAAAATCATCCTATAGGTATGAAAATCATATCCTAAGAAGATAGGGGAGACCTTTGCCCAGCAGTGGGACAGTACAGGTTAAATAAAATAAAAAAATAGGTATGTATCACGCAGGATCGCAAAAAAGGAAGAACACAACTCGGTAAAACGTATGGAAATGTAAGTGCTTGTGCATGTAGTGACCTTCAAGCTCTCCGGATCTGAACAATCGAGTGGAACGAGACCATGTTCTCTACAGCTGGTGTTGACACCCTACGTTACTCAATTTATTGTTTCATATACTCATTTGTTGCAAAATTCTGCAATGCTTAATTCACACGCATGTTCAGCTAGCTCGAGTCCGATGAGAATTGCATACAAAAGTAGCCAGCATAATGTATGGCATTGTTAACATGTCAACACATCAGATCAACGTCTATCTTCCATGTTTAATAGACGGTGCATCACGTTTTGCTCCGTGGTAAATCTAGGGTCGTAGAACTTAAGGTCATTCATACTTGGTTAATGTTAACCCCGTCCGCTTTTTCAACACATTCCTCAATATTTTCACCAATTTATTTCTTGTGTTTATCTATGGCATATTCTGCGCTTTTTTTATTCTGTGTTCATGGAAGATATATTAGCTTAAATCCATAGCTTTTACATTAAAAAGTCTGCCTAAGGTTATTAAATAAATATGTCCCAGTTATGTCCGACACTTTCTACTGTAGTAAATGCTGTGATGTATGCTCTCAGGGAAATGTTGCATGCTCAAAGCCAGCCTAAGAGCCGGCACACAAAATGCAGAAAGTGGACCAACCAGGCCTGGGCAGTGTGCATTCATAAATCGAGAAGCTTAGCCTGAAATTACTCGAAAGTGCTCATTGAAATGATTGAATGCCACTATTTACATAGACTCTAGCTATAAACTTAGACTAATTTATGGAACGCTAAAGCTGTATAATAAATTTAATATTAACCATTTTTTATGAAATCTGAGCAAGCGCAAACATTACAAAAGAAAAGAAGATCTCGTACAAAGAGATTAGCCGTCAGTTAGTATACAAAGAGAATGTCAATATTGGTTTGTGAGGCGGTAAACATCGACGTCTCCGCTGACTCCCGAGAATCCGACTATATTCCATTCTATACCACTTATTGTGTACTCTCGATTGTTTCAGGAACAAAGAACTGTCTTTTGAAGTTTCCAGCGAACCATGGCTTCACCATGAACACTTTTTATTTTAAAATTTCAAATAAATTGACCGATGATGCGGTCCAGGTTATGCTAGACATTAGAAGCTTTGGGGTGTGTTCATTTGAAAAGACTTACGACACGTTGCAAAGAAAAATAAAAAAATATATATCCAAAAAACAAATAAATAAAAACACTTTGATCATGATACTGCATGTGACCAAACAACTTAATTTACTAATCATTTTTTTTTTAAATCCTTTTTCTATTTCACTGAATTCTTATCGCATAAAATTGTGCTATGAAATCATATACCTCGTATTCTTAATTTAATGAACATTATAACTGTGTTTGATCAAGTGAATAGTATTTAACGGAAATAAGTAGCCAGGTAATTGATTGTGGAACTAAAAGATCGGAACTAAATTCAGTGATCCATTTTGGCCTGTATTGGCTTAATAAATCATTCAATTTATCCTCAATTTGTAGAAGCACAAGTGCAGGGTTTGTAACTTAATCCACCACAGAGCGTTCTATTGCATGAGCATCGGCTTTGTGTCTACCAGCAAACGAGGCTCTGAGCTCTTTTACCTGTTTGCAAATGTATTAACGATGCAAACATTTACAGCAATAAGGTACGTTATAGTTCAGGCTGATAGGTATAACATTTCTATGCAACTTTACTCATAATATATGGCTAGAAATTCAGTTTGTAAGCTACCGGCACAAGGAAAACGAGTCTTCTCCAAACACGTTTTGCCTTGATAAATGAATGTATCGCGTGCTGTTTATTAAATCTTTTTGTTTAAAGATATAATTTCGAATGTAACAAACTTTTTGTTGTACGTAGTGGCTCCCTACTAAAAAAATTAACAAATTTGATGGGAAATCCTTGATCTCTGACGAAGAGACAAAGGTGGCATGGCAATGTTGTTGTTATTATTGTTGTTATAAATTCTTTATTGTACATAAAAAGTCACAGTTGAAATACATATAAAACATCCTAGTACAAAGGCGGACTTATCCAAATGTTACTTCTTACAATGTTTGCAAGTACCTAGGTAAGTAATTACTTTGATTGAGTGGATGAATGTAAAGAATACATATATTAAATTAAAAGTAATGAGTAATTGAAGTATGTAATAACAGTACAATCATTGCCAGTCGTAGGCCGTGAAAGCAAAACATCGGAACCGTTTGTTTCTAAACATTGTGTGCAAATTTCTGTCGATAAAAGCAAATACACATGTCTTTCAACTTGGATAAATATTACAGGAATGCGCATACCTTGGCAACCAAGTTAGGAACGGCATTTATTTTCTCACGAAAAAGAAAATAATACTTAAAAAATCTGACCACATTACAAGGATAAAACTCACATGTTTAGTCGTACCATAGATAGGATCGAATAAATTATGTAGAAAAGGAACTAAGTAGTCTAAAATGCAATTCGGAACTCGTCAAGTGGTCTCAAATATTACTTCGACTAAATTGAGGGTAGTCCCTATGTTAAGGCTCCTACCCGCGCTAGCAATCTTGAAAATACAAAAAAATAATTTCTCTTTTTGTAAGTGAGATTAACAGAAACCCTCGTACAACTTTTTAGCTAGTATCCTTAAGTTACATTAGAATCTCGAAAGTCATTGAAATACTATCCGCTTTAGAAACCTTTACAAAAAGAGTCAAAAGTGGCCGTTTTTAGTATTTTTTGCAAAGGAAACTACAGCGTATTGTATTTCAATGACTTTCGAGGTTCTAATGTAACTTAAGGCCATACCCAAATTTTCCGGGGACCAGTGGCGCCGCCATTTGAAATAAATCATTTAAAAGGAAACGGAGATATGATTCAAAGTTGTGTCTTGGTCAAGCCCTAGATAACACTTAAAACTATTTTATGAACTACTGTTTATAATTAAAAGTGCGAACGTGAAGCTTTTCTACGCACATTAGCTAAAAGTGGCCGTTTTTCGCAAATGTGCGTAGAAAAGCTTTACGTTCTCACTTTAAACTACAAAAAGTAGTTAAAAAATACTTTGAATGGGTATCTAGAACTTGACCAAGACACAATTTTAAATGATATCTCCGTTTCCTTTTAAATGATTTATTTTAAATGGCGGCGCCACTGGACCCCGGAAAATTTGGGTATGGCCTTAAGGATACTAGCTAAAAAGTTGTACGAGGGTTTCTGATAATCTCACTTACAGAAAGAGAAATTAATTTTTTTGTATTTTCAAGGTTGCTAGCGCGGGTAGGACCCTTAAGTCTCTGCTGTAAGTGGCCTTAAGTACCTAGGTACTATGAAATTGCAATCTGAGAAAAACCACCTAACTTTATGAACCTGACAAACACTCGTAAAGACAATCATAAAATAAACAATAATACAATAATAAATATATGTACCATACAATACAATCTCTTCACTAAATAAAACGTATTAATTGACAAATAAAAAACTTGACCTGATCAATGACCATGCCTTTTTTACGTCACGACTTTACGACGTAAAAACAACGTCACGAGGTCTGGTATGGGTGGATTGAAGATTCGTAATCATTACGAAGATAATTAATTGAATGATAAACACAGCCGGAGCAAATGTCACTGATAAATGCAATGACATTAATTAGAGTAAGTACCTAAACGATAAAAACACAGTGGATTGTACGTGGAAATCAAAACAATATACAAGGTCCGCAATCTTAAAGCCATTTACTCGCATTGCTATAAAGTTCTAGATCTGTATTGAACTTATATACTTCGTCCTCAATCGTTATTAGCTGCTATAATCGTTATTAGTTAGTTAATAACTTATAATGAGTCTAAATGCAATGGAAATTTCAACCAAGGCCCGTTGTGAATTCAAGATACTACTAATTGTGTTTGGGTGCTTCTGGTACGAAATTTTATCATACTGACCTAACATTTCAATTGACCCGTGTGTTATTGTTGTTTTGCACGATATTGTTATACTTAAAGTATTACCCATTCATTATTATGATTGAAATTTTCCAGCGAACCATGGCCCATATTTTTTATGAATACCCAGGTATTTATAAAAAATATGGGCATGGAAATTTCGTAAATTTTAGTAGGGAAATCGAATTTTACTAAAGAAGTATGTAAAGTTATAATGTGTGCACCGATCGGGCCATTACATTATTATCGTAGAAAGTTGTTTTACATAATTTGTAGCATTTTATGGCAAAAACCATAAAAAGTGTTTCATAAAGTTTTATGTTATTGTTTAAGACGATGAGGGGGCATAAAGCAAGCCGCCACTTTACAAGAGATATAGGGCCTCGTAAAATTTTTCACGTGGAATTACTGTCGCACGCATCCCGACATAGTCGGTTTGAATTATTGAGGACATCAATAATTTGGTCAGTGGTTCATCTGCCTCCGGTATGCGTAACGCTGTGAGAAGACTTCAAAATTATAGTAGCACTATTTTCTGAGATTATATTAAATCTTAGCTCCATTCACATAAAACGTAGATAAGTAGATAAAACCTCGTTAACCTACTTTACAGATATTGTTGCCTACCATGAGGATATTACCTAAGTTATTTAATACAATCGTCATAATCTGCCACACTTTTTATTGATTCACACACGATAAATAACATAAAATTATATAAAAGCCTAATTAACTGCAATCGCAGGGAAGGGTGCCGGAGAGGCTAGCGGCATTTCAGCCTTGAACAGTATACAATTTTCCTAAATTAATTACGTAACTAATATTTACGTACCTAAATATGTCATCGCATATATAGAATTTACTGATAGGTTATCGTTTTAAACGTAAATTAGTTTTTATAAAGCATTCGTTCCCGTCATGACACATTGTACATGTGGCAATTTTTTTGCCACATGTACAATTTTCTGATGTGTAACTTCACAGAAAATACAATCATGCTTGATATTTTGACTGCCTATAATGTGACCTAATTGCAGTAAACGTAGGCTTCAATCCCAAAAGGAAAAGGCACCTGTGTATCCGTGGGCAGCAGGTTGTTTGCAAAGGAGGTGCGTAGGCGCACGCTACCTTAATGACTAGGCTGCGTTTACTTTACGAGTTAAGCTAGTGCTGCCGCACACTTCAATGTCTGTTTTGTTGAGACATTTTCATGCTTAAATAAAGCAAGACACGTCCAATGTTTCTGTTTTCTGTTGCGGTCATTGTGAAGATATCTTTTAAAGTAGACTAACATTTTGCAAGATAATGAAATAACTGCAATATTATGTATGCAATTTCATCAGGCTAAAGTCGGGTAATGAAACATCATGCGATCTTCTGTCGTCATTAGAAAAGTAGTGTTCTTCCAAAATAGATTCATAGAAGGCTTTACCTTTTTTTTTTTTATGGGTATAACAAATCTAATATAATGTTTACTCTAATATAATCCGTGCTTCGGAAGGAGTATAAGCCGGCTATCATCATTTTATGGTAGTCGTGAAGCTTAACATAGCCTTGGGCATACCTTTAGGCAGCCTGAAAAATCTGGCACCAGTTTTGGCTACTTAAAATACACACATGAAAACAAGAAATAATGTTATTAGTTTCAAATAGGAAAATTTCACAAGTTTCATATCATTTACAAGATTACTAAGTAAAAGAAACAGATACAGGATTTTTTAATAGTAATCTTCGCTATAATGACGTCGTTATTATGCGACGCAACTGCATGATACGTGCTTGCCTGTAAGCACAGTTAATTACATGTAAACCACGGTGAATCTAATTTTATCGAGTAAACCATGGCAAAACAGGAGGAGATCGTTTGTTTTTGTTGCTCTATTTGCGCACGAACGGCGCTTAGGGACCGGTCTCTTCCTAAAAGGAAGCAAGTTGTTGTATTGCCTCATAGACGTCGTCCGCGCAGGTTACATTGTACGCGAGTGAACTTTATCACTACATAAAACAAAAAAACATCCTAAAGGTCTTTTTTGTTAATAAATAATCTGTTTGATTTAGTAAAATATATCAAATGTTTCCTATAAATAGCAACAATTGTTATTTGTGTAGCTTTTCGTGTGTCTAATTATATTATTTGTGTAGTTAAATATATAAATATTTATAGCTAAATCACACAGATTACGCTAGACAAAGAAAGTTTGAGACTTGTGTTATGGGATACTAACTCAAAGATACTATGTTTTATAACAAATACGTATTTAGATAATACTCATTTTCAATAATTGCAATCGTCATCGTCCAGCTTTCAACCTTCCTGCTGTGAGTTCTAATCTAGTTCTAATGCGACGTTCACTCATTATGAAGTTAAAAAAATGTTCCAAAAGGTCTTCATAGAATACGTTGTTTTGTTATCATTATGATATTGAGGCGTCGAAGTAATGAACTGATTTTGCAATTTAGTAACAAAGGTAGCAACTAAAGTGCAGCCCGGCGTTCTACTTAGTTTGAAACGAGCTAATCTGAGCAGTTGATCGAACCCAGTGTTTACTTGCAGCTAGTACTAGCCAGAACTAGTCAGTTGGCTATTCATGAAAGTTGCTCCTGCGCCAGACAAGAATGTCAGCCGGCGCCATGCGTTCGCGGTAAGTACTTAGCCTAGCCATAGAGTAAAGGTAATTACAGAAGTATATTCATAGATACCTACATAATAGTATCTACAGTCCAAAACATCACAGCGGAAATGAAATTTTAGTAACAGCACCCGATGATTTTCTTCTACAATCTTCACTTTATTTTATCCCTGCTATAAGAGAAGATAAGATAAGATAGATAAGAGAAGCTGTTTGCATTTGAAAAGGGTATGTTTGTCGCAGCCATCTAGTTAAATCAGCCATTCAACTGGACGCCTAGCCTCAAACCAGGCATCCAATTGGATGCCTAGGCCGATAATTAATTGAACTAGAATCAATCAACGTTGAACGACTTGGCGTACTGGAAGTCAGCCCTTTGAATATGACTGACCAAGACTCAGCCAGTGATTTAAATTTAGTTCAGATTTTTTCTAGTGCTAGTTTTAGTTAGTTTTTTAGCTCTGGACATTATTGACCAGAGCTAGCCTGCTCCCATTTATAGTATTTCTAAGAAACAATTTTCTAGCCTTTTTTAATAATTTATAATTAAGTTTCACAAATTTGATAATTTCATAAATATAAAGGCAAGGGAGAGGTAAGTAGTATTTTTAGAGACTTAAAAAGGGGGCCTACATGAAGTTTCCATTGACACTCTGCATAATGCTTTTATGCATCATTTTTGTATAATGAAAGCATCTTGTATCTCTGTGCTATTTCCCCAAATAATATTGCAAATCGTAAGACGGATTCTACATAAGCAAATTATACTGTAAGGGCCGTGTGCCTTGTTGCAGTACTCGTAAGTTTATTAAGAAAGACTATTATATAAGTTAAGAAAATAAAAATCTATTAAGTTTACTGCATACACTTTCAATTTGTATTTTCCAGTACAGTTTATGATCTATTGTTAGTCCTAGAAATTTTCCATTATCGACGCCATTTAATAAATGTCCATTATGGAATAATATATTTATGGGTTTGATTTGTTCTTTATGGTCCAGATATATGCGTAAGCGCGTTGCCTGCCATGTGCAATGTTCTACACATGGCAGGCAATGCGTAATATGTGTTGATAGTTATATCTGGTCTGTTTTTCTGGCTAATGTGATCACTACTGCTATCCAGCTAATTGATGCAATCCTAAAAACCCTGACAATAGCTTATACTATAGCTGAATTTAGAGAATTTTCCGGAATTTATACGTAAATCAGAAGATGATTCAAAACTATATTTGTGTTTTTACTTTTTACCATCTATCGTCAAATTATATTTTTCAATATCCCTATTTCGCTTGTTTTTATGACCACAATCGTTGAATTTGAGTTCAATATTTTTAGTTGACTTCTCTGCACGTTGTCCCATCTGCTCCTCTCCTTATTTAGCATCCTTGCCGATATACATATTTCGTGTTGCATAAAGTTCTTTGGTTCTTATTTCTTGCCAAGTTACGTCAGCTCTATAATTTCCACGCAATAGAGTATGTATTAAAACAGTGTTGCGTAGTAAGGAAATATCATAAATAAAAGACATTTTAATTATTTCGATTCCCTCATTTTGTATATTGCCACTGTTTAGCGAGTGCGCTGCTGGAGATACTTCCTTATTGAAATAATTTAATAATAATCTATCCGATCTATGACGAAATTTCAATAAAATTATAATGTGTTAAGTACCTATAATTACTACAATTATTTTTAACTCATATTTCCTTTTATACAAGCAGTAACTATAGGTAGAGAGTGTCAAAAGTTGTTGGTTTGTAACATGAACCGAAACGCGAAATAGTCTTTTATCTTTTCGTTATGATAAGTCCATGATATATGTAACATCGTATAAATCTGGTTTTATTATACTTATAAGTATCTATTTCTGAATATCTTCACCATCACGAGGTAGCACATTAATCGGTAGGAACAATATGGATATTAGCATAAGACTGTAAAGTGTGTTAGGTGACCGGTTAGCCGGCTGTACGATGCCGGTCGCATCACGACCGTGAAAGTCAACTTGGCCATGGCATTACGAATGAATATATGTGAATACAATAAAAAAATGCTACTATAAACATGCTTATTTAGGAGCAATTTAGACAGACTACTTGCAACTTCGACGTGTTGCTATTTAAACGAGTCCCGAGTTGCGTTTTAGACGAATTTCCACATAGACTATTTGCCCATAAGACCATTCGAGGCTAACTCACAATAATATTTTAAACTTCTCGCAACTTAGACGACTTGCTGTTTACTGCAATCATCCGATACTATCTCACTGAGTTATTTATATTATACCATTCTTCAATATTTCTTTTTAAAAGAAAAACGAAAAAATCTAACGAGATCAACTTTTAGGTAAAGTGAATAAGAAAAAGGCAAAAATTATGAACAAACTATAATAATGCAAATAATTGTAAATAAAAACAAAGCGAGCTAATTTACCACATTTAATTAAAATTGTACGGTTTCTTTTATAAATATTAAAGCATTGCATTGTTGTAAATCACAATATGAGTTGCAGTCGATAAAATAAAAAAATACTGTAATATTCTCGCAGGTCACTGTTAATTATTCAGATAACATCTGCAATTCTGTTTAAACTCTGCAATGATACGTAATGATCAGTAATCAGGAAGCTCGTTTGTTTTAAATATCTATGTCCAAGTGAGGCTCTACGTGTAAACAAGGTTTTGCACAAACAGTAGCGCATTTAAATTTCCCGTGACGTCACTTGGTGAATTTTTACTACTTTGCTAAACGAAAAAATATGGGTCATTTATTTGGATAATCTAGTTGACGGACTAAATGAAATTATGTATTTTTTACCCAGTCCACATACCTCTGATATGAAGAGGAGTTAAAAGCAGTAAACAATCTAAGAAAAACAAACACGAAAAAATACTCTGCATCAAAAATAAAGGCCTTATGGAAGAGTCGTGCAAAAATCACGACATTTGACATAAGATGTACATTCCACTCGTATACCTTTATGAAAGTTTATGTAACTAACTGCAAAGTTGAATGACCAGGCATTTTCGATATTTAGAACACTGAGAGGAGTCTTTGTTTCCCAACATCGATGTCATCGCATTGACATTCTACAAGCAGATAATGACATCATATCCCAGGCAAGAATACAAAATGCGGATTTATAAAGCATGTCAAAGTAAACGTAGTGCCTTTAGTATTATGCTTACAAGCTGTTTGAATATGAAAATAGTAAGTGGCATTGTTAGAACATAAATGTACTGAAGTGTGAAGGTAAACGGCTCCTCAACCTTTCTCTTTGACTGAAAGATAGGTACTTATAGCTCGGATTGTTGAAAGGAAATATGAATACTATTTTGTGAGGGATATAAAACAGAATTAGTTACTGTATTTGGGATGTAAAAATACTATGATGAACTTACTTGATTTTAAATCAAAGACGAATCACGCAGAATATGGTCGCTAATTTCGTCGCGCCGTCAGCGGTTAAGGATAGCGACCGCTAGAAAGAGTGTTCCGGGTTCGAATCCCACTCGGTGACTTACTTTTGTTTTTTTTATGTTTAAGTTTATATATTTTTTTATTTTGCATTGTTTTAAGACAAGTTAAAAAAATATTGTTAATGTTTGAGATGTAACCGAGCAAAGCTCGGTCGCCCAGGTACTGTTACTATAAACAACATATCCTAATACAATAAGGATACCCCTTGCCATTCAAAGAGAAAACGCAGTAAGCGTACAAGTCGGGGTGGAATTTTTGATTAATTAATGTATTACTAGTCTCTGCCTACCCCCATACCCTACCCACAGGTGTACCCCATGGGAAAATAGGTATGTATCTATGTATTTTTTAATTTGATGTACTGTGCAATTGTTTAAATAAATTAACTGAAGTTCATGAACTAAAATGTGAAATTTGTGTAAATTGTGGTATAAACAGCTGTATAGGTACGAAAAAGTCAAGTAAAATTACAAATAAAATTAAGAACAGATAAAAAGTGTGAATATATTATCCTGTTCTTTTTACACCCCCTGAAACCCGTGGAATACGCCTGTTCTTCAATAACTTTCATCATATCAATGTCTGGTTGGCATGAGGAAGTCACGTTGTCCTCCATGACACCTTCCACAATAGGCGTGGTTACAGCATTGACGCTTCACTTTTACTTAGCTATATTGCGACACAATAATACCATTATGACATAATTAAATCCTATTATATGGTCTCATATTGCGAGCATTACCCGTACAGGGGCGTAGTGTATCGAATCATGATCTCCTTTATTGAAAAGATAACGGAAGTTGATCTAAATAGTAATTTTTGCAACGGTTATTCAACGGAAAAGAATAAAATTTTGAAGGTGTTCGGTGGTATTTTTTGTTTTATATAAAATATTAAAATATCTAGCCTATTATTTGCAATACTAAAATTTATACACTTGTAGTTTTTTAGTAGCAACGAGCAAAACGTACAGTTGAACTAACTGGTTATTTATGTAGTAAATGTTCATTTATAAATTTATAAAGTATATTTTACAACGTTGTTTTTTTACGCATATACTTTTACCGAAGAAGCACATACTTGAGCACTCGCTTCCAATATAAACCAGTACAGCAGCCCAGTAGCAGTTTTCACTTTCCTCGGCCATGATAAATGGTGATTATTAATTCCGCCCGCGCCAGGACGTCACGTCAGAGCTTCCGCATTACCGGCTGCGTCTGCGCCGCGTCCCTTGACAATACTACGGTCAGTGCAGTACATATTTAGCAATATTAGAGCCCTCGGGCGAGATTACTTGGATTACCTTGCTTCCCCTTGTTTTTCTATTGACATTGATGAGCGAT
Organism: Acrobasis consociella; assembly: GCA_963555685.1. NCBI lineage: Eukaryota > Metazoa > Arthropoda > Insecta > Lepidoptera > Pyralidae > Acrobasis > Acrobasis consociella. The sequence continues at coordinate 13,190,397 of OY743115.1, forward strand.
AGAAGTTAGCGTCTAAACCAACGAAAAAGTAGGAGAAAATGTAAGGTCTAACAAATTATTTTGAGGCCATAATAAATTAAAAATTGGAACATTTTTAATTATAAACATTCTTTAAATTTTATGTAAGCGTTTTTAAAACTAAACCAACTATTTTGAACTATAATTATTTGTTAACAACAAATATGTAAAGAGGCTTCGTGGTAGAATGAAAAAATAATGAATCAAATTAAATTAGCTACTAATTAGATGGTGTAAATTGTTAAAAATATATCTATATTATAATTATCTGAATAGAAGCATGGCAAACTACTAATGCTACTGGAAACACGCTAAAATGAAGAGAGAAGCTTGTCTCTGGCATTGAAGACTCCCACCTTTGCGCTTACGCCCTTACACAATCATCCCTCAACTTACACCGCTACTGACAGCATCTATTGTGAATTACGCCTTACTTTCTATTCTTCCTGCGACTGATAATGACCGACAATAATTACTTTTTGTTTGTTACTCATTATAATTTCTAATTTCTTAAACCTCAATGAACGTGGGCGAATCATGCTGAAAGTATGCTTTCACTGATTTGATAATTTTTTCACTATAGGTACTTGAGGTATTAAAACTATTTCGAAGGAAAAACATTTTTTTCATAAATAAAGCTAATCTTGACCGTTTCAAAGACACGCAAGGGCCCGAGCATTAATTCCACATTTATTGATTGCATAAACAAATTTGGTTTGATAAAAAAGACCGAATTAATAATCATAAAAAATCTTTCTTTCACTTTTTTTGCACGTTTCACATCTGCACCTAATTAGACACACATGCTAATAACTATTTAATTTATGAAGATCTAGTGATTACTGACATACAAACACAGAAACGTAAGTGAACATAGATTTTATCGCTGACAATTAAACACCATGTGACAAATCTGCCGACAAATTGCTGTGGAAATGTAGGCCTCGGACAAGTCTGACCGGAACTTGGAGAATTAGCTGTCTAGATACGGATCTATTAGACCGAAACTCTTGCTGTAGCCAAGAGCTTAAATAATTTTAAATAAATCATCATAACTTAATTATAATTAAGATGACAAAACGATATTTTAGTACCTATCATAAAACAGGTGATGAGGTGTATATTGTACCTTACAACATTATAAAAATCTCATTGTGTGTATGTAACGCTATACATGAAGCGTAGATACCCAGATGTTGCAGTGGGTGTTAAGGGATATACCTAACTTCGTAATGTTTAAAAGACATTATCGAGATGTTTGTCGCTATACTAAGAGATATTTATATTCTCATTGGTAACCGGATACCATATTACAGATGCGGCTCGTGCCTTGAGAGCACGCGACTTAAGTATTATGGACAATGCAGATTCATCCTCATGTTTTAAAGGTCACTGGTTATTTTTAAATGTACAAAGTAAATAGTTATTAACTCACTGAGAAGATAATTGCAAACTTCATTTTAAGAACAGGGTCTCATCATACTTATTTATATTTTTTTGAACCAGACAGAGGTCATGGTTCTCTTCCGTAAGATACGTAATAAACATAAGAAAACTAAGTAACAGTGACATAATCCGGCTTAGGTAATGTCTGTGCATACGAGTACCTTGGCATAGTTGCTGAAATGTAAAATTATGCACAAAGAAAGAAACTTAACAGAATTCTCGGCGTGTTGCATTATGAAATTCAAAACGCAATTTTCTTGCTTTAACTTTATAGTTTTACTTGGTAGATTCGTAATTTAGGTGTAGGTACTACAAGATTAAACCTTTAATATTTATTATATTTAAAACTACAAGTGTATTTCTAGATACTCGTATTACCTAAACATGTTGGTATTTTGACAAGCAAAACTTAGTTAAAAAATTAAAGCCAAACTAATGATTCATTCGAAGGATAGACTTATAAAAAATTCACCATGTGTATATTTTAAAACTTCTTATAGATTTAAACGAGCGATTGACACATATTATTCTTAAATATACATCATTATATTTAAAGTCAAATATAACTTTATTATCATAGGCTCAGACCAAATAAAAAAACATAGGATAATTATAATATCCCTTAAAAATGTCACTTTGTTTTGTTGCACAATTGTTGATGTCACTTGGTTACTTACAGTTACAGCTACGAGTAAGTTTACTGCCGCTTCCTAAGCGCTAGTGCAGAAGAAGCGGCAATAAGCAGCATTTTCTACAAGGACATTAACTCACAATCAAAATTTAATATTTAAATTTAGTCTAAAGTTTACATTGTTTGTTATGTCATATAATATAAGATTTATCAATTAGTACTTATTTAGCTCGACGTGTTTTAGCTATGTCCTGATAGGAATATTGCCTATGCATTTGGGGCGGGACAGATAGCACCCGTAAAATGCACCCTACGACCCGGGGCGACTTACAAATTATGACCTTTATTAGAACTTACCTCTCAAATTTGTAACAATAATAGAGAACCACATTGGACACCTAGCTACAAGCCACTAATTACTAAGAAATATGAGTAGTTAAAAACTAGACTAGAAGTGCCATAATCACACCTGGTAATGTCATTTGGCATTCCAAGTTCCAAGAACCAATTTCTCCTAATGACGAGTGAGTGTGATAAACACACTTCCTCTGTCACTAATTACTTTGGACATTGTGTGTCTAATTTATTTAATAGATATAACCTACATAAAGGGTGTGACCAACGACTAGAGGTGTGGATAAAAAAGTGGTGTTAATATTTTCTAAAATCATCTAGACTTCTAGTTTTGAAAGAGATATTTTTCTTTTTGTGCAGTCAGCAACACAATCAGATATTTTTTTATTTTCTTTTTTTTATCTGATTGTGTTGCTGACTAGACGAAAAAATAAAAAAAGAATTAAAAAAAATATATTTTATTTGATTGTGTGGTGATTTTAGATAATATTAACACATACTAACTTAGTATGTACTTGGAATTAAATTTTATTTTATAGCTCGGTATCTTTATGAATAATGGATTATGAAAGCAATAACACAAATTAAGCATGTAAAACATGCTTAATTTGTGTTATTGCATTGCTTTCATATTTAGTCAAGGTAGTTCAAACTTAGGTTTTGATCTACTTTTGTGACTGGCTGCACTTATATTATATACAATTACACATACGTTAGCTGTTAGATAATACTTTTAGCATTAAGTCCGCCTATTGTGCCACACAAATTTGTACAATAAAGGTTAAATAAATAAATCTAAGAACTTGTTTTATGTCCTTTACAAAATAACATTGCAACAAACCACTGTGGCACTAGCAGCTTTATAATTGGATGTTTCGAGCTTTTCACGTCATGAAGTATGTACGATGTATGTATGCCAGAAGCATAACCTTCTAACCTTTTGATTAATTATTTCTTTTGCTACAAAATAATATTTCTTGCCGTTTGCGCTCTGCATATATGTTTGGAAAGCAAATGAACGAAAATACTTGTAGATATTACAAAAGTAGAATTTCGCTATAATTATTCATCTAAGTAAAAGCTAACATCTAATAAAGTTTTAAAAAAATAATAATAGAAAAGCGTTAGTTTAATTAGGTACTAAACAAGAAAAATCAAACAAGCTTCTTAGGCTTTAGCTTTGCGACGTCTCATCGTTATATTACCTATAGTCATAAGATGTTCATGTGTAATCTGATAAAGAAAATAAAATCAAAACTGGTCCTGAACTTTCGTTGTTCAGTACGAGGTGCAAAATAAACAGCAAGATTTAGGTAAAAAATATGATGTCTAATAACTTATTCGTGAGTATTGTGGATGTCGCCCGTCTTCCTCTAATAGTCAAGGAAATCGTCCAGTAAAAAGGGAAAGCAGAGAATCAAATAGGCACAATTCCATTGTTTGTCCGTGCTCTTGCCGCGTGAAGCACGCCCGTTATTATCTGTGGTCCGTTCAATCGGACAATACCCCGATTGTTTGGATTCGCACTTTTCGATGGACAATTAGTAAGAAGCATGTCACGAGGTATTGGATAACGCAGCGCAATATTGGCGGTTCCGTGCCTTTGGGCCTTTTGTTCCTCTTTTCGTGACAATGGTGGAATTCGAGCGTATAACGATGACTGGGGTCGGAATAGGCATGGGGAGACCGAGAAATTTGACCTTGGTATCATCAGTTGTGCAGTATGCAGCCTTTATTAAAGTAGTCAATGGATAAGAACTTGGATAGCTTCTCCATTTTTAAAAGCTCACAAAATGTTATAATTTGAAAAAGAAAGAACGTAAGATAAATTCAAAATAGGTAAAATATATCTAGCCTATTCATTAGACGACAAAGAGTTGACAATTTAAAGAATTAAACCACTAACCGTAATCACATATCTAAAGATTAGAAATTGTAAAGAAAGTTAAAAATACTGAGTCTTCCATCAATTATATTATATGAACGTTAAACCCTTACATAAAAGCTAATTCTTAAATAAATGAAAGCATGTCTTAAGGATTGTACTTAACCCTATAACAAAGGATTAGCTTCACTCGTAGAGATGACCATTACTTCTTATTGACCCGAAGGTCACAAAGCTTTGGTGACTAATAACAATGTATTATGTGACGAAGGTTACTTTTATGTAGATTAACTGAGGATTACTATTACTATACCTACTGCTCTGAGGCGTCAGCTGCTTTTGGATTTTTCGTGAGCGTGAGTGGTCATCACGTGTCAGATTTTCAAGCTGCCTAAAGGCATCTGACATAACTTGACGACTGCCATACAATGATGACAGCCGGGACCAACGGGGACGTGCCTTCCGAAGCTCGGAAGTATTTTGAAAAAGTCATAGAACTATTTTAAATTAAAGAAAAACCGGCCTAGTCCGTCTCGCGCACGAAGGCTTCCGTACCATCCATAATGGACACTATATTGTTACAGCGACAACAGAAATATTCAACTGTCTAGCTATTACGGTTTATGAGACGGACAAAGAGCCTGGTGACAGACAGACAGACAGACAGACGGAGAGACGGACAAAGCAGTTAGTAATAGGGTCCCGCTTTTATATGAATACGGAACCCTAAAAAGATTTAATGTTTAACAGTCGAGCAAAAACGACATTTATAGTAACTCAACTGGGGGAAGATTGACCGACATTCAATCATAACTTTCTGAACAGTATAAAAACTTTGCTCTAGCTTGTTCAAGCTTTTAAAATCTTATGATTGATCGTTTATTTGGTTACGCTTTTTTCATAATAAGCTGGATAATATTAGTGATATTGGTAAAACCTCAAAGGACGGTGTTTTATGAAAGTTACCAAAATAAAAACTATTGTAACTTCACGACCACGGAAGCTAGTCATAACGCAATTTAGGCAGTGTACTCACGTCTAAGGTTACCGACATTTTGGTGTGAATCGTACATACATTGGCTACACAAAGGACTTTTAAGGCGAATGCTTGGTACCCATACGTATTGACAATCATTGACAATTGACGATTCGGTCGCGATACGGCGATAAGAATTGTGTACATTGGTAGAGCCAAGGGTGCGAGTAGAATGGCAAGTGGTTCGAGTATTTATTTCTGACTTGAGGCACCACACAGAAGAACTATTTATACTGTAACTTCTTTTCCTTGAAGTCTAATCTTCAATTATAGTCATTTATACTTTATGTACACATATTTCACTGTAGTGTTCATGAATCTAACACAGCAACATGATAAAAGGCATTCTTTAAGATAGGGTTTTTCTCAGCGTGGGAGGTTGATGCCTGCGGATTATGATGTCCAGATGCTTTGAATTATCGCCTAAAATATTTACGTAAATTAGTTATATTATTCGAAGCTGTACTGTTATTTATTCTTGGTCGCTCAGCTAACCCTACGGGTATCTTAGTAAACGTAAGTTCTGATAAGTGACAGAATGTCTTGATATATATTCACTCGATACGACACTCGACCACAATGAACTAGGCTATTGTGCGGAATAGCGAGTAGAATATTCATACACCAACGTGACTGACAAGGGTTCCTGCTCGGTATCGGTGATTGAATTCTGATTTTGAGAAGCCATTAACATGTGACGTTGCCTTTTTGAGTGATCACTTCCTCTTGAAGCAAAGGAATAATGTACTTGTGCCATCTGAACGGAAGTAAGTTCTTTGAATGATAATTTTTTTGAATAGACTTCTTTTTCTTTAAAATTTAAATTAATTAATATAGCTACAGTACCTACGTCTATCCTACGGTCGTGACTTAAGAGTCCCCTTACCCTAGCTAGACTAAACTACTATTTTCCATGCAAACGTAGTCTAAGTTTTATTTCGAAACGACATGCCCGATTTAGAGCCACTCCAATTTAAGTCCTCCTGTGCGGATGACGTAGAAGGTGACTTAGGAAATACAAGCTAAATAAAGGTTATTAAAATCAGTGAGACCTCTCCAACCCGTCTGGCCAGCGAGGAGAGTGTAGGCCGAAGTCTTCTGGCTGCTCTGGCTAAGTATGGCTTAGGTAATACAGAGAGGGTCGTGCTCCTTTAGTGGGGACAAAAAGACCTGGTGATGATGATAATGCCCGATTTCGGCGAAATTTTGTAATTTTAAAGATATTGCACATATGTAACTAAATAACTGGTTATCACAGTCAAAATATGAACTTGAAATAGAATATAGTATTATTATATTTGATCGGCAGATCGGTATGAAAAACTTCTGCATCCTTATATTTTCCTTCCAGTTCATAATTTTACGTCGAAAATTAATTATAACCCTAGACAAAACGTAGACTACGTTAGTATGGTAAAGTCTAGGGTAAGGGGATTATTAACATAAAACGGTAGAAACAAATGTGGATAAGTAGTAATGTAAAGCAATTTCGTGGAACAGCATGTTGTATGAATCTGATCCATTGTTGAATAGATAGCTGGTATTTATACCTACCATCATCGTACGGACTGTACGGTTTATACGGTTCGTATGTTTTAAAAAACTTTCCTACGCTTTCTTACAAAATAGAACTTTTACCTATAGTACGTACAAGTTACTGTGTTATATATACTACGAACAGCGTTTTTTTATTAGAAACACGTTTCATTCCAAAGTTTCTTAACTAATGAGTCAAGAAGAACTCTTGTACATAATATTTAAAAAAAATTGGATTTTATGACTGATAGGGTTGGTAATAGAATTAAAAAATGTCTTTACAAGACAGAGGCATAGATAACAGAGGCAAGTACGTATTAGTGTCCAAAGTCCTGTGTCGAATAATACGGTCATGTAAATTAAAACAAATTACAGAAAGTTTGCACCAAAAATACAATTATTGAAACAATGTTTTGTGAGCTTTTTGAAAAGTACAAGTAAGATTCGTATTCCCTAAGAACCTAAATAATGACGTCATAAACACAATATGCAATGGAGTTCATAGTTGATAAATCATTTTGTCAAAATTGAACGTAAATCATAACACAAATGTAGAACGTCAGGCTGGAATGGGGTCAGTTCAGTTTCCAGGTATCGGATTCCACAGCCGAAATTAACGAATTCCATTGGACGCACGTAAAATAACATTACAGGTATTCATATGCAGCTTACTTGTGTAAAATGAAACGTTATTCGTTTTAACGTAGCTTACGTTATACAATCTCGAAATATTTATTTGTTTATTTTCAAGTTAATTTTTTTAAGGATTTGTTTCTATTAAATGTTCCTTGGCGGCAAAAATCTTTTTCAACCTTACGCAACGAGTTATTTACTAACGACTTTACGTCTTCCGTTTTCTTTTAGTTAATAATAAACCTATAAATTTGTTGTTCAATATTAAAAAAATGCTGCAGTACCTAGCTTTATCGACATTTGCCGTGAAAATCAATGCGTACCTAAGTTGAAAACAATGATATCAGGTCATACTGCAAAACCCATACAACACAATTCTAACAAACAAACAGATTTTATTTTCTATTCACGGAATTAAACGCAATGTAACAGTTACTCGATGCAATGTAATATAATTAGCATAATAATTTATTGCAAACACGAGTAAATAACAATACAACATACATATGCAGCGTTACTTTATCGATTAGCGTAACAATCAGTGTTAATTGTTGTGTATGACACGGGCGGGTTCTTCGTGTTTCCAACGGTAATTACGGTTTGTTCACCTCACACAGATGCTTTCCGTCTGGTACGCTCATTACCTGCAGGAAGGTAAACAAAACGCGGGGGAAAACTGCAAAGTAGCGTCCTGGGGAGCATGCACACCGAAACACACATATATCTTATTAGAACTCACCCTTCTTTTACCCAAAAGTATCCTACCTACGTCTTGCTCTGCTCTTACTCACGGAAGTTGAAAGAGACAGGTTTAGCACGTAAAGATACTAAATGGTCGGTGCAACAAATAACAATTTGTCTTTATCAAGAAGAATAATTGCTTAGAAACAAATAGGAATATACTGGTAAAGGAAACACCGATATCTAAATTAAATAAAGCATTAAATTTGTTTTAGTACATATATTATTTGTAATTTAACAATAACGGTAAATTAATCTTAATACTTAATGAGGATTTAGACAATGCTACGGCGTAGCAAACGTAGTGCGGGTGCTACGAAGGTCGTTACGATTCTCCTAAAAATTAAACTGGTGAAACTTGTTCAGCCTTCATTTATTGTTTAGCAAAGAAAACGAACTAAATTATGCAAAATAGCATATTTTGCGATTTTCTTTTATGAATAAATAATATAGGGATAAATTACACAGCTAGGCTATGAGCTAGGCCCGAAGTAAGTTCAAGACTTGTGTTAAGGGATATTAACTCAACGATACTGTATTTTATAACAAATTACTATTCTAAATTATGTATTTTAGTGCAACAGTTACATGTTGCATAAAATAGGAAATTCTACGTGGTATCAAACGATTTCGTCGAAAGGAAGGCTGTAAATAAATGGGTACTATAATAGTTCAGTGAATCGGCTTTCCTGAAATTACGGTGCTTACTATGTATGTACGAAATTGTGGAATTTCTTTGCTACTTACTAGGTACTTACCTAGTAATTTTTAATTATTTAATTATTACAGTTTTACATTATTACAACTGTATACTGATTCCAAAAATACAAAAGGATTTTTTGACTGATTTCGCATTTATTTAAGTATTTTATAACATACTTTTTACTTACGGTATGTTGCTATAAAAAGCTTCGATATATGAGTTACTAGGTGCAAAACAATTTTCAAATAAACTTCGCGAAACGACATCCTAGATAGAAAATACACAAAGACTATTTTTTTAAGTATTGGAATCTACGATTTGCGCTACACACTAAACTCTTTTATGTTAACCCCATAAAAACGTTACCTGCATACCAACAACCCTAGGGTAACATAACTATGCACATATAACCCTATATGACTGTCTAGAGGGTTACAGCTGAGCCCCAGGAAAATACAAGTACTTTGAGGTTGTATGTATTCTAATGAATTTTTAAATTCGAATGTTCATAAAACTTTATTGCGACGCGGTTTGTCGGTTGACATCGACATATGGCAAAGGAGTTTATGACTACTTTCGGCATTAAATGGGTAAAAGCGTATGCAACATATTGAATTATTTATTTTTATAGGTTTCACATATACTAATGTTTTCGGACAGGCAGTAATTCTAGTATTCTGACGTTTAACATCCGACAGACGACCTCCGTGGCGTAGTGGTCACCAAGTCAGTCCGCCACCCAGAGGTCCCGGGTTCGAGCCCCGGTCAGGGCAAGTTGGAAAATGGCCTTTTTCAAATTGTCCTGCGTCTTGGAGGTTTATCTAAATATGTGTTTGTTATAAAATATAGTATCGTTAAGTTACTATTTCATAACACAAGTCTCAAACTTACTTTGGGGCAAGCTCAATCAATGTAATTTGTCAAAAAAAAAAAAAACATGAATTCTGAGTGAAATAATTGCCTATAGATAGTAAAAACTGCACAAACAAGTTATGCAGCTTATCGTGTATAGTGTGATCCGAGGTCTACCCTATGACTGGTTGTAAACGGTCCATGCAATTTTATCGTATATATCCGTATTGGGTTGAGGGTAATAACGCCTGAGTCCGCATGCTTTATTAAAACGAAAGCCGCAAATCATAGTCTTCCTTTTTTGTATTTAAACCACATTCAAAAATATTTTCATCATGGACTTGACATCAAACTCCAAAACTCCAAATCAAATTTTCGAGCTTTCTTCATATTTTTTCAAATCAATCGACATTCGAACGCCAGTCATCTTGTTATCGATTAAGTTTGCGGCAATCTTATCTGCAGTTTTAGTCGATCGACAACCTAAATACACTTGATATCGCATTATACAATTCAAACTGGTTCCCGAGTAACGCGCCGGTATTCGCTGGGTATCCACACTGTCCACCTATCGATATAATCTTACTTTCTATAAAAGGAAATCGAAATTATCTCACTACATGGGGCATTCCATTTCTCTCTCGGTAGTTTTGATAATTGACCCCCACTCGTTTTTACTTTTATCGGATGTGATGTAGGAATGTAGGAATGATGTAGGGGAAATGTAATCGAAATTCTTTACATTTTTCTAAGAAATATTCAATGGAATGCTACATTAGGTGTTAGCATTCTTAATTTACTCATAAAACAATAACTACAGAATTTTGTTAGAATAAGAAAAGGTTATATACTTGTAGAATAAGGCAAGCTAAACAGCAACTGGAATTTTAAATGCATTTAGGAATAATGAGGTCGTAATGTTGTAAATTAAATTCAGAACCGGTTTGACGCTTATAAATCAACAAAATAACTGTACAAGATACAAATCCGCAAACATGCCCAAGCGCAAATATTGCGGTACCCGTAACACATGGTACACTAACTTGGTGCACAAACGAATGTCTCTCGTGCATCCTTTACCTTGTTAAGTGTGACATGACAACAGATTTTATTATCTGTATTATTCAATTGGGTCGCATGGCCCACAACGATCATTGGACTGTTTACAAACTGCTCTATTTACGAGGATAGTGTTTTGAGGCTGACCTAATGTCAAACATCCTTCATTGAGTTGACTCAGTGACGGCACTCGGCAGCAAAATACGATTTCCTGTCCCTATTAGCGGTTACCGGTATGCAAGAAAAGACATTTTCATCACAGCTAGGTTTTTGAGAAGCTTACTAAATTGATAGTTATTCAGCTAAGTTTTGAATAACGAGGCCACCGTAATACCAAGGATATTTGTTACATTACATCACAAAAAACGCATAATTTTTACAGATCAGGATGCAGGAGAAGACTTTTCCTCGACCGCTTAAAGTGTCAAATCTCACATTGTTTACAAACAAAGGGCTATTAAAGGGGCGTAGTTCAATGAACTCTTGCAGGCGGACTACAACAATGTGTCTCAGTCTCAGGTCGAAAAAAAGTCGTGTAGGAACAAGCTGTGCTGTGTAAGCAATTCATTTGGAACAAAGAAAGCGATTATAAATGTCTCAATGTACGAAACATGCAGTTAATTGGCATGGTCGTAGGGAGCATGCTAGTTGCCGTACATGGCGTCTGATCTCCGCCTGTGCGATATAAATAGCGGCTAAGCTCGATGTGAAGTGGACACCAGTTTTAGAAGCTCGAGTCTATTTCGAACTAGTGTAAATAAATCTAAAGTCACTTTCGTCTACGGTTGTCACTTTCATTCGCGCCTCGCCTTGTCCTGTCTCTAAAAGCATGACTTACTCGCATCACGATGTTATGATTCGGCAATTTATTGTAACTTTTTGTGATTAAACAGGTTTTGATTAATTGCATCGCCGTCCGTTCCGACATTGCTGGCCCATCCTGGTAGTCTTTCTGCTTATAGACTTTTGGTCGGTAAACTTTTTGGTGTGTACTTATTCAGCAACAAAATTATACCGTCGATAGTTCCAAATAAACTGCAGTATTTTGGATGGTCTCTTACTCAATCACTCAAAAATGAATTTATGTTAGGCACTTTCCTACTTCCCAAAATTAGATTCCTGAATCCTGAGGTAAGCGCGAGGAGGGACAAAATAAATGGACCATACTAATTATATGTAGTCTAGGAACCGTAAGCATATGAACGAGAAAAAATAGTTTACCTTCTGTCAACCGAAAACATCGAAAAACACAACCACCGCTGGTTACCATGAACTACTGAGAGTAAAACACAAGGCGAACGCCTCACAAATTGTATTCATATTGAATACATACCTCACTCACACAATCAAAATAATATCTACCTACTTGCAAAATTATCTAAAGTCTTGACACAATCAAAACTACAGATTGTATTATGCAATACTACATTAGAACATGTTTATATACTAACACAATCAAATCCTTTGGCTAAACAGTCATTATCGTAGAATACAGATAACCTATAATGTTAATTAAATATTGAACTTGACATGTGTTTAATTCATTTGTTAGTGTGAGGCTGCCCTTGAGAGGCAATGATTAATTCCACTGTTCCATTTTATTCTATATAAGCATATAATTTTTTAGGGTGGGAATATGAATTGCTAGCGCCTTTGCAGGTTAAGCGACCCCGGGCGTGGTTCACATTTGGATAAGTGACCTAAAGTGGTATAACATTTTCTCGAAATCTCTCGAATGGTTCAGACTGTCATTATTCTATGGCAGTCGTCAAGCTTTGTCATTGTCTTAAGGCATTCAGAAAATCCTTCCATCATCATTTTCTTTTGTTTCAATAATCTTGATTTGTCTTTGTATATCTATTTATTTATACCTGAATTTTATGAGTTTGTCTAATAAAAAAAACCCGCACGTAATATTTGCAGTTTATTAGGTATTACCACTTGTCCAGCCAGACATACAGGTAATTACGTACAATACACCGTTTAACTTTTCACAGATAAAGATAAATCTTGACGCTCATTTGCTTGTCACCGTAAGTGAATGCACTTGTCTCACAGACTCAAAAGAAATTGCATAGAACTTTTACAGATACATACCTACTGTTGTAACTTCGTTTGACTGCAAAGGGAATGGATGCAATTACCACAGCTATTTCAATTGTGGCTTATCTAAGCTCGCATTGTTTTCGTATTGGAGATAGTAAAATAGGATTATTTCTACTAACAATCGCATATAAAATTCGTTGATTAGTTGTGCAATAAAAACTTAGGTTTAGAAACTTTGACTGATAATCGGCATGATAAAATTTATTAATAACAAGTAAAAAATAAAAAATAAATATCAAAGCGTACCTATTTGACACGCCGGCTCATTAAATTATTGTTAGAAGTTGGTTATTAATAATTCATGTTAGAGATTAGAAGTAAATGGCAATCGTTGTGGCACGGAGTTAGACGGGTTGCTAAGATTGATTATGCGACAAAACGTCCACTGCAAGAGAACCTTCAATTTGTCCTTTTACTAATTACCCACTTTTAGTTTTTGTTTTAGTGTACAAATGAATAAGAGAATTTTAGAAACTAAATACAAGTATAACCTAAGTAGTGATATAAAGGATGCACAGGTTAGAAACCTCATTTTCTTTTCTTCATTTGGGTACTCTTTAAGGTTGGATAATAAATAAACTAATAAGATAGTAGCTATGGGTATCTATGAATCGATATAACAAAATGTCAAGGAAACTATAACGCAACAATGAAATGATGTTTTTGTTCCAATTCTAATAATTTTATAAACGCCAAGTTTATTTACCTGTGTCACGGCATACAAAATTCTATTATGGGAGTTGTCTGCCTCGGTGGCTAATAATTCGGCTTATGAACCTTAAATATGTATGCGTTAGAGACAATGCGATTCAAAACGTTTTTTAACGTCATGTTTTAAAAATTTCTAATATTTTGACAATGATTTAAGTATCAGTCTCACAAAATTTAAAATCTACTTGTAATCCGATTTTGTATCCGATAATTACAAAAAAATGAAAATCCTTGGGAAAGGCCTATGTCCAGGGGACGGTATGCGGCTGAAATGATTAATTATACAAAATCGGTAGACAAATCGTGCTACAGGTATGAATATCATATGGAATGAGCGTTTTTAGGAAAAAGCAATATTTTAGATGTTGAACTAAATTGCTAAAAAACAGACAGGAAGGATATAAATTTCATTGCGTGTGTACAGAATGTACGTGATATCATCGGTTCTTATGTCACATGTATCAGCAGATTCTTCATGCATCGATTTTGGTTCCCACACATTCCTAACATTTCGTGATGAACACACACGTTGTTCAAGTTGGTTAATGGCAGATAAATATAATTTACAATTGATATTATTTACTGGATAATCCCAAGGATTTCCAATTGTAACACTAAATATATCAATGATTTTAACATAAGGAAATACTCATGTATGCATACTTTTTTTGTTTAACACCTCGATAGTTTTTATTTTATTTTAGTCAACTAAATGAATATGACTAGTACGTAAGATATTTAAAAAAATATAAAGGTTTAACTCGACTAAAAGGATTTTGAAGTTAAAGGTTTGTTCCTTGCGATACCAAACAAGATTGGAAGTAGTGTATTATTCAGTTTACGATTTTGGTTCTACAGCGAAAGTGCATTTAAGCCACACGAATACACCATTGTGGTCCGAACAATAAAAATAGAAGTGAGTAAGCGAATGTGGAATAGTTTGTTTGTCAAGACCCGAGATAATACAAGAACAGGTTGCTAAATACACGAGTGCAATAACCAGAAATAGCGAGCTCCACGTGCGAAAATATCTGTTACATTACAAACTGTAACGAATACAGTAAATTTATGTAAGTAATAAAAGATCTCACGACCACAAACGTTAGAGTTAGACGCCACCGTCGTCGGTGACAAGAAGGAAAAGAGCTTGCGGCTTTTGGCCTATAGAATCAGCTATGCTTTTAGGTTCAGAATTTAATTTGTTTCTTTATTTGATGGCCTACATCATACAAAAGTTTATTATATTGCTTACAAAAATACTCAAATAACACATCACATACGAAATAAACTACAGTTATTTATGCAAAATAGTTATATAATTTGCGCGTACGCACCCGAATTTTTGCGATGCAACCATCTTCGCGGCGGTCTGTGGCGAACCAAAACAAATGGACGCGACACCGTTACGGCACTTCGCGGAATTAAAAAAAAATGACAGCAAGCAACGGTAATCTTTGTCGGCGTAAGGTCGAAACCCTGTCTTCGGTATACCACCAACGAACGCTGAGATGATACTGATAACACGGTAATTAAAAGCCGATAAAGAAGTGCGCATAACATTAAAACTAACATAAAGTGTAGAAAACTATTCTCAAATGTTTGTTTACTTTTTTCCTAAATTGAATACAATTAATATTTTATATAAAATACGCATTACGTTGTTGGTTAATATTTATTAAATATTGAACGTCGTCGAAAATGTGAAACCACTCGATCATAGTAAATACAACATAGTAGTAGCAAAAACGATGTCCTGTATAGCCACAGGAAAAAGGGTTATAAATAAGAAGTGAGCAGTTTGTCACATATAATGCATCCAAATGGCACAGTTCCCAGTGAAAACGGTTTCGGCTTCTGTGTACCTCGAGAGTGCTTGTATCGAGGTGGCGCCCATTGCAGACGTCAACCACATGCTTACCAGTCTGCTGTTATCATTAAACTCACTGCGATGTGAACATAAATTCAACAGAGAGTAGTCATTACGTTGCTGGTAAGTAAATTAAGAAATTACGGAACCGAGGAAATGTTATAAGGTCAAAATATGCTATTTTCATTAACTAGCGTCCCAGATCGGAATCGGATCAGGTCGGCGCCTGTTCTGAAGGACTGGTATTGGTATCGATGGCATTATCGGCAAAAAATCGATACGCGGAAGCAGACTCGATTCTATAAACCGTCAAGAAAAAGACAAGTTTCTCTTCCAGGAATTCTTGATGAACGCTAACCATTAATGTAAACAACAAAGATTGAGAAAAAATAAGCAGTAACGTAGCTATTGTACGTCCATGAGGTGAAGACGGAAGGCTCCCAGCCGTGGGAGCGTGCGCGGGAGCGACCCGCAGGGAACAATCCCGCTTCGTGCTTGTTCACATCGAATGCCAGCTCGGAAAAACGACCAATGTTAGAGGAGAATGCCTCTGCACTATCGCCATCAACTATGTGAAATCAGAACCTATTTAACTAATTCATATACGGAACTAAAACAATTTTATCGCCAACTTTTTTATACTGACTACTATAAAATAACACTGAATTAAAAGCGTGGTCGATGTTGTTTTTATTGTTATTGGATGCCAATTGCATGGGAATTAATTAAAGGAAATGTGTGAATTGAAGCAATCCGAACACAAGCCGGGACACCGGGAGCGCTTTGAAGTTATATCAGTTTACGAGGCTTTCCAAACGTTAATAATGTTGGAAACGAAGAAATAATTAATTGCATTGGAGACGCTCCAAAACCATTCGGAGAGGTTTGACTTTTGAAAAGCTGATGCAATTCTTGAAGGTCTGCTATTAATATTTATACCGTACATACGTAGGTGCCGGAACAAAAAGTATAATTTACGTCCAATATTCCATTGATAATTGCACTTGGGCCTTAAAAAAATTGTGTAGCATATAGGTCACCCAGTAAATGTGTTTTTATTACAGTGTTTGTTAGCTTTTTCTCAATGATATACTTAAATTACCCATAGCGCTGGTAAGAAATAAAACCAACAGTCAATAAGGACGGTAACTTCAGAAGGTGAAAGTAACATGTAAATTGATGTTAAACAAAACACGTATTCTTAACTTTTACTTAATTAAAAGACTACAAATAAATATTCGAAACAAAACTGTTCATTAGGTTAACAACGTACCAAGATATATTAATCATTTGCTTACTTACCCAAGGGCTTCCAAATTAAGTTAAAACATTTTTATCATTCGTGGTTGCGTAGTAAAATGGTGAATGGTTTAGTGTTACTTTTGATGGCTTAACGAGGTCTTCTAATATTCTTGTTCAGTGTTTAGATTCAATTTCACTTGCAGTGATAGCGGATGGCAATAAAATAACGTTCTCGTTGGTCAAGTTACAAGTACAAGTCAAGTAGCAAGCGGTGGTGGATAATTCGAATGTGTTTCAGAATGATGGCTCTCAGAACTACTCTAAAGCTTGTTATGGAATTAGCTTCTGGAGTAATTCTGAGATACCTACCCAGCCAAAAAAATTGTGCCAATTTTGATTACCAATGCTGCTATTACATTACTAATATTAAAAACCTATAACATCACAATTAAATAACACATTGAAAATAATAAACTATTGGCAAGTGAAGACACATACCTTCTTATTATAAAACGTAGACTAAATTTGTTACAAGGTTTAAACCATTATCCGACCAAATTAACATTTTCAGATAAGACAATGGCATATTACTAGATGTCAACTTGATTTGATCGGACAATGGTTTAAAACTAGTAACAAAGTTAGCCTGCGTTTTATAATAAGACGGTACGATCGAAAGACATTGACAATCTTTATCGTATACTAGCTGTGCCCGCATATATATCTTTATAAATTGTAGCCTGTGTGTCATTCTGATGTATAAGTTATATTATTGTTAAGTTTCATTAAAATTCATTCAGTAGTTTTTACGTAAAAGAGTAATAAAATCCATCCATCCATACAAACTTTTGCGTTTATAATATTAGTAGGAGGTGACTTGCTACTCGGCTCGTCAGCCACGCTGTGACAATGTGAGCCATGTAAAGACGATCATAGTTAAGGTTTGTCGGTCGGGCGGCATGCAGGTGCGGCGAGGTTTCGCGACGGGTTCCGCCGCCTCCGGCTCTCGTGCCAATGTCAATACATCTGTTACCACGCGGTGCCACTTTTACCCAAAACCATTTTACACAAGATCATGCCTTTTGGCATTGGATTACAAAAATAACTTCACTTTGCTTATGCAACTGAACATTTTCAGTAGGTAATACATTTTCAATTTTAGTTTATCTTCTATAGGTATCTTAATTCAAATTAGCGCTGTAATCATTAAATATATAAGTTTATAAGTTAATTAAAATGTAATAATTAGTACAATTCTCTTAGTAAATTGTTACCTCACTGCCAAAAACGCTTTACCTATAAGCCCTCATAAGGCAATGCTGATCAAACGAGCCCAGTAGCCATTTCATCTTTAGATATAAAAAAGGTAGATAAACATAAGTTAACAAAATAATATCACAAGACCCGATGATTCACTTAGTGTTTCCATAGTTTTTACATTACCTGCAAAAACCCTATTGTATCATCGATAAGCGTTTAATTAGATGTCTTTTATACGGGCAGAAACCGTTAAGGTCGTCCAAATTAGGGGCAAAATTGACTACAAACGAAGACCACAAAGCACGAATCTTGTTTTAATCAAGTTTTGTCTACAAGCACAAAACCGTTTCGCACTTTTTTTGTTTTATGCGTAATAAGGTTGTCCTAATTTAGAAGCAAAACCGCGAGTGATCGTGTGCTGATCACATTGCATGGATCCACCCCGTTTCTGTGTGTCTGTAACCTAATGCCGCGCCGTGCGGTCCGCGTGTAGTTTACATTACGGTACGCATTGTGTCTGGATCGTGCTCAACAATGTTGGTGCATACTGAACACTTCTACAAGCAATCATTTAAAATTTTGCAGCATATTAGTCCCGCAATACGAAGAGTTGTTCAGCGATAGGTGTTACTCATACATATTTAGATGGCAAGCATGTAACAAAATAAGTGATGTGATATAGTAAATAGGCATTACGAATGGAAAAATATTTTTGGTCCATCGATTAGATTTAAAAAAATATTGTACACGTATTTTTTCTTTTCTCTGAGGAACAAAAAATGACAAAGATACAGCGCATATAAATTTGGTAAACTGAAAAATACGGGTCCATTATTTTTGGATAATCTAAAAGACGGACTAATTACAGTCATACTTTTCGGACCCTGTCGTCACCCCTATTGTAGTACTATTGGACTTTAGATACTGTAAATACTGAGA
Source organism: Acrobasis consociella (assembly GCA_963555685.1). Classification (NCBI taxonomy): domain Eukaryota; kingdom Metazoa; phylum Arthropoda; class Insecta; order Lepidoptera; family Pyralidae; genus Acrobasis; species Acrobasis consociella. The sequence goes on from OY743115.1 coordinate 13,209,416, forward strand.
AAATACATAAATTGAATATATTTGTAGTAAAAATATCCACCTTATTCTTTTTTAAGAGTTAGGTGATGCTACAGATAATCTTGTACCGTAAGATTTATTCGCATTGTAAATGGAACAATCACATATTTGCACAATATGGTTCCAAACAATAATTTGATAATCATCACAATTAAGATACGAGATCAAGATTCACGAAAAATTTGCATTAACGTGAGAACAATGATTTTCTTGGCAATGGCTTTTGCGGAGATATCCAGCAATTACGGTTCAACTATCTCCATATAATCTGGCTAATGGTAAAGTACGTATTATCAAAGAAGTAAAAACCAAAGGTTATTAACACATCCGAGATTTTCTCACAAGTGCTTCTTTAGGAGTTGAATGCACCTACTATGATGTTCCTTGAGTAAAAGATCCCATTTTAGATTGTGTACTTTACAAAATTCTTAAGTAAGTACTTTCATCTTTAAACACAAAATATCACGGTGTTCTTTTGAAGATCGTGAAGTTCTTTCAAATAAAGCCAATTATTGCAGTTTGTCCAATACTTATAATTTTTTTGTCTTTAGTATTAGAATATTTTTATACCGTACTATTTGATACCACCGCTTTCACAATAAACTACGCAACATCGTATAGTAAAAAAAAGTTTATATTTTTAAACTTTTTATAAATACTACACACATAAAATAAATAATACAAATATATAATAATACAATAATACAATACAACAAAAAATATTTATGCCTCTTTATTATAACCTTTTTCTATATTTATGCCCCCTTATTCTATAACAATACTAACGTAATTTAAATTTAAATACACAAACTAATGCATTGCTACTATTTGCAAAAGCGCTCTTAATTAGAATACAAAGTGCTAATCAGGTTCAACCTAATTACACGTTTCAATAAATAGACAGGCTAAGCAACTAAGCTTGCATAAAGAAAAAGAAAAAAGGTTGCATAGTTATGTCACAGTCACATTTATGTTCCGGTTTGAAGGGTTAGGTGAAGTGAGGTGAAACATGGGTGGAATCTTGGAATCACGGAGGTATTGAGGCGTGTCATCCTCAGATACAAATGTCTCTCAAAGAATCTTGATTGCACTACAAAGTTTTAGATTAAAGGACCAAATGGCTAAATAAAAATATATTCTTTATTATATAAAAAGTGACTCAGCAACGCTTATTGTGGCGTAAAAAGACCGTGAGAGCCGACCCAAAGGTAAGAGAAGAGCTCGATAGGCATTACAAACTATCGTTATTTCTAAGATGATTTTTTTTTTTCTTAACTTGATTGTTTGGAGCCTATCGTTCTTAAAAAAATCCCCGAAATGAACTTCGTTGATCTCTTTGGTTATTTTAATTTTTACGAAATATAAAGAAAACGCTTGCCTTTTTTGTTTTATTTTTCTGTCAGATTAGATGACATAGCATTTCTTGATACAAGTATCATTTGTTAAACGAGGTTTAAACAAGAGCGTCTGCACAAAGGGCTCATATAAGCTCAACTTTTTTACTGACAAGCGAATTGAAATGTAAAAAAATATATATAAATAAGACCTCTAACAGCTCATCGTTATGAGAAGAATCCCTTAAGTACCTTTCTTTGACCACTTATTATTTTATTTCTTTTATTGATAAAAGTAGCACCTCACTTGTTTTCATTGTCCTTTTCCTTCAAAGCTAACTATAAATCTTCATCACATTAAATCATTTAGTTATATTTATTTATTGTTTATCAACCGAATGCACACTATACCGGTATTCGATTTATATGAAAAAAAAAACAACATTGTCTTGTCAAATATTTGCACAATTATAATTACTTATAAATACTATAGGTAAAGAACCATATAAAAATAATCAAATCATAAATAAATAAGAGCGTAATAAGCATATATATCTTCCGATTCAATTTGACACTGATATGCTTGAAATGTCATTTATTAAATTTATTTTGTACGTTACATAGGTACTAATAAAAGACTTCAACGCACAACGTTTTCGCAAATAGAGTTCCTTTTGATTTCTTCTATTCTTCCTTATATTATTATTAATGTTAATTTCATTCGTTTTAATTTCATTATTAAGACTATTTGAGGTACCTACTGTAGTTAATTAACACTCATCAGGTGCTATTAAACACTTATAAGTGCAACCCAAATATGTAGCAGTCGTTATTACTAAATGCTTCTTAATTTACATTTCATTTATTTTTGATTGCATCAATAGAAATATTAGAAGAATCAACTTATTAAATTTAATGGTATGAGACTGTTACACAATTAATAAATAATCAATTGACGAGCATAAAAACTTATTAAAGCACAGTATGCAAGTAGCACAAAGCCAGTTAACGATTGTAATGCGTTAACCAGAAAATCAATTAACCAGAAGTAATTACCGATAGACCAGCCACTGTGACACCTGATAAGTAGACCTGTGACCCTATAAAAGATGAATGACATAGAAAACGAGCGGATTGCAACGAAACGCACGACCGACCTTCATCAGAAAATGCAGTTCATGGCGCGATCTGCTCTCGTCCGCATAAATCAGCTGGACTAAACTGCTACATAAATAAATTAAAATTCAACAAGTACTCACCGTAATCTGCTTCGGTGAAATAAATCGAACACCTCCAATGTGCAGTCACAGAACCAAAGTAATAAAAATAAACAACACAAAACTGTCAAGCAAATGAAAGTATTCAAATAAAAACGAATCGTCCAAAACACCACTTCATTCACAGTTCGTCGATATGTGCGAGTAAAGTTTCGTAGTAAGAGCGTTTCGCGGGCAACGTGCCTTCCGCGCGGGAGTTCAACTCGGAATGATTCGAATTTCGATTCGGAGTCGGCGAGCATCGAGTAGCAGTGTGGACGGGAGGTGGACCCGCGCTTGCCGGCGGCTAGGGCTGGTGCAACCACACCAAACGCTCGGCAAAAGAAAAATTGACTGGGTTCAGCTAATATGCATATAATCGGTGATCTTCTTATATCCGGTGGGGAAGCAAATCTTCGACAGCAATGCAAATCATGACGGCTTAAGTTGGTGCATCCTGTTATGGAGACGTTACAATCATTTTATTTTAGACTTTATTTTTTGAACCACAAAATAGGAGGCAGTAGTTTCGATTAAATTTGCATTAAGTACCTACCTAACTACTATTTGCTTATTTATACAAAAAGTTTTTTTAGCCTATGTACTGTCCCATTGTTAGGCAAAGGCCTCACCTTCTTGATTCTACAATTCACGACGACACAAAAAAGATGAACGATTTTTTTTCACTATGTCAAAAATACCATTCACACGAAACTATACGTAGGTTTAAAGATCTTGAAAATGTAACCTATCGTAGAAAACTGTAATGACGCTCAAAGGAATGTTTAAAATAAAAAAGCGATGCGTAATTTCAACTTTTGTAAATATTTTCCTCCTTGTAGCCGTGTTTTTAAGGCCATTAAAAATTAAACTCCCCTTGAGATCCCGAATTCGTGCCTGTGGCCCATGGGGCATAAATGTTACCTTCACTTCGAGGACGAGGGAGAGGATGAGGCCTACTTTTAAATAGGGCATCATAAAGCCTTCGATACAGTAAACAGGATCAAGAAAGTGTATCGATTTTTTCAACATAGCGAAAACAACTTTCACATCGATCTCTTTGCATAATTTATTTATGGTCCATATTTTACTGTTTTACAGTGACATACCTATACAAAGATTTCGTAAGATTTTAATTTAAATCTGTAATTAAATCAGTGAAGTAGAAGGACCCCAGCGCTAAGAGTAAATTATTGTTTCTAAAAAATACTAATATGTAATAAACACTTAAAGCTTCCATTGCGCGATGTCTTCCAATCCAAACAGCAAAGATTGCGTCTAGAATCTAGTATTCATTGGGCGCTGCATAAATAGATGAGTAACAAAGTGAATGCAACTGCACTATGACCTTTCGGTCTATCAAATCATAATATCATTAAAATCACATGCTATATGGAATTTGCAATTTAGCACAATGAAAATATTGTTAAAGCCGAAGAAACAAAACATGCCGTGTTTACGTTACGATGCGATAACAGAGTAATGGCATAAACATTACACATGAAGCATCAGCTGTACTGCTTCAAGGCTCAAAATCGAGATAACCCAAGCCAAGTGGAGGCAATTCCCCTGAGAATTGAGGCTATATTCCTGAAATCACTTCCATGTCAAACTGCACAGGAGTCCCGAAGCGACGCGGCCTGAATGTTTGTCACTACCAACGTGTGATCTTCATATTGAAAATGCAACGTAAAGATGAAATAACTCTCGAAGGGCATGTTCTGTTTATGATATTGAACAAGTTTCCCCGTAGGACATTTCATGTATCAAAATATGAAATCAATTACTTTGTATAAAAAGTAATCACATTAATTCATAGAGATAAAACTCTTTTTATTTTATATTATATGTATCTTTCGCTTGGGTACTAGATGTTGCTTTACTTTTCTGTAATATTTTGTATGGATTCTTCAGTAATCAAAAAGTTTTACTTGTGGTTCCTTTCAGTTGTGAGTGTTGTGACATATGTTTTATTGCTCGTTGATATCCAAGTTATCAACTTGTAAATAGAAACCAAATTTTCAATTCCAAAGTAGGTATACTTATAAAATAGATTTAATTGTTCTTGATAAAGTTGTTTCATGAAATAATTAAAAGTAAATAAAAACCAAAAGCAAGCTGACGCCTGCTTTTGTTTCTGTGTTTGTTCTTATAATTCTGATTGTTTTGTACAATTTTGTGGTTCAAGGCTCTAAAAGACATTGTCCAAAGTAATGATTGCACATTTAAAAACAATGCCAAAGAAGGTTCTAAGTCAAGCTGATACAAATAACATGACAGGTAGGGCCAAACAGGTGGACAAACAATCGAGGAGTAAACTGTTACATTGTAAGGTTCGAAGATTCCTACCTGTGAGAACGATTGCTTTTTATAACTCTACACCTTTTATTTATGTTTTCTTTCTTGTTGTAAACCGTTGGCCACTTGTGCTACAAAAACTCTATTCTCGTTGCAACGATCTATTGATTAGCGTGGTTGTCTGTGTTGACAAACACCAGCTTTCAATAGCGATAGTGCATCGGTATACTTCGTATTGGAAAATACATCTGTAAAGAAATAAAGACGATACTGATATAGACTGTTTTGGTTGATCTGTCGCCCACTGTTAATTGCAGTGTGTAGGTCATATAAAAATAAGTTGAAATTTGAAAAAATTAAATCAATTGTGAACATACCTGTACAGCTACAACATTCATAAGAAATTAAATCGTTAAAGTACTTAAGTATTGTTACTAGGCAATAATATAAAAGGCTTCATTTGTCTTTTTAACCCAATTATTGGTGAATTATATAATTGCGACTATTATGCAACACAACCTACTTTACTTATGTAGCTAGCCAGAGGTTTGATAAAAGCTGATAAAGCCGTTTCAGTTAAGTAAGATTCGTTCTATCAAATAACATTACTAATATTACTTTATCAAGCTTTATTGATCCAAAAAACAAATATAAATTTAAGAGAAGGAAATTCTGCCAGTCAACCATAGGGATAAACAGAAAATTTTACTATATAATATACAATTACACTACATACCTATTATATATAAATACCAGAATGAATATCTTCTTACACAATACACATATATACATCTACTTATACTTACATACTTGTAGATATAAATAGCTATGAAGAGAAGTGCTAAATGATGATGTCTTTATGAAGAAAGGGAGTTTAAAAAGTTAAGCGTGATTTTTTTCAAAAGAGAATATGATAGAAGTTTCCCTGATGTTAACGGGTGAAGCATTCCAGAGCCGCGTGGGACTTGAATAGAAAAAGAGTTAGGCATAAAGTTCATCCAGAAAAGAGGAATAAAGACACATTGCCTGAACTTACATGTTAATGGTCAAAGCCGAAGTTTATAATTTTGCCTTACTGAGTTGGGTGACGCCTAGTGTTCAAAACGTCGCAAAGTTTCAGCAAGATTTACGTAAGGCCTTAGGTTTTGAAAAATATTAACAGCAGTTTAGCATATTAAAATTTGAGTGCTCTGAATCCAGCGTGTGTTTACTTTAACCCTTTATTATTTATTTATATTCGCACATAAAATGTAAATATCTACTTACAAAAAAATATATACATAGTATGTATTGTTATGATTGTTGATAAGTTTGTTTAGTTAATTTTGATATATATCAATATACACGATAACAAGTTCTACATGACTGGAAAATACAAATTAAAAGCGGTAAAGCTGATAGAAAAAAACTGTTACAGTATACCAATGGGGCAAAAAGGTTCTCGAATGGCGACCGCGTACTGGCAAGCAAAGCGTAAGGCACCCACCTACAAGGTGGTCAGATGACCTGACCAGGGTTGCTGAAAAGCGCTGGATGCAAGCCGCTCTTTATTGGTCATTTTGGAAATCTCTGGGTGAGACCTATCTCCAGCAGTGGACGTTATGCGGCTGATATGTGACGATGGAACCTATTCGACGTAACGATTGAAAAAAGTGCGCAGTTGTATTTTCGTTTCATCTCCTTTAGTGATGTCGTTAGGGTCATGTTTTAATTGGGATCAGCTGGCAAGTCTTAACGAGCTGGATAATCCGGGGTGACCTTCATTTCTACCATTACACAACCTGTAATCGCAGCGTGCTGAAACTAAGAGTAATTGGCGGGAAATAAATTATTTACGTTTTTGTATGACGTAAAAGGGTTATCACTTATCTTATATAAGGTGTAACAATATATATTGAAATAATTTTAAGGGTGAATTCAGTTCACGATACTAAACAACGTTCCCCAAGAAACATGTATCGAAATATGAAAAGTAATTTTTGGTCTCTCGTACACTTGACCGATCAGCTAATCCGCGTCTGTATGGAAAGTCAAAAATTAATTTTCATATCTCGACATAAGTTACTTGGAAGAAGTTGGTCACTATCACCGACTTAATTATCCCTTAAATTAGTTTCAGTATATTTTGTTAGACCTTATATAAAAGGATTTATCTCTCGCGGTTGCAATGACTATACATATATATTATTGACATTACGGGACTTGCCAAGATTAATCGATTTAAAATTGGCCCTGAAAATAAAGCAATTCTTTATAGTCTTACCCTCACATTCATAAAAAATTACAACCGTTCGCCAAACCTATTTTAGTTAAAACATGTTTTATCCCTTTTCCTCTATATTGTAAGAACGAGTCAAAACATATTTTAACTAAAACAGGTTCAGCAAACGTTATTATTTTTTTAATGAATATTAGGGGTATGACAAAATGAAGAAGTGCTGTTAATATTGAGCTATAGATACACGACTACTACTAGTAGAGACCACATTTGCCTACTTCTTCTTTTTGTCGGTTGTTTGGTCAACAGTAATTCAGTCTACCTGAGACCAATGTACCCGCTGAAAAAGGTGGTGGCATGGTCATTGGTCAATTGATCAACTATACTAAGAACAGCCCTCCCTAATTAGCGCGACAGGTATTTATTTTTCCTTAATATATTTTTTACTTTTAGGGGTCGATACAATAGTATTATTTTCTGAATTTGCTTGATCTACTCTACCCTGAATGTAATGCTCGTTACGTTGTTTGCAGAATTTACGTTGAAATAGCATTGCAGATTTTAAATAAGTAGGATGATTCCCACTAGTACTTTGCGTTTTTGTTCCATGGAACAAGTGCAACTCATTTGTCACACTAGTTCCATTGATCTTAATAATAAGACAAATGCAACAAAAACGTCTCACTAGTTTATTATAAAAAAAAAAGAAACACTTAATAATAGGCATTTTCCTAACCGCAAACTTGATCCAATGTACTCGCTTATTAATTGTTAATGTGGCACTAGCTTAATATGTACAGTATTAATAACAAGAAAAGCAATTAACATTCAAAATACTTATTGCTTAGTTCATCCAACGGCCAACACATTAATATGACATTTGTATACAACTGCATAGTCGTGGTTTTCTTAATAGGTCTGGTCAAAAGCGAGCGCCAAATGTATTGCAATTTCAATAACGTAACAACCGCACTACGCCCGATACAATAATTTGGTTCTGTAGAAAGCCGCGTTTCTCCAGTAATCCGACGAGAGTGGAGACAGATGTCACGATTCCACTTTCTTCCATCACGCATAATATTCAGGTATTTGTAAAGCTATATGAAAGTATATTCAGTCTGGGGATCGCGGACGAAGGTTAAGTGGGAATCAAATATTTTGATCTTAAATTACCTACTCATTTTGTCAATAATCTAGATTATTATAGTATATTTAAGATAAGTTCGACAAATTTAATAAGGAATTGAAAGATTTAACACAGAAACGGATGGAATGGAAAAAATGTGGGAGGCCTTTGCCTATCAGTGGGACACGTAATGGCTGAAAATAAATAAATGGTATATTTGATTTTCTTTATATGTTCCGCCTTCTACATGTTCAGTATATACGACTTTACTACCTAAGTACGTAAGTAAATACATAATGTCGCGTAGGACGATAAGTGATAATGACAATGTCAACGTCACAAATTCAAACTAGGAGAATTCATCTAAAGGGAAATTTCGTCACTCACGTCAGCACACGATTGGCCTAGCGGTCTTGGTGTTGGACTGTGAATCCATAGACCCCAGGTTCAAATCACAGTCACGTATAGTGTTTTTGAAGTTTTGTAAGAAGTTTCTAGATAACTCTAGATTAAATTAGAATGAAAATACGGGCCAGAAATAAAAGAAGACAAAAGAAAATTTATGACTTAAGTTTAGAACTTTGATGCGATATTGTTCGCATCCGGGGGGTATATAAGCAGAACAAGGCGCGGCCTACGCCAGTTTAGTTTGAAAGTAAAATCCGAAGAAGGAAGAAGAAAAAGGAAGAAAAGTAAAAGTGGAAGTAGTGAGTAAAAAGTAAAGTGAAATAGTGAGTGAAGTGAAGTGTTCAGTGCAGTAAATACGCGCGAGAGACGTTTCCGCGCGTGACAGTGCAGTGACATTACCGCGCGTGACAGTGCAGTGACGTTTCCACGCGCGAGACAGTGCAGTGACGTTTCTGTGTGTGTGACAGTACAGTGACATTCCCGCGTACGTACCTGTGACAACTGTGAGTACCCTAGAGTTGTAAATAAAGGCACTATTCCATAGGATTGGTGTTTCCTTTCCTATCCCCAACCCACTCTCGTGACAATTGGTGTCAGAAGTGGGATAGGAAAGATGCCGATCGTGCCTAGAAATGAGAGAGGGGTAACCACGCGAGCGGGAGCTGCAGCGGCAGAGGAACAATCGCTCGAGGAGTCCAACTCTGGCGGAGCCGCGACAACATCAGCGGCCGTCCCACCAGCCGCTCCATTGGAAATGAACGCGTTCCTGCAGCAGATTACTGTCATGATGCAAGAACAAGCACGCCGTCAGGAGGAGCAAGCACGCCGCCAGGAGGAGCAAATACGGGCGCTGCAGGAGGAGCAAGCACGCCGCCAGGAGGAGCAAATACGGGCGCTGCAGGAGGAGCAAGCACGCCGCCAGGAGGAGCAATCACGCCGCCAGGAGGAGCAAGCACACCGCCAGGAGGAGCAAGCACGCCGCCAGGAGGAGCAAGCACGCCGCCAGGAGGAGCAAATAAGGGCGCTGCAGGAGGAGCAAGCACGCCGCCAGGAGGAGCAAGCACGCCGCCAGGAGGAGCAAATACGGGCGCTGCAGGAAGAGCAAGCACGCCGCCAGGAGGAGCAAGCACGCCGCCAGGAGGAGCAAATACGGGCGCTGCAGGAAGAGCAAGCACGCCGTCAGGAGGAGCAACTTCAGTCCTTTTCCTTTTCCAAGATGTTTTGGCCGCGGTTCGGGCCAACACAGCCCGGATGGATGACTTCGAGAAGGAAGTTGCAGAAGTAAAGGAGGAAGTTACAGAAGTAAAAGAGGAAGTTGCTGAAGTAAAAGGGACGCTTCAACAGCTTGGTAAGGAAGTTAAACTTCTCAAAGAGTCTGGCCCTGTCACTAGCTCTGTGGTCGCTCCTTTTACCAAAAATTTAAAGGTGCCACCCTACGACGGCAAATCCTCTTGGGCTGCTTTTAAATTGCAGTTGGAGACAGTTAAAAAAGCCAGCCATTGGGATGAGCAGGAGGCGCAGTCTGCATTGACCCTGGCACTTCGAGATGACGCTCTGTCCGTATTGGAAGCACTCGGCGCTGGGAAGAAAGAGGTCACCTACGACGAACTCATAGGCGCTCTGGAAGCCAGATACGGTGACAGCCACCTGGAGCATGTATACAGGGCGCAACTCAAAGATCGTTGTCAGCGGGCTAGCGAGACCTTACAACAGTGGTCCGTGGAAGTAGAAAGACTGGTCCGCAAGGCATATCATTCATCACCATCTGTCGTGGAGGAGATGCTCTTGCAGGTTTTTATTGATGGGATACGGGATCCCGAAGTCAGGGCGGCTGTACGACTGGATCACCACACCACCTTGAAAGAAGCAGTGGCTCACGCTTTGGAAGTAGAAGCGGTTCGTCATGACTCACGAGCTCTAAGGCTTCGAGAGGTTGTAGTCACAGAAAACAGTAGACGACGACCCTACAACCCGATGTGCTATAAGTGTGGAGAGCGGGGTCATATTCGAAGCACTTGCCCGAAGCGTGAACGTACAACTTTCCGACGTCAAGTGGATGCAGCGGTTTCGACGTCGGAGCAGTCACAGGAAAACTAAAGAAGGCCAGGGCTGTGGGGTGGGCGCTGGCCGGTAGTAGTAAAGCCCCAGAAATTCTTGTGAAGCAGACTAACGACGGAAATACTCTAGTGATAGACGGTTTAGTCAATGGGAAACCTTGCCAGTTGACATTAGACACTGGAGCTTCACGGACAGTCATTAGCAACCACAGACTTAAGGACATTGGAGGTCGGTATATTCAAGCGAATAAAAATCTCACGTTAACTACTGCTACCGGCCAACGAATCCCATCTGAAGGAGAAAAAATTGTAGCCATTAAGATCGGGGCAACACTTTATTGGCAAAGAGTGATTGTCGCAGGCATCTCCGACGATTGCATTATTGGTTTGGACTTTCTACAAAATCATCAGTGCAATATTGACTTGAAAAATGGTGTTCTAAAACATGGCAATGATGAAATTCCTATGAAAGGAGGAAATTTTGGTAAGGTGTTATGTTTGAGGGACACTATCCTTAACCCAAGATCCCAGACGACGGTCCCTGTTATACTACCACCTAATAATGGTAGCGTACCGCGGAGATGTGCCATTATAGATGGAGAAATCTCAGACGCACCATGGATTCCGGCCCGAACCTTAGTGGGAAGTGGCCAAGTTGCGTTGGTACCTGTTCTCAATCCTCATGATGTAGTGCAAACACTGCGATAGGGAACAGTTATCGGAAACTGTGATGAAGTAGTCTGGTTGAGGAAGTGTGAAGAGGGACAACAGCGAAAAATAACGAATCAGGAAGAAAGTGTAGCAAAGCTGCTGGAGGGTTGTAAGGGCAATCTTACTAAATTGCAACTAATAAAAGCAAGAAATTTCTTGTTGAAATATAGCAATTTATTCTCTAAAAATGATGGAGATATTGGCAGAACCGATTTGGTAAGACATAAAATTGATACCGGAGATACAGCACCCATTCGGCAGAGACCAAGACATGTTCCTTTTGCCCGTGAGCAGGAAGTTGAGGACATGATCCAAGAGATGGAGAAGAACGGCGTGATAGAACCTTCATCAAGCCCATGGTGCTCTCCGATTGTATTAGTTAAAAAAAAGGATGGATCAACTAGGTTCTGTGTAGACTATCGGCGATTGAATGATGTAACTAAAAAGGACAGTTACCCACTTCCTAGAATTAATGACACTTTGGATTCACTTTGTGGCATGACTTGGTTCTCTACTCTTGATTTAAAAAGTGGGTATTGGCAAGTAGATTTGGATCCTAAGGATAAAGAGAAGACTGCGTTTTCAACCGGCAAGGGTTTATGGCAGTTCAAAACTATGCCATTTGGACTATGTAACGCGCCAGCAACATTTGAAAGGTTGATGGAACATGTGCTGGCAGGTATACTAGGAGAAACCTGTTTGGTCTATTTAGATGACATCATTATAATGGGAAGAGATTTTGATGATCATCTCAAGAAGCTTGAAAGCGTGTTTTCAAAACTACAGAGTGCAAATTTGAAGCTAAGTCCAAAGAAATGTTCATTTTTTCAACGTCAGGTCAACTACTTGGGTCACGTTATTTCGGAACAAGGTATTGCCACTGACCCGACTAAAATAAGTGCAGTAAAAGATTGGCCAACACCAACAGATAAGACACAGGTGCGAGCATTTTTGGGTCTATGCTCTTACTATCGAAGATTCGTAAGAGGATTTTCCGACATCGCGAAGCCATTACATCGGTTGACAGAAGAGAAACGAGCATTTTCTTGGGATGAAGATTGTGAGCAAGCTTTTCAAGACCTTAAAATGCGTCTATGTGAAACCCCTATCCTTGGATATCCTGACATAGAAGGCAAGTTTATTGTGGACGCTGATGCAAGTAACACCGGTATTGGAGGTGTTCTATCTCAACAAAGAGGAGATCAGGAAGTAGTAATCGCCTACTTCAGCAAATCTCTTTCAAGGCCAGAGAGAAATTACTGCGTAACTCGCAGAGAATTGTTGGCTGTGGTAAAGACATTGCAACATTTTAAGAAATATTTGCTTGGCCGCAAATTTCTGGTAAGGACTGATCACGCTGCATTGAAATGGTTATTGGAATTCAGAAATCCTGAAGGGCAGGTAGCCAGGTGGATTGAGCTACTCCAAGAGTATGAGTTTGAAATTGAACATCGAGGAGGGAAGAGTCATGGCAATGCGGATGCTCTGTCTCGAAGACCTTGCCTGGAGGACTGCAAACATTGCAATCGGCAGGAAGAGAAGGAAAAAGTAAACATCCGGCTAATCCGTACTGATTCCATAGATGAAAATTGGACTGACGACGCCATGAAAAAGGCTCAGGAAGATGATAAAGATTTTCAACCACTATTGAACTGGCTAAGAAGTGGAACTAAACCAAAATGGTCAGAAGTGGCCAAATACAGTACGGCTACAAACAGTCTTTGGGCGCAATGGGACAGCCTGGTGTTACATGATGGATTACTCTACCGAAAATGGGAAAGTACTCAAGGTAAAGATTGCCATCTACAATTGGTCGTCCCCAGAGAGAAGATAAGGGAGATTTTAAAAACTTTTCATGATGGTACTTCCGGCGGACACCTGGGAATAAGAAGAACCCTCACAAAAATTAAAGAACGTTTCTACTGGTTACACTGCCGAGATGATGTAGAAGACTGGTGCCGTAAATGTCAGAGTTGTGCGGCAGTTAAGGGACCACAGACTAGAAGCAGAGGAGCTATGAGGTTGTATAATGTCGGAGCTCCTTGGGAACGAGTAGCTCTTGACATAGCCGGACCGTTTCCGATTACGAATGCTGGCAACCGGTACATTTTGGTAGTTATGGACTACTTTACGAAATGGCCTGAAGCATTTGCACTACCTAATCAGGAGGCTACCACCGTAGCGACAAAGCTTGTGAACGAAGTATTCTGTAGATTTGGTGTGCCATTGGAGATGCACAGTGATCAGGGTCGAAACTTTGAATCACAAGTATTCCGAGAAGTCTGTGAAATCATGGGAATCCATAAGACTCGGACGACGCCGTATCACCCGCAGTCAGATGGAATGGTTGAGAGGTTTAACCAAACATTGGAACGGCATCTGGCGAAAGTAGTAGAAAGCCATCAGAAAAACTGGGACGAGTATATTGCGCTATTCCTCTTATCTTATAGGACTGCGGTGCATGAGACCACTACAGTTACTCCAGCATATGCCAATTTTGGAAGAGAATTGAAATTGCCAGCTGATTTGTTATCAAGTTGTCCACCAGATACTCCAAAAGGAATAACCGACTACGCTAATGACCTTCGGATTAAGATGGTTGACGTCTATGAGCAGATTAAAGAGGCTGGGCTTAAAGCTAGTGAACGGATGAAGACTCGTTATGATCGAAGAGCTAATGGCCTCAGCTTTGAGGAAGGAACACTGGTTTGGCTTCATAATCCGGTGAGGAGAAAAGGAAAATCTCCAAAGCTACAACCAAGTTGGGAAGGACCTTACAAAATTGTCACCAGAATTAACGACGTGACTTACCGGATTCAGCGTAATCCTCGCAGTCCTCTCAAAATAGTTCATGTGGATCGATTGGCACGTTATCATGGAAGCAATAATGATCGGGACGATCATGTCTCGAGAGGGGGCAGTGTCGCGTAGGACGATAAGTGATAATGACAATGTCAACGTCACAAATTCAAACTAGGAGAATTCATCTAAAGGGAAATTTCGTCACTCACGTCAGCACACGATTGGCCTAGCGGTCTTGGTGTTGGACTGTGAATCCATAGACCCCAGGTTCAAATCACAGTCACGTATAGTGTTTTTGAAGTTTTGTAAGAAGTTTCTAGATAACTCTAGATTAAATTAGAATGAAAATACGGGCCAGAAATAAAAGAAGACAAAAGAAAATTTATGACTTAAGTTTAGAACTTTGATGCGATATGGCTGAAAATAAATAAATGGTATATTTGATTTTCTTTATATGTTCCGCCTTCTACATGTTCAGTATATACGACTTTACTACCTAAGTACGTAAGTAAATACATAATTATTGAACTTGTTTCTTGTATTCCTGTACGTACAATGTATATACTAAACTATACGCGAAAGCTCGGGGTCAAACAAAAAATGGACTTAACTTTGTCGTCATGTTGTCACCTCTGATAACTTGAGCAAAAAGTTTGGTATCGTTATAAAACTCGCCAGAGCTTTTAGCACAGTAATGAAGAGTAAATACATTATTGTAATCTTCAATGTAAGACAGCCGTTTTGTAACCTTTAATGTCTTAAATAAAGCTTTAAACCTGTCAGAAGTAAATAAAGTTACGAATTAATTCTTGTAGTCATTTATTTTATCTCGACTCAGTCTCGACTATTATCATTGTATGACAGTCGTCAAGCTCCGTCAGATGCCTTATGCTGCCTACACACGGCCCTAAAATCAGAGGCAATATCGGGGCAGTGTTGGGGAGCGCCCTAACCGATTTTATCCCCACTATCGCACTCCCGATATTGCCTCTGATTTTAGGGCCGTGTGTGGACAGCATTAGACTTGAAAACTCTAAAATCAGTGTTGACCACTACACACGAAAAAATGAAGAAAAGAATGATAGCTGTCACCTTGCAATAATAACTAAAAAGATGGGACTACCTGACATGTTTACCCATTCAAACAAGTTATCCAAATTGGTCCAGGCGTTTTCGAGTATTCGGGGAACATTCACAAAAAACATATGAGTTTTTTTGAAGTCGATTAAAAATACGTTTTCTGAAGTCGATTAAAAATACGAACCTCGTGGTCGAAGATGAATTATTTAAGGCTCCTCCCTGCGCTAGCGACCTTGAAAACACAAAAAAAATAATTTCTCTTTCTGTAAGTGAGATTATTAGAAACCCTCGTACAACTTTTTAGCTAGTATCCTGAAGTTTCATTAGAACCTCGAAAGTCATTGAAATACTATCCGGTTTAGAAACCTTTACAAAAAGAGTCAAAAATGGCCGTTTTTAGTATTTTTTGCAAAGGAAAATTCAGGGTATTTTATTTCAATGATTTTCGAGGTTCTAATGAAACTTAAGGATACTAGCTAAAAAGTTGTACGAGGGTTTCTGATAATCTCACTTACAGAAAGAGAAATTAATTTTTTTGTGTTTTCAAGGTCGTTAGCGCGGGGAGGACCCTTAAGGCCATACCCAAATTTTCCGGGGTCCAGTGGCGCCGCCATTTAAAATAAATCATTTAAAAGGAAACGGAGATATCATTTAAAATTGTGTCTTGGTCAAGTTCTAGATACCCATTCAAAGTATTTTTTAAACTACTTTTTGTAGTTTAAAGTGAGAACGTGTAGCTTTTCTACGCACATTTGCGAAAAACGGCCACTTTTAGCTAATGTGCATAGAAAAGCTTCACGTTCGCACTTTAAATTATAAACAGTAGTTCATAAAATAGTTTTAAGGGTTATCTAGGGCTTGACCAAGACACAATTTTGAATGATATCTCCGTTTCCTTTTAAATGATTTATTTTAAATGGCGGCGCCACTGGACCCCGGAAAATTTGGGTATGGCCTTAAACGACAAACGTAATGACTTCATAATTTCATCACCTTTGACAGGTCTGACATGAAATCTGATATGGTCGTTTTACAGGTCAGCTTTATTTAATAAAGGCCTTATATTAATCAAGTTTTGTTGAAGCTCAGTGTAGAAGGTTGGTTCACAGATGAGATTTTTATTACATTTGTAAAGTACATGTTTTGACATAATCTAAATCATATGTATGAATTATCAGTAGTTCTATCTGCATTGTCTTTTATTTCTAAGACGTATTGCTTATGTAGATATTAGAACTGTATTGGTTTTTTAAATAAAATAAAATGCAAGCATTTTAGAAACAATCAACTTATAACTGTACACGATTTTCTCATTAGTTTTCCAAAACCAGAACATAACAGGTTCTGGTTTTGGAAAACTACAAACTTCAACATCTGTGTAATTTTCACAGCGCAATTTTAAATGATTCCTCTAATCTGCATTTCGTTTGCATTTAAACGTAAAATATCTAGTTGTAAAACTATTATGCAATGTTTAGTACCGTGAAAACGTTATGTTGCAATGTTAAGGCACGTAATACAGATTTAAAGAACAATAAATATAGTACTTGTCTCACATGAATCACTCTCTCAAAAGCGTGTGGAATATTGATGGAGGATATACATATCTATTTCATTTTTGCAATTCTCTACTTACTTATCTTATCCGGGTGATGCACGATTAAGCGAGAATTAATAACCGCGTATACTATCGTGATGATTATAATGATTTATGTTTTTTTTTACTTAATATGAAAATATTATGTTTGTGCAGGTAGAATTTTACGATAAAGTGTAATTTATTAGACTTTCTTTTATGTGATTATTTTTTCTAGTATGTGGATAGACGAAATAAGATGTCAGAAGTGTTTTAAAGATAAGTTTTAAGTTTTAAAGACTAAAGAAGTAAAGACGATTTTGTAAAGTTCATTTTAAAGTTAAAAGTCAAATATATTATCAGATTTTTATATTCGCTCAAACAGTATTTCTTTCTGTGGATCTTCCTCAGCCCCATCCCCACAGTTTTGGGGTATGTTTATCTTTATTTGTAAGTCAATTCTCATAAGTTTATTCATAGTTTTATTCTTGTAGTTTACGTATATTACGTATTTTTACAGTATCTTTTTGTACTTTTTCATCTCATCTACTCAAAAACGATGTTTTCATCTCAAAACATACCAAGCTAAAGTTACTGCTGATTCTCTCGGAATTGAAATTAAAAACTAAACCCGGATGTTATCTATGTAAAGTCAAAAATAATGTTGGCAGCATGAAGTTAGACTCTAACTTCATGGTTGGCATGAAGTTAGTCCAGTAAAAAAATGAGATTTAAAACTAAACAATAATGGGCACAGGTACATATCACAATTGTTTAAATGTGGAATTCGTCGTCAACTTGGATGTTTGTAAACATGTTTACACTTGTTACACACACATTATGTTCTTCACTCCGAAAAACGAAAAAAGTATAAATAAGAAAGCGCAATTTTTATCTTTGATTCAAAGTAATTACAGAAGTTATATTGTATTGACATGTAATTATTTATGTAAAATTTAATAGTTTACAATATAAAATATATAGGACTACGCAAACAAAGTTATGAGTGGAAATTTTATTAATAAATAATACACTTCAAAAAATTATTTCTTAATATTTATTATTAAGGAAAAGATCCCTATGCGGGATAATTCCACCGTTGTTTGTTCTCTTTCTGATTTGTATCTTTGTTCTTTCTTATGTACAATAAAGGTTTATAAATAAAAAACAAACAAACAATATGTATTTGTTATGAAATAATAAAAATATACCTATAATCTCAGACCAAATAATAGTACCGTTGAGTTAGTATTCCATAACAAAAGTCTCGAACTAACTTTGAGGTGTGTCAATCTGTATGATTTTTCCGTATATATTTATTTTGGTCACACGTGCATCGATATTGTAGTGTCCTTCAAACGACTATGAGAACGTCATAAACTGAATTAGCTTAATGCACTGTCCGTCAAAAATGGATTAGAGAGCCTCCATCAAGTAATATAAAACGTTCTTGACATTGTGATAAGCTTCGATAGACTAAGCCTTTTATCACTAAGCCTACATGCAAACAAAGGGCGCACTGAAATATTGGCAGCTTTAGTTACTCATATATTTTTATACCTTTACACTAAAGTGGCATTAAGGTACACGATAAGAAAGAATATACAATGCCACTGTACAGTGACAATGCCTTAATTGTATTTGTACAAGTGGCTGTATTTGCTAGTTTTCTTTTTTTACTTTTTTTGAAACCAGCCAATCGGTTATTTTGGAAATTGATCAGTTAACTTTATGCGGCTGATTCCGATTGAACTTGCGAGACTTAAATACTTACGCTATTGTAGCTAGGTACTTTTATTGGAATGGTTTATTCAATACGGAGAAAATAAATTATATATATTACGTAATAATAATTACAATATACCCGCAGGGCAGCTTGTGGCGAGCTGTTGGTGAGTAACGACACCACGGACCCGAGTGCTCCAGAGAGCCGGTCAGATCCCTCGTCCCCGACGCGTCTTCATCGGTCGGGGTGGAGACCCAAGAGGGCTCGCAGGGCTCTCAGCTCTGCATTGCCTTAATTGGCTGTGCGGAGAGGAGTCGTTAGAGCTTGCTCCAGGGGTGGAAGTGTTAAACTATTGTCGGCGCGTTTGAGGGGCCCATCTATAACATTTTTGAAAAAGGCAAAGTTAAATAAATACATACACTAAAATTCCTAAAAATATAAATAGTAGCTGACCTTTCATTAAAAAGCAATATTGCAACTAAAATCTTGCAATATTGCTGAACTTTCAGCAGAACTGAAACGCAAAGAGGAAAACGAATGTTAAAGTGAAAACCGCAACTTTTAATGATCCCACCGTTTACTGTTGTGGCAATTTTATCTCTGCACACGAACATTCGCGACTTTTAATGAAGACTGCACCCGCTCACTGTATAAAAAAGATTGGTTTATGTTGTGTAATTTTTTATAGCTTTAGTGTATCTTTAAGTTGAGTACTTGAATATTATCACATATTTTTTTGAGGTAGAAAAACTACTTATTAAAATGAGTTTTAGTGCTGAATATCTCATCATCATAATAATTATCAGGTCTTTTTAGTCTCCACTGTAGGAGCACGACCCTCTCTGTACTACTAGAGCAATACTTGGCCAGAACAAACAGAACATTTGGCCTACACTCTCCAAGCTGGCCAAACGGGTTAAAGAGGTCACATTGATGTGCTTAAGCTTTGTAAATAAAAAATATAGACAATAACATATAACAGTTTTATATCGTGGTATGCTGACCCCACATAAGGAAGGCGAGGAAGATGATGATTTCATGTATGGTATGCCTACGTATAAAAAAATAAACTGTAAGCATGTTTAACTATTTTGAATTCATTGTCAGTCTTTTAAATTATGGAGAATTATAAGCATATTTTAATAATGCCATGATACCACTTGACACCCGCCCTACATTTCTTGCCTAGTCATTTTCTCTAACTAGATGCTGGCTCAGGTTAAAACAACGGCACTGGCAAAACAATATGTATGATATCGGTCGATATGAAACGAAGCTCAAGTGTTTATTGGGACTTCCTCAATTGCTAAATTGGCTTGTCACCCATATGAGATCTTTACGCTGGTGATTCACACCCAGCATTTTAGAATCTAGAACGCTCTTATGCCTGGGTTACATGAGTACAGCGCCTATTCTGTGCAATACATAACAACGCACAACTCAGAGTAAGAATTTAATATTGAGGAAAACTAATAAGAACATAATATAAAACTAACTTCGAAAGTTCTAATTCAAATTATGATCGATCACTATGAACGTTTTTTTATATACATAGTTGTTAGTTTACCACATATAGTTATTTTATAGTGTTACTACATTTTAAGAACATGAAATATAATTTTATTAAGTGATTATATTTTTGATTCTACGCTACTCATATTCATTTTTGTAATATTAGCCATGAAACATTATTAGTTGTATCTCTCTATCTCTCATTCCTTCTCATCTCTAGTCAGAATCATAGGACATTAAAGACGGCCATGGTAAGTTAACCAATATAAAAAGGCCGTATTATATATTCTTAACCATTTGAGAGTTTAGTTTAAAATATCCAGCTTCTGTGTTGCAATCGAGGCGAGTTCAAACTTTTAATGGTCCATTCCGGATGCGCCACTTAGCCAGTGTGTGATGCATCCTTATGCAACGCTCGGATATATTTGCATTCTTTTCTTTATATTATAAAAGTTTGGCTAGACCGGTTATTGGAAAAGTTTTGCTCTGAAAACACCAGCTTTCTCTCAACTGCAATATGTTTAAATATTATTTTTAATATAACTTATGTGAAAACTTTTCTACGATAGACCATATTCAGGTAGTAACACAAGTGATAGATAAATCTTTTAAGTTTTAAAGTTTTATTGACTACACAAATACTATTTGGGAAGCTCTACATAAGCAGAGCGTGTAATCTCAAAAGATAAATTTCTTCAAGAAATTTATTCCAAGTAGACCGCAAAATTAAAACATAGAGTTGAGTTTCCTGTCAATAGAGGAGTGAGACAAGGAGATCAACTGTCCCCAAATATATTTTCTTAAGTGCTAGAGATGGTCTTCAGAAATTTAAATTGGCATTACAAAGGAATTAAGATAGTTGGTGAATATCTTAGCCAGCTACGTATCGTACATCGTATATATGATGTTATGATATTCACAGAAAACCTAAATGATCTAGAAACTATGTTGAATGAATTAGTTATTGAAAGCAAAAAAGTAGGACTTGTAATAAATTCTTAAAGAACAAAATTATTGACGAACGACGAAATACCCTATAATAGTAGATAACAACGACATAGAGTATGTTGAAGAATACATTAATCTAGGGAAATTGATAGCGTTCAAGGATATAACTGAAAATGAAGTTAATGGAAGAATTGCCGGTTCTCGGGAAACAAATTGGAGCCTGAAAGAGATCGTTAAAAATAGAATAATATAAAAAGCATGGACATCATGATTTAAAGTAAGCTGTACGAAAACTCTATACTCCCATGTGTGACGAATGTGTGCCAAACGTGGGCTCTTCGGAAACAAGGCGAAGATAGATTGGCCATACACCAGAAAAAAATGGAGAGTAATATTTTAGGCACTAGATTTTCGGATAGGCTTACAAATAAATCAATAAGGAAAAGAACTAAAAGACTATGGAAATAGGTCGGTCATGTGAGTAGGTTAGAGAACGAGAGGTGGACGAATAGAGCTGAAGCTGTGTTACCCACAGAGCTACGGAATGGATCCCTAGGGATGGAAAAAAGCAAGGGAGACAAGAACGCGATAGTTAGACGTCTTCAAGAAGAAGTGCGATAGAACATTATCACGTCTTTATTCCGGACGAGGTAAACAGAGCCCAGGGCCGTAAGACCCAAAGGCCATGCTTATAGCGTGATGATGGGTGTTAAGGTGGAAAAAGGAATCAAAATAGTGATGGGTTGCAAGCCGCATCGCTTAACATGATCCAAATCTCGCCCATTTCCTGGATCGGTTTTTACGATCTGCGCGGGAAGAGAAGCAGCTGCGGTTCACTCTTAAGTTTTTTCCTTTTTTCCAGACCAGCATGGTTTTTATGCAAGAAAAAGGGAAAAGTGGAAAAAATCTGAGGGAGGCCCACGCCACAGAGGCGACTTCCAAAAATGTGTACCTAGTGTAGTGGTACGTATATGTAAGAGATATTATTTTTGGTAGAATAAAGGCTTTTTATTTTTATTATATGTATGTACAGAAAACCTCTTTAAAGCCTGTGATTGAAAAGAATCAATTTATTTTATTTAAAAAGAAAATCTATGTATATAGATAGAGAGTCTGTTAGTAACTATATGAAATAAGTTGAATGTTTAATTTTATTAATGATAGAACAACAAATGTAACCTACCTATATCAAAACAAAGTGTATACCAACACAACACATCTCAACTAGTAAGGTTCCAGATTCCCCTGATCACTATGATGCTCCATTGAGCTATTGAGAGTTCATGGATATGAAAGCATATCACCAATTAATTCATTAACACATTTCTCACGTGTTCGCAGGCAGTTCGCGGCACGTGCTAAAGCGCGCGGCTGTGGCATGCGCTAGCGCACATTACGACGGCCCACGATACTACACCGAATAGTAAAATAAAATAAGGCTAATAAAACACATGTATTTAATTAAAATTTGTTAAATTTAATTTAAAAATCTACCTCAATAAGCCCTGAAAAAAATTAAAAGAAACGAGGTCTCAAAAAAAAGCTCCCCTGTTCTTAAGCGATGCAGTAGACGATGCGACAGACCGTTCACCATTCAAAATGAAAACCTATGTGTACTTTAATAATTTCTCATACGGAACACTAATGCCTTCGGAATCTCAACTTATCGGATAGAAGCCTCAAAGATCACGTGACCGATGTTTGCTAAACATGGCAAACGTGCCGCGAGCGTGACCGCGACGACACGATTCTTTATTTTTAGTTTTGTTTCCTAAAGCCGTAAACTATTTTATCGCCTTCCCTATTTTCCTTAGCCTGATTGCTCTATTACTCGTATCGTATTGTAACAATTGTAAACAGGTTTCCGCGGCTATTTGCAGCTCGTCATAACATTACGGCTTTATGTGGTGTTTCTGACAGCTAAATATTTGTGCATGTTTTGCCTACGATAGTAACTACCTGCTCATATTTATTCTGTGGTAGCGTGTTTTGAAATAATTATAAATATAGAACATTGTAGGAATAGTAATTTGTATTTTTAATTATGTTTTAAGTAAATTGTATTTTTTTAAATACTCTTCTGCTGTTTTTGTCTAGTATTAATTTTGCTGCCTACAACTAAAACAGTTAAATTGGGTACCTATTTTAAATTCGTGAAATGGGACAGATTGTAATAACCCCTCTTTTTTAAAAGGCATCATTTCTCAGGGATGGCTTGAATTTTTTTTGCTAGACATCACCGAGTGCAATAGGCGCAAAAGTCGTTGGGCGCGGTCGAAAGACTTACTTCTAGTAAACAAAATTCACGCGGATCCGTTCTGACGTATATTTGAAATCATTGACGTATATTTTTCTTTACTTAAGTAAAACCTTTTTCTTAAAATAGTACCTAAGCAGCCCAATGACAATCCTCGCCCACGTGACTCTGTCACGTGCCACTTTCAGATGCAGCCTCTCGTTGCACTAATCCCTTACTATCGATTACTTAGAAGCACGTGGTTTGCTATGCTTCATTTAGTATTGACTCAGAGCTACGTAGACGGAACAATGTGAGACTAACTAAAATCAAACAACGTTTTATGAAGTATAACATTTTCCTAAGATTGTTTTTGGTCAATTGTAGGGTTTAAACATTTATGGTTTCTCTTTTTAGTATCTATTAGACAAAATCAGAACGACGATAGTTTAGTATAGTATCTCTATTTATAAAATTAGTAATAGTTTTGTAGTGCCAGCAATAATCGAATTAATTTTCATTTCGTGTATTTTCATTTGCCCAGTAAAATTTATTTCGTATGAATTGATAATTATTTATGATAATTATTGTTATTAGTCCAAAACAAAATTATTTATTATTTGATGATAATTTATATAATCTAAAATTAAAACTAATTAAAAATTGTATTATAAGTTAATTTTATATTGTTATATAAGATTTGAAATAAAATACTGTAAGTTTGGAAAAAAAATATATAACTAGTTATTTAATGGTAAAAGGATAGTGAATTTGTTCGGATAAAAGCTATTTTAAGAATAAAAAAATCCCCTAATGGTACGAAAGTTGGGGTTCTACACAAAGCCTACACCAGCGGGATAGCCGCACTAAATAAGCAAAAAGCCGAAATAATCCTTTATTTGGTAACCCTAACTTTATGAGAACGTGGTATTTCAAGTATTCATTAGATATCCTGAACTTTACAGAGCAGATGGATGGTATGTAATTATAGATGATGATCAAGAGTCATGTACGTACATACCTATTACAATACTTAGGCAGGTTTTCTTCAATCAGAAGTTTCTTCAGGAACTAGGTCAGCGAGCACTTTAGCACGTAATAAAGTTATATCTAGATTTAAAAAGTTACAAACACTATTGTTATGAAACGTCTACAGTTAAAAGGATAGAGCTAATTATTTGTACGCATAGTAATTGGCAACTTCCTACTAATAGGTATTATAAACGCGAAACTTTGTAAGTATGGATGGATAAAAACTACTCAATGGATTTTAATGAAACTTTACTACTATTACTACAATTTATAAAGATACTGCGCAGACGAAGTCGCGGGCACCAGCTAATATAAATATATATTTACTAATGTACATTCATATTTATTATATACAAAAGCGTGCCGTGCGTCTTAAACAATTATCAAAAATTTACAATTATCAAGTGATACAAATATACAAACATAAATAAATGATTCTTGAATTTGACTATAACTTTGACCTGCATTAATCTATTCAAGAATGTCGTAATTTATGATCTAAGAAGGCCTTAAATGTATTTAAAATAACAAAAAGCTGTAAGAATTTTTCTCTTACATTTGTAAAATTAATTTTCTAGTAAAAGGTACCTAAGTAAGGTACAGACCAAGTCTTAAATACCTGTTTCGTCATATATCATGCGAGGAACAGTTTAGCAAAGTATCAAATGCTTGCCAACATTAAGACGAGGGTTGCCCGAGTTAGTAATCCGATTAGTCACCCAATAAGTTGATGTGGTAATAAATCAACAAGTGAAGAAGTGGGTCAGGGCGGCTACCTGTTGCTGTCGAAGGGAATTCCGAATTACGTACATTCACATGCTTGCGTGTCGCGTTGCTATGCTGGGGTGAATTGCAAGGAAATAAAAGTAAGCATATTTTCTTTATTTTTCGTGTGGTATCTGACAGAGTAGAATAGGATCACTGCAAGTCTTTGACTTAGGAATTACAAGCTAAACAAAGCTTATAAACATCAATGAGATCTCCCCATTCATCTGCCCAGCGCAGCGTGAAGAGTGTAAACCAAAACTTCTGGCTGCTCTAGCCAAGTATGGCTTTGGTAGTAGAGAGAGGGTCGTGCTCCTGCATTGGAGATTTAAAAAGACCCAAAGATGATGATATTTTCTTATTGGGATTCAATATTCGATCTACAGGCCCATATTGACGGTGCAAGTTTCTTGCCTAATGCATAACATTTTATTAAAGCAATAAATGATTTGTGTGGCTCTCGTTTCGTTTAGAATATGCTAGTTCTATTGCTTTAATAAAATGGTAGGTATAACACATGCAAAAAACTTGCATCTTCTAAATGAGCCATAATTCCTAATATTGATATTTAAAAAAATCGGAGTCAATGATACTTTAACCAGGCTATTATCAATTTCTTCAAACGCAATTGTTTGAGTGCCGAAAAAGATACGATGGAACCAAGTTGAAGCGAAGCAGTGTGCAAATGTATGTTTTGGTATAATTTAGGCTTCTGACGTACGCCACTACGTATGAACGTATATGGAATATGAATTGGGAACTAGTCTTTTGTAGTATACCTGTGTGTTACCCACCTGCACTGGGGAGGCATAGGTAAACCAGATGGTTACTAATTAGATGACTGTATAAATTGATAAGTCATTGACCTGGTCACTTAAAACCATAACCTCGTGCTCATAAATCTGGGGATTTCAATACACGCCACAACACAAATGATTCATTTGATTGCGCATTGCTTCACTTCTGATGAATTTAAATGAAAGTGAGAACCTTGTAGAGTGTCTTTATCTTAAGGAAAAAAAACCGCAGGTTATTTGTTGGGCAGTAAAAGAATAAACCATATAAGATGAAGTCAATTCAGTTATTTTCCCATAAAGAACAACAGTTTACCTGACCTGATATTTGTAATCTCATGATAATGACGTGATTAGTTTTCAGTTTAATTGCCAAAGGTCTCGGTCACTACTCTATGCCGTAAAACGTGATCCTCGACCCTTTTGCTCAAGTAGGAAAATTTCTTTGTTGTAGACTGGAGATCGGCTGCTTTATCATCATCATCATCAGGTCTTTTTAGTCTCGACTGCAGGAGCACGCACGTCCCTCTTTGTACTACTAGAGTCACACTTGGCCAGAGAAGGCAGAGGATTTTGCCACTACCGTTTCCACGCTGGCCAGACGTGTTGGAGAGATCCTATTGATGTTCTTATGACTGCTTCATATCCATATGCTTTTAAGAATTAAAATTAAATATAAAATTTAAGGCGCGGCTTACACAACTATATAATATATTACGACGCTGAACTTTTGGAAAAATATACCTTTCTAATTAGACTCACCTATCCATTTTACGTCATGTAAGTATTAAGTACAGTTGCGTGTCGTATAGCTACTGCTAAAAGTTTAGTAGCGTACTCGTAACTTAACCGCCTTTCAAAGTTTGTATTGGTAACCAAAGAGTATAATGTTGATTCTATGCCTAACACGAGACAGGATGTGGCTGCTTAAAGTTTGGGTGTAAACTACACGTAATAATCATTAAAGCTAACATACAAAAGTTGTGTTAACTAAAGTCCAAAGAAGTAATGACAATGAAATTCCAAAAAAAAAACAAACATACCGGTTCATATGACTTAAATCGATTTTGCGGTATTTATAGGTAGTTATCTGGAAAATTCCTCAGAATAACAATTGACATTTTCAGCAGACAAAAGAAACAAATTCAGTAACTAACCCCAAAAATTATTTCTATTACGTATCAAATTTACTGTAAAAAATATAACACATGTGTACTTGTCAGTATTTTCACGTTTCAGTAGCAAAAAGCTAGTATCAGGGTCAAAAACTAATGTAAATGGTTTTAGTTCAGAGCAGACTGAGCGGGGCCGATCGGGTAAGAGCATGAAAACAGATCACCACAAGTGTTCTGTTTACAACAGCCGCCAATCTGCGTGTAGTACGCATTACAAGTGCCGCACTAAAACATACCCATGTATACAAAGTCAAGTTTACGGCCTCCAGTGACCTGCGAAATAAAAAAATATTAAAAATGAATATCGAAGAAGCAATTGAAAAGCTTAAGCTAGAATAATAGGGAGAGAAGGAAAGCAAGCACTCAATGTTGCAATGTAATATGGCTAGGCTAAAGATAAAATAAATGTACTTATATTCTCACACATGGATATTTACTATAGTTTGGTATTTGAATATACTATTCATTTCAGAATCGCCAAAATCTGTAACTGTGACTAATTGTATACATACAATGCCCCCACTTGAGCTTAAATCACCAAATGCTAACCTTTCCTTTGACTTAGACTGTGTATAAAAATATACTGCACCTCAAGTAAATGCCTTGAAACCCTTCGCTAGAGTCATCTCCGATCGGATATTGGCCAGCAATTATTAGACCATGCCAGAGATTCCAGAGCCATGACATCCTTTTACTTACGAACCTCGTTCGCTCCTAATTAACTCTAAATTACAATATATATAATATACTTATCTTAACAGGGATATGAGTAGATTACTTTATTAACTGCTATTACAGTTTCATTACTTATTAAAGTGCAGCACATGTTTAGATACCTTTTCATTGCAAAATTGTGCTTCTTCCATAGATAAATAAATGTACCTCAATAAAACAAAACGGTAGAAATGTTTTCTTTACATTTTCTCTCGATGTTGATTTACGTAATGTAACTTGTTACATGATATCATGAGTTGTAACCGTAACAAAATGTTTTAATGTTTTTGGAGTTTCTCGTTCGCGCATTCTCCCTTTTTCTACATCTAAAAAGTGGAAGTAAGTTCTGTAAGGAAGGCAAGACTGTGTCAAACTTAGATCGCTGTTTTGTAAGCTCTTCTTCTTATTAAAGAGCTCTTGTCTGTGAAGCAACCTATGCCTTCCATCTCTCTGTCCAAAGTCAATTCCTTAACATCCTTGTAGTTTGAAATATTAATATATAAGTTAAGCTTTTAAAGCTATAAAAGATAAAATATAGTGTTGACATTTTAACTTGGTCTTTGAAGACAGGGGTATGTAAACTGAGTCCACATGCCCATCGAGATTATCTATTTACATTGACATATGTAGGTAATATTAACTTCGATATGCCTAAACGAGGTGTTAATTGTGTGACGGGCTGGTCAAAGTCTATTCACCCACTGCTGGCGCCACAGGTGATAAGGAGTTCATATACGTAGGCTCATATCTCATAGGACCCTATTAGGGCCAGTGGGTAATGAGTTTTAAATGGCAACCAATGTGTTAACTTACAGATAAGTTGACTCACGCAGGTGTCATTGGAATGTTTTATTTAGTTATCTCTTTCTCTCTTAGCATTTTCTTATTGGATTTTTTCTTCATTTTGATCTGAGTCATGCGAGCTAACTAACCGCAGATTGGCAGTGAACTTGTTTCATCCGAAGCTGGTATTTATTAAAGCATTATGGACCCGTGAGTCATGAAATCGGTGAGTGTGTGGGAGCTAGGGCTGATGCCTAGCTGAACAAAAAAATTAGATTATTCATCGGACTTCGTTTTGGCTTTGTCGAACTTGGGTAAAGGGCATGAAATCTACAGACTAGCTTTAGTGCAAATAAGGAGATATCTATTTCGCTAAGTACATGTAAGAAAAAATATAGTGTTCTTTTTATTCACATTTTTATAGATATTGAGTAGTTTTGGATTCTGTAGTCTCTATGAAACGATTAAATCGGACTGTAACAACTCTTACTGATCTGACAACAATGGTCTGACCTAGGTTAGATGATTCCTAAGATAACCCAGAGTTAAAGATATACAGCAATGGAAGCCGGAGTGGTGACAGCCCCAGGAGAGCGTGATCTCTATGAATCGACGCAAATATGCGTGAAATATTACACCTTTTGTTTCTGAGAAGACAACGATTTAGAAAGTATACGAACGTAAAGCTTAATAATAATAATTGGTGGCAGTTAAATTATGCAAGTGGTTTCGGTTATGATCACAATGCTTATTGTTCTTGTGTTATTTCGGTTTTTAGCATTCAGAACATATTGTAGCTACGTAAAGTATTGTAGTCAATATTTATCAGCGTCCATAAAATTTTCTATTTACGGTAAATGGTTATTAAACTTTACGGTAAATATTTTATTATCGATTCAGATTGATAGTTGGGCAAAACGGTTTTTAGATTACTATTCTATGACATCTTATGTAAATTGATGGGTATACAAACTTTGCGGGTCACTTTTATTAACAGAAATATATATAAATTGTGTAGATATACAATACCTGGGTATTTAACGATAACCATTAGCTATTAAAACGTTTTTTATGCGTTTTCTTACAATACTACACACTTTAAGGACGTGCCCTTTATTATGGTAAAATTGTCAAAAGTGTACATAGGAGTTCTTTTGATCATATATTCCTATCTCCTTTTTTACATCAATATTAAAAATAAATACTTACTTTAGTATTATTTTCTGGACTTAGAATATACTGGTAAGTAGAATCTATATCATGTCGAAATTAAATGATAGTAGCTATATTTATACATATTGCCCAAACGTTACGTGCATAAAAAGCGCCTGTATAAATTTCTTTTATTCTTAACTTCTTTACCGCCTCTATCATATTAATTGAATTCATAGCACAATACTCTCAGTAAATATGTAAAATAAAGGTGAGTCAGGTCACGTGTAGTCCATTAGTCAGGTAGTTCGTTAGTTGATTGTTGCGCCGTGCGTGTGCTTCCGTTCTCAGGTTCTAATGACCAACTACTTTGACGGGTCATTTAAGGCCTGCGCAGACGAAGGCCCGTTTGCCGTCCCTCAATATTTTCTGTCCCTCAATATATCCCGCACAGTAACATATAACGCACACGAAAGACCGGACAAAATTCCCACGCTTCGGACACAGTATGCCCTTGGACAAAGAAGGACCGGACCAGAAAAAAAGTACGCGGAAGATCCCCAAATTTTTTTACTGACATGACCAGGTGGAGCAACGCACGCGAAGAGCTTTAAATTCCGCTTTAAATTTATACTTTTTATAATTTAAGTCCTCTTTAAATTTATACTTTTCCGGGGACAAATGTCCGTACACATGTAGTCAATACAATGTCCCTTTTAATTAAGTACAAATATTTTAAGAGGTAATTCAGTCCATCATTCCTAACAACTATTCCCAATAAATGTATATCGAAACACGAATATTTTTTATTTTATTTTCCATAGTAATGATATCACGTGACTACTTCGATTAGTATGAGAACCTAAATTTTTTTTTAGGTATTTCGATATACATTCATCAGGAAAATTTGTTCAAAATGATGGACTGAACCACCCCTTAAAATATTTGTACTTCTTCTTATCGAGTGTGTTAGTGACTAACACTAGTGTCAGAGTTTTTAAACCGCCTTAAAGGCCTCTGACATGGTTTAAGGTAACGACCAATGTCAAAGACAGTGACCGGGACCGACGGCTTAACGTGCCCTCCGAAGCACGGATCATCTTACTTATCAGACAATCAGGTGATCAGCCTGCAATGTCCTAACCAAACCAGGACAACAACACAAAGTCGTTGCCCCCGCCGGGAATCGAACCCGCGACCTCCGGGTATGAGCCGAACGCTCTAACCACTACACCACGGAGGCTGCATTTGTACTTAATTAAAAAGGACATTGTACTTTTTTGGCGAATCAGGGATTTTTGTAATCAAAAGTATCTCGTTTGAGGAGGCCTTTACACGAACATCGTGGTCGTGTTGACACCTTGCCCACTGGTTTAATTTATTTTTTCGTGAGTAAACCATTGTCATCCTGTCTGGCCAAAACTCATGGGTTAGGTACGAGTATGTAAATAAAAGGAGTACATATTCCAGTGAAAAGCAGAAAATGATCAAAACATATATTAATCATATTAACATTCACTCAATCACATTTAATACATTAATAATCATATTTTCTGTATTTGTATTTACTGTATTTGTTGATAATTTTCGGGTATATATCGGGGACATATCGGGGACTTATTCTTGCCTTTGTTCCAAACTTTTCTTAAGGCATTTACTCGTATATACTTAACAATTACTTAGTTTAACTTACAATTACAATAACTTTAAATCCAGTACCCAGTATCTCCTGAACGATGATAAAAACCTTCACATTCACAAATATTATATAATCATTTTCGGTTTTGCAATTCAATATTCAATAGAATTCGTCTGTAGTGCATATTGCAGAGGCATTGCATTTGTCGCTGCACTCTACACCGAGAGGGTGACATCTCCCTTCTACATTTGCAGTGGTACAGCAAAGTGAACTCGTAATTTATCGGGTTACCTGGAGTTTACCGAGATTGTCTTGTTTCTCGGGCATTCGTTTCAATTACTGGTCGGAGTAGACTCACGAAGAAAATTCATATTTTTTACCCCCGTGAAAAAGAGGGGTGTTACTAAGTTTGTACTTTTGATCCCTTCACATCTTGAATCTTTTGTACATAAAAAAATAATTTAGCACATTTATTTTAGTCCTCTATCTCATCTTGAATCGAAAATTTCAATATGGTACCTCAAACAGTTATTGATATTATAACGTTTATAAAACCAAAAAAATATAATTGATTGACTCATCCATGATCAAAATACCTACTTCCATATGACTTGGAAAGGTGATATTTGGCATCTTGGTAGACTATTCCACGTATACAAGAAAAACTTAAAAAACAGTGAATTTCGTAGATTTTTCAAATCTACGAAATTCACTGTTTTTTAAGTTTTCCTAATTGGTAATGCCAAAGAGCAATACGCGCGCGCTCTGCGCGAACTACTCAAATTCTCAATCAAGGGTAATGCAATAAACGTAAATTATGAGACATTTTTATTGAAGCATTATATATCTATTATAATCCTGAAAAGAATTAAAGATAATCAGGTTAAAGACAGGTTCATAATTCTAACTACCATTCCTGTTATACGATACATCACGTCTTATCAAACAATAATCCATAAAAATTAAGGTGTTTACATATTATGCATTTGGGTCAAAGCGTTATTATCTATTTATTTAATCAATGACCCTAAATATTACCCGTCAAAGTAATGGAGTGGGTAACACAACTAGCAACAATTTAAATTCATTATACTTGTTTAACTGGAAGCATTCGTTAGTTAGAGCTGGTGCTCACAAATGCAGTTGGCGCCGTGGAAACGTGGGAAAATTATGACTAACTTCATTTTTAACCACCTACAAAAAAGAGAGGTGTTTGACTCTAATGTCTGTCGAGTATTATAAGTTTAACGCATATATCTGTCTGTCTGTTTGCGGCGTCGTAGCGCTCGAACGGATGAACCAATTTCGATATGGTATTTTCACGTAAAAGCAAATTTCCTTGCGGTGGTTCTTAGATATCTTTGATGAAAATCTATATTATTCAAACAATTATATTACTCAAAGAGTGTAATTTGTCCCTATATATTTATTTATGTATCGTTTTCTCTTATTGCTATTATTAACCGTAGGTGTATAACTGGCTCAAATGCATTTTAGTGGCGCCAAGTTGCCGACGCCCAGCATTCCAGTACGCTGGAAATATTGTGGAGACTTCCGGAGATACGCCCGTGTATGTAGCACTGTAGTCCCATATAGAGACTATAGAACAAGCCTCGCCGTTTCTAACGCGGGTTAAAAGACTACAAATGCACATGCACGTGGTACACTTGAAAGTTTTGCTATATATGTAATACAATAAGTTCGTTTCTTATTTTAAATTTTCTATTTTGCTTGTTCCAATTGGTAAACTTCTGATTGCCTGCGAATGGCATTTGCCTAGACTCACTAGACTCTCTGTAAAATTATTTTTACTTGTCTATTATAAAAAAACCGTTTCGTATTTTTTTTGTACTCGGGCGTTAAGCTTATACTGTAGTTAGGTACCTGCTTAACGATTAATTAGTAACTTTTTATTTTAAAATTGAGTATTTATATTATATTGGAGACTATCTCGATAATCATCAATAATTTTAACAGTGACATTACCAAACATTTATATAAATTAAATATTCTTAAGTTATACTTCTGTGCTTTCGGTGTTTCGCTTAGTGACACGCCTAATGACTGATTTTCTCGATTAATTAGGGACAGCTTTTCAAAGTAGGTAAGTATTTGTGTGTTTAGTTAGTTAAGGAAAAGTGGCTTCAAAGCTAATCGAAATTAATTATAAAAATATCTGATTAGAGTACATTTCGTTAATTTACTAATTACTGCTATTTTGAAGTGGTGTGAAGGTGGCGTACAGATATTTGAAAACAAGTGAGAACGAGGATAATCATAATCATCACATCAGCCATAGGAAGTCCACTGCTGGGCTGGATATAAATAAAATAAATATATATGGACAATTTACACTGATTGAGCTAGCCCCAAAGTAAGTTTGAGTCTTGTGTTCCTATGGGATACTAACTCAACGATACTATATTTTATAACAAATACATAATATAGATAAACACCCAGGAGGACATAGGATAGAAGGACATAGGCCTAACTCAAGGATGAAGACGCTGTTTTTAAAATATGAATTATCCAGTAGTCGCGTACCTACAACTACTGTGGCAGGTAGCACGGGGATGTTAAGTTTAAATTCAAGACAAAAACTGGCGTCAATAGCAATCCTAATGGAGACATTATAAATACCTGGTTCCGGAGCTCGCATGTCGGCAGGAACTGATCTCCATACGAAATGATCTTATTCCGGCCCACTACCGCGCTTCACAGGAAACAAGCGCCTCAAAAGCTTCGTGATCAATGGATTATGTTTATGTAAATAGACCTAAATCGTTACAATGACGAGAATTTCCGCCGTTTATTCCTAAATCAAATTTTCAGTGGCTGTTCGAAATTACTGTTTAGGAGGAGTGTGGAATTAAGTAATCTTAAGACTTTTCTTTCGAATATTGCTTAAACAGAAATTACTTATAGATAAATAATAGCTACTACTACTTATTTATTTCAATCAATAAATTTGAGAACTAGGTTCTTGGTGGTGAAGTATTTTTTATGTCTCCCCATTTTGGATCGCAGTAATTTAGATTATAGATTCTTTTTACAAAAATTATACAATCGATGTTGACAGAAGTAGGAAGCTACAGTACGTTATCGTATAATTAGTATAGTAGGTAGCATTTCAATCTATTTTAATTCACATTACATCTTCGTATGTACGGTAGTAATTGTTACATCAGCAATATATCTTTATTAAAAGATCATTAGCGGAATGCTTTTTGCAATAGTTCCAATTAACGGATACCGCGCTACTATTCAGACTTATGGCGTATTATCTTGTCTAATACTCAGATATAGAAAAATATACGTGCCTCTCATATAATAATACAGTTGATGATGCAAGAAAGAGATATACAATTAGACAATCAGTCCATGCTTTAATTAACTGTGTAAGTTTTTGTCGCATGTAAACAATAGGCTATCTCTTGCCAAGCGGGAGACACATCTGGGTGCTCCAGTTTCCCACGATCTTCTGTGATCCAAAACGAAACCTTGGGTGATATCGTTATTAATTTAGATAACGCTGCGATTACATATCGAGGGTTACTCAAGAAGGTTAGGATTAGAACTTAAACTTAATGCTATATTACATTACCTTGAAAAAGTTGATGTAAAATTTATCATTATTTATGAAAGTACCACAGTTGTGCGACAAACCGTTGCCTGACCGACCTATGACCGACATAACATTTGATCGGTACTATTGCTCGGCATCAGTTTCGTTGAATAATTTAAATGTAAAAGCAGGAAATAGAGTATAGGTATAAATGATCCCGTGTTGATAAATATGATCTGGGCCGATTGGAGATGGTCCGTGTAAGCTGGCGGCGCCTTCCTGGCTGGAATCATGCCGACTTTAGGATGATATGATAACACAGAATAATAAATAAAACTATCGTAATAATAACAGCTCTTTGGAATATGTGTTTATAAGCTGTTTTGTTCGAGGCGTTTAAAGCTACAAACTTGAACAAGTCAACAAAACTACCCGTAATAAACCACACTTTTTTACGGGGTAAAAACTATCCAACACAATCAATATCAAACAAATTTTCCTGAAAAATAAGAGAGCTTTCTGCAATTTTTGCCTATTTGAGAAACAAGTAAACAAATGCTTATATACTTATTAGTAAGTTTCATATATTAACAATTAGTATTAATGGGATAATATGAAGTAGAATTGGAGAAAAAATAATAAACTTTAAAATTATCGTGGTAAACCAGCCCAGGATTAAAAGATGCATATCACGAGCTTTAAGTTAAAAAAAAAACTATATATATCTTTTTTATTTATATAAATGGAAAAAGTGATTGACTGGTGTATTAATGCACAGAACAAACGCTAGGTCTAGAGATTCCAAAGGCACACAGGTTGCTTATAAGGTCTGAGTCCTAAGTTTGTATGGAGAAATAGGTTCGAATAAAATGGTCTAAACCACTTTGTTATATTTTATAAGAATTCAAAAATATTAACATAATAATTCTTCTTTATCGATATAACAAAATTAATAACGTAAAAACCAATTAAAAACAGTGGTAAAATATGAGATTGTCAAAAATTGCACCACGCGAGCGAGGCCGTAGGCTTCAGCTAGTACCTAGGGAATATAAATTATAGGAAGTTAGAATACTTCGGCCATATAAACACATTTTTTCAGAGAAATAAGAGTCTTCACACATCTGGTGTAGAAAGGTACATTGTCAGGAATGACATTCCTAATAAAAATGCGTTCGCGATTGCTCTTATGTAACACGGTACTTGGAAGAACCCTTCAATTTTGATGTAATTCGACATCAAAACGACGTCGTTTCGTAATACGAGCTTATCGTGATGAGGTAGAGCCTAAATAAGTACATTTATTAACGTTCTTATTTTATTTCCTAATCCTAAAAGCATTGAGGATTTTACAAGAACAAGCCGATAAAAACTAGTGAAACTCAACTACATCTACGTGATGATTCAGATTAGTATACAAATCCTGATTCAAAGTTTGTAATTTTTTTTTTATCTGAGGATAGGAGGAGACATGACTATGAATCTACATATATTCTAGAGATTCCTCAAATAACCATGATGACTATGGTATTGCACATTTACAATGTACAGTCAGCATCAGACCGCAGACCTCCTCTATCTATATTTTGAATTTGCTCTTAAACTGAAAATAATTAAAATGAAAATATATTAAAAAAGACTTCATTAAAATCTCTCTGTATACAAATTATTTTCAGTTTATGAGAAAATTCAAGACGTAAGTGGATGAGGAATCAGGCATCTTTGATGAAGTTTGTACTCACTCTATTTTTTAGATAAGTATATTTCCTCCATAACGTTTTAACCACGTATACAAAACTAAATTATTATGTTACGAATGCATGTTAACAACTAATAAAGATGTAACAATATTAGAATTAAAATTTTGAAACACGAGTTTAACAACAACTTTGATCTAAAAAAAATACAAAAAGCAGTTTCCAGTAGGTAGCGCTGTGAACGTTTTTTTACTAAGTAGTTATAACAGTACGACGGAACCATGACGAACGATGACTAATATGAACATTAGTCGGTTTAAGAATCTATTAACGGTACTAGCCCGAACTCGAGCGATCTCATAAATTCAACCAAATTTATGGACACTTACTATTTGCATAGATGTAACATCCATTACAGTATGGCCAGCAGCTGCCGATATATTTCAACTTCGATGTCACATATTTAACTTAGATAAGAAAATAAAAGTCTGTTATGTTCTCTTTGGAAACTTGTGAAGATTTTAGAAAAGCGGTGTTTTGGCAAGATTTTAATTAAATTCCAATAATGAAAATCTTGCTATCATTCCTTATAACCACTTAATCTAATAGAACTATTTCGCAGATTTGATATATTATACCGTAATCTATATACATATAATAAAACAGTAAAAAAAGTGTGTCTGTACATTAAATATATTTCCAAAAAAAATATTGGGGGCGATGGAAACGTAATAATAGAGTAAGAATTTAAAAAAAAATGTCTGTCTGTTTGTCTGTTTGTCTGTTTGTCTGTTTGTCCGTTTGTCTGTTTGTACACGCTAATCTCCGGAAATACTGGACGGATTCGAATGAAACTTTTTTGTTATATAGCTATTAAGTCTGGGCAACATATAGGGTATAAATGATTTTGGAAAATGGAACGCCTGATGCAGAACCATAATGTCCAGCTAAACTATAAGAGATATAAAAATGCCGCCTTAGTAAAAGTTGTTCAGCCTGATGAGCATTTTCCAGAGACATAAAGTCCACGCGAACGAAGTTGCGGGCTTCGGCTAGTGTATAATAAGTAGTAATATTTTGTAATGATAGTATTGATTTTTTGCGCCGCATAATTTCCTCTGTTTATCCCTATGGTTGACTGAGAGAAAATGTTCTAAGCATTAAGTCGGCCATTTGTTAAAATCTTAACCGTCTTATTATAAAAACAGGATTAACTTTGTTACTAGGTTTAAACCATTAACCACCCGAATAAAGTTGACATTGACGGATAAGTTAGTTACACTTTACAAATTATAATAAAATGGTAAAAGTTCTTTGGAACAATAAAGTATTTTCCGAAATTAAGCATGCTTTTGAATTGCATTTATAATTTAGTTGAAAAATTATGAAATAAACTTCAGGTGGTGTAAAAAAACAGGCGAGTAAATTAAGGTACATAATAATTTTATATCCTTGGGTATGTACCTAACCTTGTTAGAGAAAGTGGTTCTGCTGACAGAAGTAAATGAAATAAAAGTTTTAAAATGGTACCTACATGTTACACACCTGGTAAAACATAAAATTCGGTATATACGTCTACTGTATACTAGTGCGTTAAAGTAAAACAGCGATGCATTAGATTGTTGTTCCATAATTTTGAAAATGATTACGACGCAAATGAACGTGCTGCGTCTCGTTTCTTTTATATTAAAAGAAAAGAGATGAACTACATTCGTTGACGTTCGTTTGGTTTGGCCCGGTGTGTACGCAGCGTAATACAATCCCCATTGTCGTGAACGTGAACGTGAAAATTGTTAATTATGTAAAAGAAATCCTGGCATAATTTCGAGTCAATTAAACCTAACTGAATTTCCCAGCAGAGTTTCAGCGGCGCAATTTCGCAGGTGTGTCCGCCAATCAGATTTGTCGACCTAACACCCACCCACACGCTGCGTAACAGAATAAATGAATTAATTTTCGTAACTCACTCTGTTTACAGTTTTTTCAAAGCCACGCCTGCTTTGACACTGAGCTTGTAGTCATTAGCGAAAGTGGTCACTACACGGTGACGCGTGGTGAGACTGCCTCATGACGTAGATGGGTGACGTGGCCTGTCATCTCGCTAATTAAATCGAACTGCGTGAAGTAGGTACCTTAAGAGTAGTCTAGTCATTGTATAGTATGAGTAGTTGATGTTTAAAGTGAGTAAAGTGAGTGAAAGCGAACGATATAAGTAGTTGTTAACGTATCTTATATTTTGTTTAAAATATTATTTAGTATAATTATATTCACGTTATATATTACTATTCATTTATGTACTAATAAGAACTTGCCTTGAGTCTGCCTTGAACCTCACTAAAAACACACCGTGCATGTATTGCAAAAACGAAAACACATCTATGTTTTTCATATTATAAATGCGAAAGTTTGTATGGATGATTGTTTCGCTTTCAGGCCAAAATGGTTAAACGGATTGGAATGAAACCTATCATGTCAGTTTACTAGAGCATACTTTTATCCCGGGAATTGTCAAATATTTGAATTCTTAAGGGCAACGCCGCGGGCATGAGCTAGTCCTAAAAATCGCACTAAAGACAACAGAAATTATCGAGTACAGACAGCAAGCATGCTTGGTCACAAAAATTGTTTATGTACATATGTGACATACAATGGTATGTACCATTATATACCGCCTATTGTATTCATTTAATGCAAAATAATTTCTTTGTTACTTTTCTCTTTTAGTGTACTATAAAGAGTTATATATCTAATGGTTTTACCTTACAATAGTTTTGAGGGTAGTCCGTTCCTGTCTCTAATACTTAGTATTTTTAACGATACTTAATAAATAATAAAGGTCCCGTTGGAAAATACATTAAAATTAAAAGCTTGATGTGTGTATCCGTCAAATTGCCGTCGATAAACAACAAATAGTAAACATAGGCTCTCACGTGGACCTTTCCCGTGGAGCTTCAATTACGACATTAATTACATCCAAAATGCAACGTACACGTTTATACCATAACTATGGGCGTAGTCAGAGCTTGGTACTAATATTTATTCTGTGGTAAGATTTCAAAATTTAAATGTTCATTCAGTAATTGTACAGGCAACAGACCTGTAAAGTGTAAAGGCATTTTTCACGTCAATATGTAATTATTAAGGTGCGGACGGGGCCTGACGAGCCCGGGTGGCAAGGTTCTGTTTGTGGTATGTACAGCTGAAGGCTCGCAATCTAAGGCCCGTAATCCAGGGCTCAGGATAAGAGCTCCTTTTTTACTCAATATTATTCGTAACTACGCCTAATAATATGAATTTTAAAAAATTCTATAAGTACTTACCTACTAAAATAATCTTCGGCGTAATCTTATCAGCAGTGGTCGTTCCGAAACGCTAGTAATATTTAAAAAAAAAACTTCAATAAGAGATAAATTTATCCTAAATTGAATAAAAAAATAATTTTTACTTTGACTACTGTTTAATTTAGTGATCAGATACGAAATCTCAATGGTTTTTAAGGATGGTCAATTTTAAGGGGACGTTTCCCACCCTTGCTCTGCCTAGTTACGCCTATGACAACGACCTTCAGATAATAACAAATGTGTATGTGGCAACACTGCAACCGGCGCGTCAAATCGCCGACATTCCGGATTCCCGCGGACCGTTACGATACCCGGACGCGCTCGCGCTTGCGCAACGGAACGCATCGCATTCGCCGGTTATGTAACTTCTTGCACCGGCATCCCACAC
Source organism: Acrobasis consociella (assembly GCA_963555685.1). Classification (NCBI taxonomy): domain Eukaryota; kingdom Metazoa; phylum Arthropoda; class Insecta; order Lepidoptera; family Pyralidae; genus Acrobasis; species Acrobasis consociella. The sequence goes on from OY743115.1 coordinate 13,249,767, forward strand.
TATGTGATTAGAGGGATGACTGACTACTCTGTGGCTTGAACTAAAGGTAAAGTAGAACTGGATTGGTGACGCAGATCCAAGGCAGGAGTATACTTTGGTAAACTAGTATCTAACCAGCAATTTTCACCAAATAACGATGGAGATGAAAATTGCTGGAAATAAATGGAAGCTATTATTATGTGTGGCTCGGCTGTGGGTTTAGGGGATAATGAGGTGCAGATGAAGAAATTCTTTATTTTTTGTCGGAAGCAGCACGTAAGTATATAGCTTGAGCATAGATTTCCAATTTCTATAGGTCTATGAGTTTGAGTAAAATTTGAAAAATTATGCTAAATATACATAAGTGTGTTTATATAGGTACATAAGATATTTTGGAAGAGCATAATTCTAGATAGACTTATTTGCAGCAGTGACATGCGTTTAACAGTTACTTGAAAATCTTAGGCGATCTAAACAAAATGTATGCATTTTTCGTCAAAGGAAACGCATAGTGTGCACTGAGCAGCCGCATGCGCATCGCTGGTTTCCGAGGCGGCCTCCACCGGCCTTGACAATGTCGTCGCGGGCGCGTAGACATGCGCCTTTCTTACTCTCTACAATGAACTAACATTTGCATGGAGGTGACATAAGACCAATAAAGAAATTGAGTTAAATTTAGACGTATTTAGCTGGTAGTTGCTCAGGTGAGTGTGCAGCCTGGAACACGCTATAATGCGAACAAGATTTATGATCAAGGGTAATGGTAAAAGAAGGACACCTCAGACCTATTTATAGATTTGTGAAGAACACCATTGAATGTCCAACAATTAAGATGTTCTGTAAAACCAAAGTTGCAAAATGATTTAAAATATTCTAGAATTAAGCTGTTAAAAATAAGTTCTGTTACGCAAAATTAATCTTTAAAGAGATATTGAATTATATACTATGATTATATTGGATTCTACGCAAGTTGAACGTAATATTTATCTATGAACTATTAGTAATTAATTTGGCAATGTTTTTGGTTTACCAATTGCCACCTCTCACCGTTTGAGTCTTTGGACTTTTTCTACATTGAAAAGGGATAAAAACTTTATTGCCGTACTCGGTGCGAACAAGTTTGTAAACAGTGGATCGGCCGTCCGAAGAATGCGTACAATTTTACTAGTGTTTTTATTTCTTCGGATGACATTCCAGCTTGATGTGAGCTATGTGTCTATTAAAGATATATTATCATACGGACATTTTGAGGAAGAATTCAAGATTAAATTTAAATCCATATCACCTCTAATATTTTCTGGGGAAAGCTTAAACTTCATATAATTATACAATGTCCTTTTTAATTAAGTACAAATATTTTAAGGGGTGATTCAGTCCATCATATGGAACAACTTTTCCCAATAAATGTATATCGAAATACGAAAAGAAAATTTTCATTTTTCATAGTAATGATATCACGTGACTACTTCGATTTGTATGAAAACCGAAAAAAAATTTTTCGTATTTCGATATACATTTATTGGGAAAAGTTGTTCAAAATGATGGACTGAATCACCCCTTAAAATATTTGTACTTAATAAAAAAGGATATTGTATATGAAAGCTTTATTGTATGTAGCATAGGCTTTTATTTTTTATTATTTGTACGAGCAAAAAAAGTTCTTAGAGTCTACTCTGTTTGTTTGCACTTATTATGCGCTAATGAAACGGAAACTTTACTATTATAGGTATAAGGTCTTTCAATAATAATCTAGAAACCCGTTTCTGAAATATTTGGTTTTATAGTGCAAATTTTTATTAAAGTCAAGTGTCCCTCTTTCTATCTACTAAAGGGTTGTATATGGACACGTAAGAAAATATAACGAAATTGGAGAAAAACTATCAGAGCTAAGTAGGGCTTACAAATTAGAGAGTTATATGCGACTTATACGGAAAGTTTCATACAAATTCAATAGAAAATAAGTTTTTACATGTTTTTGTCTCATGAACTCAAAGTCGGCATTTGCAACTACAGAACCATACCTACACTGCACGTGACCCGACACGCGCTTGGTCGGTTATTTAGCTTAGGCCTCGTTTAGGTCTTTTGCTTATTTTATCTTATGTATATTTATAAACAAAAATCTCCCTAACATTCACACTTTATAAATCGACCTTAGCCAACTTAAAAAATCACTTTGTAAAAAGAACTTGCTTCGCATTTATCTCCACGTTTACGACACAGAAATAAATTATATTATCTGAGTAACTCAATAAATTCTGATCGGTAACGGTATGAGAGTAATGAATGCATCATGCGTCTTAGTGAAGAAATCATTGGAAGAAATAAATATTTTAATGTAACGTTATGTCATCGGTGGCGCCAAATGCAAAGTGGAAATGTCAAGGTGAACCGCATCACGGAGTAACTTCATTGTTCACCAAAGGTACAATTGGTTTCGTAAAACTTTTCAATTCAATGTTATCCTGTCATATTTTTTAAATACAAGCAAAAGTACAAGCACATTCCTAACTTAAATACACCTTATTAATGTTGCTAATTCTTACATGTAAAGAAAGACAGATACGATGTATTGTAAAATATTCTATTATATTGTTCTATATAATTGAATAACGAAAAAAGATAATGTTTATATCACAACTCACTTCTAGATTTCTCTCAAGCTCATTATCCTATATACATATATTTTATTTTATCTCTAGTGAAGAAGACCCAACAAAAATTTATTGTTGCTTTTGAGATCAATTTCATTATTTTAAATATGTTTGACTTTGGAACTAAAACGACCGTTCTACGATTTTTCCATGGACTCCTAACATTGGTCAAATATTTTCGTCTCACCTGGCTGATTAGATTGATTTCTCTGTACTCCGCTCTATAATGACTCTTTGCTTTTCTGAAAAGGGCGTTAGCCCTTGTGACACAATCTACTGACTTATAACGGGTACAAGAAGTGACCCAAAAACAATGCCGCCTTCAAAGGTAAAAGACGTTCAAGACAGAGGAATCTAGATCAGATGTAATGCTTTTAAACACGGCCAATTAAATTGAAAACGAGCTAAGACACTGACAGTTGCGAAGATTTATAGATTAGCTAAAGATGTATTACTCTTGTATCCAGAACCTCAGACCTTCTTTCTTTTAATACTGATGACAGATTTTTCGAGGTGCTTAAAGTCATCCGACTTCAGTATACACACCAGTGAACGCGTTCAGGTTTCTTTGCGATCATCATCATCAGGTCCTTACAGTCTCCACTGCGGGAGCACGACGAACTATGTACTGCTAGAGCCATATTTGGTCAGAGCAGCCAGATGATTCTTTGCGATGATTTTCTTCATTAGAAACAATTGACGGTAGTTGGAAATGACCTGAATTTGTGCTGACGTACGTCAGAGCAGCCAGATGATTCTTTGCGAAGATTTTCTTCATTAGAAACAATTGACGGTAGTTGGAAATGACCTGAATTTGTGCTGACGTACGTCAGAGCAGCCAGATGATTCTTTGCGAAGATTTTCTTCATTAGAAACAATTGCTGACGTACGTCAGCACAAATTCAGGTCATTTCCAACTACCGTCAAGAGGTACAAGTTGTGCCTGTGAGGATCCAACTCGGGCCTCACGGACGTAAAGCCATTGCCTAAACCGCTTAGTCACCACCGCTTCAACCTAGTGGTTTAGAAGTAAGAATAACTCTTTTTACTTGAGAGAGCCATTGCTTTCCCTTAAAAAAGTAGCATTTGAAGTGCGTTATGAACCCATAGGAAAGAGAATGATTGATCTTAATAATCTGAAAATTTTACTCTATAGCTAATTTATTGTCGTCGTTAGTAAATAATACGCAAGAATTGTTTACTTTCGACATATGAATACTTTATTTAAAATATACCTACTTACTCGATCATCATATTCACAATTTCCTCCGCAGTTCTCTCACAGACATCTTTTCGCCTAAGTTTTGTGTAGCCAAAACGGATAATCCTAAACTTTTTAAATCTCTTGGGAAATCTTTCTCCACTACAATTGGATTCATACCAGAGGATACAATTGGAAACGCCTGCTTTAGGCCCGTGGCTTGTTTAACTTTTGTTGTTCGCAATAAGGGAAAATACGATGTACCGCTGACTTTGGATAAATTAAGTTTCGTTTAAAGGATGACAAAGTCTATTAATTAACCCAAAGTGACTTTGTGGGTTTTGTTGATTTTATCAGGTTAATATAACCTTTTACAGGTATTTTGTAACTTTTAGAGATTTGAATGATATTAAGGGTTTCAAAGAGAAATGTCGAAATCAAGGTAATTGTCTATTAAACTTATCTGTAAAATAATGGTAATGTATTAGTATGTGTGTATTGAAAATAATTAGTACTTATGCGTGTAAATCAGTGGAACACAAAATTGACCCTTATTTAACAAAGTAAAAACACTTTAGACCCCCATATATATCAAATATTTATGACAATATGGCAAAAAATGGGGAATATACCAATAACAATGAAAATTAAAAGATAGTTAAAATCTACTACTGAATTTTTTTAGCAGGATAATTATTGTATTGTATGGGAGGCAAATTAAAAATTTAAAAAAACTCGAGGTTTAACGCGAACATCAGTGCTGTGTACTAGCAAAACCAAATAAACCATCGTATGGTTTACTCGTTAGATTTAAAAACCTGAAGTCTGCTACTGACCAATAAATTTGCATGTATTTGTATACTTTGAGTCGTAACATCGGATTGTTTTATTGGAGAGCCGCCAAAAAGCTACCAATATACATAAAGATGAAGTGCCCGTACTCTTCGCTGGTTACGTACGCTAATGTGGGCTTTGAAGTTGAACTTATCATTTGTGTTTAACTGAGTAGTTATACACGTGACGTGAGTACATCACGTGACTGACTTATACATGTTGATGAAATAAGTAGATATATGTTTCTCTCCCTCTCTCATATCAGCGATAGCTAGTTGCATCCTCAGCTGTAATGCAGCGAAGCACGGGGTCTGCTTGCTGCTTTTTCTTCTCCAATTCTCACTGTCTTGAGCATCCTTGGTTGTAAGACGATTGGCACGCATATCAAATCATAGATATATGTATGTCCGGATTAACCATATTGGCACCCCTAGGCAATGCATTTCTGGAGGCCTCCAGAGCTGGATTTACTCATATCAAGTTTGATTGGCTTTAGTTTAGACTTTAAACTTAGATTGCAGGAAAGACTATCCTTTGCCAGCTATTCGTGCGATTCTTTCAACCGGAACTCTTATTGGTTATATTATACCATTACTTTAATCTTAAGGTTACCGGTGTAAAAGTCCTACTCGTATTTAGAGGTCTAAAGATCTAACTATGCTACTTCAAGTTAGTTTATTTTACGACAAAATTAAAAACACATTTATATGTTTCGTTTATTTTTGTAAATTTTGCCAGTGTTCATACATAGTACCTTGCGTACATAGCAATAAAATAGCTACAATATCATCATGTTTATTTTAATGTTATTGCGCTGTAATCGATTGAGTTCCACGAATCGATTCATTGATTCGGGTCGATGGTATGGATTCGAGATGTATCGGTTATCGGATGGATCGAAGGTCGACGATCGCCGCGTCTGGAGTTCTGGACAGCGTGTCTACTCGTAGCTACGTTTTATCTCCTGGGTTAGGGCTTTGACACACTTTATTTCAGTGTTTTTTTTATATACACGAGTATATTTACCTATATTATACTATACAATACAATACAAAAAACTTTAATGCACCAAAAGAACCTAACAATTTTGGAACACTTCTTAAATAGCAACATGTAAAGGGGTACAAGAGGCGGCCTTATCGTCGAAGCAATCTGTTACGGGCAACCAAAAATATTAAAAACCAAAAATTATGTAAGTAGTATATATTTTTTAATAACTTAAACCAGAAAAAAACAAAACAGCTTCAATAACCAATTATCTAGGTTCTGATGACTGCGGCTTTTCTCTTTCTGGGGTAGACAAAGCTAAAAGGTAAAGAGTTAGCAAGGCCTATGGGAGGCAAACGGGATTCTGAAATAGTGGCAGGTTGCTAGCGTACATGGTATTTTTTAATTAACCTTTACTGGGCTGGGCAAAGGTCTAGAAAAAGCCGCGGATACCCAAAAACGGACGACGTCACAGTGGTAGGCCTAGAAAGCGCGATGACTTTGACGCTTTCCAGCGTAACGGTCAAAAGCAGCTCTGGATAAATATAAAGGAGGAAAATGGGGGAGGTAGGTACTTAGGTACTCTATTCTAAGGGATTCAAATTTTAATAGAGACAGATTGCGAGCCTGAAGCTAGGTATTTTGAAGGATTCTCAAATTTCCCCATATACCCTTGATAATGATAATGATCTGCGCGGTTAGACATAAAAGCAATGATTTTCATTTGGCCGGTATGGCATTGACCCCAGCAAGAAAATCATCTAAATTGTTCTCACAAGTATGAATACTTTTCTGTTGATTTGAATGTATGTCAAATCTCCTACTTAAAAAATCTTGATGCATTGCTGCACTATTGCTTCAACATCATAAAAGGAGTTGTCAATTTTTTACAACATTTCGCTTTAATATACCTATGTAATTATTTACGTAAGAAGGAATATTTCAGTGCAGATAAGTAGATACTTGCACTTACCTATTCAACGTAGAGGGGACATACCCGTAATAAATCAAACCACGGGCTATACTAGGTCACTGTAGCATAATCAAATAAAATAACAGTTAAAACTACAAAAAAATCCCATACAAATTGCCCCGGCGGCTGCACAGTTTAGTATGGAAATCCTACTACTTGTTTTTGTTCTTGTACTGTTATTTTAATTCCATGATAATATAGCGACAAAAAATTGTAATACGCAAAAAGTATCGTATGAATTCCAACTTGGACATTAAAATAAACAATAACACCGTTATCATTCGATTAGATGTGTTACACATGGTTTCTTGCGTCAGACTCGGTGGAAGGAAAACTTCCACGCTAGTTGATTACTGTTTGTTTTATCATAATACAGTACAAGTAAGATTTGGCAAAATGCCGGACTGAACGAACCTCTTCATTTTGTTTCTGGCAGCCAAATAAGTAGTATGTTGCGGCAGTAAAAAGTTCGAAATCTAAAGTCCAAATAGCTACTTTAAATTTACGAATAACTAAGATAGGTACGTTTTAAAGTAAATTTATTCATTCAATTCTTTTCAATACACAGATTTTTAATATTGGTATACAGTCTTCGAGGCTTATAAGCTCAGCTTTGCGTTAGTGTGAGTGAGCGCCGAAAGTAAAGTCAGTCAAATTTCACTTACAATCCATGAAGAAAACGAAGGCGGAAAAGGACCCGCGAGGGTCGTGCCGTGCCTCAGGCCGATGTCTCAAAATGCTTGAGGGCTGTAAAGGTTAAAAAGAAAAATCGCATATATCAACAGCTCCAATACTGCAAATGGCTTTGCGGTTATCACTACTTTGATTCCTTTTTTCACCCATTCCCTATCACGGTAAATGTGGATAGTCCTAGGACGTTTGTAAGATTTTAGCGGGATTCTATGTATGTAGGTACACTAGCATACTTAATCTAAGTTTTCCAGCAGGTCAGGCTGGCATCCGCTCGTTCATGCATGTCTTATCTCAGTGTGTGTCGATGGTTAATATGGTTATTGTGTTACTCCGGAACAGAGATAGCCGGCAGTGTTGCATACGACGCATTGTAATGTCTAAAATGCAGTGTATTCGACTCGGATTGCAGATTTCCATGGCTTGTCTGGAATCCACGTGGATTATCAGAAATATACATAGGCAAGTATATTGCAATAGATGTAAAAATTAGATAATCGAAAATAAACTATATCACCGTTTGTAAAGAGTACCCCAATGACATAACAGAGTAGACGGACAGACAGACAGACAGACAGACAGCGGAGTCTCAGTAGGTCCCGTTGGCACCTTTTGGGTAAAACCCTAAAAACAAACCTTTGATAAGACTATATTAAAATGTATTTACTTTACTCATCAGTTTTATAAATATGCAAATTAACTAAAACGCCCTTCAGTCTCCACAAATAGACTCTCATAAATGGATACTTTAGGTCTCTTATTATTTATTTGGGTCAAGATTCGCCTTATGTCCTCCGAAGGAACGCTGTGTAATCTGATTCTTCAATCGTGTTTTGATATACGTAAATCGATTGAAACAGAATCTGTTTGTGTATACTTAAGACTTTGGAGGCGTTTTAGCGGAAATGAGAAAATTAATGGAAGAATACGCAATTTTGTTTCGTACAAATAAAATTGAATGAAGCTTTCAACAGAAATATACTTATTTCGGTATTATTTGTATAATATTTCGGTTTTAAAAATGGCTTTGTCGTCTGATATTTTTAGCTGGACTGCTGGACAGCTTTATCTCACAATATTTATGTGTAAGTATGTCTATAAAAGCAAAAAATAGATTTTGCAGCCAAAAAGACGATAATTAACCTAAAGACTTAAGGAAACCTTACCAAAGTTTAAAGAAAGGAAACAGAAAAATACTTATCTAGATCATTCAAAGATTACGACATGAATTATTCTTGGACATTCTTATATACAAAATGGATGGCAGGAGATTATTGAAAAATTGAAAACATCGAAAAGATAAATAATACAAATTTATGTAAAAATACTTTTAGTGGTATATTTCAATAATATATGTAGTTTAGTATGTGCAATATTTAAGTATATCAACAACACAAATAAAATATCGATGAAGTACCTCAAGCTCTATCGTATCCCAATCGCAGCTGACACAGGCGTCGCATAAATATCGTTTTTGAATTCACCTCTCGATTCCAGCAGATATTTATTACGACCGCTAGGTGGAGGTAAACGATCTTTGTTTTCGCAAATATGTCAAAATGGGGGCAACCCGGTCGATGCGAATGTTGTTTCTATCTTTTATCAATTTGTTATACCGACGAAGGCGCTAGTTGGTCCTAGTTAAGAAAATGAGTCTGACATTTAGATTCGAGGCGTGGTATCTCTTAATGTTTGTTGTAATGCATCTAGGTGTATCTATTCTGGTAAGAAAAATATTAGTAGATAACAGGTATATAAGACAAAAACGTAAGACAATGAGTGGTCCTTTAATAATTAAACGGCCAGGCCACACATTTTGACTAAAGTGTTTGTTTATTTGTTGGTTATAACTTTATTGTACCAAAAAACGAAATAAAATACAAAAAATTCGAAAGAGCAAATATACAAAGGCGGACTTATCCTATGTAAGGATCTCTTCCAGCCAACCTGTGAAAGATTGAGAGGACATTTACTCAATTAAAAGGTAGAAGTAGGTACAGTGTAGTAGGGTTTCTAGAGAATGTTTGACTAGAATTCACGCAGAACGCTATAAGCTTTGATGAGAGTTACGAGCTTGGCTCTCCATGAGATCTGATAGCATTTTTAGTGTTAGCAATATACACATACTCGTCAAATTAAAACTATAAAATAAAGAACAAGATGGTGCAGACAGAAGGAGGCTTATGCCCAACAGTGGGTCCCTTATAGCTGACGATGATGATGATGGTGATAGAATAAAAAAACAAAACATTTTGTTTAAATAAAAATTATATTTAAGGTAATTAATAACCCGATAGTGCTGTAAATACCAACAATCATATTACTTTGTGATCTACCAATCACGAAATTTTATTGCCACTGGCCCAAATCAATCAATCGCTAGGTATGTGACTTTGATATTTCAATAAACGTGCTTTACATTTCTATTGTCTTACAAACGTATATTTTGTACACCACAGACCTACACTCATTTGTCAAATACAAATTGCACGTCTAGCAAAGGTCTAATAGGCAAGATATCATGGGATCTTCTATTAAATTCCCTTTTGTATTTTTTCAAGACTGAAAGCATCTGAAACAACATAATATATTAACCTGTGATTTGGAATACAAAGAAAATCCAAAACGCTATTATGTGCATTATTTTTCTTTTAATACCATAAAGGATATATAAGACAAGCATTCTTTAGCAAACTTGTGGGTGGAGTGATCCCAAAGAAAGAAAAGGTTTATGTTAACAAATTAAAGAAAAATGTGATATTTTAAAACCAATTGATTTTAGGTCCGGCGAATTTGATCTTAAGTCAAACCAACAGGTAAGTATTCACCCCAAAATTAATCACCCTGGACATAGGTGGTAAGAACAAAATATTTTATACGTCAAGTACATGGTATGTCTGGTATACATCCTCACCTTGTGTGCAGAGTCAAGGGGCGGAGCGCTGCGGGGCGTCTCGGTACCCTGCGAAGGAAATGTGTGATGTGTAAATGATGAGAAAGTAGCGTTTTGGCAAGTATCAGTTTTTCAGTGATATTAAGCAATCGAATTCTCAGCATCGAATAGTTCATTATATAGTACATTAAAAGCGATGACAGGAATTGGCCTTACTAAATATACATATGATCTGAGGCTTTATTTATTATCGCTGGAAATAATTTATACTATCAGACGTCTTCTTCTTCTTTACCAATTTATTGACGCGCATTCGTTATCACTTTAATATATTATTTGATTTTTCTATGGTAATAAGAGATATTACTTGTACCAATGTGTTACTCAGAAAATAGAAGATCGATTTATGGTTCACCAAAAATATAATTTTTTGGCTTTATAATGAACTTTTAAAAGTAGCTTTCAGTGTATGTATATTTTTATTATCTATTCTCATGATTAGGGTATACTAATCCTAAGTTCATCGAATGACGATAAAAAGTCTGCTTCTCCAAAACAATGACTTAGAAACCGGTGCATCCGCTAAAGTCCGTCGTTTGCACCACAGCATCTAAGCAGATCAACAATACGAGCAAGGTGAGGCAACCCGCCGAAAGGGCAGCCTAGGCCGATATAAAACGAGTACATCCCTGCATTCTGTATTCCATCGGCGGCGCCGCACACCTATCACACGATCTGACGACTTGTTCCACTACTTCCACTGCACCATTATGTCGAAACTGGTAAGGAACTGCAGAATAAACAGCCATTGTTTCACATGCACCACATCTTCCGAACTAGATATAGCTTTGAATCTAATTTACAAGTTTTTGTCTTAATACACGTATATTTTTAAGATCTAACAATAACAATTTAGTGTCATATAATAAAATAAATATCCTAATGGAGCATAAAAAATATCCCATAAAAGTTAATAAACGCAACCAAGTTTAAATGAAAAGCATTTTTCAATTTCGATATTATGTTCCACGAGAAGAGCTGTTAAGTATTATCGATTACATAATTGAATTTACTCTAAAATATAATAGTTATTCATTATTTGCGACCCTTTTATATATAAATATCTTCAGTGAAGCTTTCATTAGATGAAATTATTTTTATAAAAATGTTTATCTGAAAAGCACATTGCACCTCTAAAGTTCAAAAGTGATTGGTTTCAAGTAGTGTTAGTCATTCCCAGACATAGACTTTAGGTACCAATAAAATATTACCAAAGTAATACACAACCAAAATACTTTTTCTTTGTTGTTTGCATCAAACATTTATTCTAAACTTTAGTTAATTAATACGGAGAATGTGAAAACTTTGTATAACATGAGATTTTCTTAAAATGGGGAAGTATTTACAAGACATGCTTGTTAATATTCTCAACATCGTCTGTCTATCTAAAAATTTGTTGCTTGAATATGGAATTAATACGTGTATAGATTTTGAAATTCATGTTTTAAGTAAATTCTTATTGAAGGAAATCTAAGTAGACTAAATCTGTTTTAAGCTTTTAATACGGTAATATTAATGCAATTAGATTATATATAAAATACGTATCATTACATCATACTAATATTAAAAAATCGAAAGTTTATGAGTGTGTGTGTATGTTGTTACTTCTTCACGTGCAAACGGCTGAACCAATTTTGATAAAATTTGGTACCTATGCAGGAAGTTGACACCGTGGATTAACACATAGGATACTTTATCCGCAGGTAACATCGCGGGGCGCAGCTATATTTAAATATACAATGTATGCTAATATTATACGATTTTGAGGTTTCAGCACGTTCAGCACAAAATGTTACTTTTTTTTCAGATTTTCGTTTGTTCTGTGGCCATCCTGTCACTGGCCTCCGCCGGTCGTCTGGACCACCTCGCACAGAGCTACAGCAGCGCTAGTGCTAGTGCCAGCGCAGGCGCCTATAGCGGACCACCTTCCAACTACGAAAACGTCAATAATGGGGATGGAACATATCGGTTCAGGTAATTTGATGGATTGATAGATTCTTATTTTATAAATTATTTGAAAGTTGAGCGGCACCTCGGTGTTCGGTGTCCGCGCTGTTCTCTTATTTCGCTCTGAAGGCCGATTCTAATGTAATCAAAATTTTTTTTTGTCCTTTCTTGGTCTCTAGATTTTATACCTAATGGGGGACATGTAGGTTTGGGGCAGAACTATATGTCTATGAAACCGAACTATATGTCTATTATTTTGAATAATGTCCTAATTAATAAATCTATCTATTAGATACAAAACCTGTCATTACAAATCTGCAGTAGGATTGCTGATATTTACGAGATGTCTCACATTGTGCGTAAAGAGCTTCCAAAGCTAGGAGCAGCACAGCTAAGGATGTAATCTGTAAAAGGCTCAGATTACGACGACGTGTCTTATACTTATTGTGTGTTGTGTACTCATAAAATATTGTTTTCCAGCTATGATACACCAACTGGCATCTCAGCCCATGAGAGCGGATCTCCCAGGGCCCAAGGCCCTGAAGGCCCCGCGGTGACAGCTGAAGGAGGATTCTCGTACCGCGCGCCCGACGGCCAGCAGATCTCAATCTCCTACACAGCTGACGAGAATGGTTTCCACCCAACAGGCTCCCACATCCCTACCCCACCCCCCATCCCAGAAGCCATTCTCAGATCTCTTGAGTACAATAGGCAACATCCTTCATCGTAAGTATTCAATTCAATTTGATTCAATTTGCATTCTAATGTTGGTTATACTTTTGCAACCTGTTAAAATATCGAGATATGTCACAGGTTGCAAAATATGATAAGATCCGTAACAAAAATTAACACTTATCTACACTAAAAATTGTCAGTACTAATAATAGAATATACCGATGTTATATTCTTACTCGTATGTATGTATGCATAATGTTGTGGATTACCTGAGTAAATACCCTCCTCGAGATCAGAATCCTACAGAAGCGTGGGCAAACTTTGAGAAGCTATGTATCACCACGGCAAAACGTGAGCTAGGGATAAGCAAAGGACCTCTGCACAATGCAAAACATACAAAATGGTGGAACGACCGCACCAAAAACAGTGTTGCTGAAAAGAAGCGCCTGTTTAAAATTTGGCAAGGAACAGGCTCTGATACAGATAAAGATGCATACAAGGAGGCAAAGAAGACAGCAAGAAGAACAGTAGCTATTGAGAGGGAAAAAGCTGAGCTGAATCTTTATCATCGCTTAGAACTAGCCACCGATAGTGAAATATACAAAATAGCTAAATACAGACATAATGATAGTAAAGACTATAGAACTACAAAATACATCAAAAATAATGAAGGCGCACTACTTACGAACGATAAGGACATATGTGAAAGATGGTGCGAGTACTATCAGGAATTGCTAAACGAAGAATTCCCTAGGCAAGCAGAAGTAGAAATACCTCGAACGCATGGACCTATAAATGAAATAACTGTTTCAGAAGTTAGAAGAGCCATAGCCAAAATGAAAAACCATAAAGGAGTTGGCCCAGATAGCATACCTGCTGAGTTCTGGAAATCTCTAAAAGGGGAAGGTGCAGTATGGCTATGTGAACTATTCAACGACATTCTGATAAGCGGAAAGATGCCAGATGCCTGGAGAAAGAGTATACTGGTTCCCTTCTATAAGAACAAAGGAGATGTTCGAGAATGCTCAAACTATCGGGGTATAAAACTCACGTCACATACCCTCAAAATCTGGGAAAGAGTCCTAAGTGAACGCCTTCAAAACCTTATTAACTTAACAGAAAATCAGTTTGGTTTTACTCCTGGGAGGGGAACAACAGACGCGATCCACGCAATCAGACTGGTCATGGAAAAAGCTCGCGAAAACAAACAAAATCTGTGGATTGTATTTATAGATCTTGAAAAGGCCTTCGATCGCGTACCCAGGACTATAATATGGCAAGCCCTTAGAGCTCAAAATGTCCCTGAACACTATATAAAACTCATTATGGACATGTACAATAATGTGCAAACCTGTGTCAGAAGTCCAGCCGGTCTGTCGGAGAGTTTTGGTATCAAAGTTGGAGTTCATCAAGGAAGCGCACTAAGTCCTCTGCTATTTAATATCACCATGAACTACCTAACCGAGAAAATCCAGAAACCAACACCGTGGAACCTTTTATATGCGGATGATGTTGCTCTCATCGCAGACAGTATAAACGGAATACAAGAAAATTTGGAGCAATGGAGGAAATGTCTTGAGTTGAACGGATTACGCATAAGCAGAACAAAGACAGAGTATATGGCATGTGGCTTTAACCCCGACGAATCTATACCATCAAGCGCGGAAGTCAAATTGGATGGAGTCGCCCTACCTAGAGTAAACAAATTCAAATACCTTGGATCAGAAATTGCGGAAGACGGATCAATTAAAGCCGACATTACACATAGAACGACATCTGGGTGGAATAAGTGGCGTACACTAACGGGAGTTCTCTGCGATCCAAAAATGCCGATAAAAACCAAAGGCAAGGTCTACAAAACAGCTGTAAGACCTGCTTTACTCTATGGTAGCGAAACGTGGGCGTCGAAGAAAACCCACGAGCAAAAACTTCATACCACCGAGATGCGCATGTTACGTTGGGCGGGTGGAGTAACGCTAAAAGACAAAGTGCGTAACGAACACGTAAGAGGAAGTTTTAAAGTAACACCTATTACTGAGAAAATTGCAGAGTCTAGGCTAAGGTGGTACGGACATGTAATGCGAAGACCCGATGACCATATCGTGAAAAAGTGCCTTTCCATGGCTACAAAAAAGAGAGGAAGAGGTAGACCGCCAACTACCTGGATGACAAATGTCCGAAAGGACATGCAAAAGCTTAGCCTTACGGATGACGATGCTTACCAACGAAGTGAATGGCGCCGAAAGATTAAAAAAGCCGACCCCGCGTAACGGGAAAAGGCGAGGACAAAGAAAGTATGTATGTATGCATAATGTACGACATTAACAAATAAATGATGAGCGTTCCTTATTAACTTGATTTTGATTCGGAATGATGTACCTGTCATGTATTTATAAAATGCCTAAAATATAACAAATTTTATTACACACATCATATTACAATCATATCTTTATAAAAAATCATTCATCTTTATAATCTTATTGACGCATCATCATCATAAAATCTTTTTAGTCTCCACTGCAGAAGCACGACCCTCTCTGTACTATACTTAACCAGAGCAGCCAGAGAACTTGGTCTACACTCTCCTCGCTGGCCAGACGTGTTGGAGAGGTCCTATTGATGTTTAGGTTGTATTTCCTAAATCGCCTTCTACGACATCCACGGGAGGACTTCTAGGTCCTATTCTACTCTGCCGGAAACCACACGGTGAGGCATTTTTTATTTATTTGAAGTAGTAGGTGATGAAACATTTTTCTTTATTACAGGGACGGTGCCTACAACGGCAACGAAGGACGTAACGCATACCGCTACTGAAGTCACTAATATACGCTAAAGCGACGCTTACCTCAGAACATGGACTGTGATATCGATGGAACATTTACTATTTAATATTATTTATCTGTGTGTAACTTATGAATAAATGTGATTGAATTTTAAAAGAGTTCTCTCCTGAAACATTTATTTATTTATTTTATACTAGCTGTGCCCGCGGGCTTCGCTCCCCGTGGGAATTTCGGGATAAATATATGTCCTTCCCCGAGTCTCAAACTATATCCATACCAAATTTCATCCAAATCGGTACAGTAGTTGAAGTGTGAAGACGTAGCAAACAAATAAATATACCTACTCACTTGTGCATTTATAATACTTATTAGTAGGATTGTTAGTAGTTTCACGAAATTTTGGGTCTGAGTTCATTTCTTTCTATTTTTTTACTTTTCGCGCTTTGAAGGCCTGTAAGTAATACTTAACAACTGTATTTAGTTTTGTTTTTTCTGTGTATGGCCAACAGAAAAGTGCCGACACACATAAATATCTACCTTAGCGCAGTTTCTAGATTTGTTGTTGTTGTTATCGTAATGTTGGAACGATGTGTAAGAAAGAGAAATAAGTATATATAGAGTATGCACTGCACGGGTGCAATGACGCAAAAAAACCACAAAATGTATACAATTCCATTATACCCTCTCTTGCTAATAGGTATACTAACTACTGAGAGTAAATTTACCTATTTGTGTAGGATTTTTCTATAAATTGGGACTATGTTCTGAAATGTTGGAGTTGACTTAGTTGCAATATTTTCTATTCGCCAACTTTGCGAAAAATACCGCCTTGCTAATAACAACTTGCATATGGTGTTCATAGACCTCGAAAAGGCCTATGATAGGGTCCCGAGAGAAGTGCTATGGTGGGCATTAAGAAAGAAGGGAGTGCCTGAAAAATACCTGCGTCTTATACAAGCCATGTACAGTAGAGCCAGTACATCTGTCCGGTCCGAAGCTGGGGTCACCAGCGAGTTCAATGTGGCTGTAGGCTTGCATCAGGGATCGGCGTTAAGCCCTTATCTGTTCCTTCTGGTGATGGACGCCTTGACGTCGGATATCCAAGAAGAGACACCCTGGTGCATGCTGTTCGCCGATGACATCGTCCTCGTAGGTGAGGATGGACTTGAGGTTCAGAGCAGACTGGTAAAATGGCAGCAGAGACTGGAGAGCTTCGGTTTTAAAATAAGCAGGACCAAAACCCCGCAATTTTTTGCTGATTTTGGAGGTCCCTCCGGTTTCGAGTCAATTGCCTTAGATGGTGCATTCCTACCAGTCTGCTCCGACTTCCGATACCTCGGGTCTCTTCTTCAAAGCGACGGCAATATAGACCGAGACATCAATGGGCGCATAAACGCAGGATGGATGAAGTGGCGACAGGTAACCGGAGTAGTATGTGTCTCTCGCATGCCCCTTAGGCTCAAAGGCAAGATCTATAAGAGCATAATAAGACCTGTCATTATGTATGGTGCTGAGTGCTGGGCAACCAAGGTGATGGATGAAAGACAACTGCATGTAGCGGAGATGAGAATGTTGAGGTGGATGAGTGGTGTGACTAAAATGGATAAGATAAGAAATGAGTACGTAAGAGGAAGTGTGAAAGTAGCCCCAATTACAGAGAAGTTGCGAAGTAGTAGGTTAGGATGGTAAGGGCATGTATTGAGGAGAGAAGAAAGTCATGTTACTAAAAGAGTGTTGAATATGAAAGTTAATGGGAAAATAAATAGAGGGAGACCAAAGAAAAGGTGGTTGGAATGTGTGAGGGAGGATATGGGAAAACGGAATATAACATCGGAGCTGGCTCAGGATAGGGGAAAATGGAAGAAACGTACATGTTGTCCCGACCCCACATAATGTGGGATAAGGAGAGGAAGATGATGATGATGATGTTCTGAAATGTTGGAGTTGACAATTTCCACAGAAAGCCAACGAAATTATCGCAACTGCCTTAGTTTATCAAGTTAGAAGAGAAATCGGGAATGATTATCAAAGTTACATAGTAACATTAAATAAATTTCCCCGTGACATTAACGTCAATCACTTTGACGCTACTTGAGTAATAATTCTATCATGTAGGTTAATTTGTTATAATTTCCGACTAGACATGATTTGTACAGTGTTTTGAGTAGAGTGAATTATCGGGGACTACATATTATTAGACTTGTTTAATATGTTACATGTAGTTTACATTTCAAAACACTGTAGCATTGATTGATGGTTCCAGTCTAGTGCTAAAAGATCTGTTATTTAATATTGTTTTCACCTTTGACTTATACTACATGTCTCGTAGTGGACACTTGGAATTTATTTTTTTGGAAATAAACTCGGATCTTGAAATAAAAGAATTTAATAACTTGCAAACGTACAATACAGGGCGTATCGATCGAACCAAGTGAGTTTTTTTAATTGAAGTCAAGCATAATAAAAATGACATTTAGTTGCGGGTGAGACGACAAGACGAAATATAATCTTGCTTCTTGAAACCACTAGGCGTTGGCGCCAACATACTCCCCCCCGTTGAAGACCGTTCTTCAACCATCAATCTTGATCGGCGAACAAGGGACACAGACGGACTAAGGAGCGTCGATAGCATCCAGTGGTTGTTTTGACATCTGCGACTCGTGCAATTCCGTCCGGTCCAGGGTACAACTTGGCTACTCGTCCAGTTCGCCAACATAATGGTGGAAGAGAATCTTCCCACAAAAGGACCAGGTCTCCAATTTTTAGTTTGCCTTTGTCTAGTTTCCATTTTGTGCGCATCTGGAGTTCACTAATGTATTCTTGTTGCCATCTTTTCCAAAAATGTTGATAAATCTGCTCGAGACGGGCATATCGTTTCAGTTGGTTTTCTGGGAAATCTTCAAGATTTCTTGACGGCAGCGCATTCAGTGGTCTACCAATCAAAAAGTGCCCTGGCGATAGGTAAAGGAAGTCATCAGGAGATGAGGACAAAGGGCATAAAGGACGACTGTTCAATATAGCCTCTACCTGCGCAAATAATGTGGTGATCTCTTCGAAAGTTAAGTGGGAGTTTCCCATAACGCGTTTTATGTGAAATTTAGCCGATTTTATGTTGCTCTCCCATATCCCGCCGAAGTGAGGACTGAGCGCAGGAGTAAATATGAATTTACAGCCTTCTTGAGCTGCAGACTCAGTTATAGTATTATTGTTTACTTCAAAAAAGATTTTATGTCTCTGGCAGCCCCTACAAAATTGCGACCATTATCGGAAAATATTTCCGCTGGCCTACCACGTCGCGAAATGAATCTTCGCAACGACATAATGAACGCATCTTTGGTTAAATCACTAACTGCTTCCAAATGTACGCATTTATATCTAAGACAAATAAATAGACATAAATATGTTTTTGTTATTTTAGCACCACGCCCTTTACGATTTATGGTATAAAATGGTCCAGCCATGTCAATTCCTACGGAATTAAATGGAAAATTAGTAGTAATACGTTGTGGGGGTAGGTTACCCATGATGGGTTCTAAAGTTCTACCCTGTACGCGTCGACAGCGCACACAGGTGCGCGCAACATTTCTTGCTAATCGTCTACCATTGATAGCCCAAATAGATTGCCTAACTGTTGCTAAAAGCAATTGAGGGCCAGCATGCATATTTCGTTCGTGTTCATGTTTAAATATTAATTTGCATAAATGATGAGACGAACTTAAAAGAACTGGGTGCTTATGATCGTATGAGCAATCAGAAGCGTCTATGCGTCCGCCTACTCGAATTAATTTGTCTTGATCTATGAATGGGGATAATGATAACAATTTGGACTTTGAACTTAGAGGTTTCTTATCAGATAATACTTTATACTCAGTAGGAAAAGACTCTTGTTGTGAAATGACATATAGAATTTTAAGAGAATCGTTTAATTCATCTACACTAAAACTACTTAATCGTTTATTGCTAGGATTTCTCGTATTGTATATAAATCTTTTGACAAATGCTATAGTTCTTTGTAATCTACAAAATTTAGAAAATCTATTAAAATCAATCAAACATTCTGGAATAATAGAAACTGTTACACTCTTCATCTCAGGTAGTTCAAAAATCTCATTTCGTTTTAGAATTGGCCACTCATTCTCTGGTTTTAGTAAAAAAGATGGTCCATGCCACCAAAGACATGATATTTGCAACTTATGCAAAGGGCAACTACGAGAAATCAGGTCAGCTGGATTATCAGACGTAGGTACATAACGCCAAAAACACGGTTGAGTAGTTTCTTTAATTTCACCAACTCTATTAGCTACAAATGTTTTTAATTTAGATGTATCTGAATTTATCCAACTCAGTACAGTACTGGAATCGGTCCAGTAAAATGTACGTTCTGGTGTGTATCGAATGGATTCCAATATTGCCTTGCACAAACGACTCGAAAGCAATGAAGCGCATAACTCCAAACGAGGAATAGAAGTTGGCTTTAATGGAGCCACTTTCGATTTCGAACACAAGAGATTGACTTTAACATCTCCGTTTAATGATATAGATCTAGTATAGACACATGCTCCATAACCAACTTGAGATGCGTCACTGAAGCAATGAATTTCTATAGTTTCAGGTGAGTCACTGAGTACAAATCTAGGAATATTAAGATTACAGAGGAAGGATAGATCCTTTAGGAATTCATTCCATGAAACTTTGATGTCCTCTGGTACTGGTTGATCCCAATTAATTTTGAGCTGCCAAAGCCTTTGCAAAAGTAATTTTGGGTTCATAATAAATGGACTTATAAGACCAAGAGGGTCAAATATTTTAAATGCCTCAGACATGATAACTCGTTTTGTAATTTCATTGGTATGAGAAGGATTATTAATAGGAAAATGTAACGTATCATTGTTCGGGTTCCAACCCAAACCTAGAGTGCTTGCTGATTCACTAATTCTTAAGCTATCCTGTGAGGAATCAGTTGAAGCTTGTTCTAAAACACTAGGTAAGTTACTTTTGTATTTACGTAGTTTAAAACAGCCTTTAACCAATTCATTAGATACTGAATTTTGAATATAATGTAATTCGTTCTTGTCATTAGATCCAGTGATCAAATCATCAACGTAGAAATCGCGTTGTATTATTGTTTTGATGAAATTGTCCTCACATTCTTCTCCTAGTTGCCAAAGACAACGCGTGCTTAAATAGCTTCCAGTTGCAGTACCGTAAGTAACAGTATTTAGCTGCATCGATTTGATAGGCAGGGACTCGTCCTCTCTCCACAGGATCAGTTGCAGGTTTCTGTCATCAGGGTGGACTTCAACTTGCCTGTACATTTTGGCTACGTCACCGCTTAGTAGGTATTTGTATTGACGAGCGCGAATTAAAATAGAGAAAAGAGAATCCTGTATATGCTGACCTACCATCTGAAAGTCATTTATCGAAAAACCGGAAGTAGAGGGCGCTGAGCCATCAAAAACGACTCTGATCTTCGTTGACTCACTATTCATTTTAAAAACTGGATGATGACACAAAAAATAAGAGGGATTTGGTATTAGAATGGGTGATTCTGAAAGATGCCCCAATTCTTCATATTCCTTAATAAATTCAACGTATTGTAACTTTAAAGACCGATTTTTTCTAAATCGCTTCTCTAAATTTAAAAGTCGTTTTTTTGCAAGTGTAAATGAATCACCCAAACAATCGGGTGAATCCAAAAGTGGAAGCCTTACACAAAACCTACCACTTCCTAATCTGATAGTATTAGCTTTAAAATGTTCTTCGCAAGCTCTCTCAGAATCGTTCGTTAATCTGTGTGGTGGGAGCTCCTCAAGTTCCCAGAATTTGGCAAGTAATTTATCTACTTGAATTTCCTGTGTAGCATCTTCTTGAATGCTTAATTTGTTACAATGTATTTGATTTATTTTGCCACACACAGGTCCACCGATCAGCCAGCCCAAGACAGAATTTTGTAATTTAGTATTTTGTAAACCTAAGGAAAATTGTTCGAATAATAAAATGTCCCAAAAGAGGTCAGCTCCTATCAGGACGTCTATGGGAGCGGGCATAGCGAAATTGGGATCGGCCAACTTAATGTGAGTAGGTATATTTAAATTATGTATGTCGATGGGTACCCTTGGAATGTGCCCAGTAAGTTTTTCTAAAACAAAAACGTTTAATTTTGTATTAAAATCGCTATTTAAAGAATGTAATTGTAAAGTACAACTTTCACTAACCTTGAGTGAAGAGTTATCTCCAATGCCAATAACATTAAAAGAAATAGAATTTGAATTTAGCGCCAATTTTGATTGCAAGGATTTAGTTATAAAAGATGATTGACTGCCTGAATCCAATAAGGCGCGCACCGTGGCTCCCTCTTTAGTCACTGGATTCGAAACATTAATTAGGGCAGTTGACAAAAGTACATGGCGTGAACTTTCATTGGAAAAATTCACTAAGGTTTCTTGTTGTTCGTTATTTTGTGCATTGTTGACTTTAGTGACATCAACTGAATGCAAAAGTGTATTATGTCTTTTTTTGCACATTTTGCACGGACCCATCCGGCATTCATTAACTGGATGACCTTGACGTAAGCAATTAGCACATAATTTGTATTTTGACACATCACAGAACCTATCTTTTATAGATTTTGACTTAAAAGTCGGGCAATCGTAAATGCGATGGTTTTGGTTACAAATAATGCATCTATATGTACCATTCATGTTTGAATTATTGGTCGAGGAAGTCGCAGCAAAGGATTTTACAAATGATTGTTTATTGTTATTCATCGAATTCGTATTTTGTGGAAACCTACTCGCAGGGATTAAGTCAGACTTATTACGACGTGTAGATTCAAGGACATACGCCCGATCAATTAAAAACTTCTTAAACTCCTCCAAGGTAGGAGTATCACTTAAATTATTACGATGTTCTTCCCACTTCGTAACTGTCTGTATGTCGAGTTTCGATGATACCAAATATATAATTAAAGTATCCCAGTGGTCAGTAGGCTGACCTAAGCTAGACAAAGCGCGTAGGTTCTTAGTGACATGATCGACCAAAAATCGTAAAGAAGCATCGGTTTCACGAGTACTTTGTTGAATATTGAATAAAGATTTTAAATGGTGATTCGTTAATAATCTCTTATTATTGAAACGATCGCAAAGTAATTGCCAAGCCGCGTTATAGTTAGCTGATGATACCTCCAAGTTTGAGATAACACGAGCCGCATCCCCTTCTAGGTATGAAAGCAGGTAGTGATATTTTTGAATAGAAGATAGTCGCTCATTATTGTGAATTAAACTGGAAAAACTATCATAAAATTGCAGCCAGTAGAAATAATTTCCGGAAAATTTGGAAATTTCGATTTTCGGCAAGTGAACTCGCAATTCCTTATTGTGATTGAGACTGCATTGCGCTTCTTGGAACACGGACTCACGACGCAGTTTTTCTTGTTCAATGGTTTTTAATTGATTTTGTTCTTCTATAATAACCTTGGCCTTAGCCAAGTAAACAATAAAGTCCTGTTCAATGCATTCCCTTTCATCAATTTCTGAATCCAAATTATCCGAATTAAATAACTCGATCTGGGTCTGCAGCTCGTCAAATTTGTTTGACAAACTTTCGAACTTGCTAATTTTCAAAGACAATTCTGCAATTTCGATAGTGGTCAATATAGGTTGCCTTATAAATTTATCAAGATAATTTTTAAATTTAGTGATTTGACCTTTTATTGAGCTACGTTTTGTAGTCAAATCCTTAAACGTGGCTTTAGTCTCAGACATATTTAAATAAATTTAATTATAAAAGTAACAACTGGTTTTTTTTATGAAAAAAAAAAAAAAAATAGGTACTTTTATGTTCGTCCCTTTTGGGGTAAGAAATCCTAGGGCCGCAAACAAGGCCTGCTTAGGTTAGTATGTGGGCTTATAGACGGAAATCTGACATGGAATGAATTCTTTTATCACGCCCAAAACCCTTGGTTGGCTTTTACAACCTGCACGGGAGGAGAAGCAGCTGGTACACTCTATGTTTTTTTGTCGCTCCCAGACCAGCATGGAAGACTTTCAAAAACAAAAATATTGTTAGAACCAACAAAAAAGGACAATAATTTATAAGGCAACTTAACAAGAAGGCTATATTATTATTAAATAAATGAATATATTAGCTCACGTCCCTCCTTCGGCGACAGCTGGGAGCAGAGCTGGTGGCCAACCGCAGTTAGTAGGCCGCAAGCCGGTATTGCCACGTCGTTGACAGCGACACTGAAATAGTCGGCAAATTCGACTGAATTTCGTGTAAAAACTGATGCGAATATAATAGAATTAACTGAATTTAATCTGTGGTCCTACCACTAGACTTAAATAAGGTATTTTGGTGCTTAAAGATAAATAATTTTGATGACAACTAAATGGAACTTGAGATCACTTTATATGGTCAAAATACAACAAAAATTCAATATTTTACACCTTTTACAGCATTTCACTTGCGTGATTAATTAACCTTTAAATGGATTTTGCTTAAATTTCGCTTATTTTTGCTTATTTCAATAGAAATAGGTAGCCACGTGTATTGCACTAAGTAGATGCTATTTTTCACAGTTTTATGGGATTTTGGTAGGAAATATTGGGAAGGATGATAGCTAGGGAGTTTACAAGGAAACCAAGGCACTTATCTGGCGAACTATGCTGCGAGGTGATGCTTTTGCTGCGTCACTGCCCGGCGGTGTTCTATGACTTGGCGAATCTTCAAACTCCTGGCCTGTCGTCGCTCCACTGGTACTTTGCAGGCTTCCACACGTTGTTAGGCTCCGCTGCAGACGTCTCCACAGGCTCCTTGGTGGTATACTTGGCTGCTTTCCGTACGTGGACTTTGTACCGCGAAGTTAGGCAGACCTTTAATGGTCAGTATAGTACAGAATGTACACTGTCCTGTCACGGTCGCCAAATTATGTCTCGTAGTGGACACTTGGAATTTATTTTTTTGGAAATAAACTCGGATCTTGAAATAAAAGAATTTAATAACTTGCAAACGTACAATACAGGGCGTATCGATCGAACAAAGTGAGTTTTTTAATTGAAGTCAAGCATAATAAAAATGACATTTAGTTGCGGGTGAGACGACAAGACGAAATATAATCTTGCTTCTTGAAACCACTAGGCGTTGGCGCCAACACTACAATAGATTCACATTACGGCCTTAGCTTGCGGTTTTATCTATACATTTCAAAAAGAATAAAAGTACTAAACTAATATGTGCGTATACCTATTTCAAAATCTCCTAAACTGCAGTTTTTTAAAATATAGGTATGTTCTTTTAAGTATATCTATAAGTACTGAATTTCCTATAGTGCATCTTATAAAGTTTTTTTCTTACATGTATTTAAAATGCTCCAAATATCTTTTTCCACAGTGTTTTAAAATACAATTGGGTACTTTTCCTCCTTAGTCAAAAATAAATTCTTTGCACTATATTAAAAATAAAGCGGCGCAAA
Organism: Acrobasis consociella; assembly: GCA_963555685.1. Classification (NCBI taxonomy): domain Eukaryota; kingdom Metazoa; phylum Arthropoda; class Insecta; order Lepidoptera; family Pyralidae; genus Acrobasis; species Acrobasis consociella. The sequence goes on from OY743115.1 coordinate 13,274,915, forward strand.
TTATGTCATTTGTCATATCTATTTTCAATGTGATTTTAGATTTTATATTGCCGAAAAACTAATATAAACTCAAAGAAACAATGACGTCATCAGCCTGTATTTTATAGAAATCCTATAGAAATGTTTGTTTTGACATTTAGAAAAAGGTGTCTGATTTGAGTAGTTAGAAAATAGCGAATTCTGCTAAAAATAAATTATTGTGTACTGTTAGGAAAATAACACGTCACAAAATAATGTCACTTGTTATTGATCATATGCATTTCAAAGTGATTATAGATTTATTGATATAAAGAGCACTATTTGACTCCAAGAAACTATGACGTCATCAGCTTGTATTCTGTACAAATCCCATAGAATATGTTTGTTTTGACGTTCAGAAAAAAATTGTATCTGATTGAGTTTTTTGACGGGAAGTCAAGGAATTCAGTTAGAGTTTGCTTTAAATTGGGTATTTTCCTAAGACAAAAATAAATTATTTTATACTGATAACAAAGTAAAAAGTCACAAAATAAAGTCACTTGTATTTAAACATATTCATTTTAACGTGACTTTAAAATTATTATTGCAGAAAAACTGATGATAAGAGCGCTATTTGACTCCAAAAAACTATTACGTCATCGGCCTGTATTTCATACAAAATCCCATAGAAACTGTTTGGCAACCACTCAATCGGCTATGAAAACCAGTGGACTTGCATAGATTTGTCGCCAGAAGCTCCCTTGAAGCAATCAAAGGACCAACCTTTGATTGTATAGTTAGGGTAAGATAAGGAGAAAATAATTAGTTTAGCTTTAAAGGACTAGTATCCAGAGCCGTAAAACTTTAAAAAAAGTATCTAATTTAAGTTGTTGGAAAGTAGCAAATTGCTATGCCACAATATTTACTCTTTGGCCACAAAAACTAAAAGTAACAAAGTATTTACGTTATTCTTTAATAAATACTTACAAAATATTTTTCCCCAGCGAACTATTAAAAGGAACAATAAATTTTTCAAACAATAAACTTTGTTATAAATTAAATTTGGTACATCTTAACTACAGATCCCAGACGAGTAATTAGTCTTTTCAAACTAGTTGTTAGGAGTAGAGATGCTTGTACGAAATTATAAGATCTTTGCTATGTTATCATTAACAAGTTTACTTGCTAAGAACATTAAAATGAACCCCGATTTAAAACAATCTTATAACTTTGAACCGCTGAACCGATTTCCATCAAACAAAGCTAAGAACCATTCAAGTAAGCTTTAAAAAAACATTTAAATTGGCACAATCGACACAGATAGACCCACAGACGCATTAAACTTATACATACCTCTTCTTTGTCGGGGTTTAAAAATAAAATAAAATAATTTATCTTCGTAAAAAGAAATCGCGTCTATTGAAGATTGTCAGACGATCATATAGCATATTTTAGTAGTTGGCAAGAAAAATGCGTTGATTTATTTATAATACAATACTGAAAGGGTCGACTCAATCATCAATACGAATAATTCTTCATATACAAAAGTCACCCATTAAGTATGTCGACCACATATGTACACTAATTTGTTTTCTTTTGCAATGTTTATTAAATTGGTAGCGTTACTCAGTATTTTTTTATAAATACAGCGGTTAGTATTTTAAAGTAAGTTATTATTATATTAGTTTAATAGTTTCTTCAATAAATTAGTTACATAGTAGGTACATGTTAACATATTTGATAAAAAACATTACGAACAGTTTTTTCACAATTGTATAATTTGATATATCCTTGAAACAATCATTTTAATATTAAAATTATTATGCCAATTTGTATTATGGTTTTTTAGGCATTTAAGATGCAGTTCTAAAGCCTAACGCAGTCGTCTGCTTTGGGCCTAAACAATAGTTTTAGTATACTTATCTTTGCAAATACTTTATATGACAATCAAAACGTGGATTACGTAATAAGAAAGTAAGTAACTATCCCTTGGATCTGACGTCATACCAACCAGAAACTACATAAACTAATCAGCATATTCCGCGTTGAATCAATCTCAGCAGCTGCCTTGGGGCTTTAGGATAAAGGGACGGAATTAAATATACAGTTCGTAATTGTTCACACTTACTTTATTAAAGCTTGCATGTTTTGCATATAAATAGACAATGTTTTAATATCGCTAGGGAATAAATATATAATGTCGTTATCACAGTCCGTATCGTAGATGTGGAATGGTACGTTGTCAATAGTAGCCTCCATTGTATCTGCCACCATTGTAAGACCCGTCTCCGCTAGAACAAACCAATGTTATCGTAAGTATGATATTGATTTTGATATTATTGTTCTCAGATATAATTTTAGAGTCGGATGTAGCTTCCTTCAGTATGAATATTATTGAAATAACAAAGACAAGGTGTTGACAAAGATTTATGAATGGTCGTTTTACTTAGAAAAACAGCAAGGATCTAAACACGCCGCAATACAAAGTATACTTACCTATTGATAGTTAAAGTACTAAGGTTACCGTTAATTTAACTCAAATTTACAACTATGCCCTTTATCTTAAGCTAGCACTAAGGTTTCCCACGGGTATTTGTAAAACATATACCTTCTCCAAGAAAATAAAAGGATGTTAATGAAACTAGTTTCTGAGATTAGAATTTACTACTATTCCATGTTTGAAAGACAAACAGATACGTGATGAAAACATAAATATTGATAATGATTCATGTAAGAAGAAAGATCATGCTGAATTACGATGTTTTACCTTGATAGCGTAGGATGTAAAAAAGATAATTTAGTATGTAATTTTACTTACGATGAGGGGTTTTGTCTGTTGAACTGGATGGAGCGCAGGATAGCCTCTGGGATGGGGGGTGGGGTAGGAATGTGGGAGCCGACGGGGTGGAAGCCGTTCTCGTCAGCTGTGTAGGTGAGCGAGATCTGCTGGCCGTCGGGGGCGCGGTACGAGAAGCCACCTTCAGCCGTCACCGCGAGGCCTTCAGGGCCCGGGGCCCTGGGCGCACCGCTTTCGTGAGCTGAGATGCCGTTACCGGTTTCATAGCTGAAATAAAAGTACAATTTATGCAGTTGAAGAGTTCTGTTTGGAAGATGGATATTATACCAACGATCACACTATACGGTGTTGTAAATATGTGGCATTTTTGTGCCGTGTGGTTTCCGGCAGAGTAGAATAGGGCCACTCCAAGTCCTCCCGTGTATGTCGTAAAAGGCGACTTAGGAATACAAGCTAAACAAAGCTATTAATAACCATGAGACCTTTCCAACCCATCTGGCCAGAGTGGAGAGTGTAGGAAAAAGTCCTCTGGCTGCTCTGGCCAACTATAGCTCTGGTAGAACAGATAGGGTCGTGCTCCTGCAGTGGAGACAAAAAAGGCCTGATTTTGATAATTTTTAGTACTAGGATTATAGCCGGTTCTTGTGACTCTGCTCTGCAGTAAATATTTCTAGTATGTCTCTTTTTATTATGTTCTCTGAACTACAGGGGGCTAAGGATAAATTGCTACTTGTCAGAGTCAACCGGACCAGGTGGTTAAGTTACGCCTTATGTTGCTTGCAATATGTGAATGTCTTGGAAGCACATAAAAGCTTCATATCAAGTATGAAGATTTTTTAAATCATTTGGGGGAGGCCTATATCTAGCAGTGAACGTCTTATGGTCTGATATGATGATAATGACGAATGAAAGTATTTTATGTTTTTGTTTAAGGTAAAAAATTACTTACTTGTATCTGTACGTGCCATCCCCATTGTTGACATTTTCATATCGCAGTATAGGGATGTGAGCGCCACCATATCCGAAGCCGCTGCCCGCACCGAAACCTGCGCCGGCGCCGGCGCCGTTGCCGAAACCGCCGTTGTACTGCGAGTGGTATTGCCCAGCAGATACAAGAGCCAGTAGGGCTAAGCCGGATACAATCTGGAAATTCAATTCAATTCAATGTATTCATAAACAATAAAACATTGCATTCGAATATCAACAAAACACAAAAATACAAAAACAATATTACAAAAATAAAGTTCATTTTACATGACATGCATGCCTATGTCTGTTAATACATTTAACTTTCCGGAAATAATGTTCAGAAAAATATAATAGCGAGATGAAATTTCCTCAATTCCCATTTCGTACTAAAAGTTATTGAAAAATATCATGATTTAAAAAAAAAAGATCAATGTGATGACAGTAGCATAAAGTAGGTACCTACTTTTGTTTTTACCTAAGTGATATGTTTTTTGTTGCCCGCTGTAAATAAAACCCAGAGAAGTGAGTATAAATGAAGTAGGTGGGTAAGTACCCAGGCCTTTCTACTTGAGATAGATGTGCTTTTTTCGGATATACCTAGTTAACTTAAAAAAATATTTTAGATAGGTACTATTGTTAATTTTGTTTGTAATACAACAGTACTCAAAAATACTAAAACAGTACTAAAGAACATTAATTCAAAATTTTAATCTAACATGTAAGCACATTAACATGTAACAACATTTGCCACTTACAAACTTGTGCCTAAAACTCTTTTAAAACCTCTTTTGAAACCAAAAATATTATACCTTTAAAGAACTCATGGCGGAAGATGCTGATCTATTGAACAAAGCTGTTGAAAGAATGATGTCGGTAACGCGATCAATCTTTTTATATCATAGCTTCCCTCCCATCGCTACATATCACTCAGGGTATGAGCTCGAGGATATTCGTTTAGACTAGAGGCTTTGTTCTCATTTCGCTATGGTTTCGATTCGTGACATAATTCTTGTTAGGATTGCTGTTTATTTCTAATTGTTTGATCGAATCAGTGACGAAAGAAAGTCTGGTATAACATTTAATGAGTGTTATACTACTTAATCAATCAATAAATGTATGTTTCATATTTTCATTATTTTTAAATATGGTTAAAGTCGGTTAAAGAAGTTAATAATAATCTTTCATTCTTCAGCATGTTATCAATCTTCTACTTTTCTTTCATATAATTCCTGATTGGACTGACACTACATACAAACACTATTATGTCTTTATCTCTAACGGGGCTAATAGTGCCATGATGGTTGACCAACAATACTGGCGTAAGGCGGAATAGCAGAAGCACGAATAATTTAAACCTGGTTGTTTCATACTTACTCCCATTACATCATATCAAAAAAAGAAAATTTCAGTGGCGCGAATAGAAAATGTTGTGAGTTAGGAACAAGCTGAATAGATAGTGTTTAAGACATTCCGTCGCGGCCACCCCCTGCTGAGCGATGATTGGTGGCGTGCGCCATGGATTTGGCAAGTTCACCTTTGTAACTTAAGGTGTTAATGCTGCTGTTTATGGCATTGGTCTTTGTGGTGGAGCGTTTTGACCTGATAAGGCTCCGGAGGAATTTTCTTTTGACAAGGTTGCTGATTGCGTAAACGACGACAAGATTTTTGTACTTACTGCCAGAATGCCAGATCGACGACCTCTGTGCTCTATAGCCTAGTGGTCATCATGCCACGTTGTCACCTGGAGCTCCCGGGCTCAATCCCCGGGCTGGTCAAGATGGAATATGATCTTTTTCAGAATTAACTGGGACTTGGATGTTTATCTCTGTATTTGTTATAAAATATAGTGTCGTTGAGATTAGTATCCCATAACACAAGTCTCAAACTTACTTTGGGGCTAGCTCAATTTGTATCTCAATATGGGTTTGACAATCAAAAAACTTTAATAGCTTAATAGTTATGGTTATTAACTAGTATGTCTTTGTCTACTTTCTGGACATAACTATCCTTTTTAACTGAAACTTGTGTTATGGATTGAATCAGAATTTCCGGGTGCAAGCAAAGTAGTTGGCCGGTAAGTTTGTCCATTTTAACCATTTTTTAGGCAATATTTTAACTAACGCTAGATATTTAGCAGCAGTGGGTATCTAAGGATGGTCTGGTCTGCTTTGACCTCCCTCTATTGGTATATTTGACACCAAATGCTCTGTCTGCCCCGTTAGGGATAAAGACGTAATAGTACGTATGTATAAGGGCTTCACAAAAGCTGCATTATAGCTCGAGTATCTATTAGTTTCTATTACAGTTGCCCTATTGCAATGCAAATGTGTATGATACGTTTCCACACTGATTTCACACAGCAATTCGATATCATTCAGCTCTAATTTTGAAAGCTTTAGCGTGAATATAGACTGGGAACTGTAAATGTTTCCGCAAAATGCATTGGATGCTTCTTTGGTCGTAGCTATAGCTGTCTTATGGAAGGGAGAGGATTTATCTATGGTTGAATTAAGTTGTTACAAGTGGAGCAAGATCGGCATATCAGTAGTTACGACGTAGCTGAAGAACTGGGAATTGACCACAAAACAGTTTTGCGCATTTTAAAAAAAAAATGGGTACACAAAAAAGCTCTATATTGATGTAATCACCGTGTACTCATTTGTGATTCTTTATTACGACGTAATGAGACCGAACCATTTTTGAAGAAATTGATAACTGGTGATTAAAAATGGATCACGTACGACAAGAACGTGCAAAAAAGGTCATGGTCAAAGGCCGGTCAGGCTTCACAGACTGTGTCGAAACCCGGGTTAACTCGCAACAAGGTGATGCTGTGTGTGTGGTGGGATTGGAAGGGCATTATTCATTATGAGCTGTTACCACCAGGCAGGACCATCGATTCAGAACTCTACTGCGAACAACTGATAAGATTAAAGCAAGAAGTTGAGAGAAAGCGGCCGGAATTAATCAACAGAAGGGGTGTGGTTTCTTATCATGATAACGCTTGACCTCACCCATCTTTAACCACTCAGCAAAAATTAAGAGAGTTTGGCTGGGAGGTGTTAATGCACCCGCCGTATAGTCCTGACCTGGCACCTCCAGATTTCCACCTGTTTCGGTCTCTTCAGAATTCTTTAGGCAGTGTCAGGTTAACATCACGAGAGGACTGCCAAAACTACTTGACGCAGTATTTTGATCAGAAGCCCCAAAATTTCTATAGCAATGGGATCATGTCCCTACCTATAAGATGGCAAAAAGTTATCGAACAAAATGGTACCTACATACTTTAGTTAAATGTAAATAAACTATATTAAAAAATGTTTTGAATTTTCATATAAAATGCGAAAAGACTTTTTCCTCAACCTATTACAAGGACTTTTCTTTTGAAATTCTTCTAGAGGGAGACTTACTTGAGTAAGAAAGGTTATGTTATCGTCATAAAATTTAATTGAGCTTTTCGTATTAATTTATGTACATACTGATTTGCTTAAACTTTTTATTAGTCCTTAATCAACTACATACGTTGAAGGATTACCTAATTACAACCCAAGGACCGAATCCCAAAAAATCACAAATCTTGTATGGGGTTTCTTTTTACCCAACTGCACCTGTGGGAACTTTCTTGTTTATTATTTATTTTTCCAGTGGAAATTGATGATAGAAGCAACAAACACTTTGACTAGAATCAAACCAGCATTTTTGCATGTTTTTTTGTAGAAAATTTAAAACACAAATAAGTAATTGGAATTTTTGTAGTTTTATTCCAAGGAAAGGGCTCCTCTTGGGCTCTCACATAACCTAGCCCTATATGCGCCTGCAAATGCACCTTAATGACTCACGTCGCACACGCCTACTGGAACCTGACTGCACAGATTCTGCTGAGCTGATTGCACCTAGCTACGTAATTGCATCGGAAATTCGGCTCACTTGCTGAACTCGGTTAGTATTTTACTTAGTTCAAATTGCAAATAGAAATTAAACAGAATACTAATTTGCTTCAAACTTACTCGAGACACATACATTTATTAGTATGAGTTAATAACGGGTTACTCACGCATAGAGTCAGCTTTGGCCGACATGTTCCGAACTCATCCGGAGTAACCCGTTAACTCATTCTGATAAGGATACTATTTTTGAACTGGAGAACATCCAAGCAAATAATAATGTAGCAAGTGGAAATCCGTAGTCTCAGCTTAATAATATGTATGTTTTGTTTGTAATATTTTTATAAGTATTTTTACTTTTTGGTGTCTCAGCTTTATTATGGGCTGGTTAGTGAGTGCAGCTGAGCTGTTCTGTCCAGCTAAAAATAAAGAGGAGTGAACCAAGTTGATCGCCAACCGTCACCAGATGGAGAGACACCTGGAAAGAACATATCTCAGGCGTGCTCAATATCACAGTTGTTCGCTTCACGCTGCCAATTCATGTAGTTCGCCTTTTATCTAAAAGGTAGACCTAGATTTTTAAACATTATTTGAAGTTAGATAGAGTTTGAAATATCTGACACAAGTTTTGGCCACAAACACGAAGGATTTTTTTTGCCAAAACTTGTGTCAGTTGTTATTACGAAAGTAAGAAAGAAGCAGGGTACTGGTCTGTTTTTTGATATAGATTAGGAATCATGAATAATATGGAGAATTTACCGACGAAAAATACTATAAATTAAACGACTTTAAATATTAAAAATATTACAACCAATAGTTATAGAATTTAATAGTAGGTATAATTATATATTAATCGAATTCTGGACCTTATTTCTCGAAGCTAATTAAAAAGGACATAAACATTTATCAACTCTTAAAAGTAATTATATATTTGCGCGAGTGGTCTAGATTGTATCTTGATAGACATGTATCTGCATGAAGATGTTCGCTTGAAGACACTCTCCTTATAAAGCATTGTTATTTTTTGCTGAACATGGTGAATGAGGTTAAAAGAAATCAGCATGCATTAACCTAAAATAATTATTTATGAGGTAACCAAGTCTTGAGCAAAATTAGCATATCAATCTTATACCTTCGCCCACTATCAAGCTGAGGGTGGCTTTTGAAGCTTGCCGCCCTGGTCTCTGTCTGCTTAGAGCTACAAGACTCAAAATACTCTGTGTGACATTAGGGTGTGAAACGTTATGTATATAGTCAAAGTGAAACGTTATGTATGATAGTCTGTGTACCTATAAAATTAAATTCAAAGGTATTATCGCTACATACGGTCTAATAAAATATACTGAAACTATTTTAAGGGTGAATTCAGTCCATGATATTGAAAAGTAAATTTTGGCCTTCCATACAAGTTGACCGATCAGTTGATCCGAGTTTGTATGGAAAGCCAAAAATTATTTTTCATATTTCGACATAAATGTTTCTTGTGGAAAGTTGTTCACAATCACGAACTGAATTCACTCTTAAAATAGTTTTAGTATAGATATCTCGTTAGGTCTTTTATATCGACTGTCCTCTCATTACATAATTATTGTTGATAATGTTTATTAACCAACTTCAAAAAAGCAGTAGGTTATCAGTTTAAATGTTTTTACATACCTATATATTTTTAACGTGTTTCTGTTTGAAAGGGCATAGGTACTTGCGAGGTGATCCCATATTAATTTTATCAAAATCGGTACGAGTTGTTTGAGGTTGAAGTCAGTTTTTCGTGTTGAAAAATATGTACCTATGACTTGATACTTTTATTGTGAAATCATTGTAAATATACACATGACCAATAAATAGGTAGAGTAATTAATAAACCGCCTTATCGCAGACTTTAGTATCTCATGCGCAATCTGACATTTTCGTTATATTGGCTAGACATAGGTATATTATGTCTAGCTAGAACAAAAGAACAACGAAATGAGATAGTACTTTATAGAAAATAAAGGTCATAAGGTCACTATAAAATGAATTCTTAACGACTTCTGTGGCGTATTGGTTACGACGCTAGTCCATCAGTCGGAGGTTCTAGATTCGATGTCCAGCCAGGGCAAGTTGGAAGATACATACATACTATCACGTCTTTATCCCTAATGGGGCAGACAGAGCATTTTGGGTCTTGCGGTTCTATGCAGAGCCCAGGGCCGCAAGACCCAAAAGCCACTTTTAGCGTCATGGTGGGTGAGAAGATGGAAAAGCAATCAATACAGTGATGGGTTGCTAGCCGCATCGCTTGTTAACATGATTTACATTTTTGCCCATTCCCTCGATCGGCTTTTACGATCTGCGTGGGAAGAGAAGCAGCTGGTACATTCTAAGTTTTTTTATTTCTCCCAGATCAGCATGGGAGTTGTCGTTGTAAGTTGGAAGATGGTCTTTGAAAATTATCCTCAGTCTTGGTTGTTTCTCTATATGTATAACATCAAAAAATATACTTAGTATCGTTGAGTTAGTATCCCATAAGACAAGTTTTACTTTAGAGCAAGCTCAATCTGTGTAATTTGTCCTTATCTACTTAATTATTACTAGCCGAAACCCGCGACTTCGTTCGCGTGGACTTTATGTCTCTGGAAAATGCTCATCAGGCTGAACAACTTTTGCTAAGGCGTCATTTTTATATTTCTTATAGTTAAGCTAGACCATTATAGTTGTGCATCAGGTGTTCAATTTTTTAAAATCATTTGTACCCTGTATGTTGCTCAGGCTTACCAGCTGTAACATATAACAAATAAATTTCGATTCGAATCCGTCCAGTATTTCCGGAGATTGGCGTGTACAAACAGACAAAAAGACAGACATTATTTTTTAAATTCTTACTCTATTACTATGTCTCCCTCGCCCCCAATATTTTTTGGAAATATATTTTATTTATTGTTTCATTTTATGTATCGATATATAGATCTATGAATCACCAGTCACGGTAATGAGCTGTGTAACAATAATTGCTATTGATGCTTTCAATATAATGTCCAATAACAGGGTGAAATTGAAAATTAACGCGTAGGCCACTCATCGTCGCATTAATTAGGTTTCTGCTATAATTATTCTGGCCGCTACCAAATTACATGGAGTGTTATAATTGTGTTTGATTACGATAATTATTGCAGTAAAATTAAAATGTTGCTTCACTTGTTTGGTAGTATTTATTCTGTCTACAAGGGCTCTCTTGTCTTTTTTGACCGAGCGAGCGAAGCGTCTCAGTTTCGAAATGGGCCAAAAATGATTTTGTCCAGCTGTTAGTTGAACTGGCTGTTCTCGCCTACAGGTCGCATTTGTCAACCGATTCTCGTGAATTTTTGTAAGAAGGTTTGAAAATTATATACAACTAACTGCGTTACCTATGTGATAGTCCAGGTCCATGTCAGCTTTCTGCATACCAAATTTTATAAAAATTGGTTATGCCGTTTACGCGTGAAAGTGTAACATACACACACTCACAAACTTTCGCCTTTACGATATAGGTGTGTTTTTTCGATGATTTTTTTTTTTGTTTCCTTTTTAAGACGAACTTTGTCTGAATAACTTTTTATCCAATAAACTTCAATGGGTCGAGGGTGCATCGCGAGGTCTTAAGCTCACAGAGCCATTATTTTATTTTATTATTTCTAAACAAAAATGATGAAAAATGTAAATTGTTTATTTAGAGGTGGCAACTCCGCTACAGTGTAATCGTAATTTTCACTTTGCGCAGTCGGCTTCGCATATTTTTGTTTACGTCTCAAGGTGGGTAATCCAATTCCCAATTTCACGGCCCTAGATTCTGTCTACCCTGTTAGGTACCTAAAGGATTTTTCATTAAGAGCGCTCGAACTTTAAAATGGTATGAAACAACCGGTTTAAGTGATATTGCCACAATTTTTATTTTATTTCAAAGAACATTTGATGATATTATGTATGGAATATAATTTCCGCCAAATGGCCACCGCGACTCCGCTGAAGCATCCTGGCTCGTAGACGTATAAAAGTGTTTTACTTTGACGTTGTTAGGAAAAGGTTAGTGAGAAGAAAACCTAGTCATACTTGTAGATCGCAGAGAGAAACAACCGCTGGATATTTCTATATGTAAATGTAACAAGGTAGTTTTAGCAACCAAACCAAACTTATCTATGAAGGAGAGAGTAGAATACAGGAGAGAAAAGAATTTCCTTGGGTAAAATGTATTTATTTGCTCGTCATGCATTTATTATTTACAGTGCTTAACAATATTTAAATCTAAATAAATTAGTGCGTATTTGCATGTCGTGGTATCACAGTCCATTTATCGAAAAATTATTCAATCTTTAGAATCACGAAAATGTTGTTAGCTCACAATTATTCAATTCAAATTATTTGTAAAAATAAATTTGGTCTCTAAACAAGAAATCGAAATGTATTATAAATATTTAGAAGTGTCAATTTCGTAAACTTGACACAACAATAATTCCTTTTTGATTGATCTAAAAATATTTTGTTAAAAGGAAACGAAGAGCTTATAATAAATTAATTTCAGAGATGTTCTTCAAGACGCACTTATTACAGTTTATAGTATGTAAAGAATTGGACACAAAAATTAAACATTAGGTACGTTTAAACTACATCGTGCATCGTTTTCTGTATAAGTTCTTGTTAGTTTTTTCAAAGCTTTTTTTTCATGGTTCTAATGATTGAGCTGGTAATATGAGATCAGTAGCGGTAACCACCGGCGCCGCCGGAGCCTCCCGACCCGGAGCCCGAACCTCCGCCATTGTAGGCACCCTCACTGAAAAGAGAGTACAGAATAATCAAAGATAACATAATCCCTATGCGTCTTTTTAATTTATCTAAATACTTTTGGTGCAATAGGAAATGCAAATTACGTAATAAAAATTAAGTACATGTCTATAATATATGTATATAACGTGGAAGGGTCATACCCGTAATAAATGGAACCACGGGCTTACTTGATCACTATTACAGATATATTGAAATTACAATAACCGCCAAAAATTAAAAAAAAAATGTTGGCCTTTCCATACGAAAGCGTGCAGCCGCTCGGGCAATATCTATGGGAATGTCGTTTTTTTTTCATTTTTAGACTGTTATTTTATTATTATTATACAATAGTGATCTAGTATAGCCCGTACATACATACATACTATCACGTCTTTATCCCTAATGGGGCAGACAGAGCATTTTGGGTCTTGCGGTTCTATGCAGACTTGCAGAGTCCAGGGCCGCAAGACCCAAAAGCCACTTTTAGCGATGATTATTTTTGATTAGTATAGCCCGTGGTTTGGTTTATTACGGGTATGTCCCTTTCACGTTGCATAAGGCGCAAGCTATACTGAATATGGCTGGAGCCTCTGCTCCAGCCACGTCCAGTATGTCAACCAAGTCTCTACATGCCTGTCTTATAATTATCTTATCATCACCAAGAGAAGTACCAAAAATATGATCTTCGCGAAAAGAAGGTCTACTTACGAAGATGGGTTGCGCTTGTTGAATTCAATGGAACGAAGGATCTCTTCTGGAATGGGAGGAGGTGTGGGGAGGTGGGGTCCGACGGGGTGGAAGCCGTTCTCGTCAGCTGTGTAGGTGAGGCCGATCTGCTGGCCGTCGGGCGCGCGGTACGAGAAGCCACCTTCAGCCGTCACCGCGGGGCCTTCAGGGCCCTGAGCCCGGGGTGCTCCACTCTCGTGCGCTGAGATACCGTTGCCGGTTTCGTAGCTGTAAAATTAAACACATCTTCAGTATATATCAGTAACTTAGACTTTGATATAAGAATCGGATAGATAGTGCCGGGATGCTCCCTATGCCTATTTGGGAAAATCTATTGATCGGTTATCTATTTACGATCTGTCAGATAGAATGTACCTAACTGACAAACGTTTGTATCTATTGCACGCCTTATAAGCGGAGCTTTTGAGATAGTGCATTACACTCAACATGTCAAGCATTTTTTAAACTTATAAACAGAACGAGTATCACTCAGGAAATAGTCACAGATTTTAGTTAAATTATCCGATTGAAAATTAATGGGCCTACTTATATAAAGCAGTGATCTTCCTGTGGCTGATATGATGGATGTATAGAGGTATTACCTGAAATGGTATGTGCCATCACCGTTGTTTACATTTTCGAACTTCGTGATGGGGATGTTGGCACCACTGGAACCGCCCGAGCCGCCTCCGAAGCCGCTTCCGCCGCCTGCGCCGAATCCGCCGCTAGACCCGCCCGCGCCGCCAAACGCCCCGCCACCACCGCCTCCAGAGCCACCGCCGAAGCCGCCACCGCCACCGCCACCCGGTCTGGGCGGCAAGTATTGGGGCTCCAAACGACCACAAGAGCTAACGGCTATGAGAGCCGAAATCAAGGCGACCTGGGGTAAATGAACATGATAATTGCGGACGATATGATGATAGAATCAAAACCCAAACGCATTCAATGGACACTCCACAGTTTTTTTATCGTTAAGTCTAGGAAAATACATTTTGAAATTGGATTAAAGCTTTTCTTGAGTCGCTTTATAAATCCAATTCGCTAGCTCTAATAACCACTTTACCTAAGAATAATAAAACATGAAAAAGTTTGTTATGATTACTTAAATTTAACTTTTTTCTTTTAATTTCAATTTTCAGATATTTTCTAACAATATTATTTTAATATTGAAGTGACAATATGCTAAGCCGCTCAGAAAGTTAGCAAACGCGAGTTGCCGACTTACCAAATTCGCTTGCTTTAATAACCACTTTACCTAAGAATCATATTAAAAATCTTTACAAAAATCTATGATTACTTAATTTTTTTTTTGGTTTCAATTTTCAGATATTTTTCTAACGATATTATTTTAATATTGATGTGACAATATGCTAAGCCGCTCAGAAAGTTAGTAAACTCGAGTTGCCAACTTACCAAAGCGAACATGGTTGAATATATTTGTACTAATTGAACAGGCACTCTTAGTTCGACCGTTTGCAGAATACAGGTCTCGAGGATGTACCCCGTTTTATATTGCTCGCTATTGCCCTTTCTCGGTTGCCTCACCTTGTGCGTGTTCTGCCAATATCGGCAGTGAATCCGAGTCTCCACGCCTTGAGGTTTTGTTCAGAATTCCTTTGGATAATAACAGTAGTCGTTTGATCTCATTATTATAATTTTTTTGAATGTACAATGACATTGTTAAGGTAATGACTATTTAATGCAGAGTTAACTCGTCGATGTAACGTAATGCCAGTAACGTACTCTACATAATTTTTCAAAACTAAAAACCGTCTTGAACACCAATATACACAACTGATTTTTCAGAAAGTTTAATGGGACCAATTGACAAGTATGCCCTTTTAAACAAAAAGTTTTTCCGAAATTGGTCCAGGCATCTTATCGAATAATTGAAGAACAATTATATAAAAAAGATTCTGACTAATAGATAAGAGTTAGTAAGATATTGCAAATAAATAAGTACAATTGCTTTCAGTACACTGTGCGATGAAAAATAATAAATAATAAATAGGCATTTAAAAATATAACAAAAAATCAATAAAATATACTCTCTTTAATAATTTGAATAAAGGAAGAAAGTGACCAAGCAAGAAGAAGTGTCTCAATTTTAGTTTTGGTAAAATTCCTTTGTATGTCCGTCTGTCCGGATGTTTTTCTCTATATTTTTCAACCGATTCTCGTGAAATTTTGTGAGTAGGTTCTATAATTAAATGGATATGTTTTATCGAAGCCTTGGGGATTACAGGGTGCAAAGACAACTTTAAAAAAGCTATTTTATTAATTCATATTGATTCTTTCTTTCAATCTGCTATATATTATTATTTATACCTTTCGTAACTATCCATCTTAGATGACTTGCAACTACTAATCAACACTACAACTAATCAAAATGTGTAATTGTGGTGTGCTGCTAACCTATTGATAGATGATGTATGTATTTAGTGTGTAATAATTTGCATATGTATTGGTAATTCGTGTAGATTTGTAACATCTTGCTATTACCAGTGCCTAGGTTTCGCTTAATATGTAAACGATGACTGATAAATTTATTACCACCCAGTCCTCATGATAATGCGGTCACATACTCGTAGTTATGATGCAGGCCGCTCTTGATCGGTAATTTTTGGAAATCTTTGGGTGAGGCCTATGTCCAGCTGTGGACGTTATGCGGCTTAATTAATGATGATAGTTATGTAACAAAAAAATAACCTTACTTATCAATAAATCAGTTTAAATCCCTGTAAATGACATTTTGTAATATAAAATTTAGACATTGCCTAGCGTTCCCATAGTAAATTATACCATAATTACTATGATGCCAAGAATTATGCAAGTCTTTCTATCATTAACTGCCTTACCTGATTGAAATTAAAACTTTGCTTTTAATCAGTCACTTTTGATATTCATGTATTCTGTGCTATTGTCCGATTGTATAGAGATAAGTAAGTAGTGTTTACATATGACTTTATGTTATTCTTTAATTTAACATGAGACTTGTACATTTGAATGAATTTTCAAATTGAAATGAGCTTCAATTTTATATCATTTCATAATTAAAATAAAAAATCGACAATGCACACACTGATTAGTGTTGTAAATGTTTATAGGCGACGATGGCACTTTCCACGTGCATGGTATGCTCATTCTGTAGAAAATTATATCTAGGTACTATTTTAATGTACAATAGACAATTAGACAGGAGTGGTCAAATTCGTAAGCTTAACTGCAAAACCGCTTTATGTGTTTCCAAAGTTGATGCGTAACTAGTTATGGATTTATTGGATTACGGAATCGTATTAAATATGGTCATAAATCAAACAGGTATCCTCCTAGGCGATGAATATGTCAAAAGTCAGTGATAGGCCGGTTAAGATCCTACAAGCAACGCTTACGTTCACGCATGGCAACAGGTAAATTATCTCGTGAATTACAAGAGAAGTACAATCTTCATCTGCCTTATTTTATCCAATATCTGGGGTCGGCGCAGTATATGTCTTCTTCTTCTACAGCCCTCTATTTCCCGTCATACTAACATCTACTCCTATTCCATCTACTCCTACCCCATATCTTGCCTTACGCATTCCATTTACCTCTTCTTTGGTCATTTCTATATTTCCATTTAATTTCATATTTGAAGTTTTTTTTGTTATGTGTTGATCCTCTCTTATCGTCACATGTCCAAACCATAAAAACCGTTTGCTTCTTATTTTCTCATTTATTGGTGCTACCTTTAAACTTCCCCTCACATATACATTTCTAACTCTATGCCTTCGTGTCACCCTACACATCCATCGCAATATCGAATGTAGCCTCTTCTCGTCCTATACTTTTGTTGCCCAACATTCGTAGTAGTATTAGTATTATCCCTTCAGCTTTAATGGCATTTTGGGTCACAAGTTGTGCCGCGTACTTCTTTAATTTTTTGCCAACTTGCATTAATTCGGCACTTTACTTCCCTGTCAACACTCCGTCCTGCTGGTGTAACGAACACAAATACTTAAAATCACAATGACAAGCTGAACCAGGTTCATAAATGTAAAAAAAATCGATTTGCCATTATCATTTTTAAAAACTAATTTAATTTAGATATTACTCGAAATTAGTCCCGAGGGGCGATTTACATTCTCCTGAATTCTCTCTTGATTTCGTCGGAAAAAAAATATTTCCGAAGAAAGTATTGTTGAACATATTTAAAATCAAATGCTTTAACTTCACTCGCTCGTACAAAAAGAATTAAACCCCTAAAAAATGTGCTGCACATGCAAATTGAGTTAGTAAACGATATTTTAGTAAACAAAGAGCTAAATATAGTGCAGCAATTCTATTAAAATCTGAGTGCTTTCATTCCACGAAAAGGCATGGTACCTTTTTAATAGCGAATAAACATTTTTATGGAATATTTTATTTGCTGGAACGGCACATGATATTTCTGAATGTTGAGTATTTGTAGAATAATAAGAGCCTTGCTTTTTAATTAGTGCAACAAAAGAGCAAGCAAACAAAGCAAATGTATCTAGAGATGCGATGACTCTCGCAATATATGCAGGAACTTGTTGGCAGCAAAAATATGTTTGCACAGGACATTTCCTCTGTTAGTATAAACTTAAATCATATAATTATTCTATTGATTATAATTTGACGTGTCACTAAATATGGATTTATGTATGTTACTTATATGAAAGTTTTGATGTCATAGGCGCAAATTAAGTTTTTTATGAGTTATTTAATTTTAAACAATACGTGGACTGCGATTCTTAAATAATTGTAATCCAATGTGAGATTAGGTGAATTATATTAGTGTATAGAGTAATTTTGGAAATCCTTAGTATAGGCCTATGTCCAGCAATAGACGTATGCGGCGGAAATAATGATGATGAGTTATCTTTCCCATGACTATGTTTGTGTTGGTTGAAGATTTAATTCCAGGATAAAAAGTATAAAAAATTAGTCTAAAAACTACATAATTTGCAATCTTATTAAGGTCGACAAATCGCCGGCCTCACTAAATCGCGACAGACCGACCCAAATACAGATTTTAATAAAAAAAGTTCGGCAAAGTCGTCAGTTTTAAGTCCTCTATAACTTAGTTGTTGACCTATTGCATGTGAATTTACGTGTTAACGGAAACAACGCAACTAGGTTGTTCCCAAATGACTTGGCAACAACTAGGTCTAACTTCTAAGTTCTAATCGATGGTGTGCCTGCATAGTTTGCATGTGAGATGTAGGGCACGAAGTTGCAACCGAAGTGAAGACATAAAAATGCTTTCCAAACAGTTTCTCTTTGACGATCAAGTTCCATCTACATTTCAATTTTCATTAAAGTGACACCTGAATCTATTAAGTAATAAGTAAATAAATCATATTTTTATTATTTAGAAGCCTTCCTCAGAAATGAAATAAGCAAATATCAACATAGGAATATTGTGTGAGAACTCTAACACTCAACTTTGGTAATAAAGAGCGACGCGAACTGTCCACGTGGGAACTTTACGAGGGTAACAAGCATTCGCGTGGCTATCATTGTCTTGCAGATGCCACTTTACTTTTACAGCCCTTAAGTGCTTAGCCTATACAATTTATTAAAAAATATTGACAATGTTTTAAAGATACGGTAGTAGATCTTAGATTTAGGTAACTGATCTTAAATATAAATTAATAAATATATAGGGACAAATCTAAACTTAAATATTATATTTTACGATAAAAGCATATATGTGTATTTATCATATGACACCCAAGACCCAGTTCAATTTTAAAAAGGACATTTTCCAACTTGCCCTAACTGGAAATTGAACCCAGAACCTCTGGAGTGGCGGACTAGCGTGTTTACCATTACACCACGGAGGTCGAAAAAACAGGTGTTTATAACTTTTATGTCCTGTATGAAAGTCCCACATGTTTAGTTTACTAATTAACTTTTATAACCTATGTCTAATTTGTATCCCGGTTAACTTAAGCACTTTGGCAGTAGATATGTATATATTTGATTTGTTTTACATACAACGTACCTAATTATTTCAAGTCAATTCGACAAAATCTCGGCTTTATCACCTTGTAATAACATTTAATATTGCACTCCCATCAAATGATTCGTGTAATAAACTCGACGAGCTGTCGTAAAAGAGACATTATTGAATACATTAACGCATTAGGGAGGTGGAAAGGTTACAGGAATACAAAAAGCGGGACACATTTGAAGCGCTTGTTTCAATGGAGATATTGATTATTTTGGATAAAATTAATATGGGACCATCTCGCAAGTATGCTCTTTTAAACAAAAAAGTAATTTTCTAAATTGGTCCCTTCTGGACCTTCTGGTCTTTGAGTAATCGGGGAACATATATGTATGCACGTATGTATGTTCATATGGTTATATATATCGAGTTGATGTCCCCTTCTCTTTAAAATCGGTTAATATATAAAGAATAAAGAGAATGAAGGAAACTAAAGTGGAGTAAAAAAAACACAGAACGTAAATAAAAATAAAAAAATACGTAAGTGTCGCGGTTGGAACGAAGTTACTTTCGTAGTATATTATTATACGCTGTGCCCTTACCCATGGGATTCTTTAAGGGGTGCTGGGGAGGAGTAAATGAAAACACAGCCGAATGTTGTCTGTCCGAATCTCTATCTATATTTTCACACGTTACATCAATGCAGTGTCAGTTTACAGTTTGTGCCATCTACTCAGGAATCATATACAATACAAAGCAAACTAAGAGCATATTTTAATTTACTTGTGTGTTATAGCTGAATCTAATTTGTGTTATCTAATATACTTACGTAGTTACACTTTAGTTAATTCGTTTTAGTATGGTATATTATTTGTTGAAATTGTGATACCTTATTGTTGTTGAATTGTACTAAGGATTTATTAGTAAAAAAATTGGCGTATTTTAGGTTTGAACTGGGAACATCGACTATCTCAGCCATACACTCTCCTAATTGACCTACCGACGAGATAGTCAAACTTGTCAATGGAAAAATCTTACACTTTTCTTCGCTTAGCCCCCGTTCGTACCGTCCAAAAAGGAACTTGAACTACTAGCTGCGGCACGCGGTGTTACCCGCGCTTCAAGTAGCCTATGTGTTAATCCAGGATGTCAGCTTCCTCCCCCCCGATGGGTTCCCGGTTTGTCGTACCGGGGGGGCTCAGTACCCGGGGTACCGTGGAGCCACGGGGAAGCCAAGAGGAACCCGCGAGGGGGCGCTCCTGCGGTTTGCGCCAGCAGTGAGCGCCCACATTGGGGCGGCGGGGGAGTGGGAAGATCTCCCCCCACCCGGGGAGGGGCGCTCCCGCGGGCTCGGCTTCGGCCTTGAGCCTGCTGGGATGCGCCCAATGGGGCGGCGGGGGAGTGGGAAGTTCTCCCCCCACCCGGGGTGGGGCTGCCGAGAGGGGAATGTTTCATTGCTCTCCCGGCGCTTCAGGCGGGGCCACACCGCCGTGGCTGTGGTTGATGATCGGTCGCGGAGGTCAGGGAGTGTCGGTGCTACGTTGCCGCTCTCCCTGTCCTCCGCGGCCGAGTGGTGCCGCACCGCGTTTGCGGCGAGAGGTAAGCGGCGGAGCCTCACATCTTCTCCGCCGCTGGGAGCCGGTTTATCTGGCTCCCATGGGCCCACAGGCGGTGGACTGCGTGGGAGTTCGCCGCCTCTCAACTGGGGCGAGGAGGTACGGCGCGTCCGTGAGTTCCGGACGCGCCTACTTGGTGAGTGGGGGGGCGCTCAGACGCCCCCGAGGAGGGGCTGCTTCGGCGGCCAGCCGCGCCGGGGTTCGCGGTTGTATTTCCTTTCCCGTGTCCCCGGCAAAGGCGGTTAAGGTGGAACTCCGGAGGTTTTTTAGTGGGTAGGCACGTCACTCTGGCGTGGAGCCCCACATAACCCGACAGCCTCCCCCGCAGGCTGATGGGTATCCGTAACAGGGATCTTTCCTCCGATAAAAAAAAAAAAAAAAGGATGTCAGCTTCCTACGTACCAAATTTTATCAATATTGGTCTAGTCGTTTGCGCGTGAAAAAGTAACAGACATCCACCCATCCATACTTACAAACTTTCGCGATTATAATATTAGTAGGATACTTTAATACTGTTCTGTCGTCATCGTCACGTCATAAATACCAGGCTCCCAGAGAAACTTTTGCGAGTAGGGGCAATTTTCTACGCAACAGCTTTAACAAGGTTTTTGTATTGATATACTTAATTATGGTAACTAGAATAGCTATCTTTCTCTTTACTTATATCTAAGTGCTGATGGCAAATATATGCCATATATAAAAGTTCCTACTGCATTTCTACTGTAATAAAAAATAGTTTGATTAACAATAAATTATAAACAGAAAATGACTTCGTTTTATTTATTATATGTACTTTGCTGTTTAGGCCATAGGCCATCGGTAAGAAAATATTAGCGAAGTAAAGAAGCAGGTTTAGTATTTTTATTACCTGGGTGTTGTCTTATTATTTTTGAGATATTCATTCTTAAGTCAATGTAATTACAGAAAGTAATTATTATAATATAAGAAAAACAAAAGAAATAGTCACGTATATAGTGAATTGTTCCAAATAATATCCCAGTATATTAAGCTTATTTGTTCCTATTACGAGTAAGATATTTTTTACAAGCAAAGTCCTTGCTGCCTTTCTAAAGTACAGCGATCGGAAGAAATTCGGAGGTATGGTCGGTCGAGGACCATCCGATTTCAGATTGAAGTCACGGACGCGAACTATTAACGACATTTTAATTTTATACGAGCAACAGGCAACAGATCTACTTCGGTAGTTAGTATACCTTCCTGAAAATTCATACAAAATCAGTCAGACGAAACGGCTTAATATAGTTGTAGATCTTTCTTACCGAGTGTGTATATAGTTCACACCGGATTCAAATGTTTTGAGCTGCCTAAAGGTATCTGAAATTGATCAAAGAGTGTCATACAGTGACAACAGTCATTTTTACACTAAGGAGTAAAAAGAAACTCTAGGTCTATGAGTGAACTGGTGTGAAGGTTTCCTCAAAATATTTTCCTTCACCCACCTACCTAACTGAAAGCAAAAAGTCTTCGATGGAAATAACTATACATAAGTCAGGCCATACTACAAACTCCGAGCTACAAGATGTGCAGAGATCGGATAAATGACGTGACAAAGATTATAATACATAAGAGATATGTTACATGTATTATTTTAGACACACTCTCTTCACCCACCTTCAAGTCAAATACATACATCATCATCATCATCATATCAGCCACAGGAAGTCCACTGCTGGACATAGGCCTCCCCCAAGGATTTCCAAAACGACCGATCGGAAGCGGCCTGCATCCAGCGCCTTCCTGCAACATTACGTAGGTCGTCTGACCATCTAGCAGGTGGGTGTCCTACACTGCGCTTGCCGGTACGTGGCCGCCATTCGAGAACCTTTCTGCCCCATCGGCCATCGGATCTTCGCGCTATGTGCCCCGCCCACTGCCACTTTAATGAGCTAATCCGCTTGGCTATGTCAGTGACCTTCGTTCTTCTACGAATCTCCTCATTTCTGATTCGATCACGTAGGGAAACACCGAGCATAGTCCTCTCCATAGCCCGTTGAGCGACCTTGAGCTTTCTTATGAGACCCATAGTAAGAGACCACGTTTCAGAGCCATAAGTCATCACTGGTAACACACATTGATTAAACACTTTCGTCTTGAGGCACTGAGGTATTCTAGACGATAAAACACTGCGCAATTTTCCGAACGCTGCCCAGCCTAGTCGAATTCGTCGAAAGACCTCTTCCTCGAAGCTGGAACTTTCTGCCTGGATCAATTGACCCAGGTAGATATACTGGTCTACAACTTCTAGGGTGGAGCTCCCAACAGAAACAAGTGAAGGCGTAACGTGCCTATTTGACATGACCTTCGTCTTGTCACTATTCATTTTTAGGCCTACCTGTTGGAAAACTCGATTTAGGTCTTCAAGCATCGTACTTAAGTCCTCCATTGATTCTGCCATGACAACGATATCGTCGGCAAATCGAAGGTGAGTGATATATTCGCCATTAATGTTAATGCCCAGTCCTTCCCATTCCAGGAGCTTAAAGGCATCTTCCAGAGCGGCGGTAAACAGTTTTGGAGATATGACATCTCCCTGTCTTACGCCTCTTTGCAATGGAATATCCTTCGTACTGTGCTCCTGTACTCGGACCGACATAGTGGCTTTATTGTATAAGCACTTCAACACCTCGATATACCTACAGTCAATTCGGCACCGCTGGAGAGACTGAAGCACGGCCCACGTTTCGATCGAATCGAAGGCTTTTTCGTAGTCCACGAACTCTAAACACAACGGCCGATTATACTCCCTCGTCTTCTCTATAACCTGCCGCAATGTATGGATGTGGTCCATGGTACTATAGCCTTTTCGGAATCCGGCTTGTTCGGGAGGTTGGAAGGCATCAAATCTGTTAGTGAGACGGTTCGTGATAACCCTCAAAAACAACTTATAGACATGACTAAGAAGCGTGATGGGCCTATAGTTCTTCAAGAGAGTATTGTAACCCTTTTTGAAGAAAAGGACCACCACGCCCCTGTTCCACGCTTCTGTCGTTACGCCCTCGAGCAGAACGGAATTAAAGAGCCTCTGAAGGACTTTCAGTACCGGCGTTCCGCCCGCTTTCAGAAGCTCTGCTGTGATCCCGTCCTCGCCCGGCGCCTTGTTGTTTTTTAACTGTTTGAGGGCCATTTTAATCTCGTACAGACTGATGTCCGGGATATCCTCGGTATAGTGTCGGGTGAGCTTGGCTCTTGGATCTGTAGCCATATTCACAGGTTTTGCAACGGATGTATATAACTGCCCATAAAACCTCTCGATCTCTGCCAGCACCCCATCCTTTGTCGAAACCATGTTACCGCCCTCCGTTTTCAGCTTAGTCAGCCTGCTTTGCCCAGTAGACATGATCCTTGCAAACACTTTGGAACCTTTGTTTCGTTCTATTGTCTCCTCAATACATTTAGTATTAAAGAAGCGAATGTCGTGTCGCAAGGACCTTTGTATTCGTCTATTGAGCCGCCGATACGACTCAGCATCTTCGAAGGTTTGCAGCGTCATGGATCGTCTTTCTGCCATCAAGTTAAGGGTCTGAGCAGAGATTTTTTGAGGTTTCCTTTTAGGGCGGGATTTAAAAAACTTAGATCCCGCTGCTTGGACAGTTTTAACAAGCCCGTTGTTTAACTCGTCCACTGAAACGCAATCCTGGAGACCTTCGAAGCGATTGGAGAGTTCTATTTGAAAGCTCTCGGGGTTTTGGATCTGACTCTGTGATGGTCGTAGCGCAGACTTCATCAACTTGGACCTTTCGAGTCGGAGACTAATATTCATGATGCCTCTCAAAATTCGGTGATCGCTGCCGGTTTTAATCCTGTTGATCATGGAGACATCATTGAATATCTGCCTCTTGGTCGTCAGGAAGAAGTCTATCTCGTTCTTGACAGGGGGCTGGTCGTTTTTACTAGGACCTATCCAGGTCCACTTCCTCTGTGGCGGCTTTTTGAAGAAAGAGTTCATTGCAAAGAGTCCCTCTTCCTCCAGAAAATCAGCCAGCCTGTCGTTACGCTCGCCATATCCAAATTGCCCCACCCTGGTCTCTCCATCGCGTCCCTTGCCCAATTTTGCGTTAAAGTCCCCCATAATAACCGTAAACTGGATTTTGGAGGCATGTATGGCCCTACTAATGTAATCATACACGACCTCAACCTCTGCATCTGAGTGTTTTCCGGTTGGCATATACACCTGTATAACCTTCAGCGAGTACCTTTTCGATACCTGATACTCTGAGTATCAGGTATATTACCCTGCTGGAAACACTGTCGATAGTAACTAAGTTATTTACGAGGGACCTGTGGACGAGAAACCCGACACCATGCTGAGACTTTATTTCGTCTCCTTCCCGGTGATAGAGTAGGTTACCGGACTCCAGGGTCGTCGTGCCCTCGCCCTCTCTTCGGACTTTAGACAACCCTACAATATCCCAACGTGACCTACTCATTTCCTCTTCTACCTCAGCCAGTTTTTCGTCCAGCCTCAAAGTGCGGACGTTGTGCGTTACCAGGGCCAGTTTTCGCCGTGGGTGGTAGCCCGATCTCATCCGGAGATTCTTAGCACCCCCTGCCCCGCCGTTACCATGACCGCTACCGGAGCCAGGAATAGCGGGGCCGCCGGGTACTGGGGGCCTGGTCTTTTTTTGTTCCTCCATTAGGGGGTTTTGCCATACTCGCCACGCTTGGCAGGCGGATTGGCGAGCGCAGTGTTGTGTCACTATCAAGCTTCCGACGCTGCTGCCCGTCGGAAGCCTGTTTTGGTGTTCGTGACGAATATATCCTTTAGTCGCCTCTTACGACATCCACAGGAGGAAAGGGAGTGGTTCCATTCTAGGCCGGAAACCACACGGCTAAAAGGCTAAATACATACATACATACTATCACGTCTTTATCCCTAATGGGGCAGACAGAGCATTTTGGGTCTTGCAGTTCTATGCAGAGCCCAGGGCCGCAAGACCCAAAAGCCACTTTTAGCGTCATGGTGGGCGAGAAGATGGAAAAGCAATCAATACAGTGATTGGTTGCTAGCCGCATCGCCTGTTAACATGATTTGCATTTTTGCCCATTCCCTCGATCGGCTTTTACGATCTGCATGGGAAGAGAAGCAGCTGGTACATTCTAAGTTTTTTTTATTTCTCCCAGACCAGCATGGGAGATTCAAGTCAAAGGAAAAATATAAAGATACCTATATAGTACCTAAAGAGCAAGATGCGTGCGCTTCTCAAGCCCGGGATATCATCGCTCGCGCCGGCCGGCCGTGATTATCAATGCTAGTTCCAGTATAGTTTTTACCTTCGCTCATATTAAATGCAACCCTGAACCCATCTCATTGGTTTTATGCTGAAACTTTTTTTAATGATTGATACTTACTTTGAATTAAAACATATATAAAATGATTAATTTAATGAAACATTGGTACATTTCCTAAGTATTTCAGCGCTAGAGCAGCGCGAGAGTCGTGACGTGACCTAAGGACCCGAAGGTGCTTTTCTAAGCTTCACATAACGATTACCTATAAAGTCTCAAATGGAGCTGTGTTACAAAAGAACATTTCAATCAATGAATATATTGCAAATAAATTTACATTGAAACAGTAAAGTTCATAGTATACTTATGATACTAAATACAGTCCATTAAGAGTCCCCTTACCCTAGACTTCCATACAAACGTAGTCTACGTTTAATTTTGAAATTACATGTCAGATTCCGGTAAAAATTGGTGATTGTAAACAAATTGCAATTATCTTTATGGCTTAATGACAATATCTTTGAAATTACAAAATTTTGCCGAAATCGGACATGTCGTTTTTAAATAAAACATAGACTACGTTTGTATGGAAAGTTGTATTTTGGTCTAGGGTAAGGGGACTCTTAATGTGGAAGCAGAGTAGCACGTCATTGTTATTATTTCTACAAAGATTTGTCCAGAGATGTGGAATCATAAAGTTAGAGGATGTGTGAGACCTATCTTAATTAGCCATATCTTTGAAATGTGTCAATTCTTGGACAGAAAAAAAGGGCAACGATTTTCAAAATCTTGCGTTTTGAAATACAATTCATTTTACTGCGTGTTACCAAGGTGTTTTACAAGAGCTATTCTGAGCAATATATTAGCTTATTCTTCAACCTTTCGGTAGTCTGCAGTTTGCATTTGTAATCAAATGAAAAGGATAGAATAAGTTCTCATTGCTTCAGATATTTCCAATATTTGGTTGCACCATCCCGCGCTCCGCCCTAAGCGTTGGCAATAACAAACTGCGGCCTCGAACCCAGATGCCTAGATATGATCCGTATTACACGAAAATCACGATCACTACCAGAGGTGCTATTTTTCAAACGCGGAGTCTCTAAACGAACGATTTTTTGTATTGAAAAACCATTCGTTTAGGTGACTCCGCGTTTCAAAAATAGCACTTCAGTACATTGTCACGAAATAGGTACCAGCCGAGGGGTGCAGTAACCTTACTCTTCATGTCTTAATCTGTTCCCTGACATTCTTTTATTTCACTGATGTAAATAGAAGTTCATGGATAACGTAATGTTGTAAAAATA
Organism: Acrobasis consociella; assembly: GCA_963555685.1. NCBI lineage: Eukaryota > Metazoa > Arthropoda > Insecta > Lepidoptera > Pyralidae > Acrobasis > Acrobasis consociella. Next base: position 13,302,148 of record OY743115.1, read on the forward strand.
GGGTCTAATTGAATATTATTTCAATGAAATGGGGCTGAATTATAGGTCAAACTGGTTGAATTGTATGTTATGGGAATCATGAATTACCAAAAATAATTCTAGGTTAAGCTTTTTTGATTCTGATGGATATATTTTGACGAAAGGCGTTAGAATACAATCATAGGAAGATACTTAAAAATATAATTTTTTTAGATAATAAGTCTGCATTAACTATGCTGTATCCTCAGACGCAAATTTTTCGGATGTTTTTCGATGTTTTGATGCATTTACCAGATCATCATTACTTAGAATGGTAGACTAGAGCTTTTAAATTATAAAATAAAATGTATTTATGTTATGACTGTTATGAATAAATGTGATCTTATAATCTTGAACCGGGTGATTTTGAAAACTTAAATTAGCCCTGATATATTACTTTGAAGATTGCTTTTCTTCCTCATCTTTTATGAACTTTTATGAACACAAAGAAGTACAAATGATCAACAAGGTCACATTGCAATAGAGACTCCTAAATGGAATATTTGGACAAACTAATGGAAGCCAAGTTCTTTTTGAACACTTTTTGGCAACTTGGCTAGTTTCGTTCGAATTCATATAGTTCATTATGTTTTGCTAAATGTGTAAATGTCTACCAAACAAATTGGATAAATATCGTTTGGAGTTTCGGTGTTAAATAATGTTTCCTAATTAAGCAAATACTGATAATGAAGAATACTTTATTAAGCAAAAGAATTTTTAACATAAAAGTTATAAACAAATTCGATCAGTGCAAAAATGTTGGATAATTTTATTCATTCTTTCGCGGAGCTCATGAAATTTCTTGTAAATTTGATTGTTTCGGGATGTTCGGTGCGGGGTCGAGAAAATAGGTTATATGATTACTTTTCAGATTTCTTATTTGCGTGATCTGCAGGATTTCTTTTGGGACCGGGCCATTTCATTTATGATTTTCCTGAATCCTAATAGTTTTCATACCACTAAGCCTATATTGGGTAGGTACCTACTTCAAATCAAATATAAACGTATAAGTATGTATCGATATTGAGTAACAGACAAATAATTTTTCTGTTAGTTATTGGAACGAAGATCCTCTTCGGCCGGAACGGACTTGGCGGATGGGAGAGAGGTGAAAAAAGTTTAAGACTTTTCCGACACTTTTTCGTCACGAATTAATAATATAGTATGAAAGGAACGAAGTGAAAGGCAATGTCAATAGTTTGATATTTCATTGATAGCGAAGTTAGGAGAGCGTATGCCTGTGATGGTCGCACAGATGGTTGAACAGGGAACACCTGTTCAAACACTGCACAAGTCAATATATTTTTTTAAATTTTTATAAGCTTAATTTATTATTCCCTACTGTGTCTCTTTTTGGATTCACAGGTCTTTTCACTCCGGTCCTTTAAAAGGCTTGCGTGGTGACACAGATCCAATACATAGAGGCCCTTTGGAGAATTGATATTATGGGTTTAGGCGTGAGCACCACTCACGCCTAAACCCATTCCTGGATAAACCTATGAAAGGTGTACCCTTGTATATGTTCCGGCAGGAGAAAGATCTATTGCAAGAAAAAGGGAAGGATAATAGAATGAGATTACGATGAACTGATGCTGGGATATTGCAATGGAAACGTCACCTGCCATAATCATGATTACCGATTATTTATTGTAGGCAGGTGGTGGCTTGCCGCCCACTAGATGGGCCCCTCAAACCAGCTGACAATAGTTGCCGGAAAAAAAGCAACATTATTATTAATAAAAAAGTGTAAGATTTTTTCCGTCATGAATTAGGTAATAATTTTCTACGAAAGTAACTGCGTTCCAACCGAGTGTTCTACGACACTCACGTTCTTTTACTTATTTGAGTTTGATTTCAATTAGAATAGGTAAACAACTTAAAAGACTAAAATAAAAAAAATATATTCAAAATCAGCTCAAGAAATGTTGTGCGGCTCATATAAATTAGAGTAACTGTCTAAGTCATGTCGAAAGAAACTGGACTTCTACGAATTTTCTATTAGTATTTTTTTTTCAATCACAGGTACAATGGGTGAGGTACATAAAAATTAAGTATCACTGTGTTGCGCCGTTAGGCATACAAAGTCATTGAATATTTTTTTGCCGTGTGGTTTACAGCACAGTAGAATAAAGCCACCCCAAGACCTATCGTGGTTGTCGTAGAAGGCGACTTAGAAAATACAAGCTAAACAAAGCTTATCAACAACAGTGAGACCTCTCCAATCCGTCAGGCCAGCGTGGAGAGTGTAGGCCAAGTCCTCTGGCTGTTCTTGTCAAGTGTGGCTCTGGTAGTACAGAGGGTCGTGCTCCTAGAGTGGAGACAAAAATACCTAATGATTATGATGATGATTGGATATTTTTGGAACGAAGTTCCTTATCGCGCGTTGCGAAAGGAGGCTAGACGCAAAAAATTAAGACCAAACGTTGTAACGACACTTTTTGCTATAGTTGTAAGCCGTGCGACGTGCGCGTGTTTCTCTGTCTGTCTCTCTCTCTCTCTCCTAATTAATCGAAAGGAACTTCGTTCCATCCGGGTGTCCCTTGACACCTCTCAAGTTTTTAACTTTTATGTAGTTAATTTCAGTACAATGAATATTTCAAACGTCTATTTACTCATCCGCACGCTGTCCTATGCAAATAAAATCACCGCTGTGATCTCTTGATACCTTTTTTGCGGAAAATTTAATCTGTCCGGCGAATGGAAAATTAAAAATGTAATCTCTCATCGCAGAGACGGAATAGCGGTACTAAAAAGCCTATGCATCGTAATGACAAACTTGCTATGTTTTCAAAATCATATTTTGCCTCATTAGGAGACATGTTATAAAAAGTATGGTATAGATACGTTTTTTCTTTTCTCTTATTAGCAAACAATGACTGAGATACAGCGCATTTAAATTTCACGTGACGTCACGATCAGCTACGATTTAACCTAAGGTGACGTAATAGACCCCCACACCAAAGCGCTGTAATTATGGGAATTTTTACTACTTTGCTAAACAAAACTATATGAGTCCTTCAATTTTGTATAATATATTAATATATACTATATATTTATTACGTAGTCCAAATCCTTGTTTTGAATACATATCGTTACAGAAGATAGAAAGATGAAAATAAAATATCTGATATACGTATATCGAACATAACCAAGATATCGTAAAAGATTACTTTTAATAGGTGCAGAGTCACCTTACCACAGACATTTTCATACAAACGTAGTCTAGCTTTTTCTATGGGTGTAAAAGTTTCCCATACTGATGGTCAAAAATTATATATAAACCATATTCTCCTTCAAGTCCATATTTTGACTGTAACTACCAGCCTTCATATTTTTATCAAAATATTACAGAAATCTGCACGTCGTTTTCTAAATAACAGCTAGACTATATTTGTATGGAAATTTCTGATTCTGTCTAGTGTAAAGGAACTCTGAAATAAAACAATAACTCTGAAATAGTAAACTTGTTGTTTAAGTTAACAATAAAAGCAGTAATTATTACGCAATATTCAATATTATAATTCCTTTAAAATTGTAATGTAACCTCCTTGAACTTTCAGCGTGGACCTATTTGGTTTCTTTGTGCTTATAGAGTTTAAAACACGGATATCCATGGAATGAAGTATCTTTAAATTGGAAAAGTTTTAAGCTTTTAAACAATTATGAGGATGTTGTTACTAAATTTAATCAAACTAAGCATTTCCTGGTATTGTTTTCTTTACCTTTCGTTGCTGGGACAGTGTCTAATATGGACCGTATACCAAACATAATGTTAAGCTTACTTTTTTCGAGACATTTCACAAACTGAAAATGAGATCTTATAAAATAGCAGTTTTACTGAAATAAATAAGATAATACAAGAAAACTGTACTACGTCCAGATATAGCATTTTCTTTTCATTCAGTCACCACCTAACTTCATGGTTACCACCAGAGTTCATGGTTAACACGTGGTCTCTCAGTAGTGAGGTAAAGATAAGAAAGAGATAAAGAGTTTTAAGTAGTAGTTGTTTTTTAAAGTTGTTTTACCAATCAACAAAAATCTAAGTACCTTTTTTTTTGTAAAATGGTAAAATGTTGATTGGCAATCCTCAAAAAAAAAAAATATCTCCATCCAACCTTGTCTTTGATTTATGACAATCAAAATTGGCGTTGTCTTATTTGGATGTAATGTAATTAAATTGTGCTGATTTTGTGATTATAGCTTTATGAATTAGGTGATAATATATCAAACATTTACAGTAAAATGCTGATACCTACGTGTTTAATTAAATTTATGGAACTAGTAAGTTTAATACGAAATATTTGAGAACATGATTTACTAGTAATATTACTTACCACATATCGCCTACTACTTATCTGCTCAGTTTCGATCCAAGAACCATACGAATGACAGTTGTCTTTAATTTTCGTCAAAATACGTCAGCAAAGAAATAAGTTTTAAAAATGTACATACAGTACAGCATCCGAATTTTTAGCACTTTGAATTTGCTTCTGTTAGATTAGGTCAAACAAAAGTTGTACATAAGTGTGTACAACTATTGACAACGATAAGGCTCAAAGTAACAGACGTAGAAGAGACATAATTTACTTTGAGCCTTATTTTCAAGCAAGATAATAAATTAATTAACTCTCCACCAGCCCATTTAGAAATTTTATTGCTGTATGTATGTTTACTTATTCCTGTAATACATGTACTATCCATACTTTTTTGATTATGCGCTTTGGTTTATATTAGCTACAATTATCATGATTAAAACCCGTTATTAAGTATTTTATTGCGCTATGGTTGAACTTGGACCACAGCTAGCTTATTCTATGCCGTGGGGTTTCCGCAAAGTAGAATAGGACCACTCCAAGTCTTCCGATAGATGAATTTCGTAGAAGGCGACTTAAGAAATACGCTAAACAAAGCTTATAAACATCATGAGACCTCTCCAACCCGTCTGGCCAGAGTAGGGAGTGCAGGCCAAATCATCTGGCTGCTCTGACCAAATATGACTCTAGTAGTACAGAGAGGATCGTGCTCCTGCAGTGGAGACTAAAAAAAAACCTGGTGATGATGAAACCTTATTCAAATTTCGTTTCAGACATTAGCAGTAGCTTGCCTCACACTACACTACTACAGCTATGACTTGACAGACTTGCAAACGTTGATGCTGTGTTCAGGAACGTATGTGGGATTTATTGTGGTCCTGTCAGGAGAAATTATTGGTAAGTGGGGTAACTAATCCTATGATCAATATTTTTATTGCACGTCAACTGCATTTTACTTGGTCAAGGGTACGATAGGGCTGGCATGTCTGTTAAGATAAAAGCCCTTAAAAAAAAGAGAATAAAAAATGAAATAAAAACTGCATTTTAGTAGATACATAAAATGATATGATCAATGCTCACAAACCCTGTTTTTATATATATTTTTGAAGTGAAAACTTCTTTAGCGGCGTTGTGCACTTTTTTTGGAATGGGTAAAAAATGTTAAACTCGCGTCAGGACACGTGACCTGATCGAAAATTCGTAAGACGGCGCAGGGCGCTTGCGCGAATGTTCGTGTGTGTTTATGTTACAGCGTGCTACGCGCATCCATGGATGGTGACAGCTGATGGCTCGACCGTCTGTGTAGTGGCCATACTGCTGTGTATTTGAAAAAGATTTTGTTGAAAATGAATTTGGTCATGCTTGTGACATTTGTGACAGACTGTGGTTCAGAAAAGATTTGAAATATTTTATACTGATAGTTAAAGCAATTCGTGCAAAATTATTCCCTAACCATTCCAAAATATCAAAAATGCACAACGTTAATATTCAAGTTTTCACTTCTGCCGGCACTCCCAGAGTGCAACCCTTTTTTTTTTTAACACAAATTTCTATGACGTAACTTTTCTAGGACGTAATTTTAAATCTATTCGATTGCAAAGTTTTTTGTTTTTATTAAGAAAGAAAAAGGTTAATAATTTAATAAGATCAGTTTACTGAATATAATATTTGATTACATTTAAAAGTCGCATTTATGCTATTATAATTGTAAAGTTGCTGCATAAAATATGATCAAACAATAGTAGTTGATTGCGTCATTCCTCACAACCCTAAAACTTAACATTATTTTAGGAGAAATGATTTTCGCGCCGCTAGACCTCGTCCAAGATATGTATTTTGGGATCCTTGGAGTAGGATTGTTCACCACAAGTGGTTCTATGGTGCTCTCCGGGAGGACTCGAAAGAATCCTTGTCCAAGAACCGGAGACCAGCTGGGGGCAATGATATGTGGATCCATCTCGGTAGCGACCGGCATCATCATGTTCTTCGACTTGAGTTTGGCGTATCTGGACTCGGAGGAATTGGAGGAAGAGACTTTATAACGTGCGTACGTTTTTATTTTAATGGATAAAGTAGTATAAATGCGACTTTTACCTTGGTACCTATTTACACCGGAATAAATTCAGTGAGAGCCCGACTTAGGTACTTGTATTTTGCTAACTATTTTTACTTATCTACTGTGCTGACATGGCCTGCCTCTGTAGCATGGGACCGCAATAAACTAGGACCGCGTCCTCGTCGCCGGAATCAAAAACATTAATATTTTTTTCCAGCTACTGGGACCACTCATAATTTTAAAAAAGAAACAGTACAGCCAAACTAACAAATGCGTTTGAAATTCATTTTTTTTTGAGAATCACCGATCTTTTAACCCCTGTCCTTTGAGAGGCTTGCGTGGGGATACAGATGTAACACATAGAGGCCCGATAATAGTTGCCAGCCTAAGAGCAACACCTCCACCTCTGGAGCAAAAGGTCTCTCTGTACGGTCAATTAGAAAGGCAATTGAGAGCTGATAGCTCCGCGAGCCCTCTTGGATCTCCACCCCGACCGATGAAGATGCGTCGGGGATGACCGGTCCGTGGTGTCGTTACTCACCAAAAGCTCGCCACAAACTGCCCTGCGGGCCTTTCATTATTGTTAAGTTGAGCGAGATAAAGATAGATAGATAGATAACGCTTGATGTAACCTGTAACTGTAACCGATGCCATGTTAAAGCTGTAGATGTTATTTGCCAGAAGCTGCGATTTATCTTGCGGTGTTCGGAAAGGTTTCTATTGGATTTTAATGTAACTATTCCAATATCTTCTTTTGCAGGGGAGGCAGTTTCAGCAGCAGCCGACGCATACGTAAGCGCATGGTGGTCCGCCACCGGCGCAGGTTTGTTTGGGGCTTGCGGGGCTCTCATCCTCTACTCCTGGCAAGAAGTCTCCCCTTCCGACAGGCTGTTTCTCGCGCAAGCCTGTGCGGTGTGCTCCCTGGCCGCTGCAGCAATCTTCACTATAGACTCCTTACTATCCCTGTGCAATGCCCGCAAATACTCTGAGGATAGCGACAAACCAGTGCCATGTGGTCCAAGATATCAGTAACTTTTGTAAATACACTTGATTCTATCGTATATTATTTTATTTTTCAATTTAGATAAGTTAGTTTTATATCTTTATTGATTACACTTTGTTGTTCAAAAGTAAAAACATAGATTTACTTTCAACAAATGGCGGACTTAATGCTGAGAGCATTTTTTCTCAGTCAAAAGTCAACGGGAATAATAAAATTATTGTTCGGCGCAAAAAGCAAAATATCTATCTCCTTTTGTACATTAGGTACTAGTACATAAAATTATTACCATATAAATATATTCCCGAATACATATTTATCCACATAACGCATTCTGAGAAATTTTATTAAAAATTATTTACACAAGCATTACCTACCTTTGAGCTAATAGTTTTCCATTAGACCACTGACCTCCATATATACAAGTACGCTGGACCTATGATTAGCCGGGCCATAGTGAGGCGATTTGATTTTCGCCATTTTGGCGCTGATCGTAGGCATTCGTAGCAGTGGGTGGGAACGGAACTAATATTACAGATGGGACTATGACTTAGGCCGGCCCCATACATACGGAATTCCGTACGGAATCCATTCCGTACGGAATCGACTCGGAATTCCGTTCGTCTACCACACACAAACGGTTTTTTCCGTACGGAATGACGCGTCTCAGTCGAGAGCCGCCAGCTATCGAGCGCAGACGTTCTAGTAGCGTGCGGAAATATGAAATTTGAATGAAATTTGACCATGATTTTTTTATAGCGATTGCATTTTTGCTATTTATTGTTAAAAAATATATCTTTATCTTCGTATTGACGAGTTCTTCGAACTCCCTTCAACCTATTATGACATTTTCCACAAAATAGTATGCCAGGTATTTATTGTATGGGAAAATATGAATTGACAGGTCTAAATGTTTAATTTTTTTAATGGCAAATATTTGGATACCTAATTGTATGTCCTGCCACGGCCTGCAATGGCCTGCCACGCCATTTCCTTAAGGTCTCTGTCGTGGTAACCTTGATCATTAGTGTTCTATAAACATGTGTAAGCTAATACGGATATGATGAGATATTGTATGTCAGACATTGCGCGGGAAATTAAACGTACAATGAAGTTTCAAACTACAACACGTCCGCTCGCTACGGTCGTGCGGCGCACACTGAGCGCATTCCGTACGGAATTTCCGAATGTGTGGTGCGACCCAAACAAAATGTATGGAAGACGTGCATTCGGAACGGTTTTTTTCCGAACGGGATTCCGAACGCACAGGCCTTCATTCGGAATTCCTGACGGAAATAAAAACCGAACGGAATGCTACCGTCTGTGTGTGGTACAGTCATTGATTTGTATGGATTTGCTGCGTTCGGAATCCTGATTCGGAATTCCGAATCAGGATTTAGAAACGGAATTCCGTATGTATGGGGCCGGCCTTACATAAAATTCATTTCCGAATTAGTTACGTCAGATTTAGTTCTCTTCCCACGCATTGGGGGCGCTTCAAATAGGCACAATAAAGAGCTGTCATTTCTTAGGGTATCATAGGTCCAGCGTACTTGTATATATGGAGGTCAGTGCATTAGACCCATGACTGAGTACAAAAAAAACTATTCCACGGATCAGCGCCGGCACTAGTAGAAAAAAAAGCATCAGACACATATTTACTCCGTTGTTCCAAGTGCCCTATGGGATACTAGAAATTTATAAGGAATAATTTGCAATAACTATCTAATAAATTTACTATTCATTGAAGAATCGGTAGAAGGTTGGTAGGCAATAGGTACCTACTATCTATTCTCTAATGAATATCTACCACAAAGAAAAAAATTTACCCATCTAACATTTCATAAGTTGCCATCTAGAGAAATCGTAAGCAATTGCTACGTAGTTAACAAGCACACTCGCACTAGGGCCCTCGTAGCGTTTTAAAAGTTCCGGAAAATGCCTACAGATGGAGCTATCATAACTATTCAAACAACAAACAGCAAGTAATGTTGTTTACGAATTCATGTAGAAATTATTAGGTACCATTCAGATTTTTTTACCGAAGTCGTATATTTTTTGTTATTGCTTAAAAGTAATGAAATTATAAATAATGAGAGATAGCTTGCCTATAAATATACAGAGGCGGCGCCGTAAGGCGTGGGCGGTGTGGGCCACAGCGCACACAGCCCACGGCCTCTCAGTGCAAAGGGCCTCGCACCTCAGACGAAAATAAATTTGAATAAGATTTTACAAAAAAATATTTTTTTTATTACCGAGTTCGATTTGCCATTTGCACCCCCACACTACCAGGCAGTAAAAAAAAGCAAAATTTTACAAATTCTGGTCACTGTGTTTTATACTTGTGTGATTTACTCATAAATAAAGGCATAAGAAAAAAAAGTGTTTTTCCGAGCATGTTAAAATCCATTAATATATCCATTATAATACAGGTATTGGTAGATATTCCTAGGGTTGCAGCGCTGGTATTGTTAGATTCAAGGGGTTGGCGAGATTTTTTTAAGTAAACAAAATAAATATCGCGTAGTTTAATAATAGATACACTCTAGTAGGATATTTATTAATGAGATTCTCATACAACAACCTCAAGACAGAGTCATCACCTCATGTTAATTAAGCAACAAACAGCTCATTCGGGCGCTATTTGAGCACATTTGATACAAACCTCGAAGGACGAATTGTTTAGCGTATTGCGTAAGCTTTTGAAGTATTTTGGTACATGGTTTCTTGTTCAAGATAAAATTGATTGTTACGTCTCAAACTCAAATGAACCGTGTAAAAGCTAATAGAGCTCAGAGTTATACTTCGAAAAATTAAGTAGATAGAGTCACCGCACTGTTTGTTTGTAATAAATTTATTGTACCAAAAAAAACATATACAAAGACAACATACGAAAGAGTAAATACATATACAAAGGCGAACTTATCCCATGTATAGGGATCTTTTCCAGTCAATCTGCGATATAATGTTTTTTTTAGCTTTTAGCAAAAGTTATAAATTTAAGCTTTTATTTGTCTGTTTTTATAACTTCTTCATATTTAAAATCTTTTCAGGTTTTTTTTTCATATCTCTCACCTGTCTCTTGACATAGTATCATATAATGTTTTCAATTCATATTTCTTAGTTAAATAATCGGCCAATATTTTTGTCAATAGTTTACAATGACTTCATCTACGAAATATTCGTCATTTAATATGAATAAACAACGGTAATCGGAAATATGTACCATACATTTATTAGTAATTCAAGCTTATCAGCAGTTCGACCGTTGTAAGTCATACTGATACCTACGAGTATTTGTTTGTAAGGACATTTTACGGATATTCACGAAATTACAGAATATTTTAATCAAAAAATAAACACGTACGAATAAGATAAAATAAATTTCAAAAAAAGATAGCCTATGTGTCTCATGATGCTGTAGCCATTCAATACCCTGTATAACCAAATCATTTCAGGAATTTCTAAGCTAAATCGGAATTAAGAAACTCATACACATTACTGAATCGTAGGCGACCTCCGTGGCGTAGTGGTCACCATAATAGTCCGCTACCCTAGTTCCTCCCTAGTTGGTATCCTAGTTCCGGGTTCAATCCCCGGTCAGGGCAAGTTGAAAAATAATTGTCCAGGATCTTGGATGATTATCTATATATGTATTTGTTATAAAATGTATCGTTAGTATCCCATAACACAAGTTTTGAACTTACTTTGGGGCTAGCTCAATCTGTGTGATTTGTTTCTATATATTTATTTATTATTTAATTATGACTCCTGAAAAGATTACACTTATTTTTGGAGCAGTTGTGCAATGAACAAATGCCAGACCGAAGGAGAGTCAATACAACGATGCATGGCTGACAGAAGTCTCTACATAAGCATAGATTTAAGAAGTAACAAAAATTATTGCTCTATACTACGTAGAGCTACAGCTATGAAGTTAGAGATGGCTACAGCCATCATAATGATATAAATAAACCATAAAAATTCTACTTCTATGATATAAACAGTCCAAAAATTTACCGACCACGAAGATTTGAGGATGGAACAATAAAAAACTACGTAGAAAAAAAAAACAACTTATTATGTATTTCGTAGAAAGATGTTATACTTACTTGATTTTTTTTCATTCACGGCATTCTCAGTTGTTATTTGAAGACTGACAACAAGGAACTCGCATTAGTATAATTTTAATGGCAGCGTGAGGTCCAAACCTGATGTCATAAATTGTTTGGCATAGCATAAGCTTGAGATGACATAGTGGCTATATTTAGCCTACCAAGTTATTTACTACGTTTTGCGTACAGCGTACATTTACAAACACTAAGTATTTTTATAAAAGACTAGCTAAAGTCTACGGCCTTCCGCGTTGTCCCGATTTTTGACATTTCTAAATTTTTTTGCTGTTTAGCTGTTTTCTGCTGAGTTTCATATAAACTTTCACCCCCTATTTTAACCCCATAGAGAATGATTTTTTGAAATAGATTCTTTTCTAGTTTGATTATCAAAATTGACCAAGTTTCATACAAACACAAACTTTGAACCTTCATTTTAACTCCCTACGGGATAAATTTCTAAAAATCCATATGCTAACAAAATATACTGAAACTAATATAAGATATATATTTCGATATATGTTCCTTGGGTAAAATTGTTCAGTATCATGGACTGAATTCACCCTTGAAATAGTTTCAGTATATTTTGTTAGACCTTATATATAACTGATAGATAATCACATTCATCTGAATGCTATGACATATTTAATTAAGTAAATAGTTTTTGCTACATAATCCTTTGAGATTTTACCTGTAGTCTCACAGGTTAGACGCACTGGTGGGTCGACAGGTAATGCCTCAGTATACTAAAGAATGAAGAAGAAAATTTTTTGTGATTGGTCGCTCCATTCTCTTCGCCCCTCTGAATCATAAAAGAACCATTTCTGAATTGGTCGTTTCGGACCACAGGCAGGCCAAATGGCCTACTGAGTATCTTTATTTTTTTTATATTCTCTTTCCACGCAGATCGAATAAGCCGGGGAAATGGGCGAGATCTGAATCATGTTCATAGGCGATGCGGCTAGCAACCCATCACTATTTTTACTACTATTTCTATATTAACGCCAACTATTAGGCTTAACTTGGCCTTTGGGTCTTACAGGCCTGGGCTCTGTCTACTCCGTTTGGGATAAAGACGTGATAATGTATTTGTATTATGCATTAAATTATCTTTGTTTAAGTTATATCTATATTTTTGAGAGTTTTTTGATGATAACATCGCTCGATATCTAAGTATTTATCAATGGTACGCTGACCCGGTACCCGATAACAAATTAGTAATAAGATTGGTAAAAAGAGATAAAGGGGTCAAGTGTAAGTTATTCCTGTAGGTAACCTAAAAAAGCAAGTACCAGTTATTGGTGTTTAGGTTTTTTGACCAGTTGAGGTCGTTTAAAAATATTTAAATTTGATTTAGCTTTCGCCTGCTCTAAACCATATAACTTTTCTTGTGTCAACCAACAATAGAAAAGTAAAAACATATGCGTTCAAAATATCTAATAAAAAAATGCTAATGTCAGCCGATCGAATAATCGATCTACTACTACGACTAGGAAGATATGGATTAATAATATAAAACCTTGATTCTAGTACGATACTTATCTATTTAGGTTAAACGTACTAGTAATGTCGTAAAAAATATTACTAATAAATTCGGCTTACGATAAAATACAACTAAGAAGTATTAAGAGCAATCAAGCACAAACAAAGGTAAAATATCTACTAAGGTAACCTAATTTTTGATTATGCTTTTGGAAATGAACATAAAATAGGAAATAAAAAAACATCATTGATATTCCTATTTTATTTTATTTTTAATACGATGAGTACAAGTTACGATTACGACAAAGTTACAACCAACTTATGATCTCATCGTTTGTCATTCACTAGTGCGTGTCGAAAACACGCTACGCGCGCGCAGTCTCAGTGAAGAACCCGCCACGGACGCCCGCGAGTCCGGTGTTAACTTCGTAAACAAACAACGCAATACATTTTTGAAGTGAATCAAAATGGCCATCGCCCGATTGTCTATTGTTAAATTTTTGGAACTGGTGAGTCTTTACTCTACGTTTAAAATTTGACGGCTGCGTTTTTAAAACCTGATTTGGTTGCACCTGCCATTGTTTACTAATATGGCGGCAACGCACGCTTTACGACTACGACTTTCTTTTTTTTAACGGCCCTAGAGGAAGGGTCGCATTTTTTTGAGAAACCATCACATTCATCTTTATTTACAATGCGATAGCACAGATTATAGCTCAAGAGATTAAAATATATACGAACACATCAGTTTAGAAATTAGTTTTCCAACCGGGTATAAACAAACCAGCAGTCAATATTTTTACGAAAAAAATGCACCTTATTTTAAATTTTATTTTTTTATAAGTAAGATCAAAAATAATCTTCTTACGTTCATAGTTGTTTTTTAGATAATTTAATCGATACTTATGTACGACTTATCATCGTTTATTGTAAGTATGTAGGTATAGTCATAATCACTAATCCTATGTGGTCAACTTGACCTACATGGTTAAGATATCGTCTAGGTAGGTACTTAATTAAGTAGAAATCTATCTACTTTATTTCTAATTATACGTGTATGACGTACACAGTTACAAGTTATGTACTTACTAAATCATATACATTTATATTTAAACTTTTTTCAATGTTTCTTGTAAAATGTATCATAGATTATAAAAAGGACGTATCAGGAAATAACCTATTATTCCCGGTTCTCGTTTTAGAAGCGAAGGGAAAGCAATAAACCGGCTTGACCTGATTCTGTGAACATTTCGTTCTTCAACGACGGGCTTGGAACTTTTTAAGAACGCGTCCATAAACATATTCTATTTTATTACTAAAAGGATGTTCTGATAACATCTTTCAACTCATAAAAAGGTTATAAATAGTGAATCATTTACAGTCAATTTATGATTAAATACAATTTTAAAAACAACAACTTGCACTCAAAGCTGACTCATGCGTTAAGCGGTCTGCGGTAGCAAAGTCTGTTTTTTTTCATAAATTTGATCAAACAACGTAGTACATCAAATCGCCTTCGGCCAAGACTCCATTAAAGCAAACCGAGGCTGTGCTGTGTCAGACAACCAATAAATAGATGCTAATGTCACTTGAAGATATATACTAAATCAATTTATGTAACTATAACAAAATGCAATTGGTTGGTATAACACAACACTTTCTCGCTCAGCTTTGATGGAGTCACGACCTTACACTTGTGTGGCCGACGGTAACGCAGCGTAGCATAGATAGAGCGTGCGGCGTGGGCGGTCATGGGAAACAGAAATAATAAAATATACCATATACCCATGCCACATTGCGTCATGTCTTAAAAATTACTAGGCGTCTATAATTAACGTTTCATTAAATTCATCTATGGATTGTGGAATGGTGTCTCATATCCGGCCGAAACGCTATTGGAAGTACAACTTAATTGTTACTTCAATGTTTTATTATGGTAATCGCTTATTAAACCATATCAATCATCTTCAATTAAATTAAGCATTTTCATGAAATTCAGCAACTAAGTACCCTAGTCAATCTTTTATATCACAGGAATTCATAAATTACACATAGGTACGTATTCACTGGATTGTATAGAGACGTACGTGCAGTGATATCAGAGATTATCGTTTATAATGTTTAAAATAAAAAATGAAAAGTTACTCAAAAGGAAGTCTATGGAAAGTAACATTGCGTACCATTGTTATATTTATTTTCTAGTAACATGCACAGGTTATATAACAACTTTTCTGTAAGTACGTACGAGTATCTTTTTATGTGCTGTACTATTGACAGGAGAAATCGACCACTGTCGCATTCTATGAATACTGATAGATTAATTGATTTTAATTACTTACACAATGCTAAGGACATTGACTTCAATCAACACGACATTCTACATATAGTAATGACATCGATAAAAGAAAAACGTATATTGAATGTACTTACCTACTCAGACCAAGTATCAAGAGATATACATATCTGTGAGTTCTTATAATTTTATTAATTATAATTTTTAGTTATTGGTCACTCAGTATTGTAATGACTAATGACTGTCCTACAGTCCACTTAATACACACCTCATGCTGACATTATGTGTCATTATATGTATTTAATAAGTATTTATGTATATTAATTGACGTTTGTAAACGAGATTGAGCAGGTATAAGTATAGTTTACTTTATAAAGCTGTTGATCTTATAGTTCTTATTGTCGGATGATAGTCTTAGATACTCTTCAGAAGGAGCTCGGTGACCCAGTAGGAGTACCTACAAGCGTTGTCGGTTATAACTTAGTTCATTTCTAGAATATGAGGTACGCGAATTTAAAGTAACGCGGAATGAGCAATTTGAACTTGAGATTGTAATATTCGCGCGCTCTTTTGGCCGCCAATTGGCGTTTTTAAGGTTAAATCTTTATCTGCATGGATTACATCACTGCCCATTAAATAGAGCTCGGCGTTTACGACTGAACATGCGGATGGCGGACATTCGTACAACCATAGTCACGTGGCCGTGGCACACAGGAGTATGGCATTGATGTGAACATGCCTACGACACGGTAAAGATGCTTACGATTTCGCGATGATATGATACGGTGGTTGTTACTAAGTATGAAGCAGGATATAAAAAGATATAAAATATACTTGTTTGTTTTTCGTGTGTGAGCTCGAGAATTTTAATGCCTCTTGTGGTTATATCCGAGTGCAGACCACGCCCGTACTTACCCGTAACCGTAACTTAACTTACGAAAGCACTAGTAATGCGTACTCCCGCCAACCACCGAGAAATATACTGTAATAGGAGATAGAGACTTTGTTATTGCGAGAGATTTAACTATTTTACTTAGCTTACTTAGGAAATTTTCTTTTACAACAAAATGTAAGAAATGATTGTCGAGATATCGAGATGCTCAAAACAAAGTAGAAATATCAGGTGTGGGCACATTTTCTTCAAAAACTGTCAAATATCATAGAGTATTTATGTTGTATATTTAGATATTGTTTATTTTAGTATACTTAATAGTGAGTATTATTTGTATTTCATTTATTAATTTGATTATTATTTCTATATAAAGTCTTTTTTTTACTATAAATTTATTCATGTTTTGCACTATACACTGGTCATTCTATGACCCGTTTGATTGACTGGTAGGTAAGGCTTGACTTTAAGTCCGCCATTTCCCTTGTTTTTTTGGACAAAGCTAAATAAATAAATATCCCCTAGCCCACAGAAACATGTTTTCGTCTGCCGTAAACAAGGAAATGCACCATCACACCGCCCACCCTGGTAAATAGGTCACGCATAGTTGGAATAGTCAATGACTATGACTATACGCCGGCAAAGGCGAATTGACCTGATTTTCCTTGCTGATTGAAGAAGAATAGATTAGATGTTATTAGGCAACACGTAATAAAAATCATAAATAAAAGTAGGTCTCAATCAATGCAATTGTATTGTAGGATAGTGCCATGAAATTATTTCTTCCTTCTACACATACCTGCATTAGATCATATAAAAACGTAGAAACTTGGTAAGACCAAGTTAATGTATTCCGATTCAGGTTAAGCTCTAACAGTATCTTAATTTTTTTTAGAATTATTATTCTTTTTATTCTCTTGCCGCTATTATGAAGCCAAGCCCCTCTCAACGTTAAAATTGTAATTTTGAGGTGGGGGAATAAAAACAAGGGAATGGCCGAACCGCACCTATTCCCTGATCAGTTTCTGCCACGTGTTTTGTTTGTACAGGGGCATGACATTTATTACTGAAGACGAGATAGACTGTAAAGCACTTCTAATTGACCTGGATGGGTCAGCGACTTCTTAAGCTTATACGTCCTAATGTTTATAGCATTTGTAACATTAGGTCGTATGGACTTAAGAAGTATTTTAAATTTTAAACTGCTCTAGTGTATTAAGAAATCATTGACTCATTACGCTTTTCAAAAAATTATTAGTTACACAATTACAAGAAATATATTTTAATAAAGATGCAAAGTCATTTCTTATAGGCACCCTTTTTTATTTATTTTTGCATCCTGAGCACCCGGCTTGGAATGCAACAAAGGTCCCGCTAACAAAAGCAACATTTTACCGAAGTTTTGACCATTATTTCTTGTAGGTTATAAAAAATCCTTTGTCCTTTTTAACAAGGTTTTTTTACAAGCTTTCATTTATCTCTAGTTTGTTTTTTGTTGTTTTTTGGTCAAATCTTGCAAGATTGAGATGACATTTTGTATGCTAATGTAAATCATATGACAATGCAATATTATTGTGACAAAAAGCTGATCTGATGATGGAGCCCGAATGTAATCATAGGAGCCCTGTAATAAAACGACGAAACATATCTTGTTTGGGCTTACAATAAAAGCTTGTACGAAAAACTAACTTAAAAAAAAACTTATATCATTTAGAAAGTAACGGGACAATACTAATTGTACTTTCGGTCATTAAGACTCTATCTGTATAGTAAGACAAAAAACCTATTTCTTTCATTGTCAGACAATGTTCATTGGGACCTTCTTCAAATACCGTAGCCAGGTACTTCGTATAGTAATGCTAATTAGAATATAATGGCTCACTCGGGATTACTGCATATGTCCGAAGAGTAACAATAAATATGTTGCGTCCGTATTGACTATGATGTGTGAAGAATACATAGAGCAGTAATTAGCAACTCGAAGGTTGGTCTTCATATACTCATCGATTTGAAAAATGGACGATACCTAAGTGTATCTATGACATTTTGCGTTATAACATTTCCTCACGGATGAGGGACCTCTCCTACCATCGTCCATGCAGAAGAGGGTGTATGTCATCTTCCCTGCACATGTGCTGGCTTTCGTACTTAACAAATAAAGTAGCCGTATGTCTATTTCTCTTAATTGTCTATATATCATGTCCTTATTTCTAATAGGACAGATGATTTGGGTCTTGCGACTTTAAGTAAACCAAGGCCGCAAGATTCAAAGACCACTTTTGTGTGATAGTGGGTGAGAAGGTGGAAAAAGAATGAAAAATAGTTAAGGCGGGCCTAGTCGCATCGTCTTACAACATGCTTCTACGATCTGCTCGAGACGAGAAGCTAGTACATCAAAGTTTTTTTTCTCAACAACAAGATGTAAAAGTTAATAATTGTCGGATTTTTTAAAAGTAGTTCATAATACATTTGCTAAAAATTTGCTTATCTAATGGATATTTCATGTATAAACGGACGTTAACTCAAATTCCTTATCTTGTCCATTATTTACATACTTTGATTACATACTAGTTATCATATTACTGTGACACATAAATAGAAGGAATAATCACTGTATAGTTTATGGCAACCTTCTACAAATATAATCACTAAACTACTTGCATTCAATTTCCAAGTATATTTTAATTAATTTTAACTAATATTCCGGACTTTGCAAAGTAAATAAGTAACGTCAAGGGTATTGTATGTAAGTGGTAAGTAAGTATTACTTACATAATGAACATGGCGATAAAACTGAGGTCAATGCGCTTTAATAAGTGGTTAAGCTATTAATATGTAGAGCACATATGAACACATTTTCTTATCGATAGTAAAGTTAAAATACTTTTATACAGGCAAGCACGTAGTAGATTTATTTAATAATTTATGTTTGTACTTATACGTTTCCGTCAGCGATATAAATAAATATTATTTATCCTTGATTTAACCGCAAACTGGCAAAGTATTTATCATAAAACTGACAAATCATAAACATAAATATTATGAAATCATTATTTTGTAAGGAGCCCTAGATGCTTTGATAAATATTTATTGTAAAATTTAATTTTGAATCAAGTGCTAGAGGTTTACGGGCATGTGGTGGTCGGTGTTGAGAGGAATATTGAACACTTTTTCTCTATGCACGTATAACAAAAGTCCCTGCGAAATATGAAAGGAAATCATTCAAATCTGAAAGAAAAGTACTGCCTCTTAAAATATATTCGTCGTACCCATATTTTTGTTACGTTTTCCAGTCCAAACAATCAAACTTCAATTCAGCCCGAGTAAAAGCGTTTGTAAACTGAAGGAGTAAAAGCATTTGTAAACTGAAGCGAGCAAGGTGTGGCTCTAAATTCGGCCCTGATAAGCGAACTCCCGTATCAGCCAAAGCAAGCTGCAATTAACCCATTTCCAGTCCATCCTCTCCAAGGTCTGTTTACTGGACGACCTCGCAGCACTACTTACATAGATACCCTCCTATAGCTCAGCATGACATCATCGCGCCAAACTGGTCGCACGCGACACGTCATCCATGAGTATATCGCGTTTAGTGACGTCACTATCGCCTGTTCATTTCTTTGGTACTATGTTCTACCCACGTTGGCGTTCGTCTTATTTTTAAGGACAATTTAATTCTATTACTTGTACTGCTCTTTTGCAACTTTGTGATCTGAATAAAAACGCACTTATTTTACCTACAGTATTGTACACTAAGCGTGTATAATTAAAGGTAATCAATCAATCAAATAAAGGTATCATATTATGTGATCAATTATAAAATAATCGACGACAAAATTAAGGAAAAAGCAAGCTCTTACTTGTACTTATTAAGCATTTACGTATTTCTGTGATCTTACGCTCTCAGATATTTACTCCATATACCCTAAATCTTTTTTAATTAAAAATAAATTAAATTTCCATCAATCATTTTAAAACAGGCAATGACATAAATACATTATCTAAAGTTTAAACTTGTTTTTCGGCTAACCAAACTGCGCTGAATGAACATACCAGGTGTTCAATGTCACACGAGAAGGCCTGCCATCCCTGCTATTTACTAGTTTTCCTGTTTAAAAAATATATATGCAGACAAACAAATGCTAATCGGTAAAACAATGGGTGAGTTTCGCAAAACGGTTATTCCTCATTTGAGCCGTGTAGAGAATACTATATGGTCTTCAATTGTCTATCGTTACTCTTATCTTCTTTAGGTGAAACTAAATGATCCTTCTTTATAAGATTTATAGACTCGTCTAGTACTAATATGCCCCGCGTAAATGGATTTAACTAATTACGTGTAGTTATTAACACAATGACTTAGCTATCAACAATAACATCGTTTTTGATGGCTAGCCATAGCACTGATTACGAATTTTATAGCATCGCCATTATATTCAGTGCCATTAGCATCAATCTGTGAGATTTTAGGAAAAAAATTTTTTTGTTCTGTCCGAAAATATTTTTAACAAAAAATGTCACAGAAATCTAATTCATTATTATTTTTTGTTAAGAAATTGTTTTTTTTTTGTTTATCTACAGGTAAACGTAAGCACATTAAATGTATATTTTTGGATATGACGAATGAACACAACAACATTAAAAAAAATAGATATCCAAGACAATAGACCGATCAATTAAATTGCTTCTAATGTCACGCGTGATGTGACTACCACGCAGAAATAGAGTCAATGATAAAATCTTGGAATTCGTTTAGTTATGAATGACGTCATTCTAAAACTGTTTTTATATCTATTAGCGTACCTAAGGTGTAGGTTTCTAGAGAACTTAAGAATCCCCTTACCCTACACTTTTCCATACAAACGTAGTCTACGTTTTATTTTGAAACCTCATGTCAGATTTCGGTAAAAGTTACAGTTCGGTAAAGCAATTTTAAAGAAATTGCAATTATCTAGGGTAATAATTGGTTTCTGACACTAAAATTATGAACTGGAAAGAAAATATAATGTAAAAATATTTTGTAGAAGTTTCCCATACTGATGGTCAAAAATGATATAACACACTATATTCTATTTCAAGTTCATATTTTTAGTGTCGGAATCCAGTTATTACCCTAGATAATTGCAATATCTTTGAAATTACAAAACTTTGTTGAAATCGAGCATAGCATTTTGAAATAGACTGCGTTTGCATGGAAAAGACTCTTTAGACTAGAATTCACGCAGAATGCTATACGCTATTAAGAGAGTTAGTCAGTATTAGGTCAGGGCGTGAAGAGTTAGGAGCTTAGCTCACCATAAAATCTGATAATTTTATACAGTGCAAGCAAGCACCTATTTGTCTTGACATTACTTACATGTACATCGCCCATGGTGGTTGTCAGGTGAACTTTGTATATCCTATAATTCGTACCCCTTCCACGTTATATAATTAACATTAAAGCTTTTTGTGCAATATTATAATAATAGCTTATGTAAGGTTTGATGTCTTATTCCAGGCACTGACATGTTCGTGCGTGGCGCTCCACTACCACAGCTACAACGGGGAGGCCGACATCGGCATGTTGGTCACCGGCACCTTTGTGGGCTACCTCATCATCTTCGCCGGCGCAGCGGCTGGTCAGTTATGACATGATTTATTTTGAATTTTAACATTTTGCACGTCTGCGTTTATTTTATTCCTTTACCCCCGACTTTACTCTTTACTTTAACAAGCGGTGTGGCTAGCCATCACTGTATTGATTGCTTTTCCATCTTCTCGCCCACCGTGATGCTAAAAGTGGCTTTTGGGTCTTGCGGCCCTGGGCTCTGCATATAGAGCCGCAAGACCAAAAATGCTCTGTCTGCCCCATTAGGGACAAAGACGTAACTATCACGTCTTTATCTCTAATGGGACAGACATTACATTACAGGACAGAGATACAAGTATTTATGTTACCCCCGACGCCAAGCCTAATAAACTAGTGCAATTCAGACAACTTTAGTTCAACGGTGTCTCAGTCACGAAACCGTTTTGCAACTAAAGTGGTCAATGGCGCTCAAAAGGGTTTGTGTTGTATAGAGCCGTAGAAACTAATAAGAGTAGAAGCTACAACAAAACACGTCTAGCAATGGCGACCAGTGGTTTTAGTCACTGTCAATAAAAAAAATAGTTAAATTTATTTCATGTATTCCAGTGGCGTAGCATGGGAGGGGGGGGGGGGGGGCGGAGGGTGCGGTCCGCACCGGGCGGCACTTTGCCGGGGGCGGCGCTGCGGAAGTGGCAGCTAGAAAAAAAAATTAAAATTTTAAAAAAAGCTAATGTAGGTCCCCTTGAATTATTGAAGTTCATTGTCGAATCTAAGCTCGAAATCTCCGTCCCTAACATTTTCATAATGCTCAGAATATTTTTGACAACTGCTATAAGTAATGCTAGTTGTGAAAGGAGCTTTTCGAAACTGAAATTAATAAAAAATTACTTGCGATCTACAATGAGTACGCTGAGATTAACTAATCTCGCTATATTGTCGATCGAACAAGACCTCACTGATGCAATCGATATTGAAAGTGTGATCAAAAACTTTGCTGAAAGGAAGACTAGAAAAGTTAAATTTTAATCTTTCAGTTGAGGAGTTACTCGCGCGCAAAAGAGCGTTCGTGAAGTAGGCGATTTTTCCATTATTCTATTACGTTTTCTCTGTAATTTTTCTGTGATATTCTACCTATGTCAAAAAATATTAATTTCACTTTTCAATTCAATAAATCATTTAATAAAACTAATAAAAGTACTCTTTTTACCATGCCCAAATTTTTTATAATGGATCACAAAAATAAGAGGGCGGCAAATTTGGAATCCGCACCGGGTGCTAGTGACCTATGCTACGCCACTGATGTATTCATCGGTTTATGTTAGGCCCTTAGAGCTCCATTACACACCACCAATTTTCTCGGAGAGGGGCCGACCGCATATTTAGGTTTGACATATATGATCATGGCGTTAAGATAAGCAATGAGCCAGTTGATAAGTTACTTTTATTTGTCTATACTTTTCGCTATTTCATTACTTTATACTAGCATCATCATAAGTACCAAGATGTAATCTAAGACCAAAGGCACAGATCTGTATATATACCCAAGATATCGTTAAGACCATTCAAGCAAGATCTGAAGCGCTGTTTTGAGTTAGTATAGCTACCTGCCTGCTCCATTATCATACCAGGAATATGTTGATATAGGGAAGGTCATTACAGCGATGAAGGCATTTAAATACAAGTCATCCTATTGAACAAATATGCGATTTCTTAATTATTCTATTATTCTTTCAGGCTACGTGATGCAGACCCCGTCCCACAAGCGTATCGACATATTCTACTCGCTCGTCGGAGTCGCTCTTTTTGTGGCAAGCGGTGCAATCATTATTGACAAGTAAGGCTTTTACTTGTATATCAGTAACTATTGAGTATGCTTGTAAAGATGGTTAGTTAGTTTACACATTTTTTTATCGGAGGAGGACTGAAACACAACTTTAAGATCTAGGTATAGGTGTTCTAATGAAGTTACACCTGGGCTCTTTATTCAGTAATTATGTATAAAACAATGTACATAAAATTATTGCTAATCCCTATTTTTATACTACAAATATTATTTTGTTCATGATGAAATTTGATAGTTGGATGCGTCAGACCTGGCAAAAATTCAAATAATTACATTGGTTTTCTGTTTGCACAGCACACAAAATTATATTTCTACTCGTAGCCTTATGGTGTGTGGGTTCCGGCTTACAATAGGACCAAAATAGGATGTGGATGTCGTAAGAGGCGATCAATAAGGACTAATCACAGACATCTTAAGCAATAACTATATTCTCAAGGAGTTTTTGACATCGGGAAGCAGTCAATTATTAAAAAAATGATCAAGAAAGGTTTAAGCAACAGATTATAGTCATTAAACCACGGTAAAATATTTTTTCAGAAAGGATTTTGGCAACAGGCTAATCCTAAAACCACAGTAAAATCATTTTGGTATCGTAATGGTTTAGGCTTTTTTTTCTTCACTTGGCATTGTCTTTGGCATCCTTGGGTCACCCTTAACATGCGTATTATTTGGAGAAGACAAAGCAGAAACGCATATCCAGGGTTTCGAAATAGTACCGCTGAAGATGTGACTTTAACATAAATAGTTTACGAAGATCTAATCTCCAAGCTACAATTTCTCTGAAGTTCTTTCTAGTTTGCTCGACTATTTGATACTTTTATTGTTCGCTTCACTCTCTTATTTTACAAAAAGTATTTTGTGAGTCAGTAGTTTTTATTCGACAGCGGTGACATTGAGAATTAATTAGAATCACGTTTTGTAAACGCTACCTTCGCTTTGAAAAGTAATTTTGTAAAAACTAAAATGAAAACTCGTTTTGTAGACTTTGTACGTCTGCGTAGTTTTGGTACGCGTAGGTTTAACGGATTGGCCAGGGTTCCAGGTGCCATTCCACTTAAAGACCATATATGTTTAGTAAGATCGTGGAAGAAGTAATCAAAAATAATAACAGGAAGTATCGTCACCCCATTTAACTCTATGCTATAGTTCTATACAAGTCTGGAAGCAAAGAAAAACGTGTTGAAAAAATCAGCTGCAATTCCTTTGTCTTAGATATGTACTTGATCTACTTGAATCTATAAAAATACGCGGAAGGCAAGGCCTATTTATATTAGTCATCCATAGCATCCAGCAGTAATTTTTAAGCTAATATCATTGTTTAACGACTATTATCCAGCAACAATAAATTGGCTACCTCGTAGGTAAGGGACGACGGCGTCATAGGGTGCGATTTATTTCACACATTATTTGAAAAGTTGTTACGATCTGCACGGGCAGAACAGTAACTTATTTTTAATTAACTTTTACTGCCCCATTGCTGGCCAAAAGTTTCTATTCATTCTCTTACTAACCATCAATATTCTGTGCCATTTTAGGTGTCCAAATTGTAACCAAAACCACAGAATCAATATGTGTGTTACAAACAGAACGGAATGTCCTAAGGTCCCGTGCAATATGCGTCCCCTTCCCTGTTTTCGCCTTGTCGAGGTGGCCAGGAACCCGCAGCCGACCACTCAACACCCTCCACAAGGCGAGAACGGAGGAGAGGAAGGGTTCTGTTTGTAATAGTTATATAAATTCTGTGCGAAAACTTTGCTCTGAATGCATTCGCCAAATGTGAACAGCCTAGTCAAAGAAATTATATTTGTAAGCACTAACGTTTGAATTGATCGGCATTACATCTCATAACAGCAATGCTAGTGTATAACATTTAAACTAAATCTTGTTGTTACAGGTTTCAGAACTCGAGCAAAAATGACTTCACTAACAAAAACCTGGCCAAGGCTTCCCTGGCCATCATCAACGGAGCAATCCTCCTCATAGACGCAGTCTTAACGCAGCGTGGAGGTTAAAACGTTTCAACTTGGGACGAACTAGTAAAGTCCAAGATCGTCAGGTGTTTGAAAAACCAGACTCAAGTTATAATACATCTCTGTAGATCGATTCAGCGTCTCATTGAATGAATACACATATGCTTCAACAAAATAAATATATTACTTTTCATTTGAAAATGAATAACTCTAGAGTTCTTGGACTTTGCGGAAGATCCCTCGAGTAATTATCATGACTTTTCACCTTCTGACCATATGAACAAAAAAATTATGACGAATTTTAAATTAGTTTTGCTAGATATTGTTTTAGTATACCGTATTATAAGGTTTAGGCCATGCTATCGCCGTATGCCAGAGGTGGCAAACGGCCCAGAGGTGGCAACTAGCTCATAGTTAAAGCAAAAAACACTACCGCTAGCCGTCTGTTGATGTTGACTCGTGGCCTTCCTCTTCGATGCTTACCTAAGACTATGTCTTCAAACAGGCTATGAAAAAATTATAAAAGTTAAATAATCCGACCAGTTATTCAGTACCTACTAAGTACATATTGACAGTGCAGTCCTTCTATCACAATATGTACCTTTAATGTAAGTTACTTTAAGCATTAATTTATGTTTTGTCATCTCGTATTTACGTATGGAAACTTTTCATTTCCATAATACTAGTCTGCATGTGTTGTATGAAATGTAGATGATATTTAAAGCACCTTTTATTGCAACAAATATGCTCGAATTAAAAGATAGCTTTATAATAAAGATACACTTGAACAAACTGTGCCTTCCAGAATGCCTAAAAATGCATAACATTAATTTTCAGAGAAGTTTTTAAATACCTAGATATTAAATAAGTAAGTATTTATAATAATGTTTAAGATATTTTGAAATAAACTGTTGCATCTGTTATGCTTTTTGTATTACATTTACTATTTTCTGTATTCCGAGCAAAGTTTATACTTATCTCTAAAAGATTCACTTGTTCTATAATAAAATTATATAATAACATTTATTACTGGAGTTTTAATTAAATATGTACTTATTCATTTTTCCACAGTAATTTATCTGAGTTTGAGAATTACTTAAAAGCTTATATGAGGATGTAACGCCTTAGCTATTGAAACGCAATAATCTGCCTTTGAGTAGGTACTGAGTCCCATAGACGGGGCTGAATAAACCAAGTCGGGGCCTCTAGGCATTTATTTATCTTGTTGGGAGGCCCTAGGCTGAACGCCGACCCTAGCGCTAAAACCTTTACAAAAAGAGTCAAAAGTGGCCGTTTTTAGTATTTTTTGCAAAGGAAACTACAGCGTATTGTATTTTAATGACTTTCGAGGTTCTAATGAAACTTAAGGATACTAGCTAAAAAGTTGTACGACTTACGACGGTTTCTGATAATCTCACTTACAGAAAGAGAAATTATTTTTTTTGTGTTTTCAAGGTCGTTAGCGCAGGGAGGACCCTTAAGGACAATAATCGCCCCACGCGCAGCATCAATGCTTTGCGTCTAAAAATTCCTTCTCATTCGACCGGATTCTACTCCAAATCCTTTACAGTACAAGCTGTCTACCTTTGGAATGCTCTTCCTCTTGAAGAGTAAAACCATTTTTAAAAATCGCCTTTTTAAATATTACCTTTCGTTATAATCAGTTATGTTCAGTGTTACTAATAATGTATTTATGTAAGTATTTTATGTATTACTAGCTGTGCCCGCGGGCTTCGCTCCCCGTAGGAATTTCGGGATAAATAGTACCCTATGTCCTTCCCCGAGTCTCAAACTATATCCATACCAAATTTCATCCAAATCGGTTCAGTAGTTGAAGCGTGAAGAGGTAACAAACAAACAAACAAACAAACAAATATACAAACTCACTTTCGCATTTATAATATTAGTAGGATTAGTAGGATTAGTAGGATAGTAGGATAGTAGGATAGGAAGTAGGATAGTAGGAAGTAGGATAGTAGGATAGTAGGATTTAAATGTATGTTTATATAATTATTTTATGTATCGCATAGGTATGTTTTATTTATATTTATATAAAATATGTCGGCGAGTTCAATATAATCCCCTTTATTATTGGTTAAGTTGTGCAAACAGAAAGTTGTTTACTTCAAAACATAACTGTTATAATTTCAAATGTTTCGACAAGTATAAAAGCGGTCGCCCTAGCGACGAGCGGCTCAGTCTTGTGCGGACCGCCGTACTGTGAACATCTCCTTTGTGTAGTGTGCTGTGGTGCTTGTGGCTATAACTTCTTTAATTATGATTGTTGTAATAGATGAGGATTTGGAAAACCGATTTATTACAATGATAGTGGTTTCAGCTAGACGATAAGCCCAGGTGGACACAGATTCAATAACTGTGTGGGCCAGGGGTATTCAGACACATATGGTTGGAATCCATGATACAGCGCGAGGCGGAGCGCTGTATTTATCGTCACACTTTTAGTGAGTTCGGCGTAGGTCTTCTCCTGCTCCGTCATCAGAAGTTGGATCTGAATCTTTTGCCCACTTGAGTGAATCCATGGGAGAATAGGGGTGAAGAGTTCGACAGGGTCCAAAGAGCGTGATTATAATTGGTCCGTCTTTTAAAATGTCCAGAGATAATGGACCCGTATTTTCAGTTTGCCAGAGGGGTAAAAATTCACAAGGATACTGAGCGTCAAGGTTCTTGAGTGAGGGCTTGCGGAGTCACAGTAAGGGTGAACCAGTCTTCCGGCAGTCTCGAATAATGTGGTCCATGTCCTAATCAGGCGCGCCACATCCGCAAGCTGGGGAGTCAATCCAGTCACACCGGAATTCAAACCATCTAGTTCGTCCTCATCCAGTTCTCATTCTGTGGAGCTGGCATCTGCGTGGGAAAAAGAACCCTGAGAGTTTTTCAGTGGGGTTGATGGTTGTATCCACATAGGTGGATTCAAATTCTATTATTTTTGATAGTAAAGTGGTTTTTCAACAGTCAATCTTATAGAGTTGGTGTCGTGACTTCAGTCTTAGCCTTTTTAATAGTTTGTGGATGGAGTTTAGCAGTGCAATGTGTCGATAACTTTTGGGGTCATTGACGGCTCTGGTTTTAGTATCGCAACCGATCCTGTGTTGCATATGGTCTGTGTGACAAATGGTCTGTGTGACAAGCGTCTGTGTGACAAACGTCTGTGTGACAAACGTCTGTGTGACAAGCGTCTGTGTGACAAAGCGTCTGTGTGACAAGCGTCTGTGTGACAAGCGTCTGTGTGACAAACGTCTGTGTGACAAGCGTCTGTGTGACAAGCGTCTGTGTGACAAGCGTCTGTGTGACAAGCGTCTGTGTGACAAGCGTCTGTGTGACAAGCGTCTGTGTGACAAGCGTCTGTGTGACAAGCGTCTGTGTGACAAGCGTCTGTGTGACAAACGTCTGTGTGACAAACGTCTGTGTGACAAACGTCTGTGTGACAAAGCGTCTGTGTGACAAAGCGTCTGTGTGACAAGCGTCTGTGTGACAAACGTCTGTGTGACAAGCGTCTGTCTGTCAACCGTCTGTCTGTCAACCGTCTGTGTGACAAGTCTATCTGAATGGCAGCCGGTCTGTGTGACAACCTTGAGCGCCAGTAATGGTGCTAACGAGAGTGAAGCGATCAGTGTAAAGATACCTAACGTGTGTTTAGTTTCAGCTACTTCTGCAAAGTTGCTAAAGTGCTAACAAGTGAACCATAACTGCTGGCCACGTATTGCGGCCGAGTTGGAGTCAGCGGCAGTGCCGCAGGCGCTGGAGATTCCTGGTAAAGTGAGGTGAAGTGAAAAAGCGAGTTGATATCGTGTGTATTTCTGTGTCGTAACCTTATCTGCTGAATCGCAAAGATAACCTGGTGAGTTTTTATATTTTTTTCGATTTAAGAGTAGAGCAGAAAGCAATTTATTTCAAAACCTTTAGTTTTAAAACATAAAGTAGAATAATGTCTAGTCTTTTGACCACTATGCAAGCAGAAAATAATTATGATTTCGCTATTTTAAATAAGAACGTGTATTATCTGCTAAGCTTAGTGACTTGATCTTATCGTCATGAATTAATTGATGAGCTTAACATCACTGGAGGTGGCATAAGTCACTGTTAGTCGGAGCTGGCAAAGGCGCCAGTTAGTATCCTAGCAAATAGTCTAGTTTGAGTATTTTAAATTATAATTTTTAGCGTCTTATAAGCTTACGTGTGAATACTGGTGTAAAATGATAGTTATTAGGTACGTTACGTACTTCATTATTCGTAAAGTTGGAGAGATAGGTTCTCCTAGCCTTTGCCTAGTATTGGACTAAAGATAAGCTAAATATTATAATAACTTTTATAAAGATTATTATGAGATAATGACCAGGGTGATGATGATGATATTGGTAATGAAGAGATATTGATGACGATGAAGATATTATTGATAAAGAGGCAGTGATGATGAAGAGGTGACGGCGAGCCTACCATGATGATGATCATGGTGATGACTTTATTTAAAAGGACCCTTCACCGTTTACTATGTGAGTAATAATATTTTACCATTAATTTATTATTTACTGTGTTTTAGGTTAACTGAAGTAAAGTCCCGTTACTTGAGTAAATTTTAATCTGGATAGTTAAAGTCGAGTAAATATTGTGATATTGTAGCCAAATTCAAAAATATCGTACTGATAAGCATTGTTATTTTTATTGTTAGGAAGTCCGTAGAAAAAAGATTAAGTTGCAAACGCTTTAACTGTATTCTAGCCACGCTTTAGTGTCACAAAAGTACTGTAAACGTTTGTTTTTGTTGACAGTTGGGTATTTTCTTGAGCCAAGGATGAATTATTTTGTGGTGTTGGCGGGGTTAAGTGTCGCAAAGTAGTGTCGCTTGCCTTTGAACGTATTCATTTTAGCGTAGTTTTGGATTTATTATTGCGGAAGGGCTGATGGTGAAAGCGTCGTTTGGCTCCGGAGATCTGTGTCGTCATCTGCCTGTATTTCATACAAAGTCCCAGTGCAGTCGAAGTGCAAACAGTGGAAACTGTTTGTTTTTACGTTTGGAGGAGGGTGTCTGATTTGAATTGTTGGAAAATAGCGTATATTATCTACCCAGTTGACATTTATTTTCACCTCTTCTTCTCATCGTGTCGGTGGCTTGAATTTTTAATTTTGTTCTTCGAGAACGTTGCCACTTTTATGCTTCCCTCCGAGGTAGAGTATAGGTCTAGTACGGTACAGCTGGTAGGGCATAGAGGTGATCTAATGATCTAATCGTCATGTCCACAATCGCCCTGTACTTCTGCTTGGTCTATCGGCCTCGGAGGCAATTCAAGCACTTCCAAGTAGCCCATGGCAGTTTATGACCTGGCGGTAGCGCCTCTGATGGTTGGATGTAATCGGGGGGTGGAGCATACTGTACGCATTACATTCTAAACCTAGATAATTCCGGTTGTTCTTACGTATAACTACTTGAATCATTATGACGATTTTTCACCTGTTCAATTATTTGAAAAATCGAGATGCTTTCCGGGCATGAAACTCAAAGCAAATACACAAGTGTTTCCGTGATAGGTTGAGAAGGATGCGGGAGCCAGAGAAGCTCATTAGGAAGACCGATAGCATAGCAGAAGGCTTTATTGCCATAGGTAGAGTGATGAATTGCATTGTTTGTTTTGTTGTGACCGTACTAGAGTTGACCCGTAGTCCGTGAGTGGGCAGTATGCGGTCGGCTCTTGTGGAGGTCGAGTTTCTGGATGAAATCATAAGGTCAAGTGGACCTGGTGATCACAGGTGGTAATACGCATTATAGTGTGAGGACAACGATGGCAATTCTGATCTCCGATGATTTTGAGCTAATGATTAATGTTTTGTTAATATGTCTTGGTGATTTCTTCTGAGTTCTGACTCAATGATTAATTACTGTATCTTTTTTTTTTAACATCGTGAAAATGTAGAATTTTTATTAGTTTTGACTCAATTTAATTGTCATAACTGGTAAAGGGAACATGTGATTAATAAAAAAATTTAACATGTGATCGCTGAATATTGACATGAAGTTTTTAGTATCCGATTCAATGTAAAGATTTATCGATGTTCATTGCTTGTTTTGAGTTTATTATAGATTGTTTAAACCATTATAAAAGGTTAATTATTGCAGAAAATAAATAAATACAGTACACAATAATTAATTTCACTAAAAACTAATTAACCTACCTAAATTAAAATAATAAAACAAGAACTAAAATATAACAACCCAACAAAAAAAAACTATTTAAAAAAAACATTATATTAAATAAATAAAATAGACCCTACATCACCACGATCGCAGGGCAGGGTAACTAAGATACGGGCAGCATTGCCTCGTTGTATAGCAAGACTTCTAACAAAAACAGAAATTAACTAAAGCTTCGTTTTGATCAGGTTTGGCCGAACGGTGTACCATTTATGCTTTGTGTTGATCTTAAATATGAAACCCGAGGACGGGTTTACTGTCAAGATGGCAGTGTCGACGAGTTAAAAATTGATTCTTTTGAATTGATTCATGAATTTTTTTGATTCGAATGATTGAATACGTAAGCAATGCGCAAAAAATCCCTTAGTCATGATTTCTTTATAATTATTCCTGTACGAATATTGGCTGAAGGACAAACAAAAGACCGGTTCAGAAAAGTAGTATTGTGGCACTCTGAAGTAGAATTTTGGCGAGTTTAAATTTTGTTATAGTTTTGTGAGACGCTTATTGTCAAGCTAGATCAGAATCATTTTATGGTTGTTTATAACTATGCTACTTACTAGTTTAAATTATTATTGAAAGCGCGTACGAGGGCGTACGCATGTCAGGTTGGCCGTGTCGGCGAGTTCAATATAATCCCCTTTATTATTGGTTAAGTTGTGCAAACAGAAAGTTGTTTACTTCAAAACATAACTGTTATAATTTCAAATGTTTCGACAAGTATAAAAGCGGTCGCCCTAGCGACGAGCGGCTCAGTCTTGTGCGGACCGCCGTACTGTGAACATCTCCTTTGTGTAGTGTGCTGTGGTGCTTGTGGCTATAACTTCTTTAATTATGATTGTTGTAATAGATGAGGATTTGGAAAACCGATTTATTACAATGATAGTTGTTTCAGCTAGACGATAAGCCCAGGTGGACACAGATTCAATAACTGTGTGGGCCAGGGGTATTCAGACACATATGGTTGGAATCCATGATACAGCGCGAGGCGGAGCGCTGTATTTATCGTCACACTTTTAGTGAGTTCGGCGTAGGTCTTCTCCTGCTCCGTCAAATATATTTACATATGTATTATATGTTTATGTATTATTAATATGTAAGTAAATTAACTATAGGTATAATTACTGCGCCCACCTAATTTCAAATTATTATTTTTCCTCCACCCAAAGGTTGGCTGGAAGTGATTGCATTTATAGCGATAAGTCCGCTTTTGTGCCTATATTGTTTCTTGTTGTTATTGTAATTTTTTATGTTTATCATGGCGCAATAACGTTAATTTGTATTGTATTGTAAGGTTAGACTGTGGTGGCTCACTTGAGTCGTTGAGCTCCTAGAAAGTTATCTACTGTGCCTAACGAATAATCCAGTCCTACGCATAAGATTCTTGAAGGCAAT
Source organism: Acrobasis consociella (assembly GCA_963555685.1). NCBI lineage: Eukaryota > Metazoa > Arthropoda > Insecta > Lepidoptera > Pyralidae > Acrobasis > Acrobasis consociella. The sequence continues at coordinate 13,335,293 of OY743115.1, forward strand.
TTTAAATTAACCACTTTAATAAGAAGAGTAGGCATGCTTAACTGTCGATTCATATTGACCTCGCCTGACATTGAACCAGAGACAGTGATTTTTTGCAGCAAGACTTCCACTTTATAGAGAGAGAGACAGCAAATGAGAGTCGAAACAAAAGACGTGCATCTGGGGAAACCCTCATTTCACCCTCAATGTTATGTTCGTTTGTTTGTTACATAACATTTTCTACCTTTCTACTCAAACTTTATTCCAAAGAATACAAATATTGCTCCTACCTAATATTTACGGTGAAGTGAGAGTAAGTGAGTAGTGTCCTCATTTGAAATTTTTGAAATCGTAAATGTTTTGATAATTACAATTTAGAATAGTGTTAGGCACTTAATTATTTTATGAATAACCTTTAAAAGTATTATTGATAGTCCTTTAACTTGTTTCTGTTAAAAGTGGCCACTTATGGTATTATTCTTCCGGCAGGACTATGGAGAATTTCCTTATTTTTTTGTAGTAAGTACAAATTAATGAAAAAAGGTGTACTTTTGAAAAAAAAAAGTAGTACTCTTTAAATTTCGACGTTTCAGCATATCTAAAGTAGTCGTGCCCGGTACAACGTCAACGTGCCCCGTATAAATTTTTATTATAAATTCCAGAATTTGTTCTTGATATGCCAGATAGAAAACTTAAAGTAAGTACTTTGTGTTAAGGCTTAATTATTACGGAACCGAAAACAAAAATGTCTTGCTTGAGCTTGGCGCGGGTTCCTCTAAAAGGTTTGTACATTTTAATAAGTAAATGAGATAATGAGTAAATGAGTAATACAATAATAAGTTACAATAGTAGATTGTGCTACAAGGCGTAAAGGTAATACTTTTAAGTCGAGGGCGCTACTTTGAATCCAGAGCGAAACAAAGGAATCCTGAGTGAAGCGAGGGATTCACGTATAACGCACGAGATAAAAATATCACCGTAGGCGAGTAGCACACTCTACTTTTCATCGCCATCTATGAGAAAAACTAGCAAAAGAAAACTGCCTCCGTGGTGTAGTGGTAAGAGCGTTCGGCTCATACCCGGAGGTCGCGGGTTCGATTCCCGGCGGGGACAACGACTTTGTGTTCTTGTCCTAGTTTGGTTAGGACATTGTAGGTTGATCACCTGATTGTCTGATAAGTAAGATGATCCGTGCTTCGGATGGCACGTTCAGCCGTCGGTCCCGGTCACTGTCTTTGACATTGGTCGTTACCTAAAACCATTTCAGAGGCGGTTTAAAACCTCTGACACTAGTGTTAGTCACTAACACACACGATAAGAAGAAGACTAGCAAAAGATACAAAACATGGATGTGCAGCCCATAATATGGGATATAGCTATAAGGTAACGCTGCAGAGATAAATACCATATTTGTTTTACAAATCCTCCCAGTCTTCATTAGATTTATGAAGACTGGGAGGATTTTTTTATAATAGAAAAATACCGCTTGCTAGAATAACTCGTAAATCTTACGTTAGTTCATTGCTAACTTAAGGCCTGCCTGGGAGGATTTACCAGTTATCATCACTCTGATCAGATAGATTGGTAAATGCACTAGATGGCATAACGAGATTTTGCACAGATGCTGCTATTCGTCCGCCATGTGTATTTTTTCAATAATTTAAGATGGCGCATTGAAGATTTTCGTTACAAAGATACCCATTTTTCTCAACAATACCTAAAAGCGAACAAATTACATTTACTGACAGGATTCACTATGTCTTTAAATTATGTGGTCCATTGCCACAGAATGAATAATAGCATTGCCTAAATCGATTGGTTAACTTTTATAACACCAAACAGTGAATCGAAAATTTCTTAAAAACTAGAGATTCCAATTTTACCGACGTTAAGGACATATAGTAATGAAAATTGACACTATAATTGGAATACATGTCACGCGCTTTATTTACACGCAAACGGCTTTACCAATTTTGATAAAATTTGGTATGCGAATAACTGACTCCCTGGATTAACACATAGGCTACTTTATTTAACTGCGGGTGAAACCGCGGGTCGCAGCTAGTGTTTTAATAAAAATACATACGTGCTGTATAATATTAAAACATACTTTCTATCTTTAATTAGGTATTATAAACCGTGTGCACTACACATATGGTTATTATTACAGTAATAAAAAAAATGTGTGTGATTACATGTAGTAAAGTAAATATTAATTGGGAGTTATGAGATGCAACTGTGGACAGGTAAAGGTAAAAATTAATTTTATGAGCTTAAATTTATATACCTATATACTACAAAAATTACGTCAACGACGCTATTCGAAAACTTCACTTTTATCTTTGCAAACCCTAGTTTTAAAAGACTTAACTTAAAATTCAACTACATAAATTTGCGAAAACTTAAATACTCAGGCAAAGCCACTGATAAGAATTTATGTAATCGTTTTTGCGTGGTAGCATAGTATACAATTTAAAACCTGGTTCACATTTTGACAAGTGGCAAGTGCGAGTGAGTTGTGACAAGTAAACATTGACAAGTGACAAGTAGGTCACGCCAATGGCAAGTGTATATACAGCAGCTTATTATACGCGTATACGTCGTGCATGAAGTGTTGGCTACAGCAGAGGGTGGGCGTGTGCGGGGAAAGCAAGGTAGTGCGAGAGGAGCTACTTGTCAAAGAATAGTCAGCTATTCACTTAACATTTGTCATTTAACACTTGCCACTTGTCACTCGCACTTGTCACTGCCTGTTCTCACTCATTAAACACTTGCCACTTATCAAAATGTAAACCAGGCTTATGTAGAAGTTACAAGTGTCAAGTCATAAGTGACAAAAGAATAACAGCCTATTCTATTCTTTAACAAGTAACTATCTTTTGCTTTTCCTACACTCGCCCACCGACTCTGCTGTAGCCAAAACTTCAAATACGCGTATAATAAGCTTACTGCAGTAATAGTGGATATGCATGCATATCCACTCGCCATTGGCGTGTGAACAGCTACTTGTCACTTGTCAGTGTTAACTTGTAATCTTTTATTCGCACTTGCTACTTGTCAAAATGTAAACTAGGCTTTACATTGGTTTGCTAGCTAATGGTCATGAAAATAGCCTGTGGTTGGTTTGCCCGACAGACGGACGGACAGTAGCATTAGTGTGAAGTCAGCAATCCAATCATCCAATGTGCCCCCGATTCAATATTCTAACAGAAAATAGAATAGATCAATTAATTTTGATTTAAGTAAACATGTTTTTTTGGATATGTAATGAACAACCGGCGCAGAGAGCGATTTTTTTTAGATTTGTAAAGATTGTTGAAGACCACTAGATCCATGGTATCATATTTTTTAATTTTCTACCAAAGATACGGAAGCATACCAAATTAAGCCTAACGAATGTCAGGAACTGATTCAAAGCTTTAGTTATGTTATGACCCACAATCACATAAATACATACCTAATAAAACTTGTAAAAAATTAATGCATGAACAAAAATCTTAAGTGTTTAGCAACTATTATTTATTCTAAGTCTTCAGTAAAATATGAACCTAGTACATCTCCTTGTCAAATATTCAAAAACCGTATATGGGCAGCGCGTTGTCGACGACAGTAATCTATATGACTGACTGAATGACTGACTGACATATCAAACCTATAAGGGTTAGAAATATGAAATTTTGCAAGGGAGTTCCTTTTATATCGTAGGGAAGCACTAAGAAAGGATTTTTAGAAAATTCGTCTCCTAAGGGTAAAACGGGGGTGCAAAGTTAGTATGAAGCTTTGCCGTTTTTGAAGTTATTCGAATGAAATTCAGCATGAAGGTTCTTTACTGAAAGGTATGAATCACGAGTAAAATATTTTTTCTAAATTCAACCCTTAGGGGTTTAAACGGGGGCGCAAAGTTAATATGAAACTTTGCCGTTTTTGAAGTTATTCAAATAAAATTCAGCATGAAGGTTCCTTATTGAAAGGCATGACACGCGAGTAAAATATTTTTCTCAAAAACCAATGTTTAATTTAAAAAAAAAATTCATTAAAAATCATGAACCAAATCTCTATATATATAAGAAGAAACTGACTGACTGACTGAACGACTGACATATCAACGCGCACCCCAAACCGCTGGGCCTAGAGACTCCAAATTTGGTAATAGGTTCTTTATGAGGTCTAGGGGTGCACTAAGAAAGGATTTTTTAGATCTGGGGGTGAAACGGGTGTCCAAACCATGGGGTCAACCATTAAAAATCCTTATAGAACCATTTTCGACTTCTACGCGGATGAAGGCGCGGGTTACAGCTAATTTTAAATAATAGAGACACACGAGTGATCCTATAAGGGTTCCGGTTTCTCCTTTAAACCTAGGAACCCTAGGTCTAGGTCGACGTACATCAGTGCACAATGCATACAAACTGATATCGCAGATGTACCTAAATATATAAAAGACACATCAAAATTAAAGACCGTGGGTGAAGCCGCGCGTAACAGCTAGTAATGCTAGTAGAAGAATAATAATGATTTTATGTTTACTTAACCTAAAAACATAGGTAAACATTCAGAAAATAATTTCATATTATATAATTTTATAACAATGAATTACAAGCTTGCTATATTATCAAGCCAGAGGTAATAAGTAGATATTTGTTTTTATTTGTTTTGTTCCTGATAAAAGTATAGGTAATGGAAGCTGTCACGTGTCGATCATAAACTACAACAGTCACCGCACTTACCGCTGCGAACAAAAACGACGTAGTTGTCTTAACAACACATCTCTGTAGGAAAAAAATATTCTAATATGATTCCCATTTACATACTTATGCTTATAACTTTCACTATAAACTGCACGAAGAGTTCAGATGTTACTGACACAGCTGTTTCTATAGCTAATACAGAATTCTATCAAAATGATATTACATTAGTTATTTGGAGTCAGTCGAATCATCAACATGTTACCGACTTTCTTATAAAATACAACGGACTTACAGCTACTCTATCTACAACTGAAGAAAATGTAATACTTGCCTTACAGGGCCGTCTCAATTTTAAACAGATTGTGTTTTTTGTTGAATCATTGCAACAATTTGAAAATTACTTCGATGTGACCTATATACACAGACATAAGGCAATTAAGGCAATATTGATACCCACCACGGAATTAAACATTATGTTGTTGGCGAAGATTGCTTGGGAGCACGACGTAAGTGATGCAGTATTTTTGCTTAGAAGAGATGGTAAAGTTACTATAAGCACTTATTTTCCATTTAGAAACCAGGAGGATTGTAGTAATCACACTCCAGTAACTTTACATTCCATTGCAGAAGTAAGAGATGCATTTCAGAAGAAGTATCAAAACTTTCAAAGATGTCCGTTAAAATCAACATTATACAACAATTTATTGACCTTTATGTTTGAGAACGAAAATGGAACTGTTAAGAATATAAGGGGTCCTGATGCTGTTATTGTAAATCTAATATTAGTAACACTGAACGCTACTATGAAAGTAGTTACAGTTGATGATAATGATCAGGAAAAAAATGGCACTATACGCAATTTACAAAATAGTTTTCCAGATTTTATTACCCGCAATTCGGACATTTTCTTCCCAGCTATTTCACTAAATTTTGGTAGATATAAAGGAGCTCAAATCTCATCAGTGTATAAATTTTTGGTCATTGGCTGGGTCGCACCAAAATTGCCTGTAGTTTACCCAGTAGGTAAAATTTTAAATCCCTTATTTAACAATGTTACTCTGTTCCTTACTATTTCGTTTGCCATATTTGTGATTGTGACGAAAATGATAAGAAAATTTCAGAGAAATAATGCCGACTTGAAGGATAACGTTCTTTTTGATTCCTATCAAATTTTCTTAGGACAAGAAGCACCGTTTGAAACGAAATCATCATTACTCAATAGTATGTTTGTGATGTGGATATGGTTCAGCACTATAGTCCGCTTGGTGTACCAGAGCCATCTCACGAGCGGTCTACAAACGGAGTTATCACCAAAAAGTTTTGAAAATTTTGCGGAAGCCAACAAGGTTATTCCGGATTTTGGAGGATTACTGGTATTCAAACAATTTTTGGTTGGTACACCTTTAGAAAAAAAGTACCAAGTAATACCTATAATAGATTTACCCAAGTATTATTATGACGTGTTAGACGGGAAGAAAATGTTAGTGTCTGCTGATGTTTCATCTATGTATCAAGGGAATATGGATATGGATATAGAAGTCGTGAAGACTCCATTGGCTACGTTAGGTGCTTGTTATTACATGCGTCCGGGTTGGCCTGGTGCACAAAGGTTTGATACTATTCTGAAACGAATAGTGGAAGCAGGATTGGTAGACAAGGAGTTCGTGAAACCGAAACGAAAGACAACCATTACGACTAGTGAAACAAAGCCTTTGAAAATGAAATTTCTTGGAGTGATTTTTATTGGATATTTAGTTTTAGTCCTATTCTGCATATTAGTATTCGTAGGAGAGGTTATTTATTACAAAACTAACTCAAATGTTTTATTTCCATATGTTAATTAAAACAAAAGCAAGCACGCTAAACCATTAATTTTTTGACAGCTACCTATAGGTACGTGAAAGAGAAATCTATTAGTACCAATCTTTATTGTTGTTTTGATTTGAGAAATGCTAGTCAACAAATTAAGCACCAGTAGAAAATATACATATTAAATTAAAATATACTTGTTATCTACACATATAATAAAACAGTTTAAAAAATTGTCTGCACATTGAATATATGTCTAAAAAACAATTTGGGGCGATGGAGACATAGTAGTAGAGTAAGAATTTAAAAAATTACTGGCTGTTTGTACACGCTAATCTCTGGAAATACTAGACAGATTCGAATGAAACTTTTTCTGTTATATAGCTGTTAAGCCTGGGAAACATATAGGATATAATTGATTTTGGAAAATGGAACACCTGATGCAGAACCATAATGGCCTTAGCAAAAGTTGTTCAACCTCATGAGCATTTTTCGGAGTCAAAGTTAGTGTAATAAACTAAAATTTCTCATGATCTATTTGTTCATCCAAATGAGAAATTAAATTTTACCAATTTGGCTTGTCTTCATTAATGTCAAATGTATTCATCACTGCTTACTGTTCACCATTTATGTCGTAAGTATTGCAACATGTGTAACGATGCTGCATGCAGCATACTTTCAAGCAGCATGCAGCTACCGAATTCATATCCTCATCTTTTCCTGTCCGCTTTTTCGAAACTAAATTCCTCGTCTTCAAAATTTTGACACATTTTTTTCATATCTTAATCTATTTCATTCCTTTCTTCAGATTCAATTGAGATAGTCTCTTACGTAGTATTTAAAACTTCTTTGAGAGCCTCTCTACTTACAATAATATGTAATGTTAATATTATTCAGTTGCAATTTAATGTAAAAATCCAGTGCAAGTTTATTATAATAATAATATATCATTGTGTAAAAAAGTCTTCTCATGTCTACTTAAGCATATCCGAGTCCGACTGAGGCTGTAATACAGTTAGACCTTACATCTTTATTCATCATCATCATCATCAGACTTCTTGATTCTGTACCTATATATGTTTGTATGTATGAATGTGTGTTAAGGTCAAATCTTGCAACTCAATTTTTAACTAGTTATCCTCAACCGATTTAGCTGAAATTTAGTATACTTGTGTAGGTTGGATGACAATACAATATTAAAAAGTCAACGAACTGTTCTGGTGATGGAACCGAAAGATATTCGACGGAACTCAGTTATAAAACAACAAAACCTTATTGAGTAGAACTTATTTGATTTGTCTTGGCGAGTACTTTATATAAGACGATGCCTAGGGTCTGATGACGAAGACGGAAGAAGGTAGTCGATGGAACTCAGTAATAAAACGATGCAACTGCTTCGAGTTCGGGCTCATTTCATTTGTCTTAATAAGTATTTCGGCTTCACAATAAATGCTTGTACAAAAAATGTTTTTTTTTTCAAAAACTTATGCTACATACAGACAGTTTCAGAACTACAGACTAACTGTCACATTGCAGTTACATTTTTAGCACCTTGAATCAGTAGCGTGCATTTCATAAAGATACATAGAATTTGTGCACCTTGTGCTACCCTAATATTATATCGTAAACTAGCGAAAATTTTATTTTACTTTATATGTCGTTTTCGTAATTTAGCTAAGATCTGTAAGATTAGTGTCTACCTTGTCAATTTGTGGAGTAGATAAGACACACACGAAACAATTCTCATCAATTAAATTGGATGTACAGTGAATTCATATTTCATTAGCGAGATTTCGATGCAATCAGTTATAACGTATCGATACTAGGTGTGGGCAAACACAGCAAACCCAACTCCATTTGTGGGATGAAAAGCAAACGAACAGGTTACCTATATTTGATTAGACGATCGAGAATTGGTGGTCTTGTCTTGCATATGTAAAAGATTATAATCAAATATAGAAGTTATGTAAGAGGATTAACTTTTTCAATTGAGTTTCCTTACCTCATGATGAAACATATTTTTATTGAACCTTTTTTAATTAGGAAAAAATGTGTGGCTCTGGGATGAATAGACTGGTATTTTACAAATAAATAAGAAAAAACATGTTATTATTTATTTTATGACGGATTTTTACTTAAGTACCTAATGGTTAATAAAATAATAACTAAGATATGCATTGAATTTCGACAGAATATGAAATGAACTTTATGTTTATTTAGATAAGCAATATTCTGGGTCAGATGATTTTGGACCCTGACAAAAAAGAGGAGTGTTATAAGTTACGCTAGTGTCTGGTACGTCTGTCTGTGTGTCTGTCTGTGGTATCGTGGCGCTCGAACGGATGGACCGATATCGACCGGTTTTCTTTACGTGACAGCAACTTCCCTTGCGGTTGTACTTAGGTGGTACCAATTGTTGTTTGATGAAAATCTGTTCAGTGGTTTAAAAGTAATTGCGTGATAACTCTCCAAATTTATGGTTTTGTAATTTACTTGACAAAAAATACTTAGATAGCGCTACGACATAAATATTTAATGTAGTTCCGCCACTCATCACTAGTAATGTACATGATGAAATAATAGATGGCGCTACGATATCAATACATTATGTGGGTCCTCTACGTCAAGGGTTTTTTAATTTGCCTATAGCAAATAAATCTGTCTACTGTTGTAGTTAGAGCAGCTGCAAGTTCGTCGTAATTTACAAGAAAGTCGTTAATATGTTCATATTTCGATTGGTTCTAAATCAATGATGTGATATCATTTAGGCAGAATACTGAATTCTACTTCCTACTTTCCTACTTATATTATAAATGCGAAAGTGAGTTTGTATATTTGTTTATTTGTTACCACTTCACGCTTCAACCACTTAAGGGTCCTCCCCGCGCTAACGCTAGCTAAACCTTGAAAACACAAAAAAAAATTTCTCTTTCTGTAAGAGAGATTATCAGAAACCCTCGTACAACTTTTTAGCTAGTATCCTTAAGTTTCATTAGAACCTCGAAAATCATTGAAATAAAATACCCTGAATTTTCCTTTGCAAAAAATACTAAAAACGGCCATTTTTGACTCTTTTTGTAAAGGTTTCTAAACCGGATAGTATTTCAATGACTTTCGAGGTTCTAATGAAACTTCAGGATACTAGCTAAAAAGTTGTACGAGGGTTTCTAATAATCTCACTTACAGAAAGAGAAATTATTTTTTTTGTGTTTTCAAGGTCGCTAGCGCAAGGAGTAGCCTTAACCTATTCAGATAAAATTTGATATGAATATAGTTTGATACCCAGGAAAGGATATAGGATATTTTTTTATCCCAAAGCCCGCGAGCACAGCTAGTTATCTATAAAAACACCTGTGGCAGTGATATCAGAACACATTGTGTAGTCGTTACATAGATTTACATAGATGTGATATTTTAAATTACAACACAGCACGTTTTTATGACACATACTAATTATGCGTATTGATCGGCACTCTGATTGCACTTAGTGTAATTTGTACCTTACATCAACTGTGACATACTGATAATAATACAAACAGAAACGACCAATTTTAGGCATAGGGATAACATTTTGTTATTGATATTCATTAGGTAACTCGTTTGTTTAATGAAAATTAATTCTTTATATAATAATGTTACTAAAGTGAAAGAACTAAATAAAACCAATAGTTTACTTAGAGATTCACAATCTATAGTGACTACAATAAGGTATAGGTATAGGTACCTAGTCTATTTACTTATTAATATTTAAAATATCACCACCACCATCATTATAATGACGAAGCTATAAGGAATAGTTATAGCTACAATGGAGATAAATTTTAATTATACTTATTAGTTCGAATACAGTCAGCACATAAGTGGGCTTTGTATAGAATGTTACAAAATGACTAAATATTACTTTGAAGCGGTGCACTGTGCTCGTTGCTAACTAGGCGCGACTTGTACTTTACAACTTCCAAAAAAGAGAAAACTGTCAGGTCCCATAGAAATGAAAAGATTTTTTTTTTACAACTACCAACATGTTTCTGGTGAAGGAAAGTACCTATCATCAGGAATTCTTTACACTAGTTTACTAGTTTGTAATAATGATTCACTAGATGACATAGTCATAGAGCAACGTTAGATTCCTCTAGCACAGTTGGAAAAATCTGACACCAGTGTTATCTATTTAAACAATCGATAAGAAAAAAACACTCAAATTAATTTCATATTTTTTTGGCATTCATCATTATAGGTATCATCTTCAGGTCTTTTAGTCTCCACTGCAGTTGAACGACCCTCTCTGTACTACCAGAGCCATACTTGGTCAGAGCAGCAGAGAATTTGTCCTACACTTTCCACGCTTGCCAGACGGGTTGGAGAGGTGACATTGATGTTTATAAGCTTTGTTTAGCTTATATTTCCTAAGTCTTCTTCCACGACATCTACGGGAGGACTTGGAGTGGTAAAAACACACGGCTTTTTGGGCATTATTTAAATCATAATTTCACTTTTCTGTTATTACCTTTAAAGCTAATAAATTTATTGAGCACCTTATATAAAAATATTGCCTGAAATGAAATTTGAAGAACAATATCCTTATTATTCAACATATTGTTGTTTTTTTTTCAATGCAATACATTCAATTGTCTCTATTTGTAGATTTATGGTTATTAAAGATGAGCCCTCCGATAAGCACCGCTACAAAATTCATTTGCATGAAATCTGTACCCTCTAATAGCTACGTACTATATTCTCAATTAATTTGTTAGGTCTTATCTTTATTCACTTTCCCATTAATACTAATATAATTTTTTTATCTATTTTAATTAGCATTTTTCAATCATGTATGAAGGAAATCTATATGTAATAAAAGCGAAGCTTCTTCTTTTTGTCTTGTGTGTTAGTAACTAACACTAGTGTCAGAGTTTTTAAACCGCCTTAAAGGCCTCTGATATGGTTTTAGGTAACGACCAATGTCACAGACAGTGACCGGGACCGACGGCTTAACGTGCCCTCCGAAGCACGGATCAGACAATCAGGTGATCAGCCTACAATGTCCTAACCAAACTAGGACAACAACACAAAGTCGTTGCCCCCGCCGGGAATCGAACCCGCGACCTCCGGGTATCAGTCGAACGCTCTAACCACTATACCACGGAGGCAGTTAAAGCGAAGCTAAAATAATCACATGTGTTGGTAAAAAAAATATGCAACAGTTGTATAAGAAGGGATAAAAATGCGAACGGCGCAGGTTACGATGCGAGCCTTGGCGAGCATTAGTCGTACAAAAATAATTGTATGCAATATTGTACTTAAGTACTTATACAATGTAGAAAAATAATATACATGCAACATTGTATAAGTACTTATACAATGTTGCATGCAATACTTTTTCTACGACTATATTTTCTAAGTAAAATACAAAAACAAACAAAGAAAAATATAAAATTGTTTGAAATAAGTACAAATATTTCTTTATTATATCCTCCAAATTCTCCTTGTAGATCCCACCTAAGAACTGTCCTTAAATTCCCTTCTCACAACACCGCTACCTTTTCCTACTCCTTCCTGGTACATGCAGTCAGACTATGGAACTCTTTACCACCTGTTATACGCGAATCTAAAACGATTTCTGTGTTTAAAAGACGAGTAAAAGATCATTATTTATTGGAATTATCTTAATTGTAACCTATATTTTTAATGTTAAAGTATATATTTAATTTATTTCTATATATACATATGTATTTATTTAAGTATATGTGTAATATATGTATAAGTATGTTCATTGTAGTTTGTGTAGTTTTATGTAATTTTAATTTTCTTGTTTCTTAATCCTATGTATGAACACGCCTGTATGCCTCTCTTACATAAACATCTCCTCTCACAGGCCTACTGGAAGAGATCTCTTTTGAGATAAGTAGTGCCTTTGTACAACTTTTATTTTATGAATTCTCTGTATACTTTTTCCGTGTGCATAAATTGGTAAATAAATAAATAAATAAATATTTGACAGATACTAGACGGTAAACTTAATTTTTTTAAATTGACATTTACTTCCTAGTGACTTTATTATAAAAGGTTTTTCTTATGTTGTAAATAATTTATTTCGGAAAGTTTTGTCTTTAATACCAGCTGTACGAATTCAGCTTGATAGTTGTGTTTTTTTGTCAAGTTAGAGTTGATTGAGTAAAACCTACCTACGTGAAATCTTTAACATAGGCAGTTAGACACATAGATCTTAATAAATTCTAGGTCTGTGATAGCTGTGTCTAGGCGTATCTTTTTGACGAAATTATGACACATTTGTGTGTGAGGAATAGAGTATAGACCATGAAGTTAGAGGGCGGGACTATTTAAAAGACTGATAACAGTACAGTAGTAGGAAAAAAACGACGAACACGTCTCTAGAGCTCACGAGTTGGCAGGAAAAAATGTGATTAGCATGGGAGATTTGAACGCAAGAATTGGACAACCTAAGAAAGAAGTATCCCTAATCACCGGAAAATATGGGTATGGTAAAAGAAACAAACGTGGCAAAAGGCTCATACAATATGCTTTTGAAATGAAATTAATGATTATCAATACTCTTTTAAAAAAAAGTAATTCTAAAAAATGGACATGGCACACTCCCGATAAAAAACGAAGATACAAAATAGATTTCTTACTGTCCAATAAGCCAAATTTTTTCACAAACTATGAAACTGTAACAACTACTCTCCCTACAGACCACAAACTACTAAGAGGTACCATCTGTCTAAAGTCAACAACAATAAGTAGGAAAAGCTTTACACACACAATCAACCCATTATCTACGGAACAAGAGCAAAGTTTATTTACTTCCAATCTAAAGCATTTTGAGTCTGAACTTTGCGACTATGAAGGTTTAAGTGTCAACGAGTTCTACAATAAAATGAAAACTATAATTAAATCTTGTCTAAAAGAATCGAGTGAAAAAGAGAAGCACAAAAAAAAACAATACTATCTGGAAAGGCACTAAATCTAATTCATAAATTTATGCATAAAGCCAACCTCAGCCAACCAGAAAAAAAAGAACTTTCTAAATTATTCAAAATTACTAACAAGGAAATCAAAAAGAACTATAAAGAACATAGAGAAAACACCTTTGCAAAACATTTAAAATTGACAGGAAGTCTCAAAAGAGTCCAGAAAGAACTTAAAACTGAGAAACATTGGATACCATCACTTAATTCAAAAACTTCAAATCCGCTAAATAGACTTGATGTACTGAACACAGCAACTGAATTTTACAAAAAATTATACTCTGACCATACTTCAAAAAAACGTTATCCAGAAAACGACTATAACATACCAGAAACAAGTACTTCAAATCATCCAAACTTTCGAAACGAAACGCAGAATATCGAGCCCTTTGAGGAGTCTGAAATATTGGCAAATCCCTATCAGTATAAGTTCATGTATCTACAAACTCTTTGCGTCCTGCTTGTTAGAAAGAATAAACAAAAATATCGAACAGTGCCAACCAAAAGAGCAAGCAGGGTTTCGAAAATCATTCAGTACCATAGATCACATCCAAGTAGCATCTAATGTCGACCAAATAATTAAAAAGACTCTATAACTACTACTACTAAGACCGAAGACCTCTATATTTGGGTTTTGTAGACTACAGAAAAGCTTTTGACACTATATCACATAATAGTATTTGGGAAGCGCTACAAAACCAAAATGTTAACATCACATACATTAACATCTTAAAGGATATTTATAGAAAAAGCACAAGTAGAATCAAACGTTGTGGAAGGGTCCTCATGGTTGCAGACGTGCTGGGAGACCAAAAGAAAGGTGGAAAGATGATATAGAAGAAGTTGCAGGAAAGAACTGGCCGACCAACGCGAAAAATAGAGATGCATGGAATGCTCTGGAGGAGGCATATACCCGAAGAGGGGTCTAGTAGTTAAGTTTATTTATACATTCAAGAATAATAATTATTTTGTATAGAAAAAAAATCAGTTAACTTACATACCATATATTAATATTTTTATTTAACTGAAATATTTGATTTTAATTTTAATTTGATATTAATTTATTTGTTTCCTATTATTGTTTACACCTATTTAATAATACTAGTTTTAATTTATTCTCAATTTAAATTTAATTATAATAAATGTGACACAATTTTTGCAAAAAAAATATTAAGTTATTTTATTTAAAATTTGTCAAAAAAAAAAAAACTATGAATGTTATAAATTATTATTAGAATTTTTCTTGCATGTTGTAATCTGGAATAAAAGGCTTTTTTATTTTATTTTTATAGTAGGAAAAGGTATAATTTCAATTTATATTGAGTTATCATTATCATGCACAAAAAGCATAAAACTGTAACTTACATATACCATTTTCTTATCACAAAACGAATAACGTTGCCTTCGTGAATTCCTTAAATTGTAAGATATTTTTGTCATTCATAGGAAAATCGTTGACCAAGAAGGACGAATGTAAAATATTCCAGTACATTGTTTCCAATTTATATTCAAGTATATATTATCTCAGACTTGTGAATTGTGTCAAAATGCTCGAATTAAAATATAGCTTTATAATAAAGATACACTTGAACAAACTGTGCCTTCCAGAAAGCCTTAAAATGCATAACATTAATGTTCAGAGAAGTTTTTAAATACCTAGATGTTAAATAAGTAAGTATTTATAATAATGTTTAAGATATTTTGAAATAAACTGTTGCATCTGTTATACTTTTTATATTACATTTACTATTTTCTGTATTCCGAGCAAAGTTTATACTTATCTCTAAAAGATTCACTTGTTCTATAATAAAATTATATAGTAACATTTATTACTGGAGTTTTAATTAAATATGTACTTATTCATTTTTAAACGGTAATTTATCTGAGTTTGAGACTTATTTAAAAGCTTTTATGAGGATGTAACAGTCTTAGCTATTGAAACGCAATAATCTGCCTTTGAGTACTGATTCCCATAGACGGGGCCAAATGAACCAAGTCGGGAACCTCTAGACATTTATTTATCTTGAAGGTAAGACTGTGGTGGCTCACTCATTTGAGTCGTTGAGCTCCTAGAAAGTTATCTACTGTGCCTAACGAATAATCCAGTCCTACGCATAAGATTCTTGAAGGCAATTTTAAATTAACCACTTTAATAAGAAGAGTAGGCTTGCTTAACTGTCGATTCATATTGACCTCGCCTGACATTGAACCAGAGACAGTGATTTTTTGCAGCAAGACTTAGAGACAGCAAATGAGAGTCGAAAAAAAGACGTGGGTCTGGGGAACCCTCAATTCACCCTCAAAATTATGTTCGTTTGTTTGTTACATAACATTTTCTACCTTTCTACTCAAACTTAATTCGAAATGATATAAATATTGCTGCTACCTGATATTTAAGGTGAGTGATAGTAAGTAAGCAGTGTCCTCATTTGAATAATTTTTGAAGTGAAAACTTCTTTAGCGGCGTTGTGCACTTTTTTTGGAATGGGTAAAAAATGTTAAACTCGCGTCAGGACACGTGACCTGATCGAAAATTCGTAAGACGGCGCAGGGCGCTTGCGCGAATGTTCGTGTGTGTTTATGTTACAGCGTGCTACGCGCATCCATGAATGGTGACAGCTGATGACTCGACCGTCTGTGTAGTGGCCATACTGCTGTGTATTTAAAAATGATTTTGTTGAAAATGAATTTGGTCATGCTTGTGACATTTGTGAGACTGTGGTTCAGAAAAGATTTGAAATATTTTATACTGATAATTAAAGCAATTCGTGCAAAATTATTCCCTAACCATTCCAAAATATCAAAAATGCACAACGTTAATATTCAAGTTTTCACTTCTGCCGGCACTCCCAGAGTGCAACCCGTCGTTTTTTTAATCATAAATGCTTTGATAATGACAATTTAGAATAGTGTAAGGCACTTCGATCTTTTAATTATTTTATGAATAACCTTAAAAATATTATTGATAGTCCTTAAACTTGTTTCTGTTAATAATATAATAATAATAATAATTGTTTATTTCGGATATCAAAGACCTATAGAATATGTTAGTATCACTCAAATTATGTTAGTAAATGAAAAAATAATCATAATAAAATTAAAATAAAAACAAATAAAATCATAATAAAGTGAGGGATTTTAAAATTACTCTCCTCACAAGTTAGATTAAAGTGGCCACTTACGGTATTATTCTTCCGGCACGACTATTGAGAATTTCCTTATTTTTTTGTAGTAAGTACATATTAATGAAAAAAATGTGTACCTTATAATGTACCTTTGCACAAAAAGTAGTACTATTTAAATTTCGACGTTTCAGCATATCTAAAGATGTCGTGCCCGGTACAACGTGCCCCGTATACATTTTTATTATAAATTCCAGAATCGGTTCTTGATATGCCAGATAGAAAACAGCAAGCACTTTGTGTTAAGGCTTAATTATTACGGAATCGAAGACAAAAATTTCTTGCTTGAGCTTGGCGAGGGTCCCTCTAAAAGGTTTGTATTTATACACAAATATCATAATTTGAATACATTCTGTACATTTTTAATGAGTAAATAATTAAATAAATAAACAAAATAATAAGTTACTATAGTAGATTGTGCTACCAGGCGTAAAGGTAATGAAAACTTTTAAGTCGAGGGCGCTACTTTGAATCCAGAGCGAAACAAAGGATTCCACAGTTGAATCACGAGCGTAGCGAATGAGTCTTCGGTGGAATCCTGAATAAAGCGAGGAATTCACGTATAACGCACGAGATAAATATATTACAGTACGCGAGCAGCACACTCTACTTTTCATCGCCATCTATGAGAAAAACTAGCAAAAGAAAACTGCCTCCATGGTGTAGTGGTAAGAGCGTTCGGCTCATACCCGGAGGTCGCGGGTTCGATTCCCGGCGGAGACAACGACTTTGTGTTCTTGTCCTAGTTTAGTTAGGACATTGTAGGCTGATCACCTGATTGTCCGATAAGTAAGATGATCCGTGCTTCGGAGGGCACGTTAAGCCGTCGGTCCCGGTCACTGTCTTTGACATTGGTCGTTACCTAAAACCATGTCAGAGGCCTTTAAAGCGGTTTAAAAACTCTGACACGATTTATGAAGACTGGGAGGATTTTTTCATAATAGAAAAATACCGCTTGCTAGAATAACTCGTAAATCTTACGTTAGTTCATTGCTAACTTAAGGCCTGCTTGGGAAGATTTACCAGTTATCATCACTCTGATCAGATAGATTGGTAAATGCACTAGATGGTATAACAAGATTTTGCACAGATGCTGCTATTCGTCTGCCATGTGTATTTTTTTAATAATTTAAGAAAATAATATAATAATAATACACACTAACACGCATTGTCAGGAGGTTTCTCTCTCTGGGGCCCTAACCACCGGTAGCTTGGGCCTTACCCCCGCTGCCAGTGGGCAGCTATATTAGGTTTTTTATAATGTGTTTATATTTTGTAGTGTATTTTATATATTTTACTTTTTATAGATATGTTATAAAAAAACCTAATATATGTTTAAAAATAAATAAAGAGATAATAAATATACTGACCGGGCAATACTGACTGACCGCACAAGACAAAATAAATAAAGTAACTTACCTTGTTGACATCGCCGTACCCAATACCTACAATATACAGAAAACCATAGCCGAAAAAATACACAAATACACGGATCTGCAGGATGAAGTCACCAGAATCTGGAAGCAGAATAAGGTATTCATAGTCCCTGTTGTTCTTTCAACTACTGGAATTATTCCTAAATACTTACACCATAGTCTCAAACTCCTAGATCTGAAACCCTCGACCTTTATTCCGATGCAAAAAGCTGCCATATTAAACACTTGCCGCATAGTTAGAAAATTCCTACAGATTGACGAAAACGGACAGACAGACTTACCACCTTTTACATGGCGATGCCCGTAAATGGTACAAATTATACCAGCTCAAGCGGAGATACTGAAAACGTATATACAAAATAATAATATTAATAATAAATGTCAATCCCTCCCTGGCAATAGTTCGGCAGCTATGGAGGACTGTCCGTTAGTGCATCTCAATGGTACATTAAGGGATAGACCTCCTTAGATGCAGCCATCTCACATTTAAGATAAAAAGGTGCTAAAAGGCCTCTTCATGTTGGCTTTGGCCCCATGAACGCCTCAAAGGACCGGGTCCCTATGGACCCGTGGCTGAAAAGCGTATCAACTTAATAATAAATGATTTATTCCTCTAAACATGAATACAAACACCATTACAAAAGAGTCACTGTAAGCTTTAACATTTTTTTAAAACTAAGATCAGTAGACAGTCTTACCCCTATTTAATTTATTTACTAACATTTACTTATAAGGTGGATATTTTACTGTATTGCGTTTTTTTTTTCAAGTCATTAACATACTTTAACGATCTAGTAATGATTACAAAATGCATTAAAGATTTTCGTTGCAAAGATACCGATTTTTCTCAACAATAACTAAAAGCGAACAAATTAAATTAAAATTATTTACTGACAGGTTTCACCATGTCTTTAACTTATGTGGTCCATTGCATAACACGATTGGTTAACTTTTATAACACCAAACAGTGAATCGAAAATTTCTTTAAAATTAGAGATTTCAATTTTACCGACGTTAAGGACATATTATATTAATGAAAATTGACACTATAATTGGAAATCATGTCACGCGCTTTTTTTACACGCAAACGGCTTTACCAATTTTGATAAAATTTGGTATGCGGATAACTGACACCCTGGATTAACACATAGGCTACTTTATTTAACTGCGGGTAAAACCGCGGGGTGCAGCTAGTGTTTTAATAAAAATACATACGTGCTGTATTATACATATAATATACTTTCTATCTTTAATTAGGTATTATAAACCGTGTGCACTACGGTTATTATTACAGTAATAAAAAAAATGTGTGTGATTACATGTAGTAAAATAAATAATAATTGGGAGTTATGAGATGCAACTGTGGACAGGTAAAGGTAAGAATTAATTTTATGAGCTTAAATTTTATATACCTATATACTACAAAAATTACGTCAACGACGCTATTCGAAAACGGGTCACTTTTATCTTTGCAAACCCTCACCGGTTTTAAAAGACACTCAAAATTCAACTATTTGCATTTTATGTATTTGAATTTGCGAAAGCTTAAATACTCAGGCAAAGCCACTGATACGAATTTATGAAATCGTTATTGCGTGGTAGCATAGTATACAATTTAAAACCTCGTTCACATTTTGACAAGTGGCAAGTGCGAGTAGTAGTAGTAGGTGTTCACACGCCAATGGCAAGTGAATATGCAGCAGCTTATTATAAGCTTATACGTCGTGCATGAAGTGTTGGCTACAGCAGAGGGAGGGCGAGTGCGGGGAAAGCAAGGTAGTTCGAGAGGAGCTACTTGTCAAAGAATAGAACAGTCAGCTATTCACTTAACATTTGTCATTTAACACTTTCCACTTGTCACTGCCTGTTTACACTCATTAAACACTTGTCATCCGCACTTGCCACTTATCAAAATGTAAACCAGGCTTATGTAGAAGTTACAAGTGTCAAGTCATAAGTGACAAGTGCATAACAGCCTATTCTATTCTTTAACAAGTAACTATCTCTTACTTTTCCTACACTCGCCCACCGACTCTGCTGTAGCCAAAACTTCAAATACGCCTATAATAAGCTTACTGCAGTAATAGTGGATATGCATGCATATCCACTCGCCATTGGCGTGTGAACAGCGACTTGTCACTTGTCAGTGTTAACTTGTAATCTTTTATTCGCACTTGCTACTTGTCAAAATGTAAACTAGGCTTTTCATTGGTTTGCTAGCTAATGGTCATGAAAATAGCCTGTGGTAGGTTTGCCCGACAGACGGACGGACAGTAGCATTAGTGTGAAGTCAGCAATCCAATCATCCAATGTGCCCCCGATTCAATATTCGAACAGAAAATAGAATAGATCAATTAATTTTGATTTAAGTAAACATGTTTTTTTGGATATGTAATGAACAACCGGCGTAGAGAACGATAGTTTTGACCGCATGATACAGATTTTTTTTGAAGTGAAAACTTTATAGATTATTTTTTTTTTAGACTTGTGAAGATTGTTGAAGACCACTAGACCCATGGTATCATATTTTTTAATTTTCTACCATAGATACGGAAGCATACCAAATTAAGCCTAACGAATGTCAGGAACTGATTCAAAGCTTTAGTTTTGAGTATGACCCACAATCACATAAATACATACCTAATAAAACTTGTAAAAAATTAATGCATGAACAAAAATCTTAAGTGTTCAGCAACTATTATTTATTCTAAGTCTTCAGTAAAATATGAACCTATTGCAATACATTTCGCCTCTAGTACATCTCCTTTTCAAATATTCAATAACCGTATATGGGCAACGCGTTGTCGACGACAGTAATCTTTATGACTGACTGAATGACTGACTGACATATCAACGCAGGGCCTAACCTATAAGGGTTAGAAATATGAAATTTTGCAAGGGAGTTCCTTTTATATCGTAGGGAAACACTAAGAAAGGATTTTTGGAAATTCGTCCCCTAAAGGCTACGAATAATAATTCTCTAGAAATGTAACGCTCCTACATTCACCGCATCGATTCTGATTCCATTTACGCAAACAAACAAACAGTAATGACAACGAAACGCTCAAACACACGCAGAGACAAAGATCCATGCGATTGGTTGCGACAAGGTCACGTTGTCGTCGTCGGTGGGGGGGCGGTACAACACGTGGATGGTATTATGCAGTACGCTACAATAAATTAGCTTGTTTAAGCATTCATTTTTTTATTGAATAACTTAAATACTACAATGAAAATAAGTAATTATTTGAAGTATAATATTTATTGATATACCATACATACAAGTTTTAATTCAGGTTATATTGAACTAAAGAATTAAACATAATTTAAAGTATGTATAAGTAGTAAGGTACACTGGTCCAGTGCGGCAAAAAGAAAATGAAAACGCCCAATTGCCCTGTCGACTATCTTATAGTTCTTACTGCAAAAGTGTACGTTTATTTTACAATTTTTACGAGGCATCCGATCAAATTCATTTCTCTCCAGGCGAACCGCGTTTATCTACTTATCACGCAAAATTTCATTTGTCGGGAATCTGTGTCTAAAACATTTGTACTAATGCATCATACCATCCATACTAGAAACAAACATCTTTTTTCCGAGCACGCCACGTGAGAGGTACATGCTGCAGGAAAAAATCTTAGGTACATTTTGCATAACACTTTCCACAGACGTCAAGTATGGATTATTACAATGTTTATTTCCTTGTATATGAAAGGTGTCCTGTGTTTTTCATGTCTTGTATGGCTTCTACACCACTTCACGGCAAGACGGCATTTTTAATGAATTGATTATCGCTAAAACAAAGCAGTATTCTCAAAGTAAACTTCTTGCGACGCAGCCGCACGGCTCGAGTGTCACGGCGAACTGTCGCGCGGCGCGGCTCTTATTATAAGCCCCGCCCGCTGCGGTACATATCGCGTGGAATTATTTTTCGGGATTAGTTACGCTTCTAGAGAATTATTATTCGTAGCCTAAAGGGGTAAAACGGGGGTGCAAATTTAGTATGAAGCTTTGCCGTTTTTGAAGTTATTCGAATGAAATTCAGCATGAAGGTTCTTTACTGAAAGGCATGAAAACCGAGTGAAATATCTTTTTCAAAATTCATCTCTTAGGGGATTAAACCGGGGCGCAAAGTTAGTATGAAACTTTGCCACTTTTGAAGTTATTCAAATAAAATTCAGCATGAAGGTTCTTCATTGAAAGGCATGAAACGCGAGTAAAATATTTTTCTCAAAAACCAATGTTTAATTTAAATAAATATTTCATTAAAAATCATGAACCATATATCTCTATATATAAAAGAAGAAACTGACTGACTGACTGACTGACCGACTGACATATCAACGCGCAGCCCAAACCGCTGGGCCTAGAGACTCCAAATTTGGTAATAGGTTCCTTATGAGGTCTAGGGGTGCACTAAGAAAGGATTTTTTAGAACTGGGGGTGAAACGGGTGTCCGAACCATGGGGTCAACAATTAAAAACCCTTATAAAACCATTTTCGACTTCTACGCGGATGAAGTCGCGAGTTACAGCTTATTTTAAATAATAGAGACATACGAGTGATCCTATAAGGGTTACGGTTTCTCCTTTAACCCTAGGAACCCTAGGTCTAGGTCGACGTACATCAGTGCACAATGCATATAAACTGATATCGCATCAGATGTACCTAAATATATAAAAGAAACATAAAAATTGATGAAGCCGCGGCTAACAGCTAGTAATGCTACTAAATAAAGATTGAATAATTAATGCTGAGTAGAAAAATAATAATGATTTTTTGTTTACTTAACCTAAAAACATAGGTATACATTCAGAAAATAAATTCATATTATATAATTTTATAACAATGAATTACAAGCTTGCTATATTATCAAGCCAGAGGTAATAAGTAGATATTTGTTTTTATTTGTTTTGTTCCTGATAAAAATATAGGTAATGGAAGCTGTCACGTGTCGATCATAAACTACAACAGTCACCGCACTTACCGCTGCGAACAAAAACGACGTAGTTGTGTTAACAACACATCTCTGTAGGAAAAAAATATTCTAATATGATTCCCATTTACATACTAATGCTTATAACTTTTACTATAAACTGCACAAAGAGTTCAGATGTTACTGACACAGTTGTTTCTATAGCTAATACAGAATTCTATCAAAATGATATCACATTAGTTATTTGGAGCCAGTCGAATCATCAACATGTTACCGACTTTCTTATAAAATACGACGGACTTACAGCTACTCTATCTACAACTGAAGAAAATGTAATACTTGCCTTACAGGGCCGTCTCAATTTTAAACAGATTGTGTTTTTTGTTGAATCATTGCAACAATTTGAAAATTACTTTGATGTGACCTATATATACAGGTATAAGGCAATTAAGGCAATATTTATACTCACCACGGAATTAAACATTATGTTGTTGGCGAAGATTGCTTTGGAGCACGACGTAAGTGATGCAGTATTTTTGCTTAGAAGAGATGGCAAAGTTACCATAAGCACTTATTTTCCATTTAGAAACCAGGAGGATTGTAGTAATTACACTCCAGTAACTTTACATTCCATTGCAGAAGTAAGAGGTGCATTTCAGAAGAAGTATCAAAACTTTCAAAGATGTCCGTTAAAATCAACATTATACAACAATTTTTTGACCTTTATGTTTGAGAACAAAAATGGAACTGTTAAGAATATAAGGGGTCCCGATGCTGTTATTGTAAATCTAATATTAGTAACACTGAACGCTACTATGAAAGTAGTTTCAGTTGTTGAAAATGATCAGGAAAAAAATGGCACTATACGCAATTTACAAAATAGTTTTCCAGATTTTATTCCCCGCAAGGCGGACATTTTCTTCCCAGCAATTTCACTAAGTTTTGGTAGATATAAAGGAGCTCAAATCTCATCAGTGTATAAATTTTTGGTCATTGGCTGGGTCGCACCAAAATTGCCTGTAGTTTACCCAGTAGGTAAAATTTTAAATCCCTTATTTAACAATGTTACTCTGTTTCTTACTATTTCGTTTGCCATATTTGTGATTGTGACGAAAATGATAAGAAAATTTCAGAGAAATAATGCCGACATGAAGGATAACGTTCTTTTTGCTTCCTATCAAATTTTCTTAGGACAAGAAGCACCGTTTGAAACTAAATCATCACTACTCAATAGTATGTTTGTGATGTGGATATGGTTCAGCACTATAGTCCGCTTGGTGTACCAGAGCCATCTCACGAGCGGTCTACAAACGGAGTTATCACCAAAAAGTTTTGAAAATTTTGCGGAAGCCAACAAGGTTATTCCGGATTTTGGAGGATTACTAGTATTCAAACAATTTTTGGTTGGTACACCTTTAGAAAAAAAGTACCAAGTGATACCTATGATAGATTTACCCAAGTATTATTATGACGTGTTAGACGGGAAGAAAATGTTAGTGTCTGCTGATCTTTCATCTATGTATCAAGGGAATATGGATATGGAAGTCGTGAAGACTCCATTGGCTACGTTAGGTGCTTGTTACTACATGCGTCCGGGTTGGCCTGGTGCACAAAGGTTTGATACTATTCTGAAACGAATAGTGGAAGCAGGGTTGGTAGACAAGGAGTTCGTGAAACCGAAACGAAAGACAATCATTACGACTAGTGAAACGAAGCCTTTGAAAATAAAATTTCTTGGAGTGATTTTTATTGGATATTTAGTTTTAGTCCTATTCTGCATATTAGTATTCGTAGGAGAGGTTATTTATTACAAAACTAACTCAAATGTTTTATTTCCATATGTTAATTAAAACAAAAGCAAGCACGCTAAACCATTAATTTTTTGACAGCTACCTATAGGTACGTGAAAGAGAAATCTATTAGTACCAATCTTTATTGTTGTTTTGATTTGAGAAATGCTAGTCAACAAATTAAGCACCAGTAGAAAATATACATATTAAATTAAAATATACTTGTTATCTACACATATAATTAAACAGTTTAAAAAAATTATCTGCACATTGAATATATGTCTAAAAAACAATTTGGGGCGATGGAAACATAGTAGTAGAGTAAGTATTTAAAAAATTACTGGCCGTTTGTACACGCTAATCTCTGGAAATACTAGACGGATTCGAATGAAACTTTTTCTGTTGTATAGCTGTTAAGCTTGGGCAACATATAGGATATAATTGATTTTGGAAAATGGAACACCTGATGCAGAACTATAATGGCCTTAGCAAAAGTTGTTCAACCTCATGAGCATTTTCCGGAGTCAAAGTTAGTGTAATAAACTAAAATTTCTCATGATCTATTTGTTCATCCAAATAAGAAAAAAAATTTTAACAATTTGGCTTGTTTTTAATTATTGTCAAATGTATTCATCACTGCTTACTGTTCACCATTTATGTCGTAAGTATTGCAACATGTGTAACGATGCTGCAAGCAGCATACTTTCAAGCAGCATGCAGCTACCGAATTCATTTCCTCATCTTATCCTGTCCGCTTTTTCGAAACTAAATTCCTCGTCTTGAAACTTTTGACACATTTTTTTCATATCTTAATCTATTTCATTCCTTTCTTCAGATTCAGTTGAGATAGTCTCTTACGTAGTATTTAAAACTTCTTTGAGAGTCTCTCTACTTACAATAATATGTAATGTTAATATTATTCAGTTGAAATTTAATGTAATAAAAATCCAGTGCAAGTTTATTATAATAATAATATATCATTGTGTAAAAAAGTCTTCTCATGTCTACTTAAGCATATCCGAGTCCGACTGAGGCTGTAATACAGTTAGACCTTACATCTTTATTCATCATCATCATCATCAGACTTCTTGATTCTGTACCTATATATGTTTGTATGTATGAATGTGTGTTAAGGTCAAATCTTGCAACTCAATTTTTAACTAGTTATACTCAACCGATTTAGCTGAAATTTAGTATAATTGTGTAGGTTGGATGACAATACAATATTATAAAGTCAACGAACTGTTCTGGTGATGGAACCGAAAGATATTCGACGGAACTCAGTTATAAAACAACAAAACCTTATTGAATAGAACTCATTTGATTTGTCTTGGCGAGTACTTTATATAAGACGATGCCTAGGGGTCTGATGACGAAGACGGAAGAAGGTAGTCGATGGAACTCAGTAATAAAACGATGCAACTACTTCGAGTTTGGGCTCATTTTATTTGTCTTAATAAGTATTTCGGCTTCACAATAAATGCTTGTACAAAAAATGATTTTTTTTTTCAAAAATCTTTTTCTACATACAGACAGTTTCAGAACTACAGACGGCTGTCACATTGTTGTTACTTTTTAGCACCTTGCATCAGTAGCGTGCGTTTCATAAGGATAATTTTAGATTCATTTCATAAGAATTTGTGTATCTTGTGCTACCTTAATATAATATCGTTAACTAGCGAAAATTTTATTTTGCAGCCGTTTTCGTAATTTAGCTAAGATCTGTTAGATTTGTATCTACCTTGTCAAAAATATTTGTGCACGTCACTGCCTTGTATAGGAAGGTAGATGAAATTACAGGAGTAGGTAAGATATACATGAAACAATTCTCATCAATTAAATTGGATGTACAGTGAATTCATATTTCATTAGCGAGATTTCGATGCAATCAGTTATAACGTATCGATACTAGGTGTGGGCAAACACAGCAAACCCAACTCCATTTGTGAGATGAAAAGCAAACGAACAGGTTACCTATATTTGATTAGACGATCGAGAATTGGTGGTCTTGTCTTGCATATGTAAAAGATTATATGGACAAATTTAGAAATTATGTGAAAGGATAAACTTTTTCAATTGACTTTCCTTACCTCATGATGAAACATATTTTTATTGAACCTTTTTTAATTGGTGGAAAAAATGTGTGGCCCTGGGATGAATAGACTGGTGTTTTACAAATAAATAAGAAAAAACATGTTATTATTTATTGTATAAGGGATTTTTACTTAAGTAATGGTTAATAAAATAATAACTAAGAATAAGAAAAGAAATTGAATTTCGACAGAATATGAAATGAACTTTATGTTTATTTAGATAAGCAATATTCTGGGTCAGATGATTTTGGACCCTGACAAAAAAGAGGAGTGTTATAAGTTACGCTAGTGTCTGGTACGTCTGTCTGTGTGTCTGTCTGTGGTATCGTGGCGCTCGAGCGGATGGACCGATATCGACCGGTTTTCTTTACGTGACAGCCACTTCCCTTGCGGTTGTACTTAGGTGGTACCAATTGTTGTTTGATGAAAATCTGTTCAGTCGTTTAAAAGTAATTGCGTGATGACTCTCCAAATTTATGGTTTTGTAATTTACCTGACAAATAATACTTAGATAGCGCTACGACATAAATATTTAATGTAGTTCCGCCACTCATCACTAGTAATGTACTTGATGAAATAATAGATGGCGCTACGATATCATTACATTATGCGGTTCCTCTACGTCAAGGGTTTTTTAATTTGCCTATAGCAAATAAATCTGTCTACCGTTTTAGTTGGAGCAGCTGCAAGTAAGTCGTATGTTCATATTTCGATTGGTTCTAAATCAATGATGTCATATCATTTTGGCAGAATACCGAATTCTACTTCCTACTTTATATTATAAATGCGAAAGTGAGTTTGTATATTTGTTTATTTGTTACCACTTCACGCTTCAACCACTAAACCTATTCAGATGAAATTTGATATGAATATAGTTTGATACCCAGGGAAGGATATAGGATAGTTTTTTATCCCAAAGCCCGCGAGCACAGCTAGTTATCTATAAAAACACCTGTGGCAGTGATATCAGAACACATTGTGTAGTCGTTACATAGATTTACATAGATGTGATATTTTAAATTACAACACAGCACGTTTTTATGACACATACTAATCATGCGTATTGATCGGCACTCTGATTGCACTTAGTGTAATTTGTACCTTACATCAACTGTGACATACTGATAATAATACAAACAGAAACGACCAATTTTAGGCATAGGGATAACATTTTCTTATTTGATATTCATTAGGTAACTCGTTTGTTTAATAAAAAATAATTCTTTATATAATAATGTTACTAAAGTGAAAGAACTAAATAAAACCAATAGTTTACTTAGAGATTCACAATCTATAGTGACTACAATAAGGTATAGGTACCTAGTCTATTTAGTTATTAATATTTAAAATATCACCACCATCATAAAATGATGAAGCTATATGGAATGGTTATAGCTACAACAGAGATAAATTTTAATTATACTTATTAGTTCGAATACAGTCAGCACATAAGTAGGCTATATATAGAATGTTACAAAATGACTAAATATTACTTTGAAGCGGTGCACTGTACGATAAAAGCCAAGATGTTGATATAGGTACTGGCTGTGCGTCTGTAAGGCACGAGCTCGATGCAAACTAGGCGCGACTTGTACTTTACGACTTCCAAAAAAGAGAAAACTGTCAACCTTTTTTTGCATGTATGTTCACCGATTATTTGAAGACGTCTGGACCGATTTGGAAAAAATGTTCAAAAGAGCATACTTATCAGGTCCCACAGAAATGAAAAAAAAAAAAAAATTACAACTACCACCATGTTTCTGGTGAAGGAAAGTACCTATCATCAGGAATTCTTTACACTAGTTTACTAGGGCGTAATAATGATTCACTAGATGACAGTCATAGAGCAACGTAAGATTCCTCTAGCACAGTTGGAAAAATCTGACACCAGTGTTATCTATTTACACAATCGATAAGAATTTTTTTTTGGCATTCATCATTATAGGTATCATCTTCAGGTCTTTTAGTCTCTACTGCAGTTGAACGACCCTCTCTGTACTACCAGAGTACTTGGTCAGAGCAGCAGAGGATTTGTCCTACACTTTCCACGCTGGCCAGACGGGTTGGAGAGTTGACATTGATGTTTATAAGCTTTGTTTAGCTTATATCTTCCACAACATCCACGGGAGGACTTGGAGTGGTAAAAACACACGGCTTTTTGGGCATTACTTAAATCATAATTTCACTTTTCTGTATCACCTTTAAAGCTAATTAAAATAGCAACTTATCTAAAAATATTGCCTCAAATGAAATTTGAAAAACAATATCCTTATTATTCAACATATTGTTGTTTTTTTTTCAATGCAATACATTCAATTGTCTCTATTTGTAGATTTATGGTTAATAAAGATGAGCCCTCCGATAAGCACCGCTACAAAATTCATTTGCATGAAATCTGTACCCTCTGATAGCTACGTACTATATTCTCAATTAATTTGTTAGGTCTTATCTTTATACATTTTCCCATTATTATCTATTTTTAATTAGCATTTATATGAAGGAAATCTATATGTAATAAAAGCGAAGCTTCTTCTTCTTGTCGTGTGTGTTAGTAACTAACACTAGTGTCAGAGTTTTTAAACCGCCGTAAAGGCCTCTGACATGGTTTTAGGTAACGACCAATGTCACAGACAGTGACTGGGACCGACGGCTTAACGTGCCCTCCGAAGCACGGATCAGACAATCAGGTGATCAGCCTACATAGTCATAACCAAACTAGGACAACAACACAAAGTCGTTGCCCCCGCCGGGAATCGAACCCGCGACTTCCGGGTATCAGCCGAACGCTCTAACCACTATACCACGGAGGCAGTGAAAGCGAAGATAAAATAATCACATGTGTTTTCTAGTTTATTTTGTTAAAAAAAATCATACTTTAATCAATGTAATAGTATTTTATGCAACAGTTGTATAAGAAGGGATAAAAATACGAACGGTGCAGGTTACGATGCGAGCCTTGGCGAGCATTAGTCGTACAAAAATAATTGTATGCAATATTGTACTTAAGTACTTATACAATGTTGCATGCAATACTTTTTCTACGACTATATTTTCTAAGTAAAATACAAAAACAAACAAAGAAAAATATAAAATTGTTTGAAATAAGTACAAATATTTGGCAGATACTAGACGGAAAACTTATTTTTTTTAAATTGACGTTTACTTCCTAGTGACTTTTTTATAAAAGGTTTTTCTTATGTTGTAAAAAATTTATTTCGGAGTGTTTTATTTTTAATACAAACTGTACGAATTCAGCTTGATAGTTGTGCTTTTTTGTCAAGTTAGAGTTGATTGAGTAAAACCTACCTACGTGAAATCTTTAACATAGGCAGTTAGGCACATAGATCTTAAGAAATTCTAGGTCTGTGATAGCTGTGTCTAGGCGTATCTTTTTGACGAATTTATGACACATTTGTGTATGAGGAATAGAGTATAGACCATGAAGTTAGAGGGCAGGACTATTTATAATAATAGATATACATGATATATAGCTATGATATGATAACAGTACTGAAGACGTATTTTTGAAATCACTTGTCACATTACGAAGGGTTTGCGCGAGCGTTTACAAACGGGCGCATTTTTGAATCGGTAGTTTGCGAAGGATTTGCAACGAGTGGTCTTGACCACTCGTAATTTTGACATTTGTAGCGTAGATATATCATCGAAACCAATCATGGGAAATCCGTTCCATTTCACGTTGCTTTTTTATTCATGTACGAATTTTTTTAAAAAGCATAGACAAATTATCGATGTTTTCCGCGTAAAACAATATTGTTTTTCGCTGACACGACGGTTTCAAAAATACGATCAATTTGTATTTTAAGCGAGCGGTGTGTTGGAAAACTACACGTTTTGTGTTTCGCTGAGTCCCTCAATGAAAAATAGCACTCTAGTAGTAGGATGAGGTATAATTTCAATTTATATTTAGTTATCATTGTCATGCACAAAAAACATAAAACTGTAACTTACATATACCATTTTCTTATCACAAAACGAATAACGTTGCCTTCGTGAATTCCTTAAATTGTAAGATATTTTTGTCATTCATAGGAAAATCGTTGACCAAGACGGACGAATGTAAAATATTCCGGTACATTGTTTCCAATTTATATTCAAGTATATATTATCTCAGACTTGTGAATTCTGATACTATGTAGAATTTATGTATATGACCGAAATAGGATTACAGTTGCATTGGAAACCTTTGCAATATCTAGATAAGCCACCATGCTTATTCCTTTTTAGGGTTCCGTATCCAAGACTCTCCCAGGTACCCGCGCACCCGAAAATTTAGAACCGGCCCTGGTATACATAAAATTAAAAGATAAGGATACATATTAATATAATTGCCGTGTGGTTTTCGGCAGAGTAGAGGCCATTCCAAGTCCTCCAGTGGACTTAGAATATACAAGCTAAACAAAGCTTTTAAACATCAAAATCCCCTAGCTGCTCTGGCCAGGTATAGCTCTATCTGGTAGTACAGAGAGGGTCGTGCTCTAGCGGTGGAGACCTCGAGAAAAAGACCTGATTGACGATAATGATGATTAATTAATACGGAAAATAAGCTCAGGTAGTGGAACATTCGAATTAATTAATAATAAAAAGTATCAGATTCCCATAAATAAGGGCTAACCTATTTGGCTAAGTGAAGGACTATCTATTGTACGAGTATCATATATATACCATTAGTGTTTTCAATGTACTTCTTTAAAACTTTTTTTACTAATTACAACTATCCCACAAATCCCACATTCAATACGGTGTTCTAATTGAGCTTAACCACGATACAAAAGACAAGTACCTAATAGTAAATAGCAATTAGGGGAGATAAATGTAGGCAGATAATCTGAACCGCAAGACCCGCGCGGGTCCCGT
Organism: Acrobasis consociella; assembly: GCA_963555685.1. Classification (NCBI taxonomy): domain Eukaryota; kingdom Metazoa; phylum Arthropoda; class Insecta; order Lepidoptera; family Pyralidae; genus Acrobasis; species Acrobasis consociella. The sequence continues at coordinate 13,367,073 of OY743115.1, forward strand.
GGGACTCCGCGCCGATTTAATTGGCGATCCCTACCGAACGGTCCCGACTAAGTTGTAGTTGCAGTTTTTATCATTCTTGAATATCTCTTTAAGAGAATTGTAGAGATGAGGCGACTTAATGAAACGAGTGTTACTTTGATACTCCTCCTTTATTAAACACGTTCATAAAATATATATACGTTCATCATCAAACATAAACTAATTCTTGATCGAAAACAAACGGATAATATTACTTAGTGATAAAGAAACATGAACCAACTACAGGTATGGGTAAGGAATGCAGTGCAGGCAGATAACATAACATAACATTAAAATTGTTTCTTATACGAACTTTTAATATAACTTAAAAGTATAGGTACTTATAGTTATAACCTTTTTTTTAACAAAAGTGTCGCCAAATAATACCTAGTAGTTCGCCACGAACTTAGACCTCGCGATTATAATTTCAGAATAATGTACATGATTTGGATGAATTTTATTATCGATAAAGGTTTACCGATATGCGAATTCATGGTTGTGACCAAATTTCCAAAATAGTTGCCAATCACAGCCCTTTCTTCAAATGACTTTCGATCTAGCTCTGAAATGTCAGGAGCACCTTCCAATCATACAATCCCATGGATATGAGGTCTACCGTGATGCAGAAATTCAGTTCTGTACCAGTAGTCTTTCACCGAAAAATGACCCATCATTTTTCAAATGACAAAGTCAGCTCGTTTTAGGAAAAACCAGGTTTAAATGTTTATTTGTATTGCCGCTGCTCATTGGTTTCTTACTATCTTCGTAAAGCTACTTCGCGGGCTTTGATTGCTGTTGATCTCTTGTTAGTTCGTAGCATAATTACTTAAACTACTACAGAAGCACAGACAAGCAACGGTAGCGATTAAACGAAAGTTCGCTCAACCAAATTGCTAAATTTAATAAACAAGCCAACAATCAATCAAAATAAGCAAAAACTGAAGAAAAAAAACTAATCGTAATATAAGCAAAACCCTTTTATTTTAAGTCGGTTAAATATGATAAAATTTATAGAACCACTTATGAAACTCAAAATAATAATCATTATAGCTACCTCAGAGAAATTACTTCGTGGACCCCAGGGGAGATATGTATTTTTAAGAAAGTTGTTCAGTAGCCCGGACTGAATTCACCGTTAAATAGTTTGAGTATATTTTGTAAGAGGATTTGTATTGTATATCCGTCACGGCTTAGTCAGCTAGACTTCGCGAGTCACCCTAAACCCGTTTAAGTATAACGTATAAAAAAGGTGTTCAGACAAAAAAGTTGTTCAAATAAAAAAATATCGTTTTCATAATGGCAACAAAAAAGTCTAATGACATTTTTGAAAATATTTTGAAATGGCGGATATATGACAGTTTTAAAATTTTAAACCCCCATATTTCCGCCATTTTGAAAAATTTCGGAAAACTGGCTCGACAAAAAAATTCTATTTAGTTGCTTAACCTGCTTACAAAATTTCATGAGAATCGGTTAAGAAATGCGACCTGTAGGCGAGAACAGACAGACAGACAGACAGACAGACAGACGGACAAAAGAATTTTTGGCTAGTCTCGAAACTGAGACGCTTCGCTCGCTTCGCTCGCTCCGTCAATTATTATTATTTTTGAAAAAAAATTACTTTTATAATATTCTTAATCTAAGTTATACCTACGCATTTACGATCATATGTCTTCTTAAGAATTACATTTCTAATGTTATTTCTGCAATAATTGTTATATTTATTACATTTATAACTAATCTTATTAAGTTTTTGCCTTTTGTAACATTTATTTGTTGTCTTATTGAAAATATCTTTCATAATATTTCTCTCATTTTTCTCTAGAACAATATTATTTTTATTTAAACATCTATTTCGTTTATTCATCTTTTCAAAATATCCTCTTTTACCTTTAATTTTAATAACTTTTATTTTTCTTAACATATTTAACTTATTTATTTTACTACGCGTTATACCTCTATTACGCTTATCCACTTTTTTATTTTGATTTATAATTGATTTAATTTTATTATACGTCAAATCCTTGATTTTAAATTTTCTATTCTTTTTATTTGTCTTACAACGTTTATTTTTAATTTTTTAATTTTTGGAATTATTTGAATTTTCGACTTTAGTTTGCTTACTTTCTGTATATTTATTTAAAACATCTTCTACAAATAAATTATTCAAATCATACAAATCGTCATTATCGAATTGGGTTAAATTATTTGTTTCGTATGATTTGAATTTCGCAACAGGCTGAGTTTGCTGAATCGGCGGAACGTGAACATTGCACGAGGACGACACTGGACACTTCGATGTCGTCATATCGTTCGATGTTTCTAGGTACAATCTATTTTTAGAATCTTGAAATGAGTTTAAGAAATTATGATTATTTTAAAAATGGTTAAAATTGAATTTTGATCTATTTTGTTTATTTATCGTCATATTCGTATACTCGTCTATTGCAAATTGAACAGCTTCTGACAAATTTTCAAAATTTTGAGGTAAAAGTATTACCGGTAATTTAAAATAATTTAGACCTCTACAAAAACAATCAATTGCCATTTTTTCATTTATAGGTTGAATAATATTAATTTTAAAACTATCACCTTCCGATTGAGCCAAAGTAAGATCTGTCAAAATATTTTGAATTTCTTCTCCATAGAATTCGATGTTTCTATTTCCTTGACGACAATTTAATAATTTCGTTTGTAACGCGACTGGACATTTTTTAGGCAAAAAATAATGTTTCATATCTTGGATTAAACTTTTTACATTTGAATAATTTTGTTTTGAAAAACAATTTTGCCGTATTCCGATAGTCTTGCTTTTAAAATAAATTTAATTAAAAATTGATGTGAAATTTGATCTAAAGTGCTGGCATAAAATTCTATGTTATTTATCAAAGATTTTGTTATATTTTCGTCACCGTTCATGATAGGCAAAAAATCTATAGCTGTCTGCAAATCAAATTGAGCCATTGTAAATGTTTATCTCTTAAAGATTCAGAAATATTTAATATTGTACAAATGTAAATGAGTAAAATTGTATAAAATCACAATAAATATTACCAAAAATTTTAAACTTGTAAAAAAATTATGTCTTCAATAATCTCCACGTCAAATAATCTAAAAATCGTATTAACAATATCCTAGCACTAAATCAAACCGTGTATTGAAATTTATAAAAAGGATATACGTATAGGTATTGTTTTTCTTCATCAATCCGGGGTTTCTTATATCCGGTATCGTTAATGTCCGTCTCCTGGCGCCTGGGGACGATCACGACGCTGGATCTGCGCTGAGCTGGTACCTCGATGGCTGCTCCAAGCTGCAAGCTGGGTGGGCCGGGCTATACCCTGGACTCCTTTCCTAGTCACCTACGCCTACGCTTCTTTTTTTTCGTCAAAATCTTCATATAAACTTCGACAATATCTTCATAATAAACTTTATACCTTAATTTTTTAATAAAATATCTTATTTTCTTTCTTCATTGTCTTCATTGATAATATTTTATATTTTTCCTTATTCTTGAATCTTCATACTTTTCTTCGACTTGATTTTTCTTTCTTCGCAACTTCATTTATTTTTTCATAACAATTTTTTTTTTCATATTCTTGTTTAACTATAATAATATATATGATTTTTCTTGATAGCTTTATTTATTTTTTCTTCATTCTTCAAGTTCTTCAGTTTTTTAAATGTTCTTGTTGTCGCCCCATTTTCCACAAATTTCCGAAATTCCACTCGTATAGTTTTTATTTTATTTATTAATAGTAGTATACGCGGCCTACATGACGATGCGAGTCACGCGGCCGCGCCGGCGCAGGGCTGCGCCGACTGGTAGGGTCGCCATGAGATGAGGCGACTTAATGAAACGAGTGTTACTTTGATACTCCTCCTTTATTAAACACGTTCATAAAATATATAGGTTCATACACATACACACACTTACATCTATGTTACCACACTACAGTATTTTTAATCAATTACAAAAATGGTACCATTCCTAAGATGAACAGAGACACGTACACTAATCATTATATTATTATGTACGCCATTTATGTATAATTTTTTAGAACTTTGAAAAATAATCAAATCTTAAAAAACATAAGAGAACACTAAGAAAATGTATTTTTACCCTAAGTAAACATGTAAAAGATTTTTATTAACAAGTTTTTTTTCATAAAAGCTCAAAATAAAGACTTAAGTATAACCTTTTCTCTTTTCTTTCAAATGCAGTGCCCAACATTTTTTCTTCGTTAATGTTGTCCCACTGCTGGGCAAAGGCTTACCCTACTATAGTCCGCTACTGATTTCTAGCGTGTACCACGGACTTCCAAGTCTTAAAAGAGGTAAATAATATGTTACGAGTATGTTATGTTATTTTACGAGTAGATTTTTCTGCTGTGCTTCAACTCTTTGTTCCACAAAACTAGTCAGCTGCCAGTTAGCTTGCTAGTTGTTTGCAAGCTACAGTACAGCTACTCGAAATACCAGATCCACATCAGAGCTCCCAAAATGATAGTGCTGGAAGGCTTGATAGATAGCTATAGCACAAAACTAGTCAGCAAGCTAATAAGTCCACATGCAAGCTTCCAAGATGATATACTCGTGTGCTGTCCATACAACATGGGCGCGTTAGTAAACCGACTGATTTATGTATATCCGATGGCGGAGCGTTAGGCAGGCGCCTATGTGCTATTGTTTTTGGAGGATTTATCGCTGGTACACGCCGCGACGCAAACAATTCACTCGGACAACGGGCCGCCGGCGTATTGGCGGGTGCCGCCATTGTCCTCATTGGTGTTAGTATAAATGAGGCATGCACTGACAATACGTCTAACGTTACAAATTGCCGAGTGATGGTGACAGCGATTTGTATGCGATGTTGAATTTACTCCAATCTATACACGATGTTGCTTATCGAAATTCACTTTAAAGGCCTACTGCTTCTGAGCTATGGTGGAGAGCGTGAAAAACTCACACCATACCTCGCGCGCAGAAGGCTTATACACTATACTACACTACTATATATACAGTATAATCTTACAATCTTCAGATATGTCTACCTATAATAAATAATTTAAACATTTGTCAAAATCAGTAGATAGATATTAAGACTGAAAAATCCCAATGCAAATTGTTCCAAGGCAAATTCTATTGTATTAGAAATGCATAAGGGTGTACATAAAATATCAAATTGAAATTTTGTTTAAGTTAAACTGCTAAACAAAATAAAATTTAATTTAAACAACTCTGTAAAAAGTACTGCGTGGTAAAGAAAAAAACTATAAACATGTACACGATCTTTAGATTAAAAAATATAGTTAGGCAGCTAATGTTACACCTACATGTATAATGCAAATTTTGTTTTAGTGGCGGAACTAAATAATATATTGATATCGGACCGTCATTTATTATTTGCCAGGTAAATTACAAAACCTCGAATTTAAAGTGTTATCATTATCTAACTTTTAAACGACTGAACTGATTTTCATCAAGCATTGCTAAGAACAACAGAAAGGGAAGTTGCTTTCACGAAAAAAGAGACCTCGTCGAAATTGGTTCATCTGTTCGAGCGCCATGATGCCAGTTGCCACAGAAAAACACACAGACAGACAGGCACTAGCGTAAAACTTATACAACTTATATATATAAAACTCCTCTTTTTATTCGGGATTGTTAAAAAATGTTATAAAACTTACAGCTAAAAGTTTATATCCACCCGCAATCAGGGCAATCTTTCATTACAACGCGGTGCATTAAATCCACGCCGGTACATAGAATCGGTCGGACAAAAGTATCCGCGCCGGAGTCCACAATTTATGGTTATCGAAGTCGCGCGCCGGTATCTTGGCAGGAACGGATGGGCCTCGGGCAAACGGTCGCATACATTATTTTTATGTGAGCACTCCCGAATTACATTTCAGGTGCAATTATTTTCAAACTTCAGTTTGATCTTCGATATTCGTGTTATTGCTAAACGGAAATTGAGTCTATTGAATGTTCTTCTTCTTATTAGTGGCTTGTCGGTAGTGATGCGCCAGAATTTTCTGTTTTCAGTCTTACTCTTTAGTGCTTGATGGGATATGGCCCTGCTTTTTCTTCTAGTTGGTCTACACTAGTTCCCCTTCCTTGTTTATTTTCCTCCAGTATTTTTTTAATAATAAGTCGTCGTATTAAGTCCGTAAGACCAATCATTTTCTTTTGTTACACTGACAACTGTCTGTTCTGTCCTTATAGTCCAGCCCTGTAACTTTCTACATTTTCACCATTATCAAAAACCTAAAATATAAAAGCTATATAAGTATCCAATGTCGATTCCATTCCATTCTCTTATTATCCATAATGCTAGAATAGCTTCTTTTGTACCTTTCTTTTGCCTGAAAACATATTGATTTGGAATTAGTATTGTTTTCGTTCTTGGCCTTATTGTATTTTGAATTATTCTGTAATATTTTTAATGCATAAATTTCCTGCTGTGCTCTTCACATGTCTTGCGCTCTCAATTCTTCTGTGCTTATTTTATACAATTTACGTTTAATACAGGTCAATCACAAGTTTTTATGTACCAAATGTTGTTAAAGTAATATATAGAATATTTTTCATTTTTTTATATGCTTTATCTATTTGTTTTTTGTAATAAAGTTATCACATATACATAGTGTGTCACGGGTATTTATCATGTATTTTCCCTTTTGTTCTCCAATATATTGAGTGACCGGAAATAAACATTTTATATTCGGAAGCTAAATTGGTTCGCGTTAGTTTTTCCGCCCATAAATAATTGTCTGCTCGATTTGTAGATTTATGGTTATTAAAGATGAGGACCCAGATACCACGCAACGCGACAAAATTCATTTGTATGGAAATGTGCGTTGCCATGAATTGTTCTACTTCATCTTAAATTAATTTATATTCTTCTTTTATTTACAGCCTGTATAAATTTTTTTTTCTTCTTTTTTAGGGTGCCTCTCTACATTACATATATTAGTTCACTGCAGGACAAAAGGTCTCTTACAATTAAGGGGGGATCTGGGGTAAAAAAACGAAACAAATTGAGTTTAAAACACCCAAATTCTCATGTTCTAACCCATCTTAAACAATATCTATAACTTTAAAAACTCTTAAGTGTAAGTACTTTCTTATAAGCATAGCATTTTGCTCAGCAGCATGACATATAGATAGCTGACAAAATAAAAGCATAATTACTGGGCAAAGTAAGTCAGGAACAAGCCGCCGAGTTAGTAGATCAACTACTGATTGAAGCATTAAAAGCAACAGTTTCCAACTAGTGTTCTAACATGTTAGTTCCCGGTTTCGGTGGTATTGGCGTCGAACAGTTTTACAACTTAGGTAGCTTGTAGACAGTTGCATGTTCAAGCTGTCTACCAAAAACTTTATCTGAGAAGCCTTCATCTAGTATTATTATTTCGTAAATTAAGTAAACATTCCTAAACATTAATAAAAATATCTGAGTACTTAATTATATATAAGTAATGAAATATGTGTCTTATCTCCAAACACTGAATAAGAAAATCTCTCCGTCTTATATATTCATAAAATACAATTAGGCATTTGTTTATTTACTGCATAATGGTTGGCTTATTTCCATTTCAGTTCCAGCTTACATTATTGACCGAGCGAGCGAAGCGTCTCAGTTTCGAGATTAGCCAAAAATTCTTTTGTCCGTCTGTCTGTCTGTCTGTCTGTCTGTCTGTCTGTCTGTCTGTCTGTTCTCGCCTACAGGTCGCATTTCTTAACCGATTCTCATGAAATTTTGTAAGCAGGTTCAGCAACTTAATAGATTTTTTTTGTCGAGCCAGTTTTTCGATTTTTTTCAAAATGGCGGAAATATGGGGGTTTAAAATTTTAAAACTGTCATATATCCACCATTTCAAACTATTTTCAAAAATGTGATTAGACTTTTTCTTGCTATTATGAAAAATTTTTTTTTTATTTGAACATCTTTTTTGTCTGGACAACTTTTTTATACGTTATACTTAAACGGGTTTAGGGTGACTCGCGGAGTCTAGCTGACTAAGCCGTAACGGATATACAATACAAATCTTCTTACAAAATATACATTATCAACAGCAACCAAAGCCCGCGAAGTAGCTTTACGAAGAGAGTAAGAAACCAATGAGCAGCGGCATAGAGCCATGGCAATACAAATAAACATTTAAACGAAAACCCATTAATAGTTTTCTGGTTTTTTCAACAACGAGCTGACTTTGTCATTTGAAAAATGATGGGTCATTTTTCGGTGAAAGATTACTGGTACAGAACTGAATTCAGCATCACGGTAGACCTCATATCCATGTGATGTATGGTAGGAAGGACAGTCATTTAAAGAAAGGGCTGTGATTGCCAACTATTTTGGAAACTTGGTCACAACCATGAATCCGCATATCGGTAAACCTGCACCGATTATTTATCCAAATCAGGTACATTATTCTGAAATAATAATCGCGAGGTCTAAGTTCGTGGCGAACTACTAGTTGTAGTCCCTATTCTAGAAGTACCATTTTTCAAACGCGGAGTCAACTACACGAATGGTTTTTCCATACAAAAAAAAAACCGATCATTTAATGACTTCGCGTTTGAAAAATGGCTCCATTGGGCTGAATTTAAGTGCGGGACAGGAATAATGTAAAAAACCTATTTTTATTTGAATAAAAACGTCATGTCTAATTTGTTTGTAATTTGAAATTTAATTATATGAAATTTATTGTTGAATTAATTAATTCTCTCCCTATAGCAGAGCTATATCAAAATACTCTTTTGTCTCTACCATAAAATTAATTAAAGGAACCGTATCACAATAGGTACACTCTGACTCTAGCTGGTCATAATATAAAAAAAGTCATATACAACTGGTTGATTTCCTCTAGATTATGTGATTCAATATTTAAAAAAAACTAAATTAAAAAACGAACAATGATCAGGATTTTATATTATTTCATTAGCTAGGTAAGTAAAAATGCAATTCCTATCATGAAATGAAGTTGATGTAAGTAGAATAGAATATGGTTTATTAGCGAAATATGTATACAGTTGCAATTTTACAAATTGGTACATTCATTAATCTAAATATGACGCTAATCCGACGTCCACTCAGCATGTGTCGATGCATTTTAAAACACCCCAACGCTGGTCTTCCGTGGACACCGGTCACACAAGAAGTAGTTACCACTGCGCACTGCAACGACACGCCGAACCATGTCATTTGGCATGACGTATGTTTCTATTTCGAAGCACCATTACATGCAACAATATCATTATTACGCACAGTGAGAGAAACCATTTTGGTGGCATATTTTGTTAGTTATACATTCAAACGTCAGATTGTTCAATTAGACACGGAGAACTTCGCTCGCTTTGCTCGCTCTTACCTTACCTAATACCATGCACAATTGCACACACATAATCGAATTAACTGTTAATTTTTGCCTCCCAAATGCCCTAAAATATCAAATTTTATTGAGCGTAGATTGTGTTTGAGTTTCTGGGCAAATTTTGCGGGTTAATATCAATTACATTCTGTAAATGCCGGTTTCATCTTTGATTATGTTCTAGAATGTGACGTTCATTAACGATAATGATCTGAACTTTGGCAGAACAAAATTGGAGCAGTATGGATACTGACGCCATTAATTGCTGGATTTAACACGAATAGCGCCCCTGGGCGAGATTAACACGGCACCCCTATGTACTTACGATTTAAACCACTACTAGCGGCTTGAGTACGTCATCAGGTAATACTTAGAAATCCGATAAATGACAAAAAGTCAAATCAGACACTTTTTACTTAATATCTGTAAAAAAAAATCAGATTTTTATTGAATACAAAAGCGTAATGTTATGCTTTTTTTAAGTTAAGTAGCGCCCTTAATATTGATATATGATTTTAGAGTATCATATATATTCGAATAAGCCCTTTAATATTGTTTTTCTACATTAATACCTAAATCTAAAATCATGTTGAAAATAGATATGTTCAATTTATTTTATGAACTGTACCGAATAATTTACTTTTGACCCACACATCTACCCATTTGGGGCTAATGTGCGCAACATGCATGGGGCTTACGTGTAGGTATCACCCTTAACGCTACACTTAAGTCTAAAGACGATAGATATAAGTAACTTACCAATATTAAGTACAATGTCTGCTGTCCTGCAAAGCATTAAATATTTTACATACTGTCTTTTAGTAATCGCCATGATAATTTTAAAACAGTTTCATAATGATGTCAAACATTTTTTAATAGGGATATAGAAAGTGAAAAAGTATGAGTGACTGGGAGAGAATGCTTTCGACGATGTAGCATTTAATTGTGGAACAATAAAGTTATAATAAATTAATTTAAAAAAAAACAGATACACACCGGGTGTGCCAAGTGAAAAGTTGGTATCGCTTTTGTTAACAATGTCGAGAGTTCAATGGTTTTTCCCATCTCAAAAAATACCCAACGCGCCTAGTTTTTTACTTCAAAAACGAGTGAGTACACATGATATGTATAAAATCTGTCATTTTACCTAAGTTTATGGTATTTAATATATTTAACACGCAACCTTTTTATTTGTCAAATCCAAATCCCTCCCACAGACTGCAGGAAAGCGCGAGAGGAAACATGTTACACATCAAAAAATACTAGAAATGTAACTTATATGAGTATATTAAATTAAATTTTCGCCTGTCTCGTCTTGCGGCTGGCGCTCTTTAATTTCTGTCCGTGCTTTACAAGTGCCGGTCGACACTTGCCTCCCTTCACAATAATCCACAAGGCTCATTTCAACGACGGCTCTCAATTATTAAAATATTCCTTTTAATACAGCTCTTTCGTCTACAGAAATTCTTGACAATAATGTTGTTCTTAATTAGAAAATCAGATTTATTAAAACAGAAAGGGTTTATTAAAGCAAGCTGACAAAGAAAATTTGTAAATACCACTCCTATATTTTCCTTCGTTTCGCCTTCTGAACAACAACAGTTAATTTGCTGGTACTTTGCTAAAGTACTTCATAAATCGCGATGACAGAAATGAAGTTGTAAATATTTGTTATAGACTGAAGGGAAAGAATGGGTGCTACTATTGAAATTAAAAAGGAATATGTATGGAACAGTGCACTCATGAAAATTATTTAATATTTTACGCACGTGTATGTACATTCACGGTTGTGTGTACTTATTGTAGCCGCATTGAATTGAGTACTAGCCTTATTTGTGGAAAAACGACCATTCGTCACGGTAATTTTAGTAATTTTCTTATATCTCAACCATGCGTACTCATCTGGCATGCTTATTTTACAGAATTATGAAAAGGCAAATAACTACTTGGCTAAATTTATTACCTGCCTTTAAGTAACATATTTTTAACCATATGTATTTTAAAAAATATTTTCATCATCATCATCAAGTCCTTCTGTCTTGGATTGGAGAGGTCTTTTTGATTTATAAAATCTTTGTTTAGCTTGTATTTCCTAAGTCGCCTTCTACGACATCCACGGGAGGACTTAGAGTGGCCCTATTCTACTCTGCCGGAAACCACACGGCAAAAAAATATTTTATATTTAAACCGTATGTATTATAAATACCTATATAATATTTCGAACTATTATTTATAACTTAAGAAATTATGAGGATACAAGGTGTTGTCGCATCTGCCTGCGAAACTAAACTTTGATAAATCGTATTAGGACAACATTTTATTTCGACAATATGTATAGATTATTTATGTATTCTAGATACAAACTATCCTTAGAAGGAATTCTGTTTAGGTTTTAAAATAAAATTTGTGTATGCCGCTACTCGATGTTTTGCTATTCATCGAATGGCAGCGCTCGCTAGCAAACATGTTGCTGTGAATATACAATTTCCCAGATTGCCAAATACGGCCCGAGCATAACAATATACCGCAGATATTGTTTAAAAAGCACATCTTCTTTATCATGACTGGAAAGTAGCTAATCAGTACTTACCTATTTTGCAGTGGTCACAAATACCTACGTTGTCGTATTGTGCTGATACTACATTTATTATTTGTATACTATTTTTTTAATAAATTGTTGGTACTTTATAACGTTGTGTCAGTGTATCTATGTGACTTTGGATAACGTTCTTCATGTACGTTTAGTTAGTAAAGCGATAATCGGCTGATTGAATTTCTATGGGTCGTTTCTTAAAGAAAAGTGTTTCAAACTAAACCCTTCTTTTATCTCTTTTTGATTATAATATATAATATTTATTGATAGGAATGGTAATTGCAGGTTATCTCAATACAATAATCGTAGCATAGACACCAACACAAATAAAACTGTGAAAATTGTTTATTCCATCTGACAAGCCGAATAAGTCAGTGTTTCCTGCTCCCTTCTTTAACGTATGCAGAGTTTGGGTGAGAAGCGCTTATATTAGGTTATTTTTTAAGTCTAACACTAACACATCTTTGTAAAATGTTTGTTGCAATTTAATGTAGGTAACCAATAACCATTATTGGAATTAGGTGAAAAATCAGAACAAATACGAAACAAACAAACCGAATTATAGAGACGTAAAAGAGAACGAATTTCGTGGGTCAGTGTTCCCGTTGACGACGCCACATAAAGGTCACATAAAACCCACGAAACACAAAGATATGTCCGTCCCCCATAAAAAGCGGAATATGAATAGTACGGATATTCGCTATAACATTTTATAGCTTTACGGCCTCTTTGTTGTTTATTAAATACCTAACTGATGCCACTTCACTTACACAGTTGAAGCTGAAATCATAGTTCAATTTTTTGTTTTTGTTTTTCGTGTGTGTAAGTGGCCAACACTGGTGTCACATTTCTCAGCTTAACGACTTGCCATACAATGATGACAGCCGGGACCAACGGCTTATTACAGGCAATGTGGGTCGGTCACCTATTCATATATTATTCATAGTTGAGTGGGATTAAAAAAACAGATTTGCGAGTAGCTAAATATAAATCTGAACTCCGGTATTCTCCATTGACTATTGGTATACAGGCAAGATAAGCAGATATTTTCTCACAAAAAAATATTATTTTTCTATTTATTGGAACTATTTGGTTCGTTACATTCTTGTCTCTTATTGAAACTTTGCATTATGTATGTGAATTTTTGTTATGATATCTACTGCTAATAAAATTATGCCCCCAGATGTCGTATCTAGAGCCAAACGGAAAATGTAAGAATACCTACATTAAAATACCCGTTAGGATATCGATACTTTTTCAAGGATGAGTCATCTCCTATTTTGTCCTCTACTTTCCCGGCCTCGACCTCCTTTATTTCTCCAAGTTATTTTGTATTTAAAACTTTATTATTGTCAAGAGTCCAGAAAAAAATAACTCATAAAAAAAGCCAAATGTCCTGTTTGTATAACTTTAATTACAAACGATCAACAGAAACTTGCATTTCAGCATCACAAACTTACAACACTTTACACTATTTGTAGGTACGTCTTTGGCAAGTCGACTCTAACTAACAGTCATTCGCAACATGAGCAACTATCTATAGGATATATACCAAAAGGCCAACGGTGAGGTATATTTGAAGGTTTTAAAACTGTATATTTTATATTAATTCCGTAGAGAGTACAAATCTCTACTAAGTAAATTCAATTTTCATTTTGACATAGGTATATGTTAAATATATAAGTCGCAGTTTCAAATAACTCAAGCATCGTTAAACCAAAATCAAATCAATCAAATCATTAAGCTGGATTGGCAATGTGTTACGTTTAACAAAACTTAGCACAAGACATATTGCAGAATAGCGCATCTGCAGCTATAAAGTAAGCCAAATGACGAGCTTTATAATTAACAATATAGGTACATACGAACCTTAAAAAATATACGTTCTAATATTATATGAAAAACGATGCGACTTAACTACCTACAAGACTTTATACATTGGCTCTGTATTAAAGATTTGCATTAAAATTATTATTTTGCACTCCATTTCATGGAGTATATAGTAACAGATATTTTTACAGCTTTTATGTCATAAAGTTATTATTATGTTGACATTATTTTACTGACTAATACTATACGTGTAAATTTTTATCGGTATTGGTTAAAATCCATTTTTTTACAACTATAGATAAACAATTTAGGATCTACGCTATTCGGAAATAATTTAGTCAAAATAGTATGACTGTAGATATTTTTAAAATCAAATACACTTCACCGTCAGTAAGATTACCGTGGCCTTTTGAGATAGTAGGTCCACACTACACAAAACTTGCTTGAACAAAATGTTTATTATTATAGTTTGTTCAAACGCCGATTTTTTATATTTTTATATATGAAAAATCTTTGAGAAAAAGATTTGTGGAGTGTGAATCTACCTTGAATAAATATTCGTAATACTAGTGTCCCAGCATTTTCAATTAAGGTTGTAACTAAGATAGATACAATAGTTCAATAGAAAATTCACAATGATCAAAAATCTTTGTTATATTATTTAAAAATAATAAAATATTTTCTGAAACATGAATATAGTTTTACAAACGACACATTTTCGAGATCACATCATGTATCTAATAAAATAAATACCTAGTTTATTTTGAAGAGATATTATAAATACTTACTTTAACTATGTTATAATGGGAGCTTTTCGATACAAAGTAAGTTTAGTAGACTGCATAATGATCAGACTTTTATAGCCTCAAAAATACGGGTAATCACATAGAACTAAGAACAGCATTACTGATATGTATCCTTGAGCTTTGAGCTACGGTAACAGTTCACAGCTATGATAGAGGAAAGCGAACGATTTCAATATTACAATCTACTTATACTTAAAATTATATCAAAACTTATGCCACTTAATTATGTACAGTAGTTGCATTACACTTACAACATAAGTCTCATCAATTTATATACCTCAAATATACACAAAAGTCATTAAATTTTAACATTTGAATACTGTTACAATTTAAGAGCCTAATTGTCATTTCTTTGTACGGAATTAACTGCGAATCGCAATAGATTCTCTATATTTGGCATATAATGGCTCACTCTCGGCAACGGCTACGTGGAATGGTTCTAAAATTACTCTCAGTTGAAATTCATTTGGACAATCTTTGGCACTATAATCTTACGTCTAAAAGTCTTGCACTGAACCAAAGATCTGTTGCATTTTGCATTGATATAAACTTAACCTACACGGTAAAACGAGACACATCGACTAGCACTTCGTCACTGATTGCAAAAACCCTTTATTGTATCATCCACAGGTATCACATTCGTATCACTATCATATTTTTGCCAAGCGAGCATTAATGCTCGCTTTTCACAAAAGCTTTTTAAGACGTCCCTGCATGTGAGTTGTGGCTTTGAGGTCTAGGCCCACATATGCTCGGCCTGTGTGCTCTGTTTGTGCAAGCACTTCCGGATGGCGTCGAGTACAATGACGATTCGTCTGTCGAGCGCGACGAGATGCGGCTCCCAAAGCACAGGGTTCACAGGGTCGGACTTCAAGGTTTCCCGAAGGGTACTTGAAAGCGGCTCCCCGTTATGAAACCTAGAAATACGATATTTCGTTAGATTATTCAGACTTTTTGATGAAGGTAGTGTCAAAGCCGTAAAGACAAAATATTTAATTATTAACACTAATATTATAACAGCGAAAGTATGTGAGTGTGTGTGGTTGTATGTTTGTTACTACTTTACGCGCAAATGGCTGGACCAATTTTGATAAAATTTGGTATGCAGGAAGCCTAGACAAACGCCCTGGATTAACACATAGTCTACTTCTTCCGGGGGTAACTCTCTGAGAGGCAGCAAATTTTTAATAAATAGCTAAATATCAAAATTAAACACAGTACAGTTAATTTTAATTGTCTTGATCAAATTGAAATGCACATATTATATCTTTTTTCTAACAATGGATATTTTGAGTTTTATGGAGTCACACGATCAGGAGTATGCCGGGCTCTGAAGCATTACTACTGAGGATGCAACCGGGAAAATACGCTCGGATGATGATGGCTAGTATCTGACAAGTATGAGTAAAATGAAGTTGCTCACTTCAGTAATGTAGCGAGGGTTGTGTGCCGCACGAAGCAGCACTGCAGCAGAGGCGCCAGGATGCTCAGCTCGTCGTGGAAAGCCTTTCCAAAAGCGCGGCCCTGGTCCAAGTGCAGCGTGAATGTCTCATTCCCAAATAATCTACAATATAAAAAAAGGAACATATTTCTTCTTTATCTTTTTCCACAACCTCCAAGTATAAAATTAAAAATTAAAACTTAAATTTTTTATTTTAACTACTGACTCATTACTGTATTTTTTAAACAAAAATTAACTGTCGTGAAAGAAAAGAAAACTTAACAGGTACTTTCTACTCGAATGCAGTCGGTAGAATTCTAATATGCTTTTGGACAAGTTGAACAATCTCAGGTTTAGTTACTGAGAGTAGTTGTAGGTATTACTTTTTGAAAGACAGCAAAGATTTTTATTACTGCCTAATTGGTCCTAAATAAGTTATTAGCAATGGTAAATTCCAAATGGCTTATAAACTTCATCATCAGGTCTTTTAGTCTCCACTGCAGGGGCATGACCCTCTCTATACTCCTAGAGCCATATTTGGTCAATGTAGCCAGAGTATTTGGCCTACACTCTCCACGCTGGCCAGACGGGTTGGACAGGTCTCATGATGTTTATAAGCTTTGTTTAGCGTATTTCCTAAGTCGCCTTCTACGACATCCACGGGAAGACTTGGAGTAATCCTGTTCTACTCTGCCGAAAACCTTAAAACACGGCATGGCTTATAAACTTGTGGGTACTTAATTTTATACAGGGTGAGCTTGTACATACTTAAACGTTTCATAGTGATGCCTGTCCATATTGCCGGTGAGGAAGTCGAAGATCGACATGTCCATGAGGTCCAGCAGTCGCCGACCTGAATCGTACGGAGGCGTCGTGCGCACCTAAACAGTTTTAAGTAGAGATGATATAATGTTTTATGTACATGTTTTGGCTCAATTAACCTTGGGGAGATAGATGGCCCAGTGGAAGTACACATTACTGAGATAAGTCTGTTTGGGTCATTTCAGTATAGTTAAAAAAAGAGTGTGTATTATGTACACGCGTTAGAAGTTATACTTCTTTGGCGTGAACATAGATACAGAACAGCCAGATCGTGGGCTAACTTTATACTGTTGCTTTTTCTGTCGATGTACGCGCGCATCGTAAAAATTAACTCTCATCATTTTTCCCAATCGCGCCAAAAGAAGTATAACTTCAAAAACATTTCTCACAATAATCGGACAAGCATTGTAACGGAAAGTGACCGAAATTGTAATAGGTACCGAAATCGGAAATCAGTGTATTGTATGAATTCAATAACTGTTGAAATCCTACTAATTTGATAAATAAGTGTGTATGGATGTATTGATGTTTGCTCCGTATGCACACCAAAATAGGTAAACTGATTGAAATGAAATTTAGCATGTAAGTAGATACCTAGCTTTGTTATCTAGATTACAACAAAATGTGAGGTTTCCGTGCAACTGTTACATACCCTTAGACCACGCGGACTAAGCCGCAGAAAACCTTCATAAATGTTTTTTAAAGGTTTACAACACTTTAGCATCACGTATTCTCATATACATTATATAGGGAGAGAATGCTTTAGCATTAAGTCTACCTATTGTAGCTTCTGTTTCAATAAAGATTTCCAATAAATTACACTATTGACGTCCTATCGTAACATTGTATAGTGCTGGTGACGAAAGGAATAATCTCCCAGGGGAATAGGTACCTTTCAATTAACTGCTAATCTTAAATTGAACGTATGTATGTATTAACTAATCAATTAACTAACAATTTAGTATTACCTGTGTAGGATTGATTTTTCTTCTGTTCTTCACGTCATATTAAATATGGATATTATAATTGTATGTGCTCACCGTTTCACAATAGTCAGACTGCAGCTCCCACTGTGCTTTTCTTCGTTTGTGGTACGATCGTCTCCACGGATGTCGCCATACCTGTTTGTAAAGAAAACGAAAATATTACTAACCTAACATGGGTCCACTCGTTATCTCTATGTACTTATAATATTAAAACACTCTGAATGAAAAATATACGTATCTGTAGTTGTAGCAAAATTTTTGTTTTTAGCAATAAAAATAAAAATTATAAAAGCAGTTCTATTGCTTTTATAATTTTTATTTTTGATTACGATTGAGATGGGAATTTATCATGGAATAAGCTGGAGGGATGACTTAGGCTGTCTTCGACAAGGATAGGTAGTACTAAAGTAGGTACTATCAGGTATCTGTGTGGGAGAGAAAAAGCTAATGATCGAAGTAGCTGCAAACAAAAAGGGCTTATCAATGGGACCTAAATGGCAAGATAAAGCAGTAGTAATGAGTAATAGCATTTATATCAACATAATTTTAATAACATATCGACTTCGATATATCAATACAAAGATAACCTTGCATTTTCAAGGTCATGTTTATCGAATTTGTGTTGGCATAGTACCTATAACTAATCAGATAATCAATTTGCGTTACCTAAACACCTCCCTCTGTATTCTTATAAAACTTTTTTTTTTGAGAACTGAGACTTTAAAATGTGTTTTAAAGCAACATTTTATATTTTAGAAACCAAGTTTAGATACAGATTTTTTAATGTTATTGGTACACTTGAAAATGTTACAAACAAAACCTTATAAAAGTAAACATAGTAAATAGGTGCGACTTATTTCTAAAGAAATTTCTTCAGAGAGAGGAAATGGGAAGAAAAAGGTAATTATGTAGGTAACAGTTGTAAAAACTACGCTTACCTTTCGTTCAGCGATATCGTTAGACGGAAGAAACGCTGCAAAACTGCCTTCCAGCATATCGGGGTTGCCGCATATGGCGTGCCCCGTGTCACAGTAGTAGGAGCATTTGCCGTGGAAGCAGAAGTTGTTGGCCGGCGACACGAAGAAGGTCTTCAGGATGTCGCCTTCGGTCACGTCGTAGATCTCCGTCGTCATGTTCAGGACCCTGCCCACGACCGGCATGGCGCGGCGGAAGCCCAATATTCTGTTGGTAACAATAATATTAAAATTGTAAAAAAAAAAACAATGGCATAAAACTGGTGACATAATTACTTACATCAATTCTAATTAAATCATAATCTTGGTTGGAGACATCCGACTTAAAAAAAATATTATTGACTGACTAATTCTGAATTCTGATTGAAATTTGCTGGTCTATAGTACTCTATATGTGTCAATTTGTCGAATTTAATACTGTATTACTAGTATCTGTTGTAATATCAATCAATGATAGTGAATATTGGCTATTATTTATTTAGCTTAATGAACTCCATAAAACATAATTTATTTTCATTAAAATTTGGTTTAGTTTATAGTTTGTTAAAGTTTTTTGCTGTTCGAAACTTTTAAAACGATTTAATTGATTCTTGACAATATTTAAAATCTGATCAATACGAAAGACTCAATGAGATTATTTCTGGTTTAAAAAACCATAAATAAATCTAAAATACACCTTGAAAAGATACTAGTCAATTTATTGTCTAGATTTCCGGTATTGCCCTATAATCTTTCGTAAAAATTGTAAATGTGTAAAATACGTACCTAAGTACATAGGTACTACTTACATCCATTACAATTAAAATATGTAACATTTAACAACAATGTAATAAATCAAAAATTTATATTGCTTAATGGTATTATATAAGCAATACTATACATAAAATAAATATATGCAATTAAAATTCTATGATTGATGTAAAATTTTGTTTTCAACTTTACCTGTCGAGATGAAACGCCGCAATTTCAGCGTTGTGGCGCTCGTAGTCCGAGAAGTAGAAGTGGTTTGGAAGCGTCTGTACATCTCGAGCGAATCTGATCGTAAAAAATATAATAGCTTTATAAAAATAGCAAATAAGTATCAAAGTGTATCAAATTGAAATAACGCAAACATTAAAATGGATAGCATTTTAATGTTTGCGTTATTTCAATTAATCCCTGTTATAACTACAGGAGATTTTATTCTTTTCTGGTCTGATTTAAGAAGGCCGATTAAACCACATTTTCTAGTAATTTTCGGTGATGGTAAATCTGCAGAAACTCAGAACTCCTGGGAAAGAGACTACTTGAATCGTTTGCCAATTACAAGTACCTACTATTAGGTACTTCTAAATGAATGCAACTACCGCAGAGTTAAATTACTCGTGATTATAGCGACGTTCTTAAAATCGTTCTTTACCTAATTTATTTTCAGTCTTTCGATAACTCAATTGTTCTATTTCTAAGTATGTGTAAATATGCAAAACGATAACGAGGGCAGATTTTATAATTTCTGCTTTCAAAGAGAACGGAGGCTATCTGCAAGAGGCTGCGATTCGAGATAAAGCACGGACTCGGCGAGGCTTGGCTACCTGCTGGGCTGGGGGCCAGCTATTCTTATCATTGAACCTATACATTCAATCTTTTCATTTGTTTCAGATTTTAAAATAGCTTGCAAAAATATTTTAAAATAATAATGATTCTAAACAAAAAAAAGCTACTTCAAGTTTTGGTTTTCTTCATCAGTTCCACTTTACCAAAATACACTTTCTGATTTATTGACAAAAACATCAAAATCACTTAATGTGTTTATAGAATATTTAAGGAATTTCCTCAATTTTAGAGGATAATCAGATCTTCCCTTCCAAATAAAAAAAAATTACAAAATCATTTAAAAAACGTTGAAGTTATCGAGGAACATTCATAAGAAGAAAACATATAACTATACATTCGAATTCGGAAAGGTGTGATTTTTTTAAATTCCCTAAATAAATGAGTAATAAAAGTTAAAAATAAAATAAATAGTTCGCAGTGTTTGAGTTCCTTTGGACTCATAACCTGATAAAAATAAAATCAGTTTTTGAATAATTTAATATTTGTTTGGAAAATTATTACCATTTATATGCATGTAAATGGTCTTTATCGTCTAAATAGTTTTATAAGAAGATATATTGACGTATGTTTTCAAATAAAATAAAATTAATGCATATGCGAAATGCAAATTATACATAGACTATAATATACTTAGTAAAAGTTTAATATTCTAGACGAAACATGTAAAAAAATGACATTGATCAAAAAGTACGCCTGTATATAACAACAAAGGACAATGTATATTATCTGTGAAAGCTCATTGCTATATAGCCAAAAAGAGCAGACTCAATGTGACTTCCTGTAAAGCTTGATACCAATTCTGAATAACGCAGGTAAGATACGTTATGAATTAATTTTCACGTACAATATGGATTAATTTTAGACAAAGAGGCAAAATTGATCGTCTGTTGAACATTGCAACGAGACGCTTTTAGTAATGGTTGAAAATAATTAAATTGTAATTAAGTATACTATAAAATGAACTGCAATATACTTTAAAAAATCTAAAACACACTTTTCCCAAGTGTACCTGCAATAGGCCTTTACAAAAGCGTGTCACTCAACGACGCAGACATTCAGAAATTGAATCCTACGGTAGATATAAATCCATTAAAGAGCTATATCAAATATCGCCCCTCGGGCATGTACCCCTGTCCCGTCGTATAAATTTATTACGATGAAAAATGTACTTAATAATGAGTTTAATTTATCATTACAAAACTGAAACTAAATAATGTCCCTAAATATTGTATCGAATTACCCTTAAACTCTTTTGAGTTTGGTAAAATATAATAAATGCTTAATAATTTTAAACATATTTTATAACAATATTATGAGTTTGATAACAGGGAAAAAATAATACCGCACCTATTAGTGTATAATAAAAAAGTTTACTACTTTTTGTAATTTACAGATTAATCAAATACTTGAGAAATGAGAGTGCTTAGAATTAACGAAAAAAATAATAATCGGCCAAGTGCAAATCGGATTCGCGCACTAAGGGTTCCGTACCATTATCTATAAAAAATCGCGTTTGTTGTATGGGAGCCCCCCAATATTTATTTTATTTTGTTTTTAGTTGTTTTTATTTTTGTTGTTATAGCGGCATCAGAAATACATACTTTGTAAAAATTTCAACAGCCTAGCTATCGCGGTTCTTGAGATACAGCCTGGTGACAGACAGACGGACAGACGGACAGACGGACGGACAGCGAAGTCTTAGTAATAGGGTCTTGTATTTACCCTTTGGGTACGGAACGATAAAAACAGCATATATACTTTCACTTGTTGGTCTAAAAGTAAAAAAAAAAAAGTATAAAATACCAGCAAATTTAATACTGGCGTGTTAGGTTTCAGAAATACTAACTTAAACTAACAAACTGCAGAAGGGTTCTATCAGTAACTGTGCTATCGATGTGTTGGAATTTATCGTCCCCGGGCGACTTGCGGCGTCCAGCGCCGGTGATATGTCGCCGGGGTAACCCCAGGAGTACATAACTCCTACAAAAGTTAGGGCCGAGGACTTCATGTAATTTTTGTTTGTAAGTATTTTAATTAGTCTTTAACCAATTATTTTCCTATAAAATCAAGCAGATTTCGAGTATAAAAAATCAGTAAACAATGATACTGACTCAACATTATGGAATTAGGTTATTGGATTATTTCAAACATAAGTGATTTTTTTAAACAACTCTAAAGTAGATAACAATTTATCTGATCATTCGTCTAAGGCATGATATTCGTTGTACCTAAATCTGACTGATGTCCAAAAACAAGAGGGCGACTAATCATCATCATCATCATCAGGTCTTTTCGTCTACACTGCTGGAGCACGACCCTCTCCGTTCTACTAGAGCTATACTTGGCCAGAGCAACCAGAGAACTTGGCCTACAGTCTCCTCGCTAGCCAGACGGGTTGGAGAGGTCTCATTGATGTTTATAAGCTTTGTTTAGCTTGTACTTCCTAAGTCTACGACATCCACGGGGGCTCTATTCTACTCTGCCGGAAACCACTCGGCAATGGCGAATTACCGATATAATATTTTTTTGACTACGGTAAACTTCACGCCGTCGCTGATTTATACAACCAGATTATGAAATATTATAGAAACTTATATAAAAAAAGGATAACACAGTAAAGTGCACAGTCGCAAGTCATTCGATATGCTAGTCTTCAGGGAGCTGTGCGATATTCTCCCGAGTGAAATTTTGGAACTGTATCCTTTTGTCGTGGAGCAAATTGTATTCAATAGCTTTTTGAATATATTCGCACGAGTTCAATACTCGATATGTGATATTGATTAAATCCTTCCGAATGTACATTCTTTTGAGAATACGAGGATATATTGAAAGAATCTAAATAGAGTACTTCAAGTTATAACATTTTACTTTTTTATAGTGTATGTCTTTACTAAACGGAATTGAATACAAATAAAATATATAAATGTTTAAAAAAACTAAGAGACGGATATGTAAGGATTTCAAATAGTTATAGAATCAATCAGTACACACGTTTTGTACACAATAATAGAAAAAAATATTCCAAACTCTAAGCAAATCTTTTTCAAACTTCTGAAGCAGTTCTGGGAATGAAAAGCTTGCGGAACATACTTATCGAAGAAATTGAACAGAAAACACAATCAACTCCTACAAATGCAGTAAAGTAACGGAACTCGGTACTCAATACTTCAATGGCGAGTTGCAAACAAGTGGGCAAGCCGCTAAGCCGATATAGTGAGAAACTACCAACTTTTCTCAATGGAACACACTCGAACAAGGTGACAAGTCCTTCTGGACTTCGACGAACTATAGCACTCCAAGAACGCTTGTTTCGGAATAAAAGTTCTCCTCTTGATACTGGCATGGCGAAGATGGATAGACACTTATCCCTCGACAAATACAGAGACATCCAAAATTTTTGTATACCTATGCAGTAAAATAAAGTTAAGCCCTTGCGATTCATTGGCCTCATTAGTCTTGCTCTGTACTCATATATCGTCATATCCTTTTTTGAATAAGTGTTAAGATCGTTCAATGCAATAAATATAACCTCAGTCGCAGAATTAATAATGACTGTCCTCATGCCTAAAATGTAATCAAAACACGTATTTCACTTAACAATATATTAAAAATAAATGTGAGGTTATTTTCCGATTTATAAAAGGTAGGGATATTTTAATGAAAGGTTGGTAAAATATTTTGATTTTTTTTACAGCTGCGTTGTAAAGTTTGATGGAGAAAATACAGTTTTCATGGTTCTAGGTATGTACCATCAATTTTATTCCTAAAGTTTAGCTCGTCTGATGTTTTACAATTAAGAATTAAAAGAATTCTTTATTTCGACCTCTCTCTGTTACTTCTCCGCAAGTTTGGCGGACTCTCCACCAAACTTTTAATTCGGATAATCCACCAATATGTCATACTCGTGGCGGTGACATTATAAGATTCAACAAAAAAGTTTTAATTTACCTCATTGGTTTGAAAAGCGCCTGCACTCCATTTGGGTAGTCAATTATCAGCTTCAGTTGTGTACCCCCTTCTTTTTGCTCTGCGAAAATGAAATAACAATCATCATCAGTTTTTTTTTTTTGCGGGTTTGAAAAAATATGTTCTTGGCCTTCCCATGCGACACGATAATAATAACGTCAATCAAAAATGGATGGCGTTCATGGATGATGTCTTTACTTTATTCATTTTACATTGAAAAGGCAAAAATCGTGTTGTATAGGTAAGTCAAACATTTGGCTAAAGATCGGACGACATGGCAAATAATCAATGGTCACAAATATAGTTCATAAATAAATTGATCATTATGAATAGCAAAAATTCTATAAAACTCGTTACACAACGTAGTATGTTTTATTTCTTAGTTGTTAAAAAATGCATATATAAGGTCTTACAAAAAATACTGAAATATTTTAAGAAAAGTAATTTATAAAAAGTAATTTTTGGCCCCCATAAATTTGAGCGATCAACTTGTACACAAAGTAAAAAATTTTTTTTTTATATTTATACATGATATGTTCAGTATATTTTGTTAGACCTTGTATACAAATAAGTAAATGATTTGGATAACCTAAATAGACCGTTCGTGCTTTACTGGATTAGAATAAAATACGGTAGCTATGGCCTAGAAAAATAATAGCTTCTTCGAATTCTCTAATAACATAAAAAATAGAGTCTGAATTAATAGAACGGGTCATTATCGTAGATTGGAAACCAATGCTGTATTGGGTTTCTAAAAATACTCTGACTACGCGATAAAGTCGGTCCAACAATGAAATCCATTTAAGTGGTTTAAATATTTAAGTCCAATTCTAAGTAAAGGGCGAGATTGTTGTGGACTATTGTCCGCGGTCTGCCAACCCGCAGCTGATTGCAGACCTCGGCTTCATTTAATATACATAATATACCTAACCTTTACCGTTTGAAGGCTTTCTGGATTGAACTGCCGCATTTTTGAAGAGTTGGTTTCGAATACATTTTCAGAGTTCATTCGAAATCCATTATTAAAAATTTGTGATTTGGCTGTCATTAGAACGATCATTTATCATATTATATATACATATGTCATATTATAGGTATATAAGTACCAGGGCGACCGTGCTTTACTCAGTTATTACTATTTATTGTAATATGGTGGTGTTTAGGTGATAGGTAATAACTTTTTTAAACTTGTCTAAAAACAATAAAAATTAAAAAATTACATGTAAACTTAAACATATAAAAAAAAACAAAAGTAAGTCACCAAGCGGGATTAGAACCCGAAACATTCGTTTCTTGCCGTCCGCGTCTTAACCCGCTGGACCAGACAGACAGTGGCTGGCAGGACGAAATTAGCGACCATATTCTGCGTGGAAAGAAAAACGCATGAAAACTCGAAACCACGCGTTTTCCCCAAACATAAGACTATCTATCGATTGTTTACCCCCGAAAGACCCCATATACCAAATTTCAGCAAAATCGTTTGAGCAGTTTCCGAGATCACAGAAATAATTTTATAAACATGTGTGTGTTGAGAAATATTCAATAAAGATTATTCTTATTCTTATT
This sequence comes from Acrobasis consociella, assembly GCA_963555685.1. NCBI lineage: Eukaryota > Metazoa > Arthropoda > Insecta > Lepidoptera > Pyralidae > Acrobasis > Acrobasis consociella. The sequence goes on from OY743115.1 coordinate 13,393,048, forward strand.
TTTATATATGTTTTTTTATATGTTCAAGTTTATGTATATTTTTTTAATTTTTATTGTTTTTAGACAAGTTTAGAAAAATGTAGGTAGTTAATGTTTGGGATAACAATATATATTCTTCATAAATATGTCTAACATTTATCTATACTGATTACGTAAATAAGATTTATGAATAAGTAGTAATAACCGAGTAAAGCTCGGTCGTACTTATTATTATTCTTACATCTCAACTTGGCATTGGACTGGATTTCAAGTCTTTTTTAGGGGAAAATTTAGCCGATAAGAACTTGGCCCTCTTTTTAACAGGTATGTTTTTGGAAGGATAAATAAATATACAAGAATTGCTCGTTTAAAGATATAAGATATATGTCATATTTACACAAGAGAATAATATTATTATGTACATAATGTAATGATAAAAAAATATTGACGACCTCTGTGGCCTCAGTGGTCATCATGGCACGCTGTCACACTGGAGGTCCCGCATTCGATCCCCGGTCATGTCAAGATGGAAAATGATCTTTTTTAGATTGACCTGGGTCATGTATGTATTTATTATAAAATATATAGCATCGTCGAGTTAGTATCCCATAACGCAAGTCTCGAACTTACTTTGGGGCTAGGTCAATCTGTGTAATTTATCCGTATTCATTTATTAATAAAAATAATAATTCGAGGCCACATCCACTTTTGTCGCTACGCTATCTAGTAAGTTCTTAATTAAAACAATCAATCGTGTACTGAAAATAGTCATTTAATAGCTACAGGTTAATATCCAACACTTACATTGACGTATTCGTATTCCAATAATAAATAGCTCTATTGACTGAATACTAATTTGAAATGTGTCATAATAGTATTCATTTTATTAACTACATTAAATGGTTCAGATTATGTGCCGCTGACGGTCTGGGCAGGTGGTGAAGGTAGCTGTCCGAACGTAATTGCTTTTCTAGATCCACTTAACAAAACATTGAATATTTTATCATTGAACGGTTTAGGTCAGCCTATCGAGAACAGAGGTCGTATACATCCAACAGAGCACCGTGATACCACGTTACATTGCTATCTTACTCTAATACCGCTTCATGCTGCTTGAAAAGTTTATTGTATAATATTTGTTTATGACTTTTCTTATTTATTTATTCTACAATTATTATTTATCCTTCTTATTTCAATAGAAACCTATCAAGGTATTAAAAAAAATTTACTAATTGTGATATTCTAAATATTTTTAAAATTGCAAGATAAAAACAATTATTCAAAAAATAATGTCTGCTGGAAGAAATTTCTTTAGAAGCACCTATTAACTATTTAACTTATGCCATTCAACGTAGCAATACTGCCTGCTTTAAAGCACTACCCGGTCTTTTTTATTTGTAAATATTAGTTGTTTAGTTTAATAGTTAATTAATTTGTGGTGCTTTTATTTGTACGAGTACATACACACTATCAAAACATTTTAGGTCTAGTGGCTCTGAATTGATAGAGCGTTACATAAAGGCATAAAGGCCACTTTTAGCGTAACAGTGGGCAAGAAGTGAGTTTTGAGTTGCTAACCACATCGCCTAATTACATGATTCGAATTTTCGCCCATTCCCTCGATCGGCTCCTACGATCTGTGCGGGAAGGGAGCAGATGGTACATTCAAAAAATTTTCTTTTATCCCCGACCAGCATGGAAGGAAATTATTTATTATGTTTACGGGGCGCTATACGAGGGCGGTTTAATAAATCAGTGACTCTTTTTTAGGATATTCAAAAAGTTGACTTATAAATAACACTTAAAATTTCAAATATGCATAAAGAAATTAAATTAAATAATTAGAGTTAATTTTAATTTATTTATAAGATGATCAAGATTTAGTTTTTTAATTTAGATTGTAATTTAAGTAGATAGTAATTTAGATTTTTAATTCAGTTTTTATATTTAGTTCAGTAAATATGCAGGTATTTAGATAAATTATAAATAAATTAATAATAACATGTTTCAAGGAACCTAACATAATCAGGTTTCCGGAAACAAGTAAACATACTTCACAAAAGTCGTAAACTACGTTATCTTATTTCTCTCACATTCTATTGTTTGTTTTTATGACGGATTGTGCATGTATACTTATACTCACTCACTAAGTCAATAGATAATTTCGCGAAAAAACCTTGTAATTTTCTTGAATTTTCCACGCGTGTATGATACCAACAGTTTATATTTGTAGGCAACGAGTAGGGCAGTGCCACCAAGATTTATTTTAGCATGATTTTTCGGCATCTAGACGTCACTTAGATAGTTACATCTTGTAAGAAAAGTTTTGTTGCCGTAGCATTCATCTTTGTTTTTCACGAAAATACTGCGTTAGGATTGTTGTTTATTTATTTATTTCTAAAAACTATATTGATCCACAATAAACAATTATTAACAAATAAATTTACCTACATTTGTATATTATAATATATACACAAACACACAGGCTCTGTGATTTATACACCTCGCCGTAGGAGTTTACCGCATAAAAAAGTTGTTCAGACAAAAAAATGAGTCTTAATAAGGGTAAATTTTATGATTTTTTTTAAAAAATGTAGGAAATGGCTGAAATATAGTAAATTTAAAGTATTTAACTCCATATTTTTCAATTTATGGAATCCAAGATGGTATCTGGATATTTAAATTACAACTTAATTCGTTCATAACACCGTGCTGGAATATCCCAGGGGGATAAAATTTATATTCACGCTGAAATAAAGAATCCCGCGGAAAAAGAAACTGCATTCAGATTTTGGATCCAAAAATGCCGCTTACACATTTTTTCATGTTTCCCTAACTGACTGCAGTTTTTACCCATTTTCTTAACTAGAAACACCTTAGTCAACCTGAACAGCTGCACGAAAAACCCCGGGGTGAAAAAAGCTAGTTTTATTTCACCACACACAAATATATGAGCTAAGATTAAAAATCTATGATACCTGCATGAATGATGGGTGAAGTAGCCATGTCCTTAAGTACTGCATCCACCAACGGTTCGTTTTCTTCGTATAGCTCGTGCTGAGCTATCTTCAGTTGGAACTTCTCCAGGTTTGAAGCATTGATGCTGCGAACAAACGTTATTGTTTAGAACAATTTGTTGTACACGGTATAAAGGAAATTCTAGATGGCTTCTACTACCTAAATAATAGTATTCTATTGCAATTGATCACTAAGTTCAATGGTCCATTGTGTGGTCTATGCCTTCATTTACGGATACAAACACAAACATTGTAAATCCAAATTTTATCGCCTACGTAGGTATGTAACATGCTGCGGATAATATTATTTACATAGGCAACCATAAGTAGAGGTTTATACTCATTGCAATAGCAAGCCTCTATTGTTGAGTCCACATAACTGACCAAACGCATTCGACACAAACCATTACAGTTCATAACGCAATTTCTATTCTTTAGGCGTCTCAACAACGTGCCGTCAACTGTACAAACGCACGACGAATTAATATTGACCTCACATCCTCCTCGATAAGGTGGTAATCTCCTGGGACACTTTAAAATTTTCGCACACACGGTAACCAGGTCGTTAACTAGATTTACAAGGAAGATTTTCCAATGGCGGCGTGTTGGTTTTGGCTGCGTGGAACACATAAGTGGACGTGATTTGCGTACCAGCTGGAGGTGCGAGGCTCCCAGCGACACCGTGCGAGGCAGCCCTGAATACTAAGAAGCGAATGTAGCATTCCCGATTTGTGGCGCGCTCCGATAACCTGCATTTAGAAATCAAGCCGGCTACTGGGAAATTTATTGACTCTCTTTTGGTGAACACCGGCAGGAAATTCAAAAAGCCCGCTTGAGCCGAAGAGACAAATCGTCGATTAGAATACTAAATGGACGAGAAAGCACTGGACTCATGTCGCATGTCAACTTGTTTCTCCTGCTCTTTGTGTAAAGTGTCACTTTCTCTTGGATTCGGTTTGGTATTTTATCGTTTAAACTTATTTACTCAGGGCCACATAAACGTAAACATCATATTTTATAATCTGTTATGCGTAGCCATTTTACAATATTTAAACAGCTGTTTTCATCATCCAGTGTGTACTTATCAACAAAAACCACAGACCTAGATTTTTTTCTAAATCTATGACAATAACACTTCGTACGACAACAATGCCCATTTCGTCTTATAAGGATGAGACAATTTTGAAAACAATATCCTGAAATTACCGTATCAAAGCAACCTTCTCTATATGATACATGGAGTTAGGTAGAAGAGGTCCCGTCATATCATGAGCAGCGTTTTGAGGAAGCCATCATGCATTCATTCCATTTAGTTTTATTGTCAAAGACCCGCGCCTATCTCGGCGAGGCCCCGTAACTGGATTTTAAATAAGATTCTTCGCGAAAATTTGCCTCACAAGATAAAGAAAGGTCGCTTTGGATGTTTCATAATATTATAGAATCAGCCGTCGTGAAAGTATGATATGATCCTTTTTTTTATAGTTGTATCAAACCAAATCCTCTGAAAATGTTTAAGCGCGAACGAGGGGCGGTGTATAATATTTTTTATTCGTCTCAGGTCTCTTGTGAGATTCGGCCTAATATTTGCTTTGGTGAAATTACGTGAGGCGCTCGGGGTCGCGGCCAACCTGTTTGATTTTGATGCATAGTTCAGCGCGCGGGCACTCGCGGCTGAAAAGCTCGAGTCGTGCACATATTGCGCTGAATTTTAGAGGCATCAACAGAAAGCTCGGCAGCACTACTAATGTCATAAATGTGTAAAACCTTGTTTGGAAACTACGAGAATGCACGTTAGCCCCTGTAGACAACGTACAACGTATATTGTAGTCATCGCAAAATTCGCAAACCAATATAAAGTAGTACATATCCTGTTAAATATTTTAATGATAAACATTGACTTACCGATTACGACGACTGTAAATAAAAAGGAACAAAAGATTTATTTTGTTTTTAGCCAAATGACAAAGAAAGATGCCATTCTAAGGGGTATCTATTAGAATACAGATTTTTTTGACATCGAATTTCATTTCCCAGAAAACTATTCCACGATTTTTAATACATTTTTTTCTTGATAAAACGAATAGTTAATCATCGCAGTTTCATATTATAATAACAACATTTAAAAAAATATATATTTTAAAATGGTTTTCTTTTATAGAAAAACGGTCTATCGAACTAACATTTCATATAAAATATTAAGTTATCGATAAAACTGTTCATAAAAACATGTTTCAATATGTAACGGTACACATAATAACTCGCTTTGCTCGCTCGGCTCTTGCGTGTGTTGGTCGCAGTTCTAACATAACCTAACCTATAGGATTGCCCTAACCTAGGAAAATGGAAAGAAGTGTCTTAGCACTCGCCGGCCGCTGCCGCGGCACGCTCGCTTCGCTCGCTCGGCTCGTGCGTGTGTTGGTCGCAGTTCAGACATAACCTAACCTATAGGTTTGCCCTAACCTAAGGAAATGGATAGAAGTTTCTTAGCACTCGTTTCAAATGTTTCAACTATTTCGCAAACTGAAACTTACGTGGAAACAAAATTATGGGTCACAAAACTTTGATGTTACGTTATTTCGATAAAATAAATAAAATAAGAAAATAAATAACGATAGACTGAGTTTGTAGATAACGAATAATCGAGTAAATGAAATTTCGATGTCAAGAGATTTTAGGATTTGTTAAATATTGTATTAAAAGATTTGCGAATAGTTTTATGGGGAATGAAAATCGTTGAAGTTAATTGCGATAAAGTGATGGGTTCCCCATTCTAAGACATAATTTATAAATTATAATTAGAATATGGGTTGATTTGATTACATATGATCGAAGGTAGAGTGGCATAAGTACAATCGGGTAACGAGATACCTGGGCCGGCCCTCTACCTATATCGTAAATTTTCTTTTTAACTCAACATAATATTTACATGAAAATGAATATTTAGAAAGACTTCATTTAATTAAAATCTTTCTGAATATACATTTTTATGTTAATATAAATATTGGCAGAGATTCGGCCCAGGTATCTCGTTAGCCGACTGTACAATAGAAAGCATCCTTATCTCCACATGTCCAGTGTGAGAATTTCTAAAAGTAACTCAGTCTGTTACAACTCTCGAACAAAATGAAAACCCCATACGTTCGAGTTAGGTATTGACATTGTAATAACAATATTATATTGAGTTAAATAAAATTCCAAATAATGGCAGAGTTTCGGCCCAGGTATCTCGTTAGCCGACTGTACAATAGAAAGGATCCCTATCTCCGCATGTCAAGTGTGAGATGTTCTAAAAGTAAATCAGTCTGTTACTTTCTCAAAGGAAATGAAAACCTCATACGTTCTAGTTAGGTATTGAGTATTGACATTGTTATAAATATAACATTTTCAGCCTCTTGTTTCTGAATTCGTGACGACGTGACCGATTCAATTTTTTATGATAATAACCCTCTAAACACATTACCAGTACTGCAAACGACGAGTCCAACATTTACTCGGCGCTATCAAGTTATAATTGCAGCAATAACCACCGAGCAGCAATTTAATTTGGACGTCTTGCGACATAAATCGTACTTCTGGATGTCAGCTGTCCCCAAGTTTTCCTTGTAATGTCCTTTTCGCGTCGTTTTAATAAATTACCCGCTAACTGTTCTCATACTGTAATAGTTTGAAGTCCTTGTGAAACAAGTCACTTGCAAAAAGAAAATTTCCTAAGGGTCACCACATCAAATTGGCAATATACAGTGGATACGTAAAATGTTAGTCACTGCCGATGGTAGTCGTTTTCTTGAAGAATCTTCATAGTAGCGATATATGTCTTCACTCCGAATCTACCTATACATATAGGTACATACGAATATTTAAATGGAATGATATGTTAGTGATATGGAATAGCGGAGTCTACTGGCACAAGCATCCCTATGCTTAAAAGTAAGCTCCAACAACTAAATAATATTTGTAGAACTCATTTTACACAATAAAGTTTTTTTTTCATTATATTTTCAGGAGACCAATTTTAAATTATATACATTGTAATAAAAAATTAGTCTTTTGGTTTGATTTGACTGACGAGGTGGACTACTGTATACAATTTTACATAAAATTACCTCAATCCAGTTCTCCAGTAAAATGATCTGAAAGAAGATTATGCCCTGAAGCCATTAGGCATTAAAATTCTTTTGCCTCCACCGCACTGAGTCAAGTATATTTTAAATTAACCTTCCTATTCGATGGTTTGACGACATAGTCAAAGTCCCAGGTAATATATGTATAAAAGCACACAGGACCGTGATGGAAGCAGTTCTAGCAGTGGGTGGAAAAACGGCTTAGATGATGATTACCAACACAAAAAGTAGTAGCACAGTTATGGTTTCGTTCTTACCTCGGTTCTAAGTCTTCCATAGTGCCTATCGTTGGGTTATCGGGCCTAAGGATGTTCAGGTCCTTGTGTGGCGGGATGACAACTGGGTGGTTCTCAAGCCCGCCGTTCAGCTGCTCATGCAGGATCCAAAGCAGGTCCTCATAGCGGTCAGTGGGCGGCGCCGGGGTCCGTGGTTCCGTGTCCCCTCCACCACTGGTTTCGCTTGGCGCTGACTGCTCGTACTCCCGCGAACTGTTGCCATTGCTGTTGACAAAAGTGAAAATTAAACTTCATCCTGATGTGATTTCAAGAAGAAATTATGAATAAAATAGAATAGTTTGAATTTACTGATAACTACTAACGTATAGAGTTGCAGTGTGTAGTCAGTTAGTGAAAAATTAATTTGTTTATTATTCCTTCACCGTAACTAAATAATCTAACCTACAAAGCATTTTATTAATTAACTGTCTATTATTTTACCGATAATTGCCAGAAAATAACTCTAAGCTTTCCATTATATCATTTCAATAATGACTGATAAAGCATTCTTCGATACAAATTGTAAATTATAAGTATCGTATTGTATTGTATTGAAGATAATACAAGGTTCTATTAATAAAAGCCAAAAGTACTTTTGACAAAATTTGATTTTAATTAACGAATAAATTCTAACAATGTATCTTACATAAAGATACTATTGATTTGCCCAGAAGAAATCAAATGGGTACTTGGCATTATTTTTAAAATCGACGACTTATCCAATTTTAGAGATTTATAACTGATTAAATAATAATATGTTAGCTACATTCCATATTCCCCAATCGCTACGCTACTAATGACAGTTTGCTATCTTAGTTCGTATTTCTGGGTAAAAATATTGTTTTTCTCTTATACGTGTATAGTTTTAGGCTTTAGCTACACTTTAATATCGCTAAATCACTAATCTCAGAGTTGTAATTTATTGTCATTTGTTACAAAATACAAATTGATGAGGCCTTTACCCAGCACTGGGACAGTATAGGCTATTGAAAAAAACAAATTGATACTTTCAAAATAACACGTGACCTAATAAAATCCTGAGTACGATACTTCTGTGACTACGAGTAAGTTCCGAGGACATACATTCCAATACCACAGTTAACGTACTAACCAAACATAATAGAAGCATTGTAAGATGTTTTTTATTGCCATCTAGCATCTAGTAGCAACGTGTGAAGTCTATGGAATTTCATGTATCAAAGATTGATGTGGAGGCGTTATCTCTACATGATGGTTTTACGTATGTTTGTTAACTAATAAATGTATATATATAAATGGTATGTACTGAACTAATATGAATCTTATGAGTCGTTCGATACTATAAAGAGACATAAAAGAAGGCAGTTTAGTTTTATTTTACACGGCTCCAATCATTCGGGTTGTTTTTTTAGGGTTCCGTACCCAAAGGGTAAAAACGGGACCCTATTACTAAGACTTCGCTGTCTGTCCGTCTGTCCGACTGTCTGTCACCAGGCTGTATCTCAGAAACCGCAATAGCTAGACAGTTGAAATTTTCACGAATTATGTATTTCTGTTGCCGCTATAACAACAAATACTAAAAACAAAATAAAATAAATGTTTAAGGGGGGCTCCCATACACGAAGGGTTCCGTAACATTATACATAAAATTCAAGTTTTCCCTTCCCTTCGTGGGCGAGACCGACTCGCACTTGGCCGGTTATTTTTATTTCGGCATCTTTAACCACTGGTAGCTTATACTCTGTTCTGTCTTATTTTTAACTCCGGGCAAAAAAGAGGGGTGTTATAAGTTTGACGCCAAAGTCTGTCTGTTTGTAGCATCGTACGTAGCGCTCTAACGGATGGACGAATTTTGATGCGATTATTTTACGTGAAAGCAACTTCCCTTACGGTGGTTCCTAGCAATGTTTAATGAAAATATGTTCAGTCGTTTAAAAGTTATTGGGTGATAACCATTCAAATTCAGGATTTTGTTTTTAACGTGTTGTAGTTCCGCCACTGGTGTATTCGGGATTTTTTTAAATTGCCAAATAAACTGGTATATAATTTTATTTACTTAATGTAACAATTATTGTTGTCAGTGAAGACAGATATTAGGTGCGTCAGATGCCTTCAGGCAGTATAAAAAAAATACTCCAGTGATTAACACACTGCAACGCGCCCTGCTGAGTGGTGCGGGGCTGCACTGTATGCAATATAACTTCATTTGTATAGAAAACACGCATAGTACAACATACTAACACTGCGTCTACGCGCGTCGTTTTTGTACGGCGGCACCGCAGTACGCAGCGGGGCGCGGTGCAGTGTGTTAATCGCTTAACGCAGTCGATAAAAGGAGGAACGTGTCAATGATGGTCAAGAGACATCGATTCGCCACAATTGCTTAGATTGTTTTGTATTCCCGTTACGACGGGTGCAAGAGCCGTGCCACTTATACCCACTTGATACTTATCAGTTGTCGATACGACGATCAAAGGTATTAATATTTTTATTCACTGATTTATATTTATATGAAAAATGTACCTAAAATTAACAGTAGGAAAGGGTCGACCTCGGCAAACATTTTGCGGCCGAATAGCAAACGTTCTAAAAAAAGGAGAGGTAAAAAGTACCTACCCGTAACCGAAGGGCATGTATAAAGAGATTGATGAGTTTAGATGAAGCAAAAGAGGTTTGTCAGGATCGTAGAAAGTGGAGGTCCATAGTCTCTGCCTACCCCTGTGGGAAACAGGCGTGATATTATGTATGTATGTATCACTGATTCGTAGATTCGATTCTTACTTATTTCATTCATAATCTGGGTAGACGACTGGGTCAAAAATAAATTATTTGGTACGGTTCATAAAATACACCACCAAAATAGTGTCTCTTCATTGATAACATGCATTTTCAACGTGATTTTAGATTTATGCATGCAGAAAAACTGACATTAATAGCGCTATTTGACTTCAAAAAAGCATGACGTCACGCTTTCGTATTTCATACAAATCCCATAGAAAATGTTTGTTTTGACGTTTAGAAAAATTGTCTGATTTGACTTGTTGCCAAGGTAAAGCAAATCACGGAACTCGAAACTGCCATTAAATTTTTGGATTCAAGATGGCCGTCTATACATTTTTTTATTTTTCCTTTACTGACAGCAGTTTTTACACATTTGATAAACTGGATCAGGATTTGAATAAACTTCAAATTTTAAATTTTTAGGTTTATGTTTTAGAAATAACTAAATACCTAATTCATTATAATTCAGAAGATATTCATATTTATTAAAAACTCTCAGATACTTTAAACTTAGCAGTAGTATAATTAGAAGTTGTTAAGCTTATCTAAGTTCTAAAATGGAACTAAAATGGACATTCACAGCTAGTGTAGCTGTGAATGTCCAAGTGTTTAAATACTTATACATTATTTGGTTTTTACAGTTACTATTAAACATCAATAGAGACTGTGTGAAAATGTGATTTGTTTATTAATGTTATTATTACTTTAAATTTTCAAATACTTAAACATTTAAAAGGGTTATGTTTCTTAACTGTCAAACAAAACGGCTTACTACATATCTGAATAATTTCCCACCACTTCCTCAGATAGATCCGGAACTTTAAACACGAAAATATTCGAAAAACTTCTAACTCTATAGTATTCGCTATTGTGACTATTTTAACCCTTTGCTTAGCAATTACACAAAACATGATACTAAATACTTTATTTGACACTGTGTAAAAAAGAGTATATATTTTTTCAATGTAGAGTCCTTGTCGCATTGAATCGATCTCTGACATTGATTGGTCAATATTATTGCTTGAACAATTGGTGAACTTTCACGGTCAGCGTAGGTCACTTTTGTTATGGCCGTCGCATTACGAATATATATTGCATACCTTACCATTCTAGGGTTCCGTAGTAAATAAGGAACCCTTATAGTTTCGCAATGTCTGTCTGACTATCCGTTCGTGAGCGACTAAGAGACTAAAGGTAATAGAAAGCTGTAATTTAGCATGGGTATGTATAATATTTATGCCGAAATAGTGATAAAACAACATCATGAAAAAAAGTTTTTTGTTTAGCTCCCATACAAATAAAGTTAGAATATTTTTTTTATTCCCGACTAACCCATCGTGTCAGATATCGTTGCATAGGTCTTCCAAATATATATATGAACTTGTTAACACTATTTTTCGAATTAGTGATCCGTTTCAAAAAAAATCATAAGAGTAGTATAGGTATATAACGCAGGAAAACTATCAGAAATAAGAAGGGTTTACAAATTAATAAGTTATAGGCGACTAACCTATAAAATGTACTCGGAAAAGGAAAATGTCATACAAATTCAATAGAAAATTAGTTTTTAGGGTTCCGTATCCAAAGGGTAAAAACGGGACCCTATTACTAAGACTTCGCTGTCTGTCACCAGGCTGTATCTCAAGAACCGCGATAGCTAGACAGTTGAAATTTTCACAAATTATGTGTTTCTGTTGCTGCTATAACAACAAATACTAAAAACAAAATAAAACAAATATTTATTAAACTTTTTTAAAGGCGTGAACTCAAAGTCGGCATTTGCAACTACGGAACTGCGCGAGGCTCGACAAGTACTTGGCCGGTTTTATAATTTTTTTTACATTAAATCCTTTTAAATTTAGACAACAAATAATTGAAAACATTTTATAAATTATAAGTAAGTCTTCTTCGAGTAATAGCCAATCTAATAATAGTCAACTTCTGATATGATTCACGAGGTATCCGTGGAGAAATAAGACCAGCTTTTCAATCGCCAATATCAAACAAGGGATAATTGCTTGACATATTGTTGAACTTAAACAAATATTCGTTATCAAAGAACAATAAAAGCAGTCCTCAGGGAGTACTGTACAAACGTTTCTTCAGATTTCTTTGTGCTGCGAACTATTGTCAATTTCATTATACATCTATTGTTACCAAGCTGAAAAAATCCATTGAGTGGCACGCTCATATTTCGTTTTACATATTTGCCTAGCCGAGTTGATGACAAATTAATTAATGTATTGTTCTTTAACAAAAGCGAGGAGGATAAGTGACATTTCTATAATGAGAACCACCCTGGTCTTTGGTGTGACGCAAAAAAATATTTGTGCAATATGATGTGTTTGCAAAGTGTGTTTGGTGTGATAAACAACTAAGTGTTCCTTTTGCCTGCTTTTGTATTAATTTTTTTTCATATTCATCTAATGTTGTTTACGTACATACATATTGTCACGCCTTTTTCCCACAGGGTAGGCAGAGGGTGTTCACCTCCAATTACTACGATCCTGACAGACCTCTTTCGCTTCATTTTCACTCATCAACTCATCACTTTCTTCATGCATGCTCTCCGGTTACGAGTATTTCTGACCTGTATTGTTTTCCATTTAGTTTATGTTTTATCAAATATACAAACACTAGGTTTATTTTTACCTATTTAGAACTATTCATACAATACCAGTCGATAACCTTACCGGTATACCTAGTATTAGCTAGTAGGTTTAAAACGAAATTCCTTTCTTAAGCAATCTTTTGCTTTTATCTACTCAATTGGAGCATAATCAATCGATAAGGTACCAAAAACCATAAAGCGTAGAATTCCAACGTCGTCAAGTAATCAAAGGCACATTAATGTGCTGCACACTCATTATCGTAATGACTTTTGTTTCCGTGGGCAATTGTCGCAAACTGTTAGGTATTTACATGCCTAAAGAGGGCTTCTATGCTCGACTTAAAGAAAAAAATAAGAATGTACCATCTGCTTCCCTTCCCGCGAAGATAGTATAGATCTGATTGAGAGATGTGGTCAGCAATCTATCGCTAATCGCTATGTCAACTTATATGAATTCTATGACTATGTTGATTTTATTTATTTATCTTCACGCCTACAATTACGCTTAACGTGTCTTTGGGTCTCACGGCACTGACATAAAACCTTGAGTGGACTAGAAATACCTTTTATCATCATATCAGCAACAGGAAGTCAGAGGACTTCAGTAGAGACTGAACAATTAATACATATACAATTATACATAGGCCTCCCCCAAGGTCCCAAGGATTTTCAACGACCGATCGGAAGCGCCTGCATCCAGCCTCTTTTCTGCAATCCCGCGCTTTCAGCTTATATTAGGCGTGTATGTATATGTATTAGGTAGGTAACCTTTTACTACCAGATCCTAAGTATAAAGTTATTGTCTCATCTTCTTTTCGTAAACACAATGTAAGTACACTGTGTTATTTACAAAATAAAAGGATAGATTTATAGATATTTTTTTTCAAAATTTATTTGCTATTGAAATATAATTTTTTTTTAAAGTTGCAAATGTAAAAAAAGAAACCCTTATTTTTTTTCAACAAGATACAAAAAAATCATTGACATCAGATAACATTCAGGAGTGGAAAAGCGTTTTCTCCATCTGCTTTTTTTGTATGGATGAATCGCGTGAACTAATATTCTCTTAACTATCTATCTTCATTTTTATTGAAGTCTCCTGGCCTCCTAATCAGCGGTAAATAAGTCATTAAGTAGTAAGAGGGAAGTATACTATTCCACAGTTTGGGAACCTGAAATGAATACATCACAAAATAAGTTAGTACATACTTACACATCGACAATTTTTTCCCGCAGTATGACGAAGCCTGCAAAATTTATTTACAAGTACGAGTAAATAAATAACCTTTGTTTGTTTATATGTGCAAAACATACTCTTATTTCGAGGGATTTTTTGTGTTTATGTTTATAGAGAGTGATAACATTGATAACGAACTACTAATGAAAGTGCAAAAATTGGTATTTTTATCAGACAGGTTTATGATAAAAAATGTATACATTTCACTAATGACATACAGTTAAGCCATTTATCAATACACTGTTGACATTTTTAACATATTATTATATTTTTGGAACAAGCACTGATTAGATAAGCCTTCAAATATATATATTTGGACGGAAGATTTTGGTCTACTTTAAAAATAAAGAAACTGGATTTTTTTACGAAAACTCTGTCGTCATCATAACATCCCATCTGATATGACAAATGCTTTAAGGCAGCTTTTAAAAAAATAGCACTTGCGTTAACAATAACTACTTACAAAAACAAACAAAACAATCTCGTCTGTAAGAGATAGAAAGATATTTTTTCTCTATATATCTATATATACGCCATGTTTTTTTTAAACGTTTCACACTTTTTTTTAAATTAACGTTTGCTTTATATAAATAGTCACTATCATAAAGTTAGATTTAGCGATTTAGCTAACTTCATGGTGGCAGTAAATAATTTATATGGGAAGGTTTTATTTTTAATACAAACTCTATGAATTTAGTAGTTTGTTAAGTTGGTAGTTGTGCTTTTTTATTGAGTTAGTATTGATCAGGTGTTGATCATGGAATTGTATGTACGTCGTACGTATTGATCATGATGTTGATTAAAAAGCTTAGGTTACCATACCATAATCTAAAAAAAAAAGGTCTAAAGAAAAAAAATATAGGTCTATGGCGTATCTATTTGGCGAAATTACGAAACATGTGCTATTTTATGGAATAGAGTATAGACTATTCTAAAATGATATCATCAAAGTTCTTTAGTGTGTGGGACCATTTAAAAGACAGACAAAAGTAAAGGGGAGATTTTTTTTACGGCGATATGTATTTGAAGACCTCCGTGGCGTAGTGGTCACCATGCTAGTCCGCCACCCAGAGGTCCCGGGTTCGATTCCCGGTCAGGGCAAGTTGGAAAATGGCCTTTTTCAAATTGTCCTGGGTCTTGGATGTTTATCTATATATGTATTTGTTATAAAATATAGTATCGTTGAGTTAGTATCCCATAACACAAGTCTCGAACTTACTTTGGGGCTAGGTCAATCTGTGTAATTTGTCTCTATATATTTATTTATTTCGTAATTATGTTTTTTACTTCCTACACCTTATTTTCCTGACCAAATTCTTGATAACTTCAAAGTCATGCAAAATGTTTTTTATCGGATGAAGATTTACACTTATCACGTGAATATTTATACCTATCAGGTGCCGATTACAAAGAAAATGTAAATGTTTCTTGTACAGTCGGCTAACGAGATACGTGGGCCGCCCCTCTACCTATGTTTTAAATTTCCTCTTAAGGGTCCCCCGACCCTAGACCAAAATACAACTTTCCATACAAACGTAGTCTACGTTTTATTTCAAAACGACATGTCCGATTTGGGCAAAATTTTGTAATTTTAAAGATATTGCAATTATCTAGGTTTATAACTAGTTTCCTATAGTAAAAATATGAACTTGAAATAGAATATAGTGTTTTATATCATTTTTGACCATCAGTATGGGAAACTTATAAATCGTTATATTTTCTTTCCAGTTCATAATTTTACCGTAGGAAAGCAGATATAACCCTAGATAATTGCAATTTCTTTACAATTACCAATTTTTACCGGAATCTGACATGTGGTTTCAAAATTAAACGTGTACTACGTTTGTATGGAGAAGTCTAGGGTCGCCGGACTCTTAAACTCAAAATAATGTATATTCAGAAAGATTTATATTCAGGAGTCTTTCTCAATATACATTTTCTGGCTAATATTATTTTAAGTTTAAGAGAAAATCCAAAACCCGGGTATCTCGTAAGCTGACTGTACACAGCACGTGCTTTAAAACAATGACGCGTTAAAAATGTAGGTATCATTAGCCATATGTTTGATACAGCGAGTTGTAGATATAGCCGGCGACATTCGAAAGTTATTTTAATATCTTAGAACTCAAGTGTCCCTAGAATCCATTCATATTTATTGCGATATGAATGTAAAATACGAGGCTAAGTGGTGACATCACATGCCTTTGCTCGCCATATTTTTATAGGCCAGTCATCCTGATGTACCTACTTATTTTAAAACATTTTAATATCCTGGCCGTTTTCGGCTATTTTGACTGTCTTTGTTTTGATAGAAAGCCCGCGAGAGCAAGACCTCCGTTTTTTTTATTATAAAGTATTGAGTTTTCTGAGTATGTACCTTAGACCTCAATATAGGTAAGAATAATTCCTGAAAATGAAATTTGGATCGTGGTGGCTTTAGTAGATATCACAGAGATCGGAATCACGGGTGCTATTGCTATCAAAAGTATGGATGTGACTAAACTTCCCAGGATTTCTCGAAAATTGTACCTTAGTAACTGATGTGAATACATAAGTAAGTTTTCGAATAAAGATTATTCTACTGTTTGTAGTTTACACAACCTTTATCGTTTAATGAATAATGTTATGGACTTTTAGTCATATCCATACTTTTGATAGCACCCGTAATTCCGATCTCTCGTAGAAAAGGTGTACAAAAGTTGACCTCAATGCCGTCAAAGCATAAAGCTTGGTTATAAGTATATCTCGCCTTTCGTTTCTACAGGGTTTTTGACAATCTCACGGAAAGACGTCAGATGTCATACTTTTAAGGGCTAGAAGTTTTAGGGCTATTTATTTTAGCTTGTAGTTTCTTTTATTTAAATTTATATATGGCGTTTGTCACAAAAAAGAGGTATTAAAAATGTAAAATGGAGCGCCTCATCAGGTGCGCCTCAAAATTGGAGCGCTTTGCGGAATACCTCACAAAAAATGGAACAGTGAGGACACATTGGTGCTAGAAAAGTGCTAGAGGTCCTATATTAGACATTGATGATTTTGAGAGGTAGACACATTAAGATAGTAATATTTATTCTGATTTCGATACTGATTACTTATTTACATTTACAAGTACTACTAGTTCTAGAGAAAATACATACCGCTATTGCATGCCTGAAAGGGCAAACTGAAACATTGTCATATTATGAACCATCCTAAAACACAGTTTCGCAATAAATAATTTTGAGTTTGAGTTTTTTTGACAGGATCAAATAAGTTTTTGGTCTTAAAAATACCGTAAATCGTATGCAAAATAGAAAAATAGTATAATTAGTAATTGGGCTACCGGAATCACACCTTCGAGGTCGCGGATATACAGGTACTGCGCAGGTGCCCTGGCGGCTGCACCATGGAGGTCGTCAACTGCATTTACTGTAACCTTCTGGTCTTGGTAGCGAACAAGTACTTACTATTTTAATAAAACTGGTCACAATTAGTCAACAAGTCACCAGATGGAGGATTTTCTGGTTTATGTGGTCCAGCTGTTGTTCAATTTTTATCGCCGGATATTTTTTTTAAATAGTATCTTTTTTATAAATAACTACGCCGTGTGTGTCTTTTTATTATTAAAGAGCTAAGCTCTTGTCTGTGGAGCAACTAATGCCTTCCATATCTCTCTGTCTAAAGTCAACTCTTAAGAGTCCTCTTACCCTAGACCAAAACACAATTTTCCATACAAACGTAGTCTACGTTTTATTTCGAAACGTCATGCCCGATTTTGGTCGGAATATGAACTTAAAATAGAATATAGTGTGTTATATCATTTTTGACCATCAGTATGGGAAACTTCGAAATCGTTATATTTTCTTTCCAGTTCATAATTTTAATGTAGGAAACCAGTTATTACCCTAGATAATTGCAATTTCTATAAAATTACCAATTTTTACCGAAATCTGACATGTGACTACGTTTTAAGGGGATTCTTAACATCCTTGTAGGTTGAAACATTAATTTGATTCTTTAGTTGTTTTCCGTGTGTGCATGTAAGTAAAAATAAATAATAAATGTAGGTGCTGCAAATAAATAATAAATGTAGGTAACCATCTAACGTACTTATAACGTACACGTATGATCAGTAATTTTGCGCACATCTCTGTACGAAAACATGAATCTGTACGAAATTAATGTGTGGCTATCAAAAAAGATATATCCTGTTAATTATATTCAGAAAAAACTAAAAGTCACTCGTGATTCATGCCCAAGTAAGTGATCGCAAATGTGTTAACATTTGTATGGATAACTTAAAGCAACTATGGTCATATACTTATTATTCTTAAAAGGATTACATACCTACTTTAGTAATGAGTAATTGCTTTAAGTCAAATACCTATATAAATAAATAGATGACACATTAAACGTGACATAAACAAAGAGACATCTAGAACACAACCAAACCAATTTCGCAGACAAAACTACTACCACAACATAGCACTTATCCTAGTGCGAACATTGAATGAACCAAATAAAACAATAATCGGCCAAGTACTTGTCGGGCCATGCGCAGTGTAAGGATCCGTAGTTACGAAGGCAGACTTTGAATTCACGCCACTACAAACGTCTAACGAATTTTCTATTGAATGTGTATGAAATTTTCTTTTTTCGAGTACACTTTATAGGTAACGCCTTTTTTTTGGTCGCCAAAACTTTTTAATTTGTGAACCCTCCTTAGCTCTGATTTCTGATAGTTTTCCTAACTTCGTTATATACTATTGCTGTGAATTTTCCCACGTGTCCATATAGGTACATAAAACCGTTTAGCAGATAGAGGGGGGAGAATTAATTGAAAAATGGTGTTCACAATCTCATAATATTTTTTAAAGACTTATTCAATGATAATCCATATTATGGATCAGTCTACGGCTACCTTATTCAAAGGGTTAACTTTAAAAAAAGTATAGTCGCAATCAAAACGATAGTTTATTGCCAAAAAGTTTATGTTGTAGTTACGAAGCACATAGGTATATGAAAGAAGGCATCCAGATCACATTACCTACGTCTTCCAATATTATAACGCAATTCTGTTTAAGATATTTAGATATTTATTTCGTAAGTAACTATAAGCAGGATCAGAAGAAGAAGAAGATGTGATTAAAGCTGGTGTGTCAACTGGTTTTTACCTTTTCATCTTTTCCTATTTTAAAGCAAGACTAGCTCGAGCATGTATAATTCTTGTATTACTCTAACTATTGATAAAAACCGCATTAAAATAGTTTAAAGTAATTTATAAGATCTATGCGTACGAACAAACATACATATCGAAGGACAGTGTTTGTCTTATACTATAAACTTATTGATATAATTCTGAATCTATGTCAGGTGGAGTCGCATTTTTGTCTTACAAAGTTTTGGAAATCGAAATCCAAAGTCTCCCAAAGTTCATTTATACCGACAAATAGGTACATTCTTACAAAACACACACGCTAGAAACAGTTCGAATAATAGTACTTGATTTGAAGTAAGTAAAGCGTAAAGTAACCGGTTGTTACATTTTATAGAAGTAAATCGATAAGTAGAAAATTCTTGTTTAACTATTACGTCTTGCATAAATTTTTTACAGTTATTTTATTACTGAAATTTTTGTATTACATAGTGCACGATAATTTCTTTAAACACTTTGTATTTTGTGTGATAAAATTGATAGATTTTTTGTTACTAAACTATATTTTTACATGTCAGTAATAAGTCTTTAGTCTTCTTTAGTTTTAGTACTTTAGTACTTTAGGGTTCCGTAGCCAAATGGCAAAAAACGTAACCCTCATGGATTAGTCATATCTGTCTGTCCGTCCGTATGTCACAGCAACTTTTTTCCGAAACTATAAGAACTGTTGAAATTGGTAAGTAGATGTATTCTGTGAACCGCATTAAGATTTTCACACAAAAATAGAAAAAAAACATAAATTTTGGGGGTTCCCCTTACTTAGAACTAAAACTCACAAAAATATTTTTCATCAAACCCATACGTGTGGGGTATCTATGGATAGGTCTTCAAAAACGATATTGAGGTTTCTTGTATAATTTCTTTCTAAACTATGTTCATCACCATGCAAACTACCAGCGAAAATTGGTTTGTACGAGATCTAGTAAGTAGTTTCTTTTTAATACGTCATAAATCGTAAACCGCAATTTACTTTCTTTCAATCAATTCAAATATAAAAATAAAAATAAAAAACATACTACAAGACTTTTATATTATATTACTTGCTGCTACGGGACCCTTCATGGGCGAGTCCGACTCGCACTTGGCCGCTTTTTTTTGCTTTTGTTGTGTACAAGTAAGTTTTTACCCAACTTATACCGAGGGAACTGACTCTAAGAATTAAATTCCAATAAAGCACGCTGCCAGTTTTAGTAATAAATACTTTAACTATAAACAATAATTGAATTCTGTCTGCTAAATGTACCTATCAAGTCCTACGCGTAAAGTAAATTGTGTTATCTACGAAGACTGTCAAAGCGGCGAACACACTGATAAGAATGTGATAACAAAATAAAAATATACCTACAGCTAAACAAGGCTAATTGAACACACAAATCTCCAAACAGCCATTTAATTTCAGTATTTTAAAAATATCTTTTAAAAATATCATTCACTTTCTTTATAATTGACATTAATTAAAACTTGGTAATTTGACCGTTATCAATAAGTATTTGAAGTTTCGAGTGTCTATTTGGTAAAAGATCAATTTACTATTCCCGTCTCATTAATAATAAGTGTTTAAGTGTCTTGTAATTACTAAAAGACATTAAAAAGTGTTTAGTTATTACTAAGAAATTTTGTTATTTGCTCTACCGGTTAGCATCACTTTTAGGTACTTGTAAAGGGTCAATGGATTTTAGATAAGATACATAAATTCATGATTATGATGCCTACTTTTCTTGAAACAAGATCGGTTGTAAAATTCCATTTCTAATGAGAGCAGCAAAATATAACAAGTAAGTTGAAATGTAGAAAAAAAAACAAAAAATACATACCATTTCACACAAAAATTCTGAGATAAATCACAAATCAAAAATCACTGAACTTCACATCACCAACCTTTTTTGCAGGAACCGCTTCCGAAATTCGATATATGCGGATCGTCCCTTATCCGCATCGTCGGCCATCCGCATGCGGCCGTGCAAAGGCACCCTGTGTCCCGAGATGCCATAGTCCATTTGGAGGTCGACGACGAGCATAAGGGTGAAGAAGACTAGTAGGGCGCTGATCGTGAGCGCGAGGCGTTCCTTTAGCTTCATGTTGAGCATGGTGCGCGCGGTGTGGCGGCGCGGCGCGTTGGCACTGCGCGCATGGTCGTCCGGCGAGGGCGAGCGCTTGCAGTCGCGCGCGTACGCACGCCACCGACGGCGCCAGCGCGCGCGCGCCCACCCGCTGACGCTGAAACGAACGCGCACCGTTAGGGGTGGTAAGGTTCTTCACACGTTGATCATTGTAACTAATTTATCTGAACGCATTCTGAACGGAACGCGGAGTTTTCGTTTTGGAATTGGACTGCAGTAGGGTTGTGGCTGAATTCTAATAAACTTTATTTTGCGACCTAGAGTTATATTGCGTAGGTGTCTATTGTATTGAAAAAATCTAAATTATGTTACCTAATAATTTATTTTAAGATAAATTGTTATTGTTAACATACCTATAAATGGTTCATCCCCAATAAGTACACAATGAGCAATCGCATATACCTAAGTTTATGGATGTGTTATTTTAAACTCATTTCGTTTTATTAAAAAACTTGTTACAATATTATGTTGGGTTACTAGCACACTGACCCAATTCTTATAATGTGTAACAGATAATTTTATTTATACATACTTATCACGTCTTCATACAAGAAGCTAATTGTAAGAAAACACAAAGTTTAAAGATAAACAGGATGACTTTTTAACCACCAGCCAAATTTTTGGAGCAAGTTCTATGATCTGACTTTCTATAAAAAAGTTATTAAAAATCGATTAACAAATTTCACCTTCCCATACAAAATCCGATTGGCCGAGCACTGATTTGTATGGCAAGCTGATTTTGTATGCAAAGTTCGTTAATTATTTTTATGGAAAGTAGATCAGTATCATGGATAGACCATGCGTCAAATGTTTGACTGGTGGTTAAAAAGTCACCCTGTAGACTAAAAGGAAAAGTAGACAAAGATAAGTTGTCAGCTAATATTGATACGTTTTGCAACAAAATTTATTAAATAAGCATAAAATCACTTAGCAAAGTTGATACCGTGTTTCTATTTGCTGTGCGCATCGTTGTCGTAATTCGCAATACCATAAATGTAATAGTTAAAAGCTTACGAAATCATGACAACACATAAAATGTGCGAATGTACGAGTTAGCGCAATCTGCCACTAAAATATGTGTTAATTATCAAGTGCGACCCAAGGGTCAAGAGAATGGTATTTACTGAAATTCTGTGAATCCAAATTAATAGACTGATATAATGTATAGAATTAACAATTGCAAACACCCCATAGTCCTTATGACTGTAGAGCTTAATTTTGTATACATTACATACTTAGCATTTTTGACTGAAATATGAGTTTTTTGAAAAAAAATCATTTTATGTACAAGCTTTTATTGTGTAGCCAAAGTACTTATCAAGACAATTGTAATAAGCCCAAACTCGATTGTGTTAAGTCGTTTTATAACTGAGTTCTATCGACCACCATCCGTCTGCGTGATCCGACCCTAAGCATCGTCTCCCATATAGAACTCGTCAAGACAAATCATACGAGTCCTAGTCGATGAGGTTATGTTGTTTTATAACTGAGTTCCGTCGAATATCTCCCGGCTCCATCATCAGAAAAGCTCATTGAGCTTCATAATATTGTATTGTCATCCGACTTACACAAGTATACAAAAGAGCTATGGCAGATTTTTAGTTAAGTGCACTAAAAGCGTCTTAAAAACTCATTGCAACCAAAATTCATAAAATATTTTTATGTGATTTTCTATATTTTAGTCGAATTTAGATAAAGCCAGGTAAAAATGTGTAAAATTGAAAATAGCTATTAAGTTGATCGGTTTTCTGTAATGGCCATTTCCTTGGTTTGACAGAAAGCCACAAGGTTGCCAGACTAAATAATTATTTTTTCCAAGATAAAATCATGAATGTTTTTTATAGATCAAGAGATTTAAATTGTTTAATAATATAAATAATACTATTTTTGCTTGTTAACGGATTTAAATAACGTACATCATTAAAAACTCCTTTCAACATTTAAAATGGGACACCTGGCGTTGCTTAATTTGCGTAATAGTTGATAATGTTTACCAGTGGACATAAAAAGCATTAGGCCATCGAGCTTTTTCAGTTTTATTTATTGATAAATGAATATTTGATGCAGAAATGTACTAAATAAATGGTCAATAATTACATAACCTATAAAACTTCTAAACATAATAACTCAAAAACCTGGCCTCCTATAATTACGTAATTTTTACCTTTAGAATCAGCAAAATGTGTTCTATTAAACAAGGTATATTTCATTCATAGACGCTAACTTTGGTTATTAACTAAAATGATGTATGGGAAGCTGCCATAGCTCTTTCAGCTAAATCGGTTGAGGATAAATTGAGTTCAAAGTCCACTCGAATAAACATACTTACATACATACATACATACATTGCAAGTTAAATAAAAGCTTGTAAAATCCGCCGCCTTTGAAATTTTAAGAAACTTCTATAAAGTATTTATTACGCGTACGCTATACAGCATACGTATGAAAACACAAATCATTCATTATATAGCTATCGGCTATTCTTATTATGCCAATCTCACCTAGAGTGGGATGAGAAAAAAAGGAGAAGAAAATATACATTGGACTTTACTATTTAAAGATTTAATGTATGACTTAAATAAAAAGTAATTTTTAGAGTCTAGATGTGAGAAATGATCATATCACAATTATTGAAGGATAGAAAACCGTATCTGATATGGTATGTACATATATATCGATATATAATATTTTTTTACGATGATTACATAGTATGTACTATGTAGTTTAATTTTTTTTCATGATGACTACATAGTATGTACTATGTAGTTTAATTTTTTTTCATGATGACTACATAGTACATACTGTGTATTCATCATGAAAACAAAATTAAATATCGACTTCGTGACCTGTGCGCTTGACTTCGGCAGACTACGTGCATTGACAATCTTGAAGATAAGAGTAACAATAGCTGCATGATATTTTTAACTCGTGATTTTTTTGGTGTAAAAACCGTGGGTGGCTTGCACGATACTTAAGTTATGAGTATGTTGGTTTTTTAGCACATTGCTTAATTTTTTTATATTTTATTCTTCTTTTTACAGCTAGATTTTAAACGTTTTGCCTATATTATAAAATCATTGAAAAATTAATAATTTATTACTTGAAGACTATTAAAGACATGAAAGTAACGGTTTTACGCTTTTAGTGATAATGAGATTATATACTGTGGAAAAAAAAAGTTATTAAATAAATATTTATTAAAAAAATACATAGCAACTCTACCTATACAAAACTCTATTTATCTATACTCTAATTAGAAAGCTTCCCTAAAGCAAATAGTAAGGAAGATTCTTTATCGGAGCCTCGTTCGCTCTGTTAATTCTTCTCGTTCGTCGCAGAGCAGAGCAAAGGGTCTTAATACAAACGTAGTAATCAATGGAAACGAGTCACTTGGTTAAAATTAACTTAAAACCGAATAGGTACAATAAATCCAGTACAATGTAATACTAGACAAGTAATGCGACTTGTTTTCGAATTCAGCAGAATACTATCGTTTCGCAACGAGCCGCGTGTCCACTTCAAATGGAATATTTCAGAAACATGACGCCAGTCGTAAATCAACTACTGCATACACTTTGACATTTCACTCGGATAATTTTATAATCAACTTTATATGCATCGATATACGTGTATCGTATATCTGATACTCTTCACAATTTGTATGATGAAGTACCTAACAATGTAATGCTGTCGATAGCCTTAGTTTATCTACTGTTGTAGTAAGAATTCTACTAGAAGTACCTACGTAACGAAGCGTAGAATATACCAGCTTCTTGTCTTCCCACGATCGTAAAAGCTAATCGAGGGAATAGGCGAGAAATAGCGATACGGCTAGCAACGATCAATCCCACCATCAAGGTAAACGATTTCAGATTCTGTCTAGCCGTTTAGGGATAAAGACGTGAAATATCTGTATTATTTAATACCTACATCGAATAACATTTTTAGAATTAAATAGAGGAAATAATTTATTATTATAAAAAGAGATTCTAAATAATAATTGGAAGGCAAAACAAATTATGAGCATATAAAATATATGTAACCGAATTATCTAAATAATATATAACAGCATTTTAGGTAAGTATATAATTTCATATAACGTAAGAGCATCCTGAAGTAACTTCCTAAATAAACAATATTATGTCAATATTGAACGTATGTAACAATACTGCGTAACGCAACAATAATGCGTAACTTGCTGCGTTTCGTGCTCACATTTTTCGTTTGAATAAACAGCAAATGCATAGTTTATGCAATTTGCTACACGTGCACTGAGCGCAGCGGTTTGCAGGTCACACTTACATTGCAATCTTGTAGGTACCATAAACTTGATAGTGTAGACATGCGTAATTTGAGTGTTATCTACAAATATGCTATATAGTAAGCCCGGAGCTCCATATATTTTCAACACGAGAGTCAGCGAAACCCAAAACGTGTATTCTTTCTAGTTTCCACTCTGTGGGAACTTTACCTGTGGTGCCATTTTTCAAACGCGGAGTCACTAAACAAACAGATTTTTGTATGGAAAAATCATTTGTTTCACAACAATGGTGTACAAACTTTTTTATTTGGTATAGTCACAGCACTGATATAAAAAAATTGCTGTTTATTAAGGTAATAGGAAGGTAAGTAGGTATGCCTAACTATGTGATCAGGATTAGAAGTGGTAGAGAAACGAGTCAGATGATTAGAAACGGATGTGTGAAGAATTCAAAAATGAAATGAAATGAGGAAGATAAATAATAATAAATAAATATATACGGACAAATCATATAGAGTTAGCTAGCCCCAAAATAAGTTCGAGGCTTGTGTTATGTTATGACTTATGAGACACTAACTCAATGATACTCTAATTTATAACAAACTCGCTGTGCTCGCAGGCTTCGCTCCCCGTAAGAATTATGGGATAAAGAGTATGTCCTTCCCTAAGTTTCAAACTATATCCGTACCAAATTTCATCCAAATCGGTTCAGTAGTTGAAGCGTGAAGAGATAACACATAAACAAACTCACTTTCGCATTTATATTAGGATAACCAGGGCCAAGTCAATCTGAAAAAGTTTATTGTCTATCTTAACCTGATTGGGAATCGAACCGGAGACCTCCGGTATGCCAGCCTAGCATGATGACCATGAGGCCACAGAGGTCCTCAAAGATGGTGGTGGTTACAGGTGGATAATAAAATTCAGGGTGAATAAGAAATGCACCAACATTATAGCCCTCGCGTTCCAAGTCACGAAATACCATGAAGCACCGTATCTCGCTGAAACCATCGTGGCATGCGGCAGCACTCTTCAAGATGCGACAAAACCCAGGCACAATAGTAAGACAATGGGAGCCGGGTAGAATTCAACCGAGCGACAGCGGAAAGGATAAGGTATTAATACTCGTAAGGTTTTATATTAAAAAATCAATCATTATTTTCTTTATTAATTTAAATATTGTTTGTGTTTATATATAGAACTTGTAAAAAAATGGTAATAAAAAATCAATTATGTAAATAATAATGTGATCTTACTTCTTTTGTAGCAATTTTTTTTATTGTTAGTTCAGATGATGTAAACCACTGAATTACTTGAAGTATTTTTAGTATTAAGGTCAGATGATGTAAACCACTAGATAACTTGAAGCATTTAGTATTACTTACTAACACATAAGTATGAAAGTAATAGAGGATAAAACTTACGACTTCACACTAAGTTGTGTCATGTTAGTAATACTAACCTAATGTTAATGGATGGAGGTTAGAGTCTATTCTTTTGTATAAAAAAAGCTAGAAATAATAAATAAAGAAAGGAATTGAATAATAAGTGAGAGGTGGAGCTTGCTGGTTCTGGCCCACCCAGATTCCACCGCCCATCCCCTGAAAATAGGCGTTACTCTTAGAAACTGTATTCGGCATCTCAATACTAATCGATTATTATATTACTAATCCAATTTATCTGGTATTGTATCATGACAATTATTACAGTGAACACATTGGAAATTTAATTATGAAATTAAAATAAGTACCTTCTCATGCTGTAATTCTAAATCTACTTAAATATGTATCAACAGACATTAAAACAACTTGAAATAAATAAAGTATTATCATTCATATACTGAGTGATGTGCAGATAGGAAACTTTGACAGAAAATCTGCGTTTCTAAAATCAGTACCGCTGAAGATAAAAATATTGTAGATTTTTTATAAATATGGCAGCTAACATTTTTTATTTGTATACAAGTACAGGAGAGACTTTGTCCAAATTTGAAGCACAATAAACTACAGAATTTTGTAGAAAATTATTAGATGAAAAATAAGTAAGAAAAATCTCTGTTAAACTTATTTATGAGTAATTTTGTGTATAAGAAATTCTCGCGTGTTTTATTCAGAAAATTCCTTGCAAACCACAAAGCTCATGTAAGAAATATACCTAACACCGCGAATGCATTTTATTATGCTGAGTTGAATTTATTTGTATACGTTAGCAACGTTTTTATTTCTAAACTCGTAATAAAATGTAAGTTTCAGACTGCGCGCCGGCGACAGATGCACCCGTGCTTACGGCACAAAACATTGCAAAATTTTCCAATGAACTAATATTTCTACGAGCTACACAGAAGTTCATTTCTATGATTTATATTAGTTTTATTACCGACGGTCTTATTAGTTCAGACTGTAGGTCATAAAATTAATTACAAAGCAACTTGAGACGTCGTAGCAATTACTTCGAGAATTTATTGAAATAGTATTAGTAACTAATTAAGTTTATGTTATTTTCTTATCATCTTAATAACTTTTATAATCAAATTATACCAACAAAGTGATGAATCTCTCATTTATGTATTCCAATTATCTATTCTAACGCCACCTTCTTTTTTTAAATACAGACAAAGAAATATCTATGAAGAAATACAACTACTGATACAGATATCTTACGTCAATAAATAAATACCTATTAATTATTCGTGTCTGTTGTTTCTATATTATCCTGTATATCAATAGGAATTCTATTTCGTTCATACCTGTATGGACACTTATTAACAAATACGTTTTAATATAACAAACAGCCCAATATTTCAAATAAAGCAGTAGAAACTTATATTAGGCAATTTTTTTAAGCGTTCTCTAAACGAAGACGTGGTATGAGTTAGCATATCATAGAACCCCAACATAACTGAATAGGGTGAGATAATCGACCAACGCCGTATTTTCATCATCTTTTCTTATACTTGAAACCTGTTTTTGTGCTGATAAATGAACAAAAACATATTTTTTTCCTTCTGTGTGGATCAAACTTGATTATATTCCGGTAAAATTCCAAAGGTATGTTATTTTTAAAATTGGTCTATTATTTTTATATTTGAACACGTGTTTAAAGTGAAATCGTCACCACGTGTGCTAATTGATAAATTATTAACCTGCCACGTAGGTTTTATATTGTCATAATGATCAATAAAAGTAGATCTATTGCGTCTATAATATTTTCATGATTAAATATGTACATTAGAAACATCTGTCTCCTTCATTTGACTGAAACCGCAGAATTAATAAAAGCTAAAACATTACAAGAGTAAAACTGAGCTAATTTATTTGTATACAAGGCCTAACAAAATAAACTGAATCTATTTTTAACGGTGAATTCAATCCATGACATTGAACAACTTTTCCAAAGGAACACATATCGAAATATGTTAAGTAATTTTTGGCCTCCCATACAAGTTGACCGAGCAGCTGATCCAAGTTTGTATAAGGAAAGTCAAAGATTTTTTTTCTTATTTCAACTTGTGTTCCTTGGGGAAAGTGGTTCACTATCATAGACTAAATTCACCCTTAAAATAGTTTCGGTATATTTTGTTAGATCTTAATATATACTTATCTACTGTTCAATGCCTTCCATCTTTTAAAGTATATACTTAGCTTTTTTATTTTACTAACATCATTTTGTTTGCTGTTTAGTTATAAATATCTTAATAAAAATATCATTACTTAGTTTAAATATCGTTATAGATTAGTAGAGCATACATATATATAGTATAATACTATACTATTTTATTAAAAATCAAAATACTACTTAACCGTTTCTAAGTATACGTCCGATATAGTTAAATCTTAGTTATACATATTAGTATCAGGTGTGATCAGTAAAAGTTTGAATAGGTTATATAATATTTTTTTATTCACTACGATAATTTTTATTTTACATATACTTATTTGTTATTAATATCTCCAATAGATGAGTCAAATGGTCAAGGGGTTGCCGAGATATAGGGTTTACGAGTTCAAGGTAAGCTACTTGTTTATAGTTGGTTTAGTTCAATACAAATATATAAATAATTTAACCATTTAAGTAGGTATATATTATTAGCTGTTTTACATAAAAACAATTTGCACTTTTCAAGTCATCAGTAGGTAAATATCAGCCGACAATAAAATTTTATTGTTAGGTACAACAATATTTACCCATTGTACTAATAAACTGTAATTATTCTCAATTAAGACACTTCAGCATAAAGTTTCGTGAAGTGCTTACACGGCTCCAATTATTCTCCTCTTGCATAGAGTGGTTCATACAATCAACATCACGCTACCCAAACTTTTCGCAATTTCGTCACTATTACCGCTTCATAAAGGTGCGTGGTAATTCTTCTTTTGTCAGTACATTCATTAGCTGCTACGTCACAGAACATCACTAATTACCGCTCTTGACGATCGCTATGCATAATCAAATAATTGATGTTTATTTCATGGCATTCGTCATTAATCATTATGGATGTTGACTTAATTTTTTTCGGAAAACAAGCAACAGCAATTATACTAAAGTTTTTAAATTGTACGCTAAAATGTCAGTTTACATAATCTGCCATCATCATTATCATCATCGTCAATTATTTTTAGTCTCCACTGCAGGAGCACGACCCTCTCTTTACTACTAAAGCCATACTTGCCCAGATCAGTCAGAAGAGCCTACACTCTCCACGCTGGCCAGACGGGTTGGAGAGGTCTCATTGATGTTTATAAGCTTTGTTTAGCTTATAGGTATTTCCTAAGTCGCCTTTTACGATATCCACGGAAATATTGGAGTCATTTCCCATTAAACCATCTTTAAAAAATATGATAATTGATACCTCAACGCAAGAATGCACAAAAGCTAGGAGCTTTTTTGACACTATATAGACCGAACCGTCTAGTTTATTAATACGAAAAAACTTTATTTCTAACACGGTATAAGTTTCAACAGGGCTAGTTAAATTAATTAATGATTGTAACCTGAGTATTTATTTCATAACGTTGGAAAAATAACATTGAATACTAACTCAATGTATTTTTCTTCAAGTCTTCTATTCATTGAAGTAATACACGGGGCAAAAATTATTATCTATCAGTTTTATAGCGTAAGTGCACTTATTTCACGGTACATGATACAAATACAGAAGGACACAAAAGACTCGACTTGCGATTGTAAGATAGAGCGAAAGCGTTTGTGAAGATAGCGTAAAGCCTTCCACTCACGGCAAGGCAAATAATAGGTTGCACGGGAAAGGGCCGATTTCTCCGTCACTACTTCTTGAAAGCGCGAAAGGGAAATTAGATAGTTATGAAAATATGTCACTTACTACAGAAAACCTTTATTAAGTTCCATTATATTATTTATTATCAACACATTACCACATTTGTATTGTATAACATATATTATCATCATCATCATCAGGTCCTCCTATCTCCAATGCAGGAGCACGACCCTCTCTGCACCACCAGCCACACTTGGCCAGAGCAGCCAGAGGACTTGGCCTATACTCTCCTCGCTGGCGATACGGGTTGGAGAGATCTCATTGATGTTTATAAGCTTTGTTTAGCTTGTATTTCCTAAGTCGCCTTCTACGACATCCACGGGAGGACTTGGAGTGGCCCTATTCTACTCTGCCGGAAACCACACGGCCGTAACATACAAACATATATAATATCACGCCTGTGTCCCACAGGGGTAGGCAGAGGTTATGGACCTCCACTTGCTACGAAGCTGACAAATCTCTTCTCTTTATACATGCCCTTCGGTTACAGGTAATTTTACCTCTCCTTTTTCCTTTTACCGTTCCTTTAGAACGTATGCAATTTGGTCGCAGAATGTTCGCCGAGGCCGACCTTTTCCTACAGTTCCTTTCACATTTATCTTATAAATATTTTGTGTCAATCTCTTTTCATCCGTCCTTTCTACATGCCCAAACCATCTAAACATCCTCTTTATTTTTGTCACAACGTCCTCTTTTACTCCACACCGCTCCTTTATAACATGTATGTATACCTATGTATACATAATATCTTATTGCCAGAAGACTTCAAGGAAAAAGAACGTTGATGAGCTCATGATTTTGAATATTAGAATCCGTAATCTAGATTCACAGAGTTATTGGCTGGAAATACACATGGTAAAATTCAAGTGTTATTTTTCTACAAGTACCTACTTCACCGGTTTTGTAATCAAGTTTATGGTCGAACGTTACAAAAAAGCAATGTGTATAAAATCTGCATTTGACTTCAACATAGTGTGTGTACGCCCGACTCTTGCCACTACAAAAGTACTATATTTAAATATAAACTCGACTGCCCTTATTATTTCCAAACCAATATGGCCCATGTCTTATGGAATGATGTAAGGATTCTACCGATACCTCAAATAAAAAAAATATGTTTAGGCTTGAGGTATAGTGTTGTGAGAAGTCTCAAAAAATTATCACGAGTTATAAATTATTAAAGGCCCTGGCGGGAGGGAACTTTTTAAGGAGATCTCCCCGCGACTGATAACCACCGCAGGTGTCAAGAGAGCTGGCTGTTTCTTCGCTTAACGGGTCAGCATTGCTAACCAGCGAGGAAACGCAGCCAGCGTTCTTGCTATCATGCCGCATGGGCAAGAAGTATTTTTTTAAATTTAACATAATTGAGTATAGATTTATTTCATTGTATAATTTTATTTATCTGTTCCTGTTTTTATTTCTTTTTCTCAATAAACCTAATCTCACAAGTTGATTAGTGTGATCCTACTGGTGACCTAACTTCCAACAGTAAACTACAATTTATGAATGTTATTTATTAAGCCTTTAAATCATAATAATTATGTTTGAAATCCGGTTTGCCTTACACTGTCGGTCAGACAACACGTTGCTATGTGCAATGTCAGCCACCTACTTAGAGCAGGCGCCGGCCTAAGCAGGATTTCGGTTTGAATAATTAATTAATTTAAGTTGCTGTAAGTCAAATTGCTAATTGATAGATTCTAGTACGTGATTGTTTTACATTTCTGCGTGGTAATTTGATTTTCATTATTTTGTTCTCATTTGTAAATCAACTTTCGAATGCAAACCAGTGGAATTATCAGTAAGTGAGAATAACTTTAAACACAGAAGCTTTTTTTATGTTACTTAGTATAAAACCCTTGGCCAAAAAAAGATTTGTTTACCTGGATACATAATATTATTGATTTTTATTTTATTTTGTACAGAAATTACTTGTTGTACAAAAAAACCTGTTACATGTTTGATAAAACAATAAATAATATAATTTTTGACAAACTGTCAAATGTTTTAACTCATAAGTAGTTGTAGCATGTATTCAACCAAAAAAAACAGAAATGCTCTACAAAAAAAAGTAGATATTTGATATATTCACCTTATAATCAATTACTAAGAAAGCGGATGACAGCTTTATCAATCCACAACAGTTTATTAGTACATTGACAGAATATGAAAGTGCATGGGAAGCATTTGCACAACTCTCGGTGCATCGCACGCGGTCATTACGGCAAAAACACAGGTTGAGTACGAGAAGATGCATCAATCCAAACACTAATATCCGGAAAACGACTCTATTCAAAGGTAATAAGATCTGTACAAAGATTAACTTGTTAAGCTTTGTCGTCGTTTGTACTTGGGGAAGTTAAATCGGTAGTTTCCTCGCTTGCAAGCATATGGCCGCTTAGGTACCTAGTTAATATCTATTGTCCTAGCTGACTGCACTCGACATTTCGACACGAGCCTTCCCTTGGAAGGTCTATGACATTACTTAGGACAACATTTGAGCGTTTACATCGTGGTGCCATGTAGTTTTTAGTATTTTTTTCAAACTAATTGATTTTGGAGGGGATAGTTGATAAATTAGCATCTATAATAAGAACTCAGATTTACTTTTATAGAAACAATCGTGTTATTTATTTTGTATAAGGTAAGGTAATTATGGAAAAAACACAGATATTATTACGTTGCGCGGTAGGTAAATCATAATAGATCTTTAAACCAATTGATAGTCTCGGAAGCTATTACCTATTCAAAACAGATCGAAAAGATTCCTTTTAAATAGACCAGTCAAGCTTAACAGTATTATCATCTGTCTTAAACTTGGATATGTCTGACCTGACACTAATCTGATTCTTCTTATTCATCCCAATATGTGAGATAATTTTTAGACTGAAATGAACTTTCGCCCGTTTTGCTGTAAAAAATTACTTAGATTTTATTACTGAAGATAAATATTTTGATAAAGATCTTTTTGCGCTCCAACAAGAAAATCAAAAGACAGTAAATTCAGGAAAAGAGCCCACAACAATAAACAAAACGACTAGACAAATCGTGTAAACATAAACAATCCTGTAGAACAATGTATCAGGCCAACATAAGCACGTAGAGCACGCAATGATCACTTTAGTCATTCACTAGATAACAATGGTAGAAAACCGCCTGATAACATCTTGATCGCAGCCACCATTAACCGAATGTCCATGTATTGTTTGTAGCTACCTATGTGCTTAACACGGGTCAATTCATTTCTAAAATTAATGTTTTATTATTCCTGCAAATATTTAAGTATTCTGTAAATATTTATATAGTATTTAAGTATTCTGTTCTGTACTTCACTAATTCATTTAGACGAGTATAGTTACGACATAACACTACCATTTTGATTGAAATCATATATATAATATCTAACAAAATGTACTAAAACTATTTATGGGTGAATTAAGTCCATGATACGGAACAACTTCCCCAAATAAAAAATGTCGAAATATGGAAATACTTTTTGACTTTCTGTACAAACTCGGTTCAGCTGATCGGTCAACTTGTATGAGGCCAAAAATTACTTTGCATGTTTCTTGGGGAAAGTTGATCAGTATCATGGACTAAATTAACCTTTAAAATAGTTTCAGTATATTTTGTTAGACCTTATATTACTTACAATTTAAAAGAAAAAACAGACATCCTGGTTATCATTTTTAAAAAAATTGACATTTTCTATATGCGGTACGTTGATAATAAAAGTTTACTTGCAACGCACGGTTATGTTTGCAATTGTGTTATCTGTGGTACGGGTAACTCTTAGGCCCAAGGTGATTATTTGAAGTGAGTAACAAGGTAAATAGCCGTGTGGTTTCCGGCAGAGTAGAATAGGGCCACTCCAAGTCTTTCCGTGGATGTGGTAGAAAGCTAATTAGAAAATACAAGCTAAACAGAGCCTTTAAACATCAATGAGGCCTCTGCGATCGGTCTGGCTAGCGAGGAAAGTGTAGGCCAAGTCCTCTGGCTGCTAATGGTCAAGAAAAGCTCTGGTAGTACAGAGAGGATCGTTCTCCTGCAGTGGAGACAAAACGACCTGATGATGATGATGATGACAAGGTAAATAATTACATATATTATTTTGATAGTAGTAAACTTAGAAATAACATGTCTCCTAAACATTCAACACAATCAAACTTCCAACCAAAAGAGACATTCCGATCCAATAATAAGTAGGAAATGTTTTCATGGACAGTCATTCACTCCATTCAAGTTTTTGTGAACTTGCCATAGCTTGCGATATAATTACGTGATATTATCGAATCGACAAGGTTGACCAGGCGTACCTGTCATAATTTCTTGTTTATTGTAGTTTTACAACACACAAAATTATTACTTTACCTATCTGCTAATCGATTATTAATTACAGCTATTGAATAAAATTTATGAGTCGGAAAGATTTTATTGTACTCGTTTACGTTCGGTATATTTTTTAGTTAAGGGTTCTGTACTCAAAGGGTAAAAACGTGACCCTATTACTAAGACTCCGTCCGTAAGTCTGTTCGTCTGTCTGTCTGTCCGTCCGTCTGTCTGTCTGTCCGTCTGTCCGTCTGTCCGTCTGTCTGTCACCAGGCTGTATCTCATGACATGAACCGTGATAGCTAGACAGTTGAAATGTTCACAGATGATGTATTTCCGTTACCGCTATAGCAAAAAAAAACAAAAACAGAATAAAATAAATATTTCAATGGGGGTCCCATGCAAAAAAGTTGATTTCATATAGATAGTGTTATGGAACCCTTCGTCCGCGAGTCCGACTCGCACTTGGCCGGATGTTTATGGATTCATGCATGAGATTCATGTAAACTAAAATACTTATAAAACTATAAAAAAACTTACCTTATTATCGACTACGAACAAATGTGGTTTTCATTCTCATCATAAATATTTTCCGATAATAATTTATGATTTTCCCTTTAATCTCGCTCACAATTTTCATTGAGTGCCGACACAACAAGAACACAGACTGTGCTATAGTCTAGAATACAAATTATACCTCTCGAGACAATAACGAGGAAAACTGCTGGTGGGAAATAGGTCACTTTTTGTAGCTATAGTATCTGCTGCATTAATATCGGTCTCTAGAACACGATCGAGAACATGGAAATGAAAAAGT
Source organism: Acrobasis consociella (assembly GCA_963555685.1). Classification (NCBI taxonomy): domain Eukaryota; kingdom Metazoa; phylum Arthropoda; class Insecta; order Lepidoptera; family Pyralidae; genus Acrobasis; species Acrobasis consociella. The sequence goes on from OY743115.1 coordinate 13,429,062, forward strand.
TCGCTCTGAAATAAATTAAAAGATCTTTGATCCAAACTTGCCCGCGATTTGAATATCATTTAATAATTATTATATACCTCTAAACTGGGTTTTGTATCTAAAAAAATGTTTTTAATGTTTTAAAAATCTTTTTAATGTCCTAGTAGGAGAAATAACAACAGAATTATTAAATAACCGGCCAAGTGCGAGTCGGACACGCGCACGAAGGAGGTTCCGTACCATTATCAATACAAAATCAATACCGTTTGTTGTATGGGATCCCCTCTTTAATATTTATTTTCTATTTTTTTGATATTTTCTGTTAAAGCGGCAAAAGCTATCATGGTTCATGAGATAGAGCCTAGTGACAGACGGACAGACGGATAGACAGACAGAAAAAAACACAGCGGAGTGTCAGTATAGGTCCTGTTTTTACACAACGGCAAAGAAAAGAAAGAAATGAAGGCATCTCCGCTTAACTCCACCGACTAGAGCAAGCTCGAAGCCAGACTGACAGACATAAGCGCCCCGCGCGGAGACATCTATTTGACAAGCAAACATTTTAATCGGCATCAGAAAGCAGACTAGCTGTAGCTACTTTTCCTGATTTTTGTTAAATATTCGTATTACTTCTTCTTTGCGTGTCAATGGTTTATTTGATTTAGTTTAAACTCTATCAGCTCAACATTGAGCTACTCTGACGGCGTCTCAGTAGCCACATATAGGTCGTCCAGGGTGCAGGTAGTAGGGCAGCTGGGGCAAGAAAGCAGGTGCGTCATAGTTTGTGCAGGGAGAAGCCACACTCGCACACGTTTTGAGCTACCAATTATCTTCCACCTGGACAAAAGCTCTCCACAGCGACCTACTTGGGTACGTAGCCTATTCGAATTACTTATTACATCTTCATAGCTAGAGTAAGGTAAAATAACATTCGCATCTTTACTTAACTTTCAAAAATTGACCTAGTTAAAAGGACATCGAGCTATTTAAAATCCTATGTAACTCGACCATGATACAAATAATTGTTTCCTGCGGATAAAATCGGAACTACCTGTCCCTTCTTTTTATTACAATCCTTGAGATTTAAGGTAACTGTATATGTTAATTTCCTTATTTTCTTTCACTAAAATGATCAGGCCATAAATTATAATTTTGTAATACGTACGTCAAAATCAAATATACCTATCTAAAGTCAATGTAAGTTTTAAAAACTTTTTGAAAACAGTTTGCCATTCCTGTCACCCAAAGGTAGCCTGTAAGAGATTGCCTTGGCGATAAGGCCGCCTATTGTGCATCTGAATTTATATTTAAATATTATTTTCATGTGTTTTGGTGCAATAAAGTATTTTTACTTACTTACTTATGTTTTTATTTGTTTATCGATTGCATATAAGTATTATTTTTAATAAAAAGATTCATTTTATCATGACAATTGAATATTGTTTTACTGATATACCAATACATGACCCTGAATTTAGATTTTTTATGATTGTATTCGGGAAATACGAAGTTCACCGAAATTAAGGGGAAAATATATTTTTTGATTAAATGGAAAATATATTATGAAAAAAGGTCTTTTGTTTAAGCCCTGCCATATTCCAGTCCTTTCCTGCCAGTCAGAACCATTAATGGTGCAAACGAAACTCTTTGAGTGCCCTTTTGACCCTTGATATAGCTATAAATATACTTAAATACAAACAAAACAATGTCTGTTCTACACCATTGTTGTAACATAACAATAACTTACCATAACTCCCATTGTCGTGCGTACGTTTTACTACTATGACGCCTACGTCTTAATAAATCTCCATAAAAATCACTAATATGACCACAATATTGTAAGGCTCCGATAGAAATAGAAACACACCTACACACCACCTACTTGTACCTGTCAATCTATACCTAAGTAATAATGACCTAGCTCGAATATTGCTATAGAACGAAAACGCGATTCAACAAAATAATAACCGGCCTAATTAAGAATTTTATTGAATTTATATGAATATTTAATTACCTGAGTACTTTTTATTAGTTGGTTGATAACTCTTTTTTAATTTGTAAACCCTACTTAGCTCTGATAGTTTTACCTTTAACTTTTATATATTATATGGATTTCGACTTTACATGTTTGTACCTACTTCTTTTATTTTAAACAGTATTTAGCTACGAAGTTTTTATTATATGATTTTAGAGTTTCGCGGTCACAATTACTCTTCTCTTGCATAAACATCTCCTGTCACAGGCCTACTGGAAGAGATCTCTTTTGAGATAAGTAGTGCCTTTGTATAACTTTTATTTTACGAATACTCGATATACATTTTTCATGTACATAAATAAGTAAATAAATTACTATGAGTATTACGGGACTTTCCGCGATTACTATAGTTTTCTGGCAGATATTTTAGTTTATTTGGCAAAAACGATGTGAATCGCGGTTATTTCCGTAATTCTAATAATACAAGTTTTTATTATTGGGTAATCCGCTAGTTTCCAACAAGTAAAATAAGATACTTTTTCTGAACGTCAAAACAAACATTTTCTGTGGGATTTGTATTAAATACCACGTCGTGACGTCAAAGATTCTTGGCGTCAATACCTTTCTGAATATCATTTTTTCTGCATTAATATATCTAAAATCACGTTAAAATTGGATATGATTAATGACCAATGACATTATTGTGTGACGTTTTATTATCTTAGCATTACAAAATAATTTATTTTTGACCTTGGATACTACCCTATTGGTTTTATTTAATTCAATTAATTAATAACAACAGTTTAGATATATGTTATGCATAAAAGTAAATATAAATATATCCAGGGCGGTGTTATAAAAATGTTTTAAATTACAGGCAAGTAAGCGTATGATTTAAAAAAAAAATAGTGTATGAGAGGTTTATTTTATTATAGCGTCAACTTTTTTTTTAAGTTTATCAATTTTCAACTTTTTATTAAAGAAACAAATGATTGCCTACATAATAAAAACGAGTAAATCAAACTGTACAAAAACGGGCAAGACTGATTGATATGTTATACAATAATTTAGAGTTCGATATTCACTTAATTAATTCACAATCACAACTGTAAGTGGAAAATTATCTAATATCTAAATTATCCGCCCACTTACGGCAAATTGGTCTAGTTGAACCAGTTCTGTCAGTACTGTAGAATTTGTCTATGACCTATAAATATTATTAAAAGAGAATTGTTGTAGTGAACGTACTTCGAGACCTTGGCGTCGCGACGGTTCCTTGATAGTACACTTCGATCTTTCAAATTAGATTTCCGTGCTTATCTATCGTTTTCTTTATTATTTTTTACTTTTCAGTAAATAGGTAGTTTCAAATTGCCATTTACCTTGTTCTAGATTAGAATTTTTTTGGAAGGACTCAGTCAGATAGACTACATTTATTACTTTCAATCAAGAAATTATATAGGTTGTTTTCTTTTGTCGCTAAGTAATTTTATTTGTCTACAAGCTACGCCCGCGGGCTTTGCTCTCCGTGAGAATTTCGGCATAAAAACTATCCTATGTCTTGCCCCGGGACTTAAACAATATCCATGCCAAATTTCATTTAAATCGGTCCAGGCATTCACGCGTGTTGGCTTGACCAAAAGAAATAGGGATTCATTTTTGATATATAGATTATATGTCTACTATGTAAGTTTGTAATAAAAATTGTGAATTTTTTTTTTTTTTAAAACAACCACTTCATTTCACCTTTTTACTTATTGATTTGTTTTCCTGTGAAATATCTAATTAGGTATTTTGGTAATCACAGACAGGCTTTGTATGTGCCTTGTTTTCTTTTAAAAAAACGAGTGCTCCATTTCAGATGCATCCTGGGATAAATCTTTGAATCATAAGTTTGTGTCAAGTTTCATTGAAAAGATATCCATACCATGGAGATCCAAACACATTCAATGAGAATAAGAAGTAGAATAATTTAAGGAACATACTATATTTGTAAACCCACCGTACTATTCACCCTAAGTGTCAAGACGATGAGTACCCATGAGCAGCAGAAAGCCTTCTCTTGTCTCCGTATGAGCCGCCAGTAAATTTAAACACCGGCTTGCATTAAGCAGACTTAAGAAAAGTATTTAAATGAAATGTATTGAGAAAGTCGCAGCGGAAATGAGGTTCTTTCAGCGTGAGCTCAGTCCCACTTTTGAGTGACTGTTTTAGAAGTCCGAGCTAGGTTTTTTACTTTCTTTGGACGTCCCTTTTGTGGAATAGGAAAGTTAATTTAAATGTATCAAAGTCTGATAGTGAAAATGATTACTTGGTCTCTCTAAATTTTTTTTCTTTTAGGAGTGTTAGGTAAGTAATATTTTGACATAATCATAATCAATAAATTTGTCGATCACAGGTAAGTACAATGGGTGTTATTTATTTATCTTTAATAATACATTCAAATATCCGCACCATGCTCTATCAAGATTAAGTTGTTAAATACTTGAACTACGTAATGATTTCTAGTGCATTTTCGTTTACAACTGACCTAAAGAACAATGTCAATCGAAAAATTATTTATAATTTTTCTACATTTTTATGTGATAACTTAATAACTTTATTTCTCATTTAAAAAACTATACAGAGTAGTGTCAATTTACAATTTTATTACTTACGTAAGTTCTTAGGTTGCTAAGTATTTGTATGCATAGTTGGACACTTAAAGATTTGTCGTCTACCCGCCGTAGTAGTAATAGATTTACTGTATCACGGTCGGATAGTGATCCCTCTCTTGTAAACAACTATGGTACGTAAGCCAGTTGCTGGGCAAAGTAATTATGATTTGTGACAAGTATACTAGCTTTATTTCAATAATTTTAAAGTGTATTTTTAAATGGAGTAGTTACATGCACGTAATTATGATCAATTTTGCTTGCCGGCCGCTGCCAGTCGGAGCATAGAATGAGCAGGCGGGTAGGCGGCAGCGGTAGACATAGTGTATGTGCGTGAACAGAGTCAACACTCAATAATCATAACCAAAACTATAATAATGTACTTACATATCAAAGTACATTAAATATCAAAATAATATTGTCGTCGAGTTTAATTTATATAGAAAGGTGTGTGATAGTTATATTACCTATTTAAGTATTAATTCTGAGTGTGAGTAGTGTATGTATAGCTGGGTATGTGAACATGTGTATGTATGTATATAGGTGTGTGTGAGGGCGTGTGTGGGGGTGTGTGTGTGTGTTTTTGATAGCTACATCTTTATTGTAAGACTCGCAGTAGGTACTCTGTTGCCATATAGTCCAGTTCCAGTAGGAGAGCAGTTATTGCTTTTTTACAGGAGTATAAGGTAAGTTTGTATATGTTAATTTTAGTTGATAGTTTGTTATATATAAACAACAAGATTTGCAAAAAATTAGGAAATTTTTTGCAAATCTTGTTCTGAATCTCGGTACATTTTATATAATGTCCTGTCTTCTTTTTGTTGGCAGGGTATCCCGCGGTATTCTGTGTTGATAAAGTATCAATGTCTTAATATATAGTTTGCGAATGGGAAGGATGTTTATTTCGTTAAATAGTTTATTTGAAGGGTATAGCATAGGTTTAAAAGTCATTGTCTTTAATACGGCCTTTTGTGCTCTTTCTAAAGGTACAAGTGTTGTTTTGTAACATCCACCCCAGATAAGAATGCAGTAGTTTAGAATAGATTCGCACAAGGATGTATATATTATTCTTAGTAGTTTGTCGCTGCATATATGTCTTATATTTTTAAATATATAAATGAGTTTTCGGACGCGATTACACAGACATTGTACATGTTCTTTCCATGTTAAGTTTTGATCAAGAGTGACTCCCAAGTATTTTATGGTTGTACAATTGTTTAAAACGTAGCAATCACAGTTGCTTGTATTTGTGCATGTTGCTTTATTTACACACAAAGCGGCATAAAAATGTCTTTAAAAATAGTGATGTGATTGTTCAACTGCTAAACTGTGACCGGTGTACATCCATCCATACCACTTTTGGCATTGATCTGATGAAATTTATACAATGGCCAATACAGTTATCACACTGTGACAAAAGTTGTGGGTCGCAGTCTCTGACATTGCGGGATCAAAGTCACATCTGTTAACATACGAAGACCTTCGTATTGTGGAAACAGCGTTATTAGGGCCGTGAAATAGCGTTCATTAAGCTGAAGGTCTGAATGTAAGAGCATTTGACTATAACGCAATCTCGTTATCAAGTGCGTGAATTTGGTGCTAAATGCACTAAATGTTATCTTTGTCTTCTGTTTCGTCATATGCCAATTTATTGTATAATAGATCTTAATAAAATTAAATAGAATTTTAAATAACTATCAACGTAAAAAATAATAGTCACAAAGTTTAACGCGCCAAGGTAAAGTGTGTTTTAAAACTTTACAACATGACGTTTTTACATAGATACTCATAAGTTAAAATTATAATTTCTAAATGATATAATAAATTATACCTAACAGAAAAGATACAGTTTCAGTAAAAAAGATTTTCACTAATAACATACCTCATCATCTCATGATAATGATGTCAAAAAAGTCTACGTATAATTTCTAAACACCATAATAAATATTCAGCAGAAAAGATACAGTTTCAGCAAAAAGATTTTTACGAATAACATACTGAAAAAATCGCAGGTAACCAGAACCGGTAAACAGCTATAGGTATTTTTGCGGGTTCTTTGAATAAGTGGTTTTTGCAGGCATTCATTCAGCCACTCGAAGTGCTATTAAGGAACTTAATCAAGCCTTTTCCATTGATTTTCTTCGCGTATTAGCTGTATTAATTGCATTTGTCCACAAGAGTGAATTAAAGCTTTGTTGATTAATCTTAGGTCAATCTGTCCAATACTTGTCGCTATAAGTACTGATTGGAAACTGCTATCATGACCTATACCTACCAACAGAGTTACATCTTTATGGTTAAAGAAATTTATTCTCATAATCTATATCATAATCTCTTTATCCTTTAGAAGTACATGTTAACAGAAATAATTGTCGTAGGAATGTAAAGGATAGCGTTTCTGTGATTGGTAATACGATTTATAATTCAATATTTTACGCATCTGTGATAAAGAAGCATTCGTATTTTACTTATACAGATGACAAACATGCTTCACGCGTATTATATCGAGTAATAAGATGTGTCCACCAGCGGAGGACAAGCAAGGTACGCTACAGGAATAATTCGATTTTCCTGCCCTTGTTTTGCCATGTCTTGCCATTATTTCTGCAGTTGTGAAATTCTTAGGAGTCCATATTGATGAGTATCTAAATTGGAAAACAGAGCTAGAGGATGTAGAAAGTAAAATTAACTCTGCTTGTTACGTTCTTAGGAGTTTGAGAGATGAAGTAGATATCGATCACCTTAAATTAGTGTATTATGCGTTAGTAGAGTCTAAGTTACGCTACAGTGTACTTTTTTGGGGGGGAGCTATGACTATAACTTGGACAAAGCATTTACGCTGCAAAAGAGAGCGATAAGAACCATGGTTCGTATATCCCAGCAAACCTCGTGCAGAAAATATTTTAAAGAATTAGGAATACTTACCGTTCCCAGTCTATACATTCTTATATTAATGACATATCTGGCAAAACATATACATAGACATGAAAATGAAGAACAGAGGCAAAAACGGGAATCAACCAGAAGAAAGGACTTGGTTACGGCTGGAGCATCGGGTTTGAATATAGTAAAACAATGTCCATATTATAAATCTGTATTCTTTTTTAATAGACTTCCAGTAGAAATTAAGGCATTATTATACAAAGCTGAATTCAAGGATAAACTAAAAGCATTTCTGCTGGACAAGTGTTATTATTCACTAAATGAAATCTGAATTTAATTTGTTAATGTGATATTATTGGACTAATTTTATGACATTCTGATTTATTTTACGTCTATGATTTATGATTACTAATCCTCTTTTATTTTTATTTATTGTAATTCAATTGATTAACTGTTTTATGTATTGTATTGTAAACTATATTTCAACACAAATTATTTTGTATCGAAATAAATAAATAAAAAATAAAAAAAATATTGCTCTGGAAGACCATTGTATTACTTGTTTTCTAAAACTGAGTGTAATTTTCCGTGAACAATGAAATTGTCCATATAATAGTTTATCTGTAGATATGTATGTCAGTGTAATAAGGCGTGCAGCCGGGGCTGTGGTGCATGCTAATATAAAAACTGTCACTTCTATTTTCACGGATGTGAGCACGAGTACGAAGATGTTATCGATGTCACGGAGGCGAAATTTGGGGAAATTACAATGACTTCGTGCCTTCTTTGTTTAATCGCCTGTTTTAATAACTATATTAAAATAGTTTACAGTGTTTGTACCGTAGCAGCATTGTAAAGATGGGAATTCCGCATTCACAAGTCATGGAAAATCTTAATACTTAAACTTTTAGCACGGAGTATATTTTATACCTACGACTATTTTATACTTATACTAGACGCTACTAGGTAATAATCTGCAAAAATATTTGTTTACACTAGTTTAAAGTAATATCCAAGAAGAAGGAAAACCTGAGGTCTTATATCCGTATAAATAAATAACCATATAAATTGTATATTTCATGAGCCATATATCGATAAAAATTCCAACAAAAACCATCCAAAGCACCTTTATTGCGTAAGCTGTTCCATTACTCATGTAGGTAGTTATACGGTCACAGTTGGCTTCGTTTCGGATATTTTGAGTGACCATAATCTAACACCCGACCACACAGCGTCAATCATTTGAATGGCATTTCCGATAAAAAATAATAAAATATTTATACTACTTATTTTAATGGTTTTGGTCTCAGAATCATTGGATAGTGAAAGAAAATAGTTTTTTTTTTAATTGGTCGTGCGGTTTTTTTCTAATGTGGCAGCAGTTGGCTGTATGACAAGTTACATAATGAATTTGAGCTGCGTCCAGGAATAAATTTTCATACTACTTGCATAGCCTAGGCCGGTAAAGTAATGCATAAGCCAAGAATTACAAAACATCGAGTATTATTTTATTTTTTTACTTTAAAAAAATTACTATAATGTATTATAACATTACTAAGAAGTAAAAAGCTGATTGTTCTGGTTTACCTTTTGGGTTGCGGAGGAGGCAGTCGCTGTGTAGAAGCCAGTAACCTCGTCAAACCTCCTTCGTTAGGTAACGAACCCCGGGCTCTGAAGCATTACTGCTGAGGATGCATCCGGGAAAATACACTGGGGTAAATAGTACTCGTAGCTGAGCAAATCTCTTCACAACGAGGCACTAATGGTTTGCGGAGCTTACGACACGTGCGTGCGTCACACCTGAGACGTCACTTTCCATTGTAATGCCAAATGGTTGTGTAAGTACCAAATTGACATCTTCTTCTTTATAATATTGACTTTGTGTCACCACTTAGAGCCAGCGCGCACTTGTGAAGTTTAATCGGGCGATAGTTTGATTGTTATGGGATTCAGTATAGAATTTGCAATCGTAAAATGTGCGCACTGCCATATAACTCTACACTGAATCGGAGAACGATTGAATAAAATTTCACAAGTGTGCCCTGGCTCTTACATGACTTGAAGGTTCTCGAATGGCGACCACAAGGTGGTCTGACGAAGATGCTGGATACAAGCCGCTCTAGATCGGTCATTTTGGAAATCCTTTGGAGAGGCCTATGTGCCGCAGTGGATGTTATGCAGCTGAAATGATGATGATAATGACATGATATAAAGACTAGATAAGGTGTGTTAAGATAATATAGGTACAAAACTAGGTTGATACTTTTAAGCTTAAAAATATTAAGTAAGTATATTTTTAAGCCCACTGTAAAATAACATAGGTACAAAAACTCAAAACAAACTACCTACTTAACCATCATTTTTAAACAAAATATAGCAGCAATCTATGAAAACATATTTTAGAGTAATAGACTATAAGAGTCCGCTAGATCCCCTTGTTGGGCAAAGGCCTCCCTCTCGGCTCTTCATTTCTCTCTGTCTTATGCTTTTGCCTACCAGTACTTTGTGTGGGCTTCTAAGTCATCACTAATAAATAGTCTAAGTAGTGATAACTACCAATAAAATAAGTATATTTTCGTAAGATTTTTTTAATGGCTATATGTACCCCTCCAGATATACTCAATCAATCTTGCCTTAATAATGCAAGAGTGAATATTATAAATAGAATTATATTATTATATAAGTACAACGTGGCTAAGCTAGATCACTATAGTACCTATAGTAAAACTAACATAAGAGCCAAAACACACCGCCCGGGCAATTTATGGGATTGTCTTTTTTTTTGTTATTTGGTCCGTGGTTCGATTTATTACGGATATGTCCCTTCCACGTTTGCATATTTTGTTTAACCTTTACTGTCTCACGGCTGGGCAAAGGTCTCTTCCATCTTCCATCTCAAGACTGAATATATCAGATTTAAACTAAATGCTTAGAAGGCCAGTCGCTTCAATGTCTACTGTAGAAGATTTTCAAGCAATGTAAAAACCAAACGTACTTTTTTATTTAGCACTATAGTCACATCAACGCACTTTCAACTAAAGTGAAAAATGCTGTCCGAGTAAGCCACTTTCGTAAAATAAATTCCAATCCACATGTTTTTTGGAAGTTAAACGTACACATTATGATACGGGGAAGGTATGATTCCATTATGCCGTAAGTCGTAACAACAAATATTTGTTTTCGTCTGAGTGCAGAGAAATCACGTTGAGCTCCGCGATCCCTGCATACGCTTCAAGTTGGCCGTTTGTCGCTAGTCGCTTCCTATTATGTCATGTATTAATATTCTTCACAGTTTTTATTTATGTTTTTTAAAAGCCGAAGCCCGCGTCTTCTTTCGCGTTTATTTTATGTCTCCGGAAAATGCACATCAGGCTGAACAACTTTTTCTAAGGCGTCATTTTTATATTTCTTATAGTTTAGCTGGACCGTTATGGTATTATACCCTATATGTTGCCCAGGTTTATCAGCTATATATTTAAAAAAAGTTTCATTTAAATCCGTCCAGTATTTCTGGAGATTAGCGTGTACAAACAGACAGACATTTTTTCCAAAGTTTATCTATACTATATTTGTTTGTTTGAACGCGCTAATCTCAGGAACTATTGGTTCGAATTAAAAAAATATTTTTATTTTGGATAGATTATTTATCGAGGGAGGCTTTAGGCTATATAACATCACGTTGCGACTAATAGGAGCGAATTGAGGGAAATGGAAACTTAAATGGGAACGAGAGCGGGAACGAGAACGGGAACGGGAACGGAATTGTATAATGTAGTGACAGATAACTTCAATAAGTAGGTAACCTAAACAATACTAATAGTTTACTGGGCTAAAATTTAAAATGTTTTTGTCATATCAACAACATTCAATCATACTTGGACCTAGACTTAGACAAAGGTACCTATATGTAAGTGTCGTAGATTATAATTATTAACTAAGTGCTGTGCTGAACCACACGCAGCCCGAGATGCGCGACGCAACTTCCGCTGCGTTGCGCGCATACATGACGTTGCATACAATTTCTACTCACCGTTCTCACTATGCGCATTTTACGCGGATATACCCATATATAAAATTGTACGATGCAACTTGCGTCGTGCATCTTGCAGCGCAACGTAAGTTGTGTCGTTCATATAATCGACACTAAGACTAAGTAATTAGGTCACGTGCGTCTTTTGCATGCGTATTATAATAAATATTTTTCTCGTATTACTGATCAAAAGTTTACATACTATAATATATTCATTTTTATTTACACAGGTGATTGCTAATTATAAGAACTCTATAGAAATGAATACCTATAATATATTTATGCGTGCTTACGATGTTTGCTTAAATAAATTAATTGTTAATTCTCAGAACTACGGAAAACCATCACACGAAAACAATGAAACCTACTTACACAAAGCATATTCACCCCAGTTCATTGCAGTTTGTAAATAGGAAGGCTTAAAGTAGATAACATGTTTTGGAACATATCTACGCAATTCCCTGTTTATACCTAAGTTTAATACAATTTAAGTACCTATAATATTAATAAAAACGACTAGTTCAAGGTTGCAAAAAGTAAACAAGACGTGAATATTACAAAATAACTTGCGAACGACGCGTACTGGATGTTACAAAACATAGTGGCTGTGTCCCTTTCTGACGTGTTACATGGAGAAATGTTAAAAAGAGATAACGATTTGGCATCGAGCCAGATGCTCATTGCTAACTCAGCTCTTGACCTAGAGTTACATGTATAAAGATACTTTTACGTGAAATAAGAGGGGACAGCCTGTTCTAGTGTAAGAAAAAAAGCGTTTTGTCAAAAATGTGCAAAAAAAGTACTCCTATTTACTTACACATTGATATTTTAATTAACTAAGTCGTTTTATTTTATACAGAAATGATACAAAGTTTTTTCCGGAATAAATGTGCCTTTATGTATATGGTTTATTATTTTCACAAGTCATCATCAAATCTACATACGTTATTAATTTTTTTACTCGTTACTCTATTCTAGAGACTTTACAATTAGTTTATCTTTATTTTTTACCTTTACAGACTAAAGAAAATTATTATTCCCTCGGTGACATTGATCGCTTCGAATGACTAAGTAGATAACAAGTGTTTAATGATGTTCGATATTGTTACAACGCAGACTTCACGCAGCGCATCGATGCGGCGAACCATTTTTTAGGACAACCTATTTAATTTCAAAACAGACCGCTTTGACGAAACATTCAAATAGAAATCCGATTTCGAAAACAATCCGTTTTCTACGACTTATTTCGCAGTTCATGTTTTATTGCATAAAAATGTAGCTAACCCTACCTTGTAGAGAATAAATACAGGGTAATTTGACGACCAGCACAATTTTTAAAGCAAGTTCTGTCCATGATTCTGAACTACTCTCAATAAAAAGAATTAACGAAAAACGAAATAAAGTAGTTCAGCTTACCATAAAAATGCCAATCCCAGCCTTCGCTAAACGGATTATGTATCGAGGGACTAGGACTAGGGACTAAAAACAATTTTTTTGCCCTTAAATTACAGATACCACAGGTTAATTTATTCGGTTTTATTTTGGCTGTAAACTATCATAGATACTTATAGAGATTGTATAACTGTTCATACCACATAGATTGGGCTAGCACAAAAGTAAGTTTAAACTTTTGTTATGGTATACTAAATGTATTTATTTTAATTGACGTACCTATTCCCATCCACACAAATTATTCAGATGGTGATTATTATTATAATTGGACAAACAATACCGACCTCATGGTAAGACAAGCGTGGTTATCGTGTGTCTAATCGAATCACATCGAAAATTAACCATGATATTATATCTCAGGGTTAATTAAAGACAGTGTTGTACAGAGTACAGACGGTCTCATTAAAGTATCTATCTAATTTTATGTCATAGTTTAGCTACATTTACTTCTAGGTAAATGGTTTAACTTTGTCCCTTAGGCAAAGTTTTGCCTAAACTTGCAAAGTATGCGGGCACTTTATTGTCAAATAATTAACCACTGGTATATTTTTAATATTAAATAAAATATAGCTAGGACTGCTACAACAGAAAGGTTCGATGTTCACTACAGAATAATCAAATGATTAACCACTGGTATATTTTTAATATTAAATAAAATAGAGCTAGGACTGCCATGGCAGAAATGTTCGATGTTCACTACAGAATAATCGAATGATTAACCACTGGTATATTTTTAATATTAAATAAAATAGAGCTAGGACTGCTACGACAGAAAGGTTCGATGTTCACTACAGAATAATAAAAAATATTTTTTGCATAATTTTAAAAAGTAAGGACTAATAGTCGCCGTTCAAAAATAAGTTATGTGATGTTATTATATTTGTCTAAGATGCTGGATGCCCTGTCCAGCATCTTAGACAAATATATATGCTAAATATAACAGCAGCTCCTCACTTCCTCGTTGAGTTAGACAAATCACGTTGGAACAAACTCATATTTAATCACAGCAATTTCAACGGATCATAATCATCAGTAAATGTTCCCAGTATGATGACAAATACACGGACATTACGGCGACCAGTGTACCGGCACATGTGTTTGGCATGAGAAGCTACAGGTGTCGACGCCCGAGGAGCAGATCGCCTGTGACGTGTGCGAGACTATAATGTCACACCCACAGTGTTTACATGATCCAAACTGATACATCTAGAATTGTATTTTTGTGGGATTCCGCAAATACTCTTCCACCTCCTCACTGTCATTTTTATTAAATCACAGTAGAGACATGCCTTTTTCATAGCACAATTTGAAATGTCTTTGTAAAAAACAAATATAAATGAAGTATATTTGCAAAAAGAGCATGAAGCTTTAAAGGAGTGTAATTGCAAATTAAATTAAACTTGTTGAAATTCTAATTCGCACCTTTGATACTACATTTAATAATTTTAATTGAATATATAATGACTGCTTTTACGCATGAAAATATATTTATTACTTATTTTATTTACGTATAAAATAGATGAAGTGGCATATACTGCCAAACATCCGCTCTTATGACTATAACCACGCTATAAAATCATTTATCGTTTTATTTAGTGCTTTAGTCCCGTAAATCAGTTTTAGTTAACGACGGGACGTCAGTGTGTAGTCAGACTTTGATAAATAAAACTTTTCAGCTAAATTTACCTTATATTAAAACAATATTGTTTTAAAGTTTACAGTGTTTTCTATCTGGGTAGTGATTGATGTTTTTAAGGTACAAGTTCTACAAAAAAATTAGGCACTAGAATCTTACAATCTTTACAGTACCATGGACGATTATATTTGTATACTTATTAATTATTTTTTTAATTTGACCTAAATCTATACTTTTAATGTTCTTAAGATGATTTGCAAAAACTTCAAGATAGAACAGTAGCATCTTCAAAGATCCTCTTTGAGTTTGTTTGAAACTGCACTCTATGCTCGTTATGTATGGGAACACAAATACATGTTTTTAGCATCGGACAACAATATTTGTAGAAAGTAAAACATCACTGTACTCAGTTCATCGGCAAATAAATCATACTTAAATGCAAAAAATAAAATCGATGTATGTGTTGCTATGAAATCGAGATTTCACGGTCCGTGGAAAGAAATAATACGGTTGTATAATTTTGATTAGATCCGATAACGGTGGCTCACTGGCAGGCAACATAAAATTGTAGTAAGTGAAGTACTTATTTAATACTACATTATTTATTACTGTGCACATGTACTTTTAATGAAAAATTAACCGCGGCCGCGGACAGAACGGGATGGCGCAGACAAAGGTAGCCTTATGTCCAGCACTAGGTTTTTGAAAACTGATGATGATGATGTCCCATGATTTACAAATCATCATCATCATCAGGTCTTTTTGTCTCCACTGCAGGAGCCCGACCCTCTCTGTACTACCAGAGCCATACTTGGCCAGAGCAGTCATAGGACTTGGCCTACACTCTCCTCGCTGGCCAGACAGGTTAGGTCTCATTGATGCTTTGTTTAGATTGTATATCCTAAGTCGTCTTCTACGACATCCACGGGAGGATTTTGTAGAAGACGACTTATTCTACTTTGCCGGAAACCACACGGCTAATATAAATGTCGTTAATAACATTTCAGCTGCACGACGTCAACTGCTGGACATAGGTATGGCGGTGGTGGTATACATACCTCCTAAGCAAAAATACTTTTTTCGTATAAATAAATTATTAAACTACATATGTATAAAAATCAAATCAAAAATATCAACGAGCGCAGTCAAAATGGCGTGTCTGCAAAATATTAAAGTTGTATTTATGAGGCAAACCAGAAGTGGCGTCCTTATTTAAAATAAAATATTAAATCGTCATTAAGGTAATAACAATAACTAACATGTTGCCAGCCGCCATTAGATATACAGCCGTATTATTTTATGAACAATCGAATACCAAGTTTTATAAGTCGCCATGTTCTAGACGCACCAGAGATGGGTATCCACCAGGGTAATTTGAAGATTTCCCCTTTCACCTTCGGAAATAGGCTCGCTTTCGTTTTTGTAGGTTAGCTTCACATAGTTCATAAAGGTCAAGACGTTAAACTTGTCTAGAATCGCTTGCGCTGTGGCAAATTGTTAAACCACAACAGGAACTATAAAGCCATATTCACTCCTACAACTTCAATTATTTTTAAGCAGTCTTTAGGCTTTCTTTTTTTCTATGGGGAATAATCTCCAATTAAATAAGGCATATAGTTATTAAAATTTCGGTGTTGTCAAGCAATTATCATACCGAAATAAATATATACAAATAAATTACTCTGATTATAAGAAATATGTAATCTGATTATAAAAAATATTTAAATTACTCTGATTATAATAAATATGTAGATATTTATCAATATCTAACACTTTAGGCACAGTCAGCTTGGAGATTTATTTTTACTATGAAAATGAGTTTCTTCTCAGCAGTGGTCGTTGCAAGTGCGGGTACAAAAATAATCAAAATCAAAACAAAATCAAAGCCACCAACTATTCTTACATCGCGAAGTATTCCAACCGATACATAGTGACAATGAGGCGTCTGAATTCCTAGCTACGTAACAGAAATACGCGTAACGAAAATAACCGAGGATGTATCGTATCGTACATCGCGTGCCGGTTCCGCTTCCGACTCTGCGCAAGAGTTTGCGTAGTAACACGCGTGTGAAAAAAGAATCATTTTTTGTCTCGGGGTAGACTTTTTTTGAGTTCTTCTTTGAATTTTGTGTACGTGATGAACCTATGAGCAACCTGCTAATATTTTCGACTAAAATTTTGCGTGCTAATCGTGGTTAGAAGCTTATTAAAAACTAAAGTCAATTTGTAAAGTTTGGTTTTAAGCCAACTTATACAGTTACTTAAAATACTTTAGTTATAGATAGGCCGAGTTTTTGAGTTTTTAAAACCATCTGAGGCATAAAAAATATAACTTTAGATTCTGAAAAAGGCTTAGTTAATGTTCTATTCTAGTTATTGCCGCATTCAGTTACACGATCTAATAAACTTCACTCCTTAAAAAATAAATGCTGATGTATCCTCTTTTTATATTATTTCACGATTATGACAAAATTACTGATATTTTACAATTAATTCTTGTGCTAGATTAAAACACTTAATATTTATATTTTGCAGATCCCTTTTATTAACAATTAAAAACCGATAAAATCTACGTATCTCACTGTCATTTTGCGTTCATTCCGCACCTTTAGCTTCCAGTCAGTGGCGGTTCTCCCCGCACCTCATCCCACCGAGTGTTGGACGACAGTGCCTTAAGATCGTATAATTTTTTGTGTAGACGTTTTACCGGAGGTTAAGCCTAATAAATAGTAAATAATATGCTAAATCAAGACAATCAGGTATGTTTTAATGGTTTTTGTTCAGTTTTTAGTCGGTACGATTTTCACAGAGATATAATGTAAAAAGTTATTGAATACTTCACTTGTCGTATTGAAGTAGTAATACATTCTATCCATTATAAATAATATTGAATATTAATTAATTTGCTAAGACGCAATCGAAATAATATAATGAACGATTATTTATTCGTTTCAACACCTGTGTGCGTGTAAAAGTTGACGACACAATAACAATCCATTAATTGTTCTGCATAAAAATTATAGTCAGTACACATTAATTAATTATATTATAACATGTAGCAAACTTCAAAAGGTACAGAACCAATCTAAAAAGAATAGACAAATAATTTGCTGATTAACTCAAATATTGTAAAAAACTACTACAGTGAAGATAGATTATGATATAACGTGTTACACTCTACCACTACGCCATTTTAAAATACTTATGCTTCATTCATGCATGAATGGATATATTGTCAAACTTATCATGCAGTATCATAAATTTTGTGATTATTAAAACGTCCTGCCGGAAAAAAACCGTCAATTTGTCACGGGCTACCAACACCAGTGACGTAGAAAGTGCTCGCTCACGCAGTCACACGTGTAATAGTTGGTTTTCTTGGTAATTTACAGTTTGAGGGTAACTGGACAATGGAGTGGACTGTATAAGTACATTTTCACTTGGTTTTCCCGACGAATTCAACGAGACGAAACGAAAGAAATTGAGTTGTTGATTACGATAATATATGGCTTAAGAAAGTAATTAACTCTAGTTTATAATTACTCGTACCTACGTAGTCGTTTCACTAATTTATGAAAATCGCAATGCAAATAATTGGTTGAACCTAGCGCTAGTGTTGACACTTGGATCTGCTCAATATTAGCTCACAATGTTCGTATTTACGAGTAGTTAGAAATTAATAAGTACCACCTAAAGTGTAGTTTTTGTAGGAAGGTATTATCTTACATATACATAGGTATAATGAATGTAAAGATTTTGCCCCATAAGTAAAGTTGTATTAAAAGATATAAAAAAATACAAGTACTTTGTATTATAATGTCTAACAAAATATACTGAAACTATTTTAACAGTGAATTCAGTCCGTGATAATGAACAACTTTCCCCGAGAAACAGGAGGAGGACAAAAATTTATTTGTATAACGGATTCAGTATATTATGTTAGACCTAATGTATTACTCAGATAATTAACTTTACCTAATTTATAATTTACTTTTACTTACTCAAAACAGAAGTATATAACAGCTCCCAAATTCCTGAAACAATTAGTTTGCATTAGATACATGTATATGAACAGACAAACATTCTTTCTATATTCTAAAAATTAACTCGTGGTACCTAATTAAGGTTGGTGTAGTATGTTTGCAATTTATAAATAATTATTTATTGTAAAATATACATGACACAAGCTTGACGTTTTTTTTATCATTTTTTTTTAGTTTAGTAAAATTAGTATTTATAAATAAATAAATAAAAGCTATTTGCTGTTTCTTCACTATTATGCGAGTTAAGTATAGATATAGATAGATAGATAGATATCACTTTATTATACACCAAAAGAAAAAATAAATAATTTTACATTAAAATGAGTACAATATTAAATATATTGTACTCATTTTAATGTAACCCAATCTTGTTAATACATTTACGTAGTATTAATTATATATTTATACTCAGAAAGTTAAACGTCGTGTCGTACAGCGAAGTAAAACGGCGGGCGGACTAGAGAGACAAATAGAAGAAAATCATACTCCACCGCCAAGAACATAGCTTACTTATTAATTTAAAGGTAATATTAACATTGGAATCAATCCAAGGCAATGTTAAATCAAATTCTCTAAGCTATTATTTCGGATGCTAATAATTTAATGATAAATAGATGGCAGATTTGTTTACGACGAGGTGGGCAGAGTCATTATGATTATCAACGGAGACAATGCAAGACAACAAACATTCATGCATTTGGCTGAGTCACATGAACGAGGAAATGAGAAATAGCATACGAGTACCATTTTCTTAATACAGTTGTGCACATCAACCTAGGTGTATAACACGGTCTCTATGAAATTTAAATATTTTTTTGGATCAAAATCTTATAACAAAGTATACAAAACATACAATACAAAAACCCTTTATTGTACAAAAAAAATATTATTTAAAAACTACGCCAAAATGCGACCTTATCACTAAGCTATTTCTGCCAGACAACCTCGCTATATAGTCCAGTCAACGAACTGCTCTCACAGGGGGGTAGAGTGCTTAAGCCACCTATGCGATTCCTACGTTGAAAGTTAAAGTTGCAGATTATTTTATAAACTTTTATCAAATCTTAACAATTTTCGCTACGATGCATGGTTTTGGGATATAAGAGAAAAACCCAAAATTTGAGAACTTTCCCCCACCCCTCACTCTGGCTCACCTCCTCGATGTGGGGATTAAGTATGTTTACGCCTTAAAAAAGTTTCTGTAGAAATCGCTTAGGTTTCCCGCTCACGCACTCTACAACTACTTCGTTGACCGGATCCGACTATTATAAATGCTAAAGTGAGTTTGTATATTTGTTTGTTTTTTACTACTTCACGCTTCAACCACTAAACCTATTTAGATGAAATTTGATATAGATATAGTTTGATACCCAGGGAAGGTATAGGATAGTTTTTATCCCGAAATTTTCACGGGGTGCGAAGCCTACGGGCACAGCTAGTATAGAATAAACGGCCAAGTGTCTATATAGTGCCGCAAGACCCTAGAACCGCGGACGGACAGACAGACAGACACATATTTTTTTTCCTTATTTAATATTTCGGGACCAAATATATATGAACTTTAACCTATGATGTACCTCATGTTTACCTATATTTATTAAAATTTTACTATATTAATTTCGTTTTCTATCATATTTAAATTGTGATCTGATTGTACTCAATCTAAATCA
This sequence comes from Acrobasis consociella, assembly GCA_963555685.1. Taxonomy (NCBI): domain Eukaryota; kingdom Metazoa; phylum Arthropoda; class Insecta; order Lepidoptera; family Pyralidae; genus Acrobasis; species Acrobasis consociella. Next base: position 13,449,384 of record OY743115.1, read on the forward strand.
AAATAGAATATTTTGAAGTAAGCGACAACAGGATAATTTTCACAATTCAATTAACAATAAGTGCACTAAAATCACTAAATTACTATAGACATCACATTTGACATTGGTCCAAACCTACCCGCCGGTTTCGTAAGGGGTCAGGGGAGCCCACTTAGTACAATTTACGATTTAAAATGACTTCGCAGCCCGCTTTCCGTCTCCCAGCAAATTAGGAGAGTAATATCGTGCAAATGTTTCTCTTTATTGAAAATGCTAGGGAATTTCATAAGGGATATAAATAGATTTAAATTTAATGTCTTTTATGCTAGACTAATACGTCTTTTGAATATAAAGCTCTTGGAAATTTCGTGAAATAATTATTTGCCAGCCAAATTCAAGAACCCCCGACGTCACCATCTAGCGATGAGTGGCGGAACTACATATTCCAACCGATATTAAGAGCAATTAAATTGCATCAATGTAAAAAACCGCATTGAAATCGGTCTATCCGTTCGAAAACTACGATGTCACAGACATTCACGTCAAACTATATACCATCCCTCTTTTTTTTCGGGAGCAAAAATAGTTGCGTGGAAGATCAAAAGAATAACTTTTCATCCAAGTATAGGTACACCTTAAATTTTGTCTAGATATATGAAGATGCAGCTGCAACGTGTACTTTACTGTAGTTTTATTTAAATAAGAAAGCTATGTAAAATATTTTAATTTTTAATAAACTTAAATACAAAACTTTACTGATAATATCGTATCCATGCAACGTGGTGCCAAGAACACTTCCGCACATTATTGCGTTGCACGAAAAAGCAGCCAGCCCTCTTGTTACCAACGGCATAGATACCATTGCATTTTCACGCCTTTATCTCTGATGGGGTAAACAGGTCCCAGGGCCGGAAGACCCAAAAGCCTCGCTTAGCTGGAATAGGTGTCGAGATGGAAAAATTAGCCAAATGCGTGTCGGGCCACGCGCAGTCTAGGGTTACGTAATTGCAAATGCAGACTTTGAGATAACGCCACTAAAAATGTCTAAAGACAATTTTTCTATTGGATTTGTATGAAATTTCCTTTTCCGAGTACTTTTCATAAATTAGTCGCCTAAACTTTATAATGTGTAAACCCTAGTTAGCTCTGATAGCTTTCCTTTAAATTTCGTTATATTTACTACAGCTGTGAATTGTTTTTACGTGTTCAATATAACCGTTTAGCAGACAGAGGGGGTCAGGGGGGACACTTGTCTCTAACAAAAATTTGCACTATAACACCAAATATTTCAAAAACGGATCCCTAAATCAAAAAATGATGTTTAAAATTTTGCAATATTTTTAAAAGACCTATTCGACGATACCACACGACGGGATTGTCTTGAAAAATTACTCCCGCTTCAATTGTACGAAAGCAAAATCCAAAAGAAAATTCTTTCAAGATTTTACCGTCCGTGAAAAGATCCGCGAGCCCAGATCCTCTTCCCCGTTTGGTGACTAATCATCAGATCGGTTATATTTATTTGACATTTCCTCTTAACCTTTGCCGTCTTTTCTTCTCACTATTTCATTTAAGCACCACAAATCAATAACTAAAATGCAGACAAAATCGACCAATTAATTTAACATCCCTATTCATTATGCATAGTGCAATCACCAATAAGCGACCAATCAAAGGCGGAACGGTTTTGCTTATAAATATTAATAGGGGCACTAAAATGTCAATAAGTGCGGCCATCATCATTAGGGGAAGGAATCAGTCATTAAGGGAAAAACGTTGCGAAATCAAACTGGAACTTGTACTGACGAGCGAGAAAGTTCTCCTAATTGCCAGTCCTTTGAGCTACTTAAACACCAAATAAAATGCTAAACATTTGCGGGAAATAGAACTGTTTGAATGTTGTTTTTGAGCTGTTTCACTTTTAAGGTTTGCGGGAACTGTGCCGGAGGCAAATTAATGTACAGATTCATTTCTACAGACATTCTCTGTGTTATTTTATTACTTTAGCAAGTATATCTATTTCAGACTCTATTACCATCATCATCTCAGTTCTTCTTCTACCTACTTCGTCTACGCCTCCAATATCGGGCCATTGGTGCTCTTAAACTTAACTACAATGAAATTGTAAGACAACATGGCAAGTGAAGTTAAAATACTTGTAGAAAAAAAAAATCTAAATCTTATAAAAAGTGAGTAGTGTATAAAAAACGACGGGTTGCACTCTGGGAGTGCCGGCAGAAGTGAAAACTTGAATATTAACGTTGTGCATTTTTGATATACGAAACAGCAGGCGCAGGCATACATTTTCGCCGCGCCGTAGAAAGAGAGGGTGATACTCCCTCTCCTACGCCGCACTATGGGATGAAACGGTGCATTCCATCTCAAAAATGGTTTAAACGAAATGCGTGATACTGAAACCATTTCGATTGTTTTATATTCTTAAATGTTAGAGCTATTTGATGTACAAGTAAAAAATAATAATAGTTAGTAGTAGATATATTTAAAATTACATCCAAACTTTTATCTTCGAAAAATTATTACTCGTTATGAAAGTTCAACTTCAGATATCTACTAAATTCTCAAAGGAAATATATAAGTATTATACATTTTCGGATTGCCCAAGACATCTAGTTTATAAATCCGTTTTGAGTTTATTTAAAATAATTTTTAATATTTTCTTTTTACATTTTATTAAAAATATCCTTATTTTTGATTTTCAATTAGAGGTTTCCTTGTTGCCGAAAGCTGCCGATGTCGAGTTATTGACATTTTTAGATACCTTAACCATTCAGTAATACAGGGAAATAAAAAAAACCTGCGTCATTATTGCGCCATTTCAAGCTAAAACCAAAAGTGTCAACTGAAGGAAAAAAGTAACTAGTGAGTCATATTATTATTTATTAAAATCTTTTTTGGCCATAACGGTACAAATGGTGAACTTAATGCTAATGCATTCTCTACCAGTCAACCTGTTGGAAAACATAAATTTTTTATCTAATTACGATAGGTGCTTAAAGAAGTGTCATGTTATCTGCGGCCTAATTCCTGACGATTTTGGATACAAAATAATAACCGGCCAAGTGCGAGTCGGACTCGCGCACGCAGGGTTCCTTACCATTATCTATAAAAACGGCAAAAAAATTATGTTTGTTGTATAGGAGACCCATTAAATATTTTTTTTTTTGTTTTTAGTATTTGTTGTTATAGTGGCAACAGGAATACATCATCTGTGAAAATGTCTATGATTGACGGTAAAATTGCTCAAGTGTTAACGCAGACACCATCACGTACTTCATGCACTATTTGTGGAGCAACTCCGAAACCGATGAACGATCTAACAAAAGTGACTGCAAGAGTTGGGAATGAAGATGCGTTCAAATACGATCTCTCCACCTTACATGCATGGATAAGATGTATGGAAATGATATTGCATGTTTCTTATAATCTAGGTTTTGAAAAGTGGTCTTCATTGACTGCAGAAAATAAGAATGAGTGAGTATGTCAAAGTTCCAATCTCGTTTCCGGAGTTTTCTCGGTTTACACATTGTCAAACCTCGTCAAGGTTCGGTAAACAGCAATTACGGAAACACGGCAAGAAGATTCTTCCAAAATTATCAATGTTCTGCAGAAATTACGGGTGTTGATGAAGATTTAATCAAGAGATTATATATAATTCTGTAAACCATGTCATCAGGATTTTCTATTAACGCATTGAAGTTTGGTGAATATGCGCTAGGAACTGCACAGTTATTTGTAATTAAATATAACTGGTACTACATGCCATCCTCAGTGCATAAAATTCTGATACATAGTTCCAAAATAATCGAGCATTTCGCAGTTTTACCGATAGGCCAATTGTCTGAAGATGCTCAAGAAGATGCTCAAGAAGCTCGTAATTTGGTTCCGGATGCATCTTGCTCGGAAGTTTTCCAGGTCAGCCACAATGAAAGGCGTTCTGCACACACTGTTTTATACTTCTGATCCCTATATACAATGTCCTTTTTAATTAACTACAAATATTTTAAGGGGTGGTTCAGTCCATCATTTTGAACAACTTTTCCCAATAAATGGGAATAGTTGTTAGGAATGATGGACTGAATCACCCCTTAAAATATTTGTACTTAATTAAAAAGGACATTGTATATAGATCGAGTAATGTAATATCAAAATAATTACTTGACGAAGCTGTAAAGAGCTTTTAATATTGACAAGTAATGAGAAGAATATTTTTTTTTGCTTTTTTAAAACATAATATGATATGAGTACGTAGTTATTACATTATTATTATTTTTAAAGTATGCAAGCTTTAATATTAAATATTTTAATATAAGTTTTCCGTGAACATTTTCATAATTTTATATTTGTAATTTTTTTACTAAATAAATATAGTTTTTGAATTGATGGTGTTTTAATAACATAATAGTATAAGTTTCCAGGAATACGTATAAACAAAAACAGACAAAAATGTCAAGAAACAAAAAAGTTACCGATTTTTGAGATGGATCGCACCGTTTCATCCCATAGTGCGCCGCGCCAGCTGTCTACTCTCCATCCGTCTTACGAATTTTCGATCAGGTCACGTGTCCTGACGCGAGCGTGTCCTGACGCGAGTTTAACATTTTTTACCCATTCCAAAAAAAGTGCACAACGCCGCTAAAGAAGTATTCACTTCAAAAATGAAAAAATAAAAAACGGGCGGATCGGGTCGTGCCTCAATTTTTTTGAACAAGTTTGTTTTTATCTGTATTTGCTTCGATTTCTAATGCATTCCTCCTAAAAACTTAGAAAAAGTGAGTAGTGTGTAAAAATGAAAAAAAAACGGGCGGAAGTACGATTAGGTCATGCCTCAATTTTTGTGAACAGGTTTGTTTTGAACTGGATTTGCTTCGATTTCTGATGCATTCATCTTATTCAAGTTTGGGCGCGCCATGGCTATTAGCAAAACTTCAACGTTTCATAGATTCCAAAGTTCACAAAAGATTTTAAAATTTATTATATTAATAGATTTACTATTTAATGCACTTTACATACAACGATACCTCATTAATAACTGTAGAACAATATTTAACGAAGTTTGGTGCTCGGGACGCGGGCGACTGAAAGAGACGCGGTCGCGCGTACTCGCATATTTGGTGTCGGTTTTCATAAGCGCGATTCGGCCAACTGAGTGTGAAAGACAGGGTCTGACAAAAAGCAATATTTGCTATGAACAGAATAGGTAATAGTCTTCATTCAATGCGCTCAACCTACTCAGACATGCTATGTATGCATTTAAATATTCAAAGTAATGTCTATAACTCTACCTAGAAACTGGTTCTTATGTTTTATTTTTGGAAGATTTTGGTTAGAATTACGCTTCTAAATACAAAATTTTATGTAAATTCATCTTGTCAACGACACTCGTTAACATACTAGAATGTTTGTCACATAGTTCAAAGTGTTGGATAAGTTTAGAACTGTCAGCGACACCTCAAGTGGTTACTGGTGCGTTTGACACCAGTGCGCCGGCGCCGATGGCAAGGTCAGAGATAGGTTTCACGTCACACTCCGCGACTTGCAAATATTTCCTAAGGTAACACTATATCCCGCATGCTATCTGTAGGAAACTATCGGCTAAGAATTGAGAGACTGTTTCATATGAACGACGATAAGTTTATTGTCATAAAGGTTGTGCTTGGTGCCGGCTGCCAGCACCGAGGTTGGAAACGTTCCGTCTGTAACACGATAAGTAATAACCTGCATTCTGAAAAAGAAGTAGGTTTTTCAGACTCTAGAAGTTATACAAATCTTAATAAGATGTTCTTCCATGCTGGTCTGCGAGAAAAGAAAAAACTTAGAATGTACCAGCTGCTTCTTTTCCCACGCAGATCGTAAAAGCCGATCGAGGAAATGGGCGAGATTTGAATCATGGTAATAGGCGATGCGGCTAGCAATCCATCACTATTTTGATTCCTTTTCCATCTTAATGCCCACCATCACGCTAAGCGTGGCCTTTGAGTCTTACGGCCCTGGGCTCTGTCTGCCCCGTCAGGGATATAGACGTGAAAATGTATGTATCTGTATAATAAGATGTCATTAAGTAAAATTGTCAAATATATCCAGATTATCAGTGCGTTTTGTGACTGGTGCGCCCGCGCTGATGGCAAGGTCGGAGACAGGTTTCTCGTCACACTTCGCGACTTGCAGTTTCATCACGATTCATAATGCCTTGCACTTCAAAGGAAGTAGGCTTCTTAGAATCGAGATATTACAAACTGTTCTTCGTTTAGTTATTTTCCTCTTATAGCGTTTAATTTATGCATATTTATGTTATTCGATGAGACTGTGCCGTTGTTTTTCTTTAAAAACTTACAAACAATACACCTGTTTATATTTATCAAGACATTTAAGAGGAAGTCATACTATATAGTAATAATCAAATTATACGTAGAACACCGAAGTGTTCAAAAGAAAATTACTTATCAATTATATTTAAAATGTTTGCAGAAGTCAAGGCAGGCTATTCTGTTATGAACTGATGACACCCTTATTAGGGGCTGTAGGGCAACTGTTTTAATACTTTTTGTAAGAAGCCAGACCAATCAGACGGGTCAAACATACTGCTAGACGCACATTCTGTAAAACCCATATCTAGAAAGATGTTTGGCAAATCGGTCTGGCTGTTTACAGAAAGTATTTTAAATAGTAATAATAATATATATAAACCGGCCAAGTATCTACACACAAGAAGAGTCACTTTCAAAACCAGACAATTTTCGCAAATTAGACGTATAATAAGTTTACTAAAAGATGCCGTAATAGGTGCCATTAAACTGTGCTGGTGCAGTTTAGCCTAGTTGAGTTGAAAGGTGAGAACGAGCAAATACGGAGAATTACGACATGTCGCGTGTCGCCATTACTTACTTGAAGATCTGCAGAGAAGCATTGCGTATGTTTATCCACTCTAAAGTAACGAAAATCAAGTAATAAATTATAAATTTACTCACATAACAGTAAATTATAAATGCAGATTGTTTATGAATATGGCAGTTAAAATATAGAGAATGCAGATGAAAAACCTCTCCGTTAGGGCGGTACTAACGAACCTGCCATACAGATTTAGTCTTTCCTTATTTCCTCCTAAATCAACTTGCCGTGTGGTATCCAGCAGAGTGGAATGAGACCACTCCGAGTCTTACCGTGGATGTCGTAGAAGGCGACTTAGGAATAACAAGCTAAACAAAGCTTATAAACAACAATGAGGCCTCTCCAACCCGTCTGGCCAGCGTGGAGAGTGTAGGCCAAATTCTCTTGCTGCTCTGGCCAAGTATGGCTCTGGTAGTATAGAGAGAGTCGTGTTCCTGCAGTGGAAACTAAAAGAACCTGATTATGATGATGATGAAATCAACACAGGTAGATGAAAAGGAACTTGGTTCTACTTATCTATTGACACTGATAAGATCCTCGATTTAAATATAGATAGATATCTATTTACACCATGATTAAATGCTAGGGAGGTCGGACAACTCAGGGATCACTTTTAATGAGACGCAGCAGACAAAAAAATATTATCATATCACTTACAAAGTTACTTGTTATTAAAGTAGATACCTAAGTATTCAAAACACGCGCGATTTAGTCAACGTTGAGGTTAACGCAACTATAACAATAAACAATTTAATTTGTTCCTTTTTTAGTGCACATCAATGATGGCACAATATGTATGTTACATCATTCAGTTGCTGTTGTGACAAAACAACTTACAAGGTTATAAGCCTTGAATAAATGGGCATCAACATGAAATTAATGTATTTTTATACTTACATAAGATCCTTATTATGAAGTCAATATAACGAAAGTCAACAAATTCTTGATCATGTTTTTATACCTTAGTCCTTTATGTTTTTTTAAGGAAATGATTAGCCAGTAATAGTAATGTACATGAAATAGGGAGACGCGCTTAAAAATTGCTATAAATAAATAATAATGATAGCAAACAAAAGCGTTAAATTGTATAGACATCTAAGATATTGCGGAGAACCTCAGATCACACACCTATTTTATTAGGCTGTTCTGTGGTAGGTTTCCGTATTCTGGACTTTTCTTTTTTCCGTTCACAGTCAAGTGCATCCATTCTCACTTTAAATCGATGTCAGTCAGTTGATCCGTACTCGAAATTCTTCGAAACCACTAAGCCAAGTTTGATGCAGTTTTCACGTAATTATAGAGCACTGATCTGATATATTTAAGTGTGTAAATACAAACCCGCGCAAAGCAAAACAGGTCACTAGCAATCTACTATTTTGGCATATTTTTTACCTATACGATAATTACTGATTTACTGAAGTAGTTTACGAGTTGTTAGCTAGTCGCCTTAGAAGTCAGAACTGAACATTTTTTAACATAACGGTAAACTGAAGTCAGTTAAAACCATACGTGCTTAATTAATTCTGATTGGGTAATTACTCTTATGTACTCTAGCTTGAATCATATAAACATAGAGTCTAAAATGTTGTTTTTAATTCTTTCAATAGAAGTACATTATGCAATTAGAAAACTTAAATAACAAACAAAAAGTTATCAATGAATGTTCAGACAAAACATTTACCTGTACATCAACACCAAACAATACTGCATATACCTCATTCCAAAGAATCACAAACACTTCACATGCACAATAAGCACATCTCTCGTAAACACTTCAATATTTGTATTTTGCAATTTCTAACAAAAACTACAAACGTAGAATTAAAATCAAAACAGCACAGGATGTAACCGGGAACGCAAGAGAAGATGAAAGATTAGAAACTATAAAATAAGATAGATACGGCACTATCGGTGTAAAGTGAGCCGCGACCGGCTCCGTGAATGTTTTGAGCGGTTTGAAGAAAGATCTTGCGCCCACGCACGCCGTTCTGCTATTACGAGACACTGGCAACGCCGGCCCTGCTGACAAGGTTACCTGGAATAACAACTGTGCCCTATTTTTTTAATCCTTGTCAAACCAAACAATGCTGTTATAAATAATACAATATATACTTACTTATTGCATCTCTACATATAGATGATAGACAGGCAGAAAATGGATTCAAACAGTGACATGATTTGGGCAGCCATAAAAATAAAAATAAATAAAATAAAAAGTATGTATTCTCAGACAATTCATAAAAGTCCATAGAAACGTACAAATAAATTTTATATGTAAAAGAAAGTAGAAAATAAGTTACAATAAAAGAACTTGTCATATATTATAACATATATTATATACAATAATATACAACGTGAAAGGGACATAAGGGACATACCCGTAATAAATCAAACCACGGGCTATATTATATCAGTTTATTACAAAGAAATTAAAATAACAATTAAAGAACCAAAAAAATCGACATTCCCATATAGACGACTTTTTTTAGTTTTTTGACTGTTACTGTAATTTCAGTGTACTATAGTGATCTAGTCCCTCTACTATATCCCGTGGTTTGATTTATTACGGGTATGTCCCTTCCACATTGTATAAACTAAGTATGTGGTGTTATGAACGAAAACTATCGAAATACGAATAGAGTAGGTATTTTGTTATGTCAATAACAAGCTAGGTAACCGGTTTTATTATATTATTAAATTCTGTGTGTTGGCTCTACATAAAAAGAAATACCATTTTGCAAATTATATTACCTCCATTGTTACTAGTTTTATGTTCTTGAAATGTTTTTATCATTGTTTTTGTTATTAAGTTAAGATTGATCGTGTGCATTGCTTTTGAACTTTATTCTAGGATAAAATTTGCCTGAAATGTTGAATGACACTTCCTTTCAATATGATAACATTAAAACATCCTACTTAACTTATTTTTGTATTTATCATACTCCAGAAACGTACTTTACATACTCTATTACATCATAGAAACATGTGGATACGATTTATCAAAAATTTAAGAATCAATTTCATTTGCGTTACCTTCACAAACGTAGTCAAAAAGTTGTGAATCAAACAAGCTTCACAAAAACTCTTGTAAAAACAGCCATTGAGGTTGTTTCATCAAAAATATTTGGCATGGCATAACGGCTCTTTGAAGCTGCAATAGATCCGAAGATCGTAAACTTCCAGTGATCGTTAAACAATTTCTGAAAGGTGCCAATGTACACATGTTTTGCGTACGTATTCCATTCGGAAGGATTTTTCCACTCATATGAATTAAGTAAGTATGTATATTTATACAATTGTTGTTATCCATATTACACATTTAAAGTTAGATACACACAACGTTATAATGAAAATCGTACTGCAAGAGTCTTATATCAGAGAATCAGATAAGTTATCAAAAAAAAAACAATCCGATTGAGACATCCGAGCTTAGATTCCTGGGTTGACATGAGAAATGCACATGCACTCACGAATGGAAAATAGCTATTTGAAACCTTGATAAATAGAGAGAGAGAAATTTTGAAAACTATGTATGAATTCAAGGCGGTTTGCCACATGTTGTTAACATTTCTGAGAAATAGCATAACATAACGAAGAAAATAGCATTTTCACAGTAAATAAACATAACCAGACAAAATGCGTTTTGCACTTTGCCTGTTTCGTAGATTCAGTTTGATTGATGTGGTATTGTATTCTAATATGTTGTTCAGTCAATATACCAAAGCATAATAAAATGTAGAGACTTTCTATCGTACTCACTCAAAACAGTCATGTTATTTACGATTTCTAGTAACATGTACCAGAATGTAGTAGACATTGAAATAAAGAAAAAAGAGGATGTTTAAATCCTTTTTCTGACCTTTTGTTCTGGAACTTAAGTTTGGTTGTATTCTTTTCATTCTCATTCAACAACTCTGTCCATATGATAAGTTAGCTCGATCTATGTACTTTGTCAAAAGCTATTTATACATTTATCTATTCATTTATAAAAAAAGGTGTAACTATCACTCAAAACAGTGACTACAACTATCTTTTTTTAGATAATGCATATTCTCAGATTTTTTTAAAAATATATCTAAAATCATTCAATTTTAGACACATAGAATATTCACGAACGTATGAATTATTAAATTACTTTCCACTTTTGAAATGTCCTGAGGTCATACGTATTGGTAATGATTACGCCATCGGGTCAGGTCGTCCCCGGTCCCCGGTCGCCGGACCGTTAGCAAACTATTGTTATCATTTATGCGGTCAATACTCTTGCTCTTGGACCCTTCCTCACGCATCCTGTCTCTTCCTATATAATTATTTATATAAAATGCCCTTCCTGATCCTGACACATCCTGTCTCTTCCTATAATTATTAAAAATGTCTATCACGAAGAAAATATAACCATCATTTAGTCGCGGTTTATTTACGTTGAAGGAACAATCTGTCTCTGCTCTGTTCTACTTTATATTGTGTATATAATATTATATGTACTTAATTGTATATTTAAGTATGTTTATTACATTGACCACCCCGAAGTACCTAATTTCCTTTCATTTTATTCTATATAGCGAGGTTGCCTGGAAGAAATTGCTTAGCGATGGCCGCCTTTTGCAAATTTTCTAGTTTTCAAGATAATTATGTCCTGTAATTATTTATTTTGTGCAATATTGTATTGTTTTACGACAATACGACAATGTTGTGAAAAATTAAACAAATATGACTTCTGATATTTGCGCCGACTACGGTTAATCCCGAATCCCGACCAGTCTGTTATAGTTTACCTTTACCATCAAAATCGCTTTGCTATTGAGTTACTTGACAGATATAACTTTAGGGATCTCAATTCTTGATGAGAAATGAATAAGTACGTTTAATTTTTAACTTTGTTTCGTAGTTGACCTGCGATGACCACGTGTTTTAGTGATGTCACCGATAGCCACGATTGTGTCGTAAGTCGTAACCGCGGGTCGCAGTAACAAACGGACATTATTGGGACGGCCCGCGAAAGTTGTGAGGCCGGTTCGCACTGTTGCGGACGATTGCTGATGAACAGGGCTGTCTACCGCTTACTTTTGTAATAAAAATATAAAATAAAAACTTGCTTGCTCTTATAAGTGACTGAAACTAAGAGGCACTGAAAAATTGTATTATTAAGATAATTTTTCTAATACAAATAAAGACATAATACAAGCTAAAAGACATTTCAAAAAATCATAGGTACTCGTAAGTACTAAGGAAAATTTATTAGATAGAAAAGTTTTGAATAAAATAAATAGATATATAGGGACAAATCACACAGATTGAGCTAGTAGTTAAGGGATACAAACCGAACATTTATGATAAATGATAAATTTAGATTAACACCCAAGACCCAGGACAGGACAATTTGAAAAAGGCCAACTTGTCCAGGCCGGGGATCGAACCCGAAACCTCTGAACGGTGGATTAGCGTGGTTACCACTCCACGAAGGTCGACAAATCTAAAAATCTGTTGGTACGTGAGTTGTGTCTTTTCATGACTGGTGTTGAAAATATTTAGTTTAAATACCGACCCGTAGCTACTTCCAAGGCCATTTCTTTGTTTCCACTTATAGCAAATCATTCATTCTTGCTAAACTTGGGCTTTCGGTCCGTCACTAGCCTAGACTCGTATTTTTTGCTATTCTGTAATGTATAGTAATGAGATTGTGATTGAAAGATTTAAAGTCATTTTCTAAGTCTTATATAACAACTTTAAGCCTTATAAAGCTAGTATATTGCCAAATAATGTAGCCAAGCGTTATTTTATAGATAATAAAAAGCAAGTTAAATTAGTATCCACCCAAATTCCTTCGTGATAATTGCCTTGTATGAAACTAATTATGACAATTAATTATATTTTACGATGATTTTATGTAGGTAACTAGGTGCTTTGCTAGCACAATATTTCATGATTAGGCAGCATAAAATGTAGGTGATGCGGATGCGATAATAATCTTTACCACTCGGACTGCAGCTGTCGATGATAATCATATTTCTGTCCTTGAGTCACAAGAAGTTTACAAATATGAATAGGTAACTTTTTAAGTTTTGATCAAAATAACATACGCAATAAGGAAGTTTTCTGGGTCAAACATAAATTATTTGGTACTGTTAGTTAATAGAATAAAACGTCACAAAACAATGTCACTTGTCATTGATCATATATATTTTTAACGTGATTATAGATTTATTTTAGCGGAAAAACTGATATTAAGAGTGCTATTTGACTCCAAGAAACTATGACGTCATAAGTTTTTATTTCATACAAATCCCATAGAAAAAGTTGGTTTTGACATTTAGAAAAAAATATCTGATTTGAGTTTTTGGAAATTCCTTATTTAGCACGCACACCTACGCATTAAGGAAATAAACTAAACTAGAATCGATTACACACATACGTATCTACGATACAACTGGTGGTTAAAATTGACGACCACCGAGGCGTAGTGGTCACCATGCCTAGTCCGCCACCCAGAGGTCCCAAGTTCGATCCCCGGTCAGGGAAAGTTTGTAAATGGCCACTTCCAAAATGTCCTGGGTCTTGGATATTTATCTATACATGTATTTGTTACAAAATATAATATCGTTAAGTTAGTATCCCATAACACAAGTCTCGAACTTACTTTGGGGCTAGCTCAATCAGTGTGATTTGTCCCTATATATTTATTTATTTTATTATTTAAAATAAAACTTAACACACAGCCCTAGCACGGTCGACGCACTTCCAATAAGTCGATTGTCCGCAGACTGTGTCATTGGAGCTCAAACCAACCGCACCAAATCGGTAATTGCCATTACGCGGACGAAGAAATTCACTCACCTCTGCATTGTAGATGCCAACTTGCCAACAAACCTTTTTATGCTATTGAAAGCAGAGCGTTGCAAGTCAAGTGTGTTAGTGAGGCGAGTGAGTACGCGTTTGCAAGCAACATTGCAATAGTATTACTCGTATTGCGTTGTATTTTGAGATGCGCTGCTTGAGAGGTTTTCTTTCTTCAGATATCGTAGACAACAAACGTTGTTCAACCAAGAACGCTGAAGATCATAATTAAGTGCAGAAGAAGATATCAGGGATAATTTTGACGATTTAGCAGTAAGTTTACGACCGCTGCCTATCTTATGAGTGCAACATTTTCTAAATCTCATATCAATAATTTTATAGATTAGAAAGAACCACATTTATTTTACTGCGTAAAAAGACCACACTCGCTAAATACAACCGATAATACTACTATCAGATACCCTCACAAGAGCAAAAGAAATCAATTTTACAGTAAGAAAAGTTTTCATAAAAAACATGATAAGCCTTTATGACCTTGGCTCAAACATAGTCACACGAAAATTGTTTTTTTTTTCATATTTTACTGTATAAATTTGTAACTTACAAATCAACCAATCTTACTTTGAAAAGATGGTATCGTACTGCTCTACCATAGTTCGTATAGTAGGTACAAATACAATGCTTTTAAAATCACACAAAAATATTTCCTTCCTGGTCACATTTTACAATACGCTACATCCAGCTTGTACCTTCTAGATTGTGTAAAAGAAATGTTGGTACTTATGCTTTTATAACACATAAATTTAGTCCTAAGTATAATTGCATTAGCTGTACATAGCGCGACGAACTCCATCATACTGGCAAGCGAAGCATAGGACACCCACCCACAAGGTGGTCTGACGATCTAACCGAGGTCGCTGGAAGGCGCTGGATGCAGACCGCTTTAGATCGGTTATTTTGGAAATCCTTGGTAGGTGCCTACGGGACTCCAGCAGTGCACGTTACATGAAATGATGATGATTGCATTGCAAATCGTATGCGATAAAGGGACACTCACCAAAGATAAATTCACGGTGATCAGACCATTCTGTAAAATCAATTAAATTACCGGCGGATTCCTTCCGACCACCAGCTGAAGGTAATCTTTACCACTTTCCCTTTCGCAGTGACAAGAAAATGTACCATTTTCTTGGAAACGGAGTTTAACAACCATGAAATACTCTAAAACTGTTTACGTCTGTAATCTGAAGTTATGTAATGAACCACTATTACGGTCATAATGCCAATGGCGTATTTGATCTGTGGTCAAAAGGGTCACGGCCCGAGGAGGCACAGCGCAAGGGGCGACTAAATTACCTATTATACCGAGTTATCATCAATAGTGCACAAAGATCAATGTAAATGCTAGGACTTTACCAGCATTTAAATAAAAGCCGCCCAAAAATTAAGGTTTTTTTCTCATACATATCTACCGCTCGTACAAAAAGAGCAAAGCAAGCTTCTTCCATTTTTTTTCGGCAGTATATTCCTCTAGTGCCTGTCATTCTTCAGAAAGACAGGCACTAGTTTCAAAGTTTGTAAAATTATGGTTCCATCCTATATCTTAACTGACATCAACATGTGAGGTCATTTTCTACAACGTGGAAGGGATATACTCGTTATAAATCGAACCACAGGCTATACTAGACATGAATAGTATAATGATAATAAAATAACAGTCAAAAAACAGACATTCCCATACAAATTGCCCGGGCGGCTGCACACTTTAGTATGGAAATGTCTTTTTTTTAGTTTTGGACTGTTATTTTAATTTCATTATAGACACTTTAGTGGCCTAGTATAACTGCCTCCGTGGTGTAGTGGTTAGAGCGTTCGGCTCATACCCGGAGGTCGCGGGTTCGATTCCCGGCGGGGGCAACAACGACTGTGTTGTTGTCCTAGTTTGGTTAGGACATTGTAGGCTGATCACCTGATTGTCCGATAAGTAAAATGATCCGTGCTTCGGAGGGCACGTTAAGCCGTCGGTCCCGGTCACTGTCTTTGACATTGGTCGTTACCTAAAAACCATGTCATAGGCCTTTAAGGCGGTTTTACACGATAAGAAGAAGATGTCCCTTCCACGTTGTATATTACAACAAAGACGAAAGGCCAAACCTCAAATACGCCACTGCTTGACCTCAGCCAAGCTCATGGGGTATTATTGTTCAATATTTTGGAAATAGTCGCCAGTGTTACTCAATGGAAGGTTCAACGCAATGGTCACTTGGTCAGATCTTTAGACACGATTTAGTTAATCAATTAGTCTGTTCAGACCGCCTAGGTAGCCTTAGTCAACGCTCGGTTACGAAATTACAAAGTATATCGTTCGCTTGCAAATTTATTCAAATGAAGTTTATTTGCCAGGTAAATTAAAAATCCCCCGAGTTTCAGAATGCCATCTAGTGATGATGATGAATATAACCAACTCTTAAGAATTGCAAAAAAAATAACCCCCTGTCTTTCATGCGTCAACCCCCAAAAAATTTAAAACTTCTGAAGTGATTTTCGCAATACCGAACGATTTTATTGAGTTTTTTTTTTTGTACTACGAAGCAAATGCATCAAAATCAGTCCATCCGTTTGAAAGCTACAATGCCACAGACAGACATATAGACTTTAGTATCAAACATTAGTATCAAACTAAGAAAACCTCTCTTTTTTGTCAGGAGTTAAAAATATTTTTGAATAATTGTTGTATAATAAACTATTGATACCTAACTTCTTCTAGTTTTAATTGAGTTTCGCTATTTTTTATTATTCCCTTTGATAAATTAATTGTACCAAATAATTACCTCACAGATACGATCAAACCTATTATGCCTTTTTTTATGTTACATTCTACGTTCTTGGTATTTTAAATAAGTTTTCATCTCCTACTCTTTGTTTGTGTATGGGAAAAAGACGTAAAAGTGTATCAGTCTGTACTAGTATGAAATTGTTGCCCTTCGAATGAAAATAGGTATATACAGCTATGAAATTGACTAATTTAGCATTACATTGAGACGTTACTCAATACTTTCTAAATTACAGAGAGCAACTTTCTGGTCTTCATTTTATACGCAGTATACTTACCTACTTACTTAGTCGGTATAAGCCGATTCCCGATACATTGTTGAAGAGATCAATACTTCTATCTGAACTCTGGAAGTACTTATATTATTATTTTTTTCACATGAATACGTATAGGTAAATATAAAATATACTTAGTTTTTAGTTTGTTGAAAATACAAATGGGCATTGTTGCGGAAAAACACAGCTGTTCCAGATATTTCGTCACATTGCAGTTTTTGCTATTTCAGATTTGTTTCCATAGAAAAATTGCTTATATTGATGGATTAAACGTGCCCTTGCGTACGTTCCCAAAACCTAAAATTCATTGCACTGATCTCTATCAAAGCTTTGGGACGGCAAGAAAGCTGCAAGTCATACTGACATAAAGCTCAAACAACAATGTGACTGACATCCACAAAAGGCTGTTGCACACCGCGGCGCGGGTTACGGCATAAGGTCACACTAACCTATCGTCGCACCTTTAGAAATGTCGACGACACTAAAGTGGAATGTTATTCCAAATAAGTGAATGATATTTAAGTATTGTTGGTTGTACTAAGTACAGCCAAGTCTTGGCTAAACGTTTACATACAATGTTTGTAAAGTGCAATATTTATTCGATAAGTCGACTTCATTTCGTATTTTTACCCGACTACCAGAAAAAGGAGGAGGTTATCAATTCGTCACGATCTTTTTTTTAAAATGTAAGTTCACCGATGATTCGAAGACGCCTGGACCGATTAATGGAAATATAGATGGAAATATTTGTTTTTGTTTGAAAGGGTTTAGGTACTTGCGGTGGTGATGGTCCCATAGAAATTTTATCAAAATTAGTTGTTTAGTTTGGAGGTGAGGTCAGTTTTAAAAAAATATTCTAATTTAGAATATTCCGTATCGTAGGCAGAACTTTGATATTATAGGTATAATCCTACCCTATCATTTAACATTAAGTTAGTGACAGTAAGGGGTGTAGCCGTGTGGTGACGAAAGAGTAGAATACAAAAGTTTTTCTTTACTAGGGTGTCACAAGAGGCGACTAAGCGTTGAGCTACATACTGCGAGAGCAGGCGACGGAACGCTCTAGCACCGGCCCTGCTGAAGCGTTCCATCACCTTCTCTCGCTCCAACAAATGACGGTGCTGAGAGAGAAAGGGATAGCAGCATACAAAAGTGCTATGCCTTGCTGCTAGATATAGCCAACAATAAAAAGGCACAGGTTATAGAAATTGTGACTACGATCACCAAACCGCTCGCTGAGCGTGGTAAATATGGGCCCTTTAGTCAAACAGTGGATCTAATATGATAAAATAGGTACAGGCGGCATCAGAGATACCTGACCCTTCCTCCACCTACATCTTGAATTTTCTCATTAACTGAAAATAATATTAACATGAAAATTTGCATTCAGAGAGATTTTAATGAAGTCCTTTTGAATATACATTTTCATTATTATTTTCAGTTTAAGAGAAAATTCAAGATATAGATAGAAAAGAAGTCAGGTATCTCTTATGCTGACTGTACATTAAAAAATTTGCTATATGTAAACGTAGTTACTGTCAGCACATACCTACCCAAATTATAAATTCCCGGAAGTACGTATGTATGTACTCGTACAAATAGAGCCATACAGACAGTTTCATTCTTTACACTGTAATAAATTTAATAACCTATAGAAATTACTTACAAATTGTACTTAGAAAATATATTTTTGTTCTATTCAGAACGCAAACATGTAGCAAACAAAACTACGAGTATGTTTGCTCTGCTAGCATTGACGCAAACTGACTGAAGTTAAAAATAACTGCAAATATTTTTAGGGCAAGTTCAGTCATTGATACTGAACTTATATCGAAATTAGCACGCATAGTAACTAGGTCACATAATGTCTAATTTTAATAACATTTTTGGTAATTTGCTATGAGAAAATTGTTCAAAGTGATGGACTACCCCGTTAGGTATTTATAGTTAATTATCTGTGTTGCGAAGAAAGATTAAATTGTTATACAAGTATAGGTTTTTAAGCATTCATGATATTTTAAAGACATTAACACTTTATGTACCTGGCAATAAAAATGTAATTCCTTACGTAATTTATTATTTTAATTTGAAATTTAAAGTATATGTTCACAGGACACCCTCTATCCATTTGGTTGGTTCAGGTGCCCTTTAACGTAAACTTTACGAAAAAATGCGTAGTCATAGGGGTGACGACAGGGTCCGAAAAGTATCATTGTAATTAGTCCGTCTTTTAGATTATACAAAAATAATGGACCCGTATTTTTCACTTTACCAAAAAAGTAAAATTCACAAAGATACGGAGCGTCAAAGATCCGGAGTGGGCCTTGCGACGTCACACTTAATAAAAATCGTACCCATATAGTACCAGCCGTGACGTCATGCGAAATTTAAATGCGCTGTATCTTTGTCATTTTTGTTTTTTTCAAAGAAAAGAAAAAATACGTGTTCAATGTTTTTTAATAATCTAACCCATGGACCAAAAATATTTTTCCATTCGTCTTGCCTATTGTTAAAATGGAAATTATTTATAAAAGTATATTTTATTACAAAAAAAAACTCATCGTAAATAATAATAATGATATTCAGGTACCTCTCCCTCGGTCGTTAATAAGTACATACAAATAAAAGAGTCCACTTGTAGGACCTGCATCAACTTGTTGTAAACTTTTTAATTTGAATTAAAGAACAGTGACAAAGGTAGGTATTGCCTCATAATAAATACTAGGTATTGCAAAAAATAAAATAAAATTATCGACTGCCGATTGTAGCAGCTCGTACCTCTTGATCGACTTGCATCTGCGCGGGACGAGAACATACCAATACAGCTGCAAATAAATTACAAACAAAGTATAATATCTTGACGGTAGCCACTTTATCAGTTTTCCAATAAAAAGTGCGACTAATTGCTCGATTACGAACCAAATTTCACGGCAATCTACTTCTAATCAGCATTTTCGAACGAATAAGCCTCGCTTTTCGCACTGAGACTGTATAATTTTTTTACACTTTGACTACGCTCGTAGAGAATTCAATGCCATTTGTCGTCATATTTTGCATTCGTTAGGTAATGTATCACCATTAAACTCCCATGCTGGCCTGAAAGAAAATAAAACCGTACAATGTACTTTACCACTCGATTCGCTTCCCGTGCTGTTCGAGGAAATAGGCGAGAATTTGAATTATGTGAACAGGCGATGCGGCTAGCATCAAATCACTATTTTGATTTCCTCTTTTCACCTTCGCATCGACTACATGCTAAAAGTGGCCTTTGAGTGATACGACCCTAGGTCCTGTCGAAACCGTTAGGAATAAAGGTGTACCGAGTCTTGAAATATACTTGAACATTTGCTAAAGTAGTTATGAAAAAATATTTTTCATACTTATTGTACAAAAAAATATATTTGCCTTTAATACAAATTAACAATAGGTAAACTTGTACTATGGAAAGTCAACTTATTTTACTATTTGCGACACGTTTGCGGAAGTTTTCAGTATCTGAATCAGGACTTTTCCCTAGTTTTATAGATAAGGCACCAGACTGTGGTGTTACCATACCACTGAAACAGATCAATTTCCAACAGATCTTTAATAATAGAATTCTTTAATAATAGATCTTTAATAATATATCTTTAATAATAGAATTATTGAAGATCTATTGGTAATTGATCGGTAAATACAAGGAACGGCGACAGTGCGGTGATAATCTAATTATCCCAGAATAGTAACACATTTTATGGCTTCTTTGATGTAGGTAACATTGAATGTTTACAAGGTTTTTAAAACAATCTATCCTGTCCTTGACGGGATATAGAATATATAGATTTATATCGAGACAAAGAGTTTTGTCGTATTTTTGTACCCATTTTTTTCCCACATTAAACATAAGTTTTTAACTTTTTCTCACCCTATTCTACCCAAGATCACTTTAACTACTATTACAAAAAAGGTAGGTATATCGGTAGTCATATATAAGTATTTTATCTAAAATTTTATTCCCAACGGTCAAACGTAACACAAATGTGTCCATGATATCCAAACAAAAATGTACATAGTGATGATATGTTTGAGACACGCAAAGTCGCATAGATGGAAAATAAAAAAAAAGGTATTTATAGTAAATACTTTTATAATACTTATATCCATACTTATATATAAAGCTGAAAAGTTTGTTTGTTTGTTTGTTTGTTTGAACGCGCTAATCTCATGAACCACTGGTCCGATTTGAAAAATTCTTTCGGTATTAGATAGGTCGTTTATCGAGGAAGGCTATAGGCTATATTGCATCACGCCTGCGACTTCACTCGAGTAGTTAACGCGGGTGAAGCCGCGCGCTGCCTCTAGATCTATATACCTACTTACCTACAAAAAAGCGTAGAAAACAACTAAGAACATAGGTAAATAATATGTTGTCGCGTTTGGTTTTCGAGGCCTATAATAAATCAAACAAAATCTTAATCGACTTTTTATATATACTTACTTCTTACTATTATTATTTAGCACTTTTCTGTATAAGGTCTAAGGTTTCAATTTCAGCCAGGATCCACTAAAAAACTCATTATCTTATGTGCAATATGAATTACCAAATGGCGTATTATAAATAACAGTCAGAAGATCGGCCTGACATAACGACAGTTTCGAAACATAATACAATAATATACTTTAATAGTTTAGGTACCTAACTATAAGGAAGCAAAATAAAAGACAGATATTTTCCTGTCTTTGTCTCACAGGTATGCAATTAGACGCCAGACGTCTCTTTAAGCCCCTAGACGTCCGGCCCTAGCCCCATGGGATCTTTTGTGTCGCCCCTGTCCCTCTCCCTAAATTCATATACATCGAATAGTTATGTTGATATAATTTTATTGAACGGGTGGTTTTCTAAAACAGAAATATTTCTTTCAAAGCGCTAATAGGTTTTAGTTTACAAATAAATATGTACTTTTAAGTAAGTAAGTACGTTATATAAATTGTCTTCTAAGAATTGTGACGTCATTGTTTTAATTTTTATATATATACCCCGCAGAAAATGTTTGGTTGATTATTGTGACGCTTAGAAAAAGAAACTTATTTGACTAGTTTGGAATCCTCTTGATTGAAGAACGTAACATTCTTACCGTCACATTCTATAAAAATCTGCTGTTCAGTACAATACTTTACTTTATAAAAATCACTGCTGAAGTTGAGAGAATACTCACCCCTTATAAGTACATAAAAAAATAACAAACTTTGCTAAACCTGTTTTAGTTAAGATATGTTTTGTCTTGTTCTATGTCAAATATTGAAAAGAGAGACAAGGACAAAAAATATAATATAACCAAAAATATGTGACTGATTTAAGACAGAAGTTTTTTTTATAAATATTAGATGCTCGTTTATTTTTAATTTTAACTTTGTTTACCATCATATCCACAACCAACGTTTGCTAAACCTCTTTTAGTAAAAACATGTTTAGTCACTTCCCTCATTTCAATATTTGATAGTAATGAGCGAGATATAACATAGGTATTTTAAGTAAAATAGGTAAAGCCAACGTATTTTTTTAATTTTTATGAATATGAGGGTTATATTTCATTGCACGTGGATACGTACACACTTAAAACGATATCAAATGTAATTTCGCGAATTTCTTGAAAGATTTCCTCGGTTCATCCGCTCACCACCTGTTGAAGTGCCTATTACGTGTCGCTTATTTGTCCTCATAAAAAGATAAGAATCTTTTACAGCTTGGAACCATTACATCGACAGGACTGCTCTCAGCTTTTTATACCATTGGAAAAACTGTTACAATAAAAAAATAAGTTTATTCTTCAGTTAGGTCATTCTTTAGTTTAGTTAGAGTTAGAAAAATGACTTTAGGTTAGGGCGTGTAGAATTAGGTTAGGAGCTTGGCGCTTCATTATGATCTTGATAACTTATTACACAACTTATTACAAGCAATATGGAATGTCTTGGCATTACATACTTTAAATACATGAAAATGTCTTTGAAGAGATCTTATTTCTAAATATCTTCTTGTTCGATCGGTCTACTTCAAAAATAGAGCACCGATAATTTAAAGCTGAATTATCTAACTTAAAAAAAATCTAGGTCTATGACTTGTAGCGTCTGGTGAAAAATTTCAAACGATTAGCAAATTGTGTTCGTCCCGTTGGTCCATCCATTTATCGAGACTAAAATAGACCGGGTAATCCACAAACCATGCGACTATTTGCGACCAGCTGATGACGTCATTGTTACGACACACCCATCGTGACGATCTACATTGTAGATGTATCTAAAAATACATTATCGTTTTTGTCTCCACTGCAAGAGCATGACCCTCTCTGTACTACCAGAGCAATACTTGGCCAGAGCAGCGAGAAGACTGGCTTACACTCTCCTCGCTGGCCAGACGGGTTTGAGCGGTCTCATTGATGTTTATAAGCTTTGTTTAGCTTGTTGGTATTTCCTAAGTCGCCTTCTACGACATCCACGGGAAGACTTGAAGTGGCCCAATTCTACTCTGCCGGAAACCACACGACACCAATAAAAATACATAGAGAGGGTAAAAAAAAAGATTTTCATATTTGGAATAACAATAGATTGTGCTACAAGGAGTAAAGGTAATATTTTTTAGGCGAGGGCGCTACTTTGAATCTAGAGCGAAAAGAAGGATTCCTCAGTTGAATCGAGCGTAGCGAGTGATTCTAAGATGGTTACCCGAGTAAAGCGAGGAATTCATATTACTTAACTAGCTGTGCCCGTGGGCTTCGCTCCCCGTGGGAATTTCGGGATAAAAACTATATCCTTTGTCCTTCCCTGGGTATCAAACTATATCCATATCAAATTTCATCTAAATAGGTTCAGTGGTTGAAGCGTGAAGTAACAAACAAACAAACAAATATACAAACTCACTTTTGCATTTATAATATTAGTAGGATTTAGCTGTAAGTAACCATTTGACATAAAAATGTTTAACTTCATTCATCAGTTTAAATAAAGACGCCTGTGCCAGTTATGTATTGTTTTAAAATGAAACTCTTCTTTTTTTACTGGAATGCCAACATTATTTTTGATTGTACGTAGATTACACCCATGATTAGTTTTAAAATTGTTTTTAATCCCCAGAGATTGTCTTTTTCACTTTGCAGTCCCGAGAGACTCAGAACTAGGTAACTTTAGCACCAAATGTTTTGGATTGATGACATTGTTTTTCGATGAATGTACCAGCAGCTGATTCTGTTTCCGCGCAAATCGTAAAAGTTGATCAGGTCGAGAATTTAAATCAAATAAATAGAATGCGGCTACCAACCCTTCACTTTGATTCAGTTTTTCCATCTTCAAGCCCACGATCCCACAAAAAGTACCTTTGGGTCTTGCGGCCTCAGGCTCTGTTTAGGTACATCTTTTAGGATAATGACTTGATTTTATACAATATGGAAGAGACATACCCCTTTAAACAAACGGGCTATACTAGATCACTATAGCATAATAAACTTAAAATAAAATATAATAGTATAATAGCAGAAAAACAAAAAAAAATCGAAATCCGCATGAAAATTTCCCGGGCGGCTGCACACTTTAGTCTGGAAATGCCATTTTTTAAGCTGTTATTTTATTTCCATTATACTATAGTGATCTAGTATAGCCAGTGGTTCAATTAACAACGGGTAAGTTCCTTCCACGTTGTATATTGATGACAATATGCCACTTTTCACGACAGACTACATTATACTAACAAATCATTTGGTTGCAGACAGTCCTTCGATACGCGATGCGGACAGCATCATAAACAGCGATGACGCGTCGCTCCATATCCGTGGTTCTACGAATTCAATGACAACGTTCACAGCTGTCGAGTGGAATGAGTTAGTGCAGTAATCCTACTAATGTTACGAATATTATTACTCTAGTGGAGAACCACATAGATGGTTTCCTTTTGACGACAATCAAGACGTCTGTGCAGGTGCAGTGCATTCGACCTAAGTGCAGGTTTTTGGCCACACGATACCTGTAGCTCACAGTACGCTATAGTTAGGAGAGAGAAACGGTAGTGGTCTATTGGTTTAAGAACACTAATTATAGATTTTTTTTTCAAAAAATGTGCCTGTTTTTCTGCATGTTTAATATGTATACATACCCATGCCAAATTACAGCATTCTAGGACTTATGGTCTCTGAACAGACAAACAAACATGGCAAAACTATAAGGGTGCCTTGTTCACTACGGAACCCTAAAAAGAAAGAAACTACATTGATAGTCATTTGCAATTTGTCAACCACTACTAAAATAGTTCCGTCTTATTATAAAACGCTGACTAACTTTTTTACTAGGTTTAAACCCTTATAAGACCAAATCAAGTTGACATTTTCAGATGAGTCAATGACATAATATTACTAGATATCAACTAGATTTGGTCGGATATTGGTTTAAACCTAGTAACAAAGTTAGTCGGCGTTTTATAATAAGACGGATTAGGTTTACAATTTAGACCAATGTGAACTGCTTCAGACTCAATTCAATCGGCTGGAATCGGTGACAATCTCCCTCTTTATGCGCACCGGCGCCCGCGCAGCGTGACTGCGAATAATGGATTGCATACAAGTTATTAGTTAAATCATAACGTACACTTCCTTCATGCGGTATCCATCGTTGCATACACGTACAGGTATGACAAAGGCAGCTAATAAATTGATCAGATAAAATAGGAGACACTTTTTTTTCTATATCACACTGAAACTAAATAATAGATCTTGTTCAGTAGAAGGCGCGTAAGGCCTTGAACCTTGTTATTTGCGACATTGGATCCTCTTGTCAGTCACTAACACGTTCATAAGAAAACTGTTAACGAGTAAAGTTTCACCTTTAACCGATTTTTAAATGATCACATGAGTTAGAGTTGCAATCGATACATTTCGTACTATTATTTATAGTCCTATTTAGCGTCTAGATCTTTGCTGTAAGTATGATAAATGTCTATTCTGATAAGTAGCATTCATCGATCGACATTATGAATTCCATCTATATATTAATATATACGGATTGACAGATTGAGCTATCCCAAAGTGAATTCGAGACTTGTGTTATGGAATACTAACTCAACTATACTATACATTTTAGAACCAATACATACGTATATATAGATAAACATCCAAGATCCAGGTCAATCTGAAAAAGATTGTTCCATCTTGACCTGACGGGGGTCGAACCCTCCGGTGTGACAGAATCGCATGATTACCACTAGGCCACAGAGGTTGTCAAATGAATTATTTGACCTGTGTTTTTAATTTCATTTAGATTTAACCTTACGCAAATCTAGACTAAACTGATCCAGTTTAATTGTAAATATTTCGACGATTGTATATCTGGCATTTTTGCCGGAATTTTTTTGTGGTATAGGTATTTCAAGATTTCTACAAGCAACATGAAGCTTCCCGCAAGACATCGCATCGACTCAAATATCATGCAAATTATGGCAAGAATATACGTACTTATTGAAAACTAGTTTATTATAGTAGATACTCTTGTGCGTACTCTCAAAATAAAGTTGACCATGTACAAAAATATCAATTAATTCAGTGATATTATTAAATAATTATAATTTAGTGGCTACTACAACAAGACCTAACATGCATCTTTTATAGTATACTAGTCAAGTGATATCACCACTCAAAGTAAGGACTTCAGTCTGGGTGTTATTTTATACATTCACTGCTTTTTCATTCCGTTTGGAGAGGTATAGCAATATATTATGCAACGACAAACGAAATCAGTAGGGGTAATGTCGGTCATTCATCTCGTCTCGGCATATTGATTCCCCATAGCATTCTCTTTTACTAACACTCGGTTCACGGACACGAATGATCATATGTATGAAGGTTAAAGGCACTTCCACCGTAGCTACTTTCCTAGTAATAGCATTAAGATTTTAACCCGTCGACGATATGATTCTTTTGCTTTCTGTTATCCGCGTAGCTGCATGAAATGTATAAGCAAACGCATTTAACCATTTAAAAAAGTATTCAGTATGTTATTGCATATTATACAATTTGGAGGGAACATACCCGTAACAAATTAAACCACTGCCTATAGATCACTATAGTACAATGAAATAAAAATTACGGTCAAAACTAAAAAAAAATCGGCACTTCCACACAAAAGTTTCCGCGCAATTTGTATAGGAATGTCGATTTTTTGTTGTTTTTTGATTATTATTTTATTATCGTTATACTATAGTGATCCAGTATGACCCGTGGTACGTTATTACGGGTATGTCCCTTCCACGTTGTATAAGAGAAACATACCAGGCTCAGAAGCAGCACAGCTAAGAATGCAACCGATACCGCGCTAAGATGAGGAGGGATTTGCTAGTTTCTAATAATGTTTTAATTCAAATTTACATCTAAATAAAGTTTGGTAAAATTAGTTCTATTCAAAATATGCGTAAAATGCAGCGGCAAGTAAAATAAAATGTGCAGGTTTGTAAACAGTGGAAATAGTTACAAAATATATTGCAATTCGCGGTCTCCGTGATATCTACTTTATTGACACCGTTATTACCCCATTACAATAGTACCTATTTTATGAAATAGACCCCTTGTTATTGTATTAACAAAATTCCCATTTATATACTCCTTACGCAAGCCTCGCCGAGCACATTGTTAGTGAACCACAAGACAAAAAGGTTGAAGATAAAAAATTTCGCATCTTATTTCATGATCGCTATCGAGTTTCGACATGGTCGTGAGAAAATGAGTTAATAGGCACGCGTTCGAGAATTTGCTTTAATATGGTTATCTCGGAACGTGCGAAGTTAGCATTCTTGTTTATTGAGAGTAGATCAACATTGAAAATGTTCAACATCAGAGCTGTTAAAATTCTTAACTTTTACACCAGACAGGCTAAAATCTCATAACTTTAAAATTCAAATTAAGAATGTTTACAATTATACATACAAGGTAAAGATTTTACCGCTTCAAGTCGATGTCTTTTTTTTGATGTTTTTTTAGTTTACAATAGGCTTAAATTATTTGCTTTTATTTTATATTTGCTTATAAAATTAATAAGAATGTATTTATTTTGAATGACACGTCCATATTTACAAAGATTTTATGAATCATCCATCAAATTGTTACTAAAATTAAAAGTTAATAAATATTAATTGTATCTTCTCGCAAACTTTGATTTTTCTTTATTCCAAGTATGTATATATATATACCGATGAATACTTTTTCTAGCTGATACTGACTCATCGCGTATAATTAAACTTTTCAAGGTATTCACGAAAATAAAACTACCTACTTCCATTGGCACATATTACGTTATATCTGGAAACTGCAAGCTATGGATCCAAATTTAAAAAAGTTTCCTTGAAAATAAGCCTTCGCGGATATTTTTTCTAGTTAGTCACATGCTTTATATTTAGATTAATAATCAAAGAGTAACTACCAGCGGTCTAGAATGTGCAAGTATTCTCGTGGATGTCGTAGAAGGTGACTTAGAAAATACAAACTAAACGAAGCATTTAAAAATCAATCGGACCTCTCCAACACGTCTGGCCAGCGCAGCGTGAAGAGGGTTGGCCAAGTCCTCTGGCAGCTCTGGCCGAGTATGGCTCTAGTAGTACAGAGAGGGTCGCGCTCCTGCAGTGGAGACTAAGAAGACTTGATGATGATAATGACGCTTTAGATTAGGCGCTTTTGAGAAGAAAAGTGGAAAGAAATTCAATATTCTATAATGGATGTACTATGTTCATTTACACCTATATACACGTGACTTTTCTAGTAAGGTGTAGGGTGATTATTTGTACGTTTCTGAAGTGTTGCCTCTCCCATTTGCCTCTAAGATTTGGCTTCTATATAAGCATGTTTAATAGAATAATTAACGAACCCAACAGGGCTCTATTTCTCGTCATCATTTCAGCTTTTTTCCTCCTCTGCTGAGAATGAGCTTGTCTACCGGTGTGTGTGTGTGTGTGTTAAATGATATCCGAGACTTTTGCTTTGCCTTCAACCCATTTCACCGCTGCTCACTGAACGGTCGACGCTTTTTTTAGCCGTTCTGTGGTCACTGTTCAGTAGAAGCCATGCATCACCTATTACTCCCATTACTCCATCGAGCCAGGTTGATTTATTACTATCACTGCATACATTCGTTTTCAAATAAATAACTACTTATCTACGGACAAATTACACAGTTTGAGCTAGCCCCAAAGTAACTTCGAGACTTGTGTTATGGGATACTAACTCAACAATACTATTATTGTAGGTATAAACAAAAACATCCAAGACCCAGATCAATCTAAAAAGGATAATTTTCCATATTGACCTGACCGTCGATCGAACCTAGGATCTCCAGTGTTACAGCCTGGCATAATGACCACTAGGCCATAGAGGTCGTCATTTGGATTGTTATCAACGTAAACACGTAATTGAATATTTATTTCATAAGAAGATGAATGGGTGCGACGAGACCGTCTTTGATAACTATCTTTTCCTGCAACGCTCAAGCACAAAAACGTAGTAACACGCACGCAACGTTCCGTGTTCTAACAATTATACTATTGAATAATCGCGGTGAACATTCAAGTGTCATTTGAGCCAAATGAATGAGTCATCTTGTTGCATAGAGTGATTTCCGTGTAAGTATAAATAATTAAGTACGACAGTTAAGTGTTAAACAAAATGCTAATGGTTTAGTCGCGAAATCACGCGCGCGACCAGACGTAGCGATTTGTTGTGCACTGCTGAAAGTATTGATTTATAAAGTGTACCCATGAAGTTAGAGCTTTTCACCTCTAACTTCTTCATAAGTGTACCTGTATATTAAAAAAATACATGTCAAGATTGTTTACATTTATTTAAACAACTAAACAAACAAAGTATAGTTTGGTTTAATTTTATTCTAAATTCATAAAAATGTATAAGTAATTGCCAGAATTAGAAGTCACTAGAGCCAGTATTATGATTATTATTATCAGAGTGATATTCAGGATCGAAACTTTATAAATACTTATTTTTTTTAAAGTAGGCACTACTGTTAACGATCAGCAACCTACCTCTTTTTTATAAAAGTATCATATATTCATATGTTACCTTTTGAATTTGAATACTTCTTAAATTTTTCTCATTAATACAAAAGGTAAAAAAGGAGTCAAAAATAACTGCATTTAGGTTTATTTTCTACAGTAACTAATACGTACGGTTTATATTATACGGCTATATCTTTGTAGTACCGTAATAGATTTATAAGATTGTTTTTCTTTTAATCATTGTTCGTACAAATAGGTATTTGTAAGATAAAACATAAATATTATGATCCGAATGACAACAATGTTGTGCTGACCGTGACCACAGAACTCGCGCCGAATCTGACCGATTGCAATATTTTCTTTTAGGCCAACGTTATACAACAACTAAATTGCAGATTAAATAATACAATAACTCTATCTATTGTAATGCAAATAGACTGCGGACACATTACGAAAACAAAATCAGGCTGAAATAGGTGGGTAATGTAATGTGTAATGGTAATTTGATTTTCTTTGCATTGTATTGTAATTTTGTGGTGGCAAATATGCGTAAGAAAAACAATTTATATTTTTACTTTGTTATTTCTTAACTAGTTTGTCGTTTTTTAACAATTTATATAACATTTGCTTTGTTGTTTCTGATGTGTCCATTGTTTTAATAATAGCAAAGCATCTTCATCAAAACCTATTCAGTATTACAAATTGATTTTTTATTTTTATTCTCAGTGTAACAAAAAGGATTCTGCACTACTCGACTCTACGACATTATAGGCAGATGATGGTATCTACAAGTAATTAAAACATAGTCTGTAAAAACACTATTTAACTGCAATAGCTGTTAAAGTCTATTATTGTCTATTGCTATCTATTACTAAATCATAATCATCATTGTCTCAGCCCTTCTTCCGCCACTGATGCATTGACCTCTTTTCATCGACGTCACACATATCACAATTCTGTGGTGATATCATCCAAGTATGACCTTCGTGGGTCGTTTTACTTAGGAAATATCTTTTTCTTCTCTTGTTGCATCTTCCTATACGGGTTCAGCCCTCAGTAAATATGTAAAATCAATATTTATACATACATACATACCTATACAAGGACACCATCAAGAGCCTGGCTTTTAAATGAACAAGAAGTATTTTTTTATTCTGATTATAGAAATACTTTCAACTTGAATCGACCTATTAACCGCATAATCTCGCGTTAGCCTTGTTAGCGAAGCGTAAACTTAACAAAAATGTAATGTTATGTGGCCGCTCAACAACTAAGTAGATTGCAAAACCTTGTAGTAGCCGGGGGCACTCAACAACATGAGCAAACTTAATTCTCTATTATTTATTGTTAGTTCTACAATAATTCTAGTCATACGAATACATATGTTTTTTAGAACTCGTGGATGTCCTAGAAGGCGACTTAGGAATAACAAGCTAAACAATGCTTATAAACAATGAAGCCTCTCCAATCTGTCTGGCCAGCGTGGAAAGACTAGGCCAAATCCTCTGGCTGCTCTGGCCAAGTTTGGCTCTGGTAGTACAGAGAGGGTTTTGCTCTCGCAGTGGAGACTAAAAAAAAACGACGGGTTGCACTCTGGGAGTGCCGGCAGAAGTGAAAACTTGAATATTAACGTTGTGCATTTTTGATATTCTGGAATGGTTAGGGAATAATTTTGCACGAATTGCTTTAATTATCAGTATAAAATATTTCAAATCTTTTCTGAACCACAGTCTGTCACAAATGTCACAAGCATGACCAAATTCATTTTCAACAAAATCATTTTCAAATACACAGCAGTATGGCCACTACACAGACGGTCGAGCCATCAGCTGTCACCATCCATGGATGCGCGTAGCACGCTGTAACATAAACACACACGAACATTCGCGCAAGCGCCCTGCGCCGTCTTACGAATTTTCGATCAGGCCACGTGTCCTGACGCGAGTTTATAATTTTTTACCCATTCCAAAAAAAGTGCACAACGCCGCTAAAGAAGTTTTCACTTCAAAAACTTGATGATGATGAATACATATCTTATGTATACTTTATTATTAATTTAATATGAACTTCCACTTGCTACACTCGAGCAAGACAGATCTAGGCACTTTCGCTTCATCTACACTTGTATTCTCTTTAAGCACGTCGTACGTTCGTCGGGTATATACTTAATAATAAATGGAGTGATAAACTGGAATATCAGGATTATACATATATGCATGCCAGTGCTGTTTTATTTTTATTATAGAAAATAAAATCATAATTAAAAAATCTTTTATTAGCGATCGACTATTGTATACTGAGAAATACTAGTTATGAAAAATATAGCACGACTTGTTCACACAAAAGATACGCAGGTAAAGAAATCACTTTTCCACTCCTAAATGTTATCTGATCTCAATATTTTTTATCTGATCAAGATAAGACAAAGTACATCTATATACAAACCCGTGTGAAAATTACTAATATCAACAAGGGAACGATTTCTTATTTTTTCTACAGTCGGCAAATCAAAAAATCCTATCTTCAAGCTATATTGGTCTAACGATGCCTGGAAAATCTGATACAAATACAAACTTTCGTAGGTATGTTACTGGCCGTCTGCATAAAACTATAGAATACAAAAAAAGACGAAAAAACCCAAACCAAAAGTAATTTTTCAGCAGCCAAGCAGTTAGGAAAAGATAGTTCCTCTATACGAAAGAAACTACCTAACAGTCACCAACCGTCGTGTCTGACTGAACAAAATAATTAGGTATTCACAGTAGCTCGTTACGGGTATGTCATCCGACACTAAGTAGGTGGTCACCCGCCTTTAATTATACCGCGGGCGGCAATTTGACTTTACCAAGTGGAACATGAAAAGTCGTTGTCAGACTACCTGCTTATTACTGGCCTAGTTTTAGCATTCGATTGGCAAACTAGGAAACCATTTGGTCACAGTATTTGACTGTGTTCACTGGTCTAGGCTTAATTTATTTATCCACGCCTCGTCTAGGAGGAAAAGAACTTAGATGTAGTGCTGCTTTTTTCACGTGCAGATTGTTAAAGCCGATCGAGGAAATGGGCTAAAACGAATCATGTTAGCATTACATTTTTGATTCATTTTTCTTCCGCCCACCATTACGCTATAGGTGGCTTTTAGGTCTTGCGGCCCGCCCTGACTGAGGAGGCATAAGTAAGACCCAAAATTATTACAGCGATCACGGTATTCTTTTTTTTTTTCTTATGGGTAAAATACAGGTATTTTTGACATTACATTGCTATTATCAGCTTCCTGTGCTCGGTTAACCGTCTTTCCTTGAATATTTTGCCTTGTGGAAAAAAACACATTGTCAGACTCTACCTACTTATTAGATGAACTAGCTTTTTTTATTCACGGCCTGCTGAATGAGATTCCGGAAGACCACCTGTCTATAACTACTCGTTAGGACATGGTGCATGATTTGAAATTGAAAATAATCGGGGCGTAAGTCCAAGGGATAGAGATCGCAAATATCTATTTATCAACTAGTTTCTGCAATCAACGGGATTATGAATTTTAATAAATACCCACCCAGTTTTAATCTGTTAAAACTTGTCAAATTGCAATAAGTAGTCATGTCTATCGTTATAATATTTGCAAATATATTTCGAAACAAAATTAAACGCCTTAGCCTTGATTGTGTTTCCATGTCGCTTAATTATAGAAAGATCGATAATGTAATTCATTCAGAATAGCACACTGATAACTATGTAGTAGAGATGAAGAAAATATAGGTACTTACATTGGTACAGGTTACAAAAGAAATATTTCGATGTCAATAACCAAATTTCATTGATTGTTAAAACACAGCACATCTCCATCTGCCTTTACTCGTAATACACTCATAAGATCGGTTCCAAAGTAGTTTTAATTTTTAAATTTAAGTGTGTACGAACCTTGAAACTACTTTGACAATTCGTTTTTATTAAACAATAGATACAAAAAGAACGTGTACATTATAAAGGTGCGACTGAAACAATAAAGCATCCAATTATTTTGAATGTACAAACAATTGTAGCATTCAATGTGTCTGCTGAACATAATTAAAAGTAAAAAGTTTGCCGCAACCCGAAGATAAGTACCAATTAAACTTCATCCAGTAAAAACATTCAATTTACAAGTTGTAATTGAAATCCCTCGAACTAGATATACCTAAGTATCTTGCTATATGTCTAATAACTAGTAGTTTGTATCGAACTGTGAACGATACAATTACAATTCCTTGGCAATCTCTCAACCGCTTTGACTCATGTTCAGACTCATTATATAGTAAAAATAAATATAATCGTACCATTTCGAAGTTTTACCACAGAATTAAAACGTTTACGCCTTGTGGACGCTATTGAGCGGGCGAGAGGTGCGGGGTCGGGGACCGGGGACGCATATTGCGCGGGACTTTAGGAGATTTCGTTCTGTAAGTATGAAATACTTATATTCATTTTGTAGTTTTACTTTATAGCGTCATTTATCATCATTGCCGTGTGGTTTCCGGCAGAGTAGAATAGGGCCACTCCAAGACCTCCAATGGATGTCGTAGAAGGCGACTTAGGAAATACTAGCTAAACAAAGCTTATAAACATCAATGAGACCTCTCCAACCCGTCTGGCCAGCGTGGAGAGTGTAGGCCAAGACCTCTGGCAGCTCTGGCCAAGATTGGCTCGGGTAGTACAGAGAGGGTCGTGCTCCTGCAGTGGAGACGGGGGGACCTGATGATGATGATGATGATGTTATTTATCATCTAAAATCTATACATTCAAACGTTTACAGAATTAACTATTACTCTAAAAAGTATACGGAAGCTATTCTGAAATCAGATTTAGTCCATGATTCTGAACAACTTTTTTCTAGGGCTTTATAGGTATTATTATTATTTATTTATTTAATAAATCTTTATTGACCATAATGGTACAAAAGGTGGACTTAATGCTAATGCATTCTTATTATTGTCTTATTATAAAACGCAGACTAGTTATTTTTGGGTTCTAGATTTAAACCATTATCTGTCAAAAAAAACTACCCATGTTGGTTCTTTCACACATAAAAACATTTGCCATAGTATATAGTTATGTGGATCTTTCAGAATTTGCTTCACTTAAGTCAGAAAAAGTCTGATACCGGACACAGACTATATATGGATCTTTGAACGGAGTAAATCCATGTACTTACCTAGTGCTTCGTACCTAAAAGTATTGTTATTTTACAGAATCTATGAATAATATTACTCAGTGATAGATTCACTGAATAAATTTGGAATGATTACGATGTTACAAGTTAGACATTTGACAACTCACCGTACATGTCATACCATACGGAACGCTAGCGCCTGGCCGTAATCATTTCTAGTTAAACAATTTGTTAAATTAAACCTCGGCCCCACTTCCTGCGCTTGCTATGGCGTGTAGGTTATATTGCCGAGCAATGTTTGCTCGCCTTTTGGGACCAAACGCACGCGTCATTCATTGCATATTTTCATTTTTACCCCCGACAAAAAAGAGGGGTACGTTTGTCGCTAATGTCGGACTATGTATCTGTCTGTCTGCTTGTAGCAACGTAGCGCTCGATTGGATGGGCCAATTTCGATGCAGTTTTTGGAACGTAAAAGTAAGTCCCCTTGCTGTGGTTCTAAGGTATAATTGATAATCGTTTAGCCGTTTAAAAGTTAGTACCTGGGCGACCGAGCTTTGCTCGGTTACATCTCAATCATTAACTATATTTTTTTAAACTTGTCTAAAAACAATACAAAATAAAAATTTTAAATAAACTTGAACATAAAAAAACAAAAGTAAGTCACCGAGTGGGATTCGAACCCGTAACACTCCTTCTAGCGGTCCGCAATCCGCATCTCTAAACTGCTGAGCCAAAACCTATAGCGGCCAGCGCGACGAAATTAGCAACCACAATCTGCGTGGAAAGCAAAAACGCATGGAAACTCGAAAACACGCGTTTTCCCAAACATAAGACTAAGATCGATTGTTTACCCCCAAAAACCCCCATATACCAATTTTCAGCAAAATCGTTAGAGCCGTTTTCGAGATCACAGAAATTTATAAATATATAAATAAATATACAAGAATTGCTCGTTTAAAGGTATAAGATTAGGGGTTGAAAGTCAGGACTTTCTCTAGCAAATAGTAGATGGCGCTAACGGATATTAGCTCTAGATGGCATTCTTTATAGTCAGGGTTTTTTAATTTGCTTAGCAAATAAACTTGTTTACTCTTTTTCTACTTGAATTTTCGCATTTTTTATTCCATTGTCATAAAACTGCATAATCTAAGTAAAAGTATTTTTATACAATGTACTAAACAAAAATTTTTTTACAAATAAACAAAACAAAAAAAAGCAAAAAATCTTTTACGATAGAAGTTTATTTCACAGCCATTTCCGTCGTTTTCAATCTGAAAATTAGAGTTTTATCAGGAAAAGCGATAACACAGACTCAAAACAATGCACATTCTGAATTATCAGAACAACAAAATTGCATGGAACGCTCACGAAAGCACTCGTAATGCAATAATTTGTAAACAGTGCATTTGTTTGTAGCACCTTCTAAAGCCATTGTAACCACACTATACTGATTATGCCAAGGCATGTGCTGAGTCAAACTAACATGGCTTATAAAACAATCTTGATTTTGCAGCTATTACTTAGCTGCAATAATTTTCAACTCCAATCTATCAAATAAAATCAAACTTAATAATAATTTATTTAAAAAAAATAACAACCAGCTATATTTTCCTTGACGAATTTCTTCCACATCTCCGAAGTGTGGTTCTGGGCTGATTTTGCGTATTAATGATGCGACACTGAACTGTTTTGTAAATCAGCTAACTATTAGATAGCAGAGAGAGAGAAAAAGTAACTCGCAATATTGCCAACATATAAAAATATAAGATTTTGTTGGTGTTCCTAACACAAAGTTCTTCGTCATATCTTCACCAAAATAATTAATCAACTACGTAGTCATCATCGTCATTTCAGATGCAGAGCGTCCACCGCTGGACCTCTCTCAAGGATTTCCAAAATGACAGATCTAGAGCTAGAAAAGCATAAGTATAAATTAATAAATGAAGGCTTTCAAATAAAATGAATTATTAAAATAGGTTCATAATTGGCGAAGTACATTCAAAAAATATATATGGATCGAATTTATAACCTTCTCCTTTTTTCCTGTCGGATAAATAAGTGAAACCAAGCCTTCGTCAGCCACTTATTTGCGTCAATAAATAAATAAATAAATAAATAAATAAATAAATAAATAAATAAATAAATAAATAAATAAATGAATAAATAAATAAATAAATAAATAAATAAATAAATAAATAAATAAATAAATAAATAAATAAATATATAGGGACAAATTACACTGATTGAGCTAGCCCCAAATTGTATTGTGAGATTGTAAGTATTTATATTTTCTTTAAAAAAAGAGAAAAACTACTAGCCTTTCGGAACAATCATTGTCAGAAGTCGCCTATCGCCACTGTTTCATTTGATTCTCTGTAATTTTTTCAAAAATGTTTTTGTGTTTACTGTTTCATATGATACCACATACATTTTAATTGTGTAACTTCCACAGTTACCTACCTATTAACACTATTACTTAATAACCAATTGTTGGTTAATTAATAATAGATATAATTACTTTCATTTGCGGTAGTATACGTAATTCCGAACGCAACTCTCACGCAACCTAATTTTTTGTTAATTATTCAGATAATAAGTTCCGACGGATTTTAATTGAAAGTAGTTGATAGATAAATTATAACCCATAACTAAATTTAGAGCATTAATTAATTTTACTTAATTGTTTATTTATTGTGAATTGTATAGTGCGAGTATGCCGCGCAGATCGTAAAAGCCGATCGAGGGAATGGGCAAAAATGCGAATCATGTTAACAGGCGATGCGGCTAGCAACCCATCACTGTATTGATTGCTTTTCCATCTTCTCGCCCACCATGACGCTAAAAGTGGCTTTTGGGTCTTGCGGCCCTGGGCTCTGCATAGAGCCGCAAGACCCAAAATGCTCTGTCTGCCCCATTAGGGATAAAGACGTGATAGTATATATAGTGCGAGTAGATTTTTATGGCATTTTTAACGAAGCATGTTGTGGATGTGTTCATGTACCTTGTACATATTTAAAATGAGTTAATTTTGTTTTTAAACTTTGCTAAAGTAATTTTAGACGATTAGCGTTCGAGCTAAATATTCGAAGCAGTTTTTTGATATATAAATATTAATATTTTTAATGAGAGAGATGGTCTCATAAAATTATTTATTTATTAAAACTTTATTGATCCACAACTAACAATTGTTTGCAATTGGCGGACTTAACGTTACGAGCGTTCTCTCCCAGCAAACCATAGGTATAAACAAAACAAATACATTGTTGCGGCGCAAAAATAAAAACATTACCAGAGCGTTGCCACCTTAGAAGTTTATTATCTACTAGCTGAAGCCTGCGACTTCGTTTGCGAGGACTTTATGACTCCGGAAAATGCTCATCAGGCTTAACAACTTTTTCTAAAGCGTCATTTTTATATTTCTTATAGTTTAGCTAGACCATTATGGTTCTGCATCAGGTATTTTCTATTTCCCAAAATCAATCATACCCTATATGTTGCCCAGGCTTAACAGCTATATAACAAAAAAGTTTCATTTGAATCTGTCCAGTATTTCCGGAGATTAGCGTGTACAGACAGACAGTAATTTTTTTAAATTCTTACTCTATTAATGCATCGCCCCAATTATTTTTTTGGAAATATATTCAATGTATACAGATACATTTTTTCTGTTTTATTATATGTGAAGATTAATTGTTTTATTTAGAGAACGGGTTACTCACGTATAGAGTCAGCTACTGCCGACATGTTTCGAACTCATCCGGAGGTCTTCATCAGGGCGAATGTGACGAGAGGCCCGTACACCGCACCGGCTCGCGACACACGAGTGTGTCGCGAGTAGCTGACTCTATACATGAGTAACCCGTTCTCTAAATAAAACAATGAGTGTACCTCACGTTAGTTTTAATCTAAAGATTAATTACCTGGAATTTTTAATTATTTTTAATTTGGAACAATGTTGGTATTTTTACATAATTCCGTAGGTATGTTATTTTCAAAAACGTTTATATAATTGCCTTCCTTCCTTCAAAACTTGCAAAAGCTAAAAGTAAAATGTGATCTAATCTTACGTCATGGTCATGATACTCATGACACCTACATTTTATACCCAACATAAGTCAGTTAATTACATTGCGTTTTGGGGTAAATGTCATCATAGTCCATGAGACAAATCGCAACGGTTGAAATTGGCAGGCTTCTTGCAGAGATTGTAAATGACACAGATCTGCCGAAACCATCTCTATGTGTAACGCATAGCAGTAGATACAAAGACGACCCAAAAAACGGAGAAAAGATTGACCTTTGGATCTAAGAAAAATGACAAGAAAACTTCTTTGCGCATCGAGGCTACTAGGTACAGTGGAATGGAAGATCTTTGAAGAAGTCGAAATTCCATTAGACAAAGGCACCGAAGAAACCTCTGCTGATACTCTAGCTTCACATAAATACGTATTTTTTAATTGTACAAATGGAAAGATAACTAAAACTAAATTGGTATATGAAAGCAAGTTTTAGCATAAAGCGTTCTGCTTTAGCTGGGTTTTGTCACGTTTCAAGGTCGGAGACTCAGCCATGCGTGATCTAAAACTGGGATACCGATTTGTTTAGACAAGTGTTTATTTTTGGTGACGATTGTCCTATGTTATGTTATAATTTACCAGCTTTCTTTCGTTGTATTTTATTCAGCCGGATCATTTTCAAATTAAATTTTTATGACACTATGTAATGAAACGGTACAAAGACTCCAGAGCCAGGAGAAAAGATCTTCATGTAAATAGCATAACCTACAAGGGTGTCGACAAGTTCAAATATCTCGGGTGTACGATTACGGATACAAATCAGAGGTAGAATGAAATCGATATCCGCATAGTTAACGCCCTAAGAAGTACAGCAGCCCATAACAAGGTGTTAGTGTCCAAATTGATAAGCAGAACTACAAAAATTCGGATCTAAAAAACATACAACGTTAGGCCGATTTTAATGTACGGGTGCGAAACTTGGATGCTAACTTTGAAGGAGGAAAACAAACTCTTAGTGGCGGAACGAAAGATATTACGGTAGATTCTGGGACCAACAAAAGGAGAAGATAGGGCATGGAGGCGTAGGCACAACCAGAAGATAGAAGAACTAGTGTCCGAGCCGAACATCATCGGAGAAATAAAATCTTCCCGACTTCGCTGGCTAGGACATGTAAAGAGGATGGGAGAGGATCGAGCCGCAAAGAAAGCATATCATGGTCAACCGTCCGGGCGCCGTCCCGTGGGGCGTCCAAGATATCGCTGGAAGGATGAAGTCGCCAAAGACCTGAAAGAGCTGGAAGTGTCCGACTGGTCAGATTTGGCACAGAATAGGAAAGAATGGCGCACTTTAATGTCGGAGGCCAACATCCACTTTGGATCGCTGAGCCAGCAAAGTATACACTATGTAAGTTCTTGAACTTACTATAAGCTTTTATTTTCAATCCAACAAATAATTATTTAAATTTTTTATATTAAGTATTTCAAATATTTTGCAAATCTGGTAGCAATTTATTTTTCCCTTTCTCTTCCTTTACTACCCGTCTTATTATAAAACGTAGAATATCTTTGTTACTTAAACCATTATCTGACACTTAAGAACTTTGTTAAGTCTAATTATTTATTTCTTTTTGTATTTTTTTTATTCCAACGCAACTTCGGTTATTTTGGAAATCCTTGGGAGAGGCCTATGTCCAGCAGTGGATGTTATGCGGCTGAAATGATGATGATAATGAAATCTCACGAATCCGTACCTACCTAGGTACTTCAGTTCTCGATACACACCTCCGTGGGTCCCGTTTCATAAATTGAACAGTTCTTCTATCAATGGTATCCAAATGGTTTGGAATTTATAATACCGACGCTAATTTAAATGGGATTTTGTAGTTTTAGAGCACGACTTTATCTCCAAAAGTGTGAATATACTCTAACCCTAAGTAGAACCTGTTTTCGCACCACGTGAGAAACATATGTTGAAAAATAATTATACCTAATTAAAGTAAGCGGATGAAGTAGATGATAATAAATTCTGATTACCTCGACAAAGTCAAGGTGAGGCGTATAATTTATACTTAAAATGATGCAAGGTAAATAAAAACATCTCTCTTCTATGCATTTCATTTAAAATAATAAGAATGTCTTCATCTATACTTTTACATTCTTACCATTGTAAAGTAGGCAAGACCCACGATAGTTATTATTCCCGCGGATATTCATCCCGCGGAAATGATAAGAATATTTCCATAATACCTGAATTAATGAAAATCAAAAAAAAGATACAAACACAAAAAGTTTTTACTTTACTTCCCAAGTATTAACAATTATTTAAAACTTGTGG
The DNA here is from genome assembly GCA_963555685.1 of Acrobasis consociella. Lineage (NCBI taxonomy): Eukaryota > Metazoa > Arthropoda > Insecta > Lepidoptera > Pyralidae > Acrobasis > Acrobasis consociella. Next base: position 13,490,681 of record OY743115.1, read on the forward strand.
GACACGTTACGGGAGACACCAACTAACTAACACGCTTAATTGACTATTAGACAGTATAAAGTTGAAGATCTGCATAAACTAAGAGTATATTTACCTACTGTGTTTATTTAATAAATAATTTAAAGTAAACACTTGTGAATAAATGTAAACATCACGTCGTTATATTACCCAACATCGCTACGAAATGATACGGACTAAATGTTTCTCATAGTTCCTGATTGTAAAAAGGGCTCTTACAGACCAGCTGGCCATTTTCCAATTGTCATCTTGGATGTTTATCTATTTATGTATTTGTTATAAATTTATAAAATATAGTATCGTTGAGTTAGTATCCCATAACACAAATCTCGAACTTACTTTGAGGCTAGCTCAATCAGTGTTTGTCCCTATATATTTATCATTATTTATTTAGCTACAGCTGCCCGCGACACAAACTGTCAAAATCAGCCGTGCGACCGTCAGCAACAGTCACGCGACGTCGCGCTATTGTCGGCGATGATCGCCGACGGTCGCAAAGCGGTTTTAGACAGGTTGTGACCGATTGACATGTGTCACGCGACCGTTGGCGATGGTCGCCGACCGTCGGCGACATACTGTCGCTGGTCTGTAAGAGCGCTAAATTAACGTTTATTATTATTGACTAAGGTACATTTTAATTTTAAAGACACGATGTCTAACTGGTTTTTAATATTTTTCCTTGTAGCAATCTCAGAACAATTTATGATTGCGCATACATTTATGTTTATTTACTGTACAACGAAACACTAGTTTACAAAGAAATTCAATTTCTTTAACAATTTCCACTTAACTAGAAATTATGCGGTGAAAAACCACAATTTCCTTTCAAGCCTCAGAATTGAATGTGTCATTAAAATGCAATTTAGTTATTTTGCGTCGAATTTAAAACTATCATTAGTTTACAACGTGGTACGTACCTGCGATGGGCCGGCCGGCGGCAAATCGGCGTTTGCTAATCAAAACAAATGACAGCTGAGCGAATCGTCCGATTCCGCAACGGGATTTAATGGGTTTAGACACGACTGTCAATGAAACACTCTCACAAATAATATTTTGAGGGGAAAAATACTGCGGTGTTGTTTTGAAAAAGTTTTGTGAAGTAACGTAAAGGTTTTCGCGGCATGCGACTGTGGAGGCGCGCGGTCCGTATAACCTCACCGTGGTTACTGAGTCTGAGTCGTCTGTACGTACAGCGTGGTTGGCTTGGAATTCCTACCCACTGCGTCTACACCTACGGCAATCAACTCAATCCAGGAGGATCTTCATTCTTCATATCCTGTTGCACCATTAATTTATTTACCTCCAGTTTGTTAATGATATCATCATTTGTTTGGGTAATTTTTAAAACTAGTCAAGTTAATGATAAAAAACCAAGAATTTAAATTTGACTTATCTCATTTAAAAACTATCGACGGGCAAGATTTAAGTTTATAAGTACATCCATGTTTTAATTTATGAATAAAGACTATTATGTTTACGAACGTTTGATTTTAGTTATGATTTTTTAAGTTATTAAAAAATGTAATTATGATAAATACGTAAATATTAGAGCAGTAAAATTATGTCAAAAGATTTATAAATGCAGATGATATTTGTATTTTTTAACCTCCGACAAAATAGCGGTGTTATAAGTTTGACGCTAATGTATGTGGGTCTGTCTGTTTGTCGGTCTGTCTGTCTACCGTATCTTAGCGCTTAAACGGATGGACCGATTTCGATGCGGCTTTTTTATTCGTTCCCTTTCGGTAGTTCTTAGCTATTTTTGGTGAAAATCGGTTCAGCCGTTTAAAAGTCAGGGCTTTCTCTTCTTCAATTATAGATGGCGCAACGAATGTCAAGTCGTACCGGTAGTTCTGCTACTCATCACTTGATGACATTCTTGACAGTCGGGGTTTTTTTTGCCTAAAAATAAACCTGTCTACTAAACACTTAGAATGTACTAGCTGCTGCTCTTCCCGAGCAGATCTTCAGATTGAAAACGACGGAAATGGCTGTGAAATAAACTTCTATCGTAAAAGATTTTTTGCTATTAAAGTTGGACAAGAATCCCCTTTTTGTTTCCAATAATTTTCCAGCTGTTTTTTTGCCATTCTTTGACGTTTAAAAGTTCTAATATTATTGCCGAGTAGAGCTTATCATGAACAAAATTGTTTGTTTAGTACATTGTATAACAGTACTTTTACTTAGCTTATGCAGTTCTATGACAATGGAATAAAAAATGCAAAAATTCAAGTAGAAAAAGAGTAAACAAGTTTATTTGCTAGGCAAATTCAGAAACCCTGACTGTAAAGAATGCCATCTAGGACTAATATCTGTAACGCCATCTACTATTTGCTAGAGAAAGTCCTGACTTTCAAACAAAGTCCTGACTTTCAACCTTTTTTTTTGACCCCTAATCTTATACCTTTAAACGAGCAATTCTTGTATGTATATATATATATATATTTATAAATTTCTGTGATCTCGAAAACGGCTCTAACGATTTCGCTGAAAATTTGTATATGGGGGTTTTCGGGGGTAAACAATCGATCTAGATTAGTTTTATGTTTGGGAAAACGCGTGTTTTCGAGTTTTCATGCGTTTTTCTTTCCACGCAGAATATGGTCGCTAATTTCGTCGCGCCGCGACCGCCTTGATTTAGCTCAGTGGTTAAGGATAGCGACCGCTATAAAGAGTGTAACGGGTTCGAATCCCACTCGGTGACTTACTTTTGTTTTTTTTTATGTTTAAGTTTATATATTTTTTTTTATTTTGCATTGTTTTTAGACAAGTTTAAAAAAAATAGTTAATGATTGAGATATAACCGAGCAAAGCTCGGTCGCCCAGGTACTAACTATTAAACGGCTAAACGAGTATCAAATATACCTAAGAACCACAGCAAGGGGACTTACTTTTACGTTCCAAAAACTGCATCGAAATTGGTCCATCCAATCGAGCGCTACGGTTAGCAGTTTAGAAATGGACATTAATGCAAATAATGTTAATAGGTGATGCGGCTAGCAACCCATCACTCTTTTGATCCCTTTTCTACTTTTGTCATCTCGCTAAAAGTGATTTTGCGGCCCTGAGAGCTCTGTCTGTATGCATAGAGCCGCAAGACCCAAAGGGCTCTGTTTGCCTCAATAGGGATAAAGACGTGATAAGTGTATAGTGCCGTGTGGTTTCCGGTAGAGCAGAATAGGACCTCTCCAAGTCTTTTCGTGGATGTCGTAGAAGACGACTTAGGAAATACAAACTAAACAAAGCTTATAAACATCAATGAGGCCTCTCCAACCCGTCTGGTCAGCGAGGAGAGTGTAGGCCAAGTCCTCAGGCTGCTCTGGCCAATTATGGCTCCAGTAGCACAAAGAGGGTCGTGCTCCTGCAGTGGAGACTAAAAAGACCTAAAGCACAGAATTAATAATAGTATTACATACAGAACAGAACGGAAACTCGCACCGTCCCCCGCAAGTCCTCCCCCGTCATTGAGACGTGTGAGCCTGTAAAACAGGGTTCTTGCTAGTCGTACGTTAACGTTACGCGAGTTACTAAGGATTATTGAATCATAATGGTGAGAAACTGCGCATATTATCATTGTTTAACCACGGAAAACAATAAAGAACGAAAATTTTATAGATTTCCGAGTGATGAAAACAGGTAAGCAAAGCAACAAATTCTGTGGTGGCGACCCTGATTTTAAGAAGGGGGCGGAGTTATGATCACATCGTCAATTGTTTGTATGGCATTTGTTCTTTTTAAACCCGTCGTGAGGGGTATCAAATAAAAGGGCTTTATGAGCTGAATCTAGAAATATACTACATCACTACATTTTAGTCAGCTGTTCTCTGAGGTAATTTTAAAGATACATGAAAACTGGGTTTTTTTTCTGAACCACATTCAATCGTGGAGATTTGGAAGTCTACAACTGTAGCTAAGAAATATCTCGATCACGTCAGTTTTGAAGTATAAAACCGCATCAGAAGAGGTCCGTTCGTTTTGGAGCTATGATAACACAGACAGCCACACCGACACGTTATACTTATAACACCTTTATTTTTGCGACGGAGGTTAAAAATATATATTGTAGTTACGGCAGTCATAAAGTTACGTCAGATGGATTTAGGCAGCTTGAAAAATCTGACACCATAGTTGCCCACTTTCACGCACGAAAAATGAACAAACTAACGTTTCAACATTTCGTTTTAATTAACCTATTAAATTGTCTTTGACCTAATTGACATTTAACATCGTTGTTTTTGTTGCTGTTCCTACGTCCTACGACCGCTACAAGTTGCTACGCTTACGTAGTTAGGTAGAGCACTTCGGAGTTCGGACTATAGTTAGCTGTGTCGGCGTAGCCAATTGGTCGTAGCTCCTGCTACGAATGCTACGAAACATTACGCACGGAAGGATTTTTATTTACGAATATGTATAGATTCTAAACGCAAAAGTTTGTAAGTACGGATGAATAGATATTTGTTACTCTTTCACGCGCAAACGGCTGGACCAATATTGATAAAATTTGGTACGCAGGAAGCTGACACCCTGGATTAGCTTCAGGCGCGGATAACACAGCGGGGCGCAGCTAGTTATTAAATAAATAAAGATACTTAGGTACCTAAGTTTTTCCTGGAAAAGAAAGTATTTCAGAAAGTACATAAAAATATATATATTATTTAAGCAGATGCCTACAAACAAGTAAATTAGGTACCTACAAAGTGTACCCAAAGGCTATACTTACTTAGTGCAGCCTCTCTTGCTGACATCCTCTGCTTTCCTGTTATGGTTGTTGGTCGTCAAATTGCCTTTAGGCATAGGCCTCCCCCAGTGGCAAAGGCCTCCCCCAGCGAAATCAGTCTAGAAATTGGGTTGTCGAATTTCGAAAATTGAAATATTCCTGCGAATCAATATGTGCGACTAAGAGGTCCCAACCAACCATCCCATGCTGTGTCCTCTTCTATCGCATGGGATGGTTGGTTGGGTTAGGTCAGTCGCACTCAGTCGCATATATATACTCGCAGCAATATTTCAATTTTTAAAGTTTGACAATCAGTATTCGGGACTGATTTTTCGCAGGCAACCCTATACCACCGTGTTCATAATAAAATAAACTTTATTTTCATTTAATTTTAATTCAATAATCAGACCGGTGCAAAATGCTACATCTGACGATTTACCTGTTTATACCTGGCAACCCAAGAGTTGTGACCGGAAAAGAATAGGCAACCCAACGTTTTCATGGGCTTCATACTTTCGATTGGTATAGAATTTGTCTCATAAGCAAACCGGTTAAATATTTAAAATAAAATCTTAATTAGTCATATAATGGACTGAAATTTGTTAGGCAACCCATATGCAATATCTTTATTGACATATTAAATTAAACATAAAATACGTTTCATCAAATAAGCATAACGGTGAAGGCCGTTCTTTTAGGGATCCTGCTGTACTATTTGTATCTGTGTATTGTGAGACAATTGTTAATATTAAGGGTCCTCCCCGCGCTAACGACCTTGAAAACACAAAAAAAATAATTTCTCTTTCTGTAAGTGAGATTATCAGAAACCCTCGTACAACTTTTTAGCTAGTATCCTTAAGTTTCATTAGAACCTCGAAAATCATTGAAATAAAATACCCTGAATTTTCCTTTGCAAAAAATACTAAAAACGGCCATTTTTGACTCTTTTTGTAAAGGTTTCCAAACCGGATAGTATTTCAATGACTTTCGAGGTTCTAATGAAACTTCAGGATACTAGCTAAAAAGTTGTACGAGGGTTTCTAATAATCTCACTTACAGAAAGAGAAATTATTTTTTTTGTGTTTTCAAGGTCGTTAGCGCAAGGAGGAGCCTTAATCGAAATCGCGATTAATTGAGTAACTATTGATTCGATTGTATTGCAATTAAATCAAACGTAACAATTTTTTACATATAACATAATAATTAATGCCCAACTCTGTTACTGCCAAAATCTATTAACCCAATAATAGCAATAGAAATATGATTTTATATTCCATTTGTGGATATAATCTGTCTAATCTGTGGGCCGGGCAATTCGCATAATGTCAATCTTATTATGTACGTGATGAACGGTACGTCTGACACGTAGGTACCTAATATAACGCCACATCGCATATCGTGATCTGGAGTGCTATTTTTCAATGAGCGAAACACAAAACGTGTAATTTTCCAACTCACTGCTCGCGTAAAATACAAATTAAGACTATTACAGAATATTATAAACAGAGAAAAACAGTATTTTTTACGCATAAAACTTATATAAATTTTCTATACTTTTCTAAAAATTCGAACATGAATAAAAAAGCAACGTAAAATGGAACGGATTTCCCATGATTGGTTTCGATGACATATCTACGCTACAAATGTCAAAATTACGAGTGGTCAAGCAAGATCACTCGTTGCAAATCCATCGCAAACTACCGATTTAAAAATGCGCCCGTTTGGAAACATTCGCGCAAACCCTTCGTAATGTGACAAGTGATTTCAAAAATACGTCTCCTGCCCATAATATATGTCGATCGACCAAGTTTATGATCGGCCCACTACCTACTTATACAATTTTACGTATTACTTTCGCTTGGGAGTTGTTTTATAAATGAACCAATAATGTTAAATTTTTATTAGTAATCCCAGTTTGGGATGGGCCATGAAAATATTCAAAAAGTAAACGCACACTTGTTTATTTTGCAAACGGAACGCAGCTTTTTGTGGTTGGTAGTACTTCTTCAAAACTAGCGCCATCTGTCGTAAAATTCCTCAACCCTAAATATATTTTCCTCTAATTTTCGATTTATAAAATCACACCACGTGATATTTCTTTGTTGATGACGTAAAATACATATATTCACAATCATTTACATTCTATAATAATTTTTTATATAACTCTTTATATAATTTATTCCACGAATGCAAGTCGCGAAAGAGAAATTCAAAATAAAGTTGACTTTTCTGTTTAGTTGGCAGAATCGTGGCCATGACCAGTGTTGCCAACCGTACGGTAATTACCGTATTCGTACGGTAATTTTTTGATCTGTACGGTAATAATTACCGTGTGACAAATCTACGGTAATTTTAAGACCAGAACTAATAATCTTACAAAAAATACGGTAATATGAAACAGTCTTAAATATTTGACTTTTCGTTCCGTTCACGCACATATTTATATGCTGTGACCTGTGAGTCCTGTGACGCACACTGCGCACTATTATTATTGACAATCATTGCATGTCATTGTCAATGTAACCGAATACGTTTCTGCTGTCAATGTCGACGAATACGTCTCTGCTGAGTAGTATTCGTCGATTGGCTGTGATGTGATCGATGGTAATCAGAGGTGCTATTTTTCAAACGCGAAGTCACTAAACGATTGATATTTTTAATGGAAAAACCATCCGTTTAGGTGACTCCGCGTTTCAAAAATAGCGCTTCAAGCTGCCTGAGCGGAAAAAAAAAGTTGCGTTGACTTTAATCTGACAGAAACTATGCACCCAAAAATGAGTAAACAATCTTTGTAGGTACCAAACATCACCTGATGCCTGATGCTGCGGCATCAAAATATTTTTGAATTGTCCTTAACCAACGGTTAGCACTAAAAATACTACAACATGTTTAAATCTCAAAAGTAATACTGCTTTTACCTAAAAACTGCAAAGAAGTATATTTTTTTGTTTGCTTAATTAAAATCCCCAAAAATGTAGTGTACGATAATTTGTACGGTAATTTTAGGGTAAATTTGACGTAATTCTGGCAACACAGGTTGGCAACACTGGCCATGACAAAACTTTCGTTCTTTCGTGGATGTGTGTGAAAAAATGTGTTTTATTGAAAACTTTGATGTGATTTGTTAAGAAACACGTAAAAACCTCTTTGATTCTAATACTTACTACCTAAGTGTAACACGTTTATCCATGAATAATGTCAAAAACAAAGAAATGCTAGCGTATGGGTGATTGAACAAAATGTTATTGTGCGCAAAGATTCGTAATGGCGGCCCGTCGCGTCCCCCGCGCCTCCATTTCAATGACAGCCAAATTATGACAATGCCGATGCGTAAAGTTTAGGAAATGTTGTGTTATTGTAAATATTATAGTAAAAGTTATTAGATTTTCATATTGTGAGGACTAACAATGAATCCTGAGCACCACAATATCAATACGGGTGGTGGCCAGCCTCCTGGAAGCTCTGAGGTTTGTGGAATTCTTTTGAATTTTTTGTTGTATCCTAATTAGCATTCTAATTTGCTTTTTTTGGATGTGATTGCAGTCTCAAAGTCAGAGGATTCAGAATGCCCAGCAACAGCAGGGTAGTAATTTGCCCGCCACAACTTCTGCTACTGATTTACGTGTGAATTCCGTAAATTCGGCTGCTGTGAACGTCGCTTTGTCTAGCGTAGCCAAATACTGGGTGTTTACAAATTTGTTTCCTGGACCCATACCACAAGTCTCAGTATATGGACTCCCTACAGGCACGAGAATCGAAAATGGAAAACCTGTTCAGGTAATTTTACAAATTATGTGCCTACATAAATTTACTTGAAAATATTTTTCTTGTGTTATGTACATGCATTACAAATTATAAAATTTATACGAGACATTGTTCACATTACCAAGCTATTGTCTAAATCATAGGACTAGGCTTACCAACCAATTTTATCTTCTTTTTAGGATCTCGGACAGGCGCATGCCAGCATTCTCAATGGAGATCCAAACATCATTCTTGGGCACCACACGGGACAACCACAGGTCACTGTGTCTGCTGCTCAGCAGATACCAGTATCTCAAATTATTGCCGCTCAATCTGGACAAACTCATGGTAAACATTATTTGTGTTACCTAGGATTTTAAAGCCACTTCACGCTAGGAGAATTAGTCTATACAATTGACCATCTACGTGATTGAGAAGCAACTGGCTGATGACTTAAGATTACAATACAATACAAATTACTTTATTGCACCATAATGACTACACAAAAACAACAAGCAACAGTATAGGCACAAAGGTGGACTTATCGCTATAAATGCAATCTCTATAATATAAGAATCGTTCATAGACTGTATGACTAATATAAATTGTTTGTACTTTTAACTACCCTGAAGTATATGACATTCTATCTAGTTTTAAAAAATACTTTCAGAAGCACTAGTGGCTCACAGTCAACAACAAGAGTTGGCAGCTCAACAGGCTTCAGGCGGATCCCAGGTCACAGCTACCCATCAGCAGGTACCCAATAGTCGGGTCGAGTTTGTACAACACCATAACATTGATATGGTAAATCATGTGGTAACCCACCCTTTATTAGCGGGAATGCTAATTGTATTGCTGTTGAGTAGAAAATAGATTCCATTATTCATAGTAAATGTTGAAAAAGCATGGTTCTTATTATTAGAAGCCAGTGTATTTTTAGAGAAGTCATTTGGGCATTCATTTCAGTAATTTATTCGAAGTTAACCCTTGTCTGACTTGTTTATGTTCATTAATAATAACAATATATAGTCTTATGGGGTAATTTAGAGCTTTAGAAAAATAATGAGACAAGGAAAACCTGCATGTTTAACAACTGACCCCGAATTGGTAAAAGGAAGGAAGGATTTATCATCAAATACTACAAATTAACATAAAAAAGGTTTTTATACAAAAATCTTCTATAAGTAATAATTATTGAGATAATATTAAATAAAAAGCGGCCAAGTGCGAGTCGGACTCGCAAATAACAATATAAAAGTCTTGTAGTATGTTTTTTTAATTTTTATATTTGAGTTGATTGAATGAAAGGTAAATTGCCGTTTACGATTTATGACGTATTAAAAAAAAACTACTTACTAGATCTCGTTCAAACCAATTTTCGCTGGTAGTTTTCATGGTAATGAACAACATATATTTTATTTAGTTTTATCATTCTCTTATTTTAGAAGTTACGGGGGGGGGGGGGGGGACACACTTTTTTCCACTTTGGAAGTGTCTCTCGCGCAAAGTATTCGGTTTAGAAAAAAATGCTATTAGAAACCTCAATATCATTTTTAAAGACCTATCCATAGATACCCAACACGTATGGGTTTGATGAAAAATAAATTTTTGAGTTTCAGTTCTAAGTATGGGGAACCCCCAAAATTTACTGTTTTTTTTCTATTTTTGTGTCAAAACCTTAATGCGGTTCACATAATACATCTACTTACCAAGTTTCAACAGTATAGGTCTAGTTTCGGAAAAAAGTGGCTGTGACATACGGACGGACAGACAGACAGACAGACATGACGAATCTATAAGGGTTCCGTTTTTGCCATTTGGCTACGGAACCCTAAAAATGGATTTAAAAAGTCTTAATTTAGTACTTTGACAAAGTATAATTATGCTCTTTTGGCCCCATACTAAGGAACATCTAAATAAAAACATGCTTCTGATTAATTAATAGAAGTACTACTAGTTGTCTTTGTTCTTAATTATTTGTGCTGGTATAATACTAGAAGAAACTTTCTTAAATCCAAGTATTTATAGCATGTATACTTACTACAACTAATATCTCAGTAGATCTTTGTTTTTATCATATGCATGTGACCTTTGAATGTCATTGGCATAATATTTTGTATAAAAATAAAAGACCCAATTATGTTTGCATGGCAACAAAGTTTCCTAGTTTTATTGTGATTGATGTTCCTAATGTCGTACATGATGTTATTGGCTTTTTGGAATATTATGCAGCAAAGTTTAATTACGGGTTCTAAAATGGGATTTTTCATGTTCAGGGGCATCATTCACAACAGCATTTGATGCAGCAGCAACTGATGGCTGGAGCGCGTCAAGAACACGCAAATCAGCAGGTTTGTCCTCAGGCTTTATATTTTTAATTAACCAACTTTAAAAAAGGTTTGGTTTCTGACCTGTTTGGCGATTTTCTCAAATCGAACTGTGTTGAAACATTCATCTAACATCCATCACAATAATTATATGTGGCTCAAATATTTTAAAATATCTGTTTGAAATTCTAATGCCTCAATGGACACATTTTCGGCTAAGTTTTAGTGCACTGCACAATTTATTATTGAAGTAGGTTATGTTTATGGCAAAAGCTTGATTATATGCTAGCTAGTATAGCTGTAATGTATAATATATTATTCCTATACTTCACGCTGCTTACTTTCACGTCACCCAACAGGTTAGCGAGGTAAGACCATCAAAATAATATTTTTATACTAACATTCCTACAGATATGTAAGCTAATTTGCTCCATAGGAATCTCACGCACTAGTAATCAAATGCAGACGCGTTAAGACTAATTCGGTGACTCAGTGCATCTTTTTTGCTAGAAAAATCAGTCAGATTTTCTATCCATATATCTAGATTAATGCAGATATGGTGTAGGTCATATGAATTAATAAATATATAGGGGCAAGTTACTCTGATTGAGCTAGCCCCCAAAGTAAGTTCGAGACTTGTGTTATGAGATACAAACTCAACAATACTATATCTTATAAAAAATACATATATTAATAAACTTCTAAGACTCAGAACAATTAAATTGAATTGCACTGGTAGTGCGTGAGATTCTTAAAATTCTAAATGAAACATATGCCTTGCCTGTAGAAAGTGCATTTTTCAAGTGTATCTTTTTTGACATAAAACCTAAATGATAAACTAAAAATGCAATTTTCCCAAACTAGAAGTGACCAAAGGCTTCAGGAGAGCAAACTATACTGCTAAACCAAGTACATATATTCGTATTCACTGCCATGTGTTTGCGCTTGATGACGCAATGTATGCTAATGATTTTGCATATTTGCTTTGTAAATATTAAGTAACATTAGCTGAAACTACATGCCTAAAGTACTAGCTACAGCACAGAACCATATCAGTCAACAAATATTAACGGTTTCTTTTCTTATGTCGTATTAGATAAAAATACTTTAATAAAGGCACTTTCACACTTTCCCTTGTACATGAATAATTACTTTCCCCAAATATTTATTGTTGACTTTATTATGTAAACAATGTAATAGGTATTTTCATCAATTGGTGATCTAGAAAAATTACACTTATGTGTACACACACACATAGAATATGCCTTATTTTGGCATTGGCAAGGATAAGGGTCAGTTCAGACAGAGAGGAGTGCAGTGGAGTGGATTTTTTATTACACTTGATAATAAACTTTAAACTATTGGCATATGGAGCAAGATGCGAGCTCGCGTTTTGTTATGCTCATTTTGTCATGTTTAAACTTTTATACTCTTGGTAATACGGTCTTATTTTCAATTTTATTTTTTTGCTTAGGCATTTTTCCTCTCTCTGAACTGACCCAAGAGTTATACAAATTATTGTAGAGTTGGTAATAAAAGCCAGCATTACACTAAACTAGAGAAAGTTGGAGCTTTCACGCCTACAAAGCAACAAGTGAATTATATCGACTAAAATACATTAGTATCAGTATGCTAAGTTAATTTATGTTTGTAGATCCAACTGACTGTCAGCGAAGATGGTATAGTGACAGTTGTGGAACCTGGAGCCGGAAAGCTAGTGGACAAAGAAGAGCTCCATGAAGCCATCAAGATGCCCACAGACCACCAGACACTTACTGTTCATCAATTGCAGCAAATTGTTGGACAGCAGGTGTGTAAACAGGAATGGCAGGCGTCCGAGGTAGATCCGCACCACAGTTCTTTTCAGCTTACCAAAGTTTCAAAGTGGTGATAACATAACTAAATTCAACCTCATCTTCATTAGCACACATCAAAATCAAACCACTGGGTAAAGGTCTTGCTTTTAATCGCGTCATTTTGCCATGATCTTGCACCGCTCATCCAGTTAACCATGTCATCTGAATCATCTCAGCATTAATTCTCATTCATGTAAAAATTAACCCTCATATTCATAAAAAATAACAACCGTGTACTAAACCTATTTTAGTTATGATATGTTTTGTTCCTTTCCCTTTTTTTAATATTTGACATTTGAATTCTATATATAATCAGTTTTTTCTTTTTATGAATAAGGGGTATATATAACTCTAATAATATCTGAATAAATCATTATTGCATCTAATTTTGTGTAAAATGAAAAGGTATAAGATACTTTAGATCATGTCATGATCATGATAAGAAAGTGGCGTTCTTTTAATCATTAATTTCCCAATGAAAACACTCCTTAAACACAGTTCACTTTTTGGACATCATATTATATTTGACCATTTTACCGCAAGAATTATTGTAAATAAATCTTATACCTTTAAACGAGCAATTCTTGTATGTATGTATATATATGTATTTATAAATTTCTGTGATCTCGAAAACGGCTCTAACGATTATGCTGAAAATTTGTATATGGGGGTTTTCGGGGGTAAACAATCGATCTAGATTAGTTTTATGTTTGGGAAAACGCGTGTTTTCGAGTTTTCATGCGTTTTTCTTTTCACGCAGAATATGGTCGCTAATTTCGTCGCGCCGCGATCGCCTTGATTTAGCTCAGTGGTTAAAGATAGCGACCGCTAGAAAGAGTGTTACGGGTTCGAATCCCACTCGGTGACTTACTTTTTTTTATTTTTTATGTTTTAGTTTATATATTTTTTTTTGGCATTGTTTTTAGACAAGTTTAAAAAAAATTAGTTAATGTTTGAGATGTAACCGAGCAAAGCTCGGTCGCCCAGGTACTAAATAGTAATAACACACACAGTTTTTGCAATTTATGTAACTTGCATCATATCTTGATAATAAGCAAGCTATTGATCGTTCCGATTTAAATAACTAACCCTATGTCACTACAGGTAATAGACAGTGTCGTCCGCATTGAGCAAGCCACAGGTGAGCCGGCCAACATTCTAGTGACGCACAATCCGGACGGTACGACGTCTATAGAAGCGAGTGCCGCGGATCCACTCATAGTGAAAGACGAGAAGAATTCTGGAAAGATTGAAACGGCGCAGTTCGCCATACCGGCAGATATAAAGGACATTAAAGGAATTGACTTGAAGGTAAGATGGAATGTAGATCAGAGCATTAGTGTTTTTCAAGCATTATATTTTTAGGTTATAACGTAACTTATGCATGCTAATACAAAATACCCCATCGATAAGGCCTTACCCTCTTTTTAAAAACAAAAGCGCCAGTTCACGAGCTTTATGCAAATAAAGCGGTTAATATCGTCTGGATATAAGCCCATATACAGACAGATTTTTCATTGGTTTTGGAAAAAAAACTGTAGTAAATAAATTCCTTAATCCATATATGTACTCCAAATCTTATTTGTATTACGTGACAGAAAAGTTGCGAAAATGATTTTCGATTGAGACGTACTAACGCCCGTCCAAAATTGCCACGTGACCTCGATGAACTCCGGCGGCCAAGCGGCGGTACTACTATGATCTCACGATTTTACTTTCGAGTTTTAGTCAACATAAGTGGCCTTCGGCTCCAAAACCATTGTAATTCATCATGTAGAAGACAGGGCAATTGATTGCTTAATTAAATTAAATACTTGTGAATAAGTGTATATGTTCTATGAACAAATATACTATACGAACATACAGTCCACCACATCACATCAATCACACATTTACTTACACATCACTCATCTCAGCACCATTTCTCTTATCAATAACATTGTTTTATTTTTGTTTTATTTAATATTTAATATGTTCATAGTTTTAATTTCATTGAATTTTATTTAGTTAAATTTGTATCGTTCAGCAATAATATAGTGGCTACACTGTACTGTACATTTAATTATTATTCTTGTGCCAACTAATAACAAAGGTAGTCGATAATTTCAGGTCAAAGCAGAAAACCAGCGCTTTACTTACTCCTGTAAGTAAAGGTTTACGCTGAGCTTTGACCTTTTGAATTGCTGCAACTCACACAGACTATTGTTGTAGGTATAATAAATTTATGTGTTTTTTGTGTGTTTATTTTTAGTTAAAATAGCATGTGTGTGTTGAGAAATATTCAATAAAGATTATTCTTATTCTTATTCTTATACTGATGATTATTAAAAATTTCAACAGAGTGTCAGCGCAATGGGCATGGAGGGAGCTGTAGTGAAGATATCTGCTGGCGCCTCGGACCATGATCTCCACGCGATGTACAAAGTGAATGTGGAAGATCTGTCACAGCTTCTGGCCTACCATGAGGTATTTGGGAAGCTGAACACCGACGGGCAGCCACAAACAAAAGTAAGCTAAAACTTTATGTTCTGTATTGAAAGGCATCTAAATAAATGCAGATTTTTAAATGTGACCTTTTTGAAGCTGCTTGATAAAATTTATTTATTGCACCAACTATGACAATAATTAAAAGTACATTTAAAATATAGTACACTTTTTCACATGGCCATCCACGGTGGTTTGGGTGAAGACATTTGAAATACCACAAAAACTACCACTAATAGCCATTGGCAACTATAGTTTATATTTGCTATAACCAGTGGTCCCTTCTACCGGGTATATGAAGAGTGTTGTGCGAATTCACTAAATACCACCTATTTATAAGTTATATTCTTAGCCATGCTCTTCACAAATGATTTCTCGTCTTACCGGTTTTCTCAGCTTTTATTGGTTCTGTTTGTTCCTAGGTGATCAGCGAAGTGGAGGTAGAGGCAGGCACAAGCGCCGCCATGTCCGAGTCCGAGTCATCACCGGGACAGCATTCATGCGATATTTGTGGGAAAAGCTTCCAGTTCCGATACCAACTCATTGTTCATAGGTGAGTGAGCAAAATTTGCAAATAGACTTGAAAAAAAACCACAGCTAATTGGGTATTTACCTAGGTAAAAATAATGTCACTTGTCATGATCATGTTTATTTTTAATGTGATTTTAGATTTATTATTGTAAAAAACTGATATTAAGGGTCCTCCCCGCGCTAACGACCTTGAAACACACAAAAAAAAAAATTTCTCTTTCTGTAAGTGAGATTATCAGAAACCCTCGTACAACTTTTTAGCTAGTATCCTTAAGTTTCATTAGAACCTCGAAAATCATTGAAATAAAATACCCTGAATTTTCCATTGCAAAAAATACTAAAAACGGCCATTTTTGACTCTTTTTGTAAAGGTTTCTAAACCGGATAGTATTTCAATGACTTTCGAGGTTCTAATGAAACTTCAGGATACTAGCTAAAAAGTTGTACGAGGGTTTTAATAATCTCACTTACAGAAAGAGAAATTAATTTTTTTGTGTTTTCAAGGTCGCTAGCGCAAGGAGGAGCCTTAAGAGCACTATTTGATTCCAAGAAATCCCATAGAAAAAGTTTGCTTTGACGTTTAGAAATATCTGAATTGATCGACTTGTTGGAAAATAGCAGATTAATTTTAAACATTCCAGCTTTGTGTTCACTTTAAAAAGTCATATTTATCTAAATATGGCAATGGCATTATGATCATCTGATCATAATGGATATCATCTTTGGAGAAGATAGGGTCAAAGTGGCACAGCTAAGTTTGCAACTGGAAATGCATTAAATAAGGATTGTTGTTGTATTACATGTGAAATATATACAATATTTGTTTGGACAGACGATACCATGGCGAGAGCAAGCCGTTCACCTGTCAAGTATGCGGCTCTGCATTCTCCAACCCTGTAGAGCTGTCCAGGCACGGAAAATGCCATCTTGGTAAGTTTGAATTTCCTTGATTACGGCCTTAAAAATACCCGGTCAACTAAAATCGCAAAGACCGAGTATGTATAAAATACGTTTAGAGAAGCCAACGAAATATATATTTTTTTACTAGGTCACCTTTACATTCTTGTTGGAATTAATTAGTCATTATATTATTGCTTTAAATTAGTCACACACATTCTTATTTTAATAAAATCCAAAGTTATGTACAAAAGTAAAAAAAATACTTTATTGCAGCCGGCGACCCAGCCGAGCGCAACGCCAAGAGATTGACTCAAGACAAACCCTATGCTTGCACAACTTGCCATAAAACTTTCTCGCGTAAGGAGCATCTGGACAACCATGTTCGCAGCCACACTGGAGAGACGCCTTACAGGTAACAGGATTTAAATTCTACCGTGCTCACCCATCGCCTTATAAACATTATTATTTATCTTCCGCGTCACTAGATGGCGATATAAGTAGTTAAAACATTAAAACCTTTTATTACTATGATTTAAATAAAGTAGTACTTTTGTCACTTTTTTGCAAGTCGTGTGTGCTGCCATTTATTTTTTTTTGCCTACGTACGGGCCCTCCAATAGTTTCTATGGCGTTAGGTATCTGTTACGTTAGTAATTATTTTATCTTGTTCTACCAACACTTTTTTCCCTTCAAAAACGGAATTTCACTTCTCCAAATTCCATCAGGTTATTTGTTTTCCCATTATTGTTACTGCTTTAAAAAGCTGTGAAATAGTAAGTGACCAAATAAACATTATTCATTGTACACAACAAAAAAAGATGACTTGTTCAAAAGTATAATTAGGTTTTTTTCAACACACTTGCTCGTTAAGTGGATCTAATTTCACCGGTTATTATACCCAAATTTTCCGGGGTCCAGTGGCGCCGCCATTTAAAATAAGTCATTTAAAAGGAAACGGAGATATCATTTAAAATTGTGTCTTGGTCAAGTTCTAGATACCCATTCAAAGTATTTTTTAAACTACTTTTTGTAGTTTAAAGTGAGAACGTGAAGCTTTTCTACGCACATTAGCTAAAAGTGGCCGTTTTTCGCAAATGTGCGTAGAAAAGCTTCACGTTCTCACTTTAAGCTACAAAAAGTAGTTTAAAAAATACTTTGAATGGGTATCTAGAACTTGACCAAGACACAATTTTAAATGATGTCTCCGTTTCCTTTTAAATGATTTATTTTAAATGGCGGCGCCACTGGACCCCGGAAAATTTGGGTATGGCCTTACACGCGTTCGTTATGAACGCAAATAGTGAAGTAATATTCTATATGTTTATGTATTTTTCCTCGCAAGTGTGTTAAAAACGTACGATATACGTGCGTATTTTGGTTAAACACACACGGCAATGTAATATCGCCTTCGGCTTGGGCTGGTTAATTCCGCGTCGTATGATATAACTACCATACCGCACTTATATCCTAATGTACTATAGTAATAAAAATTATTACGACAGATGCGAGTTCTGCGCCAAAACCTTCACTCGTAAAGAGCACATGGTGAATCACGTCCGCAAGCACACGGGAGAGACTCCGCACCGATGCGAGATCTGTAAGAAGAGCTTTACAAGAAAGGAGCACTTCATGAATCACGTCATGTGGCATACAGGTATGGGAATGGTTTATGAGCACATTTTTTTAGAAAAATGTGATAAACTTTCAAATATAAATTAGGTTTGGAAAGTTTACCACATTTATTATGTGACCAGCACACCACAGGCCAGCGTATCCAGAGCACGGATTTAGCCTTTTGCAGCTAAGGTAGAGTTCCGTGCAAAGTGACTGTGAAAATGTACAGCGCAGCGACAAACGCGCTCAACGGAAGTGGCACGCGTGTCTTCTTTCTCTCTCATCTCAGCATAATACCAGTTGCATCGTCAGCTGTAATGGTGCGAAGCCCGGGAACCGCTTTCCGGATTTTTCTTCTCCACTTGGCACGGTCTTGAGCATCCTTGGTTGTAAGACCATTTGTTTCTTACCTCTTCTACCTTCTCCTTAACTATGCGTGCGACAGGAATGAGCTGAATCCGTAGCCAGTGCCTGTTGCACGCACGATGTAGGCTATAGGCTAAATCCATCGGCGACATTAGGTAAACGTTGAACCTGAGGCAGCCGAAAGGCTGGTTGCAGTGTCAAGTTTTAAGAAAGTTCATTAATTTCGTGCTTCGGAAAGCACGTAAAGCCATTGGCCCCGGCTGTATGGCTGCATCATTGAATGGCAGTCGTCAAGCTATGTCAGATGCCTTTAGGCAGCTTGAAAAATCTGACACCAGTGTTGGCCACTTATACACGAAAACAAAAATTGATTTGTGATTTTATTTTATGTGTTTAGTTAGAATTTTGATTCAAATTAAGTTTTAGTTATATTGTGGAATAACCAAGCCTGCACCAGTAACATGGGCCTATTCCAGTGGTGCAGAAAGTAGAAAGATTGAATGATTCAACTATCTAAATATTTTATATTGAGCCTCTAACATAATAACTTATTCACACATGTGGGCCCCTCACTCTAAAGCTACTAACACTGAATGTCAAAACAGGAATATGTTTCCAGTGTGCAATTTTTTGCAGTAAGTTTTGTTTGTGATACCAAACAATTTTCCATTTGCAACATATGACAATATATAAAAAGAAATCAACCCTCCAAGACTCTCATCACTCGTATGGGTTGTCGAAATTTTCTCTCATATATTTTTATATGTACCTGAGGGAAAATTGTTCAGTAGCATGAACATCCACAACAGTTGCGCTAGAAAAAAAATTTACTGAAGTAGATCAGAGAACATAGTTGCATCATTGAATGTTAACATTTTATTTTCTGCCCACGCTAGGTGAAACGCCGCATCATTGTCAAATATGCGGCAAGAAGTATACTAGGAAGGAGCATTTAATGAATCATATGAGATCGCACACAAACGATACGCCCTTCCGATGCGAACTGTGCGGCAAGTCGTTCACGAGAAAGGAACACTTCACCAATCACATAATGTGGCATACGGGTTAGTATAGCTTTCATTTTGAGCCCAGTGTTTGTGTGAATACCTCGCCGTATAACTGCTCTGGTGGCAGGCTTGGATTTCCTGTTTATACTCATCTTGTTCATGTTTGTAATAAATTAAGGATTTTGTGTACGTTGTCTTACTAAACGCATGAAAATCACGCAAATCATCAATGCACTTGTTACAGTCATTACTTATGTTAGCTATTTTATGAACTATTTAACAATTTCAAAGAAATTTCAGCGAGGTTTGAATTAAAACTTTGCAATACATTCTACTCCTTTTTAGTGCGTCTTTGGTCATTTAACATGCCAAACAAAGTTCATCATGATCGTCATCATCAGGTCTTTTTAGTCTCCACATCGTGTACTACTATTACCATACTTTGCCAGAGCAGCCAGAGGCTTCAGCCTACACTCTCCGCGCTGGCCAAACAAAGTTATAACGAAACAATTTTAATTTCAGGCGAGACGCCCCATCGCTGTGACTTTTGTTCGAAGACGTTCACTCGCAAGGAGCATCTACTGAATCACGTGCGACAGCATACGGGCGAGTCCCCGCATCGCTGCAACTTCTGCTCAAAGTCGTTTACGAGACGAGAACACCTCGTGAACCACGTGAGACAACACACTGGAGAAACACCCTTCCAGTGTGGATACTGTCCGAAGGCCTTCACCAGAAAAGACCATCTCGGTAATAGGTTTTTATATTTCTAACATTCCCTAATATTCACATCTCACGATACAGTTTTACGCCTCATAATTTGGTTGGCCAGATGGTGTATTTATGAAAGAAAATGAGAAAGGTACATGGCATAATCTGATACAGACACTGACTTTTCATTAGTTTTGGAAAAGAAATGTCGTATAGTAAATAAATTCCTCTATCCATCCATCTACGTAATCCAAATCTGTGTACGACATAAGTAGTTGCGAAATGATAACGTAAACTGCCGCGTGACCCGGAATAAACTCCGGCCGGCCGGCGGCGGCGGCGCTTGGCTGCGGTACTGCTAATTGTTTCACGAGTTTACTTTCGAGTTGTAGTCAACATTTTTTTGTTTCTGAATTATTTTTTTATACTAATTAGGTCTCATAACGATTATGAGTGGCCTTCGGCTCCAAAACAAATGAAAGATCTCCGTGTATAAGTTGGACTTTATCACAATACTCTTAAGGGCCAGGACGCGTCATCATATAGCAATATGTCCTGTACCTAAGTCGTGGGAATGACACCTAGGCTTTATTTAATTGGATCTGTTTTCTTTACTTACCTATCTTACTTTTTTATGTTTTTAGTAAACCACGTGAGGCAGCACACGGGGGAATCGCCACACAAGTGTTCGTTTTGCACGAAGTCGTTCACTCGCAAGGAGCACCTCACGAATCACGTGCGACAGCATACAGGCGAGTCCCCGCACCGATGTACCTTCTGCTCCAAGTCCTTCACGAGGAAAGAACATCTTACCAACCACGTCAGGTGAGAATATTGTGTCTTATGGCCGGCCTGGGTTGGTACTTTCTCGTAGATATCATTATGGAAAGTGGGTAAATGTGTGATCTAAATTTACAGTCAGCCAAGTCCTCTGGCTGCTCTGGTCAAGTATGGCTCTTGTTGCTCAGAGAGAGAGAGAGTCCTGCTCCCACAGTGGAGACTACAAAACCAAAAGATGAAAATTGACAGTGCATATGACAATGTGCACTCTTAAAAATGTTATAACAATAAAACAAAGCAGAAATCAAATAACTACATTTACCCACTTTGAACATGCAAACGGAGACAAAATTGCCATTTGAAAATAAGCTAAGTGAGGAGTACCTAAAGTATCATTCTAGCTTTTTCGTTTAGTTACGTAGATAGTACATTAGAAGTAGAAATAAACAATGCTGTGCTACAAGCTGCTATAAATGTCATACGGTTTCGATACACTGACCGTCTCAGTAGATTTAATCCTAGAACCTAGTATGGCATGTCTCTCGAATTAGTTCTGCATGAGTTAGCATGTCTTCTCATTTGTAAAATTCATCTAAGGTAAGATTTTTTTTTTATTATGAAGTAGCTTAGTAATGGTCCCAGAGCATTTGTGTGAAGTTTCCCCATAAGAGAGCAGTAGCACAGCATTGTGCATTCCGATTTGGGCTCTCTGAGCTATCGCAACTCGCGTGCAGTGTAGTGATGGAAATATAGCAGGACCACTTTGTTCAAACCTCGCCTAAAGTACAGTCTTCAATCTTTTTGAACCCTCCGAAAGTACAATATTATTGTGCAGTATATTTGTTCGGGCAAGTGTCAAAAAGATTGAGGTCAATGCTTGGTGTGGACAAGATTTTTTTGCAATGTGATCTATTCAATGGGGGTATTTTAAAATGCGTCACAATAGGTGGCAGCATATCAGCTCCAGTATATTCTGCTATCTATAAATTAAGACTTAATTTCCAATAAAACGGGTTCGTAAGATCTGATATTTTAATTTTCAATTCAGCTACCTGATACGTATTTTTCAGAGAACCCACATTGTGATTCTTACCTACTTTATTCGAGGTTTGAAGCAGCCTTAGATACTTACCCTCATATTCATAAAAACAAACGTTTGCTAATACTATTCTAGTTAAAACATGCTTTGTTCCTTTCCAATATTTAGCATTAAAAGAACGAGACAAAACATATTTTAACTAAAATAAGTTAAGAAAACGTTCGTCAATTTTTATGAAAACGGGGATTATACGGTATAATCGAATCGGAATGTACTCTGTTGCGCAGACAGCACACGGGCGAAACTCCACACAAGTGCACGTACTGCCCGCGCGCGTTCTCCCGCAAGGAGCACCTCAACAACCACATCCGGCAGCACACGGGCGACATGCCGCACTCGTGCACCTACTGCAGCAAGAGCTTCACCAGGAAGGAGCATCTTGTCAACCACATCAGGTAATGCCATGCTTGAGGAGCTCGGTGGCGCGGTGAGAGTGCGGATTACAAGCTCACGCTTACACGCTCTCGCAAGTAAAGCGACACCGGGCGTGGTCTGCATTTGGGTGGGTGACCACAAGTGGCATAAAATGTCTCCCCCGTGCTTCGGAAGACACGTATAAGCCGTTTGTTCCGGCTGTCATCAATGTATGGCAGTCGTCAAGCTATGTCAGATGCCTTTAGGCAGCTTGACAAATCTCATGCATAAGAGAAATTCTAGATAGCATGTTAATCGTAAAACATTTGTGAAATTCAAGTGTCATTATAATAAGATATACATATGCTGGAAGTAATTGATCTCATAAATGATTAAAGTTTGTTTTTAAAAAATATATTTTCAGTTAGGTCTGTTACTAGTAGAATTCTTAATCTTAAATTGCTTAGTCCGTAATTTAAGATCATTTGTACTTTTTTATTTCACCTGGAGTACAAGAATTCTAGCCAGAACATTCCGATTGGGACTAAGCTTACTTAACTTTAGACTACGAAGGCTGATTTCATGGTCATACATTGCCGGTATTGTAATGATTGATCAAGATTGGGCACTAAGATTCGTAGTAGAACTAAAGTCACGGACATAGCATAGCCCAGCGGATTAGCTCGTTGAAATGGCAGTAGGCGGGATGCAGGCCGCTTAATATCGGTCATTTTGGAAATTCTTGAGAGAGGCCTATGCCGCGGACGTGCCGTGCAGTGGACGTTATGCGGCTGAAATGATGGGCACTAAAAAAAGGCAATATACCTATATGAAATCGGCGTCTAATTTTCAATTTCTAGCTTAACCTGTTTAATGTAATGTGGTAATGTGCAATGTTGTAATCGGAATGTTTTGCGCAGACAACACACAGGCGAAACCCCGTTCAAGTGCACGTACTGCACGAAGTCGTTTTCCCGCAAGGAGCACCTCACGAACCACGTGCATCTCCACACCGGGGAGACGCCGCACAAGTGCCCCTTCTGTACTAAGACCTTCTCCAGGAAGGAACACTTGACCAACCACGTCAGGTATTGTATTACACCAAGCGCCGGTTTGCGAGTCTCAAATTGGAATCTAAAAAATAGATTTATGAATGCACAAACTGATGCTTTATGCTCGGCTTACATTATCCAGTCAAGAGATCGAATCCAGCGCTGGATAAAAATAATGTAAACCAAGCATTTTGGTGTATTTTTTGAGATTGTGATGTATATTTCAAGACTGTGCTGTTCCCTAATTTGAAATGCTGCATCTACTTTTCCTCGATATGCCGTTTATAAATGTTTTTGAATACAGAATTATAGTAGTTGAACAAACTAATGTTTTATATATTACTTATTTATTTTTGTACATGAATTTTATCAAACACTGAACAGGTTTTTTTTATATCATTAAAAGAAAAGTACTATCAAAATAAATAGCTATAGAATAATATTTTTTGTACAAAGACTTATCAATTTACTAGAAAGTCTCGTCTATGCACAAGCATTTATACGTTATTATTAATAAGATATTAACATAAAACTAAACTTTAAATCGAATATGACGTGCAGAAGACATGCAAAAAGTTACTAATTCACCAGCCCCATTTTCAATTTTTGGGGTTATAACTTTTTCATCTGGCGAATACACTCATTATTGATATAGTAAATGCTAAACCATCAGATATTATTAGTAAAGCATAGCAAAAAACTAATTATTTATTTTTCCACAAGGATCCACACGGGCGAGTCCCCGCACCGCTGCGAGTTCTGCCAGAAGAGGTTTACGCGCAAGGAGCACCTCACGAACCATATGAAACAGCACACCGGAGACACTCCCCACACTTGCAAGATTTGCTCCAAGCCATTCACTAGGAAAGAACATTTGGGAACACATATGAGGTGAGTGATATATTTTGTTTCTAGCTGTTGTATCATGGGATAAAAAGTACTACATGCCCAATTTCATACTATTCGCCGTTGCCTAAAAATCTTTCAAGAGTCACTGTTGAATACTCAATTTCGAATGTGCTTGGGATGTGTGGGATGCACCTTCTGTTTACACTCATATTTATAAACTATTGACATGATAACATGTCAAACAACAGACTTGTCTTAATGTATTGAACATATATTGAAACATGAAAGTTTTGGCCTCCTATACAATTTGATTGATCAGCTGATCCAAGTTTGTATAGAAAGCCAAAAATTATTTTTCATATTTCGACATATGTTTCTTGGGGAAAGTTGTTCACTGACACGGACTGAATTCACCCATAAAATAGTTTCAGTATATTTTGTCAGTCAAAGTCAACATTTTTTATTCAATGTAGGATAAATCTTGCAATTCTTGTATATATAAAATTCTGTGATCTCGAAAACGGCTCTAACGATTTCGCTGAAAATTAGTATATGGGGGTAAACAATCGATCTAGATTAGTCTTATGTTTGGGAAAACGCGTGTTTTCAAGTTTTCATGCGCTTTTCTTTCCACGCAGAATATGGTCGGTGGTTACGGGTTCGAATCCCGCTCGGTTCAAGTTTATATATAATTTTTTAATTTTTATTGTTTTTAGACAAGTTTAAAATGTAGTTAATGTTTGAGATATTACCGAACAAAGCTTGGTCGCCCAGGTACTTTATTTCTTAATGAAGGTTCGGAACGAACCCAGTTCAGTATTGGTCCCTACCCAGCCTGATGGCCTATGTTACAATTACAATACAGATTTACACTTAAGCTATACATTTAAATTATACAATTAAAATTTGTAGTCAACAAATTCCAAGATTTTTTCTCAGATGATGATAAATAGTCATTTACATGATAATACGCATTGAGACCTTATATAAGATTCTTAATTACGCCCTCATATTTATCTTTGTATTTCTTTCGTGGAAACAGATCGCACAGTTGCGGTGAACGACCGTATAGTTGCGGCGAGTGCGGCAAATCTTTCCCCCTCAAAGGAAACCTGCTTTTCCACGAGCGCTCCCACAACAAGAATAACGGCGCGAGGCCCTTCCGATGTGACGTCTGCTCTAAGGATTTCCTTTGCAAAGGTCAGTGTTATACTAAAACAAGATACGTCTTTACACTGTATGGTTGTAAAAAGTGCGGCAAATTGTTCGAAAGATCCTGTTTGTACCTTGACGTATAATCGTAGTCCCTTATTATGGGCCTCATAAGAACGCTCACAGTCGCCCAACGCCTTGTGGAGAGTGCTATGCTCAGTGTTTCTATACATGATCGAATCAGAAATCAGGATTCGTAAAAAAACGAAGGTCACGGATATAGCCCAGCAGATTTAGTAAGATTAGATCGTTGAATTTTGGCGAGGCATACATAGCACGTAGAACCGACGGCAGAAAGGTTCCCGAATGGCGGCCACGTACCGGCAAGCGTAGCGGACACCCACCAACTAGGTGGTCGAATGATCTTAGTAAGGTTGCAGGAAAACGCTGGATGCAGGCCGCTTCCAATTGGTCGTTTTGGGAAACCTTGGGAGGAGGCCTATGTCCAGCAGTGGACTTCCTGAGGCTGATACGATATGATGAGGATAATGTAACTAAATATAAAATGATTGTAACAGGTCACCTGGTAGCTCACCGACGAACGCACGCAGAGGCGGGCGAATGCGAAGCTCCGGCTGAAGGCGACGACTGCGGCGACCGCACCAAGTGCGAAAAGCAGGAGCCGCCAGAGAGGAAACATGACATCTTGTAAGCATCATGATTAAGTTTATTACTATTACTAGTGGTCTCATATATGGGCGCGTAATCAAAATTTTAACAGCATGTGTCTGTGAACTGGAGAAACGGTTTCTCCCTTTGACATTAGTTAATCACAATGTGTATTAACTACCAGAGTCAGGCGTTACAGAAATATTTTATCATTTCATTCAAATAATTATTTGAATAAAAAATCATTTGTCCACTTCTTCGAATTATAAATGAATTATTCTTTATTTTATTCGAATAATTTTCAAACAAATAACACGAACAATATTTTATACAGTGAAGGTCAAAAGTAAGTAATAGTTATAAAGACCCCTTAGCTATGAGTGGCAAAAGTCACATGTCTTTCGGTCTTGACTATATATTCTATATACAAATTTAATTTTATGTAACTTAAATGTATTTGTTTTATTTCAGAGCAACCGTAGAAAATAGGCCAGCAGAAACGACGAATGTCGTACAAAACCCTCAGAGTACTTCAAATGTGATGCAAATTACGACACAGGTAATATTTTAACTCCACCGAAACTAACCATTATCACCAGCAAAATTAGGAGTTCAAAAAGTATGTGATAGAAAATAGCAATTTCAATCTTATTATTGACCAAGCGAGCGAAGCGTCTGTTTCGAGATTGGCCAAAATGCCATCATTAGGTCTATTTAGTCTCCACTGCAGCAGGCGCACGACCCTTTCAAAGTCATACTCGGCCAGTGCAGCCAGCTAGAGGATTTGGCCTACACTCAGGGCTGGCCAGAGGGGTTGAAGAAGTCTCGAATGATGTTTATATGCTTTGTTTAGAGTAATTCCTAATTCGCCTTTTATGACATCCACGAGAAGACTTGGAGTGATCCCATTCTATTTGCAGGATATCACACGGCACTAGTTTGATTATATGCCTATAATAAGCATGATATTATATGATCATCATCAATAAGTTTAAGAAGTAGGTTTTTGTCAGTGAAGTATTTCCAAGTCTTCCTATTTTCCGCTAAATGATATGATATTGAATGGATGCAGGCCGCTTTGGATCGGTCAGTTTGGAAATCTTTGGGTGAGGCCTATGTCCAGCTGTGGACGTTAAGCGGCTGAAATGATGATGATATTATATTGGGTGTTTATTAATATTAATTATAGTACATATCGTTGAGTTAGTATCTCATAATAGTCATAATACAATAAATGTGATGTCCCTATATATTTGTTTATATATATTCCGGCAGCAGCAAGTGCGCGCGGCCCCGACGAGTGCGCCGGAGCAGTTCGCGCACGCGAGCGGCGCGCACCACAGCGCCGCCCCCGCCGCACTGCACCACCCCGTCACGGTCAACTACTAGCACAGCGCCAGCGACCGTGAGCAGTACACGCTCGTGCGAGAGATCGACATCTGCCAGGCGCTGTTGTAGGCTCGCTAGTGTTGCGGGGTCACGAGTGCAGTAGGCGACTCCAAACTGCCACTGGTACTAGAACAGCGCTAAAGAGTTATACGCTCGTGCGATAACGAGATTCGCCTTTTACTGAATTTCAGTATCGAGAAATATAAATATCAACAAAGATGCCAAAAGGGTACTTTTGGCATCTTTGTCGATATGAAATTTTGTTTATCGATACTGTTTGTTACCCGGTTTTTTCACCAATAACCCTGGTTAAATCTCCACAGACTAAGTGCCACCTGTGATTTTATACACTAAGATATGAAATGAAAGAATTGCACAAACAGTGATGTTGTGAAATAGTGACACAAATTTTGATATGCACTGTTTTCAATCGTGAATAAAAAGGAACTTCAGTGGACTAGATTTGTAATTATGGTCTTGAATCAAGCTGATGAATCGCAACTTTGGCCAGTATCACTATTGAAAATGTATGTAATTATTGGATTATGATTGATTTGATCTGTATAGTTAACTTTTATTTCTGTTTTACAATGATAAGTATACAGAATGTCGTTAACGTCGACTTATTTTTATCAAGTGTATTGCTGAAAGTCAGACAGATTGAATTCAAATTAGTATGGCCCCATCAAAGCTTTATATCTTATTTTCTTTTAAAATTCTTTTACGATATATTTATTCTCCCATTAATGTAATTATGTACATAAAGATACGATGTTTAATAGTAAAAAGACTAAGTGTATTTTACTTTTATTTTTCAGTTTGTAGGCCGGCAAACTGAAGTTTCATAATTTTACGTTGATACGCTTATTGTTGATAGCTACAGATATACATCTAAACCAATGATTCATTATTCTTTTTTTTATTTATACATTACATACTCAACAACTTTAGTGATGACCAGATTTCATTTTTTTGTTGTAGCAACCTAACATGGTCATTTGGTTTTTCTTTTTGAAATTGGGATAAATTTTCTTAAAGTTAAACAGAAGAATTAATTTACATTCCTTTTGAAATATTCATACAACGACAGATTTTTTTGTATCTGTCATAACTATATTTTTTAAAGTTCCTTGTGATTTTATTTTTGTGTAATGTCATTTTATAATAAAAGATAATAGGACATTTGCAGTGTTCAAATTAGTTAAATATTCAAAAATAATATTTAACAACAATGTAAATATTTTGATAAATTTTAAAATACATACATATAATTTATATTGTTTGTTAAAACAGGGACCACTATAAAGCAAGTTTAATAACCAAATTGTCTTGCAATTTTCCCTTATTTTAAACAAAAACTAAGAAAACAGGTGTTTTAGGTAATCATGTGATTCTAATGTAGTAGCAAGGTCCAGCTTAGATAATAATTCTATTCTTTGCCATGTATGTACAGTACAAGTGAGATATGATATATAAATGTTTTTGTAAGGGATGTACAGTGATTAAATGGTGGATATAATGCTTAGCTTAGCGTACCACCAAGTGCATGGAGTGGTGTTATAATCACTTCCGCAAATGTAACAGCTTGTAATCAAATATTTTGTATTGTACATAGTTAGGGGTAAAGTATAGCTGTAATAATTAGGAAACTAAGACTAAAATATATCATTTATGTTAACACTGGCTGCATTGTGGATGTTGTTATATGTGATGGGAATATACGATTCTAAATCGTCTGGTTGTAGATTATTGAAGGTGCAAGGAAAATCATGAAGATTGTCACAGCCATTTCGATATGTTATCTTCAGTGGTGCCACGCTAATTTATATTTTATAGAAAATGAAATCATTAGACACAATAGTATGTACTAAAAACTAATTTATGTTCAGTAATTTGATATGAGATTAAAAAGGGAAAGTAATTGTCTCGTTTTATTCACTATCCTCGTTTTTTTAAATTAATATCCCAAAACCAGCTCGGCAGCTCTCACTTATATTTTTTTATTTTTAAGAATTTAAAAAAAAATGAAGGCAGCACTTATTGCCTACTTCATCATAATTATTTCAGCCGCATAACGTCCACGTCCACTCCAAAGATTTCCAAAATGACCGATTAAGAGCGGCCTGCATCCAGCGCTTTCCAGCGACCCTGGTTAGATCATCTGACCACCATGTATTTGTTATGGTAATGTACTATCGCATTAGGTGTCAACCTGTAATGATATGTACCTATGTATATGTTAATAAATAAATAAAAATGTAGGTGGGTGCCCTACGCTTCGCTTGCCAGTACGCGGTCGCCATTCAAGAACCTTTTTGCCCCATCGTCACCGCTACGTGTGCGTTACTCTACCTAGAAAGTAGCTCCTAGAGAGATATGAGTGGAATATATAATTAGTACCCAATATGCTGTAAATGTGCCCGGCATAAATAATTTGTGGGGGTTGTCGTTTTGGAAAAAAATGGAAAAAACGGTTCCTGCTAGGGTAACGTTGTTCCAGCAGGAAAATTCTAAACTACTGATCGAAAGGAGAAAGAATGTGCATGGTCAGATAGCTTATATTTGTGGAAGTATGTGCGGCGAATATGGAATATGTGACGGTTCAGGTTTTTAAGATATCGAGTTTCCTGCTGGAGTAACGTTTAGCGAAATCGTTGTGCTCTAAAACTGTTATATGTGCGCATGTATATTAATTTCACATGAGTAGCTCTTGATTTGTGCTAATGGCACACATAATTATATTTAAGAAAATATTTATAAATTTCGAGTAATCGCGCTTTTTTTAAAATACAAAAAAAAATTCGCAGCGCCGTTAAGAGAAAACGTATAAGCTCATTAAAAACTGTATTCGATCCATCTCGACTCCTATTAAATCCATAAAAAAATTGGGAAGTGTAGGTACATCAGTTATCAAATAATATTACAAAAATCAAAATTATCCTATCATAATTTTGACGGTCAACATACAAGAAAACGGATCAACGCAAGACGTGCGGGTATGAACTAAAAATTAGTACCTATAGTCGAATAACGCATTGCGAATTTTCAGCTAGAAATGTTTCGTATGTAAAAAGATATAAACAAAAAACAAAACCTGGAAACAAGGGCCGATAACCCGACCAACTTCGAATGACTACAAAAAAGCGGCGGTTTCATACATATCGATGACCTTCTTAACTTAATCACGAACCGGTCGAAACGTGTTGAGCCAAAGTACACTCAAGTAGAAAACAGACAAGTCAACAATAAATAAACTTGTATGTATACTATACAATATGTAAAAAAACCTGTACGATCCGTTGGGTAATAATTGCTATTTTTTTACAGGGGTTATTTTTATTAGATCTGTCATCTATCATACATATATACATGTTATCACGTCTTTATCCCTTACGTGGTAGACAGGACCACGTTTAGCATACTGGTGGGCGTATAGGTGGAAAATGTAATCAAAATAGTGATGAATTGCTAGCCCCATTTTTTGGATTTTTTTTTACATTGACTACTTTTGGTTCTCTACTCTAATATATGACCCAGACCCAGATTTCATTTCTGGCGAAAAAAAAAAACAAGGCGAAGAGGTTGCATTGGCTTTTTAACTGTTTAGCTATCACGGTTCATGAGATACAGCCTGGTCACAGAAAGACAGACGGACAGACAGACGTACAAACGGACATTGGAGTCTTAGTAATAGGGTCCCGTTTTTATCCTTTGGGTACGGAATCATAAAAGTAGTTAAAATCCACAAATAGAGTTGTAAATCACGCAAAAGTAGATGCACTTCGCGTTTATTTATTTAAGTAATACCTATTGCCGCCCGGTGCCGGGGGCGTTAGCGGTATCGATGCATTGAATCATCATCGGGCGAGTTGTCATGTCATGTCATGTTCGGACATGACATGTCATGAACGTTCATTCAGCGCGTCCGGCCGGGCGCACTCGAGTTTGCTTGCCAGCAGTTCACTTCATTCAGCAGTAGGCGGCCGGCCGGGCGCACGCGAGTTTGCTTGCCAGCGGTTCATTCAGCAGCGGGCGGCCAGCTGGGCGCCCGTAGGTAGATACTTGCAAGCATAGTTTACGCTCGACGATTTACGGTGAGGTGCCAAGTGGTAAGTATTTATGTTTTAATGTAGTTTGTATTTTCAAGTGTGTAAATTATATGCATAGTAATTATATATAAATATTATTTTCGTACCACTTGCTCAAAAAAGTCACATTCTATGGCACAAAAAGCGAACATAACAATAGTCATTTTTAATCTGTTAAAAACAGGGAAAGTAAAATGTACTGAATTTCATTCATCCTCTAGAGGGAGAATGTGGTTTAAGTTTGGAATACTTACCGTTTATACTGAACTGAAATCATTTCTATATCGTTAGGCGTTAAAAAATAACGATTTTGAATCGACAACATGTATCCACAAAATCCACAAAATCACTTAAATTTCATAAAATAAACAACTAAATCAAGTTATATCATTGTTTGTTTACACCAGCTGTTTAGTTTTCCAAAAAGAAAAAGCAAAGGGCCATTTGAGTCTCACACATACAGCCAAGTTTTCTGCGTAACTATATTTATTTACAACGTAAAACATTTTGTATTTTTTATATAACTGAATATAAATTGATTTAAGTCCGTAGTAAAGAAGGACCTTATAGTTTCGCCATGTCTGTCTGTCTGTCCGTCCGCGGTGTAGCTGCCATACAAGTTAAGAGGGAGTAACATTTTTTTCTCGACAAACACATTTTGTGACATATCGTTGAATAGGTCTTTAAAAAATAATGTGAGTTAGTGAATACCATTTTTCGATTGAGGAAATATTTAAATTACCATTAATTATTATTATAATTACATTAATATTAAGATTCATCATCATCCGAGCGTATTCCCTGTTGCATCCTTAACCGTAACGCTTCCGAGACCGGGGTCCGCTGCCTAATCTATGTCATTTCGACGAGGATACTGGTTTTTACATAGTTTTTATTCTTAGGAATAAGGTTATAAAATTGCCAACAAAAAACGCTCGGGTGAAAAAAAAGAAATGCCAAAATACCTTTGAACGCGACTGTATGACAACGTTTTAGGTATAAGACGTCCAATAAAGAAGGTCATCGATATGTATGAAACCGCCGCTTTTTTGTAGTCATTCGAATTTGGTCGGGATATCGGCCCTTGTTTCCAGGTTTTGTTTTTTGTTAATAACTTTTTACATACGAAACATTTCTAGCTGAAAATTCGCAATGCGTTATTCGACTATAGGTACTAATTTTTAGTTCATACACGCACGTCTTGCGTTGATCCGTTTTCTTGTATGTTGACCGTCAAAATTATGATAGGATAATTTTGATTTTTGTAATATTATTTGATAACTGATGTACCTACACTTCCCAATTTTTTTATGGATTTAATAGGAGTCGAGATGGATCGAATACAGTTTTTAATGAGCTAATACGTTTTCTCTTAACGGCGCTGCGAATTTTTTTTTGTATTTTAAAAAAAGCGCGATTACTCGAAAATTATAAATATTTTCTTAAATATAATTATGTGTGCCATTAGCACAAATCAAGAGCTACTCATGTGAAATTAATATACATGCGCACATATAACAGTTTTAGAGCACAACGATTTCGCTAAACGTTACTCCAGCAGGAAACTCGATATCTTAAAAACCTGAACCGTCACATATTCCATATTCGCCGCACATACTTCCACAAATATAAGCTATCTGACCATGCACATTCTTTCTCCTTTCGATCAGTAGTTTAGAATTTTCCTGCTGGAACAACGTTACCCTAGCAGGAACCGTTTTTTCCATTTTTTTCCAAAACGACAACCCCCACAAATTATTTATGCCGGGCACATTTACAGCATATTGGGTACTAATTATATATTCCACTCATATCTCTCTAGGAGCTACTTTCTAGGTAGAGTAACGCACACCACCGCTACTACTTGATACAACTCAAATATTGAGTGTCCAACTAATTTGCTTAATTGAATTTTCTAAGGAATGGACAAGATAGAGAAATATAAAAATCACTTCCAAGCGATATACGTGGCAGTATATAGAACCTTTTAGCGCCTAGTCTTATCGTCAGTGACAAAAAAAAATGCGAAAAGGGAATCTTCACTTTACCCCTACGTGATATGCTGGATTCGTCGCTTTCCGTCAGAAACGCTTTTGGTCAGATAAGCATCTCGTCATCTCTCATGATAAGACTCGCAACTTGTCAAAAAGTATATCCCATTTGCCATCACTGGTGGCAGACGGGACATTTTTTATGTACACGTGTGCCAGATGCCACCACTCACGACGCCCCCACTGGTGGCGAAGGGCAATCGCCAATCATTCAGTCTCATTTGCCCCCAGTGGTGGCGAATAGAACAAACTGGTTTCGATTACCATTCGCCTCCAGTGTAGTTACATATTTATGTTAAAATTGTAGGTATATTGAAACTGACAGTTCATTAACAATTTAAGTAATTTGTTTTAAATTTTAATGTTATGTTTAACCTGTTATTCTTCCTGAAAATTTATATTTAAGCGTGTTAAAAAAAGTTAAGAGATTTCTATTTTAAAATGGTCCTAGGTCACTTAAGAATTATAACAATACTAAACACCAATGAATAATCATAATTAAGCTTTATTTCTTCATCCATGCTCAAGCCATGTTTTTTTATTTAGAACCATTTTTTAAAATCGAAATCAGAGTTTGTTCTATCCGCTACCACTGGGGGCAAATGAGACTGTGATCGTTGGCGATTGCCCTTCGCCACCAGTGGGGGCGTCGTGAGTGGTGGCATCTGGCACACGTGTACATGAAAATTGTCCCGTCTGCCACCAGTG
This sequence comes from Acrobasis consociella, assembly GCA_963555685.1. NCBI lineage: Eukaryota > Metazoa > Arthropoda > Insecta > Lepidoptera > Pyralidae > Acrobasis > Acrobasis consociella. The sequence goes on from OY743115.1 coordinate 13,525,147, forward strand.
GTGGCCGCCCCCAGTGGTGGCAAATGGGATATACCCGAAACGCAACTCGACAGATACATATTAAATAAGAAATAGTAAATTACTTAATTTTACTAGTTGCATGTATGCATAGTGACTAAAAGCTTTTAAATTCTACCTCATTAATTAATTTACTTTCGAGTCGAGTTCCATGTCTGTAGAGACGCATCTGTCGAGTTGCGTTTTTGACGTGTTTCAAATCTGACTTAATGCGTTTCTGTACACATGCGTTTTCTGGCGAAATAAGTATCTGACCAGTTGCGTTTCTGACGAAAAGCGACGAATCCGATATGCTGTATTGTTACCCGGGAACAGGATCAAACAAATGCCAATCAGAGAGTTCTATAGTACTCGGTGATGGTACATTACAAGCTAAGTTTATTTTAATTTAATATTTTATAGCCTGTTTCGTTGTATCTGCCTGTCTGTCTGTGGGCAGACATATCTGTCTATCTGTAATCAAATCTTGCAAGTTAAAGACCCACTTCCTAGTTTCCGATTAAGCTGAAATTTGCATGGCCTGTATAATGCAATATTATGATGACATGGAGCTGATCTGATGATGGAACCGGAAGGTGGCCATATGTTAGGTAGGTAGAAGTTAGTAGTAGTAAGTTTTAATTAACTTTAAGTTCTTCATTTTAGACAAAAGCTTGTTTTAAAAATATATTTTATCATTTTACTTATTTAGTTTCACTTGTCCCCTTGTCTGTCTGTAATCAAATCTTACAAGTTACATTTTTCGGTTTCCGAAAGTTGAAAGCACCTATATGTATATCTCGTTACAATGCAATATTATGATTACTTGGAGCCGAGCTGAAAGGCGGTCTCTATCTGTGATAAAACAAAAAACTCAAGTTTGTGCTCGATTTGTTCAGTCTTGAAAAGAACTTTAACCTTTTTAGGTCATTTTATACGAGTAGATAAAAGCTTGTTTTAAAATATTTTTTTAAATAATGAGCAGAGCACGCTAGGTTTAAGTGTTATAGGAATAAAAAACTATATTAATGTCATATTTTAATCCTCGAAAATAAGCCCTAATTTCACACTTTCAAATCATACGTGACAAAACCAATCACAATAACATTATAATGAGAGAAAATTAAAAAAATAATTTGATAAATACCTGAATATCTCCATAGTTGGAACGAACCGGTATACAGATAAAAGACCTCCCTAGAGATCAAGCTATTTGCCGAGGTAGATACATTTACAAACATCTAAAATTCTAAGCGGAAACGACAAGTCCATTTTAAAACGGACTATAGATACATGCATTCATATTATTAACGTTTTGGAATAGGCTAACAATATCCTTATACATAATGTGACTATCCTATGTCACCTCGAAACCGTGGGAGTCGCAGTGTGACATGATGTTGCACTGGATCGCTTGATGCCGTGGTCTTCAGGCGTGCTTATTTCATAAAGTACCTCTTAGATTGTTGCTGCTGCCAACTGGAGTGTCTTCTCCGTTTCCCAACTGAAAAGTCCATCGAGCAAGCTAGTAACGAGCATTTTATCTGTTGAATCATTGGAAACACAATTTCATGACTGATTTATAAATTATTTCATTGATATGCGCCTTGATCTGAACTGTAGTACATTATTGTACATTACTATAGTATCTTATTATCTCCGAATCAATCTAAAAGGGCGTAAATTTGGAACGAACACAATGATATCTTAAATATTTTATAATAATACTTTTGAAGAGCAGACTCTTCTTATCTCTATATAGTCCTTCACTAACCACACAGTAAAATTTGTTCAAACTGAATAATACTTTAAACTAGATTCTGAACTTGGTAATCCGCTATATATAACTTTTTTCCTTATTAGCCAAAATAAATTTTTTAAAGTCGGAACTGCCATCATCAATCATGAAATGTTGCATTCCAAACGGATGTAGCAGGGGTTTATTAGTAAATTTATAAATTAGCACCAAGTTTCGATATTATCAGAATTTTATAATCTGATATCAATGAGTCACACAGCATTCATAAATATTTAAAAAGTAGAGTATTGAGCATTAGATAACACTAAGTTACAAAATATTACTTAAGAAATGCTTAAAAGCATCTTGGCAGCTCATAACATTAAGTGAGCGAAACTTGTTGCCATACTTTACAAAGTTTGGGTACCTGGAAGTACATAGTAGATGATGTGATAACAGCATCCAATATTGTGATACAAGGAGCGAATAGGATGTGCTCCCTCATATCCCCGTATCATGGCAATATAACGAAAAGCAAAACGCTGTGAAAACTTTTCACGAAATGATCATTTCTGGTCCATAATTCTTGTGTTGATTCTTCATACGCCAAGACGGCGGCAGTTTTGGATTACGACAATATATAGTAATATTACACAAAAATATACATATAAATAATCACATTCTGTAATTTGTATCGCCGCAGTGGCAATAGAATAGTATGTAGTTAAGAGCCGAAAAACGTTTGATAATAAATGATAAATTATTTAATCGGTATTGGAGGTGACAAATACAATTATCGAGAAATTTCTGCGCGTACATGATTGAACCCCTGTACAGAACCTAACAAATACCTGACATCGCGTGTGCGATCGGTCGACTCGACAACTCGCGGCGAGACATACATGTGCAAATACCTCAAACGACGCAGATGAGTTGCTCAGATCGGAGGAGCTTATTAGGACCATCGCTCGCTTCATTCCACTCTATCGAAAAGATATCACGAAAAAGTGAGACATTTATTTTGTTTCGCCAGAGTACTTATACAGAAAAAGTACACTTTTGCACCAGGAGACCAAAATTACGAAAAAAAAAACATGTTTGTTTTATTTATAGTATATAGGGTATTTATGGTAGGTGATAAAACCATTATTTGATGGCGCTTTAAGCTAGGAAGACCTGTCAAATATAAACTTGTTGCGAACACTGTAACATTTTATTAATTACAACGTTTTACCTTATTATTTTAAGTTAATATTTTTGCAATTTTTATGACTATAGCTCAGGTCTCCATATAACAGGGCCACCAAGCAGTACCACAAAGTAAAGGTGTCACTTCCCCGCGTAAACGCTGCGAAGCGATCGTCTAATAAGGCCCCCATCGCCGGCCCGTGGCAACAATCAAAATACCAATCAAATACCTGCCGAGTCCGTCGGTGTGACGACACTACCGAATCGAGAGTGCAACGGGGGTCAACATTCCCCAAATGTTTGCCATAAACCGAAGTTTTATTTTGGTATGCTAATTAAGCTGTAAAATAACAGTGTTCACTTTATTACTTGTCATTGTATCAATTTAGGGATAGGTCTGCGGGAATGGTGATGATAAAAATGTGATATGAATAAATAAGTTAGTGTGGGCGGGGTGTTAGGTTCGGGTGATGTTCGATTTGGAGGCAGCTGCTGAAAATTGGACTTCAGTGTTGGTATACTTACCGATTTCAGGCGCTTTTGTGATACCTCAGTCAGTAGCTAGTGGCGGTCGCGGGAGCGGCGGCGGGAGCGCTCGCGGGACGACCCTGCAATACGAATGGAATACTAGATTGCGCTACAAGGGGTAAAGGTAATAGTTTTAACGCGGAGGCGCTACTTTGCTTCCAGAGCGAAACGAAGTACTTCATAGTTGAATCACGAGCGTAGCGAGTGAATCTACGGTAGAATCCTGAGTGAAGCTGATTCATGCTAATCGCCGAGTAGCACACTCTACTTTTCATCTCCATCTATGAGAAGAACTAGCAAATATAAAACAGAATATCAAGAAAAGTAGAACACCTACATATACTAAGAAGAGTGAAACACCTATAGGTATAAACCTAATAGGCATGACGAATGGAAAAATATTTTTGGTCCTTCGGTTAGATTCCTTCCATTCTTACTACTACGTCTTCGATTGTTTTACTATTGTGTCTGTTATTGGCGGATCTCAACAAGTTGAGCTTTTAACTACTTGACAACTAAAAGAGGTACAGTTGGAAAAACAGGCATAGCACTCACGTCTCTCCTTGCGATGTTTCCGGTCGCGGTCGCGCTCGCGGTCGCGGTCGCGCTCCTCGTGGCGGCTGCTGCGCTCCTCGCGGCTCGACCTGCGACGCAAGGGTGGACTTTATCGCGACTGCCGAGATTACTTTATAGCGACGGTCGAGATTACTTTATAGCGAATGGCGAGAATACTTTATTGCGACTGCCGAGATTACTTTATAGCGACGGTCGAGATACAGAGACAAAAAAGAAGGTGCAGTGCAGTTTGTTACCGCTTCTTCTGCACTAGCGCTTTGGAAACGGTAGTAAACTTAGCTGTAAGTAACTATTTGACGTCAACAATTGTGCAACAAAATAATGACGATTATTAAGAGATATTATAAATATCCTATGATAATAAAGATATATTTGATTTGATTTGATTTGAGATTACTTTATAGCGACTGGCGAGAATACTTTATAGCGACTGCCGAGATTACTTTATAGCAAATTCAAATATATCTTCACTATCATAGGATATTTACAATATCTCCTAATAATCGTCATTGTTTGTTGCACGATTGTTGATGTCAAATGATTACTTACAACTAAGTTTACTACCGCTTCCAAAGCGCTAGTGCAGTGCAGTGCGCTAGCGACTGACGAAATATACACTAGACAGCACATCTGATGGATGCAGGCGGGATAGGTAGGAATGCGTAGAGTTAAAACGTTAGATTGAGAACAACAAACAAAAACATATAACCCTAGTATTTAGTATTATATTTATGGCATTATGGCAACACTAGTACAACTTTAACAGCAACGTTGGAAACGTGACATACATAACGCACGCCCGCAAGTACGCATGCACGCATGCAAGTACGCACGCACGCTTGCACACACACACACACACACACACACAAACTTTCGCCTTTATAATATTGTGCTGTAATATACAATTCAATACAAAAAACATTATTGCACGAAAAGACATTTACAATTTCGTAATACTCATAAAATAAGAACAACATAATATAGCATTATATATATCAATCTCCACATCACCCGTTTGGTTGACTGGGAGATAACGCCTTAGGCTTTAAGTCCGCCATTACACTTGTATTTATGTATGAAGTTAAATAAATAAAATAAATATATTTCAGAAACTCACCGATGTCGTTCCTTGTCCTTATCCCTGTCTCTCTCCCGGTCGCGCTCGCCCCTGTCCTTGTCCTTGCGCCCGTCCTTGTCCCCGTCCCTCTCCCTGTCCCGCTCCATACGCTCGCGGTCGCGGCGGTCGGAGCCGAGTCCGCCGCCGCGGGAACCTCGCTCCTTGTCGCGGTCTTCCCTCCTTTTCCTCTCTTTCTCCTGCTGCTCCTTTTCACGAGCTTCATTCATCTCTTCGTAGGCTTGTCGAAGCTTGAAATATCTGATAAAAACAAATTTTATCAGTTTTCACCTATTTCGTTAGGTCTGTTCGCGGAGAGTTTATAAATTCAGGGCTTCACAACTCATTCAAAATTGCGACCCGCTTATTAATTAAAAACTTATACAACAATTTTATTTTAATAATTTTAAGCAATTATTTACTGTATAAAACAGAAAGCAGCACGCCGTTTGTGCCGCGGTTGACATCAACTGCATACCTCGTGTAACAGTTTGCGATACTTAAGCGACAGTCGCTATTCGGAGACGAATTATACGAATTTAGAATTAAAAGTATTGATGTGTTAATTTCAATCTGTTCAATCATGCATGTTGGCTTTAAAATAGAACAAATACATCCAAATTCTAAACAATAATAATAAAACGTACATTCTTGCAAATTTTTGCATAAATTTTATTACTAGGAAATAGTATATCACACATACCCAACATGTTGTTTTCCGGAGAGGTGGTCATCAATTCTCTGCTGAGCATCCCCAACAATCAAGAAAGCGCCACACACGGGGCAAACTTCCATTTGCTTTTCTTGTGCAGCTGCCAACTCAGCAGTCATCGACCAGTGACTGGAAAAGAAATAAGATATTTTAGAACAGAACCTAATCCAAGTATTGATAAAGTCCATTCTGTCAATGGCGGGTTTTGTGACGCGCCGTGCAAACCAATTTTACAAATGAACTATACTCATGGATAAGGTAGAAAATACTGTGCCATGTGGCCTGTGGGTGACGACGACAAGAGCGTTGTAAAACTTCATAGTAATGTATTCTTAAAGAGGATCAACGTCAGGCAGGCAGCAGGTCGTAACATTGTAGCCAAATAATTTAATGTTTCGACTATGTCTTCTCCACTTCGCAATGTCTTTAGCATAGTTGCGTGACCATGCATAATAAATGTGAAAATAATAATCGAATAAGCGCACCCCGGCTACCAAACAGCTCAGATGAGAATGCAACTGGCGCACGAAGATGAAGAAGAGTGGTAGACAATGCTGAATAACACAAGTCCATGACTAGGAAATAATATGATAGATAGAAAATAGATAAGTCTTTATTGTACACCTAATGAAAAAAGAACAAAGAAATAATTTTACATTAAATGAGTACAATGGTCTTATCGCTTAAAGTGATCTCTTCCAGACAACTAGTGGATGGAGAGAAATATGGCCATGGCTTAAAAGATAATTTAGCCATGTTTTGGAATAAAAAATATACCTGTTTTCCTGTTGTTTTAAAAGCTGATCTTTCTCTTCTTTCAACCTATCACAGAGTTTCATCAAGCCCTGGGCCTGCTCCACGTCACCCCTAGTCCCTGCTTCCTCTGCTTCTTGGACTAAAGATTTCACTTTTTCTGACAACAGTTGTACCTACAAAATTAAAATAAATTAAAATAAGCCTCTGGCTGCTTTGGCTAAATATGGCTCTGGTAGTACAGAGAGGATCATGCTGCTTCTGCAGTGGAGACTAAAAAGACCTGATGATGATGAAGCCATAAAAATAGAAAAGTATGGTAAAACCTAGCGAAAGATTACCACTAATAGCATTAGGAGATTAGGCCTTTGCCATCACAAAATTCACTCTCCCACTCTCAGCCTTCTAACAAGTTGTTTTAACATTATAAAGTCTGTATTATGAAGGGTTTATTAAAATAAAATCATCTCAGTTTACAGAGCAAGATGACAAATAGATATCCGTTGATTTCCTACTCCTGTGTAGAAAATCAAATCAACAGATATTACCGACCATAAAGCGCTCAGTCACTAGCTCAGCTGAAACATTCCAGATTTTGGAGTGCAAATTTCAACTACAAAAGCCTGTATGCTAGTTAGCCGAAATCCGGCATATGTAATCTCACGTCTGTACACATAGTATGTCTTACAACCCTTGCCTTCAAGCCATACACTTGTCCAAATTAAATCATGTGTTAAAAAGTTTCACCATGATTGGGATTCGAACCCACAACCAATTGTGCTTCCGTGACTTTGAATTACCCTAACGAATTTTCTCATCACACAGTACACACGCATTTGAAGCATGCATTATTCTTCATTACTACCCACTATTTAGAAGTGTGGTATTGAACTTAATTCAATTTAGATGAGTTGAAAATTGATTAAAGTGAAGGCTTGTTTCAATTATTGATTTTTAACAGCATTACCATGCTCGGAATATTATCAAAGTTAAATCATGTGATGAACAATTTTGCAATATTTCTTTTAATTAGGGTTATGTTATAATCCAAGCATCGTGAAAATTTTACCTGCTCCTGATTCTTTTCAGTCTGAGCCTGAGTCATCGGAGGACCTTCAGGTTTAGAGTTCATTAACTCTAACCTCTGCTTACCCTTCTGGATTTTTCCTAAAGATTAAAAAAGAATTGATAATTTTTTTATTCATCTTCAAAAATGATATAACAATGGAAGGGACATACCTGTATACCATAAATCAATCCACAGGCTGTACTAGATCACTATCCTACTAATCCTACTAATATTATAAATGCGAAAGTGAGTTTGTATATTTGTTTGTTACTTCTTTACACTTAAACTAATGAACCAATGTGGATGAAATTGAATATGGATATAGTTTGAGACTCGGGGATGGACATAGGGTACTCTTTATCCCGAAATTCCCACAGGGAGCAAAGCCCGCGGGTACAGCTAGTAGTACAATAAATTTAAAATGACAGACAAAAAACAAAAAAATTACAGTCCCATACAAATTGCCCTGGGCAGCTTTTGTATGTTTTTTGACTGTTCAATAATCTATAGTATAGCCTGTGGTTTGATTTATTACAGGTATGTCGCATTCACATTTATATCATTTTTCCAGTTGATTAAAAAAACATATAACATTTGTTGGCTAAAATATATTTCAACTAAAGTATTAGCAAAAAGTAACTACCTATTAACTAAAAAAATGTTAAATATATTTTCTAAACCATTTGATTAATTTAATACAAGATACAAAGATGTTCCATCCATATCTATTTTATCTAGCTGTAGACAAAGTAACAAGTGAAATTTTTTGTGCAAGCTCCTCTGTGCTTCCGAAAGCATGTTAAGTCATATTCCTTTCAATAGCTTAAAAATCTGACTAGTGTTAACCATGTTAACATAAGTATGATCATAAGATGCTATTCTATATCTCCATATGGCAAGTATAGTAACACCAAATGTACTAAAGCCTCAGAAAAATTAGGTCTAAATAAAATTACTTACTCTCTACATCATTAATCATATGCCTACAGAATCGTAGGAACTCCTCGACATACTGAGACTTCTTGTATGACGACTCCGCCTTCTCAAACAGTTCCTTGACCTCGTCATCGTGGACTTTAGGACATACCCCGAGATCAGCTCTCGTGTTCACAAACAAATCGTGAGGACAGAACTTTACCAAGTAGTACTTGCAATACTGCAAAAATATTTTTTTATGAAATAAATCCAGAACATAAAGTGTCTCATCTGATTATGCAGGTAATGTTTCAACCTGAATCTTAGCAGGTATTATGCTACTACAAAAGAATTTAAGTGAAGTGAGGTTATGCAAAAATAAAAAACTATAGGTATGTAAAATAGAAAACTAAAAGTACCTACCTCTGGATCTTCCCAGTTTGGTTTTTTAATTTTTTCATTTGGATTTGTGTTACGATGTCGTCCCATCAACTCATCCAATAACTGTGCAGCTGCAAGCACCGCCATTATAAATATCCGCTTACTTAGTTACTATTCGACGACTTTGGGAAATGTTTTACTGTGGGACAAACAAAAATCAATGTCGGCACGTGATAAGTAGGTACTTTAATTATTTTCACATGTAGAACGATTAATTTTTAAATTAGAATTACCTATTTGCAATGCAAGCAAAAGAATGACATTTACAAGACAACACCATAAAATGAAACATCAAATGCTGCTGCTAGCTGCTGCCATGGTACAATAATTCTCTTCCCGTGACAGCTGATGACGTAGGTGGATCTTGACTACGTCATCAGTTTGATATGTTGCCACTGTGTGAAATTGAATTACCCGAGCGTAATGCATTTTTGAATTTTATATACCAATTTCGAATTAATAATCCATTATATCAATTTATAAAATATTGAATTGATAAATCACGCGAGAATCGCGAGATACTAAATAGCTAAGTTACTTAATATTTTTTTAAATATTCATGAACTAATTGAGAAAGTCCTTAAATTTACCGAAAAGAACAATCAGTGGCAACACTTTCGTGACGTAGTCAAGTTCCATCTCGGGAAGAGAATACCTTATTTTATTGTACCATGGCTGCTGCTAAAAAAAGCTAAAAAGCATGTTAGTGTTGCAAGCAATAATATAAAATATCGATAGTCTATCGATACTATCGTGGACTTGCTGACGACTCGGACACGATATTATTCGGACACACTGTCCGAATTGACACTTTTTAATTTTAATATTTTTTCACTAACAATTCGGACACCATCAAATTTAGTAGTCAGATAGAAAAAGTTTTAATTATGTGAAAAATAGCATTACCAGATGAAAAAATATTTCAAAGTGGCTTTGATAAATTGCTTTGTGGACATACTTGGACATGACTTGAATGGTGAAAAATATATCTATAATGAACTGATTATTATCTGTGATTTTTAGTATTATGAATAATAAAAAAATTAACCAGTAATGAAAAATCAATCAATGTCACTGTTGTCGAAATATTTTTTATGTGATTTTATTGTAGATTAACCAATATTTATATGTTGATTTTTATATCAAATATATGTTTTAAGTGATTTTAGTTTTTTTTTTTACCATTCAAGTACAAGTCCAAGTATGTCCACAAAGCAGTTTATTAAAGCCACTTAAAAAAAATTTTTTATGTGGTAAGGCTTTTTTCACATAGTATTTTTTTCTCTGACTGTACTAAATTTGATAGTGTCCAAATTGTCAGTGAAAAAATTTTAAAATTAAAAAGTCAATTCGTACAGAGTTTCCGAATAATAAATAAATAAATAAATATATAGGGACAAATTACACTGATTGAGCTAGCCCCAAAGTAAGTTCGAGACTTGTGTTATGGGATACTAACTCAACGATACTATATTTTATAACAAATACATACATAGATAAACATCCAAGACCCAGGACAATTTGAAAAAGGCCATTTTCCAACTTGCCCCGACCGGGAATCGAACCCGGGACCTCTGAGTGGCGGACTAGCATAGTGACCACTACGCCACGGAGGTCGTCAAGAATAATATCGTGTCCGAGTCGTCAGAACTCAGAAAGTCCTATCGTGACCTTGAAAAACAATATTCATAGTCCAATCGATAATGTTATTAACATTATCGATTGGACTATGAATAGTATTGATACCTTCTGACTGTGTAAATTAGTGACCACTACGCCACGGAGGTCGTCAAGAATAATATCGTGTCCGAGTCGTCAGAACTCAGAAAGTCCTATCGTGACCTTGAAAAACAATATTCATAGTCCAATCGATAATGTTATTAACATTATCGATTGGACTATGAATAGTATTGATACCTTCTGACTGTGTAAATGATGAACACTATAGATAGTATCGATAGTAGCGATAGTGAAGGTACTATTTCTTTATATAACTGTCGACAGCATTGTAACAACGATATTCAGCTAAGAAGGAATCTTATACCTTTAAAAGAGCAATTCTTGTATGTATATATATATATTTATAAATTTCTGTGATCTCGAAAACGGCTCTAACAATTTCGCTGAAAATTTGTATATTGGGGTTTTCGGGGGTAAACTATCGATCTAGATTAGTTTTATGTTTGAGAAAACGCGTGTTTTCGAGTTTTCATGCGTTTTTCTTTCCACGCAGAATATGGTCGCTAATTTCGTCGCTTCGACCGCCTTGATTTCAGCTCAGTGGTTAAGGATACCGACCGCTAGAAAAGTGTGACGGGTTCGAATCCCACTCGGTGACTTACTTTTTTTTTTGTTTAAGTTTACAGATAATTTTTTATTTTGCATTATTTTTAGACAAGTTTAAAAAAAATAGTTAATGTTTAAGATGTAACCGAGCAAAGCTCCAGGTACTCTTATACCTTTAAACGAGCGATTCATGTATATATATACAGGATGATTTTATACCCACTAGCTTTATTGAAATCTTAGAATCAGAATCACTAATAGAACACAAAACCGTAATAAAAAAAATAAAAAAAAGTTTAAAAAAAATTATCACGAAAAATCCGCAAATGTTCAATAAATGGTCAACCGAATCATGAATGAACTCGCTCGAGCGGCCACACAGCCGCACACACGCACAGGCACACAGCTGATTCACTCGTGTCGTGCCACCCCGTCCCGCCGTGCCGCTACCTGAAGTGCCATTTTTGAAACGCGGAGTCACCTAAACGAATGGTTTTTCCATACAAAAAATCGTTCGTTTAGTGACTCCGCGTTTGAAAAATCGCACCTCTGCCATCGTTCGCTCGCCTCGCCCGCGCCACCTGTCGCAGTCAGTCCGTCAACCAATCGCACGCGCTGCCGCCCCAGCAGTCGGCAGTCGGCAAAACCCTCGCGAGTCGCGTCACGGGAGGTTGCGATAGGTAGCTCTTTTCCCGCGCGCGTCTCTTGCTCATAACAATGTCGTATTCCGCACGAGAGTATTACGAAATGGTGCGCATGACATTCTAAGTGGGGAAAACTTACACGAAGCCAGGAGGCTCTACGAAAGTGAGAGCACTCCTCGACTTCGTGCTCAAGGCATAACGAATGCTACAGTGCCTCACCGACCGCCAAACGATTTTGGCCGCAAACCATCGGCTTCTTAAATATGGTCAGTTTGAGATACCATCTCATGCATGAGGAAGCGGAGCGCCACGTCTAGTCGTCGAGATAGAAGATGACATTTTTGACTTTTTCGAGCGGAACCCCCGAGCCTGCACGCGAGATGCAGCTCGGCGATGCAGAAGCTGTAAAAGCTTTACTAATTAATTACATACTGTCTTCGTACCTATCATTTTTATTAGTGTTTAGGTAGGTACCTTATGTTTTTTCCTTGCTTAGTAACAATAACAACTAATAACAGCTTCAGTATTTTGACGGTCCTAAGCCCGTAAAGTACGAAGGGAAATTGCGACTTATGATTAGGTATAAAATTAAGACCAAATTCGGCCTTTATTGTTTATCGTTTGTTTACGAAAGTGGCCAACACTGATTGCAAGATTTTTACAAGCTGCCTTAAGGCAGCTTTACGACGGCTATCTAACGATGATAGCTGAAGGAGGCTGCAAATTTTTATGCCACTTACGGTCACCCATCCTGGTATAGCACACCCAGGGCTACTTAACATGAGAAAACGCTAATAAAATACGCACCACGATCGTGCTACCGTGTAAATGGTAGAAACGCGAGGTATAAGCAGCCATTTGAGCATCAAAATGAATTTACCCTTATAAAACGTAATACAATAGGTACGTAACGATAAAGATCAATGACCTTGCGGCGTAAACGCGTCTCGCGCGGCCTTTACCACTAAGGGCGCGGCGCGGGCGACAAATTCGTTTATTTTTGGGATATCTTTGACGCCTGATATCTTTGGTTTTAACTATGAAACGAGTTAAAAGTAATTCAACATGTATTTTTTATATCACATATAGAGTGCGTTCCTTAAATAAAGCTAGGGAGTTCAAAATCATCCTGTATATTTATAAATTTCTGTGATCTCGAAAACGGCTCTAACGATTTTGCTGAAAATTGGTATATAGGGGTTTTTGGGGGTAAACAATCGATCTAGATTAGTCTTATGTTTGGGAAAACGCGTGTTTTCGAGTTTTCATTCGTTTATCTTTCCACGCAGAATATGGTCGCTAATTTCCTTGCACCGGCCGCCATCCGCTTAGCTCAGTGGTTAAGGTTGCTGACCGCTAGAAAGAGTGTTACGGGTTCGAATCCCACTCGGTGACTTACTTTTGTTTTTTTTTATGTTCAAGTTTATATATAATTTTTTATTTTGTACTGTTTTTAGACAAGTTTAAAAAAATGTAGTTTATGTTTGAGATGTAACAGACCGAGCAAAGCTCGGTCACCCAGGTACTAGTATTATTAACCATCGATATTATTGTTCAGCTAAGTAAGAGCAATAGCACAGAGTTATTATAAGTATTACATACAGACAGAACGGAAACTCGCAGCGTTCCCCGCAATATGCGTTAATTTGCAACCCCTCCCCCGTTCTTGTGCCGTCGTGTCAGCGAATATGAACAGGGTTGTTGCTAGTTGCTACTTGCTAGTCACGCGTTACGCGAATCGATAGTATCAGTAGTATATAATAAAGTACCTCTTAATATAAGGACCACTGTAAAGGATAGCACGTTCCTCAGTACATTAAATAATGTTATTATACGATTAACGGAAAATTGATGGATATATAAATATTTTTAGCAAGCGTGCCTGATAAAAGAATAGCTTAAAGATTTTTTCAGTTAGTTTAAATTGTTAGAGATATTCCTTATAATCACAATAAGTCTAAATGTAGCTGTTATTTTTATTAAATGTAACGCCCTTCCAGGGTCTCATGTGCACTTTGTAAACTAGATTTAAGTTTTACAATTGTATGTGCACGAAAACACATACAATTACATTTAAATTTACATTGGTGATGATTGGTGGCATATTTTGTTGATTATACGTCAGTTGTCAGTCGCAGACTCGCAGGAGACACGCCTTAACTTTATATTTTTAGTTGACAAACCAATTCTCCATATAAATCTGCGTATGTCAGTAAGGTTGTCATGTCAAGTGAAATGTCACTGTCACTACCTACCTGCTTACCTAGTACCTACTTTGTTATCAATCAAATTAGTTTTATCACCTCATCTTGAAACAAATTTTAATTTATTGGGTGTAATCCGTTCTGCTTACTCAATTTGTAAATAATTATTTGTAAGAGGTGTATTTTAGCGTCTTTACAAAATACTAAAGTGAAGCTTGATGTTCTAATATAACAGGAAAATGGGTGGTTTATTTGGAAAACATAAAAAGCCTGTAAGCAGGGTAACTGAACAAGACAAAGCTGTTTTGCAACTAAAACAACAAAGGGATAAATTAAAACAGTATCAAAAGAGATTAGAATTAAATTTTGAGAGAGACAGGCAGTTAGCAAAGAAACTTCTCAACGAAGGCAAGCGGGATAAAGCTAAACTGGCTCTGAAGAAGAGGAGGTACCAAGAACAGTTACTGTTGAATACTGAGGCGCAATTAGAAAAATTAGACCAAATCACACACGATATCGAGTTTGCACAAATAGAATTACAGGTGCGTATTAATCTTTTAATAATCTATGTACTTTTTTAGAAAAGGTAGCCATCACTAGTGGCACATTGCCGCTCTGTCAAAATGTTTTAGATTTCTAAATCAATAATGATTTAGCATCGGTTTTATTTTAGGGTATCATTTGTTGTTTTATCATCATCAGAATTTCAACTGCATAACGTCCACTGCTGGACATAGGCCTCTGCCAAGGAAGTTATAAGTTATTATAGTTAGAAGTTTGTAGTTTGTTTTAAGTGTATTCATTTCTTTTTTCTTAAATTGTACTATAAAGATAAGGGGTTAACGTACAAACTATTCTAAACTAAAAAAGGACACTGGTTAAAAATTTTAATAATATATGTACATAAATTTTACCTAATAATACCCTCTTTTCATTACAGGTGCTGGATGGCCTGAAGTCAGGGAACATAGCCTTAAAGAAAATACATGACAGTCTCAACATAGATGAAATAGAGAAAATTATGGATGAAACCAAAGAAGGCATAGAAAAACAAAAGGAAATAGATGAACTCATCTCTGGTCAACTGACTGAGGAAGATGACGAAGCTGTGGAGGCTGAACTTGAAGCAATCCTGGATGTAGGGGAGCAGCTACCTGACGTACCAAGCGACCAGCTGCCAGAGGTCTCCGAAGAGAAAGTGCCAGAGAAACCCCGCAAGGCCAAGCAGAGTCCCAGCAAGATTGCAATGGAAGCTTGACTACCTATCTAGTTATTTTTTGCATAAGAATGTATAGAGCTAAGTACACTATATTATACATAAATATACTTATTTTTGAAATTTGATTATTGTAGTGTCATTTTCTATTAGCATATAGTAAAATAAAAAGCTTTAAGTTGCTGTTTTTATCTGTGCTAAACTTACTATCAGAAGCACAATCTAGCTAAAATGGCTTTTGGGGAGACAATTAAACACATGAAAGCAGAATAAAGTACCTAAATTAAATTTACCATACTACCTATTATGATATAGGTTGTGTTTGACACGATATATGATTGCATATTGCAAATTTGCATCTATCAACATCAACGTTTTTAACAGAAAAAAATATTTGATAAGGCTTATTCATATTATGGACAGTGATTAATATAAGACCAGTATAAGACATTATAATAAATGTCCGTGCAGTTTGAAAAATGGCCAAAATGAGAAGGCAGGCAGTGTAACGAAAAATAAAACCGGCCGGCGATAATGCTTATCATCTATGGTGCAAAACCGCTGCCGACATCAGGATGGCAGAGTCAAGTAACTAGTATAGTTTTATGGTGTGGTGCGGCGGGAGTGGCCCTTAGGGCCCCTACTATACCCCTAGCCAACAGTGTTCTTGACACGCATACCACCCTTTAGTTTAAGTTATGGTTTGTACCGCACGATCTACAGATACCATTTTTACTATGGGAGGAATGGAGAATTAATTCTTTTTCAATTTTTAATAATTTTATAAATGATATGACCTGATCAGCCGAGCGCCTCGGGCGGGATGCGGGGACTATTATCGCGCGCGCGCTAGCGTTGTTGGCTGTTGGCTGCAAAAGCTTATACGGATTTGACAAAAAAAAAGTTTTACAATTTATGACTTATGACAGTGACATTTAGGTTTTAATTTAACGTTATCTTGTTTGTGAGGTGTGTCAGATTTTAGGATTTTTTTATTTGATTGCTTTGGTTGATTTGTTAACTTTCACGTACCTACTGTACCTACCTACATTGGCTACTTTTGCGGTGCATGTCGATTTAAAGTCGTTTCTGGACAATTTTGGATGTAAGTTGCAATTTTTATGTACCTATTTTTACTGCACCACTATGGACGTCAGTATTCACTCAGTCAGTTTGCAATGCGTGAGATTTTGTTCAATGACGCTTCTCTGTTTTTCTTGACTGGCATGAACGTGCCTGCTTAGGTACTACGTTACGCATGTTACTATCTCAAAATTTGTGTTAAACAAGTACTAAATAGGTACTTAATTTAACAAAGTATTGTAATGTATACTATCAAAATTTGAGGTTATAGTCCAATCTTTACAGTTAACAGACTTAATCATTTAGACAAGCTTCCAGTATCAGCTCCCAGTGTTGGCCATTCACACACAAGATAAACAAAAATCAACTGGCACATTTCGAAAAAGACATTGTGGTCTTTTGGTTTTTCATGTGTGTTAGTGGCCAACTCTGGTGTCAGACTTTTCAGGCTTCCTAAAGGGCATACGGCATTGCTTGAGTCGCTGAGCTATGTTGGATGCCTTAAGGTAGCCTGCCATACAAGAAGGCATTGAAGATTACATACACAATGCTGTGCTGGCAACAAATAAAACCTCGTTTTCTGAAGGAGTCCTATAAGATTAATATTAACTCTTCAAAATCGGCAAATACCAGACACAATAGTAAAACAATGGAAGTAGCATCATACGATGCCATGCCGATCTTGAGGGGTTAAATGTTCAGGTCAAGATGGAAAACTATGATTTTTGACAACCTCCGTGGCATAGTGCTAGTCCCCTATCCAGAGGTTTCGGGTTCGATCCCCGATCAGGGCTATTTGGAAAATGGCCTTTTCCAAATTGTCCTGGTGTTTATCTATGTAAGTATTTGTAATATAATATATTATCGTTGAGGTAGTATCCCATAACTTAAGTGATGAACTTACTTTAGGGCTAGCTCAATCTGTGTGAATTATCCACGTATTATTATATTTAATTTATGCAAATCATCACAAATGTTTCCCACTAGGGTAGGCAAACTTAGATACTTTGTCAACAGGTTGTCAAATTCAGCCGTTGTATACAATGCCTGAATTTTAACACATTGGCAGTAACATATACAAAAATGAAGATGCATCATCATCATGTCTTTTTGTCTTTATTGCAGAAACACAACACTTTTTGGCCAGTGTGGCTCTAGTAATAAAGATGCAATAAACCAATAATTGAATATGTTTATAAAGGATAAGCTGTGTGGTTTCTGGCAGTGTAGAAAAAGCCACTCCAAGTCCTTCCGTGGATGTCGTAGAAGGCGACTTAGGAAATTTTAAACAAAGCTTATAAACATCAATGAGACCTCTCCAACCCATCTGGCCAGTGGGGAGAGTGTAGCCAAAGTCCTCTCGCTGGTCCAGACCAGCGTCCATCCATACTTGGCCAGCCAAGTACGGATCTGGCGGTACAAAGAGGGTTGTGCTCCTGCAGTGGAGACAAAACGACGATGATGATGATGATGATATGGGATAAATTATTTTATCATTTCAGCTTTAAGAGTGATGATGTAAGAATCTGTCATGTCATGATATTTATTACCTAATTACCTAAATAATATCATGACATTGTAGTTTCATGTTTCTACAATGATCAAAATTTTTTTTATTGCAGGTAAAATGTCAGATGAAATCGAAATAGAAGAACATGACTTATTGGATGATCCCACTGTCAGGAATATTTTTCCTGACATTAATAGACTGAAACAGGAAATTCTGGACTATGAGTTCAATGAAGGTAATACTGTACTACATTTTATTTTAAAAAAGGAATCAGTTTTGTAAACCAATTGCAAATGGAGGTAAAAATATTGAAAGTTTCCTCAATAGTAAAAAATAACTTGAACCTAACTTCCCTTCTGCCCGCACTGTTTTTAGGTTAGAATACAAAATAAGTAGCCAAGTGCGAGTCGGACTCGCCCATGAAGGGTTCCGTAGTAGTTTTTTTTTTTAATTTTTATATTTGAGTTGATTGAATAAAAGGTAAATTGCAGTTTATGACATATTAAAATAAAACTTCTTACTAGATCTTGTTTCAACCAATTTTCGCTGGTAGTTTTCATGGTAATGAACATCATATATTTTTTTTACTTTTATCATTCTCTTATTTTAGAAGTTACGGGGGGGACACACACTTTTCACTTTGGAAGTGTCTCTCGCGCAAAGTATTCGGTTTAGAATAAAATGATACTAGAAACCTCAATATAATTTCTGAAGACCTATCCATATAAGACCACACGTATGGGTTTGATGAAAAATAATTTTTTGAGTTTCAGTTCTAAGTATCCCCAAAATTTATTGTTTTTTTCCTATTTTTGTGTCAAAACCTTAATGCGGTTCACATAATACATCTACTTACCAAGTTTCAACAGTATAGGTCTTATAGTTTCGGAAAAAAGTAGCTGTGACATACGTACGGACAGACAGACAGACAGACAGACATGACGAATCTATAAGGGTTCCGTATTTGCGATTTGGCTACAAACTTCTAAACTAAAGTTCTCGCATCCCCCCTTTAGGGGGGACTATACCTCTCCGTCCCTTTGCCTGACTTAAAGAAAGCAACTTATTTTAAGAT
Organism: Acrobasis consociella; assembly: GCA_963555685.1. Classification (NCBI taxonomy): domain Eukaryota; kingdom Metazoa; phylum Arthropoda; class Insecta; order Lepidoptera; family Pyralidae; genus Acrobasis; species Acrobasis consociella. Next base: position 13,544,196 of record OY743115.1, read on the forward strand.
CCAACCCCAAATGAATTCTATTAGGGATACTATGCATAAATTGAGCTCTTTGACCTCAACACCAATGAATGGGTGTTTATAAGCTTTCTGTCTGAACAGATAGAAAAATCTGACCCCTGTTTTGAGTTTGTACGAAAGAAAGAACTAGAAAAGGTTACCCGATCCATAAATAATTTTCACTAATATTATTGAAGTATTTGTATATATTTATGCTTTAAATTTAATTCTTCCAAAAGCTTTCTTATGCTAGACTAGACATGGATGAAGTAGTTAAACTTTACATTTCTGTGTAGCTTTTTAGGCCATCTCACTAATATTATAAATGCGGGAGTTTGTTTGTTACTCTTTTACGTAAAAACTACTGAATGGATTTTAATGAAACTTTACAATAATATAGCTTATAGATCAGAATAACACATTCTATGGCTACAATTTATAAAAATACTGCGCAGACGAAGTCGCTGGCACCAGCTAGAATTAAAAACTTTTAGTAAGTTACAAAAGTTTAATGGTAGTGTTGGTTAATTAGAGCCTCAAAGACGACTCTTTCAACACCTCATGCACTCAAAAAGCACAAAAAATATTCTTCCTTTACTTTTAACAAATATTTATTTTGTTACTTATATTGTTCAGTTCCAGAGTCCGAAGATCCGGAACCAAGAAGTTCCACATCAGATTCTCATTTTAACAACACAGAAAACAATATTTGCACTTCTATTAATGAGGCAGATACAAATGTTATTTCTAAAAGAGATGCCCAAATCAACTTTCAGAACAATGAACATAATGGATTCATAAGAGGAGATAAAAGTGTTGAAGTGCAAGTACGCAATAATAAAATTATATTAGGCTCTAAACCTGCCCTCCCTTTAGAAACAAAATCAGAACATTTTGAAATACATGTTAAACCTTATTGTGCTGTAGTAGTCGTAGAAGATTTTGGTCTTTATTTAAATAGAAGTAATAGATATTGTAATCATTGTCGCATTCTTTTTCCTACCAACTCAGATTATAACTTTCATAAACAAAATATCCATCTTCAATTAGTAAATGATGCTGAATATTTTCTAGAAAATGGTAATGTCGAGAATAAATTCAGTAATGTTGAAATTGATAAAAAGCAAAATAATGAAACAGACGCGGCAGTTGACTGCAAAGATGACTATAAACTAGTTCAACAGAAAACTCCAAAAATGTTGGTAAGGATTGAAAGCAACAATGTTAATATTTGCCTGATATGTAAGCGCCGTTTTTCACGAAAATCAAATTTAAAATTACATATGGTTTATGTTCATAAGATAAGTAAAAATAAACTAAATGAAATAATGACCGATAAAAAGCCAACGCCCCGTGTTACTGAGCAACGAAACGAATGTTTTCATTGTAAAAAATCATTTCGAACTCAAAATTTATTAATTGAACATATTTATAGTATACTTCAAACTCCAAATAATAAATCTGATAAGTATGCTAATAAAATAGTAGTTGGAAAGAAAACGAATAATGACCTACCCATGTATAAAGCAAATATGGCAGTAAAACAAAACAGGACATTGAAAGAAGCTAATGAAAATAAAAATAAAAATACAAATGGAAATAAAAATACGTTAGATAGAAAAAATTATGAAGATAAACATAATGTTATCAAATGTTTTAGATGTAATTTTTGCTTATTATATTTCAACACTATCAAATATTTTAATCGTCATATGACAAATAAACATAGAACAGTAAAAAAATACCAGATGACTAAAGTTGCCTTTGATCCGAAATGTAAACACTGTCTTAAAACATTTGAGACCGTAGAGAAATACAATAGTCATTTAACAAAAGTGCACCCTAAGATTATACTCGAAGCCATTCGTAAATCTAGGAAAGCTGTAGTGAGTGACAATGAAGGCCTTAGTAAACTTTCTGAACAAGTAGCACATAGCATGACTGACATTAAGTATTACAGATGTACTATTTGCCTCTTGTATTTCAATAATTTAACATTGTATACAAGCCATATGACTAGTAAACACAACAAAGTGAAAATAGGTAATGCGAAGAAGGTACCATTTGATCCGAAATGTAAATATTGTCCCAAAGTATCTAATAACTTAAAATGTTATAATTGTCATTTATATAAAACACATAGTGAAAAATTTGATTTCATCATAGATAAATCTAAAAAAGCGTTGACAACTACTGAAAAAAGAGGCAGTAGCATGGTTTCTCGTGACAATAATGACATAGACATTGATTGTCATAAATGTAATTATTGTCATCTTTATTTCAAGACTACTAAATTCTTTATCCGCCACATGACCAACAAACACAACATGGAAAAATTTTCTAAAAAAAGAGTAGAATTTAACCCAAAATGCAAATTCTGCCCTAAAGTGTTAAATACTGTAAATGTTATGAATAACCATATATATAAATGTCATTCTGTAAATTTGAAAGAAATTACTCGTATCACGAGAAAAGCTACTGATAATTCTAGTAGCTCTGAAAAGCTCTTCAAAGTAGGCAAAAGTATCATCCTTGGAGATCAAAATGGCATGGACTGTTACAAGTGTCGTTTATGTCCTGTATATTTTAAAACGATGAAATACTATGGTTTGCACATGAAGATAAGACACAAGACTGTTAAAGTACCTAAAGCGTTAAAAGTGAAATTTGACCACAAATGTAAATATTGTCCTTTAATATTTCATAGAATTCAATTTTATAACAGACACATCTACAACCGCCACTATACACAACTGACTGATGTTATTGAAAAAACAAAATCAGCCTGTTTAAAAAGTACGAGTGATCGTAATAAAACTTTGCATACTGATGCTAAACATTTTTACAGATGTTGTTATTGCTCTCATTATTTTAAAACGCTGACATATTATAATAACCATGTAAAGAAAAAACATAAAGTCCAAGATATTCGCGCGGTAAAAAAAATTGAGTTTGACCCAAAGTGCAAGTATTGTCCTGCAGTAAGTTCTGATGATAAAGCATATAATAAACATTTATATAGATGTCATCTAAATAGAGTAAAGGAGATTTTTAAAGAATCTCCTAAGAATAAAGTTAACGCAAAAAGAATTAATTTAGATACAGACCATACGATTGTAAACAAGCCTAAATTTAAACTATCACCATCTGACGCTAAGTCCAAAGTGAGTAATACTGACAGCGATATAAGTGATATAAGCCTTGGTGTAAACGGCGTTCCTATATCAAAGTCAACTCTATTTAAATGTAATAAGTGCGATATTCACTTTTTGACTGTTAAATCCGCTTTGGATCACTCTAACCATATGGAAATGTTGATAAATTGGAAATGTACGCTTTGTCAAAGAATTTTTAAAGATAAAGACAGATGGCTGCATGAGAAACAACACGTATTTTCGCAAGTGTTTACTGTTTACGACATAAACCAATCCAATATTTCTCAGATATTATATAAATGTTCTAAATGCGTTATGCATTTTGATGAAAGTGTCATTGATAGTCACCATCGTGATTGTGCAGTAAAAATACCGCACTCATATATGTGTAAAATTTGTGACATATTAGTAGATTGTAAAGCGCAAATATGCCATGAATACAATCACAAACATCGCCATTTTACACCTAATGACTTTATTATCATTGAAACTACTGTTGCAGTGAAAGAGTATGCTAATAAACACAAAATTGCTCGAGCTGTCACAGGTGAAAACAATGCAAAAGCAAATATACAAGAACCGGATTATAGAGACACTATAATTGTCAATAACCAAGACGAGCAAAGCAAAAGATATAAAAATAATTTAAAAAGAAAAATTAAGAACGATGAAATTATTACAAAGTCTAAGAGACTTAAAAAAGATAAAAATGCAGACAGTTCAACAAATAAATTGAAAAACAAGACTCGTAATATAAATTATTCTAGTGAAGTTACCGCTAGTCAACAGAGGTATGACAAGATTTCACTTAAACTTTCCTTCTGCAAAACTTGTAATTGTTTTGTAAGTATGATTGGGCAAAAGCGAAAAGCACATGCTGAAGGAAATTGTGCAAAATTAAAGTCACAAATTTGCAATATTTGCGGGCTAAGATTAAGTCACAAAACACTGCGTACACATCAACAGATACATACCAGAATAAAAAATTTGCAATTGCATCATTTTAAATTTTATGATTTTAAAAGTGGTAAACGAGTCCAGCCTCCCATGCCGGAATATGAAAAGTGTGGAATATGCAACGTAAACTTCATATCAAAGAGTACATTATCGCACCATGTCTGTAGTGATAAACAATATAAAGTTTGTGATATTTGTAATATCAAACTTTTTAAGGAAGTATTTCATTTGCACATGGCATTCCATAAATACAGAACCAATGAAACAATGCCAGTTGCTTCATCAAATAATTTAGTAACGTCTAACAAAAAGGCAGAAATAAATAGAAGGGTTGAAAATAATCTATTAATATTATACTGTTGTAAAGTTTGCTACGTTTATGTAGATACATACGATCGTTTGATAGAGCATTGTCAAAAACACTGTCTTGACAATATATCGACAGTTACTGAAGAATGTAAAATTTGTAGGTTGAAATTTGAGGAAAATAGCTTAAGAAGTCACGCAAAAGTACATGAAAACCGTGGTGCTCCTTCTTTTGAAAAGCTTTTTGTCGATCCTTTTTATTTTAGATTTGAAAACAAAGTTTGGCTGAATCATGTATTTGGATCACATCGCATTTTTTCATCGCAACATAAAATGAATAATATTCTTCTGGATTCTGCATACCGATTTGAACACAGATTCAAAATGGAGGTCATGCAAGAAGGATCTCCAGATTTGACTTTATACAAGTGTGTTAAATGTAACCGACATGTTGAAGCAGATGTTATATATCAGCATATCGAGAATTCCTGTTCAAATTTGCGAAAATATCCGTGCCCTGTTTGTAATCTAGATTTTATTTCATCCTTTTCACTAAAAAGGCATAAGACCATACATAAAGATCCTACGGCAAAAGTATATAGAATTATACATTTTAATAGGCAAGAAGACGCGGAACTTAATAAAGTTGTTTTTAGTCCACCTAAGTTGTATGTTTTATATCAATGTAGGCGTTGTTACGGTGTTGTTGATGGCATGCTAAGAATGTCTCACGAATGTAACAAAAGCATTTTAAAGTCTTGTACTGACTGTGGACTGTTGCTTAGTGAAGATATTTCAGAGCTTCATATTTCTATGCACAAATCATTAGATAGTTTTGTTTCTGAAAACATGAAAGTAATTTTATTTGGACAATACACATTACACGATGATAAGTATATACCTATGGCATCTTCTTTCAGAGGGAAAATACATGATTATTCTTTCTTCAAATGCAGCAAATGTCAAGTATGTGTAAAAAATAAGACATTGACTTTAAATCATACGTGCTGCCCCATCGCTTTACGAGTAGCATGTTCTGTGTGCGGCCTTTACTTTAGTTCAGATAAACTTATGGCCCATATTACGAGTCACGATACTGATCCAGACCTGGTTTTAGACAATATGATCTTTATTGAATTTCATCCGCCGGCATCCAAACCTAAAGAAGATGCTATACAAAAAGAATTACAATTAAACAAGGAAACAGATTTAACAACTATTCAAATTGGAACTGATTCTAACAGGGAAACAGTTTCAACAAATATTGAAGTAGAAATCGATTCTAGCAAGAAAACAGTTTTAACTGATATTCCAGTTGAAACTGATTCTGAAAATGTACCTAAAAATACAGAAGACAATGTATTAAGTGTGTTGAAAGAAAATGAGACTCAAGGTGATAAAAAAACTGAGGAAATTTTAGATGCAAAAAAGACCGTGGATATATATCATTGCAGCTGTGGACTACACTTCTTAGACGAAAATTCTATCACTGAACATTTAAGTGAATGTGGATCTAAATCAAAACAAGCAAAGCAAAATTGTTCCAAATGTGGCCTTCTTTTTACACCCAATGTACTTTTTAAGCATCTATTAACTCATCACGGTAATAAAAATTATTCGTATACAATCAACATAGTTGAAAAATCTAACAATGTTACCTTTCTTCAGAAATAGGTAGAAGAGAAATATTTGTTTAATATGAGATATATTGAGGAGTTGTAAAAGTTTTAATGTTATTTGTATGTAGTATACCTATAGTAATATATACAGATCTGTGGATTTAGTACAAGTTCTGTTAAATTATTTGTAATCAATTATGTGTTGTTATGCTACAAACTGATACTTGATTTTAAATCATGAAAGTAATAGTTACGACAGCAGTTTCAAAGCCAAAAATTAAAAATGGCCAAAAAATTCAAAACGAGCCTTTGTTGGTTGCTTAACTTGCTTTTCCCGTACCGTCGTTTTTACAGGTGGGTTGTTGCTATCATATGTTAATGTGTATAAGGTGTATGCATATGGAGCTTGATTACGATTCGGAAGAAAGGGAATTCAAATAAAGTATTTTTGATGGAATTCAAATGTAACATTTGAAAACTTTAGTATTAAGATCGAACTGGTGGCCTTGTATAAATTGTACTCTTTTAAATTTTAGGGTAAATATTAATTTTTGTATTGTGACAAATGTAATCTGATTTTTATTCTGTTTGCAATCTTCGTCGCGTCATGTCGATCTGAAAGTAAGTTCCTTGTTCAGTATTTAACCACAACCAATGCATTGTCCGTTACCAACATGAGTTGATCTAGAATATCAATTTTTCTATAGGCAACGGCAGGCGCCCCCTACGTTTTTTTATACTTATTAGCCTGACTATCACCGTATAGCTTTTATGTTCAGATTACGTCTGTCTTTAAAATATTTTTAGATTTTCTTATAATTTATATGAAATTACTTATTGTACCTACAGCAAAGTTAATTTGTGTAGAACGTCATTATTGATTTTTTTACCTAATTATTTTAAAATTTTAATGTTATGGTGTTGTACATACAACCGTAACATGCGTTGTTTATAATAGGGCTTTAACATACGAGCGACAGTATGCCGACGATTTACGACACTAGTAGGCGATCACCGCGCTATAGTTCAAAACATCACAACTCATAACAACAGTAATAGTCGGCGACCGTCGCGACAATAGTGACTGTCAGCGACAAGTTTATAACAAATGTTGTGACGTTGAATCCGCGACACTTGTCGTTAGGGACGCGAACTCTCGATCGTTTGTCTGAGCTCTCACATAACATTGTAAGTACGCACAATCTAAGGGGAACTAAAAATATATAAGGTCTAACAAAATATACTGAAACTATTTTAAGAATGAATTTAGTCCATGATAGTGAACAACTTTCCCCAATAAACGTATAGCGAAATATGAACAATTATTTTTAACTGTCCATAAAAACTCGGATTAGCTGATCGGTCAACTTGTATGGGAGGATAAAAATTACTTTTCATATTTCGATACCCACGTGTTCCTTGGGAAAAATTGTATCATGGACTGAATTCACTCTTAAAATAGTTTCAGTATACTTTGTTAGACCTTATATTCTGGGCGGCTAGATCACATTTTCAGTTCACGTTCAGGTGTTTTGTGTAGCCTTTATTAAATAAAAAATTGTTAAGACTACTTCTTAGTTTTTTTGTTACTTATACGTATTTTTGTAAAATAGATATTGTTACCGTTTCGATTATATGGATATCGTTTTTAGCATTAAGTTGACTCCATATTATATAAGTAATATGATTTAATATTAACGCATTAGTTTTATTTTAATGTCCTTTTTAACGCGGTAAGTGGCGAATATGGTGTAGTGTGGGTAATCTTTCCTTGACTAGGGAAAGCGTTAGTCCAGCATTGGACTGAGATGCTGATAAAGAAAGAAGCTGTAACGTAACAGCAGCTTATAGTAGTACTTAGTTCGCCCCAAACTTTGAATTCGCGACCCCTTAATTCTGCTCGACCGATTTGGTTCAGTAAAAATTCTACTCGTATTGGTAATAACTATGAAGCTCAGATCAAAAGTTCTTAAGTTGGCATTATTCGAAAAAAAATCATACTATCACGTCTTTATCCCTACTGGGATAGACATAGCACTTTGGGTAGGTATACGGCTGCAAGCTCCAAAGGCCACTTTAAAGGTCTCAGCACACTTATCAACTCGTAAACGTATCAACTCGAGCAGCTCAGTATTCTTTGTATGAAACTTCCTACTGCAACGCACACTATTCGGATTCGTAACGTAAACGCCTCGCCTCGGGACCAGCTCACGAACCGCTTTGCTGGTCGGTCAACTAGCGGTCCCCGCGCTTGCGGCTCGTCGTCCGCGCGCTTACGCCTCTCCGTATGCGAGCTGACGTCTTTCCGTTTCCTCACACCCGCGTTTTATTTATTTGTAGATACCTAATCAAAAATTTATGGCTATGATTGCCAACTCGCGTATTGTGAACCAAGACATAACCGTGCGCTACACTTTACGTTTAAAATGATCTAGTGCCAGCCAGACCAGAGCGGCCGGCGAGCGGTAAGCGCGGCGTCGCCCAGCCGTAGTCGAGTCGACGTACCGAAGCTGAGCCGGTTTGGTTACGTGCCTACGTCAGGTTGACGCCTGGTTGACCGCGCGGCGAAAGGCGATACGGTGTCGGTTAAGCGTGATAGTGGGCGAGGTGGAAAAAGTAACCAAATAAGTGATGGGTTGCCGCATCGCCTGTTTCATTAATTTTTCGCCTATTCTCTCGATCAGCTTCTACGATCTGCGCGAGAAGAGAACCAGCTGGTACATTCTAAGTTTTTTCTTTTCTCCCTGACCAGAATGGAAGAATCATTTTTCATTCAAATAATTATTCGGATAACAAGTTTATTTACTAGCAAATTAAAAAGAAGACTTGTGTAAGACTAAAATATTAAATGAAAAGTAAAAAAACCGCATTGAAATCTGCCCATCCGTTTGAGCGTTACGATGCCACAGTCAGACAGACCCCGAAAATGATAAGCGTCAAACAATACCCCCCTCTTTTTTGTCTGGGATTAATAATTTATTTGCGAATATATCATTCGTCCACTTCGAATAGCATACAAATTATTCTTTATATCTTAAATCTTTCAAATAATTTTCGAATAAATAACACGAATAATAATTTATATAGTGATGTGATGAGCAAAAAGTAATTAGTTTCGGGGGGTTACTCCAAAAGCGGTACCTACGCAAGACAAGACGGACGTTACTGCGTATCTGTGTTTCGGTGTCAAGCAACATTAAAAAGAAATGTATAATGATAAAGTTTAATTTGGTTTGATGTAGAAATAGCAAGTCGCAATATCGGACGACTGTCTTAATATTCTATGGAGTAGTCTTTACAGTTGTAAAAAACTTTATAATTAAAAAAAATCTGGTTTGCTACTAATAAAATATGTCGAGATCGTCGAGGTCGTTAAAGTCGTCAATGTCGACATGACATGACATCGATATTCACGACCTCGTCATTTACCTTGCAACCTCGACGACCTCGACATCAACCTTGCGACTTCGATATCAACCACGACGTCCACGACCTCTACATCACCCTCGACTTGACGATATATCACTGCAGTGCACCACTTCTACCTTCCGTTCCGTCCGAAGTAGAGATGGGCGGTGGGTAAATACCCAATCTACCCATTTGGGAATATACCCGGTAGATTGGGTAAATACCCGGTATATACCCGTATCTACCCATTTGGTGGGTAGATGGAATTTTATGAGTAATTACTTCGCAATTACTGTCCGAAAGTGTGTGCAAACGCTGTAATATGCTTAAAATGCAGGTAGACGTCAAATCTGACATTAAAGTATATGAAACCACAATACTAATCATACTTTGACAATAGGATTTTACGGATTTTATGATTTATTATCATTTTTTAGTTGGAAGGTGCGCAAAGACATACTTAAAAGTGGTTAAATGAGTAAAAAGATATAAAATGCGATGTCAATATATGGGCACCCTCATACATATATAGAGAGTAGGTATTTTCGACTGCTCATAAAAAAGCCAAAAGTACTGATTTCGGGGTTGGTCTCGGAACAAAAGATATTTGTATAGACGAGTTCTTCAATTCCCCATCAACTTGTTATAACATTTCCCACAAAATAGTATGCCGGGTATTTACCCGTATCTACCAGTTGTATGGGAACATACAAATTTACAGGTCTAAGTTTACATTTTTTGCTGACAAACGTAAGTAGACCTAAAAAGATGTTAAAATGAGCAATCAGACATCAAATGCGATGTCAATATACGAGCACCCTCATACATGTATAGAGAGTAGGTATCTTTGACTGCTCATTCAAGAGCCAAAACTACTGATTTCGGGGTTGGTCTCGGAACAAAAGATATTCGGATAGACGAGTTCTTCGATCCCCCATCAAATTTTTATAACATTTCCCTAAAAATAGTATGCCGGTTATTTACCCGTATCTACCCGTTGTATGGGAACATACAAATTAACAGGTCTAAGTTTACATTTTTTGCTGGCAAACGTAAGTAGACCTAAAAAGATGGTAAAATAAGCAATCAGACATCAAATGCGATGTCAATATACGAGCACCGTTATACATGTATAGAGAGTAGGTATCTTTGGTCTCGTAACAAAAGATATTCGTATAGACGAGTTCTTCGATCCCCCGTCAAAATTTTATAACATTTCCCACAAAATAGTATGTCGGGTATTTACCCGTATCTACCCGTTGTATGGGAACATACAAATTAACAGGTCTAAGTTTTCATTTTTTGCTGGCAAACGTAAGTAGACCTAATAAGATGTTAAAATGAGCAATCAGACATCAAATGCGATGTCAATATACGAGCACCCTCATACATGTATAGAGAGTAGGTATCTTTGACTGCTCATTCAAGAGCCAAAACTACTGATTTCGGGGTTGGTCTCGGAACAAAAGAAAATCGGATAGACGAGTTCTTCGATCCCCCATCAAATTTTTAAAACATTTCCCTAAAAATAGTATGCCGGGTATTTACCCGTATCTACCCGTTGTATGGGAACATACAAATTAACAGGTCTAAGTTTACATTTTTTGCTGGCAAACGTAAGTAGACCTAAAAAGATGGTAAAATAAGCAATCAGACATCAAATGCGATGTCAATATACGAGCACCGTTATACATGTATAGAGAGTAGGTATCTTTGACTGCTCATTCAAGAGCCAAAACTACTGATTTTGGGGTTGGTCTCGTAACAAAAGATATTCGTATAGACGAGTTCTTCGATCCCCCATCAAAATTTTATAACATTTCCCACAAAATAGTATGCCGGGTATTTACCCTTATCTACCCGTTGTATGGGAACATACATATTAACAGGTCTAGTTTACATTTTTTGCTGGCAAACGTAAGTAGACCTAATAAGATGTTAAAATGAGCAATCAGACATCAAATGCGATGTCAATATACGAGCACCCTCATACATGTATAGAGAGTAGGTATCTTTGACTGCTCATTCAAGAGCCAAAACTACTGATTTCAGGGTTGGTCTCGGAACGAAAGATAATCGGATAGACGAGTTCTTCGATCCCCCATCAAATTTTTATAACATTTCCCTAAAAATAGTATGCCGGATATTTACCCGTATCTACCCGTTGTATGGGAACATACAAATTAACAGGTCTAAGTTTACATTTTTTGCTGGCAAACGTAAGTATACCTAATAAGATGTTAAAATGAGCAATCAGACATCAAATGCGATGTCAATATACGAGCACCCTCATACATGAATAGAGATTAGGTATCTTTGACTGCTAATTCAAGAGCCAAAACTACTGATTTCGGGGTTGGTCTCGGAACAAAAGATATTCGTTTAGACGAGTTCTTCGATCCCCCATCAACCTGTCATAACATTTCCCACAAAATAGTATGCCGGGTATATACCCGTATCTACCCGTTGTATGGGAACATACAAATTTACAGGTCTAAGTTTACATTTTTTGCTGGCAAACGTAAGTAGACCTATTAAGATGTTAAAATGAGCAATCAGACATCAAATGCGATATTAATATACGAGCACCCTCATACATGAATAGAGATTAGGTATCTTTGATTGCTAATTCAAGAGCCAAAACTACTGATTTCGGGGTTGATCTCGGAACAAAAGATATTCGTTTAGACGATTTCTTCGATCCCCCATCAACTTGTCATAACATTTCCCACAAAATAGTTTGCCGGGTATATACCCGTATCTACCCGTTGTATGGGAACATACAAATTAACAGGTCTTAGTTAACAGTTTTTGCTGGCAAACGTAAGTAGACCTAATAAGATGTTAAAATGAGCAATCAGACATCAAATGCGATATTAATATACGAGCACCCTCATACATGAATTGAGATTAGGTATCTTTGATTGCTAATTCAAGAGCCAAAACTACTGATTTCGGGGTTGATCTCGGAACAAAAGATATTCGTTTAGACGATTTCTTCGATCCCCCATCTACTTGTCATAACATTTCCCACAAAATAGTTTGCCGGGTATATACCCGTATCTACCCGTTGTATGGGAACAAACAAATTTACAGATCTAAGGTTACATTTTTTGCTGGCAAACGTAAGCAGACCTAATAAGATGTTAAAATAAGCAATCAGACATCAAATGCGATGTCAATATACGAGCACCCTCATACATGTATAGAGAGTAGGTATCTTTGACTGCTAATTCAAGAGCCAAAACGACTGATTTCAGGGTTGGTTTCGGAACAAAAGATATTCGTATAGACGAGTTCTTCGATCCCCCATCAAAATTTTATAACATTTCCCACAAAATAGTATGTCGGGTATTTACCCGTATCTACCCGTTGTATGGAAAAATACAAATTAACAGGTCTAAGTTTACATTTTTTGCTGGCAAACGTAAGTAGACCTAAAAAGATGGTAAAATAAGCAATCAGATATCAAATGCGATGTCAATATACGAGCACCCTCATACATGTATAGAGAGTATGTTTCTTTGACTGCTCATCCAAGAGCCAAAACTACTGATTTCGGGGTTGGTCTCGGAACAAAAGATATTCGTTTAGACGAGTTCTTCGATCCCCCATCAACTTGTCATAACATTTCCCACAAAATAGTATGCCGGGTATATACCCGTATCTACCCGTTGTATGGGAACATACAAATTTACAGGTCTGAGGTTACATTTTTTGCTGGCAAACGTAAGTAGACCTAATAAGATGTTAAAATGAGCAATCAGACATCAAATGCGATGTCAATATACAAGCACCCTCATACATGTATAGAGAGTAGGTATATTTGACTGCTCATTCAAGAGCCAAAACTACTGATTTCGGGGTTGGTCTCGTAACAAGAGATATTCGTTTAGATGAGTTCTTCGATCCCCCATTAACTTGTCATAACATTTCCCACAAAATAGTATGCCGGGTATTTACCCGTATCTACCCGTTGTATGGGAACATACAAATTAACAGGTCTAAGTTTACATTTTTTGCTGGCAAACGTAAGTAGACCTATTAAGATGTTAAAATGAGCAATCAGACATCAAATGCGATATTAATATACGAGCACCCTCATACATGAATAGAGATTAGGTATCTTTGATTGCTAATTCAAGAGCCAAAACTACTGATTTCGGGGTTGATCTCGGAACAAAAGATATTCGTTTAGACGATTTCTTCGATCCCCCATCAACTTGTCATAACATTTCCCACAAAATAGTTTGCCGGGTATATACCCGTATCTACCCGTTGTATGGGAACATACAAATTAACAGGTCTTAGTTAACAGTTTTTGCTGGCAAACGTAAGTAGACCTAATAAGATGTTAAAATGAGCAATCAGACATCAAATGCGATATTAATATACGAGCACCCTCATACATGAATTGAGATTAGGTATCTTTGATTGCTAATTCAAGAGCCAAAACTACTGATTTCGGGGTTGATCTCGGAACAAAAGATATTCGTTTAGACGATTTCTTCGATCCCCCATCTACTTGTCATAACATTTCCCACAAAATAGTTTGCCGGGTATATACCCGTATCTACCCGTTGTATGGGAACAAACAAATTTACAGATCTAAGGTTACATTTTTTGCTGGCAAACGTAAGCAGACCTAATAAGATGTTAAAATAAGCAATCAGACATCAAATGCGATGTCAATATACGAGCACCCTCATACATGTATAGAGAGTAGGTATCTTTGACTGCTAATTCAAGAGCCAAAACGACTGATTTCAGGGTTGGTTTCGGAACAAAAGATATTCGTATAGACGAGTTCTTCGATCCCCCATCAAAATTTTATAACATTTCCCACAAAATAGTATGTCGGGTATTTACCCGTATCTACCCGTTGTATGGAAAAATACAAATTAACAGGTCTAAGTTTACATTTTTTGCTGGCAAACGTAAGTAGACCTAAAAAGATGGTAAAATAAGCAATCAGATATCAAATGCGATGTCAATATACGAGCACCCTCATACATGTATAGAGAGTATGTTTCTTTGACTGCTCATCCAAGAGCCAAAACTACTGATTTCGGGGTTGGTCTCGGAACAAAAGATATTCGTTTAGACGAGTTCTTCGATCCCCCATCAACTTGTCATAACATTTCCCACAAAATAGTATGCCGGGTATATACCCGTATCTACCCGTTGTATGGGAACATACAAATTTACAGGTCTGAGGTTACATTTTTTGCTGGCAAACGTAAGTAGACCTAATAAGATGTTAAAATGAGCAATCAGACATCAAATGCGATGTCAATATACAAGCACCCTCATACATGTATAGAGAGTAGGTATATTTGACTGCTCATTCAAGAGCCAAAACTACTGATTTCGGGGTTGGTCTCGTAACAAGAGATATTCGTTTAGATGAGTTCTTCGATCCCCCATTAACTTGTCATAACATTTCCCACAAAATAGTATGCCGGGTATTTACCCGTATCTACCCGTTGTATGGGAACATACAAATTAACAGGTCTAAGTTTACATTTTTTGCTGGCAAACTTAAGTAGACCTAATAAGATGTTAAAATAAGCAATCAGACATCAAATGCGATGTCAATATACGAGCACCCTCATACATGAATAGAGATTAGGTATCTTTGACTGCTAATTCAAGAGCCAAAACTACTGATTTCAGGGTTGGTTTCGGAACAAAAGATATTCGTATAGACGAGTTCTTCGATCCCCCATCAAAATTTTATAACATTTCCCACAAAATAGTATGTCGGGTATTTACCCGTATCTACCCGTTGTATTGAAACATACAAATTAACAGGTCTAAGTTTACATTTTTTGCTGGCAAACGTAAGTAGACCTAAAAAGATGGTAAAATAAGCAATCAGACATCAAATGCGATGTCAATATACGAGCACCCTCATACATGAATAGAGATTAGGTATATTTGACTGCTAATTCAAGAGCCAAAACTACTGATTTCGGTGTTGATCTCGGAACAAAAGATATTCGTTTAGACGATTTCTTCGATCCCCCATCAACTTGTCATAACATTTCCCACAAAATAGTATGCCGGGTATATACCCGTATCTACCCGTTGTATGGGAACATACAAATTTACAGGTCTAAGTTTACACTTTTTGCTGGCAAACGTAAGTAGACCTAATGAGATGTTAAAATGAGCAATCAGACATCAAATGCGATGTCAATATACGAGCACCCTCATACATGAATAGAGATTAGGTATTTTTGACTGCTAATTCAAGAGCCAAAACTACTGATTTCGGGGTTGGTCTCGGAACAAAAGATATTCGTATAGACGAGTTCTTCGATCCCCCATTAACTTGTCATAACATTTCCCACAAAATAGTATGCCGGGTATTTACCCGTATCTACCCGTTGTATGGAAACATACAAATTAACAGGTCTAAGTTTACATTTTTTGCTGACAAACGTAAGATGACCTAATAAGATGTTAAAATGAGCAATCAGACATCAAATGCGATGTAAATATACGAGCACCCTCATACATGTATAGAGAGTAGGTATCTTTGACTGCTCATTCAAGAGCCAAAACTACTGATTTTGGGGTTGGTCTCCAAACAAAAGATATTTGTATTGACTAGTTCTTCGATCTTCCATCAACTTGTTATAACATTTCCCACAAAATAGTATGCCGGGTATTTACCCGTATCTACCCGTTGTATGGGAACATACAAATTGACAGGTCTATGTTTACATTTTTTGCTTGCAAACGTAAGTAGACCTAATTATATGTTAAAATAAGCAATCAGATAACAAATAAGATGGCATCTGTATATCTAATATCGATAGCATCAGTGATTTTAATCTTTGTTATTTTTTCTTTTAGAGATATTCATTGTTTTATACATTATATAACCTTTTTGTACATTTTTACACATAAATAGTGGACTCACACTAATTTTTAAATAAATATTCCAATCTACCCACCCAAACGGGTAGATACGGGTATATACCCGGTGCATATCGGGTAAATACCCAAGCGTGGGTAAATACCCGGGTAGATGCCCATCTCCACCGAAGTGTCCGAACTCCGAACAGCCCTACTCACATGCATGAATTATTCGATATAATCGTATAATTCATTATTCGATGTTTTTTTAATTTTCAATCGTTATTCGACATTCGTATAATTTTACTCATCTCTAATTCGAGTTATCATCATACAAACGACTCTGATAAATTGTTCGAGTAAACAGAGAACTTTGCAAGTTCGCACGTTTATTCATGTAAAGATTGTTATAAAGTGCGCTACCTACTGACTTTATAGACCGCAATAATATCTAAGCATTAATTCCTATCTTTTGCTCTCTAACTTTATGGGTTGGAGTTTGGACCAAGGCTGGACCGTATCTTTTTAAGAATAAAGATACTCCTCGAAAAGAGTTGTATTGTGTTGTGTATGCATGTATGCAGTACCGTAAAATTCTAAAAAAAGTCTGTCTGACGTCTGACACTCATCTGACATTGACAATGACAATCTCATGGGACAATCAAAAAACAAAACAATTCAAAAGCCTCAAAAGCAAAATTGAAGCAGAAACAATTAGAAAAGCTCTATTATTTTGTAAACATAAGAAAAATAAATTACTGTAATTTTCTTCATAATTTATAGTTCATTGGGTAGTAGAATATTTCAGATAAATATAATTTGTGGCAAAACACTAGTCTAATTCTTCTCAAAAAACGCAAGAAAGCAGAATTATCTATTGAATATCTTTTGAATAGCATTTAACAAAAAAATCCTATGATGTTATCAGTAAATAAATCTGAAAATAAAAATGTAGCGGAACAAAAAGCTAGAACTGTTCTTAGGGAAGGTTTTCTTAGAGAAGTTAGTGGACTAATGGGTGAGTAAAACTCAATAAGTTTCTATTTATTCTTATGTACTTTTTAGTTGAGTTTAAAAAAAATAAAAATAGGTATGTAGCGTAAAACGTCCAGTAGTCAGCCTTTAAGTGGTATCCGCAGATTCAAACTATAAATATATAATAGAAAAAATTATATGAAAGTCTGGTCTGCCACCCAGAGCTTTCAGGTTCGATCCCGGGGATTAATAAGGGCAAGTTGGAAAATGGTTATGTTAGTATCCTTACACAAGTCTTGAACTTACTTTAGGGCCAGCTCAATCAGTGTAATTTGTCCTTATATATTTATTTATTTTAAACCAGTTGACTTATTCATTTATTAAAGGTTTTCTACAAAATAACAAAATCACAAATAAATATTTAAATTCAATGAAAATCACATTTTAACTTAATAATGCCATTTTCAGCAGTGTTCAGCTGCTTAAATCTAGTACTGGGGCATAGTACAACCAGTAGTCAGCCTCTCCTGATATCAACAGTTTTAAGTTAAATTCTCTCAAAGAAGATGTATGCAACTAAAACAAATGCT
Organism: Acrobasis consociella; assembly: GCA_963555685.1. Taxonomy (NCBI): domain Eukaryota; kingdom Metazoa; phylum Arthropoda; class Insecta; order Lepidoptera; family Pyralidae; genus Acrobasis; species Acrobasis consociella. Next base: position 13,562,070 of record OY743115.1, read on the forward strand.
TTGAGCCACAAAACAGGCTAAAACATAAGAAAAAATGAAGTAGCTAATGATGGTATCGAGTGGCTGAACACTGGGTGGTGTACCTGGGTGTTGTACCCAGTGTTAAGCCACTTCCCAGTCATGGTAACATTGAATCTAGTAAGATGGCCAACTACTGGTTTTTTGATGAAATATAAAGGGCATGAGTATTTCAGCTTTAGGGTAAACTTCAAAATTTACTACATAAATAAATATATAGAGACAAATTACACTGGTTGAGCTAGCTCTAAAGTAAGTTCAGACTTGTGTTATGGGATACTAACTCAACAATACTATACATGTATTAAATGTTTTAAATGTAAGAAGGCCATTACATGTATTAAATGCTTCTTACACACTTTCACCCCAGATCTATAACTATTTCTTGCGTAAGGTACTTACTTGGATCAAGCACTATGGCTGGTCATGCTAGTAAACATTTAATTTAAATTGTTTCTAACTTAACTTTTTCAATCAACAAATTAAAATTTTAACTTTTCTAAACAGGATTATTTTTCAGGTAAACCATGCAGTATACTCACCTATGAAAAGTCAACATTGAAAGCTACATTCACTGCTTTGAATCCCAGTAGTTCTGATATCCTCACAAGCAACTTGGAGACTCCGGCGGGTATTAAGATTCCTTCAGCAATGTTAAGAACACCAGACTTACTCGCTATACATTTTGAAGATACTCAGTGATGTACAGACTAATAATGCAGTTTATAATAAGATAAAGTGTATAATGAAGGGAATGGGGGAAAATGCAAACCAAGTTAATGGGCGATGCGGCTAGCAATCCATTACTGTTTCGATTCCTTTTTCTATCTTCTTACCCCCCATGAAGCTAAAAGTGACCTTTGGATCTTGCGGCCCTAGGCTCTTTCTGCTTAGAGCCGCAAGACTCAAACTGCTCTATCTGCCCCATTAGGGATTAAGACATGATAGTGTATTGTATTGAATATTGAAGTGTATAAGTACCAAATAAATATATCAATTCTGTTAATATATTTTAATTTTAATAGTCTGCACATCATTGTTTTGGCTGAAATTCTCTTATGGCTAAGTATACTAGTGAGATAGGGTCAAGGGCGTCGCCAGCCGATGGCGCAGGGGGGGGCAAGTTGACTTAACCTACTACAATTCATACCTTTCTCATTCTCTATGAATGAGAAAAGTAGGTATGAATTGTAGGTAAAGTCGACAGCATATGAAGCTTTTCACTTGTACTACGAGCCTTACATCTACAGCGATTGTAATAACAACAGTATCTTAGTACTATATACATATATATTCTGGGACAGTACAGAGTCCAATGTGTAAAGCTACACGAGCACGAGCTCTTGACTATGCAATAAAGAACTTGTATATGAGTTATAATAACATTTATTAGAAAAATAGAATAAAAAGGAGTTTGAATTTGAATAATTAGTACGGAATATTAGGAGTGGAATCGGTGAATTCATTCGAGTTTCGACGTACGGGAATGATTGTTCAAGGCTTGAACTTCAAGCAAATCAACTCAAAGACTTAGGACTTTGGTTGCATTATATTTTGGCAACTTTTTTAGATTCTCTAGAGGGGGGCAGCTGCCCCTCCCTGCCCCCCCTTGGCGACGCCCTTGGATAGGGTGATATGGTTCTGTCAAGGTTTAAAAAAATGTCAGATTCAATGTTTTGCTGCAGTTTCGACAATACCTATATGGAAAAAGGGAAAAAATGTTTGCTTCTCATATTAGTACAGGATCCGAGAGGGCTCGACCTATAAATGGAAACTGGAAAAAAAAATTATCAAATAAAATATGTTCCTGAACATAAACCAATAGATGCCTACCATCGCCATAAAAACAATTGTTTCTCTTTCATGTCATTAGACCTTGCGATTATTTGTTCAGTTCACTAAGTAACACCTAGATGGCGCTATCCAAAGTTAGAACGCGCTATGGTTTCGTTTGCTACATAATCGCGGACACTTATTAATATTTCAAAAACTACATACTGAATTACTGAACCGAATTTTGATGCTCAACGAACTTTAAAATTCTATTGCTATTTCCTACATGCCTTTCATTAATCGAACTATCTGTTCGGACTTATTGTCCTATGTCCCCTGGGTGGGGCAGAGGGCCGCTACAGTACTTCTCTATCTCGTTCTGTCTTGAGCAACGCGCTTCATTTCAGGCCAGGATAGCCCAAATGTCTTCATTTCCGCTGTTACCGACCGTCGCCAGGTCTACTTTGGCCGACCCCGCTTCCTCTTGCCTTGAGGAGTCCATTCCAGGGCCTGCCTTGGAATGTAAGTGGGCTTCCTTCTAAGTCATCTGTTCGGCCGTTATTGCGGTACAAACATACCTACTTAGATACAAACAATGCGTTTGCGCCCCCAACTCGATTCAGAGACCCCGCTCGCCCGGTCAATATATACACGGCAACCAGGCAAGAAGGACCAGAAAAAGGAAAGTAACCTTATATGGAAGAGGCGCAGGAGGCGTGCAAGTCACCAGCGCTTTCGCAAGTTCAGTGACACGGGGCGGTGTCCGCACTTGGATAGGTGACCACAAGTGGTATTTGTTGAATATTGTAATTTTATACTATAGGTATGGATACTTCTTGGTCAATTAGATAAACAGTATTAAAATTTCTTGAGCTCTTCCGTGCTTGGGAAGGCACATAATTATGTGCCGTTGGTCCCGGCTGCCATTACTCGCCAGTACTCATTATTGTATGACAGTCCTCAAGCTATGTCAGTTGCCTCAGCCTGAAAAATTTGACACCAGTGATGGCCACTTACACACACGAAAAATAAAACAAACACAAACATTCTTTTAAATAACAATGACATCTATAAAAAAAAATAGGTCTATGTTGGCGACTATGTTTTTGAGAAAGTATACATGTAGGTCCCTATTAATTTTTGATTAAGCCTACTACTTAACGATACCCTATACAACGTGGAAGGGACATACCTATAATAAATAAACCACGGGTTATACTTTATAAGATAACATATAAAATAACAGTCAAGATACCAAAAAAAATTCGACATTCCCATACAAATTGCCCGGGCGGCTGCACACGTTAAAATGGAAATGCCATTTTTTTTGTTCTTTTACTGTTATTTTAATTCCATTATTCAAAGTGATCTAGTATAGCCCGAGGTTCGACTTATTACGTGTATGTTCCCTCACGTTGTATAGTTCTGTAGCGGGAGCGAGGTGATACGCTCATGGGTCAATCATCAGGTCCATCGCAGCCGATGCACTGAGCTTCCTGGTCCTGATACCAAGCACCCAAGACTCACTCGACGACTTGAGCGTCCGGCGCATACCCCGCAGCATCGTACCCTGGATCTGAGGCATCTACTCTTCAGCGTAGCACTCCGGCAGGACATCATTCCGGCGCCAACAAGGCTCATGACAGTCTCGACTCACTGTAGACTACGAGCACGCATTTCCGACTCACTGGAAGGCTCCCGACTCACTGGGACAAGAATTATCTGGCACTTGCAAGCTACGATATGAAGCACAGACGGCACATGGAAAACTATCAGACCTCCGGTCTTGAGGGAGGGCGTCCTGTGGGGCGACCTCGACGCCACTACGAGGAACTACAAACACAAACAACGATGAACCATAGTTCCAAAGAAACATACGAGATGGCGCCAGCAGAATCTACATCTCGATCTCAGAGTTCTGGTTGCAACTGACTATATATACAACCTTCGACGATACACCGTCGGAACCGCGGTTCCCCAGGCGCAGCACCATGCCCGGCGGGAAGATCTTCCCTTTGTGGCGGTCGAGCATATCACCTCGTTTCTGCTACAGTTCTTTCTATAACCAACCAAAGTAATAAATAACACTGAATCAAAAACTAAATTTTAAAAATATTCGCTTCTATCGGACTGGAAACCAGGCAATTTAGATATCTATTCCGGCGTGTGATCGTTACGTCTAATTGAATTTTTTCTGCTCAATCAATTGCCGCGCTTCGAATGATCAAGCCAATAGGGTCGTGCGACTTGTGCAAAAAACGAGCGAAACGCACGGATTTCCGCCTTCGAGATACAATTGAATACGATATGGAGGGATGACTGCGGGCGGTAATATGTTATGTGGTAAGTAATTAAGCTTTTTCTTAGCACAATGTCGGGCTACCCTGATTATGTTTCAAAGATATATGATCAGATGATTACGGTACATGCCTAATTGCATTTATTTATTTATACCATTCCCCCTCCAAAAAGTTTATTTTATTCACTGAAAACAGTGAATAAAATGCTCTTTTAATCACTATTTTAGTGTTTGAATTAAGAACACTGATATATTCGAGCTACAAGTCAGTGCAACATCCCTTTGAAAAAAAAAACATACTTCTTGTGCAAATAATACTAGACATACAAACTCCTTTAACAAATAAATCCTTGAGAAGTTTTGCATTACAATCCATGATTACAATAAAAACTGCTTAGACCTCATTGCTTAACCATAAATGGACGAATACATTAAAAAAAAGTTTAATTAATTTAAGTAATTGTTCCAATTTTAATGTGCATTTCAATTGATTAACTTTCCTTATCTTTTATTAAATGTCTATTTTCGTTTAAATTACTTTTTCTTGTAGTCATGGAATGAAATTTAGTATGCAACTCTTGAATAAAACGGATTTAAAACGAGGCCCATGAATCACTCACGTCGCTCAGGATTCTAACACTTGACTCCCTCCGCTCGTGATTCAATTGTTATAATCCTTCACCTGTTCATGATTCATCTATGGCCCTCGATTAAAATCCGTCTTTTATTCACTAATTGGCAATTGGCAATTGCATAATATACTATTATTTAACTTCATGTCAATATACATGTAAATGTAATGCATTCCTAACTTATTCTAGACTAGCTGGTGCCCGCTCATTCGTTTGCGTAAAATTTAAAAATTACGACAACATTTTGCTAATATTGTATTTCAATATAACAGCATAATAAATGTTGCTCTGAGCTGATTTGATCTTGATCTATTTTTGAAAACCGCGTAGATATCCGTCCAGTATTTTAGAAGATTAGATTGAACATACATACAGAAAGTATTTTTTACTCTTTTTTTTGTGTTCAGTTACTCTTTTTTATCGCCCACACTTATTTTTGCAGGTCTTATAAGCTCAGAGTTTGAGGTAGTCCTCTGCTCTCAACATTTCAGGGTCAAGCATTTTTCTGGGCTTAAACTTTTCTCAATTTCATTTAAATGTACAAACACATGATTTTTACAGTCATATCATATTAGATATGTATTAGTACCTATGTATCTACTTTCTTTATTTGAGTTAACTTTGTACAAGTAAGTACTTAATTCAATCTGGGATTCTGGACTAAACTAGCATCCGCGACATTCCGTAAGCCTGTTGATTCCGTATTCCGTTGTACCTATGTATCCATCTATCTATTCCGGCCAGGAAGCACACAGGGATTTTGAGTAAGTAGGAAGTAGGTAGTTGTAGTTAAAATTCGCACTCCAAACCCTAGACCTTCTGCGGGCTAAAGTTAAAAAAAAAGGTGTCTCTTCCATGCGGTCTGGGTGAAAGAAAATAACATAGAATGTATCAGCTGCTTTTCTTCCTGCGCAGATCGTAGAAGCCAATCATGGGAATGAGCGAGCCAATCATGAAAATAGGCGGCTATCACCCCATCACTATTTTAATTGCTTTTTTAACCTCTTGCCCATCGTCACGTCAAAGCGGCCTTTAGGTCTTGCGACTCTGGGCTTTGTCAGGTTAAGAGCCGCAAGACCCAAAATGCCTTGTCTGCCCTAACAGTCTCTTGTAACAATGTCTTATAAAGACTACGGCGTGGTAGTAATGTATGTATGTTTGGTCGTGATCCCAGTGACCCCTGTCGGCCTCTGCTTATGTGGCTCGGCCTCAACCCTGACAGACCTGTTGCTCGATCGATTGGCCCACGCTTTGTATGGCGCACACTCACCGGGCTTTTTATAAGGCGAGTCGTCACCCGCCCCACATTTTCATATTTTCGAATATTAAAAAAAAAATAGGTACTTATACAACGTGGAAGGGACATACCCGTAGTAATAAATCAAACCACGGGCTGTAATAGATCAATAGTATAATGAAATTAAAATAACAGTCAGAAAAACAAAAACAACTCGTCATTCCCATAACAGTCAGAAAAACAAAAACAACTCGTCATTCCCATACAAATTGCCCCGGCGGCTGCACACTTTAGTATGGAAATGCCATTTTTTTGTTCTTATATTGGTATTTTAATTCCATTACACTATAATGGTCGCCCTGGTTCGATTTATCACAGGTATCCCTTCCATGTTCTATAAAAAAATATAAATAGTTATGGATAAATCACACCGATTGAGCTAGCTTCAAAGTAAATTTAAATTAAACTAGTTTGGTTGTGGGTTACTAAATTTAACGAAGTATATAATTTTTTTTGTTAAATATTTTTTGGCTGTCGTAAGAGTCGCCTAAAGGTGATATAGAGGCTTACCTCATAGTATAAGTAGGTATGTCTTAGCTCATCTTTCAGTCCTTCCGTGCTAGTCTGAAAGAAAAAAAACGTTGAACGTACAGTGGAGTGGAGTGGACCAACGAGTGGAGTCAATGAGATGTTCTGATGATGGAGCCGGGAGATATTTGGCGGAACTCAGTTATAAACTAACACAAGGTCACTGAGTAGGTCTCGTTTGATTTGTTTTGACGAGCACTTTATGGTAGACGATGCCTATGGTCTGATCACGGAGACAGATGGTGGTCGATGGAACTCAGTAATAAAACGACGCATCTCCATCGAGTTTGGGCTCATTTTAAGTACTTTGGCCTTACAATAAAAGCTTCTACAATTAACTAATTTTTGTCAAATATCTTATTTTGTTAATGTTACTTTGAGTTTAAGAGAAAATTAAAAAAGTAGAGGTCCGGTTCAGGTATCTCGTTCGCCGACTGTACCTACCTGGTGCTGTTCTTCACCTGCAGAAGTCTCATTTTTAAAACGCTAAGTCACTAAACGAACGGTTTTTTCTATACAAAAAAAAACCATTAGTTTGTGTTTAAAAAATGGCGCTTCAGATTATGAAATCCGAATTAAGGAATTGGGCGAGAATCTATATCATATTAATACATGATACCTAAGTCTAGCAACTCATCACTATTTTGATTTCCTACTTCCATCGTCATAGGTACGCCCACCGGCACGCAACGTGTCCTTTAGATCTTACGACGTAGGGTAAAGGGATGTAAGTACCGACTTTGAAAATAAAAAAAAGGAAAAAAAAATATTGCAAAAAAGTTACGTTATTTAAAGTAAAAATACATATAAATGTGATATGATTATGTTATAAGTGATAGATAAATAATTCTTCTTTGGACATAGCTAGAAGGTCCGAAATAAAGATATTTTCTTTAATTATTTATAAAATTATTTACCATCTTAAAATCTAAACTTACAACTAATATCTATGCAATTATTATATAACATACATACCTAAGTATTTAATCTAATACGGAATTAACAAAGTTATGTAACCAAATAGGTTTTCACTCGGCTTTACATTCTGATTAAAAAAAAACGACTGGTTGCACTCTGGGAGTGCCGGCAGAAGTGAAAACTTGAATATTAACGTTGTGCATTTTTGATATTTTGGAATGGTTAGGGAATAATTTTGCACGAATTGCTTTAATTATCAGTATAAAATATTTCAAATCTTTTCTGAACCACAGTCTGTCACAAATGTCACAAGCATGACCAAATTCATTTTCAAATACACAGCAGTATGGCCTACACAGACGGTCGAGCCATCAGCTGTCACCATCCATGGATGCGCGTAGCACGCTGTTACATAAACACACACGAACATTCGCGCAAGCGCCCTGCGCCGTCTTACGAATTTTCGATCAGGCCACGTGTCCTGACCTGACGCGAGTTTAACATTTTTTACCCATTCCAAAAAAGTGCACAACGCCGCTAAATAAGTTTTCACTTCAAAAAAAATAGAGACTTGCTGATTTCCGCGCAACCGAATTTATAATGAGTTGGGTGTCACGACTAAAAATAGAAATAAAAAATGATTCAGTTTAAAATCTTTTAAGGTTTTTGGTCCGCAATTTGGATTCTGTCTTACTTACATGTAATGGAAAATGTGTTGGTGTAAGTATTGCGCAGAAGGCAAAAAATATATAGAAATTAAAGTCATTGATCTTTTGTTATTCACGTTTCCCGAACACCTATGTATACAAACTCCAAAAAATACTCGTGTACATAAAAGGTTTAGAATAGACAAGGCTTGTACACCCAGGTTGCACTTTACGGACAACTTCAATATTAATTATTTTTCAAAACCTAACTTCACCACCGACTTTGATACCATTTAATTAAACAAAAAAAAAAAGAATTTTGCAAATTGGTCCAGGCGTTGGTAAAGGCTTTGAGTAATCGAGGAACATGCTTAAAAATTCATACATAAGTAATTCGAATTGATAATTTCCTACTTTTTTAAGTCATTTCAAAAGTACGATCCTTAGTAAAGGGCTTCCCATAAATGACATAACATTAAAAATCCACAGACTTGACATAACTTTAATTTGTATTACATTAAGAATGTACTTAGGTACACCTCATTTAAAAATAATGATTAAATAATTAATAATAGATAATGATAAAAACTAAGTAAGTACATTTATTGTAGACAGGGTATACATAAGTAGGTACTTACGGAATTAGGTATCTTATCTTATACCTTTAAACGAGCAATTCTTGTATATTTATTTATTTAGATATTTATAAATTTATGGGATCTCGAAACCAGCTCTAACGATTATGCTGAAAACCATAGACTTATGATCTGAGTAAGAAGACTGGAAATAGGCGGTAAAAAGGCGAGACCAAAAACTGCGTGCATTAGTGTGCGTAAATATGCATGTGTTGTAATCCGGCTAGTGCAGGGGACTACGTCACTTAGGTCACAATCGACTTTTATCGATAAAATTGCTACGCGTCGTGATGATTGGCATAGCAATTTTGATTTATCTAGGTTTGATGGATCGATGTTTTAATATCGAAGTGAAACCATAAAATACATATTTTTTTTTAAATCTAATTATAAACAGCCAGCAACGGGAACCCCTTTGATATGAAACGTCTATTGTAGGGAAGCAAAGCAGATACTTACTACTTATAAACTCTTTCATTATGTGTATCGCAGTCTTAAGGGACTACACTTCAGAGAGTGGCGCCCTCAAAAAATAACACTGGAGGTCCTGGGTTCGATCCCCAGCCAGGGAAAATTGGAATATATCTTTAAATAAGACTTACTTATCATTTTCACATCGATATGATTTAATAGATTATGAAACACTACTACAATTTAATTTATATATACATAGCTTATGTCACTCGGTGACAAAATCTCAGTTTGAAGTTAGATCCGAATAAAGTAAATCACATTGTCACGAAGTTGCTAGAAGAAGAAAATTGCGAATATTCTAGTTTATAAAATATCTAGAAGGATGTAGAATGTTTAAGAATGATGTAAAATTACCTATATAGGTGGTTGTGGAATGTTCTAGAATAATCCCGACTTCATCATCATCATCATCAGCTTTCAAAAACCCACTGTTGGGCATAAGCCTCCCTTTGTCTGCGCCATCCCGTTCTGTCTGCGGCCGCTGCTATCCAGTTTTTGCCAGCGACTTGCCTGATATCGTCGACCCACCGGGACACAGGACGTCCCACACTGCGCTTACCATTTCTGGGATACCACTCGGTACATGTATTTTCTAGAAATATTTAGGTACCTAGGCAGGCGTATATAAATACGGACACGTGACAAACTGAGTATCCGTTGATAAACTATTATATCTAACTATCCAGCGATATCGGCGAGTAACTCATACCTTATACGACTTCAGCGAGGAATTTTTGATTACGGACTGCTTGACGACTTGGACATCGGACGTTTGGAAGACTATATTTGCGTGTCAATGTTTGGTTCCGTAGTGAAATACCCTAAGAAGAGTGTGAGCATTTTACAACTTACAAAATACATAATATTTAAGTATAGCCTGAAAACATTATACCCTTATTTTGACGCAATCACAAAACAATGTAGGTAGGGTACCACATATATTACAGTAACAAAATGTCAAAATGACTCTAGTGACATGTCTCAGTAGTCTTGCTTGAGTAAGGCCTTTAAGGCTTACGGGGTAAATAATAACGTTTGAAACAAATCAACAACAAAGGCACTTTAAAATTCACGAATGCGTAACCCCAGCAAAATGTTGCGCCGTAGAGAAATAAGAGTATTACAGATAGTTGGTTCATAGTAAGCCTCATTTTGTTCAAATATAGCAAAATGTGTTCATGTTGTATTTTCGAAGTTATTCGAGAAAAACTGATTTTGCTGGAGTAACGTTACCCCAGCAAGATGTTTTTAAAAAAAGGCGTTTAGCCTAGAATCAAGTACATGAAAAGAAAGCCCTTAATGAGTTGTAAATGTATACCGATAGCAAGATGTGTTCATCTTATACTTTTTGAGATATTCAAGATTTTGCTGGGGTAACGTTTTGCAATTTTCCATATTTCGAAAACTGTTAGTAGCAGAAATTTGAAAAAAATACTGTTTATAGGCCTTACTATGTTCAAATTTGTTTGAATATAAGTATTTCGATTTATCTACAAATATCGAAGTAATTTATTATTTTAAAAAATCGGAAAATTCCGGTTTACTCGTAAACTAGTACATTTATTATCAAATAAAAAGCAGTAACATATACATGTATATCATACCTTCTAACGTGTACAAATTCGGATACACAAACATTACGCGATATGAAGATATAAAGGAATTTCATCGAATTCCTCGTGGTGTGACTTTGGCAATCGAATACGCAGCTCTCTCTGAACACAAATAGATAAACTATAGTGAACATGTGTGTTCATTTTGTTACAAAACATGCCTGAAAGTTTCGGCTTCAAATCTCGCATGGAATAGAAGTTATTAAAAAAACAAGAAAATATCATCCGACTAAATAACGGAGGCTACAAATAAAATTGTTATCTTATAACACTATATCCAGATTTATAGAGCTGCCATTTTTGTACAGACAGACATATCTAAAAAGTATTTTTTTTAATAACTATGAAAATTGACAAAACAACAGATACTTAGGCAGGTATACCTACCATTCAAATATGGATAATATATTGCTCGTGAAAAACAACCGATAAAACAATACATTATTTGATTAAAACATTTTTGAATATTGGTATAAAAGGAGGGATGCATGCTCAGATCATCAGTTGGAGTTCACTACTTTCAGTAAATATGAAGACTGTTTTGGTTCTGTTGGTCCTGTGCTTGGTAAGATGTTTTTACAACATTTATTTTAACTTTACTTTAATACAGTAGTATATAAGTATATAAAATCGCGTTTGTACGCGCTTTATGAAATGATTAAATATATTTGAGGTCAGTATCTGTACTTTGATTGAAATACTTATTACTGGTCTGGTCGGAAATGCCGGCTAGTCTCAGCTAAATTAGATTTATATCAATTAAGTTAACAATATTAGTGTTAGTAGTAATAATTAAATTGAATCTTTGTTTCATGTCCAATATTTAGTAGTGCCTATACTATAAATTTGTAGATATAAACATGTAATGCATTCACGTTTTTGGTTAGCGATCTAGATTAGTACCTGTATATTTTGTAAAATGAAATGAAATTGTATGTGATTGTAAACTGTTGTGTTTGCTTAGTAAATAAATAAACAAAACAATAACAAATTGTCAATGAAATGATTTTTTTTGCAGATCGGTTCAGCTGTATGCAGCCCTACATCGGGTTATCCGGGTTCGGGAGGAACAGTGGGAGCGCGGCTCCAAGCCGATATTGATGGTATTTTTTTTTAAATACTGCTATCAGGCAAACATTAGGATAGGTAATTTTAGGAATGTGACGTGCATGTAAAGTGTATCTACTAAGGGGTGCAAGCAGAACCCCTGACCATCATTTCATACAAAGAATGATATGTGCGAGCATTTTCAAAGAGCCACATTTTTTTAACAGACTTTCAAAAAGGGAGGAAAATATCAATTCGTCGCGATCTTATTTTTGGTATTGGTACGTTCACCGATTATTCGAACATGCCTGGACCTATTGTTTTTTTTTTTATCAAAATCGGTAGTGTAGTTTGGGGTTTCAGTTTTGAAAAATGATTCATTGCTTCTAAACATTATTTGCTACGAGTGCGGTATTTACCACTCGTTTGCGTTGTGTTGTTTGTCATGGACATTCCACGTTTTGGGTTGCGCTGACGCGACGGGCTGACTCATATCATTGCGTACCATTTTCAGAAATACTCACTTACTGACGTCCGTACTTACTATCTGACATAAGATCGAAATAAAATACGTCATGTATAGTCGGCATCAGAGATACCTGACCCCTCCTCCACGTAAATCTTGAATTTTCTCATAATCTGAAAATAATATTAACAATAATGAAGTCTTTTTGAATATACATTTTCATGCAATTTTTTTTTTTCAGTTTGAGAAAAAATTAAGATATAGATAGAAGAGGGGTCAGGTATCTCTGATGATGACTGTAGGTACCTACTTATTTACTGAACCTATTGCAGCGGTGGTGGCCAAACAGTTCAGGCACTCCAGCTCCATCTGTCTTGTCCATTGTCTATTAATATTTACTTGCATTTTTATTCACAGCTGCATTAAGAGTTGGTGCAGCACCTCTGGGACTAGGCGTTGGATTAAATGCAGGATTAAATGCAGGGCTGGGAGGAGGCACACCACACAAAGGTAAATGCATCCATATCCATAGTAATTAGTATCCGCATCCATTGGTACTTATTACAAGTTGTAGGTACAGTTTTAAGGGATCGCAAATTTATTTTATTTCCTTCCAAGCAGCTATTTCTCTTCCTGCGGATATATCGTAATTTTTTCCAATAAAGTTTTTTATGGGAAAGTAGATCAATATATAATGGACTGAACTTGCTCCCAAGCTTTAGCTAGTTACAAAGTCACAACGTAGATATCATCCTTCTTTTGTTCTTTATTTTTACAAAGTATGTAGGTCCACTAATTAAAATTGTGATGATTAAAAATCTAAACTGTTATCTCTATAGGTAGATTATTATATAATAGTCCGTTAAGATATCTCAATATCTCATAAAAAATTTCAATACGTCATGGTCTATTTCGTTTTTCAGTAATATTCCGTATATTACACATATTGTTTAGATTATATAAGTACTTTATATATTATGACCTACCAAACTGCATATTTTTTACGTAAAATTTATTTTTAGGTTAAAACGACAGACGCTTATGGCTGCCCACAGTTGCTGACACTACTGATAATGGTGATATACTTTTCCATCCCTAAATAGACACATATTTTTTAATTTTACTGTATCGCATTAATTACGGTCACCTGGTGTCCTCAGCCGGTGTCCAATTATTAGACGACTTCTGTGGTCTAGTGGTCATCATGCCAGGAGGTCCCGGGTTCGATCCCCAGTCAGGTCAAGATGGAAAATGATCTTTTTTGGATTTGGCCTGGCCCGCATTAACATATTGTTTTGTTTTATCCAGGTACTCCGACGTTTGATCCACACAAAGTACAAGTTTAAAGAAGTATTTATTTACGAGAAATAAGACAAATCACGAATAGCTACAGATACATACCAAAAGTGTTTTAGAATGATTTTATTTATGAAAACGTATTCATATCAATTATATTAATGTCATAAATCTTGTGTTTTTTTGAGTAAGTAACCAAAAACTCACTTCCACATTTCCTCTGAGTTATTCCCGGGGGAAGCTTGTCTACGTTATTAATAGGATAATATTAAAAATAAATAATTTAATTTTGTTATGAGAATAAAAAGTTAGAAAATAATGTTTCATCACCTATGACTAATACATTAATTTATGATACAAGATGACTAATAGTTTACCACATGCATGTAGGTATACATATAATATAAATATAATAACATACATAATATCACTCCTTTTTCCATCACGCTCTCAAATTTCACGCAATTATTTTATACAAACGTTTTGTCGTATAGCATTTTGGTCATTTAATTTAGTCCAGAAACCGTTTACACAATCAAATTATATGACCATACTAAGGTCGTAGTTGTGACCTTTAAATAACATTTTTAAACAACTTTTAGTCATTTTAACGAAATTTAATTTAACTTGTTTTTATTAATAAAAGTAATATTATGTAGTTAATAATCTCGTAATAATAGATTTCAGCGAGTGGAAAAAATTATATTGATTGGATTGTTCATGAGTTACGCTTATTTTATTACTTGTGTGTTTTTATAAATAAACATAGACTTATATACTAACAAAACATCAAATATGTTTCAACAGACTATTTCATAGATAAGATGGGTTGTTAAAACATTCAAATCTAGTTTAAAATTAATATACAAGTATATCAAATAATGTTCATATTGGCTAAACATATTTAGTTATGCCCCTTTGTTTTAGACAGTTTTACATAGGTAATATTCCACGAAATAATTTTGTCAAGGTCAAGACATAGCGCAAGACATTATTGTAATAATAAATTTCTCAGCCTTGTTGAAGCAATATGTTACAACTAGCTGAAACACACGGTTGTGCTCGGCGATATGAACATTCGAAGTTTTCACGATCGGTTAGATAGTTACGGAAAAATGACCCAGACTCGTGCTAGCGAGGTCAAGTTTTTGACAATCTTTACATTTTCCTGCCGTTTAGCCGTTTTTAACCGAGTTTCATACAAACTTTCACCCCTTAGAGAATGGTTTTTTTTTATTTTACCCCCTTAGACAATGTTTTTTTTAAATAATAATTTACGTAATTTTTTACATTTCTAACTTCATACTTGACCAAATTCATACAAACGTTCAACCCCTTAGGGGATGAATTTCCAAAAATCCCGTCTTAGTGCACACTTACGCTTTTCCATGAACGTCTGTGCAAAACTTCATGTTTCTAGACGCACCAGTTTCAGCTGAGCGTTGATCGATCAGTCAATATATTTCTATGTCAGCCAGTCAGTTTCTCTTCTAATAAGTTCTGCACCATTATGTGTTGATATCTGATACCAATAAAATTTCTCTTGTGCCTGTTAGATTTCAGTTCATTTAATCTTCAAATTGGGCAAGTAAAACCTGTTTTTAACTTTATCTATAAACTATTTACTAGTATAAATTACGTTCTATAAATGGTTTAGTAGCTGCCTAGAAAAACGTCTTGAGAATATTTAAAAAAAAAAGCTTCTAAACTCTATCTATTCTTATATTCTAATGTCAATCTTATGAATGAAAGTTACAAAGTGCCCTCTTTTGCCAGAGTGTTTCTACCTATGAGCATTCTTGAATATATATTGAGTGATATTTTACTCTTATGGCATACAATCAAATCAAATTCTATAAGATATCATATATCCCCTTTTTAGAAAGGAATATGTTATTTGGGACTTCTGTATAGACATACCTTAATAGCACTTAACATATTTAACCATAGTTAATTTATATCCAGATGTTAACCATCAATATTAACAAAACATATACGTAGGGTACCTACTATTCAAATATGTATATTGTATATATTATTCATGTAAAACAACTGATGCAACAATCCAATTATTAAATACATTTTTGGGTATTGATTGGTATAAAAGGAGACACGCATGCTCAAATTGTCAGTTCGACTACTTTCCCCAAAAATGAAGTCTTTTTTGGTTCTGTTAGTCCTGTGTTTGGTAAGATGTTTTATAAATTTTATTTTGGCTTTTCTATAAAATCTAAGTAAGTGGCGCTAGCGCTGGGCGCTCTAACAAATAACTAGACCCCGTTAATTCCGTTATATTGTCGCACAGACGCTCAGACCAAATAAAAACTATTTTTTTTATCGACTTTTTATACTCACCAAAACCCTTGTACATCCTTTAGTTACATGGACGATGTAGTACCTAATTATATACAGATTTTTGTAATTATTGTGGGAAAATTAAAGTTTAATATTTGGTAAGATGTTTTACAAAATTTATTTTGACTTTGTTGTAAAATCCAAGTGCACCGCTAGCGCTGGGCGCTGGGGGGTTACTCCATAAAATAATACGTCAGTCGTACGACGTAGAAATAGGACGACATCCTATTTCTGTGTCAAACCAAATTAGACTTTATCACCATACGTTAGTGCTCAATGTTGCTTGACACTGAAACGCGGATATGTAGTAACGTCCGTAACCCCTGTAACAAATAACTAGACCCCGTATCTTGTCGCGTCGACGTCACATTTTTGTAGGGCCGGACTGAAAAAAGGGATTTTTCATCTATCAATATAAAATGGAGAAATTATGTTATTACAATAGATTTTGCTATAAGAAACACTAATATAATATTTATTTGTTATAAAAACGTACGATTTATTTTAAATTTTAAAATGAAAATCCTAGTTTTATTATCTGTATGTCACGTGATCTTAAATTCCGACCACCATTTTGTGTTTCTGAATGACGTCATTTTAACAGTAGCACAACACGCTCCAGGTAACCTACGATTCCTGTTTATGTGACTTTAAACTTGAAACATTATTTATTTGGATTAGAATTTGTTGTTTTCACGATTTACAACAATGGATGTCGGTTTCGTAAAAGCAGAAACTAAAAATTTAAGCGTTGACAGTCACAAACAAGATTTTACGGCTGCATCTCTAGGGGTCACGCACGTTTGATATTTCTTTGTATTTGCTAGTATGACGTCATCATAATGGCGTCTGTCGTTTTGGCGCTTATTTTAAATGAATAATTTTTAAATATTATTTTCTCCCATTTAACATGACTTTTCGAAGAAAATAAAAATACCAGATGAATTATTGATACGATAACATTTAAAAAAAAAAAAAATGAAAATATAGCCTAATATCGACCTTTTTATACTCACCAAAAATATCCTTTAGTTACATGGACGGTGGGTACCTACACAGTTTGTATACAGTTTTTGGAGAGCTCTCCTCGGTCCTGAATTCCAGTATGGGTACGCCAGCTCAACGCACATAGTTTTTTAACCGACTTCAAAAAAGGAGGAGGTTATTAATTCGATTGTATGTTTTTTTTTGTATGTATGTAACGCGATATCTTCGGCAACCGTGGACCGATTTTGATGATTCTTTTTTTATTTAAAAGCCCTTACTCCCAAGTTGGTTTCATATTAATTTGATGAAGACACGATAAAGAACTTTGGACATATGGAAAAAACTCCTAAACAAAATTAAAGTCGGTTGTTTTTTTTTTGTTAAAATTTTTATTATTTTTGTTGGTACGCTTTTCAGCCACGGGTCCATAGGGACCCGGTCCTTAAAGGCGTTCATGGGGCCAAAGCCAACATGAAGAGGTCTTTTAGTACCTTATTATCTAAAATGTGAGATGGCTGCATCTACGGAGGTCTATTCCTTAATGTACCATTGAGTGCACTAACGGACAGTCCTTCATAGCTGCCGAACTATTGCCAGGGAGGGATTGACTTGGTTTGGGCTATGTGGATGGGATGTTAGTGGACCGGATAACTGGGACTGTGGAGTGAGATACGGACATGTACCTAAAAATCTCTCACAACAATTTTAGACTGGTAGATGGTAACTTGCTGCTCTTTGGCTACACTGCCTGTAGGCACCCTACAAGCCACGAAAATGCGGCCAGGGCGCAACACAATGTGAGCAGCTGAGGGTGTCGAGAGGTGCGGCTCCGGTTTCACCATCACGGGGCTTATACATAAACAAACAAACATATTATATAACTCAAGTAAAATTAAATAGCATCGAGATTTCAATCATCAATATCATTATCAGGTTTTTTTAGTCTCCAACTCTCCACTGCAGGAGCCCGACCCTCTCAATACCTACCAGCAGAGCCATGCTTGGTCAGAGTAGTCAGAGGACTTGGCCTACACTCTCCACGCTGGCCAGGCGGGTTGGATGGGTCTCATTGTTGTTTATAAGCTTGTTTAGCTTGTATTTTTTATTATGATATTTTAATAGTCGATAAATTAAAAGTATCTAACTACAAGAAAGTAATGTCAATGCGATAAAAGAATAAGGTCTACAAATAACAAATTCAAAGTGAAAGGCTTTTTTTCGCAGATCAGTTTAGCTGTATGCAGTCCTGTGTCCTATTTCACGGGACCGGAACAAGCGGTGGAACCGCGGCTCCCAGCCGATCATGATGGTATATTTTTTTAAATACTGCAGCTATCAGGCAAACATTGTATGGGTAACAAGTTTACGAGTACCGTACAAGTAGCTGCACATAAGTTTAGCGCTGAGTGAAATGTAGAGGGGATCCTGCGCAGGGGTACAGTATAATTTTTTGACTTCTGCGCAATAACGGTCAGCGCTAGAGTTTCGTGCCGCTTCCTGTATGTAATTTACATTTAATGTGTAACCACTTGGGGTGCAAGCAGAACCCGTAGATATAGTTATTTATTTCCGGTGTATGTGTCGTGGCCAGATTAGAATTGATCATTTCTTGATGTGGCCGATAATTTCATACAACGAATGATTTGCGCGAGCGTTTACAAAGAGCTACTCGTACATTCGCTCTAAAACGCTAGGAATTGGTCGAACGAGTGGTCTTTACTTGTTTGCACAACAAAGGTCAAAGAATTTTTTGCGTTGTTTGTCATAGTAAGTCCACGTTTCTGGTATGCGCTAACGGACTTCCGCGTTCAAAAATAGTTCTCTAGCGTATCATTTTCTGAAATACTTACTTATATACTAGTAGTTCGCCTGAACTGTGAACTCGCAAACACCATATCTCAGCAATCCCATGACCGTTTTGGCTCATGTTCGAACTTAAAAATTCTATTGGCTTTATCTATAGAAGTCTACCAAATTACATAAAGGTTCGACCAGAGATACTCAAGTTATCGTCGAGCAAACATATATACATACAAACGCTGGATTGTTCTAGTAGACTCTTAAGAACTTTGCTCGCTTCGGTTGCTCGTTCAAAAATCGAAAAAATACATACTGAAACTATTGAAGCGGTAGCGGTAGCCAAGCGTTTCAGGTACTCTTGCTCCATCTGTATGGTCCCTTGTCTATTAATAATTATTTTTACGTTTAATACACAGCTGCAGTCCCCAGAGCTGTTCATAGAGCACGTAGGGGCCTAGGCGTTGGCGTTGCTTTGGACGAATTTGACCATTTATTGGGCGTATGAGGCACACAGAGGTAAATATAGCCATAGCCATTTATTGATTTCCATCCATTAGAAATTACATATTACTACTACAAGCTAAAAATATAGTTTTTAGGGATCGCAAATTTATTTTTCATCTCATCTACTCAAAAAACTATGTTTTCATCTAAAAACATTTGGAGCTAAAATTACTGCTGAACATGGATGTAATCTATGTAGAATCAAAAATAATGTTGGCAGTCTAGCAAAAAAAATAATTTAGTTTTAAATAATTGGCCAAGTACGTGTCGGGCCACGCGCAGTGTAGGGTTCCGTTGTTGTAAATACCAACTTCGAGTTTAGTGTTTTTAGTGTATTTGTATGAAATTTTCCTTTTCGAGTACATTTTATAAGTTGATCGCCTATAACTTTTTAATTTGTTAACCCTACTTAGCTCTCATAGTTTTCCTATAAACTACATTATATATACTATAGCTGTGATTTTTTTCACGTGTTCATATATAACCGTTTAGCAGATAGATGGGGGGACACGTGACTTTAACAAAAAAATTAACTTTAAACCTAAATATTTCAGACACGGATCCCTAAATCGAAAAATGGTGTTGCCAAGCTCATAATATTTTTGAAAGACCTATTCAACGATACCCCACACAATGTGTTTGTAGAGAAAAAAAAAATTGACTTCCTCTTAACTTGTATGGCAACTACCCTAAAAAAAAATTTGTTTCCATATTTTATTTTACGACTTTTTCGCCATGATTGATATACATATCCATGCCAAATTACAGCTTTTTAGTACTTATAGTTTCTCAGTAGGACCGCGGACAGACAGACATGGCGAAACTATAAGGGTTCCTTGTTTACTACGGAACCCTAAAAAATGGGCACAGGAGGTGCAATTTTTAAAATTTGGAATGCATGTCGTCGTCAGCATGGATGTATGTAGGTAAACATTTTTATGCTCTTCGCTTTGAAAAAACAAATAAGTATAATTAAAAGTGCGCAATTTTTTTTTCTGATTCAAAGAAATTACCTACAGATGTTTTAGGTTATATTGTTATTTCTATAGAGAAATAGTTCAATATAATAGACTGAGCTTGCTCTCATGATTCAGCCAATGGTTACAAAGTTACTACGTATAACATCCTCCTTTTTAGAGTTCCGTAGCAAACAGGAACCCTTATAGTTACGACATATCTGTTTGTCTGTCTGTTCGTCCACGGTTTTACTCAGAGACTATAAGTACTAGAAAGCTGTAACTTGGCATGTATGCCAAAAAGTGGTTAATTAAAATCTTGAAAAAAATATTTCTTTAGGTTAGCTCCCATACAAGTAAAGTAGGAACTGGGTAATTGGGTGTAATTATTTACATATTATAGGTAATGCTAAGTATTAATTAATTTAGGCATTCAGTTTACTAACATTTTTCTTTATTTTATCCAGTACTCCGACTTTGATCATCAGAAGAAGCATGAAGATTTAAAAAAGTATTTATTTTTGAGACATTTGACAAATCCCAGATAGCTACAGATACAGAAATAAAAGCGTTTTTTAACTTATCAAAACATAATCATGTCAATAAAATTATTTTAATAAATCTTGCGTTTTTTTTTAACTAAAAAGATTCTTACTACGAGTATAAACTCACTTCCACATTTCCTCGGTATTATTCCCGCGGAAACTCGTCGTAGGTATAAATAATTTTCTAATGACAAGATAATAAAAAAAAGTCACAAAATGTCACTTGTCATTGGTTCGATTTGTTGGAAACTAGCGGATTCTCAAATGGATGTTAACTTTCGTTAACTTACGAAGGTATTTTTTTTTCTATCTTACGCAAACCTATCCGTCAGGCCTATAGCCAGAATTTTAGAGAAGCTAAATCACAGATGCCGCAACAAGGCGCTATCAGAAAACGATTAAGCATTTTAAATTAACCGCCTTCAAAAAAGGAGGTATCAATTCGTCGCGATCTATTATTTATTTTTTATGTAGGTATGTTTACCGATTATTCGAAGACGCCTGAACCGATTTGAAAACATTTTATCAATTATCGGCCTTTCTTTTCCTACGGGTGTAGTAAGAAACGAATAAGAAAGGTACAGGTATATAACAGAGAATGGATAGCTGCGTCTTCTGTGCAAAGACTTCTAACCATGCAATGACTTAGGTACTCGTCTACCCAGCGTGATTATGGGCACGTCATGCTAATTCAAATAATATAATACACCGCGCTCTTGTCACCATTGGGTTGAGCTTTAGCTTTACCGTCATCATCATCAGGTCTTGTAGTCTTCACTTCAGGAGCAGCCAGAAAACTTGGCCTACACTCACCTCGCTGGCCAGGCAGGTCGGAGAGGTCACATTGATGTTTATAAGCTTTGCTTAGGTTGTGTTTCCTAAATGAACTCATCTCTTTAAAGCATTCGCCTCAGTACTAAATATGTGAAATGAGTAAAATTGCAATATTTTATACGATTGTCTTGGACAGCACAGACTTTTTTGATTTCAATAGCGCATAAAATTTCTGGCGTTTTAATAAAATTTTGGAAAATGTTATAAAAAATTGTTTAGCTTGTATTTCCTATGTCGCCTTCTATGATATCCACGGGAGGACTAAAATAGCCATCGCGATGATGGCAAGAGACCGGATGGTATGACGCTTGTGTCGTAGTTGTGGAAGCTACGTGTGTCGACACTCTGACAAGAGACCGGATGGTATGACGCTTGTGTCGTAGTTGTGGAAGCTACGTGTGTCGACACTCTGACAAGAGACCGGATGGTATGACGCTTGTGTCGTAGTTGTGGAAGCTACGTGTGTCGACACTCTGACAAGAGACCGGATGGTATGACGCTTGTGTCGTAGTTGTGGAAGCTACGTGTGTCGACACTCTGACAAGAGACCGGATGGTATGACGCTTGTGTCGTAGTTGTGGAAGCTACGTGTGTCGACACTCTGACAAGAGACCGGATGGTATGACGCTTGTGTCGTAGTTGTGGAAGCTACGTGTGTCGACACTCTGACAAGAGACCGGATGGTATGACGCTTGTGTTGAAGTTGTGGAAGCTACGTGTGTCGACACTCTGACGGCCTCCCATCTTCACGGTACTACTGCGGAAACCCTAAAACGGCGCAAGAATGAATGCCTAGGAAACGGCTTCATATTTGAGCCGTATTGGGTTGAGACGTTAGGCGGGGCCTTCAACTCATAAACTTTTGCTTTTAATTCAATAGTTGTTTGAGGTAACGGGTGACCCAAGAGCTGGCAATTACTTCGCCCAAAGAATAAGGAATGCCATCTAGCGTGGCAATGCTGCCAGCCTTTTGGGCACTTTACCGTAGGGCAGTACCCTGCACGATGGATTTAATTTTTTGTTTAACTGTCATATTTAGTATTTTTTTGTTTTCACTTATTAGATAAAGCCGAGTTTTAAATTAATGTGTTTAATGAAAATTGTATAAAATAATAAGTAATAAAATTGGTATTATGAAGTAAGTACATACAATGTCCTTCTTAATTAAGTACAAATATTTTAAGGGGTGGTTCAGTCCATCATTTTGAACAACTTTTCGCAATGAATGTATATCGAAATACGAAAAAAAATTTTAGGTTTTCATACAAATCGAAGTAGTCACGTGATATCATTACTATCGAAAATGAATTTTTTTTTTCGTATTTCTATATACATTTATTGGGAATAGTTGTTCGAAATGATGGACTGAATCACCCCTTAAAATATTTGTACTTAATTAAAAAGGACATTGTACATGAAGCGCGGGTAATGCATGCACCGCCGCGAGCGCCGCCGTCGCCGGTCGTTACTGCTGCCTATTCCGCCATGCTCCATAACTTTTAATGGCGGACTTATACAAACTTTCCAGATTCTTGTTACCCGCTCAAATAACGTAGCGTGCTTAATTTGTGTATACAACGTGGAAGGGACATACCTGTAAATAATAAACCATAGGCTATCTTCTCTATTCTCTATCTAAGATGCTATGTCAGATCACCATAGTACAATGATAATAAATTAACAGTCAAAAGACTCCTGCCTCCTCGGACATTTTATTACACATGTATTATTGCGCAAGTGGGCGGGACACATAGCGCGACGAACCGATGGCCGATGGGGCAAAAAGGTTCTCGAATGGCGACCACGTACAGGCAAGCGAAGCGTAGGACACCCACCCACAAGGTGGTCTGACGACCTAACCAAGGCCGCTGAAAGGCGCTGGATGCAAGCCGCTCTAGATCGGTCATTTTGGAAATCTTTGGGAGAGGCCTATGTCCAGCAGTGGATGTTGTTCGGCTGAAATGAGATTACGCAAGTGAAGCAAGCGCAGTTCTCCGACCGGTCGGTTTGTATAAGTTCGATCGGCGCTTCATAGTAGGTATGCAAGACCGATGAAACTTCTAAGTTTGGACATGAGCCAAATAAGTAAATCACGGTGTTATCGAGATATCTATGGGGTTCGCGAGTTCACGTTCCAGAGTGAACAACTAGTTTATAAATAAATATATTTTTTTAAATGGCCCTTCTCTCCTTGCAGCGCCTTTCAGGACCCTTATTTGAACCTATTTTATAATCAAAGACATGTATGTACATTAAGGAAGCAATATATGATTGAGTATTGAGTATTCAATCTTTGGAGGAGGCCTATGTCCAGCAGTGGGCTTCCTGTGCCTGATATGATGCTAAAGATGAACCTTGAATCGATAATTGAATGATAAAGTTCATAAAGTTGTCTTACATTCATAGTATTATTTTCCATTAGATGTACGAACTGCCTGAGATTTTATTTGTATTTTATTGCGCCCTCCGGCTCGACCATAAATTTTTCCGCCGTTCCCTGTAGTAACGTGTCGGTAATAGATAATAAATCCAGAGGATATATACAGATTACGCACCTGCGGAATTGGTTCATTTGAGTCATTTTAAAGGATTTGACATCTATTAAGTCTCGAGAATTTGCAAGGAAAATGTTAATAAGTAGGTATACTTATATAGTATGTTAATAGTAGTTAGGTATATAAAATCTCATTTACCTTTTCCAAATTTACACTAAGTAATTACAGAAATATTTTATCCAAAAACACGACTGAAGGCAAAGTCACAAGTTACTTATACCTAAGGCAAATGGTTATGTATGATATGACGTTATGAGTTTTATCGTACTAGGAAAAAATAAATTTAAGAGTAAAAATTTAGAATGTCCCAGTTGATTCTCTTCTCGCGCAGATCGTAACAAGAATATTTTAAGGGATAAAAACAAGTATTAGTGTATGTATGTAATAACTACATGTAGTTACCTATCTTATACATACTACGATCATAAATTTCTCGGATCGCGTTACAACATACAACTTATGTACGATAAAATCTCTCAAACGCGTTACTCCAGTGATAGAGCCGAGTAATGTGGCTGTAAAGGCTTCTTTTCAATATCACTAACACGAAAACCTCGACGTTCACGTGAGGGTTGAAGTATATGGGTTAACCCTCCGATAATACTGAAATCGAGGAGCGACTCTATAATTTGAGGCGAAGTGACGTTGAAGTGAGTTTGTGACGTATGAAGTGAGTTTTAAGAAAAACCGTACCTAATAGAAAGAACGATATTACAACACAATATACAATTATACCTTTTATTGCACAAAATAAAATACAGCACATCATTATCTTAAAAACTAGTAAATGCGCAAAAGGCGGCCTTATCGCTAAGCAATTTCTTCCAGGCAACCTATGTTAAGATATTTGTGACATTTAGTTCAGATTTTTTTCGCATGTACGTAGCTCATCTATTTATTTTTAAGAGCTATGCTTTTCGGTGAAGTATAATTTTCTTTCATTTGTCTCTCTCATCCGCCATTCGTTTTACTTCTCTGTACGTCACGACGTTCACCCTCTCCTTTACTTACTTCATGTACGAGTAGGTAGCTAAGGCTCGGTCTTACTGGTACTTTTCTATTTTTTTATCTCCCTTTTAATATTTTGTATGAAATCGTCGCATACAAGGTCCACAAATTTTTAGTAGATCAAAATTTTACAAATATCAGTTATTGTAAACATTTAATTATCAGAAATCAATACTGTTTACTATTGCCAATAACTTCG
Source organism: Acrobasis consociella (assembly GCA_963555685.1). Lineage (NCBI taxonomy): Eukaryota > Metazoa > Arthropoda > Insecta > Lepidoptera > Pyralidae > Acrobasis > Acrobasis consociella. The sequence goes on from OY743115.1 coordinate 13,587,456, forward strand.
TTAGGTACTAAATTACAACTATGTAATAAAAAAATACTAAGCACACAGATTAAAATTGTGGTTTTTAATTATACTTAATATAAAACTTCACATCGTACATGATAACAATACAACTCTACATCATATAAATTTTTCAGTCCGATCGAAAAGAGTATAAAAAATTAAGCGCCACTTACTAACGATACCTATTTTACTGACAGAGTGACATTCTGAATTTCAATAGTTGATTATTTCTACACAGTCCCAATTTATCCTTATTTTTATATTTTTGACTGTTGTTGCATGTTACCACTTTCTCGCCCACGATCAGTCTAAAAAGAGTGGCATACGGGTCTGGGGCCCTGGTCTCTATCTGCTTAGAGCCTCAAAACCCGAATAGCTCTGTCTGCCCGTTAGGAATAAAGATATTATATTGCATGTATGGAGAGACTATATATGCGTTACCATTGAAAACAACGTAGGTAAAATTTCTATTCTTTCTTCTTTTAAAAAAAATGCGATATAGTTTCAGAATCCGCACCGCAATCTATAGTCAGGTTATTTCCTTCTAACTGATATTGTATTAGAGACATGTGTCATGAATACGAATGAGGGACCGTTCATAGTTTTACACGTGAAAATTAGGACGTATTTCGTATAATCGTTATGCCATCTAATTATTTAGTTATTACTATGCAAGAATCATCAATTAGTATTACTTTTCTTTTATTAATGTTGCATTGAATAGAATGTTGTGTTACCGCGTCTTAGGATAACGAGAAGGTCTAAAATAAGTATTTTCTTGCTGTTTATGTTTTATATCCCTGAATAAGTAAAATAAAATAAAATTCTACACATACTGAATTTATGAACATGTCTCTACTCTACACGCTCGTCGCTGCACCACCTCATAAAACAGTAAAAAAGGTGTGTCTGTACATTGAATAAATTTCCAAAAAAATATTTGGACCGATGGAGACATAGTGATAGAGTATGAATTTAAAAAAAAATGTCTGTCTGTTGTTCTGTTTGTACACGCTTTTCTCCGAAAATACTAGACGGATTAAATTGAAACTTTTTAGGGTTCCGTACCCAAAGGGTAAAAACGGGACCCTATTACTAAGACTTCGCTGTATGTCCGTCTGTCACCAGGCTGTATCTCAAAAACCGCGATAGCTAGGCAGTTGAAATTTTTACAAAGTATGTATTTCTGTTGCCGCTATAACAACAAATACTAAAAATAAAATAAAATAAATATTTAAGGGGGCTTTCAAAACAAATAATGCGATTTTTGTTCAAATCGGATTCGCGCACTAAGGGTTTCGTACCATTGTCTATAAAAAATCGCGTTTGTTGTACGGGAGCCCCCCTTAAATATTTATTTTATTTGGTTTTTAGTACTTGTTTGTTGCTTATTATTTACTTATTTGTTATAGCGGCAACAGAAATACATAATTTGTGATAATTTCAACTGTCTAGCTATCGCGGTTCTTGAGATACAGCCTGGTGACAGACGGACAGACGGACAGACGGACAGACAGCGAAGTCTTAGTAATAGGGTTCCGTTTTTACCCTTTGGGTACGGAACCCTAAAAATGACGCCTTAGCCAAAGTTGTTTAGCCTGATGAGCATTTTCCGGAGTCATAAAATTCACGAGAACGAAGGCGCGGGCTTCGGCTAGTTAGCAATATTTGAAGCAAAAAATGGAAAACTAAAAGAAAGAAATCGTTAAAATTAAACATGAAGCAACGAGTGCAATAAGTGGCAGAGCAATTCCATTTATAGCAGTCATTTGAGGACAGTGGCTCGCTTCCATCGAGCGAGTCATTCTGCGAGCCATTATCTGGAATGGCCAGGCCACGTTATATCAGCTAGGTAGGTACATCGTCTGAAACCTACCAATTTTAAAAATCCACTTTGCTAGGTATAACCGTACCTAGTAGGGTTATAGTGTAAGTATTATTCTAAATAAAACGGTGAAGAGAAAAGTGGAAGATGGGAGAAACCTTTACGCAACAATAGGACAAATTAGATATTAGGAGCCCCCTTACCCTAGACCAAAGTACAATTTTCCATACAAACGTAGTCTACGTTTTATTTCGAAACGACATGCCCGATTTCGGCAAAGTTTTGTAATTTCAAAGATATTGTAATGATCTAGGGTTACGTTAGTAATTATATAATCTTTATCTAGGGTAATAACTGGTTTCCTACAGTAAAATAATAAACTTGAAATAGAATATAGTGTGTTATATCATTTTTGACAATCAATATGGGAAACTTCTAAATCGTTATATTTTCTTTCCAGTTCATAATTGTACTATCGGAACCCGTTATTACCCTAGTTGAACATGTGGTTTCAAAATTAAACGTAGACTACGTTTGTATGGAGAAGTGTAGGGTAAGGGGATTCTTAACAACAAAATTAACAAGATTAGTAACAAAATTACGTAATTTTGAAATTATTAATCTGTCGTAAATGATGGTTTTAAAATGCACCATTATAATGAATGCACATTCAAGGGTATTCTTTAAAAAATCTGTGTCATAGTTTTCATACGATAGTAATACCTATGGCAAAATAATTATTAGGTACAATACAAATTAACTTTATTGCACCATAATAAACATAAAAAATACAACAACAATAAGAAACAATATAGGTACATATACATATTAAAGAATTTAAAAAATAAAAAGATTTTATTAAAACGAAGGAGCATTTAACACATGAGCGTAAACAACCACTTAGTATAAAACTGTGTTGCAGGTTGTTTACGCCCAATTTCAGAATACGGTTATAAGCAAACATTTTAACAAAGTACTTACTCAATTAATTTTGTAAGTGGTAGGTAAGCAAAATACAATTTTACATATAAGTTTATGGTGAAGGGCTTTGAGTGGGGGATGGGGATTATATGGGATGTGTAGCTGAAAGTGTGAGTGAAGTGTAAGTGTTGTGTGTTTATGTGTGAGTGACAGTGTATATTTGTCTGAGTAAAATTTCTGAAAGCGTAAAATTAAACTACATCGCAAATATTCAATCTTACCACTCCATGAGATTTTTAGTCTCTTCGTAAAAAAATCCTAGTAGACACTTATAAGCCACTTGTACTAAAAAAAACCTTAAAATCTACCATACAAAAACAAAATACTTTTATGTAATCAAATAGTTGACTAAATCAATTAGCTACAAAAACTTTTTTTTTAAATGTAAGAGGCTTATAAAATAAGTACTTGTTACACAATAGATAGCATAACTAACAAAGACATTTTGATAGACGCGTACTTTTTCTTTTATCCGACTTTTGTCTACCCCAAGGAGACATCTAATATTTTGGGCAATAAAAAGGATTTAGGTAGTAGGTATCATTTTATTTACAACTGTTATGTCTCAAGGGACGAAGATATAAGGTATTGTCATTCGATTGGGACAAAAAGTGCGTCAGAACTCCGCCGACAAAAGAAGGGAAACGAGCTCTTTCATAACTTATAAATAAGTTGTCCCCAAATACGAGACATTGAATTGTAGGTGCTTTTACGAAACACCTAATGAGGCCCTAATGGTGTTGCCATCAGCGATGCCATAATCTTGCCTTTTTTATCTTTGTAATGGCCGCCGTTACAGACCCTCTGGGCTTAATTTCCTTTCATTCCTTTAAATTGAAATTTATTTAAATTGTTAATTTTGTTTATGATCCAAGTTTGAATAAGGGTACCTAATAGATTTTTAACACACAATATCTTTTTTATAAATGATAAGTAGGGAAAGTACCGCCTCGTCGGTCAGACAGAAGACATTGTGAAATTGGTGGGAATGCTATGCAACGGACCGCAGAAAATATCGCGAAATAAGTGAGGCAAAATCCAGTATTGCGTTGATTTAGGCTGAGAATGATGATTATGGAGATGATGCTAAAATGATAAATACCTAGACCGTAACGCACCCGAAACGCGATAGCTTTGAAATTTTCACAGATGATGTATTTTTGTTGGCGCTATAACAGCAACTACCTACTAAAACATATTAAAAAAATATTTAACTGGGGCTCATATAACAAACATGATTTTTTTTATAGATAATGCTACGGAACCTTTTATCCGCAAGTCCGACTCGCACTTGGCCGGTTATTTCTAAACGTAAAAACAAACATTTTCTATCGGATTTGCAATTGAATTACTAATGACGTCATACTTTCATGCAGTCAAATAGCGTTCTTAATATCAGTTTTCCGCAGTAATAAATCTTTGACCCAGGAAAATGGTGGACTTAATGCTAAAAGCGTTCTTTTCCAGTCAACCATAGTCTTTATGAGGCCTCGGACAGCGGTGAAAGATAGATAGAGAACTCTTTATTGTACACCAAAAGAATAACAAAGAAATAAATCTTATACCTTTAAACGAGCAATTCTTGTATATTTATTTATTTATATATTAATATAAAAAAAAATGTTTTTATAAATAGGTATATAAATTTCTGTGATCTCGAAAACGGCTCTAACGATTTCACTGAAAATTGGTATATGGGGGTTTTCGGGGGTAAACAATCGATCTAGATTAGTCTTATGTTTGGGAAAATGAGTGTTTTCGAGTTTTTATGCGTTTTTACACGCAGAATATGGTCGCTAAATTCCGCCCGGCCGGTATCCGTTTGGCTCTCAGCCTAAAGAGTGTTACGAGTTCGAATCCCACTCGGTGACTTACTTTTTTATGTTTATATATAAATTTTTGTATTGTTTTTAGACAAATTTAAAAAAATGTAGTTAATGTTTAAGATGTAACCGAGCAAAACTCGGTCGCCCAGGAACTTTTACATTAAATGAGTACAATGGGCGGTCTTATCGCTTCAAGCGATCTCTTCCAGACAACCAGTGGATGAAGAGGAATGTGAGAAAGATAAAGACGGTGGTGAAACTGACCAAGTAGGAAAATAATATCAAAACTAATAAAACATAACAAATATTTTACATAAACATATTGTACACATTTACAAAAGTAAAGAGTGGCGTCACATTATTGTGTGAGCCAATGATACGAAAAGAAGACTAACGAAAAGACTTTTGAATCTGCCCCTTTTTATATTATTTACGTACATAACATGACGTGTTAGTATTTAATTAGTTACTTATACAATGTGAAGGGGACATATCCGTAATAAATCGTACCTTTCGTACCACGGGCTATACTAGATCACTATAGTTTAGTGAAAAAATAACAAACAAATTGTGAAGCCGCCCGGGAAGTTTGTACAGGATAGTCATTTTTATTTCATTATACTATCTATAGTGATGTAGTATAGCCCGTGGTTTGATTTATTACGGGTATGTCCCTTCCACGTTATATAAGGTCTAACAAAATATACTGAAACTATTTTAAGGGTGAATTCAGTCCGTGATACTGAACAACTTTCCCCAAGGAACACGTATCGAAAAATTAAAAGTAATCTTTGGCCTTCCATATACTTGGCGTTGATCGATCAGCTGATCCGGGTTTGTATGGAAAGTCAAAAATTAATTTTCATATTTCGACATATGTTCCTTGGGGAAAGTTGTTCAGTTTTACGGACTGAATTCACCCTTAAAATAGTTTCAGTATATTTTGTTAGACCTTATATAAATATGACATTTTAATTCAAATTTTTAACTAGTGTTGATCCTACCGCGCAGTTTAAAATTAGACAGACATCTTCTTTAACTGTAATACCACCGCCACAATTTCATTAAACTTTGCCGAAACACAGATGAAATTAGGTAAATCTGGCTTTTAGAGGTGCTTCAAACCGTATTGTATTAAGGAGACAATGTTTGCAAGGGCCCGAGTTCCCGACCTGCCGAAATTGACGAACTTGCTACGTCACGTTTGACAAAGTTAAGCTCCCTTTATTTAATTTCGCGTCTCATTTCAGCACTGCGTCATTATATCCGCCATTTGGCACGATCTTTTAAGATGATTGTGTGTTCCGACTTGAGGTTTATGAGTCTCATTAAGGGGATACGTTATTCATATGAATTTTAAAGTAGGTAGGTACTTATGGTTGGCATCTAAGGTTAATTTAAATAGGTATTAGGAAAGGTTCTAAGCGATTGGTTCATTGATAAAATATGCAAATGAAGCCAGTGCAGAATACAGTGACATATAACAGCTACAAAACAAAACTTATAAATATATATTTTATACATGCCTTGCGTCGTTTTTTTATTTGTATCACATTTATCTTTTCGACGAACCTACCCGTTAAGTTAGGATAGCTAATAGTTAGCCGTTCGGTAGATAAGTTTACTTAATATATATTTTCGAGGTTTGTCGATTTATGTCTTGTCTCTGCATGATGATGATGTAAGTATATTTAAATGCCAGGCTCATGCATGAAAATACAATATACTAGTTAGATATTATATTAGGTACCGTAACACCTCTTTTTTGTCTCAAATTTAGAAAAAAAAATAGTGATCTCAAATTACTTCCTCCCTGAAAAGTTGCAATTCTCATTGTTTTCAGGTACAGAACTTTTACCAGTAATAGTGAAAATTAAGTGGATAGTGCACAGATGGTTCAAGCGATTCAATAACTCAGACTTGGGATTTCTTTTTGATACGAAGAAACTCCGCGAAATCTCTCGCGAGCCCGAGACCACGGCCGAGAACAATCTTTGAAAACTATTGTAACAAGTTTACAAATATTTAACTGACGAGTGGAAAATATCATTATTTATTATTTATAAAATCGCGGGAAGAACTATAAGGGCCATTGTACATGGTACTTATACCTGCCTATTACTTATTCATAATATTTGCGCATCATTTTGTTACCTAGTTAGGTAATATGACTAAATTTACTTACTTAAAATTCTGCAGTAGTTGCATTCATGCATTCATATTCATATGCTGCACCGTTTTGCAATACGATGTCAAAGCCACACTGCATCTTTTTGCTCGTTAGTCGTACGTACTTGCATTTCGTGTATTCGGACAATGTTCCATACTAAGACTTTATCGAGTTAAAAAAGTAGGTTGAATAATTCTAATATACTGACATATTTGATAATTCTTATATCATGATCAGGTCTTTTTCTCCACTGCAGGAGCACGACCCTGTCTGTACTACCAGAGCCGTACATAACGGCTGGCCAAAACAGCCAGAGGACTTTAGCCTACACTGACCAGACGGATTGGAAAGGTAATACGAGTATGTTTACTGACATTTATAGAATGTATCGTTTACATGTAAAACGTAGTACATAGGTACTACGCAAAGGCGGGGAGGGCGGGACGCTTGAACTTATGTTATAAGTAAACTTATGTACAGACAACTTTTTATGTTGGTACTAAAACAGTAAGGAATTAAATTGTAGTCTATCATTGCAGTAAAAACGAGCATTATAGAGTTCCGAACGAGCTGGTGGGTGATTAAACTAGATCCAAACTGCCATTCCCGCCAAAATGCTATTTCCACGAATGGCTGAAACATTTTAAATGTCTCGTCAACGAGTCGGGCTTTAAAGTCATAAATTACATCTGCCGGACTTCTGGAGGGCGCCATTTTTCGTATCTCGGTAGTTAAGTCTTTTACTTATTTCCTGTAAAGTGATTGCCTTTTTGCTACGTTAGCATTTTCTGTGACGAAAGTTTGAGAGGATTATTTTAATTGAACGGCGATTAAATAAGACTACTACTTTCTTAAATTTTATTTATGTTAAGTAGGTTTTAATAGAAGGAACAATAAAGGGAGACGAAGAAAAGGAAAAATAGAGGATGAAGTTTTCCAACAAATTAAAGAAAAGATAATCCAGGATATTATATTAAAACATGAGACAGAGATATAGAGAAGGAAGGAATGAAGCTCTTCCACTTAACTTCACTAACAAGAGCAAGCTCATAACCAACAAAATGTGTATTTTTAGAGGAACAGCTACGATTATTAATTGAAATTGTTACTGAGTTACAGGGAAATTCTGAGATTTTATTTATTTATGTAAGTTTATGGCACACGTTCTTATTTTATTATGTAATGTAAAATAATACTCATTTTCAACACACTTGCTCATAAAGTGGCTCTATGGTCACCGCAATTAGGCACATAATGACACCCATAATCAAACTGTGAATTTTTCATTGCTATAACTCACTAGTGAGTTAAAGATTTTTTTTTTAAATTTTATTTGTTGAGTTGCTTTGGTCTTATTGAAAAAGTTTTTATTCAAAAAAAGATCGTGTTCAATAGAACAAACAAATTAATGTTCCTTTTGCTTGCTCATTTCATGCAACTTCTTATTTAAATAGATAATTTTAACTCGCACGTGTTTAATAAGTAAAACTTTCACTCAAAGATAACTTTTGTTTTCTCTGTAATAAAAGAAAACTTTAAATTCCCCATTTTGTACTTGGCAGAATAGGCGCAAATCCTATGCGCGGAAAATAAAAAAAAAACCTCATCATCATTGCGATCATGGGCGCGCATACGAAAACTGATTAATTTTTACCGCCATAGCGATACATTTTTCACAACTCGTTTTCATTGTTGAAATTATAGTTATTTATTAATTAAAATGTCTACAAGTACTAGTTACGAAGAAAATGATTTATGTTGTACACCGCCCGATATAGGATGTGAAGCCCTGAACGTTATAGAAAGTTTACTACCTGAAAACTCCAAGGAAAAATATCTATTAGCGTACCAAAATTTCATAAAATGGCAAAACAGCAAAGAATACGCATTCTTTTTCATAAAAAAGTGTTCATGGCGTACTTTAAATTATTATCTTCTAAGTACAAACCTAGCTCTTTGTGGTGTTTATACTCAATGTTAAAAAGTACAGTCCGAACAAAGAATGAAGTGGACTTAAAAACATACTTTCATTTGTCAACTTATCTAAAGAGACTATCCGAATTAACCCATGTATTTAGAAGCAAGAAATCAAAGGTTTTATCGTCTGACAATATTGAAAAAATTATAAAAGATTCCTACTGACGAAACACCAAGTACATCCAATGATTGGATTTCACCTATCTACACGAATAATGAGCCACCTCAAATTACAATAGAACATGAAAGTATTTCAATAAATAATCTATCGATGAGACCGCTATGCCATCAAAAACAGTTAATTATAATTTTACTAACTGCACATTTACTAATTGTTTCTCTAAATAAACTTTTTATTTACTAAATAAAATGAGTTTTTATTGTTATTTTATTCACAAGTGTGTTGAAAAACGTCGTATGATACACGTGTGTATTGATGATTACCGTCCTTGGCTCTCTTAAGACCCTCGCCTACGGCTCGGGTCTCAATGGCGCCACGGAGGTAATCACCAATGTTACACACTAGTACCATAATGTACTATTAAACAACATCAGCTGGTGAGATTGTGTATTTTATTTTTTAAACCAGGGTTTTAGATGTCGTTTCCTCGTGGTCCTCCTCATTTGTCATACTAGTGAGTGGAACTAGTACTAGTAGGATAAATATTATATTTTTGTTAAAAGATTGATGAAAAAAATAAAGTTGTGAAATATACAAAAAAAAAAAAAACTATAAAAAATGGCCCATTGTAAATAAAAGTCAGGTCCGAAGATTACAAAAGATTTAATATTATTATATTTCCATATTTTTTATTCGTTGTTTATTGAACTTAGTTTATAAAACTCAGTCACAAAGTAAATCACATTCTTAACGGTCACATTTTCGCAGCTTCAACAAGTTATTTTTCACAGCAAAACCAGTGATAAATTGTCCTGAATCTGTCGCAAGTTGCCGCAATTTTGTTCATTATTTCATCGAGATCTCTTTGTCTTTCTCTCTCTAAATCATAGCGTATTCCGAGTTGTATTCTTAGTTGCTCCGGAGTTCTGCTTGCTTGCTCCGGTGCAAAAATTCTTTGCGTCAGGTCCAATTTTTAATCACTACGATTGAAGCCACTGAAGGTCTTGCACAAGTATTTAAATCATGAATATTTTTTATTTCCTAAGTAGGGCTAATATAAACCGACTGCTTGAATGCTAGGAAATACTTTTGCTAGGAATACGTATTCACTGTAAGAGATGTTGACGCTTAATGCTAATGGCTCTTATAACTTACAAGAGATGTAGTGGTCCATTTTGAGACCGGTAACTACAAGAAAATTACTCTATCCACTACATAGAGGTGAATGAAAACTTATATTATTTGAGTAGTGCTATGCTGTTGACTGTACGAATTAATCGGTAGCTGGTTTATGTACAAATGTAGGAGTACAACGGGCCTGCGGCGTGCGGCGACCCGAAACTTTAAATGAGCATTGTACATACACCCTTAATTAATTTTCACGTTTTACTATGCTGCTCTGAATCTGGGATGAAAACAAAAGTGAGATGTTGCACTCAACTAAGTATAGTAGACATAGTAGTAGTTTGGGTTTGAAGAATTTATTTATTTACTCACAAGAGTTACATAGGTATTCATTTCGGTGAGTCTAAACATAATTATTACACTTTATAAAAATCAGTGAATGTAGGTAGGAATAATAAAACCTAAAGACCAAGCTGAGCTGTCAGTGACGAAACTGCGTGGCGTGTTGATTTGTAAAGTAAGTACTTAAACAAGCCACAAGAAGACATATCTGGTGAAGATCTGACGAGGAGACCGGACCCCTGATAGGCAGGGAAAAGGGTGAATAACGAAGAAAGAAGAAACTTAATAACCATGTTCCTACCTTGTAATTTCAAAAAGATTTTTTTATATTGTCACATTGCTATATCTTTCCGCATTGCCATCTATGGTGCGCGCTAAAAAAATGACTAAATATTTACGACACCTGGGTACGTCAAACACTCAATTATTAAAAAATAAAGTATGTACTTATTCAGAGGAATTGAACATTTTCAAGATGGCGCCCCAAAAGTTTGTCATTGAGAAAGCAAACTTAATTTATTTGGCAAACTTGACATAATTAAATTAGTTCAAAATTTGAGTTTAAATGGAAGTTGTTTTAGTACAGAGTTATAGTTCTTTAGCGAAATGTCAAATAATTTATGAATTTGAGTTATTTCTTAATTAAATCTATTCACATAATTATTTGGTACGCGCTCTACAACTTTGTTCATATAGAAATCTTATGGTGACAAATAAATACACGATCTTATACTATTATACGTAATATACTTGCAGATCGGGGATTATAAAAGCTGCTCAAAGTTGTACCTATATAGATAGTGCTAGGTACCAAATGAGACCCAAAAATAGTAATCTTTTCCGACCACTATTTTTGGGATGGACCGAGCAAATCTATTACAAGTCTACTTCGTTAATCCGGTTATAGTTAATAGTTTCAGGTGTTACTTTTCGGAAGTCAAAGTTTGACTATATGTAACTTCGATTATACATGACGACGATATTTCAAATATTTTTGATCTGAAATTCTAGATAGGTAGAAAAGTAAATGCTACATTTGCGAGCGGGCACTAAACCGTTCAAGGGGTTGCGGAGATATAGGCACAAGTTCTCAGTTAGTGGCAAACTATCACACTATTACATAATGGGCAGGAGGGGCATTTTGTGTCTTGCGTCTCGAAGCAGACGGTTAGTTATAATAGCTAGTGGAGCATTATAAGTTGTAGCAGAATGTAAACTGGGTAAGTAAATCCTGTTTAATCACGGCCATAGTGTCGTACGGGTGTACCCGAGACGTCGGTAAACACCCTATAAAATGATTTATTGCTCGCCACCATAGACTTAAATGACAAAAAGTGGCCAACAAATGTAGTATTACTTAAAGACGTATTTACAGATTTTTGATGTTATTCCGTGAAGAGTAATGCCGTCCTAAACAACCGGTTGTACTATGCTGTTTCGGCTCAGGGTACTACTGTACCCCAGGCTTCGAACTGTATGGGGTAGTAATGTTTGAAACATAAATTGTTGCTAATTTTCTGCACTACATTTTGATAATAGGTGTTAACATAATTAGAGCAATAAATATCGAGATAATCAGGAAAAACCATGATCTTCAATAACATACGACGCAGACACTAGATTTTGTGAGACTTTTGTTACAACGTTTAGAACGTCAAATAGAAGGTTTATACAATTTCCAGCTTATTATCTCCTGTTCCGAGGCTGTCCCATAGTTTATGGTATAATGACTGGGCTAACAGTCCTAAAATGACCAGGCTAATAGTCCATGAAACGTGACTTGCATCATCCTTAATAAGGACTCAATCTCTAACTCACACTGAATCATACATACATACATACTATCACGTCTTTATCCCTAATGGGGCAGACAGAGCATTTCGAGTCTTGCGGCTCTATGCAGAACCCAGGGCCGCAAGACCCAAAAGCCACTTTTAGCGTCATGGTGGGCGAGAAGATGGAAAAGCAATCAATAAAGTGATGGGTTGCTAGCCGCATCGCCTGTTAACATGATTCGCATTTTTGCCCATTCCCTCGATCGGCTTTTACGATCTGCGCGGGAAGAGAAGCAGCTGGTACACTCTAAGTTTTTCATTTCTCCCAGACCAGCATGGGAGGTACTGAATCATAGTAAAGAAGGTAACATATCTTTACTGATATAGTGATGCTTCATTCACTTCCAGCCAGTTAAATCCATGAACTGTTTCTCGTTAAACAGTACATTAACCACGCGGACACAAGCGGAGTTTCGCGCGCAAAAACTCGAATACGCAAAACTTCCAATGGGCTCCACGGCGGCAAAGCCCGAACTTAAATGAGGGGGCGAAAATTTGGCAGTTGCCGCCTTTCCAGAGAGTTGGCAGAGTCATTTAAAGATATGATTTAATTGTTTGGGAGTTAACCAATGACAGGACTTTATTCATGCATTTAATGCCCTTTGCAGTTTAATTAAAGAATTATATAAATATACGGACAAATGAGACTGATTGACCTAGCCCCAAAGTAAGTTCGAGTCTTGTGTTATGTATGGGATACTAACTCAACGATACTATATTTTATAACAATACAATGTAGATAAACATCTAAGACCCGGGACAATTTGAAAAAGGCCATTTTCCAATTTGCCCTGACCGGAGATCGAACCCGGAACCTCTGGGTGGCGGACTAGCATTGAATTGATAGAGTAGTTCATTATGTTTTTCGTGGTGTTTCTTAAAAACTTTGTTATCCTTATGTGATCAGATATAGCGATAGAGTATTTTCCAAACTTTGAAATTTTCACAAGACAAACGTGGATAACTAAGTATGCATAGTTGCTTTTAGCGTTTGTCTGAAGCAGTCTATTTTTGTCCGCTATGCAAGTTTCGAACTTTCGACGAGTTCAGGAAGTATTTAGAAATAGTACGCTTACACCCTTCTTCACTTTGCTTTCACCCGTGCTTCGAAAGGCACTATAAGCCGTTGGTCCCGGCTGTCATCATTGTATTGTATGGCTGTCGTCAAGCTATGTTAGATGCCTTAAGGCAGCCTGAAAAATCTAACACCAGTACACCACTTACACACACGAAAAACAAACAAACCCTTTATATATACATACATACACACATCTTACCTTCTTCAAACACTTAAATTTTTTATGCATTATATTAACTGAAATTTTATAATAGAAGTAATTAGATAGTGACTACCTAATCATTCTTAAGGAAAGAAAACCCAGATAAAATTAATTATTTTTACATTTTTAAGTTCGTTATCTGTTAGATCTGCAAACAAGTGGTAAAGGTATTTTTTTTGATCATTGGAATTATATGTACTTCGTTTAACTCCGTATTGCTCGCTCTGTGTCAATCAATGTGACATTCCGTTCCGTTTTTGACGATGTATCTGCGTGTGTCACCAACTTTTTTTAGCTTAGCTTTGGAAAAAAAGGATCAATCCATCCATAGATTTTTCCACGTCTATGGATTAATCAAAATGTAAAAATCTGACAAGTTATATAATGTCAATCAAATCAATAACTGACTTGTAAACATTGTAATATTTTGAAACGTGAGAAACATTTATTAAATTCACGAGTGTAGCAATAATGGAGATTATCCACTCAGCCAAACATACGAGACTCATCATAGATCACTTATATCATAACCTGATTTTCATATTATGATGTTAATACAAAGCTGTTGATTCAATCTTCGACGTTAACTGGAAATAAATGTTCAATTTAAACTGAAAATTGACTATAAGGGAGTGAGTGCAGTTATTAATTATTTCAGAACCGTGGCCACACCATTATACAACTGATTAGGTACTTTTCGAGAAGAATTGATAGTATTGAGAATTTAAATGTCGTAGGGTGTACGATAAATTGTAGTGCAGTGGACAGAATTAAGTATACAAACCCAAACCGTAATGAAAGGATAAGAGTGTGGAACCCATTGATCGGTAACGAATGTTTTTCTATAAATTTGATAAATTCTTAGTAAATTATTTGTCTTTAATTTATAGCATCCTATCTTAATATTTGTATGTCTATAATGAATCGATGTTTATATATAGTTTTACTCATAGATCTACACAATACTTACTAGTGTATCTTGGACTCGAACAGCGCTCTTATGAAATCGGATATGATCAATCAATGGCTATAATATATATTTTATTAACAGTACCAAATTATTTATTTTTTAGTTTAGACCTAGGACAACAATGGTACTCACAAGATTATAATTTTTTTTTAGAAGGTAGCCGGGTTTTTCTTTGCTCATTGTGGAACTACATAGGTTGGTAAAGAAGGGAGACAACTTAGAAATCTAAGAAAATCCTTCTACTCTTTCTTCTTCCGATTTCTATTAACTTCTCTGTTATCCAATGTTATCTAAGTACTTAGAAAGTAATGTCACTATTTCTAAGCAAAATCTTTATTTAGTAGAGACAAAGTTTACTAGTTATACTGAGCGAAAAGTCATATATCACTAATAATTCGTTTTGCACCATTTGCCTTCACTAATTACCCCGTACGTCAAGCTATTCGTGTTACTGTCTGCGCCATTTATCATAACAAAGCTGCGGGGTTCATACACATATTTAAACATTGTAGTATAGTACTTGACAAAATACTTATTTATTTCACATGTGCATTACAGCGAGTGGGTTTCTGAGAGAAAACAGAAACGTATGTAGAATATACCAATTGTAGATCCATGTGTTCAGGATTTTTTCAGTTAGAACCATAGATTTAAAAGGTTCTAAGTCTATGGTTGGAACTTCCATTATACTGAGCGTAGACTTTGGGTTGTGAGATTAAGAAGTGATAAATGCCAAAATATATGTAGCCATGTTTCCGATCTAGAATAGCCACTTTATCTCTACGCACTCGTAAGTACAAACTCTCTTGCAAAAATATATCCCAAGGACACAAAAAAATAAAATTGCTTACATTGCGCTTCGCGATCAAAGTACATACAGGTATCATATTAAGTAAAAAAAGGCAGGTTTATTTAGGCCTATTTACAAAAAGAAAATATAAAATTCACAGTATAAAAACAATTGAAAATATCATGTTTCGTTTAGCAAACGATGTTGTTTATACGTGGAATTGGTGGAATGTCCCAATTTATTTCCTTTGAACAACTTTTATTTACCCGTGGAATTCGATTAGCAAATACTTGCGATTGATTAGTTAAAGCTCCGTCCAAACACAATCACATACCCGTCCGATTTTAATCAACAAGTTATAATTAAAAAATAAATAATTCGACGCACCCAAACGATTTGGGATTGGATGTGAAAAATATCAGAATATTTTTATTTTTTCCGTGCTTTTGCTTTTAAAATGGCTCCCAAATCATTGTGTCCGCATGATGAAAACCTCGTAAAGGCCGAGAAGGGTAAGCTTAGAAATTCCTTTGACTTGGCCAACAAGTTGACTGCTATGTAGGATGTGGATTCGACGATCATTTTCCTACAGTCGTATCGACGAACGGTTTTATAGCAAAGTCTTAACCGACATCTTAGTCCCCTTACCCTAGACCAAACTACACGTTTTCATACAAACGTAGGTAGTCTACGTTTTATTTCGAAACCACATGCCTGATATGATTTCAGCAAAATTTTGTAATTTCAGAGATATTGCAATTAGGGTAATAATTGGTTTCTAATACTATATGAACATATATGAACTTAAAATAGAATATAGTGTGTTATATCATTTTTGACCATCAGTATGGAAAACTTGTACATCCTTATATTTTCTTTCCAGTTCACAATTTTATTGTGGAAAACCAATTATTACCATAGATTATTGCAATTACCTTAAAATTACAATTTTTTACCGAAATCTGACATGTGGTTTCAAAATAAAATGTAGACTACGTTTGTATTGAGAAGTCTAGGGTAAGGGGATTCTTAAGACTCTCTCGCTAGATGGCTGGGTCATGACCCAAGCCATTACACGCATTGTCAGGAGGCTTCTTTCTCTGCGGCACCAATGGCCGGTAGTTTTGGCCTTGTCCTGATAGATGGAAGAAAATGGGAGAGATCTATGCCCAGCAGTGGGACGAATACGGTTAATTAAAAAAAACTATATGCCAGTGGCATTTGGGAACACTAGGTCCACGTCGTTATCATGATATAGATGTCAGTCGTCAAGTCAAATAAAGCTTTACTCGCCTTACCGAAACTACAATTGCAAAATGTATTAAACATGTTATAAAAACTGACCCAAAGCATGCTGGGTTTACCTTTAACTAGTTAAACAATAAGCTTTAAGTTTTTTGTCTGTAATTTTTTTGTACGCCCATGCTGGTCTGGGAGAAATAAAAAAAAACTTAGAATGTAACAGCTGCTTCTCTTCCCACGCAGATCGTAAAAGCCGATCGAGGGAATAGGCAAAAATGCAAATCATGTTAACAGGCGATGCGGCTAGCAACCCATCACTGTATTGATTGCTTTTCAATCTTCTCGCCCACCATGACGCTAAAAGTGGCTTTTGGGTCTTGCGGCCCTGGGCTCTGCATAGAACCGCAAGACCCAAAATGCTCTGTCTGCCCCATTAGGGATAAAGACGTAATAGTATGTATGTATGTATGTAATTTTTTTGTAAACAAGTATTGTTTATTAACTCTTGGTGAACTAATAAACAAATACAAATGTATCTGACACTAGGTTTGGTCATTATCCTCACAGCCATAAAAAATGTCTATGCTCTCAGGCATAAGCCTCTCTTTGTCTACGTCATCCCGTTCTGTTACGTAAGTTCTAGTTTAGTATTTAACGTTACTTAAGTACTAGCATTTATCCTGTGGTTCTGTTCCCGGCTGCTGCGATGCAGATCTTTCCACAGCAACAGTTTCGGTCACTTAAAATCAATCTATTGAAAATTATTTTATAAAAGTTGACAATTATTGCTCAATAAAAAACTGTCCATTTGATTGCACAGTCCCAGTTAAAATGCGCAAAATGTGTCACAATCACAAAAGAGCGCCCCATGTTTTCAATCCCAATAATCGAGGAAGTCGTGCATTATTTAAAAACGTCACGTAGTTCGAACGGCAGCAGTTTTATAATAAACCGATTGCGGACTCAAATTGATGTAATAAACGAAAAAAGTCACAAAAAGAGATAAAAAGAAATTGTTACCTACCTAAGTTTGACACAGTATCTTCAATTCAGTACTTAGATATTGATAAATAGACGTGCGATAAAAATATTCAGGATGCTAGCTTTGATAAAGCAATTTTTGATTGTATGTTTATATCGATATTGTATACAACGTGGAAGGGGTATATCCTTAGGAAATCGAACCACAGTCTAAACTAGATCACTTAGTTTATTGAAATTAAAACAACAGTCAAAAATATAAAACCAAAATTTCGGCATTCGGCATACGAAAGTACTTTTATTAATTCTGTGACAAAAGAGTGCATTCGCCCGGACAATTTGTATGAAAATGTCGATTTTTTGACTGATCTAGTACAGCCCGTTGTTCGATTTATTACGGGTAAGTCCCTTCCAAGTTGTTTATACTGTAGTTTTATTTAAAGAAAGAGCGTATTTAGTGAAAGCTCCTGCGTCAAATGAAGGCTAGGAGCGCTTAAACATGGCCAATCACAGTCATTAGCAGCACAAAATACAGACGACCACAAATGGATAAATGGTGTTGTTCATTTATTAATGCAATACAAGCTAAACAAAGCTTATAAACATCAGTAAGACCTCTCCAACCCGTCTGGCCAGCTTGGAAAGTGTAGGCCAAAACCCTCTGGCTGCTCTGGCCAGTATGGCTCTGGTATACTCAGAGAGGATCATGCTCCTGTAGTGGAGACAAAAAGACCTAAAGATTAGATGAGATGAGATGAGATTTAATAATGCTTTTTATCACAATGTTTATTATATATATCATTGGACAGTACTGGTATCAGACCTTTTACATTTTTACCTGTTATATAGCCTGACGAAACAATATGTTTTCCATAGGTCGATAGGTACAATAAATTGGCAATTTCATATGTAAAAAAATAGCTTTTATACATTTTCCACGGTTTCATTTATTATACATTAGGCTTTTATGAGATTTCTTTGTAAAGTCGAATATGCGTAACTAGTAGTTCGCCACGAACTTAGACCTCGCGATTATTATTTCAGAATGATGAACCTGATTTGGATGAACTATCGGTGCAGGTTTACTGATATGCGGATTCATGGTTGTGACCAAATTTCCAAAATAGTTACCAATCACAGCCCTTTATTCAAATGACTTTCGATCTAGCTCTGAAATGTCAGGAGCACCTTCCAACCATACAATCCCATGGATATGAGGTCTACCGTGATGCTGAAATTCAGTTCTGTACCAGTACTCTTTTACCGAAAAATGACCCATAATTTTTCAAATGACAAAGTCAGCTCGTTGTTGGGAAAACCAGAAAATAAATGCTTATTTGTATTGCCCTGGCTCTATGCCGCTGCTCATTGGTTTCTTACTCTCTTCGCAAAGCTACTTCGCGGGCTTTGGTTGCTGATGATCTCTTGTTAGTTCGTAGCATAACTACTAATACCACTACAGAAGCACTTTTTTTAAGTCGGTTAAATATGATAAAATTTATAGAACTACTTATGAAACTCAAAATAATAACCATAATAGATAGAGATTCAGAGAAATTATTTCGTGGACCCCAGGGGAGATATGTATTTTTAAGAAAGTTGTTCAGTAACCCGGACTGAATTCACCCTTAAATAGTTTCAGTATATTTTGTAAGAAGATTTGTATTGTCTACACTAATATTATAAAGAGGAAAGATTTGTTTGTTTGTTTGTTTGTTTGTTTGATTGTATTGAATAGGCTCCGAAACTACTGGATCGATTTTAAAAATTCTTTCACTGTTGGATAGGTATGTTATCCCTGAGTGACATAGGCTATGTATGTACCACGGGCGAAGCCGGGATAGACTGCTAGTATTGTATATCCGTCACGGCCTAGACTTCGCGAGTCACCCTAAACCCGTATAAGTATAACGTATAAAAAAGTTGTTCAGACAAAAAAGTTGTTCAAATAAAAAGATATCGTTTTTATAATGGCAACAAAAAAGTCTAATGACATTTTAGAAAATATTTTGAAATGGCGGATATGTAACAGTTTTAAAATTTAAAACCCCCATATTTCCGCCATTTTGAAAAATTTCTAAAAACTGGATAAACATAAAAATTCTATTTAGTTGCTGAACCTGCTTATAGAATTTCAAGAGAATCGGTTAAGAAATGCGACCTGTAATCGAGAACAGACAGACAGACGGACAAAAGAATTTTTGGCTAATCTCGAAACTGAGACGCTTCGCTCGTTTCGCTCGCTCGGTCAATTATTCATATACTATGAAAAATTACGCCCATCAATTTTAATTTATAAAATATTTTATTTTATGGGCGTAGTATAAAAGTTTGTCCCAGAATTATGATAGTTGGTTTATTAGTTACGATGTGTACATAATGTATTGTTAAGGTGCATATTAGATCAAGTGTCACATCCGTTGGTCATTTTAATTTATGCCAGTATTCAGCCAAACAATGCCGTCAGGTTATTTACCAGCTTTTCAGAGCTTTTAGTGGTCGTTTTGTATGATTCTCGTTCATGCTCTTCTGCTTTATTTTCGCTTCCGTAAACAAAAGGATTTCTATGGGAATACAGTTTTAGATATTTTTTATCCAATAAGGTATTTTTTATATTTTTGCGTCAGTTTGAGAGGGAATGGTGGGAAGTGGCACACGATCGAGATATTTGGAAGGAGATGGGGGAGACCTTTGCCCAGCAGTGGGACAGTACAGGTTAAGTAAAAAAAAAAAGGTATTTTTTGAAAATGAAGTGGCATTTTTGTAACTTGTACCAAAATATCACTATGAAGTATGTGTGATATGGAGTGATCAAACAGACGAACGGCAGGGTCAGTTCATCAGAAGTGATTTCATTTTTGAAACGTGAAGTCACTAAGCAAATGGGGAAACGTAGGTAACGTAAGCTGTAGTTAGAAAGAAAGAAAGAAAGAAAAATACTTTACACTAATATTATAAAGGCGAAAGTTTGTGTGCGTGTATGTTTGTTACTTCTTCACGCGCAAATGGCTGGACCAATTTTAATAAAAATTTGGTATGCACCGACCCCCTCGATTAACACATATGCTACGTTACGCGCGAGTAACTGTCTTGTCTGTGCACCAACATTGCATTGAGCAAACGTTCTGCATTATCTCAAAAAAACCCTATATGTATAAAACAATATCTAGCCAATTCATCGATTTCGCTCCACCAATAAAGTTGTATCCAGATTATTCCCGATGTAACGGCCGCCCGTCGCCATAAAAATGCCGTAAACTCACATTAGCGACCCTTCTATGCGAATGTTACTAATGTTACCGATCGGGCTTAGGTGCCACAGCGCGGGCAAATTGAGATAGATGCAAGGTTCTTCTGTCACGGGAATAGATACAGATAGGCAATGAGCAAACAAGTATTTGTAGACCGCGGATTACAACTTAGATACGTTTGTCTACTGGTGCCTTCGTAAGAATTATTAATTATGTGTCGTAAGGTAGAACTTACCCACATATATTTAACTAGTTTCAACCCGCGACTTCGTCCGCGTAGTATTTGAAAATGGTTCTAAAAGGAATTTCAATTGGTTTTTACGTTGAGTATTTTGTTTTAATACATATATTAAAATGATACATGTTCTGTAAAAAATAACTTTTCAAATAGCTACGGCGTTGTATGTATATTAATAATTTTAATAGGCGATGCGGCTAGCAACTCATCACTATTTTTATTCCTTTTTCCACCTTATCGCTCACTATTACGCTCAAAGTGGCCTTTGAGTCTTGCGGCTGTCTCTCTGTCTATTTAGAGCCGCAAGATCTAAAGTGCTCTATCTACCCCGTTCGAGATAAAGACGTAAAAGTATGTATGTATGTTGTTTGTGATAAATCATATAAACAAATATCAAACATAAAAGTTCTATGTATCTCTGCTGACATTCAATGTAATCACTAACAATTTTTGACATATCCTGAATCTAAAACCACAATTATTATATAAACTCAACTCAACATACTTATAGTTCGCAACACCCTGCCAGGGTTCATGTTCTTATTAACCTACTAACATATCAAAATAGTAAACAGGGCTAAATTAATAAAATAAATTCTTTCTCAAAGCAGAAAATGTTTAAGGTTGAAAATTATTGTACTTATAACTCCGTACGTCACACCCAAATCAAGCTTGTCTTGTGGTTGTAATAAATAATTGAGCCAGGAAAGCTCGGCCGCACAACTTCCATTAACAAATCTATTTTACATACGGACGAGGTCTATTCAAGGAATCTCAAACAAAACGCCAACTTGTTAATAAAAGAGTGGTTTGGAATGTTTGCTTCATCTAGTTAATGGATAAGTTGAGCCCAACTGAAAAGGCTCTTTATAAACAGATAACGGGTAATGGATAACTAAGTAATTGTGTACATCGTGGAAGGGACATACCCATAATAAATCGAACCACGGGCTATACTTGATCACTATAGTCTATCATCATCTGCCTCACCTTATCCCATTATATGGGGTCGGCGCAGTATGTCTTTTCCTTCCACAGTCCTCTGTTTCCCGTCATACTAACATCTACTCCTGCTACAACCATATCTTGCCTTACGCACTCCATCCACCTCTTTTTTGGTCTTCCTCTTCCCCTATTTCCATTTATCTTCATATTTAAAGTTCTTTTTGTTGCGTGTTGATCCTCTCTTCTCATGACATGCCCAAACCATGACAACCGATTGCTTCGTATTTTCTCGTTTATTGGTGCTATCTTTAAACTTCCCCTTACATAAACATTCCTAACCCTATCCCTTCTTGTCACCCCACACATCCATCGCAACATTCTCATTTCGGCTTGATCACTATAGTCTAATGAAACTAAAATAACGGTCAAAACAAAAAAAAAAAAAAAAAAATCGGCCTACCGATAAAAATTGCCCGGGCAGCTGCACACTTTCGTATGAAATTACGGATTTTTTTCCTTTTTTGCATTATACTATAGCGATCTATTATAAGCCCGTGGTTTGGTTTATTACAGGTATGCCCCTTCCACGTAGTATATAAGGTCTAACAAAATATACTGAAACTATTATAAGGGTGAATTCAGTCCGTGTCAGTGAACAACTTTCCCCAAGAAACATATGTCGAAATATGAGAAATAATTTTTGGCTTTCCATACAAACTCGGATCAGCTGATCGGTCAACTCGTATAGGAGGCCAAAAATAACTTTTCATATTTCGATATGTGTTCCTTGGGAAAAGTTGTTCAGTATCATGGACTGAATACGCTATTTTCCAACAAGTCAAATCAGATACTTTTTTCTGAACGTCAAAACAAAGAGTTTCTATGGGATTTTGTACGAAATACAGGCAGGTGACGTCACAGTTATTTGGAGTCCAATAGCGCTATTATTATCAGTTTTTCTGCAATAATAAATTTAAAATCACGTTATAATAGATATTTTCTAAGACGAGTGACATTATTTTGCGACGTTTTATTTTGTTATAAGTTCAAAATAATTTATTTTTGGCTTAGGAAAATACCCAATTCACCCTTAAAACAGTTTCAGTATAATTTGTTAGATCTTATATATAAGATGGAAGAGATATACCCGTAATAAATCAAACCACGGATTATACTAGATCACTATTGTATAATGAAATTAAGATATCAGTCAAAAACAACAAAAAAAAAAACGACCCACCCATAGAAATTGCCCGGGCAGCTGCACACTTTTGTATGGAAGCACCGATTTTTTTCATAATACAAATTTCATTATACTATAGCGATCTATTATAAGCCCGTGGCTTGATTTATTACGGGTATGTCCCTTCCATTCTGAATATAGTTTCGATACAACACACATTAGCCTTTCATTTTTGTCTTTCACACGGTATAGGCAATTAAGTAACATTTGGGAAATTGAACATCTTTGTAAAACTAAACAGAGTCTGTAGGTTTACGAACATGTAGTTGGTAAACTAAAATTCAGGTCTAGGTAGCGTATATTATTACTGTATATGTAATACTAGTACTGTATTTATTCTGTGGTAGCGGTTAATCTTTCTCGCTACTCATCTATATCGTAGTGGGAACCCATCACTTTATCGCAATACGCTATTTTCCAACAAGTCAAATCAGCA
Organism: Acrobasis consociella; assembly: GCA_963555685.1. Taxonomy (NCBI): domain Eukaryota; kingdom Metazoa; phylum Arthropoda; class Insecta; order Lepidoptera; family Pyralidae; genus Acrobasis; species Acrobasis consociella. The sequence goes on from OY743115.1 coordinate 13,611,037, forward strand.
ACTTTTTTCTAAACGTCAAAACAAACAGTTTCTATGGGATTTTGTATGAAATACAGGCAGATGACGTCATAGATTTTTGGAGTCAAATAGCGCTCTTATTATCATTTTTTCTACAATAATAAATTTAAAATAACGTTAAAATGGATATGTTTAAAGACAAGTGACTTTATTTTGCAACGCTTTATATTTTTATTAGTACAAAATAATTTATTTTTGGCTTAGGAAAGTACCCAATTAACTTCAACGATTTTCATTCCCCATAAAACTATTCGCAAATCTTTTAATACAATATTGAACAAATCCTAAAATCTGTTGACATCGAAATTTCATTTACTCGATTATTCGTTATTTACAAACTTAGTCTATCGTTATTTATTTTCATATTTTATGTATTTTATCGAAATAACGTAACATCAAAGTTTTGTTACCCATAATTTTGTTTCCACGTAAGTTTCAGTTTGAAAAATAGTTGAAACATTTGAAACGAGTGCTAGGAAACTTCTATCCATTTTCCTAGGTAAGGGCCAACTTATAGGTTACGTTATGTTAGAACTGTGACCAACACACGCACAAGCCGAGCGAGCGAAGCGAGCGTGCCGCGGTAGCGGCCGGCGAGTGCTAAGAAACTTCTATCCATTTTCCTATATAGGTCAGGGCAAACCTATAGGTTAGGTTATGTTAGAACTGCGACCAACACATCAGTACATATGTTAGTTATTGTGTACCGTTACATATTGAAACATGTTTTCATGAACAGTTTTATCGATAACTTAATACTTTATATGAAATGTTAGTTCGATATACCGTTTTTCTATAAAAGAGAATAATTTTGAAATTTATATACATTTTTAATTTTGTCTTTATAATATGAAACTGCGATGATAAACTATTCGTTTTATTAAGAAAAAAATGTATTAAAAATCGTGTTATAGTTTTCTGGAAAACGAAATTTGATGTCAAAAAATCTGTATTCTAATAGACAATATCGTAGAAGGTCTAAGTATCTTTATGCCTAACTCGCGATTTGATTAGTCATAACGCGAAGTTGTTATTTTGCGTCTTAGGTATGCCTAGCGTAAATACTTATAAGTATATTGCAACACACTCTATTAACCTAATTAGGTATAAGTACAATTTACCTAAGTACCTAGATACTACCCTTACTTACTTAAATATAAATGCGAAAGTAACTCAGTCTGTCGATCTGTCTGCCTGTCTGTTACTTTTTTACGCTTCAACCACTTAACCGATATAGATGAAACTTTTATTTATAAAAGAATCCCCTTGGTCTGAGATGAATCCGAACGAACCCGTATGCTGATCTCTTCTCCAGCTGTGTACAAAGGTCTCCAAATTTACGTGAACCAATATTTGTTTGTGCCCCACACCTTTTAAATCCGACCCTTTGAGTTTGCTAATGCCACTAATAAATTGTAGACTTGTTGCAAAGTTTCGATAGTTGGTGTCATAGGGACACAGAGTCGTTGGCCTCTTTAAACATTAAAGTTGTTTATTCGTGTGGCGTACTAATATTTTAATGCGAAAGTCTTTGAAGATGTTTATTAGTTAAGTATTCATCTTTAAAGGTTCGCTCGTGGGAATTAGTATGAAATAAAACATACTTAACTTGTTTCACGTAGGTATGTATGTACATAGTATCACGTCTTCATCCCTAATGGGACAGACAGAGCATTTTGTGTCTTACGGCTCTAAGCAGGCAGAGTCCAGGGCTGCAAGACTCAATGTATGTCATTGTAGGTATATTTTTATTAAACCGGGATTCAGTCTAGAGGCGTTTTTTTAAAGGTACGTATAAAAATAAATTAATTTATCCTGCATTTTCGACTTTTAGGTACCCGGTAAATATGTAGTTCAAGTAATACATCTTTATTCGAGCGTATTTTCCCGGTTGCATCCTCAGCAGTAATGCTTCAAAGCCCGGGGTCCTCTACATAACTAAGGAGATTTGACAAGGTTACTGGTTTTTACACAGCTAGCTCAAGTGATACAACTACATGCAAAAATCACTATAGGTCAGGGTAGTATACTTTGAAGTTACTATCTTGAACCGGTCAAGACCCGCATGGCATAGTGCGGCTTCCATTGTTATGTGTCTGATGTTAGTGGATCTCAAAAAGAAAAAAACATGAATCACAAAATACTATAAACGAGTATTAGATCTTTCCAAACAAATATTACTAAAAATACCGGCAATTTTCTAAAGATTCCAAGCGAGAGATTCGGCTTTGTCTCGTTGGGTCGCACACACGGCGTGTTCAAACACTCGGCGAGATTGTCCCGCAACAGGTAAACAAGTTAGCTTTGTTTCCTTTGAAAACCAGCGCCCGTATCATCACCCTTTCGATGCTAAAAGATACGTAGAAAATGTTTTTACAAGCTCTAGTAGATGTGCAATCAAATCGTGTCACTGAAAAGAACCCTTTTGGGCAGGGCCATTAAGTTAAATTAGCATAAAGTTGGATTCTTAAAATGTTTAAAACCCATCATAATTTTAGTCGCATAACTTCCAATGCTGAACATATGCCTCTCCCAAGGATTTGAAGAACAAAATGACCAGCGTTGGGTTTAAGCGTTGACAGACGACCTTGGATACATCGTCTGTCGCTTGCCACAGCGTGGTCGCCATTCAAGAACCTTTTTGCCCCATCGGCCATTGGTTCGTCGCACTGAGTCCCGCCCACTAGCACTTCGTTATGTCAGACCTTTACCTAGTACCTTAAAATACCGCCAATACCTTACATAATATATAGCAAAACAAATTCGGCGATTTTGACAACATTGTTCGTAAAAAAAACATTGTGGTTTATGTAAATAGGTATATCGAGACTTTCATGTGTTCAAAGAGCTATAGTTTATATACCAAAATTGTGCTTATTTTTGTTATTTCTTCTGCTATATATTTCTTTCCCAGAAAAGTATCATTAATACCCATTTAAAAAATACTTCTATTTACAGAAGAATGCTTGACATCGGGTTAATTTTCATAATTTTCTACTAAAAATTCAATAGTTTTAAATCATCAAGGCACTGTCTGCAAGCATAAAAACTATACAATTTTCTTACGACCAAAGTCTACTTATTTTACGTCTTAAAGTTTCAAACTTTTGATAAAATTGCCATTAAAAACTTCATAGCGGAGGAAAACGAAGAGTCACAAAATTTTCTCCACCATTGTACGGTGGAGGCTGCGATATCTAGCTCATTATCGAACATAGATAAAAATTACTGTAGACTTGAATAATGTCTAAGTACGATCAAAACGAAAATAAACTTGTACAATCTAGCTCTCGAATGTCTTTGTGGCAAAACTGCTGCTAGTTTTTTCATTATGGATAGTGACATCAAGGGCCTTACGTGTTTTTTAACAGGGATAAAGGATTTACGTGTTTTCTGAAGAATGGGACAAGGGCATTACGTTTTTTTAACGCGGACAAAGGCTTTACGTGTTTTCCGAAGCATGAAAACATGGAATGTGTCTAGTTTTATGTAAGAAGGTACGATATTAATTTTCCAATATATCTATATTGCTTTATGTAACCTTAGTTATTGTAATGTAAGAATGGCATTGTTACATAAACATTCAATACTTTTATACCCTCTGTCATTTTGTCACCACGTCCAGAGAGGTTGTTGACAAAATACAAGTAGTAACAACGCAATGTTGCTACTATTATTTTGTCAACGTTACATCTAAAGGTAACGTTCAATTTTTCATTTGAGGACATAGTCTTAGCAGTCGACATTTATAATTATCTAAATAGCATTTATACTGTTATAAAGCAATATATCTGTTTTCAAGACAATGTCTACAAGAATTAAGAACTGTTTACCTAATTATATTGTTGGAACAACTGAGCGTTCGTGAAATACAAATGGACCGTTATAACTGAGCCTTTGCTAATTATCTTTGGGAAATTTTCTAAAGCCGTCTTACCTCTTTTGTTTGTTTAATTTCTGATGAGTTCTTTATTAATCTCACCTTTAATATTCAGTGAGATGAATAATTTGTACGACTGGAAATTTGCTCGTCCTTTTTGCTTTATCTAAATTTGTTAATTGATGGAGTTATTAAATATTCTGATTTTTCCTAATTATACTTTTGGTAACTGAAACTTATTCGAATTATCACGCAAATATTTTCAACAGTTTCCTCATTAAGTTGTGTTTATGTTTTTATTTCAAAAAGTCAAGAATACATATGTGTTATAATTTAAAAATATTAAGGTACTAATCTGATTTTTAGCCGTTCGCCTGAAGGTCTGTTTCTTTGATTGCTTATGGAGCTCGGTGGCCTAGCGGTGAGAGTTTTCGCAAATTAAGCGATACCGGGCGTAGTCCGTATTGTTGAGAACAACATACAAATATCGCCCTACCAGGACACAAAATTAAAAACCTAAAAACTTAAATCTCGTTGTCTTTGACATCCGGTTGCCGTCTCGCTCTATTTCCGTAGATCTCTCTCTTCTCTGCCAACCTTCGATCGAGACGCACGCATCCAACTGTTGTAATTAATTATTATAATTTCGCATTACATAGTATCTGTGAGTATAGTGAAAGTAACAAGTGTTGTAAAGTATAGTGCTTCATAATAAACGGTGTTTGAAATACCAGCCTTTTACTCCATCTCCTGGCAGGCTCTACCACTCAGCAGACCCCTACGAATATAACAGTCCACTTGGGAAAACCACGTGGAGGACTACAAGACCTCCACACGTATTTGGAAGGGATAAACAAAAGTGGCAAAAAAAAATATTCTCGAGCTTGTCCGTGCTTTTAAAAGCACGTTGTGAAAAGCACGTTTAAACTACTGTCATCATTATATGGCAGTCGTCAAGCTTTGTCAGATGCCTTTAGCCAGACTGAAAAATCTGACACCAGTGTTGCCACACACCCGAAAAATAAAACAAACAATTATTTGGGTTACCTTAAGGCATATATTTTATGAATCAAGGATGTTATTACAATACATTGTTCACAAACTCAAAACCTTACTTTTTATTGAAATGGAAAAATAGAAGAAAGCCAATAATTTATGGTTTTTGAGTTTCGCGGTCACAATTACTGTTATTAGTATTACGGGACTTACCGCGATTAATATCGTTCTTTGCCAGATATTTCGACGACCCTTCTGCATGGTCACTGGCCGTAGGAACTGCTATGATTTTCGGTAAGGGTAACCATATCGGTTTACCCGCTTTCTTCGTCGTTTGTTGTATAAGTCTTTACACACAATACTAACAGTGTCCGTTCGGATTTTTTTTTGTTGTTCGTCCATTTACTTTTAACATTAATCACGGTAAGTTCCGTAATACTTATAATAGCTGTATGACTCTTTTACACAAACAATTCCTTTTGAGATAAGTATTGCCTTTGTACAATTTTTATTTTATGAATCCTCTATATACCTTTTCTGTGTGCATAAATTGGTAAATCCTACTTCCTACTAATATTCTAAATGCGAAAGTGAGTTTCTATAATTGTTTGTTTGTTACCACTTCACGCTTCGACCATTGAACCTATTGATTTGAACTTGATTGAACAGATAAAATTTGATATAGATATAGTTACTATTAAATATACATAATATTAAATACCCAGGGAAGGACAAAGGATAGTTTTTATTCCAAAATTCCCGGGGAGCGAAGCCCACGGGCCCTGCTAGTAAATAAATAAAAATAGCTAAAAATCCTCCTTTAATGGCGCATTATCCCAATAACGGTGTAATACAGGCTCACGCGTCTGCTATGCGCCTTTATTTAAATAATAACCTAGCCAGTTATTACTTTAAATAGGTGCTCAGGAACAGCGGCGCAAGATTTATGAACCGCAGCCGCGGGACGAGTAAATAAAATGACTTCTGTTTTTTCCCCAAATAACGTTGCCTAACTTTGGCGGCGAAATACTCTGTGGATTCGCAATTTCATTATTTCTAAACTACATGTAGAGTACGACCCTGTTATGCGCTATTTGGTCCGGATCAGGCTTTTTTTGCAGTCTCCACTGCAGGAGCACGACCCTCTCTGTACTACCAGAGCAATTTTAGATCTAGCAGTCTGTAAGAGCCATACTTGGCCAGAGCAGCCAGAGGATTTGGCCTACTACTCTCCACCGGCCGGACGGGTTAGAGAGGTCTCAATGATGTGTATAAGCTTTGTTTAGCTTGTGTTTCCTAAGTCGCCTTCTACGACATCCACGGGAAGACTTGGAGTGGCTATATTCTGCTCTGCTGGAAACCACACGGCCGATGGTCGTTCTAAATTTTAGTCAAGATCACATCTACGTATTTGCTTTTACTAACCTTCGAAAATAAAAATCAAACTGACCCGTTGTTAACATTTCCCTTGAGCTATTCGGATCTCAGTATCCGGATCCAGTTACTTTGTCGGTAATTGGGTTAACATCTTGGTGGATAAACATCGTTAGATGTTAGCGCTGTACTGCAACAAATGATGATTCTGCAAATAGTTGAAAATATACATTTTCTTTGTTTTGATTTTTAAAAGGTTGTTGTTATTGTCTATTGCTTATGCGATGAATGGTCATTAAAGTTCAATGGTGCCTCAAAGCTGCTTTTAAAGCATCTCACACTTCTTTTTGTTACCCCCTTTACGTTACCTTATATAGAGGTAGAGAGGCAGAGGTAGATATCTCTAAAATAATAGGTATTTAATAATTCTCTTCTTACAGTTGTTCTTTTTTAAATATACATAATTACTCTGAATCGCAAACAAAAACACACAACAGAAATAATTATTATCAATAAAATGCTTTAGCAAAATGAATCAGCTTTTCTCCGAAGTTTCATTTTCTACACAAAAAATAGCTGTTATATAAAAACTTACGAAAACATAATTAATTTAAAATAAAATAAAGTCCCAAAGTGCGGAGACAAAATATTAAAAGAAGTGTTTATTGTTTATTCAGAGTTAGTAGGCCGCCGGCTTTGACACTAGGGAATTTAGCTTCTCCGCAAACCCACAACAAAAACTTTTGTACACTACAATAAATACTACATACACAAGAATAATTATTAACTTGGCTACTAATGTATGTTTATTGTAAAGATTTTTTATTGAAACAGAAATAAGCTGAATTTTATTGGGAAATCGAAGTAATAATAAAATTTGTTTTTGTTTAACTTATCAGTAAAAATCTTGCGTCTCTTCAGACATATACTTACTAAGATAGATAAGTAAATTTGTATTTTCAGAAATTAATTTTTTTAACAGACTTTACACATGTAAATAAAAACCTAAGTAACAGAAAGTCACACTCAAAGTTGCTACCGTAACTACTACAGTGCTTAGAGCACTTCAGTAGTATGCGCAGTGGCAACCTACGGGATTCATCATCAGATCAGCTCGATTATGGTCCCATAACTTTCAACTCAAAGAAGGTATATTCAAAGTGCATTCATTTAAAAAATAATTTTACTATTCTCACATATAAAAAACCAGAAATATTGTAATTTCAATAAATGTATTTTTTTCCCAACATACGCGTGTTTACCTATAATAGCATGCGTAGAAGATCGATGCTTACATGAATAACTGAGTGCTTCAGTGAATTAGAACAATCTCAAGGGACGAGGAAGGTTGTTGCTGAAAATTGTTATAACGTAATGTTATTGGAGTATTCCTGCCTGAAAATCGGGGTTTTGTAAGTATATGAACAAATAAATTTATCGTATGTATTACTACTAATTTATTCTATATAAAGACTTTTGTTGTTACCTTTGTAAGTTAATTTGCCTTTAAAATAGTTTCAGTATATTTTGTTAGTCCTTATACAGTGTAAAATGCTTGCAAGAAAACTCTTTAAAAGTTAAAAGACTTTTTACTTAATTAGTCCAGAAAAGTATAAAAAAAATATGTTTCAACTACTATAAAAATGCGATCATCTAATCTTACTGTTGGTCAACTAAACTACCAAGTTTTAACTCAACAAATTTTAAAAGATTACCCAGTGGTACAAAAAAAATACATTAGAAAAAGTGAGTTAGTTAGGAACTCGTAAATGAATGTTGCGCATAGTCGACAGTCTGTAGAGCACTACTTTGATTGAATTCGAAGTATTGTTCGCTGCAGAGCGCAATCTGGTGCATTAGCTGATGGAGCCTCGGGCACTCGGGCCGGCGGGTAACTTGCATCAAGTTTTTGAGGATTGAGGTGTACTATGGCCTGAGGTGAATTACGTGCTGGGCTGAAGTTTCTTGATAATTACCTTGATAGATAAATTACTAAACCTCTTTTTAATCGGTTTACAATGAATCTGAATCATATGGGGCAAGCAATCCATCAATATTTTTGGTTTCTTTTTATTTCATCAAAGTCAAAGTCAAAGTCAAAAATTTTTATTCAATGTAGGATAAATTTATCTCTTATTGAAGTCATTTTTTTTAAATATTTTTTTTTAGTGCAGAAGCTAAAAACTACTAGCGTTTCGGAACGACCACTGCTGGGAAGATTACGCCGAAAGAAACCCAGTTCAGTATTGGTCCCTACCCAGCCTGATGGGCTATGTTACAATTACAATACAGATTTACACTTAAGCTATACATTTAAATTATACAATTACAATTTGCAGACAACTATTTCCAAGAATTTTTCTCAGATGATGATAAGTAGTCATTTACATGATAATACGCATTTTGTAATAAATGATTTTTAACGGCTGTCTTAAACTTAGATAATGGTAATGCTACTATATCATCTGGAATTTTATTATAGAGGCGCAAGCCGAGACCCACAAAAGATTTTTTTGTTTTCTCTAACCGCAAAGCTGTGATGGCTAATTTATTTTTATTTCTCGTGTTAATACTATGAATATCACAATTTCTCTTAAATGAGTGTATATTCTGACGCACGTACATAATGTTCGCATAGATGAATTGCGAAGGGAGGGTCAAAATATTTATGTCTTTAAATAGTTCCCTCAAAGACTCTCTAGCACCTAATTTATATATAAATCTGATAGCGCGTTTTTGTAAAACAAATATGGTATTTATATCTGCAGCGTTACCCCATAGCAATATTCCATAGGACATAACACTGTGGAAGTACCCAAAATATACCAAACGCGCTGTATCAACGTCAGTCATTTGCCTAATTCTTCTAACCGCATAGGCCGCAGAGCTAAATTTTTCAGCTAATTTTTGAATATGGGCACCCCATTGCAACCCTGAATCAAGCGTTATTCCCAAAAATGTTGTGTTATCAACCATATCTACTGCTTCCTTATCAATAAATAATCGTGTTGGAACTTTTGTAACATTTGGTAAGCAGAACTTTACACATTTCGTTTTTTTTGCATTTAATACTAAATTATTTGCTGTAAACCAATCCAACACTTGCGACAATATATTATTCATCTCATCAGAGGTGTCAGTTTTCCTATCTACGCTGAAAACAAGGGAAGTGTCATCAGCAAAAAGTACAGCCTTACAATCTTTAACATAATATGGTAAATCATTAATATAGATCAGGAACAACAAAGGACCCAAGATAGAACCCTGGGGCACACCCATCACTACGGTTGATCCTTCAGATTTTACTTGATTTACACTAACTTTTTGAATTCGGCTACTCAAATAAGATTCAATCAATTCAAGAGCCTTCCCTTTTATTCCGTAGTGCTCAAGTTTGGATAGAAGGGTTTTGTGGTCTACACAATCAAAGGCTTTGGAGAGGTCACAAAAGACACCAATTGCATTCTGACAACACTCCCAAGCATCATAGATGTTTTGTAATAGTGCAACACCTGCATCCGTTGTTGATCGACCCTTAGTAAATCCATACTGATCACCATGGAACAGACTATTTTTGTTGAAAAAATCTAATAATTGGTTAAAAATTATCTTTTCGAATATTTTGCTCAGTGCTGGCAGAATAGAAATGGGACGGTAATTTGTTGGATAATTTCTGTCACCAGTCTTAAATAGAGGGATAACTTTACTTAACTTCATCATGTCAGGGAAAGATCCCGCGTCTACACATTTATTAAATATGGAAGCTAAGTAAGGCGCAATTACATCTATAATATTACTTATAACGGCTACAGAAATGTCCCACAAATCACCAGTTTTTTTATTTTTCAAGCTTTTAAAAGTATCAATGATATTTTTAGGTGTGACGTATTTGAATATTAGCCTATCTTTACATTTAGGTACGCAATTGGTTAATAGCTTTTTTGATTTCCTAGATGAGGACATTAGTGGGGCGGTTGTATTTAGGGGAATGTTTGTGAAAAAGTTCTCAAAGTATTGTGCGACATATTCACTAGTGTCTAGAACCTTATTGTTAATGTTTAACTCAATTTTATTTACTCGTTGCTTGTTTTTCCCGGTTTCAGTGTTAATAATATTCCAGGTTGTCTTTATTTTATCTTTAGAATCTAGAATAGCTTTCCTGGTGTATAACGACTTCGCGCATAAACATACTTTTTTAAAAAGCTTTGAGTAAGTTCTAACGTAATTAATGAAATTAGGTGTTTGGTTATAAGCTTTCATAGCTAATAATTCATATAGCCTATTCCTACTAATATGAATCCCTGTGGTAGCCCATTCGCTAAACTTTTTCCGATTACGTTTCTTTCCCTTTTTAAGTGGAAAATTATCATTAAATTCTGATTCAATCACACCGAACATTTTATTATACAAAATATCCGGATCATCCCGAGTTTCTTCAATTAACGGTAATTTTTTCGAAACTGTATCCCTAAATTTTTTAATTTTATCTTTAGTAATAGCTCTGTAGGTTATTTCAGGTAATTCTACTTCTACTGCGTTGTTGGCAAATTTCACGAACTGACCAAAATGATCAGATGTTATATTTTTAATTATAGCTTTATCAACAGCAGTGCAATCACAGAAAACATTATCTATACATGTTTTAGAGTCGCCTTGTATTCTAGTTGGTTCTAAAAATAAATTGAACAAATTGAATGACTTAAATAAATTCAAAAATCTAATACATTCGGTGCTATCAGACGCTAATAAATCTACGTTAAAGTCGCCACACAATATTATGTTTTTGCGACATGAACTTATTTTCTCAAAACATCTTCAATTACAGTTTCTAAAGTATTAAAGTCAGCTTTTGGGGGTCTGTACGCGCATACTATAATACAATTTTCTAGTTCAACGCAGGATAATTCAACAATACTTTCAACCGACAGGCTCACAATATCCTTGCGTTCTTTACATTTTACATCATTACGTGTTAAAATTAAACTGCCTTTTTTTTCATTAATCTTTCTAATAAATAAACTAGAGACTAAATAATTATCAATATTAAATTGTACTTGATGTGACTGCAAAAAGTGTTCAGTTAAACATACTACATGTAAATCCCTATCGTTTGCATATAATTCTAATTGCAATAATTTGCTAGTCAGGCCCTGAATATTTTGGTGAATAATATTTAACTCTTTGGCCTTGACTGTTGTCTTTTTCATTAGTTTAAATCAGACTGAGTATCTCCAGCTATGGTACATTCAGCACTACAATGTACTGTGTTTAATTTAGAGTTACTAGTTGTACTATTTACAACACTACTTTGTATATTATAAGCTACTAATGTAGCTAAGAGTCGCTTATATCTAGGAGGCAGATACATAGTATCTAGAGTCAACTTAAAATTACAAATAAATTTATTTATATCTAAATAAAAAATAAAGTCACCGTGACAATAAGTCATATTGTACAGATGTACATTTAAATCATGTATGTGCCTGTTACTTTTACTGTCTAAATTGTCTGAATATGGAAAGGCACTTATGATAAATCTACAATCCTTTTTTTGTTTTAAATCTTTGATTTTGTCTATACCTTTTTTTAAGTTCCTTCCTGTAATAGAGGAACTGTCACCACACATTATTAAAATTGTGGTATGTTGCTCTATGTCATTATAATTTATGTTATTTATTAGGTTTAAAAATGGGACCCCGGGTGTGCATACATTGAATACTGAACATTCACTGTTCAGGTTATTATAAATCATACTACTAAGATCTTGACCTAACTTATCAGAATATATTATTAATTTTTTACAAATCATTTTTCTATTTATGCTATTATCAATTGTTTCTATTTTGGATTGTACATCATTTTCTACATGAGGGTATTTATTTATACTTAGACTTATACCGCAGTCAACAGTAGGGGATGGGGTTGAGTCAGTGACAGGTGATTCCGTAACCACTGTCAGGGGAACACCGTCAGATATTATACTAATTTCCCTATTTTCTTCTAAAATTAACTCATATTTTTTTGTGATATTTTTTAAGGTAGCCTGCAATGTTGAGATTTGTGACTCTAATTCAAACATCTCAGTGTCATATATGCGACAAGCCATATTAAGGTTTTTTTCACAACAGTTAAGTTCCTTGATTAAAGATAATTTTTCTTTTCTTAATTGATTTATACTTTTCTTATTTTTATTCCTAGACAGTAGTTTTTGAGTGCGCTTTATCATTTTGTTTATTTTTATATATTTTTTAATTTTAATATGACTTGTTAAAATAAAATACTGTGACTGCGGAGTACATGCAGGTATCTCCACGGCCGGACTCGAGTCACTCTCAATGAGTTCGCTATATAACTGCAAGGTATTATTACATAACTCAGCATCTTTTTGCTGTTGTATTTCAAGAGCAGATCGGTGTGCTTCACATAAGCTATGTTCTAACTCAGAGATGCGACTTAGAGCCCGTTCATGTACAATACTGCATTGCATAGATTGTTCCATCTGTTCTTTGAATCTAATATTTTCGTCTAATAAATGAGAGTATTGAATATGTAAGTTAGTACATTCGTTTTTCAGCTGGGAGTTTTTATCATTTAAGTTTTTGAATTCTTCTTCCGTTGCCTCCCGTTCATGAAGTAGCTGTGAGTTTTCTTCCTGGCATGCTTTGAGTTCACTAAGAGCCTGCCTTAACTTCATGGTCAGTTCTTTGGCCGCTGCTTTGCGGGTCTGCATAATGAATCAGGAGGTAACGGCAACTGAAATATACAAATGTCAACTGAGTGTGCTAACAAGTAGTGTCTTTGATAAGTTTAGGGGAATCTTATTGTAATTATTTATTATTCTTTGAGATAAATGAGATTTGGAGAGAGTACTATCTATACTAACTTGCAAATAAGTATTAAAAGTTAACAACACTTATAGGTTATATTGATGTTTTGAAATACCAACTTGAGTTATTTTGTGTTTATTTCTTGTAAAAAAAAACACATAAGCATACGTATGAAAGCTTTGTAATATTTGCACAAATACGGACTATTTATTTTAGGGCGTAATTTCAGAGATTTATTGATTGATAAGTTATTGACAGCAGGTTATTGACATAGGAACATTGACTTTGTTACCTATTGAAACACGTACAATTTAAATTATATAAAATTGTAGTGTTAGCGTTGAAATGAAACACCTAGTTTATGTTAAATACTAAAAGCAATACTCATCTGGTTTATTTGATGATTTCTCGCAGATTGAATTTCAAACAACGGTCGGCTGCTTGGTACCGGCTTGTCAAAGAAGGTATCTTGAACAATTTTATCACCGAATCTTGATAAAAATCACTATTGTGTGTTGATTTCTTGTTTTTATTATTAAAACTTCATATATTTATGGCTATACAACAGTATTTATAAGAAAATCTAATTAAATTATTTAAAATACAAATCAGGTGACCCTCTCTGTACTACCAGAGCAGCCAGAGGATTTGGCCTACTACTCTCCACCGGCCGGACGGGTTAGAGAGGTCTCAATGATGTGTATAAGCTTTGTTTAGCTTGTATTTCCTAAGTCGCCTTCTACGACATCCACGGGAAGACTTGAAGTGGCTATATTCTGCTCTGCTGGAAACCACACGGCCGATGGTCGTTCTAAATTTTAGTCAAGATCACATCTACGTATTTGCTTTTACTAACCTTCGAAAATAAAAATCAAACTGACCCGTTGTTAACATTTCCCTTGAGCTATTCGGATCTCAGTATCCGGATCCAGTTACTTTGTCGGTAATTGGGTTAACATCTTGGTGGATAAACATCGTTAGATGTTAGCGCTGTACTGCAACAAATGATGATTCTGCAAATAGTTGAAAATATACATTTTCTTTGTTTTGATTTTTAAAAGGTTGTTGTTATTGTCTATTGCTTATGCGATGAATGGTCATTAAAGTTCAATGGTGCCTCAAAGCTGCTTTTAAAGCATCTCACACTTCTTTTTGTTACCCCCTTTACGTTACCTTATATAGAGGTAGAGAGGCAGAGGTAGATATCTCTAAAATAATAGGTATTTAATAATTCTCTTCTTACAGTTGTTCTTTTTTAAATATACATAATTACTCTGAATCGCAAACAAAAACACACAACAGAAATAATTATTATCAATAAAATGCTTTAGCAAAATGAATCAGCTTTTCTCCGAAGTTTCATTTTCTACACAAAAAATAGCTGTTATATAAAAACTTACGAAAACATAATTAATTTAAAATAAAATAAAGTCCCAAAGTGCGGAGACAAAATATTAAAAGAAGTGTTTATTGTTTATTCAGAGTTAGTAGGCCGCCGGCTTTGACACTAGGGAATTTAGCTTCTCCGCAAACCCACAACAAAAACTTTTGTACACTACAATAAATACTACATACACAAGAATAATTATTAACTTGGCTACTAATGTATGTTTATTGTAAAGATTTTTTATTGAAACAGAAATAAGCTGAATTTTATTGGGAAATCGAAGTAATAATAAAATTTGTTTTTGTTTAACTTATCAGTAAAAATCTTGCGTCTCTTCAGACATATACTTACTAAGATAGATAAGTAAATTTGTATTTTCAGAAATTAATTTTTTTAACAGACTTTACACATGTAAATAAAAACCTAAGTAACAGAAAGTCACACTCAAAGTTGCTACCGTAACTACTACAGTGCTTAGAGCACTTCAGTAGTATGCGCAGTGGCAACCTACGGGATTCATCATCAGATCAGCTCGATTATGGTCCCATAACTTTCAACTCAAAGAAGGTATATTCAAAGTGCATTCATTTAAAAAATAATTTTACTATTCTCACATATAAAAAACCAGAAATATTGTAATTTCAATAAATGTATTTTTTTCCCAACATACGCGTGTTTACCTATAATAGCATGCGTAGAAGATCGATGCTTACATGAATAACTGAGTGCTTCAGTGAATTAGAACAATCTCAAGGGACGAGGAAGGTTGTTGCTGAAAATTGTTATAACGTAATGTTATTGGAGTATTCCTGCCTGAAAATCGGGGTTTTGTAAGTATATGAACAAATAAATTTATCGTATGTATTACTACTAATTTATTCTATATAAAGACTTTTGTTGTTACCTTTGTAAGTTAATTTGCCTTTAAAATAGTTTCAGTATATTTTGTTAGTCCTTATACAGTGTAAAATGCTTGCAAGAAAACTCTTTAAAAGTTAAAAGACTTTTTACTTAATTAGTCCAGAAAAGTATAAAAAAAATATGTTTCAACTACTATAAAAATGCGATCATCTAATCTTACTGTTGGTCAACTAAACTACCAAGTTTTAACTCAACAAATTTTAAAAGATTACCCAGTGGTACAAAAAAAATACATTAGAAAAAGTGAGTTAGTTAGGAACTCGTAAATGAATGTTGCGCATAGTCGACAGTCTGTAGAGCACTACTTTGATTGAATTCGAAGTATTGTTCGCTGCAGAGCGCAATCTGGTGCATTAGCTGATGGAGCCTCGGGCACTCGGGCCGGCGGGTAACTTGCATCAAGTTTTTGAGGATTGAGGTGTACTATGGC
Organism: Acrobasis consociella; assembly: GCA_963555685.1. Classification (NCBI taxonomy): domain Eukaryota; kingdom Metazoa; phylum Arthropoda; class Insecta; order Lepidoptera; family Pyralidae; genus Acrobasis; species Acrobasis consociella. The sequence continues at coordinate 13,626,870 of OY743115.1, forward strand.
CTGAGGTGAATTACGTGCTGGGCTGAAGTTTCTTGATAATTACCTTGATAGATAAATTACTAAACCTCTTTTTAATCGGTTTACAATGAATCTGAATCATATGGGGCAAGCAATCCATCAATATTTTTGGTTTCTTTTTATTTCATCAAAGTCAAAGTCAAAGTCAAAAATTTTTATTCAATGTAGGATAAATTTATCTCTTATTGAAGTCATTTTTTTTAAATATTTTTTTTTAGTGCAGAAGCTAAAAACTACTAGCGTTTCGGAACGACCACTGCTGGGAAGATTACGCCGAAAGAAACCCAGTTCAGTATTGGTCCCTACCCAGCCTGATGGGCTATGTTACAATTACAATACAGATTTACACTTAAGCTATACATTTAAATTATACAATTACAATTTGCAGACAACTATTTCCAAGAATTTTTCTCAGATGATGATAAGTAGTCATTTACATGATAATACGCATTTTGTAATAAATGATTTTTAACGGCTGTCTTAAACTTAGATAATGGTAATGCTACTATATCATCTGGAATTTTATTATAGAGGCGCAAGCCGAGACCCACAAAAGATTTTTTTGTTTTCTCTAACCGCAAAGCTGTGATGGCTAATTTATTTTTATTTCTCGTGTTAATACTATGAATATCACAATTTCTCTTAAATGAGTGTATATTCTGACGCACGTACATAATGTTCGCATAGATGAATTGCGAAGGGAGGGTCAAAATATTTATGTCTTTAAATAGTTCCCTCAAAGACTCTCTAGCACCTAATTTATATATAAATCTGATAGCGCGTTTTTGTAAAACAAATATGGTATTTATATCTGCAGCGTTACCCCATAGCAATATTCCATAGGACATAACACTGTGGAAGTACCCAAAATATACCAAACGCGCTGTATCAACGTCAGTCATTTGCCTAATTCTTCTAACCGCATAGGCCGCAGAGCTAAATTTTTCAGCTAATTTTTGAATATGGGCACCCCATTGCAACCCTGAATCAAGCGTTATTCCCAAAAATGTTGTGTTATCAACCATATCTACTGCTTCCTTATCAATAAATAATCGTGTTGGAACTTTTGTAACATTTGGTAAGCAGAACTTTACACATTTCGTTTTTTTTGCATTTAATACTAAATTATTTGCTGTAAACCAATCCAACACTTGCGACAATATATTATTCATCTCATCAGAGGTGTCAGTTTTCCTATCTACGCTGAAAACAAGGGAAGTGTCATCAGCAAAAAGTACAGCCTTACAATCTTTAACATAATATGGTAAATCATTAATATAGATCAGGAACAACAAAGGACCCAAGATAGAACCCTGGGGCACACCCATCACTACGGTTGATCCTTCAGATTTTACTTGATTTACACTAACTTTTTGAATTCGGCTACTCAAATAAGATTCAATCAATTCAAGAGCCTTCCCTTTTATTCCGTAGTGCTCAAGTTTGGATAGAAGGGTTTTGTGGTCTACACAATCAAAGGCTTTGGAGAGGTCACAAAAGACACCAATTGCATTCTGACAACACTCCCAAGCATCATAGATGTTTTGTAATAGTGCAACACCTGCATCCGTTGTTGATCGACCCTTAGTAAATCCATACTGATCACCATGGAACAGACTATTTTTGTTGAAAAAATCTAATAATTGGTTAAAAATTATCTTTTCGAATATTTTGCTCAGTGCTGGCAGAATAGAAATGGGACGGTAATTTGTTGGATCATTTCTGTCACCAGTCTTAAATAGAGGGATAACTTTACTTAACTTCATCATGTCAGGGAAAGATCCCGCGTCTACACATTTATTAAATATGGAAGCTAAGTAAGGCGCAATTACATCTATAATATTACTTATAACGGCTACAGAAATGTCCCACAAATCACAAGTTTTTTTATTATTCAAGCTTTTAAAAGTATCAATGATATTTTTAGGTGTGACGTATTTGAATATTAGCCTATCTTTACATTTAGGTACGCAATTGGTTAATAGCTTTTTTGATTTCCTAGATGAGGACATTAGTGGGGCGGTTGTATTTAGGGGAATGTTTGTGAAAAAGTTCTCAAAGTATTGTGCGACATATTCACTAGTGTCTAGAACCTTATTGTTAATGTTTAACTCAATTTTATTTACTCGTTGCTTGTTTTTCCCGGTTTCAGTGTTAATAATATTCCAGGTTGTCTTTATTTTATCTTTAGAATCTAGAATAGCTTTCCTGGTGTATAACGACTTCGCGCATAAACATACTTTTTTAAAAAGCTTTGAGTAAGTTCTAACGTAATTAATGAAATTAGGTGTTTGGTTATAAGCTTTCATAGCTAATAATTCATATAGCCTATTCCTACTAATATGAATCCCTGTGGTAGCCCATTCGCTAAACTTTTTCCGATTACGTTTCTTTCCCTTTTTAAGTGGAAAATTATCATTAAATTCTGATTCAATCACACCGAACATTTTATTATACAAAATATCCGGATCATCCCGAGTTTCTTCAATTAACGGTAATTTTTTCGAAACTATCCCTAAATTTTTTAATTTTATCTTTAGTAATAGCTCTGTAGGTTATTTCAGGTAATTCTACTTCTACTGCGTTGTTGGCAAATTTCACAAACTGACCAAAATGATCAGATGTTATATTTTTAATTATAGCTTTATCAACAGCAGTGCAATCACAGAAAACATTATCTATACATGTTTTAGAGTCGCCTTGTATTCTAGTTGGTTCTAAAAATAAATTGAACAAATTGAATGACTTAAATAAATTCAAAAATCTAATACATTCGGTGCTATCAGACGCTAATAAATCTACGTTAAAGTCGCCACACAATATTATGTTTTTGCGACATGAACTTATTTTCTCAAAACATCTTCAATTACAGTTTCTAAAGTATTAAAGTCAGCTTTTGGGGGTCTGTACGCGCATACTATAATACAATTTTCTAGTTCAACGCAGGATAATTCAACAATACTTTCAACCGACAGGCTCACAATATCCTTGCGTTCTTTACATTTTACATCATTACGTGTTAAAATTAAACTGCCTTTTTTTTCATTAATCTTTCTAATAAATAAACTAGAGACTAAATAATTATCAATATTAAATTGTACTTGATGTGACTGCAAAAAGTGTTCAGTTAAACATACTACATGTAAATCCCTATCGTTTGCATATAATTCTAATTGCAATAATTTGCTAGTCAGGCCCTGAATATTTTGGTGAATAATATTTAACTCTTTGGCCTTGACTGTTGTCTTTTTCATTAGTTTAAATCAGACTGAGTATCTCCAGCTATGGTACATTCAGCACTACAATGTACTGTGTTTAATTTAGAGTTACTAGTTGTACTATTTACAACACTACTTTGTATATTATAAGCTACTAATGTAGCTAAGAGTCGCTTATATCTAGGAGGCAGATACATAGTATCTAGAGTCAACTTAAAATTACAAATAAATTTATTTATATCTAAATAAAAAATAAAGTCACCGTGACAATAAGTCATATTGTACAGATGTACATTTAAATCATGTATGTGCCTGTTACTTTTACTGTCTAAATTGTCTGAATATGGAAAGGCACTTATGATAAATCTACAATCCTTTTTTTGTTTTAAATCTTTGATTTTGTCTATATCTTTTTTTAAGTTCCTTCCTGTAATAGAGGAACTGTCACCACACATTATTAAAATTGTGGTATGTTGCTCTATGTCATTATAATTTATGTTATTTATTAGGTTTAAAAATGGGACCCCGGGTGTGCATACATTGAATACTGAACATTCACTGTTCAGGTTATTATAAATCATACTACTAAGATCTTGACCTAACTTATCAGAATATATTATTAATTTTTTACAAATCATTTTTCTATTTATGCTATTATCAATTGTTTCTATTTTGGATTGTACATCATTTTCTACATGAGGGTATTTATTTATACTTAGACTTATACCGCAGTCAACAGTAGGGGATGGGGTTGAGTCAGTGACAGGTGATTCCGTAACCACTGTCAGGGGAACACCGTCAGATATTATACTAATTTCCCTATTTTCTTCTAAAATTAACTCATATTTTTTTGTGATATTTTTTAAGGTAGCCTGCAATGTTGAGATTTGTGACTCTAATTCAAACATCTCAGTGTCATATATGCGACAAGCCATATTAAGGTTTTTTTCACAACAGTTAAGTTCCTTGATTAAAGATAATTTTTCTTTTCTTAATTGATTTATACTTTTCTTATTTTTATTCCTAGACAGTAGTTTTTGAGTGCGCTTTATCATTTTGTTTATTTTTATATATTTTTTAATTTTAATATGACTTGTTAAAATAAAATACTGTGACTGCGGAGTACATGCAGGTATCTCCACGGCCGGACTCGAGTCACTCTCAATGAGTTCGCTATATAACTGCAAGGTATTATTACATAACTCAGCATCTTTTTGCTGTTGTATTTCAAGAGCAGATCGGTGTGCTTCACATAAGCTATGTTCTAACTCAGAGATGCGACTTAGAGCCCGTTCATGTACAATACTGCATTGCATAGATTGTTCCATCTGTTCTTTGAATCTAATATTTTCGTCTAATAAATGAGAGTATTGAATATGTAAGTTAGTACATTCGTTTTTCAGCTGGGAGTTTTTATCATTTAAGTTTTTGAATTCTTCTTCCGTTGCCTCCCGTTCATGAAGTAGCTGTGAGTTTTCTTCCTGGCATGCTTTGAGTTCACTAAGAGCCTGCCTTAACTTCATGGTCAGTTCTTTGGCCGCTGCTTTGCGGGTCTGCATAATGAATCAGGAGGTAACGGCAACTGAAATATACAAATGTCAACTGAGTGTGCTAACAAGTAGTGTCTTTGATAAGTTTAGGGGAATCTTATTGTAATTATTTATTATTCTTTGAGATAAATGAGATTTGGAGAGAGTACTATCTATACTAACTTGCAAATAAGTATTAAAAGTTAACAACACTTATAGGTTATATTGATGTTTTGAAATACCAACTTGAGTTATTTTGTGTTTATTTCTTGTAAAAAAAAACACATAAGCATACGTATGAAAGCTTTGTAATATTTGCACAAATACGGACTATTTATTTTAGGGCGTAATTTCAGAGATTTATTGATTGATAAGTTATTGACAGCAGGTTATTGACATAGGAACATTGACTTTGTTACCTATTGAAACACGTACAATTTAAATTATATAAAATTGTAGTGTTAGCGTTGAAATGAAACACCTAGTTTATGTTAAATACTAAAAGCAATACTCATCTGGTTTATTTGATGATTTCTCGCAGATTGAATTTCAAACAACGGTCGGCTGCTTGGTACCGGCTTGTCAAAGAAGGTATCTTGAACAATTTTATCACCGAATCTTGATAAAAATCACTATTGTGTGTTGATTTCTTGTTTTTATTATTAAAACTTCATATATTTATGGCTATACAACAGTATTTATAAGAAAATCTAATTAAATTATTTAAAATACAAATCAGGTGACCCTCTCTGTACTACCAGAGCAGCCAGAGGATTTGGCCTACTACTCTCCACCGGCCGGACGGGTTAGAGAGGTCTCAATGATGTGTATAAGCTTTGTTTAGCTTGTATTTCCTAAGTCGCCTTCTACGACATCCACGGGAAGACTTGAAGTGGCTATATTCTGCTCTGCTGGAAACCACACGGCCGATGGTCGTTCTAAATTTTAGTCAAGATCACATCTACGTATTTGCTTTTACTAACCTTCGAAAATAAAAATCAAACTGACCCGTTGTTAACATTTCCCTTGAGCTATTCGGATCTCAGTATCCGGATCCAGTTACTTTGTCGGTAATTGGGTTAACATCTTGGTGGATAAACATCGTTAGATGTTAGCGCTGTACTGCAACAAATGATGATTCTGCAAATAGTTGAAAATATACATTTTCTTTGTTTTGATTTTTAAAAGGTTGTTGTTATTGTCTATTGCTTATGCGATGAATGGTCATTAAAGTTCAATGGTGCCTCAAAGCTGCTTTTAAAGCATCTCACACTTCTTTTTGTTACCCCCTTTACGTTACCTTATATAGAGGTAGAGAGGCAGAGGTAGATATCTCTAAAATAATAGGTATTTAATAATTCTCTTCTTACAGTTGTTCTTTTTTAAATATACATAATTACTCTGAATCGCAAACAAAAACACACAACAGAAATAATTATTATCAATAAAATGCTTTAGCAAAATGAATCAGCTTTTCTCCGAAGTTTCATTTTCTACACAAAAAATAGCTGTTATATAAAAACTTACGAAAACATAATTAATTTAAAATAAAATAAAGTCCCAAAGTGCGGAGACAAAATATTAAAAGAAGTGTTTATTGTTTATTCAGAGTTAGTAGGCCGCCGGCTTTGACACTAGGGAATTTAGCTTCTCCGCAAACCCACAACAAAAACTTTTGTACACTACAATAAATACTACATACACAAGAATAATTATTAACTTGGCTACTAATGTATGTTTATTGTAAAGATTTTTTATTGAAACAGAAATAAGCTGAATTTTATTGGGAAATCGAATAATAAAATTTGCGTATCAGTAAAAATCTTGCGTCTCTTCAGACGTATACTTACTAAGATAAGTAAATATGTATTTTCAGAAATTAATTTTTTTAACAGACTTTTCACATGTAAATAAATACCTAAGTAACAGAAAGTCACACTCAAAGTTGCTACCGTAACTACTACAGTGCTTAGAGCACTTCAGTAGTATGCGCAGTGGCAACCTACGGGATTCATCATCAGATCAGCTCGATTATGGTACCATAACGTTCAACTCAAAGAAGGTATATTCAAAGTGCATTCATTTAAAAAATAATTTTACTATTCTCACATATAAAAAACCAGACCGTAAACCAAACCGTATGTTGGGAAAAAAATACATTTTTCAATAAATGTATTTTTTTCCCAACATACGCGTGTTTACCTATAGCATGCGTAGAAGATCGATGCTTACATGAATAACTGAGTGCTTCAGTGAATTAGAACAATCTCAAGGGACGAGGAAGGTTGTTGCTGAAAATTGTTATAACATAATGTTATTGGAGTATTCCTGCCTGAAAATCGGGGTTTTGTAAGTATATGAACCAATAAATTTATCGTATGTATTACTACTAATTTATTATATATAAAGACTTTTGTTTGCCTTTAAAATAGTTTCAGTATATTTTGTTAGTCCTTATACAGTGTAAAATGCTTGCAAGAAAACTCTTTAAAAGTTAAAAGACTTTTTACTTAATTAGTCCAGAAAAGTATAGTAAAATATAAAAAAAAAAATATGTTTCAACTACTATAAAAATGCGATCATCTAATCTTACTGTTGGTCAACTGAACTACCAAGTTTTAACTCAACAAATTTTAAAAGATTACCCAGTGGTACAAAAAAAATACATTAGAAAAAGTGAGTTAGTTAGGAACTCGTAAATGAATGTTGCGCATAGTCGACAGTCTGTAGAGCACTACTTTGATTGAATTCGAAGTATTGTTCGCTGCAGAGCGCAATCTGGTGCATTAGCTGATGGAGCCCCGGGCACTCGGGCCGGCGGGTAACTTGCATCAAGTTTTTGAGGATTGAGGTGTACTATGGCCTGAGGTGAATTACGTGCTGGGCTGTAAGTTTCTTGATAATTACCTTGATAGATAAATTACTAAACCTCTTTTTAATCGGTTTACAATGAATCTGAATCATATGGGGCAAGCAATCCATCAATAGTTTTGGTTTCTTTTTATTTCATCTATACGCCATTATCACGCTAAATGTGGCCTTTGGTTCGTATTGATTTGGGTTCTGTCTATCCTGTTGGGGATAAAGACGAGATAATGGACCTGTATATCTTTATAATTACTATCGTAACAGATACCCAACGTCATATAAACTATTGGAGGGGAGTGAGCACATACTGACGGGAAGTAGGCAAAATTTGTAGTTGCAGGCAGGTACACAGAGATGGCAGCACATACGACTAGCAAAAAATGACAAAGAAAGTCAATAAAGTTCAAGATAATTGCCATGATTATTTAATACTTTGGAATGAGAATTCATGTTTAAAGTATGCTCAGTAACATATGTTCCATATAAAGAATAGTAAAATCGTATGTACCAACAGCTTCACTGGTCGACCTCCGTGGTGTGCTAGTCACCATGCTAGTCCGCCACCCAGAGGTTCCGGGTTCGATCCCCGGTCAGGGCAAGTTGGAAAATTGCCTTTTTCAAACTGTCTCGGGTCTTAGATGTTTATGTATATGTCGGCGAGTTTAAGATAATCCCATTTATTATTGTTTTCGATGTGCAAACAGAAAGTTGTTTACTACAAAACATAACTGCTACATATTCAAATGTTTCAACAAGTATAAAAGCGTCGCCCTAGCGACGAGCGGCTCGGTCTTGTGCGGACCGCCGTACTGTGAACATCTCCTTTGTGTAGTGTGCTGTGGGCTTGGCCATAACTTCTTTAATTGTGATTGTTGTAATAGATGAGGATTTGGTAAACCGATTTATTACAATGATAGTTGTTTCAGCTAGACGATAAGCCCAGGTGGACACAGATTCAATAACTGTGTGGGCCAGGGGTATTCAGACACATATGGTTGGAATCCATGATACAGCGCGAGGCGGAGCGCTGTATTTATCGTCACACTTTTAGTGAGTTCGGTCATCTCCTGCTCCGTCATCAGAAGTTGGATCTGAATCTTTTGCCCACTTGAGTGAATCCATGGGAGAATAGGGGTGAAGAATCCGACAGGGTTCGAAGAGTGTGATTATAATTGGACCGTCTTTTGAATTGTCCAGAGATGATGGACCCGTATTTTTAGTTTGCCAGAGAGGTAAAAATTCACAGGGATACGGAGCGTCAAGGTTCCGGAGTGGGGGCTTGTGTGACGTCACGCAAAATTTCAATGCGCTGTATCTTTGTCATTTTTGGTTTCTCAGAGAAAGGAAAGACTGTGTGTACAAACTACAATGTTGTTTGATAGTCTAACCGATAGACCAAAAGTGTTTTTCCATTCGTCATGCCTATTCTGAAACAGGAACCTGTCCATTTATTTGATAATCGTATGGCTATTATTATAGTCGTTATTCTGTATCTATTGTATTGCGTCTTTTTGCAGGGTGAACCAGTCTTCCGGCAGTCTCGAATAATGTGGTCCATGTCCTATACAGGAGCGCCACATCCGCAAGCTGGGGAGTCAATCCAGTCGCACCGGAATTCAAACGATCTAGTTCGTCCCCATCCAGTTCTCAGTCTGTGGAGCTGGCACAATTATCTGCGTGGGAGAGAGAACCCTGATAGTTTTTCAGTGGGGTTGATGGTTGTATCCACACAGGTGGATTCAAATTCTATTCTTTTTGATGGTAAAGTGGTTTTTCAATAGTCAATCTTATAGAGCTGGTGTCGTGACTTCAGTCTTAGCCTTTTTAATAGTTTGTGGATGGAGTTTAGCAGTGCAATGTGTCGACAACTTTTGGGGTCATTGACAGGCTCTGGCTTTAGTATCGCAACCCATCCTGTGTTGCATATGGTCTGTGTGACAAATGGTCTGTGTGACCACCGTCTGTGTGACAACCATCTGTTCTACAAGCGTCTGTGTGACAAGCGTCTGTGTGACAAGCGTTTGTGTGACAAGCGTCTGTGTGACAAGCGTCTGTGTGACAAGCGTCTGTGTGACAAGCGTCTGTGTGACAAGCGTCTGTGTGACAAGCGTCTGTGTGACAAGCGTCTGTGTGACAAGCGTCTGTGTGACAAGCGTCTGTGTGACAAGCGTCTGTGTGACAAGCGTCTGTGTGACAAAGCGTCTGTGTGACAAGCGTCTGTGTGACAAGCGTCTGTGTGACAAACGTCTGTGTGACAAACGTCTGTGTGACAAACGTCTGTGTGACAAACGTCTGTGTGACAAAGCGTCTGTGTGACAAGCGTCTGTGTGACAAACGTCTGTGTGACAAGCGTCTGTGTGACAAGCGTCTGTCTGTCAACCGTCTGTCTGCCAACCGTCTTGTCTGTCAACCATCTGTGTGACAAGTCTGTCTGAATGGCAGCCGGCCTGTGTGACAACCTTTAGCGCCAGTAATGGTGCTAACGAGAGTGAAGCGATCAGAACAAAGATACTTATTGTGTGTTTAGTTTCAGCTACTTCTGCAAAGGTGCTAAAGTGCTAACAAGTAAACCATAACTGCTGGCCACGTATTGCGGCCGAGTTGGAGTCAGCGGCAGTGCCGCAGGCGCTGGAGATTCCTGGTGAAGTGAGGTGAAGTGAAAAAGCGAGTTGATATCGTGTGTATTTCTGTGTCGTAACCTTATCTGCTGAATCGCAAAGATAACCTGGTGAGTTTTTATATTTTTTTACGATTTAAGAGTAGAGCAGAGAGCATTTTATTTCAAAACCTTTAGTTTTAAAACATAAAGTAGAATAATGTCTAGTCTTTTGACCACTATGCAAGCAGAAAATAATTATGATTTCGCTATTTTAAATAAGAACGTGTATTATCTGCTAAGCTTAGTGAGTTGATCTTATCGTCATGAGTTGATAGATGAGCTTAACATCACTGGAGGTGGCATAAGTCACTGTTAGTCGGAGCTGGCAGAGGCGCCAGTTATTATCCCAGCAAATAGTCTAGTTTGAGTATTTTAAATTATAATTTTTAGCGTCTTATAAGCTTACGTGTGAATACTGGTGTAAAATGTTAATTATTAGGTACGTTACGTACTTCATTATTCGTAAAGTTGGAGAAATAAGTTCTCCTAGCCTTTGCCTCATATTGGACTTAAGATAGCTAAATATGATGATGACTTTTATAAAGATTATAATGAGATAATGACCAGGGTGATGATGATGATATTGATATTGAAGAGATAGTGATGACGATGAAGATATTATTGATGAAGAGGTAGTGATGATGTAGAGGTGATTAATAGGACGGCGAGCCGACCATGATGATGATCATGGTGATGACTTTATTTAAAAGGACCTTTCACCGTTTACTATGTGAGTAATAATATTTTACCATTAATTTATTATTTACTGTGTTTTAGGTTAACTGAAGTAAAGTCCCGTTACTTGAGTAAATTTTAATCTGGATAATTAAAGTCGAGTAAATATTGTGATATTATAGCCAAATTCAAGAATATCGTACTGATAAGCAATGTTATTTTTATTGTTAGGAAGTCCGTAGAAAAAAGATTAAGTTGCAAACGCTTTTACTGTATTCTAGCTACGCTTTAGTGTAACAAAAGTACTGTAAACGTTTGTTTTTGTTGACAGTTGGGTGTTTTCCTGAGCCAGGGATGAATTATTTTGAGCTGTTGGCGAGGTTAAGCGTCGCAAAGTGGTGTCGTTTGTTTTTGAACTTATCCATTTTAGCGTAGTTTGGGATTTATTATTGCGAAAGGGCTGATGGTGAAAGCGTTGTTTGGCTCCGGGGATCTGTGTCGTCATCTGCCTGTTTCTCATAGAAAGTCCTAGTGCAGTCGAAGTGCAAACAGTGGAAACTGTTTATTTTGACGTTTGGAGGAAGGTGTCTGATTTGACTTGTTGGAAAATAGCGTATATTTCTACCCAGTTGACATTTATTTTCACTTCTTCTTCTTATATCGTCGTTGGCTTGAATTTTAAATTTTGTTCTTCAAGAACGTTGCCACTTTTACGCTTCCCTCCGAGGCATAGTATAGGTCAAGCACGGTACAGCTGGTAGGGCATAGAGGTGATCGTCATGACCACAATCGCCCTGTGCTTCTGCTTGGTCTATATGGCACCAGCGCGCCAGATTGTTTACATCGGCCTTCTTCAGTTCGGAGGCAATTCAAGCACCTCCTAGTAGCCCATGGCAGTTTATGACCTGGCGGTAGCGCCTCTGATGGTTGGATGTAATCGGGGGGTGGAGCATACTGTTCGCACCACATTCTAAACCTAGATGATTCTAGAGATTACGTATAACTAATTGAATCATTATGACGTTTTTTTCACCTGTTCAATTATTTGAAAAATCGAGATGCTTTCCGGGCATGACACTCAAAGCAAATACACAAGTGTTTTCATGATAGGTTGAGAAGGATGCGGAAGCCAGAGAAGCTCATTAGGAAGCCGATAGAAGCGATAGCATAGCCGAAGGCTTTATTGCCATAGGTAGAGTGATGAATTGCTTTGTTTATTTTGTTGTGACCGTACTAGAGTTGACCCGTAGTCCGTGAGTGGGCAGTATGCGGTCGGCTCTTGTGGAGGTCGAGTTTCTGGAGGAAATCATAAGGCCAAGTGGACCTGGTGATCACGTATTAGTGTGAGGCTAACGATGGCAATTTTGTTACTGATATGTCTTGGTGATCTCTCCTTACTGAATTAATAATTCGTTAAAATTTAGAAGTTCTATTCGTTTTGATTCAATTTAAATTTTAATAACTGGTATAGAGAACATATGATAAATAACAATTTTGAACTAGCAGGAAGGCTGGCTGCGTTCGAGTTTATTATATTTTAGATCGTTTAATCCAATTAAGTAAGTCATCTAATAAAGATGGTTATTTATAGCAAAAAAAAATATATAAACAGAACACAATAATTAATTTAACTAAAAACGAAATAACCTACCTAAATTAAAATGTTAAAAGTATGAACTAAAATATAACTAACTAAAAAAATATAAAAATAAAACATATACCTAAGAGACTGGTGGCATTGCTTCGACGTACAGCAAGACTTCTAAAAAAAAATTTACTAAAGCTTTGTTTTGATCAGGTTTGGCCGAACGGTGTACCGTTTGTGCTTTGTGTTGATCTTAAATATGAAACCCGAGGACGGGTGTTACTGTCAAGATGGCAGTGTCGGCGAGTTAAAAATTGATTCCTTTAAATTGATCCATAAATTTTGTTGATTCGAATGATTGAATACGTTAGCATTGTGCGAAAAATCCCTTAGTCATGATTTCTTTATAATTATTCCTGTATAGATCTTGGCTGAAGGACAAATGAAAGACCGGTTCAGAAAAGTAGTTTTGCAAGCACTCTTCTAGAGTAAAATTTTTGCGAGTTGAAATTTTGTTATAGTTTTGTGGGACGCTTATTGCCGAGCTAGATCAGAATCATTTTATGGTTATTTCTAACCATGCTACCATAGAATACATAATAGTACAAGTAAAGAAGATTGACTCTGAAAAATCAATTAAAGGAATAGAGACTCTCGCTACGATACAATTAAGTTCAATTCAGATCGCACAACGCTAATAACTTACAGTTATATTCACCTAGACAATCCATCTCTTTCTATCGCGTAACGCTTACCTTTTCTGGCGCACTGATTAGCCACGCAGGCATGGCCGCCGTACGTACTTGCTATTTTAATACCTACCGCGGAGTGAGACAGGCCTGATGCTACTTACTAGTTTAAATTACTATTGAGAGCGCGTACGAGGGCGTACGCATGTCAGGTTGGCCGTGTCGGCGAGTTTAAGATAATCCCATTTATTATTGTTTTCGATGTGCAAACAGAAAGTTGTTTACTACAAAACATAACTGCTACATATTCAAATGTTTCAACAAGTATAAAAGCGTCGCCCTAGCGACGAGCGGCTCGGTCTTGTGCGGACCGCCGTACTGTGAACATCTCCTTTGTGTAGTGTGCTGTGGGCTTGGCCATAACTTCTTTAATTGTGATTGTTGTAATAGATGAGGATTTGGTAAACCGATTTATTACAATGATAGTTGTTTCAGCTAGACGATAAGCCCAGGTGGACACAGATTCAATAACTGTGTGGGCCAGGGGTATTCAGACACATATGGTTGGAATCCATGATACAGCGCGAGGCGGAGCGCTGTATTTATCGTCACACTTTTAGTGAGTTCGGTCATCTCCTGCTCCGTCATATATATGTATTTGTTGTATATGTAATAGTATCATTGAGTTAGTATCCCATAACAATAGTCTCAAACTTACTTTGGGGATAATTTAGTAATTTTTCCCAATATATTTATTTATCTTTTCCCGCACAAAGCGTTGCCGTGTGGTTTCCAGCAGAGTAGAATAGGGCCACTCCAAATCCCGTGAATGTCGTAGAAGGTGACTTAGGAAATACAAGCTAAACAAAGCTTATAAACATCAGTGAGACCTCTCCAACCCGTCTGGCCAGCGAGGAGATTGTAGGCGAAGTCCTCTGGCTGCTCTGGGCAAGTTAGGCTCTGATAGTATAGAGAGGGTTGTGCTCCTGCAGTGAAGATAAAAAGACTTGATGATGATAATGATGATGCGCTAAGGTCAAACCGACAGAGAGAATGAGCAATTATTTCAACGATAGATTACTTAATTTGCAACAATAAATTCTTGATAGCCTAATCAAGTTAATATGGTGTTGGTCTGTGTATTTCTCAGTGTGTAGTTTCTGATTGTGGCCATTTAGTGTAGTGTCATTCATTAGGAACCACTGCTATCGTTAGTTCGAGTGCGAGTGGTCAATGAACACTGAAGTGTCGGAAAAGGGCGGTAATGATTGTAGTGTACTTATCCCACGCCCTAATAGGGTCGGGAGTTTGCAGGGAATGTATTCGAACCCTCTTCATTATACGCAGTCATTGCATTTACAACCAATTTTTTCTTTGTTAACCTTTTTTTAATCCTCACAATGGGACACTGCAGGCTTATAATAAAAAACTTAAAAAATGGATTGTAAGAATATTTAAGCTTAATACAAACAGTACTACTTTATTTAATTACACACAAAATAACTAAAAACTAAATATAACTAACTATTCATAAAAACTAAACTAGATATAAAAACAATAAAAAACAAACATCAATTTATATAAAAAATTGAGCCTAAATCGCTGCGCTCGCAGGGTAGAGTGCCCAAGAGACTGGCGGCATTTCCGCGTTGAATGGCCAAGCTAAGCCTTTGGCCAAAATGCGCACCAGCCCTTGGATCCCCTGAGGCGTCGATTAGGCGTGCGGAGATCTCTTTATACAACTGACGAGCTTCCGCACCCCAAGGCCCCAAGGTCTCCACGGCAAAAGGAGCAAAAATATAGGGCTCTCCCAAAGCCGCATACTTTCGCTTCTTATTGGCTTCTGCCGTCGCCGCAGCTGCGCCAGCCTTACGAGCAGTCGCTCGTATATGAGATGGAGCAACAGTATCTACGCATGTTGCATCCCATACGAGCGACCGCCCGTTTTTCCAAGGTATGAGCGTCATTCCGTCGGGCCTCTTCCCATCGTCTCGATTGATACCAGCAGGTTCGAATACCGCTGGCACACCCGACGAGGTAAGGGCGCGACGGATGACGTCATTCAAGGCGGCATGACGCGAAATGCGACCTGCGCTGCGACGACACGCCAGGCCATGGTGACCTAGGGGATCGACACTTCCACCACAGCGGCAGCGATGAGGCTCGTTCGTCCTGGCGCCTAAACGCAAGCTCACTGCCAAACTAAACGTCGTCTTCTCCAAAAGCGTACCTACGCTGATCGAAGGAATGGCATTGAGCCAGTAACTTGATTCTGGCTCACAGCTGGCTAGGAGACGAGACCGCTCTGCCTCATCAGCTGCTGACTGTAATAAATTTGTACGCGTCTGCAAGCAAAGAGGCTCGTCCCACTGCCGCTGTGAAACCAGATTCAGTGGAAGTTCTGTATTCGGACCGGATACACTGATCCAGGCATCCCTGGCCTCGGCCAAGCAAGCAACCTCTACGTCGCAGAACGACGGGCCTAGAATTCTACCTACGAGGTTAACCGTGCTATGAACCGAAGACAGGAAGGCTGGCAGTGCTATATTTGAAATTTTTCTTATGCCAAGACCACCGTGGCGTATTGGTAAAGTTGCTTGGGCCCATACAAACTAAAGCCCGCCTAAGTCCGCCTATTAAATTTGTAATAAAATTAAAAAATATATATGAAGATACATACAGTTTATACAAAACGTCTTATAACATAACGTAGTACATCATCGCAGCCCGTTCATAAGTAAGTTGCTACGGTTTACCCTTTCACCGCGAAGGTCGGATTTATCCGACAAACATTGTCGTGCCCATTTTGCCAGCGTCTAATATTTCCGATAAAAAAGAAGGCTCGGATTGCACATAATCCCTTTTTCGTTGTAGGTATTTATTTTAGATTTACCATGTCTCGCGCTGGGGGCACGACAACTGATATTATTATAAAGTCTCGTGGTGAAAGGGCCCTTTTATTAACTATGCTTTACCCGCGAACTTTGTACTCTTTAATGAAGACTACTTTTGCATGGCAAAATAGGAATCCTCAAAGTTCTCTCTACCGTTTTCATTCTCTTAATGGATAATTCTTGCAATAAAAACTCCTATGTCCTTCCCTGGGTATTAAACTATATCCATATCAAATTTCATCCAAAAAGGTTCAGTGGTTGAAGCGTGAACAAATATACAAACTCACTTTTGCATTTGTAATATTAGTAGGACAGTAGGAAATACAAAATAAAATCTTATACCTTTAAACGAGCAATTCTTGTATGTATGTATATATATATATATTTATAAATTTCTGTGATCTCGAAAACGGCTCTAACGATTTCGCTGAAAATTTGTATATGGGGGTTTTCGGGGGTAAATAATCGATCTAGATTAGTTTTATGTTTGGGAAAAAGGGGTGTTTTCGAGTTTTCATGCGTTTTTCTTTCCACGCAGAATATGGTCGCTAATTTCGTCGCGCCGACCGCCTTGATTTTAGCTCAGTGGTTAAGGATACCGACCGCTAGAAAAAGTGTTACGGGTTCGAATCCCACTCGGTGACTTACTTTTTTTTTATTTTATGTTTAAGTTTATATATAATTTTTTATTTTGCATTGTTTTTAGACAAGTTTAAAAAAAAATAGTTAATGTTTGAGATGTAACCGAGGAAAGCTCGGTCGCCCAGGTACTAATGCTAATACGTCCAACGTCGCACTTATATACCGTAGCACGCTCGTAGCTAGACCGTAGAGGCTCGTAGCACCCTTGTAGACGTCCAGTGGGCTACGATCCTATTTCTCGTTAATCACCACTTTTCCGTAAACAGACAACGAAACAATTGTTGCTCCCCGTTTTTGCACAAATAGTTCGCCTTCGTTCATTGTTTTTCTTCAGCGAAAAACCTCTGCAAATAGTACGTTCGTATTTACCATTTGTTTTCCCACGCCGCAGGACAAATTGCTGAAAAGACAAATGGGTTTTATTGTATTTTACTTTTTTAGGGTTCCGCACCCAAAGGGTAAAAACGGGACCCTATTACTAAGACTTCGCTGTCTGTCCGTCTGTCTGTCAGGCTGTATCTCAAGAACCGTGATAGCTAGACAGTTGAAAATTTAAAAACAACAAATTCTAAAAACAAAATGAAATAAATATTTAAGTGGGCTCTCATACAACAATCGTGATTTTTTGTAGATATTGCTACGGAACCCTTAGTGCGCGAATTCGATTCGCACTTGGCTAGTTATTATAGTGAAACGAGCTCTTAAAATACATTTATATGATTTGGGTTCGAAGTTTTGAAGTTTCTGTTATTATGTATACTTTTGAATTATCTAGTTCACAAAAGATTTAATCACTTCTTACATACAGCTTTACCTAAATATTGCACTTAAAATTTAAAGATTATATTACAAACGGTATAATTTATTTTATTTATGTATTTTATTTGCTGTATTTTATTTTATTTTGCTGTGTGGTTTCCGGCCTAGAATAGAACCACTCCATTTCCTCCTGTGGATGTCGTAAAAGGCGACTAAAGGAATTTCTTCCCGTCACTAAACATGAACAGACTTCCGATGGGCAGCAGCGTCGGAAGTACGATAGTGACCCCCACTGCGCTCGCCAACCCGCCTGCCAAGCGTGGCGAGTATGGCAAAACCCCCTCATGGATAGACAAAAAATGACCAGGCCCCCAGTACCCGGCAGCCCCGCTATTCCTGACTCGGCGGGGCAGGGGGTGCTAAGAATCCCCAGATGGGATCCGGCTACTAACCCCGGCGAAAACTGGCCCTGGTAACACACAACGTCTGCACATTGAGGACTGACGTTTCTCGTCCACAAGTCCCTCATTAACAACGTCACAACCATCGAGAGTGTTTCCAGCAGGGTAATATACCTGATACTCAGAGTATCTAAAAGATATTCGCTGAAGGTTATACAGGTATATATGCCAACTGGGGATCACTCCTATGAAGAGGTGGATGAAGTGTATGAGGACATCAGTAGGGCCATACATACTTCTGAAACCTATTTTACGGTTGTTATGGGGCATTTTAACGCAAAACTGGGTTAGCGAGGCGTTGGAGAGTTTAGGCTGAGAAACTTTGGGTACGGAGTGCGAAATAACAGGGGACGTAGGCTGGCTGATTATTTGGAGCAAGAGGGACTCTTTGCGATGAACTCTTTCTTTAAGAAGCCGCCGCAAAGAAAGTGGACCTGGTTGGGTCCAGCAAAAAAGAACCAGCCCCCTGTTAAGAACGAAATCGACTTCATCCTAACGACAAAGAGACGAATATTCAGTGATGTCTCAGTGATCACTCGAGTCAAATCCGGGAGTGATCACCGAATATTAAGAGGCATCGTGAATATTGGTCTCAAAGTCGAAAGGTCACGGTTGATGAAGTCAACGCTCCGACCGTCGCAAGTCCAAATTAAGAACTCTGAGGGCTTCCAGCTTGAACTGTCGAATCGCTTCGAAGGCCTTCAGGATTGCGTTACAGTGGACGAGATAAACCAAGGGTTTATACAAGCTGTCCAAGCGGTAGGACCAAAAGTATTCAGGTCCAGCCCCAAACGAAAGCCTCAAAAAATCTCTGCTCGGACCCTAGACTTAATGGCAGAGCGACGATCAAGGCCGTTGCAGACCTCCGAAGATGCTGAATCATATCGGCAGCTCAACAGACGTATACAAAAGTCTGCGACACGACATCCGCTCCTTTAATACTGAGTGTATTAAGGAGACGATAGAGCAGAATAAAGGCTCCAAAGTGTTCGCAAGAGCTATGTCGGTTGGGCAAAGCCGATTGATGAAGCTGAAGACGGAGGACGGCGGCGTGGTGTCGACAAAGGAAGGGGTTCTGGCGGAGATCGAGAGGTTTTATGGACAGCAGTATACCTCAGTTTCACAACCCAGTAAACAAATGGCTAAAGACCCAAGAGCCAAGCTAACCCGACACTATACCGAAGATATCCCGGACATCAGCCTGTACGAGATTAGGATGGCCCTCAAACAGCTTAAAAACAACAAGGCGCCGGGCGAGGATGGAATCACAGCAGAGCTTCTGAAAGCGGGCGGAAATTTAATTCCGTTCTGCTCGAGGGCGTAACGCCAGAAGCGTGGAACAGGGGCGTGGTGGTTTTGTTCTTCAAAAAGGGAGATAACACCCAATTGAAGAACTATAGGCCTATCACGCTTCTGAGTCATGTATATAAGTTGTTTTCGAGGGTCATCACGAATCGTCTCGCGAACAGGTTTGATGCCTTCCAGCTTTCCGAACAAGCTGGTTTCCGTAAAGGCTTTAGCACCATAGACCACATTCATACGCTGCGGCAGGTTATAGAGAAGACGAGGGAGTATAACCGGCCGTTATGCTTGGGATTCGTGGACTATGAAAAAGCCTTCGATTCCATCGAAACATGGGCCGTGCTTCAGTCTCTCCAGCGATGCCGAATTGACTATCGGTATATCGAAGTGTTGAAGTGCTTATACAGTAACGCCACTATGTCAGTCCGAGTACAGGAGCAGTGCACGAGGGCAATTCCACTGCATAGAGGTGTGAGACAGGGAGACGTTATATCTCCGAAACTGTTCACCGTTGCACTGGAAGATGCCTTAAAGCTTCTGGAATGGGAAGGATTTGGCATCAACATCAATGGCGAGTATATCACTCACCTTCAATTTGCCGACGATATCGTTGTCATGGCAGAATCGATGGAAGGCCTAAGTACTATGCTCGGAGATCTAAATCGAGTTTCCCAACAAGTGGGCCTTAAAATGAACATGGACAAAACGAAAGTAATGTCGAATGTCCATGTTGCGCCCCTACCTGTTTGTGTTGGGAGCTCCACTCTCGAAGTTGTAGACCAGTATATCTACCTGGGTCAATGCCGTTGCAGGCAGGAAGTTTCAGCTTCGAGGAAGAGGTCTTTCGACGAATCCGACTCGGCTGGGCAGCGTTCGGGAAGCTACGCAATGTCTTCTCGTCCAAAATACCTCTGTGCCTCAAGACTAAGGTCTACAACCAATGTGTGTTACCAGTGATGACTTATGGCTCTGAAACGTGGTCCCTTACTATGGGTCTCATAAGAAAGCTCAAGGTCGCTCAACGCGCTATGGAGAGGGCTATGCTCGGTGTTTCCCTACGTGATCGAATCAGAAATGAGGAAATCCGTAGGAGAACAAAAGTCACTGACATAGCCAAGCGGATTAGCTCGTTGAAGTGGCAGTGGGCGGGACACATAGCGCGACGAACCGATGGCCGATAGGTCAAAAAGGTTCTTGAATGGCGACCGCGTACTGGCAAGCGAAGCGTAGGGCACCCACCTACAAGGTGGTCAGATGACTTGACCAGAGTCGCTGGAAGGCGCTGGATGCAGGCCGCTCTTGATCGGTCATTTTGGAAATCTTTGGGAGAGGCCTATGTCCAGCGGACGTTATGCGGCTGAAATGATGATGATGAAAATGATGATGTATTTTATAAATAACCAAACCCTCACAGGTGGATTTAATGGTAAAGCATTCTCTCCCTGTTAACATTTAGCATAAGAAAGCATTTATTATTATCATCATCATTTCAGCCGCATAATATCCACGCAAAAAATAGAAAACTTCATTATTTAAATAAATAAAAAAATAAAATATGCTATATGCTAATACGTCCATCGTCGCACTTATACACCGTAGCACGCTCGTAGCTAGCTCGTAGAGGCTCGTAGTACCCTTGTAGACGTCCAATAGGCTACAATACCATTTCTCGTTAATCACCACTTTTCCGTAAACAGACAACGAAGCAATTGTTGCTCGCCGTTTTTGCACAAATAGTTCGCCTTCGTCCATTGTTTTTCTTCAGCGAAAAACCTCTGCAAATAGTACGTTCGAATGTACCATTTGTTTTCCCACTCCGCAGGACAAATTGCTGAAAAGACAAATGGATTTTATTGTATTTTACTTTTTTAGAGTTCCGCACCCAAAGGGTAAAAACGGGACCCTATTACTAAGACTTCGCTGTCTGTCCGTCTGTCCGTCTGTCTGTCAGGCTGTATCTCAAGAACCGTGATAGCTAGACCGTTGAAAATTATAAAAACAACAAATTCTAAAAACAAAATAAAATAAATATTTAAGTGGGCTCTCATACAACAATCGTGATTTTTTGTAGATATTACTACGGAACCCTTAGTGCGCGAATTCGATTCGCACTTGGCTAGTTATTATAGAGAAACGAGCTCTTAAAATATTAATGATTTGGGTGTGAAGTTTTGAAGTTTCTGATATTATGTATACTTTTGAATTATCTAGTTCATAAAAGATTTAATCAGTTCTTACATACAGCTTCACCTAAATATCGCACTTAAAATTTAAAGATTATATTACAAACGGTATAATTTTTTTTATTTATGTATTTTATAAATAACCAAACCCTCACAGGTGGACTTAATGTTAAAGCATTCTCTCCCTGTTTACATTTAGTAAAAGAAAGCATTCATCATTATCATCATCATTTAAGCCGCATAATATCCACGCAAAAAATAGAAAACTTAATTATTTAAATACATAAAAAAATAAAAAAATGCTAATACGTCCATCATCGCACTTATACATCGAAGCACGCTCGTAGCTAGCTCGTAGACGCTCGTAGTAACCTTGTAGACGTCCAGTAGGCTACAATACCATTTCTCGTTAATCACCACTTTTCCGTAAACAGACAACGAAACAATTGTTGCTCGCCGTTTTTGCACAAATAGTTCGCCTTCGTCCATTGTTTTTCTTCAGCGAAAAACCTCTGCAAATAGTACGTTCGTATTTACCATTTGTTTTCCCACGCTGTAGGACAAATTGCTGAAAAGACAAATGGGTTTTATTGTATTGTACTTTTTATAGTGAAAGGAGCTCTTAAAAATACATTTATATGATTTGCGCTCGTAGTTTAAAAAATTTTGTTGATATGTTTTATGGACTTTACTTTTGAATTCGTTCATAACAGATTTAACCAGTTCTTATATACACCTTAACTTAAATATTGCACTTAAAATTTAAAGATTATATTACAAACGGTATAATTTATTTTATTTATGTATTTTATGAATAGCCAAACCCTCACAGGTGGACTTAATGTTAAAGCATTCTCTCCCTGTCAACATTTAGAATTTACAATACAATATAATACATTTAGGAAAAGAAAGCATTCATCATTATCATTTCAGCCGCATAACATCCACTGCTGGACATAGGCCTCTTTCATGGATTTCCAAAACATTAATGCTTAGCATCCTCCAAACAACAAAGGAGGTTATAACTTTCTCGAAATACCGGGTCAAAGCCCCACCTTCAACTACATTATTTAATCCAATTCTACAAAAAGACAAATCTGTAACGTCCACAAAGCGAAGCGGGATGAGCCGAGACACTAGTTTCAGTTTCCGACTCACTGTATTTTTTATCAGAGGGCAAAGTCCGGAAGGGCTCCTCTGGAGGACGCCGTTACATGTATTTTGTATAAGCTTTCACTCCCAAATGAACTGAATAAGTTATTATATGAATTTGGATTTAAAATAACAGTTTAATCTTCTTAATTAACAACTAAATTAAAAACTAAATTAAAAACTAAATTAAAATCTAAATTATACTCTAAATTAAACTAAACAAATAATAATAATAAAAAAGAAAAACCTTACAAATAGAAAACGTCTTGATTTTTGATGTTTCTGTAATGGTAGATTAGTTTGTTACAAGAAAATAAATAAATAACTGACCGTGTGGTTTCCGGCAGAGTAGAATAGGGCCACTCCAAGTCCTCTCGTATAGGGCGACGAACCGATGGCCGATGGGACAAAAAGGTTCTCGCATGGCGACCACGTACAGGCAAACGAAGCGTAGGACACCCACCCACAAGGTGGTCTGACGGTCTAACCAAGGTCGCTGGAAGGTGCTGGATGCAAGCCGAGTCTTCTTCTCTAGATCGGTCATTTTGGAAATCTTTGGGAGAGGCCTATGTCCAGCAGTGGACGTTATGCGGCTGAAATGAGATGATGAGAATGAAGTCCTCCCGTGGATGTCGTAGATAACGACTTAGGAAATACTAGCTAAACAAAGTCTATTAACATCAGTAAGACCTCTTCAACCCCTCTGGCCAGCGAGGAGAGTGCCAAGTCCTCTGGCTGCTCTGCATAAGTAAGGCTCTGGTAGTACAGAGAGGGTCGTGCTCCTGCAGTGGAGACAAAAGACCTGATAATGATGATGAAATAAATAAACGTATAATTAAAGTTAAAATTAAACTACAAATTAAACCTTGTCTAAAAGGCTGAAAAACGCTGGCTGCGTTTCCTCTCTGAATAGCTATGATGTTTCTATTGATCAGTTCGAAATTTTGCGATAAGAAATCGTGTTTGTAGTGACAAACTATGGAGCACGTACTTACATGTTCCAGGTGCCCAAACACCTGCACATGGGGAGACCTGATGGCCGCGCATTACATAGCTATTGAAGTTATAAATAAATAAACGCTCGATACTGGAGTGACAAAGTAGTACCAAAGATAATATAAATACTAACTATTACTAACATACAAACTATTGAAACGCCTGGTATTTTGGATAGTCTTTACATACAAATTATAATTAATGGTGACACTGACGGTTAAAGTTAATGAAACAAGACGAAGGAGTATAGATGCATATCGACGTTCTGGGCAGTCGTTTTCCTTCCCACTTGTGGTTCTACACAATGTGGATTCCACATAGAGCTGCAATGAGCGATTTTTCCAACATATCACACAAACCTGTAAGCGCCTCATAGCCACAAGTTATCGTGAACCTTGCCAAGCGTTTCGATTCAGCCTCGACCGATGATTCGATCAAGTTACTCGCATAATTTCCGGGGTTTACAGTCAACTGCAGGATAAGTTAATCTCCACACATTTTTATGTAGTGGTAATAGAGGCGAAATCGCGATGAATTTCGAAAGCCTGATGTGTTGCTGTACGTACATCGAACGCGTAATAGATTCCCGACCATCTGATACTCGCTCGAACCTCCGAATTTGCGCCCTTGCCGAGTTAATGAGATTTCCCTCATGCCCTTATGGCCTTACGGAATTCACCCATATTTATACGGAGCTAAATTAAATGATTACACCAGACAGATTTATTGGTACTGTGATACCGCTTAGCTATTTTTAGTTGGATTTCCAATTGGGTGGGGTAAACAGGAAATAAGAAGTTAAATAACTCTTGAATATAAAGGTATATACAATATAGTATTTTATTGTATATGCAGTTAGCTATTATTTATATTAAACATTTTAAACGAACAGATCATGAAATCAAATTTATTAAATATTACTATTATACGTATTATTCTATTGTAAAGTAAACGACAGGCTAGAAACCTTGTCATTATTTCAGATTACCCATGGAATTGTATACCATTCTCCCCCATCTTGCTAATAATTGTCTTTGAATATCGTAATCCTAAACGTCGTCATATTATTATATTGTTTTACCTTTATTTCAATTTATCGTTTATTGCTCTTTCCAGCTTATATCAACAAATATATGAAATCTGTAAACATGTCTCTTTATAGGTTTGAAAACTATTGGCATAGTATAAATTGATAAGTAAGCTAACTTCTTCTAAAGATACGTAAGTAATAA
Source organism: Acrobasis consociella (assembly GCA_963555685.1). NCBI lineage: Eukaryota > Metazoa > Arthropoda > Insecta > Lepidoptera > Pyralidae > Acrobasis > Acrobasis consociella. Next base: position 13,651,732 of record OY743115.1, read on the forward strand.
CTAATCGAAAAACTGTCATGACGTAGTGAAGAGTATTTTTAAATATTATTTTTTATACAAAAGAGACTCGCTGTAGTATATGTTGGCGTACTATAAAATATTTGCTATGCGCTGACTTCCGACTCTGCAAAGTCTGAGACACGAGCTGTAATTTCCGCTCTGCTCGCTTTAATGTTGATCGACGTTTTATGCCGTTTAAGCTAAACCCTGAGTCGAAGGTTCTACATTGTTGGGTGACATGCTGGTATTACTACGACGGAGCAAACGTTTAAAATTTTTTATTTCACTTCCTAGTTGGAGTCTGAATTTTTAAAAAAGATTTCTAAAAGAAGGTAGTCAACATTTTTTTAACTTGTATGTAAACAATGTATCTTGTATGTATGTTGGTATGTTTGTTTAGGACAAATCCTGCAACGCAATATTCAACACGAAAATTTAGGTTTTTTTTTCGAAATTTTGCTTGCGTAAATCGGATGAAAATACAATATTATGGAGTAAATCAGCTGTTCCGATGATGGAGCCGGGATATATTTGACGGAACTCAGTTATAAAAAAAGCATAACGTCATTGAGTGGGATTCGTGTAATTTGTCTTGACGAACTCTTTATGGCAGACGATGTCTAATGGTCTGATCTCGAAGATGAAAGGTGGTCAATGAAATTCAGTAATTAAACTACGAAACTTCATCGAGTTTGAACTTATTTTATTTGAAGTACGTGGCTTTCACAACAAAGGCTTTAAAAAAACCTTTTTTATATACACGAGTGCTAAAGTGTCTCGAATATGTACCTAGTTTGCGAAACTCCATATATTTCTGCCAAAAGATTTTCTTATTTTCTGTAAGTAGAAAAATATGTTTTGTAGAAAATTCAATATCTATTACATTCAACAATAAATTTATGGTAAAATAGAATAAAATGTTAAAACTTTGTAAAAACTGCATTCATAAAATATCTTCTTTTAGCATTTTGTTTCTTACCCAGGTAAGTTTCTTCGCTTATATCGTGTGTTTTTTTTGACACTGCTTAAAGTAAGACATCATGTTTAAATCACTAAAGTACGAAAGTTCCCTGACAGCCCTGTAACTTATTCTATCCTAAGTTATCGAGGACATCGTCTGCCGAGAATAAGTAATGACTTGCTTTCACTTGGCTCTTTTAATTTCCTGAGTTGTGTACGGGAAATGTGTACTTTCTAAACAGCTTCCTGTGAAACCTCGGTGAACTTTGCTCTTGTGTAATCATGTTTCGTTTGTGTGAAATAGGCGTTTGTTAAAACATGCAGTCTTTTTTATAAAATATGTAATGTGTTTGTACTATTTTTTTCATGTTAAAAATTGAAAAATATATATACAGTCGATTGTACAAATAAATAATATATTAAAATAAAAAAAAATTCCTTCAATAAGAGATAAATTTATCCTACATTGAATAAAAAAATTTGACTTTGACTTTGACTTTAAACTATATTAAACTATAAATAAACGTAAGACTAAACTATAATTATTATATATAAATTAAAACTAAATAATGTATAAACTAAATAGAATCAAAAATTCCGCCTCGGATAGACCTGGTTCAAAGGCGCTAGCTGCGTTCCCTCTTTGTATTGCGATGGCAATTCTTTGAACCGTTAACTACTTGATTTAAGCCATATTTAAACTCACAGACATACATGTATTTAAACTAATATCCAACCCAAAACAAATTGATTATATATAGTTTTCTCCTTCATCAGTAACAAACTTGAATTTTGCACAATAGAAAATATTAAGAAAGTACTTGTACATAAGATAGTTATCTTTTTTTAAAGATTTTTAAAAGTTTATTCTCATAATCAACCTTTCTTCAATTTTTAATAAAAAATCGTTAAGAAAAATAGTTGATCCATTTTAAGTTGTGTGGATGGACTAAATTTAAAATTGGACCAACTAAAAAGTTATATAGTTGAGAATGAAACAAAGTTGATCCGTTTCAGTCGGTCAACCAATTGGTTGTAACAACTGGAAGTCTAGAAAGAAATAAGTAAATAATTGGCCAAGTGCGTGTCGGGCCACGCGCAGGTAGGGTTCCGTAGTTCCGAATGCCAACTTTAAGTTTATGCCACTAAAAACGTTTTAAAACTAATTATCTATTGAATTTTTGAATTTGTATGAAATTACTTTTTCCGAGTACATTTTATAAGTTGATCGCCTATAACTTTTTAATTTTTATACCCTACTTAGCTTTGATAGTTTTCCTTTAAACTGCATTATATATTCTATAGCTGTGAATTTTTCACGTGGCTATATATAACCGTTTAGCAGATAGAGGGTGGGACACTTGCCTCCAACAAAAATATGCAATTTAAACCCAAATATTTCAGAAACGGATCCCTAAATCGAAAAATGGTGTTAAAAAGCTCGCAATGTTTTTGAAAGACCTATTCAACGACAGCCCACACAATTTATTTGTCGAGAAAAAAAAATATTGACTACCTCTTTACTTGTATATGGCAGGTAACCGAAAAAAAAAATTTTTCTAGATTTTATTTTACGACTTTTTTGCCATAGTACTTATAGTTTCTGAGTTGAGAGGGCCGCGGTCAGACAGACAGACAACAGAAACTATAAGGGTTCCTTGTTTACTACGGAACCCTAATAAAAATCGGTGAAATAGTAACAGTATTAGTCTTTAGCTTACCTTTTTCTGACGTTGTAGTAGTTTTAATATCGAGGATGAAACTCCCGGCTCTTTTAAGTTTCAGTTTAGATGAAAAAGGAAATTGAATGCATGAACAAAAAGTCGGAACATGACTTATACGAGTAGATCCATTATTTGTTGTGCAGAGTTTTATTTAGCTTTGATTCGTTTATTGACTTCATCATCATCATCATCATCATTTCAGCCGCATAACGCCCACTGCTGGACATAGGCCTCTCCCAAAGATTTCCAAAATGACCGATCAAGAGCGGCCTGCATCCAGCGCTTTCCAGCGACCCTGGTCAGGTCATCTGACCACCATGTAGGTGGGTGCCCTACGCTTCGCTTGCCAGTACGCGGTCGCCATTCAAGAACTTTTTTTCCCCATCGGCCATCGGTTCGTCGCGCTTTGTGAGTTTTTTGACTTGCGCGAGCGAAAAAGCTGTTTGGCAGTATTATTTTTTAAGTTTGCTTGTGCAATCTTTTGAGATCTATAAAAACTGTTTTGTCGACCGTAATACATGTACCTTCCGTCCGTCACCACCGTCTTATTCTAAAACGCAGACTAACTTTGTTACTAGGTTTAAACCATTATCCGACCTAATCAAGTTGACATCTAGTTATATGCCCATGTCTCATCTGAAAATGTCAACTTGATTTGATCGGATACTGGTTTAAACCTAGTAACAAAGTTAGTCTGCGTTTTGTAATAAGACGATTATACTTTAAATGACACGGTGTGTCTATTCCATTGCCTTTCACGTTGAACTGAAGTCAAGAATTACATATTTTTTTGTATGCAATTAAGTAATAATACAAAAGTTACTCAATTATTTAAAATGTATCTTATTTCTATTACTTACAAGAAAAGGTACTTTACTCTTAAAGTGACATTGAAAGGTATCAAAAAACATCTCATTTTCATTTTCTCATTTCATTATTCTGGGCCAATAGACAAAGGTCTTTGTGTTCTACAAATAGAACATTATTTGAAGCGATCTGTTTTCTTTTCGAATATCCTAATATAATTTCAGTCTTGAGACAAACGTTTAGAAATACAAGAATCATTTGTCTTAGTACGAATAAAGGTGTTTTATTTAGACCAGGCTTTTCTAAGACATGTGTCAAGCTGTTTCATTGCTGGGATTTGGGAAAGATTCGGTAAATAGAGACATTTTAGTCTTTGTTACATCGACGCGTGTTTGTGGTAGTTGGTTGCGAAGTTCTTTGAACCCTAAAGATTAGTTGTGGCGGTTGTGTAGAAAAAAACTGTCATTTTCTTTCTTTAATTAAAATTCCAACGCCTTAGCATGGCACCGGCGATTGCGGTTATCAAGCGCTATCATCTATTACTGTCTCGCGTTAAATAACAAGCGGGATGGCGTTAGTTCTTTATCTGTCATCTAGGTTAATCAATGTTATGCTACGGGAGCAGCTTTGGCTTTTAGCATAGAGTTAATATAAAGTCGAAGTTAAAAATAAGTTATTTATTTGGTTATTTGTATCACTTGTTAATTGTCAATTTTTCTTTTGATTAGAATAGAACAACTATTCTAATCAAAAGAAAAATTGACTGTATTGTAATTGAATGTACTTAAAGCAAAAGTATAACAATAAACACAATATGAACAATCACAATCTTTGCTTTTTCCCTTTAATTATTTTTCGTTAGGTAAAGGTAAAGATTTACCTAAAATTATTAAGATAAGTAAGTACTTACTTTCACTGAGTACTTTGTTGTGGGCCAAACTTGATATTTACAATACCTACTATTAATAACAATAGACGACCTTCGTGGCGTAGTGGTCACCATGCTAGTCCGCCACCCAGAGGTCCCGGTTTCGATTCCCGGTCAGGGCAAGTTGGAAAATGGCCTCTTTCACATTTTCCTGGGTCTTGGATGTTTATCTATATATGTATTTGTTATAAAATATAGTATCGTTGAGTTAGTATCCCATAACACGAATCTCGAACTTACTTTGGGGCTAGCGCAATCGGTGTAATTTGTCTCTATATATTTATTATATATTTTATTTAATATACAACAGACAGACAATCAAAGTAAAAACAAGCTTGATCTAACTCTGGAGAAAAGTGACACGTGACAAACTCCCGATTTCTGTTACTGCGGAAGTTTCTGTTACTGACCATTTATTGCGAGTACATGTTAAGCTCTGGGAATAAGTTGACAGCGCAAAAATCAAGTGAATGGCTCTTAATATTTTCCCAAAGTACACTTCAGGAAACGTGACGAGACGTTGAAATACGATTCCTTTTATTTCACAGCTTTTCAATAAGCACAGGAGTAGACGGGCTACTTTTATATCCGCATACTGCGTTTTTTGTAGATATTCTTAAAAGGCAAGGCACCCATTCATGCAGTGGTGAGGTTAACAGTAGTGGACTGCACGTTCTGTGTTAAAAGGTTTTTACAACCGCCTATCATAAGAGTTGAAGAAACCGGCTAACTTGCGCACGGCGAGTTCCGTACCATCCTACTTCCTACTAATATTATAAATGCGAAAGTGAGTTTGTATATTTGTTTGTTTGTTACCTCTTCACGCTTCAACTACTGAACCGATATTAATGAAAATTCGTATGGATATAGTTTGAGACTCGGGGAAGGACATAGGGTACTATTTATCCCGAAATTCCGAGAGCGAAGCCCGCGGGCACGGCTAGTTATCTATAAAATCACGTTTGTTGTATTGGAAGATAAACTTAAATATTTATTTTATTCTGTTTTTAGTATTTGTTGTTATAGCGATGAAAATATATCATCTGTGAAATTATTAGCTGTCTAGCTGTAGCAGACAGACGGACGGACGGACAGTGGAGACTTAGTAATATAAACAAAGATGAGATTCAAAGTTAATATTTTAAACGGTTACACACGTAATACTTAGTCGGAAAGGCCGACCAATTTTAGAACGATTTAGACGATCATCATTATGGCCAGTAATAGGACGGCGACACGATGGTATCTCTACCCTGTCTGCACTTAGATACTCTATTACGTATGTAAACCTTTTCTAAATTGTATTAGTGAATTAGCAAAGTAAATGCGTTTTTAATTTTAGAAAAGAAACTTGTCACTGTCCCGTTCTAAAAGATTTACTGAATTTACAGTAAATCTTACTACGGTACCGGTTTACTGTAACTGGTATTTAAATGTAAAGCCTACTAAAAGTATCATGTTGGTGCCCTAAAACAGTCAGTTCGATACTGTAACGACCTGCTTTATTTCTTTTTTCTCTGGAGGTCAAACGTAATAATGAATTTTGTAGGAACGTGAAGAGCTCTTTTTTAGGTTAACTTTTGTATTTTTTTCTACCTATTGTGCCTTATTAATAGATTGGAAATAGAAAAGTACGTCATAAATGAAAAAAAAATTTTATTTTGGAGAATTTTAAGACTTGTTTTGGACTCCAATCATTTAATCTGTCTGTTCTGTAGATGTTCTACGACTCATTGTCCTAGTACTACCAGGTCTAGGATTTATATTAATAGCCATGACTATATTTTTAAGGTTCTCGAATGACCACCACGAACTACACGGCAAGCGAAGCGTAGGACACCCATCCACGAGGTGGTTCGACGACTAGACCAAGGTCACTGGAAGGAGCTGGAGCAAGCCGCTCTAGATCGGTCATTTTGAAAATCCTTGGGGAAGGCCTATGTCCAGCCGTCAGCCGTAGACGTTATGCGGCTAAAATGATGATATTTTTTACGGCAAGCCTATTTGTAGGCTATATGTTCAGAAAAATATTTTATTTCACTTACTTGACTTATTGTCCTATGTCCCCTGGGTGGGGCAGAGGGCCGCTAATACCTATTATATTTAATAAAATATCATTTTCATCTGGTACGCTGGGTAAAGTTCGACCTCTCTTCGGACCCTACAATATTGTGTTTCATTAGAAACTAAAATGTTTGAAGATAGCTTTAACATAGGTATCTATATTTACCTCTACTGGTCTATAATCAACAGATTTAAATATTATTTCTCTTGAGAAAACCATGTACCTACAGGCCAGAAAAATACAAAATTTTATAATAGTTCCAGTATTTCAACGTGATATCGCGAGATGTAGTAATGAAATACATTAAGAGTCCCCTTAACCCAGACCAAACTACACTTTTCCGCGTTAGTCTTCGTTTTATTTCCATACGATACGCCCGATTACGGCAAAAGGTTATAATTTTAAAAATATTGGACACATCTAGGCATATAACTGAAGAACTAGGCATAGAAACAGAATATAGTGTGTTATATCGTTTTTGACCATCAGTATAGAAAACTTCTACATCCTTATATTTTCTTTCCAGTTCATAATTTTACCGTCGAAAACCAATTATAACCCTAGATAATTGCAATTTCTTTAAAATTACAAATTGCCAAAATCTGACATGTGGTTTTAAAATAAAACGTAGACTACGTTTGTATGGAAAAGCTTAGGGTAAGGGGATTCTTAAGTCCTTAGAAAATAATAAAAATACGTGCGAAGTAATCAACAGGTTCTAACTTAACGTAGTAATCCGGCCCGTCCAACCGGCACTAATTGTATTACAATAACACGCCTCACTGTTCTCGTGTTTACGCAGCCGGCTACTAGTGGAAGATAAACATTAGCAAATTAACGATAACAGCTAGGACGCGTGTAACCGAAGCCGGAGTGAGGTAGAAGCTGGGATGCACGTACGAGTATTATTTAATAACTGAATGTGTGAATGCGGTCCTTATGGTCTACTTCAAAAACTCGGTTTTCGGGAGTTCACCGTTTGTTGCGAGCTGAAGGTATACTTACATGTTTATTTACTAACTAACGTCAGATTGTACAAGTACAGCCTCGGAGAATTTCGCTCGATTCACTCTCTCGTATAGATACTAATATAAGACTGAAACTATTATAAGGGTGATTTCAGTTCATAATAGTAAACAACTTTCCCTAAGGAACGTATGACGAAATATGAAAAATAAATTTTGGCTTTCCGTTCAAACTAGTTCCTTGGGAAAGTTGTTTAGTATCCTGGACTCAATTAACCCTTAAAATAGTTTCAGTATATTTGGTTACACCTTATATTAGCATCTATACGACTTTTTTATAAGACGACTAGACGCGCCAATCATAGAGAGATAATTTTTCAAATAACAGCGAATGGAGACAACTTAAAAAATTAAGTTATTTGACCTTTAGTGCAACTATGATTTTTACAGGCTGAACCAGAAATGCGTTATATATTTGGTCGAATATATACGACCACAGGCAATTAACTCGTTGTCCCATTGCCATTTATACAACCAGCTAGGCTCAGCGGCTGTTATAGGTTATGGTACACAAGTGTTGCAAGTTGCCACGTTGCATACGGCCATGAACATATTTCCCCGAATGGTCATATTACACATGACCCAGATATTCGAACTGGTATGAATTTGAAACAGATTGGGATAGCATTGACAGGGACGAAGAGGGAACAGCCATGATACTAAAAGGGTACTTAATTTAAAGGTTACTGAAAACTTAGAAAAGCCAAAGAAAAGGTGGATAGTGTGTAAAGAAGGATATAATAATAATAATAATAAATCGGCGTCGGGACGTGACGACCCCATCGCCCACTGGATTCCCAGTGCAGTCAGTCAACGCAGGGCAGCTTGTGGCGAGCTGATGGTGAGTGGCGACACCACGTACCCTACCTCCAGGGGGACCATACACACATGCGCTTATACACACACATACACACAGTTACACACCCCCCGCCTCTCTCTTGCCTTGATCGGCCGGCCAGAGTGGAGTCGCAAGAGCAGGACATACGCTCCAGGGTGGAAGTGTATTGCACGTAATGGCGTAATAACGGGGAAACCCGCTCTCGGGGGTAAGCCCCGTGATGGTGAAACCGGAGCCGCACCTCTCGACACCCTTAGCTGCTTACATTGTGTTGCGCCCTGGCCACATTTTCGTGGCTAGTTAAGTCAAGGTTCAAGTCACCATCTACCAGGTTAAAATTATTGTGAGAGATTTTTAGGTAGATGTCCGTATCTCACTCCATAACCCATTTATCCGGCCCACTAACATCCCATCCACATAGCCCAAACCAAGTCAATCCCTCCCTGGCAATAGTTCGGCAGCTATGGAGGACTGTCCGTTAGTGTATCTCAATGGTACATTAAGGGATAGACCTCCGTAGATGCAGCCATCTCACATTTTAGATAAAAAGGTACTAAAAGGCCTCTTCATGTTGGCTTTGGCCCCATGAACGCCTCAAAGGACCGGGTCCCTATGGACCCGTGGCTGAAAAGCGTACCAACATAATAATAATAATAATACCCGCAGGGCAGCTTGTGGCGAGCTGTTGGTGAGTAACGACACCACGGACCCGAGTGCTCCAGAGAGCCGGTTAGATCCCTCGTCCCCGACGCGTCTTCATCGGTCGGGGTGGACACCCAAGAGGGCTCGCAGGGCTCTCAGCTCTGCATTGCCTTAATTGGCTGTGCAGAGAGGAGTCGTCAGAGCTGTTGCTCCAGGGGTGGAAGTGTTAAAGGGCATAACGACGCGAGTAACTTCGGAGAAAGCGCAGCACACCTCTCGACACCCCTGAGTCGCTCGCACCGGTGTTGCTCCTTTGCCGGCAACTACTGTCGGTGCGTTTGAGGGGCCCATCTAGTGGGCGGCAAGCCACCACCTGCCTATAATAGTCAGTAATCATGATTATGGCAGGTGACGTTTCTGTTGCAATAACCCAGTATTAGTCCATCCCAAATTCATTCCATAACCCTTAAACCTTTTCCTTTTACATGCAATAGATTTTTCTTCTGCCAAAACCTATTCAAGGGTACACCTTTCATAGGTATATCCAGGAATAGGTTTTGGCGGGAGCGCCACATGACAACAACTTCTCCAAAGGGCCTCTACGTGTTGGATCTGTATCCCCACGCAAGCCTCTCAAAGGACCGGGGTGAAAAGACCCGTGATTCTCAAAGGAGATACATAATAATAATAATGTAGCAAATGCAATAATAATATACAATTTTTAATAATCATCATCATCATCAGGTCTTTTTGTTTCCACTGCAGGAGCATGACCCTCTTTGTACTACCCGAGCCAAACTTGGCCAGAGCTGCCAGAGGTCTTGGCCTACAACTGATAAAGTAATAGGCTTTCATGCTGTCTCGATCTCATGTAGTATGGGATAAGGTGAGGAAGAAGTATAATGGACATATAAAGGGGCATTGGAAAGGACGCTGCTGTTATGAACCCCTGATGGCAAAAGAGAAAAAATATTATCTTATACCTTTAAACGAGCAATTCTTGTATATTTATTTATATATTTCTGTGATCTCGAATACGGCTCTAACAATTTCGCTGAAAATTGGTATATGGGGGTTTTCGGGGGTAAGCAATCGATCTAGATTAGTCTTATGTTTGGAAAAACGCGTGATTTTGAGTTTTTATGCGTTTTTCTTTCCACGCAGAATATGGTCGCTAATTTCGTCGCGCCGGCCGCCATCCGTTTGGCTCAGCGGTTAAGGATGCGGACCGTAAGAAAGAGTGTTACGGGTTCGGGATCGGGTCACTTACTTTTGTTTTTTTATGTTTAAGTTAATATATAACTTTTTATTTTGTATTGTTTTTAGACAAATTTAAAAAATGTATGAGATGTAACCGAGCAAAGCTCGGTCGCCCAGGTACTTTTATTATTAAGAATGAACATCTGGTTATTTCTTTAACTTCAACCGACGACTTATAACGACTTATAACTGACTTGTTTTCCTGAAACTAAAATAACTAATCAATTCGCTGTATCCCACGTCGCTTTTTATCGTCATATCACGAACAAAATAGGGGAGACATCGGGTCTATTACAGATAAGACGACTCTATTCACTGAAGCTATATTGACAGAGCACCCACCATAGTCCTTATTTTGTATGCGATAAAGTTGAAATTGGATATCGTTTCAATCATTCTTGACCATGCGTGAACGTCTCGAGGGCTGCGTCTAGAATCCTATTCATACATACACAATGCCGACGAAGCATTGTTGAGTCGCAGTGGTTACATTGAAACCAGATTCTCTATATAATATGAGATACCTAGAGGAGTACTAGGCAATAACGGTAATGACGTTATATTATTTTAAGATGTCGCGGTACATACGAATTCTAACTAATAGAGTGTCATGCACTGACCTCCATATATACAAGTTATATGGAGGTCAGTGGTAGCATGTCATACATGACTGCGAATGATGATAAACGTTTCAGTCCTTGGAAGTCAGCGGCTAAACATTAAGCCTCCACTAAAAAAATATCTAATTAAAACATGCATAATTAAGGCCCGTATTTTTTTGTGACAGCCATTGACGTATGTACATATATCAAAATAAAATGTAAAATATAATATTTTAATTTATACGTTATCCTGCATAAACAACGATACAATTCTTTCATATCGTTCTTGGAACTGTTATTATTTTATTCAACTGTTTAAAATATGTCTGTTTTTGTGTGCCACCGTGCAATCAAACTAAATTAGAAAATAAGATGTGGTGAAAATATGCGACAGTAATTTTCATCTTCATTTTCAAATTCATTCATGGGTTAAATCAAATAGGTAACTATGTTTTAGTGGGTAGAATTGTAAGAACGAAGTTAGTAAGAGGTTGGTTTGAGAAAATAACTACGTTATTTTCAATCATTGTTCCAGGGTGAATCCTCAGCTAGCTAAGTTAGTTAGCTTGGAAGCTAGAGTCCACATTGAGAGATAGACTTATATTTAGCTTTGTTTGTCACTTCTTTTAACCGTGCTATACATTTTAAATAGATAAATAAATCTATTTCGGGTCTTCTGACATAATTTACGCTATATCTACAAAATTGGTTATCATAGGCTCTGAGTAAACGCAGCCTGTACTTCAATAGCATTGACGATGTCATTATGATCCCAGGTTGAGATTAGAGATGCAATTGGATACTGCTCAAGTTGCTCCTTTGGGAAAACGGGATAAACGGGCTATTTTGAGCGAAATTAGAAAATACATTTTCTTATCAAGAAGTTGAATTTTCTTTTAAAGTTGTGTTAAATGATTTAGAGTTCTACATGAACACACAAACAAGACGGATAAGCTCTGCAAATTATATTTGTTCGACTATGCGTGTTATTTATATATATTTCAGAAAAAATCCTCCTGGAAGTCCTACACTTAAAGAAAGTCACGTTTTTTATACCATTTAAGCTCTTTTTCGATAGATTCAAAATAATACAGATACTCGACACATATTGCATACATATCGAGTATATAATCTTTAAGCATAAATATTTATTTTTTTAATTCAAAAAAATCAATTTTATTTTAATTTTTTCCGCACTTTTTTACATTTCAAAACATAATACCAACAACAACATAGGTAGATATAAAAGCTATACTTAGTTTAGATACCAGTCTGATTAGTTTATTTAATGTATGATTGTAAAGATTTTTTTTTAAACTTATTGAAAAAGAATTATTGTATCCATTTTTGATCTATTCACCTCTACAAAAATAGCAATAATCCACTAAAACCTATTTTCGCTTTCGAACTCTTAACACATACAGAAAATTATTTTGTAAAAAACCATACTAATGGGCCTGACAGTAAATAGGGAACGGTAGGTACTTTTTTCTTCTATGTATTCTTCATTTTTGTGTGACATTTTGAAATGGCTATTATCTACCCTCTAAATTAACTCTAGAAATCAATTCTTATTCAATTTAGTGCACACCTTTTGAATAAGTATATTGATTATTGGAAGGTCTCCCACTTGATCGCGCTATGGAGAGGGCTTTGGTAAATTAATTGATGGAAATTCAATCAAGGGCCGTGCTTTAAATTAATCCCACACAATTACTTGCCATTCGTTATTGCTAAGGGCTTAGGTTGAAATATTATCTAATTATAACGCTTAAAGTACTTGTTCCTTCACCTAATGACTTATAATAAATACATGTATATGTTAAATATATAAAATATTCATTATACAGGGGGTAGGCAGTGACTATGGACCTCCACTTGCTACGATCCTGACAAACCTCTTTTGCTTAATCTAAACTCATTAATCTCTTCATACATGCCCTTCGGTTACGGGTACTTTTTACCTCTCCTTTTTTTAGAACGTCTGCAATTTGGTCGCAGAATACCCCTGTGGGGAACAGGCGTGATATTATGTATGTATGTATTCATTATACCACATAAAATTAGGTCAAATTAAATTATATAAATAGTACAGTATAACAATTGATAATTATATTAAACAAAAGTATATTATATAACATTAGGTTGTATGTTCAAAAGAAGATTTGTTGTTATTACATATATTACACACCCATAAAAACCCATGTCATTTTGATTTTATTTTTAGATACTCCATTTTTTCTTGCTATTTGATATTACATTTCCTCATTAACATTGAGTGCAAACCTTTTTTTCCCACTCCATTTCCCTCGAATTAGGGCCAACTTTTTTAAAAGGGCCATCTTTCCTCATGCTCTTAATAATTTTTTTGCTCTTTTCTCTGAATACTTCAACTGATGACAGATAAAAATGTAATGAAAAAAGTTTGTATGAAGGAAAAACGTTTTCTTATTTTGAGAATAAAATTCTTTTGATCCGTTTGTTGCCTGATTAGAGATTATTACGTATATTACCGTCGTCAGTGGAGACAAAGGATCCACACGAACACGAAAAGCTTTCTCCTTACATTACATTATTGCTACTAAAATGCTTGGATGATATTTTATGAGAACAGTTCTGTTGCCAAGGACGTATTAATTTTTATGTTTTATGTAGATCTTAAAATGTTATGCTATGTTAATGCATACTATATATACATATAAATAAATATATAAAAACCCCAAAGTAAGTTCGAATCTTGTGTTGTGGGATACTAACTCAACGATACTATACTTTATAACAAATACATATATAGGTAAATATCCAAGACCAAGGATAATTTAAAAATGGCCATTTTCCAACTTGCTCTGACCGGGGTTCGAACCTGGAACCTCTAGGTGGCGGACTAGCACGGTGACCATTACACCATGGAGGTCGTCTATTATTATCGAGTTCTATAATATCTATTAGATATTAAACAACTAGGATTAAATCAATTAAATTCACTGTTACAGTTTTTGTAGACCATTTAGTGGCAGTCTGAAATGATTTCCATGTTCAGCTAACTTTGTAGTAAGAGATCGCACTTTACTTTCAAGCGAAAAGTTGCCAAGTTGTAAATAGTTGGCAATTTTCTCAACACGTTCCGTTGGAAAACTCAATCTGTTTTAAGCGTCTATATTTAGTTTGTTGCTTAGACAATTCAAAATTTAAATTTAGTATCTATTTACAAATAAATGCTGAATGTAGAAATAGGTCTTTCTCATTCTCTTCGGTATTTTTTTAATTTTATTTCAGTAATTGTTCATTACAAGATCATGGACTTAACTGATCTTTAAGAATTAAAAATAAACATTTTAATGTCAATTCATTACTAATAATAAAAACTCCGTGGTAAAAAGTAATTCCGTCGAGGAAGCTATTAGAACTTAGGAAATTTGTCTTAGATTCATTGAAGTGGCAGTGGGCGGGGCACATAGTATGAATAATTGATGGCCGATGTGGCAAAAAGATTCTCGAATGGCTTTTTCGTTCTGGCAAGCGCAGTGAAGGACACACTAGGTGGTCGGACGACCTAAGAAAGGTTGCAGAAAAATACCAGATGTAGGCAGCTTCCAATAGGTTGTTTTGGAAATCCATTAGGTACGCATATGCCTTCCTGAACATAAGCCTAGCATTTGACTTCCTGTGTCTAAGATGATGATGAAGACAAAAGCAACACGCTCTTCTCAAATGCTCCCGACCGCTTTCATTAATGAATTTAACTAAATCTTGTCGGCCCTACATACAAAGTAAACTGTACCCAAGTTAATAAATTGCCTTATCAGTGTCAAGAGTTCAAGACGTCTGCTTAGCCAACCGTTAACGGGTACTCAGCTTCTAATCGGTTTACTTTGAGTCCGGATTGTTTGTCAAACAAGTCGAAATTAGTCTGTTACTAAGCTCATTTGACGAGATGTAGCACATAATATTTGGTTAAGAAATCACTTGAATACAGTTTGTATTCAAGTTAATAAACCGTCTTATCGGCATCAAGACGTCTGCTTAACCAGCCGTTAACGGTTTACTTTGAGTCCGGATTCTTTGTCAAACAAGTCATAATTAGTCTGTTACTAAGTTCATTTGACGAGATATAGGTAGCACATAATATTTGGTTAAGAAACCATTTAAGTATGTAATGATGTTAACTAACTAAATCTAGTCGGCCGTACACAAAAAGTATACTGTATTCAAGTTAATAAACTGTCTTATCGGTATCAAGACGTCTGTTTAACCAACCGTTAACGGGTACACAGCTTCTAATCGGTTTACTTTGAGTCCGTATTGTTTGTTAAATAAGTTGAAATTAGTCTGTTATTAAGCTCATTTGATGAGATGTAGAAAATGATGTTTGGCAAAGAAATCATTTAAATTAAAAATCATGTTAATTAACTAAATCTAGTCGGCCGTACACACAAAGTAAACTGTATTCAAGTTAATAAACTGTCTTATCGGTATCAAGACGTCTGTTTAACCAGACGTTAACGGGTACTCAGCTTCTAATCGGTTTACTTTGAGTCCGGATTGTTTGTCAAGCAAGTTGAAATTAGTCTGTTACTAAGCTCATTTGATGAGATAGCAAATAATGTTTGGCAAAGAAATCATGTTAATTAACTAAACCTTGTCAGTCCTACATAGAAAGTAAACTGTACTCAAGTTAATAAACTGTCATATCGGTATCAAGACGTCTGCTTAGCCAACCGTTAACGGGTAGGTACTCAGCTTCTAATCGGTTTACTTTGAGTCCGGATTGTTTGTCAAACAAGTTAAAATTAGCCTGTTACTAAGCTCATTTGACGAGATTATTATTTAATTACCATTAAATAATAATACTCACTTTTTTACCATGTGGAAGGGACATACCAAAGATATACTAGATCACTATAGTATAATGGAATTAAAGTAACAGTAAAAGAAAAAAAATAGGCATTTCAATACTAAATAGTGCTACCACTACCCTGGAATATGTATGGGAAAGTCGATTTTTTTTTGGTTTCTGAACTGTTTTTTTTTTTTAAATTTTACGCTATAGTGACCTTGTTTAGCCCATGGTTTGATTTGTTACGGGTATGTCCCGTCCATATCGTAAAGCTTATATTGACTGGTAAGTAAATCAATACAAAAAGTAAATCTTAAACATAATTTATAAATTGCGCTGGTATCCATTTACCTTTTCATCTCAGTAATAGGTACTGCTAAATAAATAATGGTAACTATATTTGCACCAATCAAAATCAAGGATACCTACAGACGTGAAAGTGTATTTGTATATAATCAAAATGAGTGCTCAATCTTGCGTAAATATATAAATCATAGCTTTCTTGGCAGAAGAACTAAGTTATAAATGAATATCGTTTAGTTTTTCTTGTTCCATTTGTTACCATAATGACTAAGTATAAACGTCACGTCGCACTTAGTTCCAAAATACCTATACGTATATCACTCCTTGTATATTATAAATCTGTGTGATACGACCTGGCCACGCCACCATATGGAATTTGTATCGGAGTCAGCATAATAAAATGTCCAAAAAACGTACGTCATTATACGGTATAAGAAAAAAATGAGACTGGAAAGGTTTACGAGAAATTTAATTAAATCGGTGGCGTGGCCAGGAGGGTACCTTCCAGCAGCGCCACCACGTACTCAGTTATGGGGGACTTATTCCTATACAAATTTTATTTAAAAAAAATTTCGTTTAGCCGACATTCTTATACATCTTTAAAAATATATAATTATGTGCAGATTCGCGAGAAAAATAACAAAGTTAGTTTCGTAGCGTGGTGGTAGAGAGATTTCCTAGCAACGTTACCTCGTACGCAGCAATGGAAAGGCTATTCAAATGTTTTTGTAAATAATATACGTATAGTGCTTATACTTTACGTAAGAAAATAAAATAAGTACTATAAAGGTTCACGAGAAATTTAGCAAATTCGATTCCGCCAATATTTCCATTAGAAGCTGTGGAGCTGTTCAGGCCGCGCGCGCGGCACCCGTTGTACGGTTTAATTGGTATTTGAAGTTTTAATAAATTGAGCTACGTTGATTTTTATCAGTATGTACGAGTATTTAGTTCCCATTGAGTAGGTACTTAAATCCCTACGGGAAAAGTAGTGATGTCTTTTGCAAAGAAAACATATTTTGTTTGCGCAAAACTGCAAAGGAAGACACTGGGAGATACCGGCAGTAATCTTCCTAATATTTACAAAATATTTCAAATTTTATAAAAAAAATAACCGGCCAAGTGCGATTTGGTCTTGCGCATGAAGGGTTTCGTACCATCATCTATAAAAAAAAAAACATTCGTTGTATGTGAGACCCACATCAATATTTATTTTATTCTGTTTGTTAAAGTGGCAACAGAAATACATAATCTGTGAAAATTCTAAATATATTATTATTATTTATTTTGTGTATGACTGATATGTGTATGAAATATTTATTTTATCTCCTTTGCTTAGTTCTCAAAATCAGGGATCAAGTCTGTTCATTAGAAAAGAGTAAAAGTTACGAGGTCCGTCACAACTTTCTGTTAAAAATACAAATTAACTAAAAGCCCGTTCTTTCACCAGTAAAATTTTCCCGATCAAATACAACGAGTTATAGCTCCGGAGTTATACGGGCCCTTTAACGGAGGGAGACGAAAACCCCATGCATTTTTAACCCTACCGTTTGCAACTTGGAGCGGACCGTATTGTTTGTCTTTCGTGTTTTTTCGATGCACACTCTTGTTATTGTTTGTTTGGGAAATGTGTTTTGTTATGCTCATGTTCTGACGTCGACTGTTTTTGACGGCCGGCATTTTGCTAGCGATGTAATTTTTACCTGGAAAAGTTGAACAATGTACCCGAACATGCATGCTAATGATTGGCACGCAGTTGAATGTTCTTTGAATTTGCTGCAGTGTTAAAGTTTAAATTTGAATATTAATTATCGGATACGTTTATACGTATACCTATGTCGCTCCTTTACCTCTTTGTATCGGAAATATTAAATACTTACTTACTTGTTACCTCTTGTCTTAACTTTTTTAAAGGAGGTCAGAGTTTACATTGACATACTAACTATATAATTTTAAGTTAAAGTCGAGTATAATTTAAAAGTTAATTTTTTGAACTATTACTTAATCAGTTTCGCTAATGAATCTAAATAATAAATAAGAATAAAAACTTTCAGAACAAAACAAATAGCTAAGTACTTACAAGCCTTATAAAAGAGCTAACCTTTTGAAGCAAAAAAATAATAATTGTAAAAGCTATTTTGTTATTCATAATGTAGTTTACAGAGGGAACGCAAAGAGAACTTATTTCCAGCAAAAGTAGAGCACGCTCGCGCACGTTTGTAAAAATTAAACAGTTTGTTTGGTATTCATTAAGAGAAGAGACTGCAATGTAGGGCGTACAACCTGCCTTGTAACACGGTGTTTTACAGAACAAACTGTATCACGCTTGAATACGTACATTTTAGGAAGACTGTGAATATGTATTTTTATAGTACGTTTTAGTGATTTATTTATTTTTGGTCACATGCTTTTCTCAGAACTTTGTTTTTCTTAAGCCAGATTTTTCCATAAGCTATGGAAAATTACGACGTCAAACTTCGACTAACTTGATTGCAAACGTAATGATGGTAACCACGACCGACGGTTTAACTTACTTCCGAAATTCGATCGACAATCCATATAAATGAACCCCGGGTTCTCACCATTCGCTAGCTTGAGCTTCTCAGTAAAAGTAAATATTTTAAAGGAAAATTTATTAACATGCAATCCAATCTTTCTGTGGATACAGTTATTTAAATATTTAATTCCAAGCAGTTATGATTAAAATTCCAATTAAATATTTACCTATTCATTTTATTACAGAATCCGAGTGTATAAAATTCCTGTAAATTGGACATAAGCCATGTTTCCAATTGAGACGATTCGAATACTCAACATAATTACGAATCCCTGCTAAGTATGCGTCAAGTAACTACGGAACTTCGGTAATATTTCACCAAATTAATATAAATTATGAGCATTTTGTTTGTTAGAGAGGCTTTTATATAAAATCTACTAATTGGAACTGAATTTAGGTCGGCTCCAGACAGGCGCCACTAGGGAATAGCCCTGACTAAAACAGATTATAAGGTACTGCCGGGTGACAAGGCCCACAGTTTTGCAAGGCCCAAGCGCAGAAAACCATTTAAAATACATTTGAGTCGCGCCAACTTCATGGTACGTGTGAAACAGACCAATAGGAACGCAAGAATGCAGCAGCCGGCAGCGCGTGGCCACCATTTCGCCAGTGACGGCCAGTTGTTCGCTGACTTTGGTCACGGCCCCTCATTTAGCTAATTATTGCTCTCACAAAACGTTAGTTTTCACTTGTTTATACTATGATTTGTAAGTAAATTTTTGTAAAGTGCGTTTATTTGATCATTATTCTTTTGATATTACCATAGCCATGTGCTATTATATATGTATTTATTTCTAAAATGATCAATGTGTGTTTCGAGGCCCACGCGTTTAGGAAGGCCCAACAAAATTGTTGCTTGGGGCCTTACAAAACTCGACTGGGCCTTCCAACCCTACTGCAGTCTAACAAGGCCCCTTAATGTTGTTATAATATGAGTGATAAATTTAAAAAAAATGTTTTTATTGATGTACAGTGCTTACTTATAGATACACACAACTTATAGATACATTTATGTTTTTTATTTATTTGTTCTTAGATCATTAAATGTTTTCCCCGAAGAAGAAGCAGGGGAGTTGGTGTGAAGGAAATTTAAAATCTGCTATTGAAGCAGTTCAAACAAATTGTCTAACTCAACGCGCTGCAGCTAAAAAATACTACATTCCCAGACGAACTTTAAGAAATGATTTAAAATCATGCGTTATTTCAAAAGTAATAGGAAAACAGACTACCCTTAATAATACATACACACATAATATCACGCCTGTTTCCCACAGGGGTAGGCAGAGACTATGGAACTCCTCGTGCTACGATCCTGACTAACTTAATTAATATTAAAGAATAAACTAATTTGCAGGGCCTTGTTACACACAATAACTTCTTAACCATATATGTGTGATAAGGCCCAATTTATGAAAATTATAAATCAAAAATCTTTGACTATAATTACTTAATTCTAGCAGGAATAACATTATTTTTAAGTAAAATACTAACATTTATACACTTAACACCTAAAAATCAAATATCTGGGCTGTTTTCTTACACAGTGTAAAAGAGTATTTTTCTAAAAAAATGTTGATAATTTTAGTAACTGATTGCTGTTATCAAGTTCATGAATATAACATTCTTCATTATTTATACTTTTTTGATGTCTTTAATACTTACTTTTGCGCCAAACAGCTTGAAAACGCCAAGGGCCTTATTAACCAGACCATGTTCAGTAAAGCCCAAAATAGAGGTTTTTAAAATTGTTTAAAAAACGAACATATAGTCATCATAGCTTTAAAAACTACATTTATTTGGATTTTGAAATAATCTTAGCTTTTATTGTAAACCTTTTATTCCTTTAGGGTGGTAAAATAAAGGTTTTATTTCAATTTGTAAAAAAGTGGGCCTTGTCACCCGGCAGTACCTTATTATGAAAATGGTTCATTAAACAGAGAAGTGGACGATACATGTAGGACATTTTTTAATCCAGAGTGGGTTTTTTTACGAAATGTTTAGCTCATAATGCTTACAAAGTTTAAACTAAAGAAAAGAAAAACGAAGAGAGAGGAAGAAGAAAAATAATTAAAAGTACATAGTAGGTAAAATAAGACAAAAGAACTCTCTTATTTGTATGGGAATCGGAACGTCTCTATAGAAATTCACTATAGGCTGTGAGTTTAATGAAAGAAAGAAAGTATATTTATTTTGGTACAAATTACATGATGCTTGTTTGAGGAAAAAACTGTTATGTTAAGTGTACAAGGCGATTCACAAGATGTTCATAAATTATGGAAACGAGTGTCGAGATTCGTTGTGACGTCGTTTGGTCTTATGTCAACATTTTATCATCGTCTAGACTCATCCGGATTATACTTTGTATTATTATTGCAATAGACATGTCTGCGACAAGTGATATGATTTTTTGCACTAAAAACATTGTAAGTTGAGCCGGTCAAGACCCGTATTGCACCATTTGATGCGGTTTCCATTGTTTTACTATTGTGTATGGTATTGGCAGATTTCAACTCTTTAGGCAGAGCTTAGGCCTAACTCAAAATAAACTTTTAACACGATGGCGCGCGTTTTAACACTCGTATACATATACTTATGAAAAAAGTTATGTTCTCTATTGATATCGATATTTTTCCCGCTATAATGCAGTGATTTCACGGGTAAACAGAAATTCCCCGTGGACCCTGGTTAAGCTGGTGGGTGAACGGGTCGCGGCTCACTGTAATGTATTTATGTCAATAAAATAATAACCAAACGTATTAATACTAGACAGAGCGCTGTGTACAATGCATAAACCTTGAATTATTTACCTGGTTAAAATTAATACACAAAATGCGAGGCACTAATTAAAA
The DNA here is from genome assembly GCA_963555685.1 of Acrobasis consociella. Classification (NCBI taxonomy): domain Eukaryota; kingdom Metazoa; phylum Arthropoda; class Insecta; order Lepidoptera; family Pyralidae; genus Acrobasis; species Acrobasis consociella. The sequence goes on from OY743115.1 coordinate 13,673,129, forward strand.
TATTCAATGTGACTGAAAGCAAATTGAGGCAATTTTATGCTGACATAAAATTAATGGCGCATGTGTTAAATTAATTACCTTAATTTAGAAATATTATGACGAAATCATATATGGGGTCTTTGTGATTGTGCTCAAAGAGAGAGGATGGATGGTACGCTTTAAAAAATGGAGTCATAATATCTCATACAAGATATTTTTTTAAACATATTAAATATTTGTAAATTAACGAAAATTATCAAACTAATTTATGTGTGAGTTAAGCTTCACTTACCCTCTCTAAAAATTAAACTTTGGCTTGAAAAGTCTGAAAAACATCATGATTGGTGATACTACTAATGAGTGTTAATTTAAGGGCCATTTAACTTAAAAAAATACATGATCCTTAGAAAAATGAAATTATTACTCGTTTTAAAGAGTAAAAATTATGGTAAGAAAAAAAAAAGTCCACATGTTGTAACAGTCGAATTCGTAACTTTACACTGCTTGTGGCCCGATACGCACTAATTGGCCGGTTATTTCTGTATTACTTATACATTCTGGATACCAATTAGGGACCATATACGAAGACACTCGCAGAATATTCAGAAGACATGGCCAGTAGTTGACATTTCAGCGTCCAATATCAACAAAGTATGATAATTTATTACAATTCATTAATATTTAATCAGATAACACAACACGAAATACCAAACTCAAAGGTACTAATTTATTAGCAACAGCTTAGCTTTGCCTAATTTCATCGGCGTCGTGGCTTCGTTGGGTTAGCAGAAAATCCCTAATCACTTGACAGGTAAAACCTTTCGTTCATAACAAAGCAGCGTCTCTTAACGTTTTTGCAAAATGGCATTATGTTGTTCAACACGATAAAGAACCCATTAAAATTCGTTTCAAGGAATTATGCAAATAAGGTAAGCGCTCGCTAACAAGATAGGACGGTCGCAAAGATTGTCGCTAAACTCAATTCAGCTCGCCTGTTGCTTGCCTTTGTACATGCTAACAAATTGTATGACATTTGCCAAGGGAATCAAAATATAGGAAAATTATATTTTCTGTACATTTTAGTATGGCTTGGAATTCGATCTGGGCCATTGGTGCATTTTATGGACGTTTAGATACATACCTATTCATATTTAGTATATTGTAGTTTGCAGTATACCTACAGATGTATGTATTATGACTGAAGTATTTAGTAAATCAGATTCCGCAGATTTATAAAAAAAAAGAAAAAAGAAGGTTACTTAAAAAAATATTCTTTGATTTTTTTCATTCTAATGTGAAAAGATAAATCTAGGGATTGCAATAAAAGTCAGATGTAGAATTTAGAATTTATTTTTTCAACCTAACATTGTCGTAACTTTCGTAACTTGACAGATCACCAGCTAAATTTAACAGGTGTACTTAACTAATGAACATTGTTCATACTTCTTAAAAATTATCATACAATCAGTACCGAAAAACAATTACTCACCTTTATCACGAAATTTACGTTTATCACGAAAATGCTATTCTTAAGTTTACTAAATTCCATTGAATCAATTCTTTAAAGTTGTAAGTATTTGCAAAGAAGTCCTGTTTTCTGATGTTAAATATCATATAAGTAATTAAAGAAATCCAGATTATAGGTATATTGTATAAATGATATACTAATAAAACTTGATAGCATAAAAATATCATTAAATAGAAAAGGTGGAAGACATCGTGTAATGAAAAGACAGAAAACTATACTGGAAGGTTTAACTTAAACTTAGTTACCGGAAACTCCATTAGAAATGCAGTGGAATAATTGTATAACAAAGTAACAAAAGCAGCGTTAAAGCTTCAACTTTATCTTGTTCATTGAATATAAAATAAAACAGTTTGTTCGGAATGATGAAGTAAATTCAATTTATCGGAGACTAGTTTACATTACAAAACTTTTCACATGACTTATAACGAAAACTTAATAAGTCTCAACAAGAATTTAATATAATGTATCTACCCTTCAACTCCTACAGTATACATTTAAGTTCAGAGTCTACCCACAATCAACTCCACAAGCTAATATGTTAGAAATAGGAAAGGCACAGTCGAAGTATAAAATTTATTGCTGACTTCCCTAACTAGGTCTCCATCATGCTTCTCGAACCGCAAGTCACGCCGCGTCGCTCAAATAAGTCTAGCAGTAGTTTAACCAAAACTTCCTTTGATACTTTAGCTACTTTGGCATTCATTGTCTCTTGCGCGGTGGCTCTTTCTTAAAGTATTTTAACAAGCTGAAAAGTTTGAAAGACAAGCTACTACGCAAGTGATCAATTAAAATAGTACAAAATTTATGCTAAATTTAAAATGGTATTTGTAGATTTGGCACGGCTAATTTATGATTGCTAACACATAAATAATAGAAAACTTATGTTTAACTGTCAGAACACTATGGTTGACCACAATTATTGTAATTTGTAATGCCTAAACGGTTTAATGATGGCTGTACTTCGCAAGTCTACCAATCTACGCTCTAATTTTATGTGCGTATTGCCAGTTACACGTCTAAATTACGTACATGACTGTAAGAAAATAGGATTTATTTATATTCAGAAAATATCTTCATCTTTAGAGAGTTTTATATTCAATTCACGAACGTTTGGTTCTGTTTTGATACTTATACTCGTAAGTTGACAAAGTTCTAGCTAGTAACAACTCACTACGAGGCTACGCTACACAGTCGTTGAGTAAAAGTTTCTCTGAAGGTAATAACAACTCAAAAAACAATAATGGCATAGGCTTTTTCTCGTTGGATTTTACGATTCGTATTTGCTAAATTTAATGATTCGATACCCGTTCTTATACCGACGCCACGACAACGCCCATCTCATGGCGATGACTATGTATTTCCTCTATTCACTGCACACATGCCATTCAATTAAGATATGATTAATAGAGTATGACAAACATTACTTGTCATGATAAAAACGTTGGTTGCTCCCACAGAATGAGCCTTGTGGTGGCCTGGGCTTTATACAGTATAAATAAAAGCTAACATTTAAACTGACACACAAGTAGATAACAATTCAGCTGCACAACAAAAACTATTTATCACTTGCTACAAATCAATACTTCGTTGAGGTTTTTCGGAAACTCTTAGAGTACCTCCTATACAAATATTTATATTTTTAATAACGAATAAAACTTTAACAGTAAGCACCGCACTAATAAATTACTCAATAAAATTACGAAGTGTATTTTATAGCTCTTGTAGAAAACATCCCACCACAACAATTGACTAGTTCTAACTCCTATCTACCTAATTTTATACATCTTACTTAAATTCATTAAAGTCTCTTACTGAAGTTTTTGAACCGGCCGCAATGGAAAAGGAACGATCGAGTGAAGGTTTGGAAGAGAACTAGGAAACAATCACTTCAAAAGTACCAAATACGAACACACAGTCGGTTGAGTTATTTAGCAACACTCAAAGTATATTGTGAAATCATGAGCTTGTAAAACGTCACTGTACCACTGTTGCGCAACCGAGTTCAAACTTTCATTGATCTTTGAGCACACACTATAGACGAGAGAGGACGAGAGGGGGAAGGTCATCCAGAGGTCACTTTGAGTGGCATCTAGATGTACACTTCATGGTGTTGCTGCGGCCGGCCTCGCCTGGACTAGGAGCCTCGCTCAGACAGTTCTACCACGTCATCCGGCTCCGGCCGCGACGCGTCCATCTTTCGCCTTTCAGCTATCACTATTCTTATCTTTTCTTGTTCACTTATTGGTTTATCAGCCGTCTCAACCATCAAATGGGGCTGAGATCGTACTGATACTTGGCTGGCTTCGCTCGTTACAGCCGATTCTGTCGATGATCTTCGCTTGGAATTTATTCGAACAGTTTGTCTCGTCGATGGAACGGCGAGTAGAACAGGAGCCGGCCGTAAAAGCCTGGCTTCCTCGCCTCGGAGGGAGTTCCTTTTATCGACGCGTTGTCTTCTATTATTGGCAAAGGAGTCACGTCGTGGGGGGCTGCCAGGCTCTAGTTCATCGATGTCGTCAGCATCGATGAATCGAGCATCTTCCTCGTAGAGCGCCGCCGGCGGCTCCGAGCTGGAGTCCTGTCGACGTCGTCCAAATGCATGAGGAGATAAAGAGGCTCGTCTCGGCGGCAGTGCAGCAGGCAATAAAGCGTGGTGAGAGTGCAGCGTGCGTCGCCTACGGGCAGGTGACGGTACTGGTTGCTTTGGCTCGCTGTAAGTGAAGTTGGCTGGCAGTGACGGTACCTTGTTTAGGGGGCGCGGGGGTGACATGCACTGCTCTAGAGCCCGGCAGAGAGCTCTATCTTCTTCGTCATCAGCTTCTCTTTCTAATTCTCTCTCTAATTCTACGTCCATGTCAATTTCGTCTTCCATTTGCTTGTGTGATTCTTCTAGGTGTTTCATTAGGACCTGAAAGAAAACATTTATTAGTTATGGGAGCTTGAAAAATTTCATACGCTTACTCAAGTTTAACAAAACTACATAGGCAGGTAATGATTATAATCAATTACCAAATCGAAAAAACTCGCCGAATGGTTTCCGCCAAAGTAGAATAGGAACCCTCCAAGATGATGTTGTAAAAAGCGACTTGGGAAATACAAGCTAAACAAAGCTTATAAACATCAATAGGACCTCCAACCCGTTTGGCCAGCATGGAGAGTGTAGACCAAATCCTTTAGCTTCTCTAGCCAAGTATGGCTCTAGTAGTACAGTACAGAGTAGTAATATATACAGAGATGGTCATGATCCTGCTGTGAAAACTACAAAGAACTCATGATGAATTACCAAATGAATCCGTGAACTCAATATCTGGGCAACTCTTTGAGAAATTCGGCTGTTATTGGAAGTTGAAAATTCTATTGGCTTACACAGTCCGCCGAATTGTTACAGGTTTTACGAGTGTTAATAATAATAATCAGAAATAAGGCACTCACAGCAACCACAACGTTGACCAGAACGAACTGCGCCATCAGCACAAACACCACGAAGAATATCGGAGCGATGATGGTGGACACGCAGCAGTTGCGGACGCAGTCCACTGAACTGTCGCAGTCTTCGCGGAGAGTGTCCTTCATGATGCCGTTCCAGTTGTCGCCAGTGGCCACTCGGAATAATGTCAGGAAGGCCATACCAAAGTTGGCGAAGTGGGCATGTTCGCCGAGTCCTGCGTAAAATTTTACTTTTACTTTTTGTCTGTTTACTAGATATGCATACATAACCAGTACCTATGAATTCAATGTTCTTACTTTGTTTGTTTCTGTTTGTATTTTGTAAATAAACAAATAAACATAAATTATCAGAAAATCAAAACTAGTCAATAACAATGAAATTGTATATAAGGATAAAATTTATTATCTTGGCATAAAATTTTCATTGAGACTGTAAACACATGCCGCGATAGCAACCAGTCGTTGTTTTTATAGTGGCTTAGTGTTCTGCAAGTTGTTAAATTTATTGAATGTTGTATTTGTATTTTTGAATTTCAAACTATCCTAGATTAAATGACTTTTGATATGACTTTTAGAAAGATACTCACCTTGACAAGGAATTTCATCAGAACACTCCAATCTCCCAAAGAGCTCCACTCCCAAAGCAGCAAATATAAAGAAGAGTAGAAAAAACAACAACCCTAAATTCCCTACTTGCGGTAACGCCTGCATCACCGTGTCCAACAAAGCCCGTATCCCCTTCGCCATCTTCAACAATTTCAACACTCTAGCTATCCTCAGTACCCTCATCACCCTCATTATAGTCGGGTTTATAGGAATTATATTTGTTTCTAACTCTTCTAAAACTATTCCAACTATGGACAAAATAACGATTATCACGTCGAGTTGATTCCATTTGTCTTTTAAATATATTTTAAAACCTAATGCTACTAATTTCATGACGGCTTCTAGTATGAAGACTGCAGTGAAGAAATAGTTGAATATTTTGAGAGCGTACTGCAATGCTGGAGGCATTCTATAGTATTCTATGGCCATGGTGACTACATTGAGACCGATCACACCAGCAATGGCTAAGTCGAAATATTTGGAGGTGACAACGTTGTGGACGAAGAGACGAATTTGGGAGTAGTCAGAGTAATACGGTCTTTGGTGCATTTCTGGAACAAACATACAAAATTTTAACGCACATCATTTTATCTTATTTATATAAGGACATCACAAATGTATTTTTTTTTAACTATTTTATCGATAGAAGTAACTTGCTCTATTGATAAAGATTCCCATGGAGTACCTATTTGACATATATACTGATTGTAACATTGAAATGTAAAAATATATTTTGAAATGATTTTTTTGGTTTGAGAAGATTTAAACAGCTTACTCCGTCTTTTCTTTTCCATCTGCAGCGCTCGCTTGGCTGCCCTTCTTACTCGTTCTTCTTTCTCCTGTTCTTCTCGACACCGATGAAAGTTCTCCACCACGACTCCCACAAACATGTTCAGTACGAAGAACCCCACTAGTAATATGAACGCTATGAAGTATAGGAGGCGCCATTCGGAATAGTTGACTATTGGCTGGAAGAACGAGAATATTATGTCCTATCACTAAATTGGAATGAGTCTTGGACAGTAGCAAAAGAGTAAATGCATAATACGGCTTAGCTTTATTTTGACTCAGGTGTCTAGTAGTATTAGGCAATACTATAACTATGCTATTTTTTTAGACAAGGTTTAACAAGAGCGAATGTTACGCAAAAACCAAATTTTTAGTTCAGTCAATAGTTATGCCATGTACGTCACGATCACGATTTAACGACGTGACGTACGTGATGTGACTAAGCTATTCAAGTAGTAAAACCTCAGTCTACTACACCGAAAAAAATCACTGACCTGTTGATCAACCCCGACGGCGTCCAATCCAGTGTACATGATGTTAACCCAGCCATCCCTAGAGCTCAGCACAAACAGCGACATGAGAGCCTTGCCCAGGTCGTCAAAGTTATACTTTCTGTTCACCCACACGTTGCCATCTATGGCTAAGCAATCGGACTTGTTCTTTACGTTTTTTATGTTTGCGCCTTCGCAGTAAAAGAATGCTCCTTTGAACAGCTATAACAAAAATCCATAGTCATCTCTCTAGAGAATCTCAGCAGAACATAACTTTCTTCACTACTTCTGTATCATTAAATTGAATATCAACTAAGGGTAAAAAGCCAGGTCACTCGATCATTTTAGACACCAAAGTGTGATCTTGCGAACCCCACATTTTTGGAACCGCTCGACCGATTTAGCTTAGGTTCGAACTTTAAACATTTGTAGATTATATCTTCGTGGCGACCAATTTTCATGAAGCTTAGATCAAAGTTACTCGAGAGATAGTTATCGTCGAACTAATATACATACAAACTCCAAATTGTTTATGTAATTAAACTAGGTGAACTTTGCTGGTTTCGCTCGCTTGTTTAATAATATTACATACTTGTAAAGTAAAGGTGTTTTCTTGGAAATTTGAAATAGATTTTTTTTTTATATTTAAGATGAAGATATGCATTTATGTATGTATTTACCTGTACTCCTAATATTCCAAATATAATGAAAAACGTGCAGCAGATCAGCACGATATTTCCGATAGGCCTCAAAGAAGACAATAGAGTTTGAACCACAAGTTTCAACCCTGGAGCCCGATTTATTACTCGCAGCGGTCTTAGAGACCGGAGCAACCTAAATACCTGAAACAAAAATAACAAAGTAAATATTTTCATAAATTAGGTACAACAGGAAATAACCTATTACTGTATTTAATATTATTCTATTGACAGAGAGGTATATTGCAGCGTCGTCTACGGCAAAGATAATCATTAGACTACATAATAAAAATGTAACTAGATAAAATAAGTACCTCGTTTTATGGATAACAATTAAGTCTAGAGTAAAAAAAGATACGTACCGCCTTATTATAAAACGCAAACTAACTTTGTTACATACTAGGTTTAAACCATTATCCGACCCAATCACGTTGACATTAAGTGAACGCCAGTCATTCACTAGATGTCAACGAGGTTTGATTAGATAATGGTTTAAACCTAGTAACAAAGTTAGTTTGCGTTTTATAGTAAGGCGAATAAGGTTTAATTTACTCACCCTAAGGATCCCAAATATTCGTGGACTAGATTCTGAGATCAGAGACATCAACAGATCTATAATAGATATTATAACTAGAGAGCCGTCCATGATGTTCCAGCCCGAAGTAAAGTAGGCTTCTGGACCGTAGAACATCCCAGACGCTATTACCTGGGAAAAAAGAGTCAATTATGTTATTAAAATTCTTGTTAAATCTTTATATACCTTTTTTAGTGAAAATAAAATATAAAATCTAATCATCTTATTACAAAATACGAAATATATTTTGTAGCAGGGTTACGATACTACTATCCACTCAAAAAAAACAAGTTGATACTTCCAAATACAAAAGTGTATTTCTCACTTTTCATTTCTCATTTCATGTCATTTCTCGGAGAGAACGCTTTTAGCGTTAAGTCAGTCATAGCAATTATTTATTTTGAAACAATAAAGTTCTTTTAGATAAATAACACATTGATAGCCGAAACAAATGTTACTCCTCTGCTGTTGTGAAACGTTTTATAATCAAAGCAAGATATACTAATATTTTAATGTATCGATTATAAATAGCGCACTGAAAAATAACAAGAATTTTTTGCTTACTTTAGAAATGAAAGCAACTAGTCTTTGCTAGCTCGGACACATAAAAAGAATGGGAGAGAATCGGTAGTTGAAGAGAGCCTACTTGGGTTGGCCGACTGGCCTTCTATCTGTTGGTCGCCCCAGGTATAGATGGGCCAACGAGGTGTAAAAAGACCTGCCGTACCTCGGAGTTGACTGGCGGCAACACTTCAGGTCTTTTTGTATTCACTATAGGAGCACTACCCTCTCTGTACTACCAGAGCTATACTTGGCCAGAGCAGCTAGAGGAACGCTTACAAGAACGCAAATGGCACCATCTAATGCTCCGGCATTAGATGGTGCCATTTGCGGTCTTGTAAAGCCAAGATCCACTTAGGGTCGCTGCGCCACCTAGGTAAGTAGTAATTAAGTATTTACTTACCTTTATAAACATCTCGACAGCGAACACACCGGTGAAAACGTAGTTGGCACTGGAGAGAAACGCTCTCTCTTTTGAGTCTGGGGGGATGTTGGGCCTTTCCATGGCTAGAGTGATGCAGTTGAGAGCTATGAATAGGAGCACTATGTTGTCGAACCAGCCTCTAGTTACCATCCATGTGCAGAACCTACGCATTCTAAAAAGAAAGAATCTTATTACTTTCCAAGTTTCTGAGTCATTTTAAATCACTAAGTACTTAACTTTTTAGACATTGCATATGCAAATACCTGTTAATAAATGCAATAAGTGTTAATAAAAAAATTAAATTATCTATAGAAACCTGTGTGCTACACTCACCTAAAAATTGAACAAATGGCAATACCATGGCTAATGGAACTAATGGCAAAACCCGTAGGGTGGGGTGTGGGTGAATTTTATAAAGGTCATTTTTTTCTATATACTATTCGATCAATCTCAGTAGATCCAATGTTCAGATCCATCATGGATCTAACACAAATACGATAATCGAGAGACTAATTATTTACTTCAGATGATTAATTTTATTCACTTTATAACAGTATAAATCAATGTGAAAGTTTAATTTTCTATGTCACAAAAAGTGTACTTATGAAAATAAAACTGAATCCTCCAGACATTCACAACAAATTTATCTCAGACTTCCGTTCCCAACAGCATCATAAAATACAGAAAATATAACGTACAAAGGCGTATATTTCTTTGTGATCCATCAAAATAAAGTATAAACAGATATTACATTACTTGCGGAAGCTTTCACGGATCGATCTCATCAAGGTACTCAATATCAGATCTGCGGAATTCACAAGGGAGATTCACAATGTATACGTAAGTAGAAGCGTGTGTTGTATTTTAAATCTCTTATCGAATCGACATACTTGTCGCTATATATAAAATAAAAGTATTTATCGAAAAAAATATATTGTGGGACTGTGGTTCAAAGACCAGAGTACTTGTAAATGCAAATCTAACAAGCTTATGCTCGATAGGGCGTGTCATTTCGTTGCCGAGTTCCTGTTACTGAATTCCTTATAGCTATAAATATCTTCGACCGACTGGTCGAATGGGACTCCGTTAGCATGGTACCGGCGACAATGTTTATCGAGCACTATCACCTATTGCTATCCCGCTCTGCGTAGTAACAACGAGGGGGATGAAACCATGTTATGAGGCCAGCGATATTACGAAATCATTATACCTACTCGTAGTGTGACGTCATTAAATTCTACCAAGAGGGTAGATACTGAATAATGGTTTGCAAACGGACAACAAATCATATTTAGGGCAAATGCGGAGCAAAGGACTTCACCTTAGAGTTTATTTCATTATGAAATTAGAAACTTAGTGACTGGAGATGCTCCAAGTGCACTAGTTTTAACAAAATTTTATTAAAATAAATATGTCTTCTGGATTACTTTAGGGAGTGAAAATAGTAATCAAAATTTCATTATTATTTTAAATTCTATTGGAGGCTGGTATCCAAAATAAAAGTAATGAATAATCTCATTAAAAATCAAGAATAAATAAAATAATATTTAATTAAAAATACTTACTTATTGTCTGGAGCGAAAATGTATAATGAGAAGTCTTCTTTCTCTTTGAGACACCCTGTCGGTTCCATGAAACGAAAAAGGTCCTTAAACCTGAGCCTTCGTCGGTCAAACCTCCCTGATAGTATACAAGTGTTATTACTAATCGCTACCTGAAAATTAATTATATACATTCAGTGAAAAGTAAAACTTGCAAACCTTTTTTTTTGCCAGTTTAACATTTCTTTTTTTTATTATTTTAGTAATAGTAGTACCTAGTAAGTATTTTTTTTTTATCAAAATAAGTATAATATTAAACGTTATTTGGAGCAATTTATAAAAAATGATTATTACAGAGAAACTTCTTGAACCGTAGAAACTATGGCTAGAATACCAGTTAAGAGGGAAGTATAGCGCGCACTCGTCCGTATAAAAAGAGAAAACGTTTTTCTACTCTTAAATGTTATCTAGATATATATTGGAGTCTCCTGGCACAAGCATATTTTTGCTTAAAAGGAGAAAAAAATATTGTAAGCAATGTAATGTTAATAAATAATTTTTTTTTTACTATCTTATCTCAATCTCCGACGAAAAACGACCTCCGTGGCGTAGTGGTCACCATGCTAGTCCGCCACCCAGAGGTCCCGGGTTCGATTCCCGGTCAGGGCAAGTTGAAAAATGGCCTTTTTCAAATTGTTCCGGGTCTTGGATGTTTATCTATATATGTATTTGTTATAAAATATAGTATCGTTGAGTTAGTATTCCATAACACAAGTCTCGAACTTACTTTGGGGCTAGCTCAATCAGTGTAATTTGTCCCTATATATTTATTTATTTATTTATTTAATGATTTTTTAGCTTCCTATTAACACAATAAAAGATTAGATTTATAGAAATTTCCTTTACTAAAAAATTGCAAATTTTGAAAAAAGGAAAACCTATATGTTCAATTTTTTACCGTGCTTACAACATACTAAAAAGAACATTGAGATCAGATAACATTTAGGAGTGGAACAACGTTTTCCCCATTTATTTTATTTATATGGACAGAGATGGACATATGAACAGATGCTATATTTCCCTCTAAAGAACTTTGTGACATTGTGCTCGTAGCTCGTAGCATTCACCTCTGCAAAGCTTCTACGAGGTGCTACAACTGCTACGAAGCTACGAACATTAAACCAATAGCATTGTAGTCCGTAGTTGTACTTGCAGACTTGTAGCGTATCTGTAAACTATTTTTATGTAATGTACAATGTCGTTGTACAATATATCGAAGCATAGTGGCAACGCAATTTGTGCGTGACTTTTAATGTGGGTCAAAATTTAAGTTTAAGTGCATCCAAAATGCCTCGCGAGACAGTGCCATGGTATCTATCTAGAGGCCTGCCTCGTATATTAAGTATTTATACGTAACGTAATATAATAATTTTAAAGGAAACTGAGATATTATTCAAAATCGTGTCTTGATCAAGCCCTAGATATCCTTTCAGACCATTTTATGAACTACAGTTTATAGTTTAAAGTGATAACGTGGTTTTTCAACGCACATGTGCGAAAAACGGCTACTGTTCGTAGAAAAGTCCGAGCCTGACTGCTTACCTCCCTATACATTTGATATCGTGCATACATATTGCATGTACTTCATAACTCATAACTGTGATACTATACCTCCTCATTGATCTGTTTGATCAAAGGCAGTGGCTGGTTGTTGGGCCGTACTGGCAATGGCAGTGGTGCTTCGTTTCTGGCAGGACGAGGGGAAATCTGGGGCACTTGACCGCTTGGTGGAGCCAAGTTACTGGCCTTCACTTCGGACACCGTTGTTACTAAATAAGAAAACAAATAAATCGGTAACTACTAAGCAGAAGAGTCCCACTAACTTACTACAAAAACAATAAAAAGATATTACATTATTTTTTTTTAAACAAAATCATTTGATTAAAATCTTAAGCCTTAGGATTTTTAGGTAATAAAATATCGATAAGATTAAATGAATGTCCTACCAATAAAATGTTCTTACTTTTTAAACTAAGTAGTTTTTAACTAACTTCTATTTTCACAGACAAAAAGTGCGGCACGGATTAGTCTGTCGTCTGCGTTAGACCCAATCTTTTGCTATAGTTACTTTTTCTCAGTTATATTGTACGTATACATCATCATTATACCAGCCACAGAAGTCCACTACTGGATACAGGTTTCCCCCAAGGACTCCCAAAACAACCGATTGCAAGCGTCCTGCATCCACTAGGTCGGTATGCGTAAACATATACATGTTAAAGAAAATATACACATATTTTTAAATATTGTTGCAACTTAAGTAAAATAAAATAGCAAAATAAATACCCTACCTGTGAGGTAATCATTTGTGAGTGAAAGCCTGTGAGGAGGAGGCTTCGCAGTATCCATACGGACGGTTGAATCCGTCGAAAACCCAGCTTCCGGCGCCTTCCACGAAACCTTGCAAAAGTGTCACAATAAGGAACTATATAATTTCATTAAAACTTTGGTACCACTATAATTTGCCTCATTGTTGCTGCTAAAGAATCTTATAAAACTTCCCGCCTCCTTAAAGTTGGTCGCTGCGTCACTAGTATTATTTAAATATCGTTTTAACTTTTTATACAAAGTATCTCTTATCATGATTAATTAGTTTCTACTATAGCTGCAGTCTAAAATACACTATATGCTTTTGTAAATAAATAAAAAACACCTCACATACGCTATTAAAATCCTGTTAGCATGACATTTCGTGATTATTGTGGCGGATTTCAGTCCATGATACTGAACAACTTTCCCAAGGAAATTCTTTTGCCTTATCCTTATTTCACTAATTATGTGATGGTATCAAAAAAATTAAAAACATAATACACGTAAAACTTATAATATATACACTAGATCATATTTCTAACTAAATATGATGATCAGGATGATAAAGACAGATAGGTTAATCTTTTACTGGTTTCTTAAATATCGTTTTGGTTTTGAGTCACGAGTTTTAAGTGGTAGCTATTTCCATAGCCTAACTGCTTATTTATATTTTGTTAGACATTTTGTAGAATGTAGACTTACATCTGGTAGAAGTGGCGCAGTATGTGCAGAGACTCGTCTCGCAGGGGGAGCAAGGACCCTGGGCGCTGGCAGTTGGGGGCGCGATCGGTTGTTTGGTAGTTCCGACTGGGTATCGTTTTTTATCACCATGGTCGAGGATAATAGCAGCTCGTTCTTCCGGAGACCTGAACCTTGAACAATTTATTTTTGTATCACATATTGTAGAATAAACATATATGTATCTTATACTAGTAACCTCGTCAAATCACCTAGGTTAGGTAGCGGACTGAAGGGTACCGCTGAGGATGCAACCGGGAATACGGGAGGATGATGATGAGACATATATTATGTATCTGTTATTATAAGTATATATGTATACAATGTAAAAGGGACAGACCGGTAATAAAAAAAAACCACGGGTTCCATTGAAATTGATTTTGTCAATCAGTGGGTATCTCATTACAAGTTAAAATAGTAATAAATTTATCTACTGAATATGGTAATTTTGTGGTCTACTCTACTACCAACCTACCTTTGTATAACTTAGTATGATGGTATTTGTACTATCACGCTTTGAATACAGATATATGTTTATAAACGGGAATTTCTCCTACTCCTATTCGAAACGTTAGACCCAATTACTCAGTGGTGGCCCTAGAAATAACGTGATTTCTTATGCTACTCTTGTTAGTTTTAGGCTACACTCGGTCATGTTTTGTACAGTCTCTATATTTTCATTCGTCTCGTCAGTAAACTGTTAAATTCAATTTACGGTTTATGATCTATTTACGACTATATTTTAAATATAGTAATAGCTCTCAATGTGTTGAATTAAGATGTTAGTACCTACCGTTGCATGTAGCGTGATCGCGTCCATTGTTCAACACTATAGCGTCGGAATCTGACCCGGTCCTGTGTTTCGGCTTCCTTCTAAGACTTGGCCTTGATAACCTCCAACTATATCCTCTTTGCACTCTACATTTCTCTTCTCCATTGGCACCTGGGCTTGTTGCTGCTATACTTCTAAGGAGATAACAGTGTAATTTTATTGTTGAAAGTGGTTCAGGTCGTTCATGTTCTAAAGAGAAACAAAGGAGTCCACACAATTTAAATAAACAATTTGTAACACATTTAAGTTTTTTTTTTAAATAAATATTTTATTCCTTGGAAAATCAACTATCTCATCACGTTGGTTGGTGCACCTAAATGTATTCCAAACATCCAGCAGCCCCAATAGGATGGCACTGGTAGACAAAGTTTATCGAAAGCTATCATCTATCAACATTTCACTTTAGGTAATAAAAACGAGCGGGATAGCATTAGTCCATCACGCACTTAAAACTTTATCTGGATTTATTGACGGTGCCATGCAACAGGGGCAGGAAATAAAAAAGTATCATACTCACTTTTGTGAACTTAGAAGGCTCGACTTATCGCTAGTATTCAAGTTGTCTTCTTTAACAATGGTGATTTGCAAATTTTTCTCCGGTAGTATTGGGCTCGGGATAGATCTAGGAGTAGTCGGGGTTGTGGATCCGGAAGTTCTGATTGGTGGAAGAGCAAGGGTTAAAGGTGGGGGAGCTAAGGACATCGGTGGAAGACGAGCTTTCTCTGCACCAAGTTGAGCGGCGGCGGAGTGAAGAGTCAACGTGTAACTGTTCGGAGGCTTAAGCAGACCTGGGATGCTTTGGCACTGAAATAACAATTAATGTTTATTTATCTTTATTACAAAAATTGTAACAGATGGACTTCAGGCCCAAGGCCTTTTCTACCAGTTAACCTACAGGTGATGCCGAAAAAAGTTAATTTTGGACGACAAGATACATTCTGATTTAATCTTTAAAATTGTACCGGTAACAAATTTAACAATAATTTTATGTATATATATTTAAGTAATTATAAATATGCATGTAAATAATACACAAAATTGGTTAAATATTTTAATTTACGTAAGAGTATCTAAATTTTATTATTTTGCAATTCTTTCATTGTAGTTGTTTTTTTACTGGTATAATAAATTGTGGAGAACAGTAATTGAAATTTTATGTGGCGCTTGGGAAACTCGACAAAATAGGGTAGTTTTGCACGTAGTTACGAGGTTTCCGTTACTCGTAAAAATATTGGTGCTTTTATTAGATCATTTATTTTTTATACTTTGAGCCAAAAGCAAAATATTAGGTAGACTTTAATACTAAAGCATTCTCTCCCAGACTATCATTATTAACGACTTCAAAAAAAGGAGGATGTTATCAATTCGTCGAAATCTTTTTTTATGTATGTTCACCGATTACTTGAAGATGCCTAAACCGATATGGAAAATTCTTTTTTGTTTAAAATGGCATACTTGTCAGGTGGTCCTATAGATTTTTTTATCAAAATCGATTATATATGAATAGTTTTAGGGTGAACTCGGTTCTTAGTTTTGACAAATTATTATCAATTGCATCAGCTACCATAAGCCCACTGCTAGGCACAAGCCTCCTTATCCTAAGCAATTTTTTGTGGATTGTTCAGCTAAGTAATAAATATTCGTAGATGCTTTGCAATATTTAACTTTAATCGCTAGAAACTTGCCCTAGAACATCCAAATTATTTCTCGACTAAGTTGATTAGTTCTTTCTATTATACATGTATATTGTGTATGAATGCTAACTAATAAATATAATACTGTGTTATGATAATATTAATAATGCAAAAGTAAGATAAATTACAGAATATTTTTTTAAATTTATTTAGTACTTACAGAAGTTCGATCAATAGAATCCAGGCTAGACAGCATCGAAGACCTTTCTAAACTAAGTGCCATATTGAAGTCCCTGAAAGATGCACCGGGTTCCAAAGTTGTGGAAGGCGAGTCCTGAGGAGTGGCTGCGGTGTGGGTTATCATCGGAACTACTGTGGATTCACTTCCCGCGTTGATGGCCAGCATTTTGGATTCCTAGTAAAAAAAAGGTAGTATACCTATGTAATCTAAATATGACTATTGGGCTCTGTGAGCTGTAGACCTCGCGAGTCCGCCGCACCCGTTGAAGTTTATCGGATAAAAAAGTTGTTCAGACAAAAAGATTGCGCCATAATAAGAGAAACAAAAAAAGATTTATGACATTTTTGTAATTTTTTTTGGAAGTTTTTAAATCCCATATTTTCGCCATTTTAAAAACTTCGAAAAATTTTATCACCAAAAAATTCTATATAATTTTTTAAACCTTCTCAGAAAATTTTACAAGAATCGGTTAAGAAATGCGACCTGTAGGCGAGAACAACCGGACAAAAGCATTCTCGAAACAGAGACGCTTCGCTCGCTCGGTCAATAATAGTTATGTGTGGCCACACACTTGTCTTTACTCATATAAAAGCCATTCTGACTCGCTAGGAAGAAGAAGTTATCGACATATTGTATTTGGTTGTGTATTTTATATTTAACAGAATACTTGGTCAGTGCTGTGAATAAAATATGTGATGTCGTGTTTTTCATTTCAAAACAGAAATATTATATGTTGTTTCGGTATTGTGATAACGAAATGGATTCAGCCATTATACTCTTTGAGCTATTACTGCGCAAATAATTCCTTTGTAGAATATGGACGTCAAAAGACGTATATGTGTACTAAACTTCAATAAAGAGGTTTGTTTGGAGTGACTTTATAATTTGTGCAGTAGTGGTTTCGCGTGTAGGAATGCGATGTTTACACGCGTCTAATGTTCTGCTTTGGAACTTTGCAAGTTCTGTGTTTGTTAAGCCTGTGTAGAGGACAACTATATTACATTTTCGTCTGTTAGTTGACTATATTGTTTGCTACTGAATACTTAGATAAGTATAGCTAAGTATTCAGTTCTTGTGGTAAGAATCTGTAGATAAATTCTGAAATATTGTGTATCAATTGTTTATTTTATTTTCAATGTTCACAAAGAAGCTCTTGATATAATACCTAATAAGTAAGTAATTTATATAAACTTTTGGAATGAAATAAGTACATGTATAACAAATCATTAAAATAAACGTATAAAAGACGCGGAAGTCATTCAGTAATACAAACCTATTTTTATCTTTCGCTAGTTTCACTTATTCGGTTGCTTACAATCCCAATGCCGAAAAATCCTTTTATCCGTGTAAATCTTTATTTCGTGATACGAAAAGCGAAAAGAAGATTTTGATATCCAAATCTCTCCATTTGAATGTAAGAAATAGACGTGAAAATCCTAATTCCAAGCTAGTCTTCTGCAAGTTATGCATATTGGATTGCTGTCTTTGCTGAACAGGGTGAGGAGACAAGGATTTAGGTTTATCTACGCTGCATTTACTTTATTACCTTGCGACGTTTAATTGTGTTATAGATACTTAATATGTAGTAGACGCTACTCTTACAATACAATAGTAGTGTTGGAAATCTATTTTTAATCTACGTTCTCTACGTCATATATGCCGTCTGCCGTCAGAACTCCTTTCTTTCTGCAAATTACACTTATTGGATAGAGTGCAGTTTTGTAGAACGAATGAGATTTTGATTTAGCTTTGGATATTCGACTAAGCACCTGTTCGATCTTTATTCTGCAGAAAACGATATCTACACATAGCACAGGGTAGATTACTTATTATTTTTGCCCAAGTGTTAAACGTGACGTCAAAATAGACGACACAAATCCTTACCTTCTGCAAGTTACACTTATTGGATTGCGCGCAGTCTTTGCAAAGCGTGGGGTGATGGGCTGAGGATTTCGCTTTGCGTCGCGCCTTCGCCCTTTCCTTGTGACCGTTCACATCGTCTTTGGCTTTACGTACATCGTCCGCTGAACGCCAATAGTTTTTTATTTCGTTCTGTGTAAAAAGAGGTTTATTTAATTTTTCTGTGATATCAAATTTAATAAAAAATTATTTATGTTTACTTTGTCGTACCTAACAATATATAAAATCAAAGAAGGAATCATGCAAAAAATAAAACAAATGACACTTGAAAAACTTAAAATTTTGAACATGTACAACTGTACAGTAAACATGGCATTTTTCAGTAATTTGTTAGTTTTCGGTTAGTTTTAGTTGTAAATGTTAAACATTGTAACAATGATATTATGCTGAAAATTTTTAACTTTGTTTTTATGGAAGTTTTACGCACAGCGAATTTATGTAAACAAGATCCTTTTTCTGTTTGTAGCCGTGAAACAAGATGCCGACCAAAAGAAAATAGAAAAACATTTTTCGTTTCAATAAGTTTACCTGAGAGAAGCTGTCACTTGAATGTGATCCCGAATTCGAGTCATCGTATTGTAATTCGTTGTTGTCCGAGAAACATTCGTTAGATAATTTCGATTTTGCCAATTCGCGTTGTTCACGCTCCCTTCTTTCATTTCGCTGGAAATTGTGAATTTTTGTTATACTATCACAATTTTACTAAATATTTTTAAATCATTTGTTTTTACTGTGGTATTTATAAAACAATTTAATGTAAACCTACAAGTAAGTAAGTAGCTTATAAATACAGGTTATATACAAGTGTAAAACTTTTTACATTTTATGTTCAGGAAATAGTTAAAATAAATAAAATAAATTTAGCAATATTTACCTCAGAACTGAATCCTTCAACGAGAATAGCTACCAGCAAATTAAACAGAACATAATTGCCAAAAGTCATGAGCGCCACAAAATATAACGCGGCCCAGTGACTCGTTTTTTCCATACCATTGAATAACACAACATTCCAATCTTCCTGCGTTAACACCTGAAATATGACATCAAAGTCAGTGTTCGGCCGCGCGCAGCGAATTGCTCTACCACATCAAAATCATCAAATATTATGAACTCTTTTAATAAATCAAAATAAGCAAGGTGTGCTGTCGTATTGTATTCAAGTCGTGCCTTGGTGTTTGTAATTTCAAGTTAACAAATCAACTGAAACGAAATACAAAATATCTGTTAATAACCAGCGTGTTAGTGTTATTAAGTGTTATGTGTTTGTGTTAGTGTACACTAATATACAGGAGTAGGTATTCAGGTAATGAAGGGGAACACAAACGGCGATTTGAGTACACAAGCATAAGGGTCCAGCACTCTAACACTAAGCTCTACTGAAGCAAGATGCAACTAACTACGGAGCGCTCCTCAAAGATGCATTTACGCAAGTTTAAACCAAAAACTAATCTAACTACGACGGCGGATCTCTCGCTTATGTCAGGCTTGTAATGACAAATTAGTTACAACCGTCTTTTCTCACAACAGGAGTTGTCAGAAGACACCATCGAGTTTGGAAAGGTCGATACGAGAAAAACGCGGCATCTAGTTCTAATAATTCAAATAGGATCGCAAATAAACTGTACTATAATGTACCTTGTCTAACATCACTCGAGGCTTACCTGGAAGACGGTGACGGTAGCCCAGAGGATGTTATTAAAATGTTTCCTGTCGCACTCGCACTTGGGGTGGTGCGAGATGATCTCGGGGCAGGTACAATCCCGCTCGGTGCCATTGTCTTCAACGTACTTGCAAAACTTACCACCGAATAGATACATGCCCAGAATACTGCACGTTGCGGGGCCGATGAAAAAATGAAAGAAAAACAAAATGCTATGCGCAAACCGCGACCGAGTCCTGACGACATATTGCTGCGTACGCAACGGTAACACTGCCGTCGGTGTGAAACAGAACTAATTTTACTAGATGAAGTAGCATGGCTTTTGTTTCAAAATAGAAACTTAATGAATGAACGTATTTATCGATTTAATATGAACGTTTACTATTCTCAACGACCGTCGTAATATTAACTATAATGAGTTAGTATTAAGTGCTATATGTTCGATCGCGCTATGAAAACAAAAGTTTGTGCATTGTACATTTTACTAAATATAAATATAATTGCTATACATGAGTTGGTAATAAGTGTTTAATAAAATAGACTGTAAATTGTAATTTGAAAATTTTGTACAAAAATGTGCTGATTTTCAGCAGTAAAATTAGTCGTATTTCTAAGTCACATAACATAACAATAATTTTGATAAGTTATTTTATAAATTTTGATGTCATACATAGTTCTAGCAGTGTTATCGTTTTGATCACGTTACCATAAACAGTATGCTAAGAAATCAATCATAATTAAATATCATAATAATAATTAAACATTGTGTTATATAAGTGCATTTTATTTCTCCACATACATTAGCTAACCAATATTATAATTCATTCTTTATAAACTGCCTCATATTACAATGATATTAGTAAGTATAAAATGCAATTTAATTGATTAAATTAAGAAGAGAAAAATAGGCAAAAGAAAAGTGCAGAAAAGATAAGACCTGTTTCATTCAATGTTTTTATTCAGTACATTTGTGGCATTATTATCATTCAAATTAAATGCAATAATTGAAATAATTCAAACGTATCCCGAAAAATGCAAATGGAAAAAAGAGTAAAAGAAAAATAAGGTGAATGGGCCAATCATTATAGCAATTTAAAATTTGAAGTTAAAAGTTGAAGAAAAGGGGAAGTAATTGAAAATTAGATTACTGAAGTTAATACGAAGAATGAACTTCGCGAACGAAAAAAGTGAAATCTTCGTCTATAATATTGTTTGCAACAAACGGGAGCCTAAACTCTTTATGAAACCTTTTCTCTTGAAAGTATAAATGTATATCACTTGTTTCGTCCAAAGTTCTGATTAGATATCTAAATAATAGAAGCAGCATGCAAGTGATAGATATAAGTCTTTACCGAGTGCAGTAGAGTGGGTATTAAGAAATTGTCGAAAAGATAAATCCGCGACTCGGCTCTTCCACCTCAAACTAACCTACTACTCAACCAAGCTCTCTGTCTAAGTAATGTGCTCTGACAATTTTGATGGGAGTACTGTACGGCACAACATGGTGATCGTGACACTAGATGATGTTGGTTTAATCTGTTACGATGGTTCTCTATCTCACTACGCGGGTTCTAGGGTAGCGGTTAAGTACGCGACTGCACGCCTGCTTGACAACGCACAATACTGCAAGAAGATCGTTACTTCCAATGTTGAGGAATTGAGGAATGCCTTTAGCAAGTGTCTGAAGAGTGTGTCTTGCAGCAGAGTGAAAAGTCAATTGTGTACTCGTCACTTGGTTAGTCGATTAGCCGTCAGATGACCTTCTGTTAATGGGATTGTCATCGTGAGTGTAGACTGCCGACAGACCCGAAGGTAAGCGTTTAGTAATGTTGCAAGTTCAGTCTGTTTCTGGATTGTCTGTTAGGGTATTTTAATTTAAAATGTTCAATACCTGAAACACCGTGACAAAGGCCCACAAGAGAGTATCAAAGTTTTTTCTGTCGCAATCTTGGTCGCCCTCTTCATCTTTCTCGCAGAATTTGCACCCGAAGAGGTTCATACCGAGGATGCTGAACGTTATCACGCAACATACGATTAATACGGTTACTAGAATCCTTTCCATATAATAAATGAGGAAATTTAAATATATACATGATACATAGGTAAAGGTGTTGATTTCTAAATGACAAGTGATAAGTGCAGGTATAAATAAACTGAAGTGGACAAAAAGCACAAAAGCGTGAGAGACTATAAGATATAATAGAAGAGAAAAGTTGTCAAGAGTGTGGATAGTGGCAGTGTATTGTTGAATATTAAAGAAAGAGGTTATTGACATACATATAAGGATAGTACTGAAAAGAAAGAGGAGAAATCACTCACAGTTAGTGCACGGGTTAAAGGATGCGGGTGTAACAGTTAAGTAGAAATCAGAATGTCATATTTATGGAGTCGGATAAGTCTTCTTGGGCTACGGAAAAATGAAATACTGGGTGAGCAATCTATTAGATTGCTTAGTTTTGATGACTAAATACTTGAAAAAGATAACTACTATACAGGTATGAAAACACACAAGATAATGATAGTTTTGAATAAAGTGAGAGAGGATTTTAGGAGCTGGTTCAGTGAAGTAGATAACTTATATAAATAGTAAGTATAGTTACGTAGTTTTTACCTGATGAAAAACATTAGATTTATTCACGTAAAATAAAGTAAATAATAATAAGTTTTAAGTCATTTTTGATATGAGTAAAGAAAATGATAAAATAATAAAGTGAGTTTTGATAGAGATACTTAATAAACACAAAGAGCAGTCCTGATTGTTTTAAATATATCATTATTTTACTTTTAAATTAGGCGTAGTCATGTTTTTTTAGCGAATTCTTAAAACATGCAATTTATTTAGTCTTTTTAATTTCTTTATTTTTACTATATCACTTTTTAAAATCGGTGATATAACGTTTGATAAATCGTGGATTGAAAAAAATTCGTAGGAACACTTTTAAATTAAATTACCTGAATATAAATATGAAGAGTACAAGCAGCGAAAAGAAGACGGCTACATTGTCCATTGTCCTTAGCATGACAAATAACTGTCTTCGGAGGTTTGGCATGAATCGCACCAGTTTTAGTATGCGCAGGAGTCGAAATGTTCTCAAAACTGAGAGTCCAGAGCTGCCAGCCATTTCCGTCGTGTCGTTTCTCATACTTTGAGCCAACTCAAAAGCACTTCATGTAAAATAAATAATTAGTAGAATAGTTATTATCATCAGAAATGTTATCAAAATAAATACATCATCTTCTTATTCAAAATGACAAAATTAAAAAACTATGAATCAGAAGACGCGACCTGAAGTGAGAAAATAGAAAAATTGCCGTATCAATACGAATTAAATCTATTTTGTAACTTAATAGTCTACACTTAGTCTTAAATTATTATTATATCTGCACAATTAACACAAATATAACTGATCAGTTCTACGCGATAGGTTGGTCGACACTAAAATTTGTAATTTTCAGACATAATCTATAAATGATAGACTTACCTCAGTATAACTATAACTCCGTCAAAAACGTTGAACCCATTAGCGATGTACTTGAAGGGTCCTTCGGCAATGATTTTGAGAAGCATCTCGACGGCGAATATCGCTGAGAACACTACGTTACTGATCTCCACTATCACGGTCAGCTCTTCGGGCTGGTTGTGATATTCGATGCCCATGGACAGTGTGTTGATGAGAATAGCCAGGAGGATACCTGACAAATATATCTTTTTTTATCGCATCGTCTATATAAATTAATACAGATACATTTTCACATTTTTATCCCTGCCCAGGGCCGTAAGACCCTAAAGCCACGCTTAGCGTTATGGTAGGGGTGTAGATAAAAAACGGAATCTTATTGTTTTCATTATTCAAGTTCGAAATAAAATTACTGCGTGCAGAAATTTGGACATTTGTATTTAATTTTTTTAAATTATGCTTTCCGACACGATCGCACGTTAATCCCATTTCCCACACAGAAAAAAAAAGAATTAACTATACATTTGTATATTTGTTTTGATCGTCTCTTTAAACTCAGTAGTTAATAATACCTTTATAATTATGTAAGTATTGTTGTCTTTTTATTGGTTTGATTCAGAGTCCAATAATTCAACCATAATAAATAAAAAATTACTTACCTTGTTGAAAATATTTGTGGCTGACCATATTTTTTATATGTTTCCTCATCCATGAAAAGGACTTTGATATTTTTCTCCAAAACGTAGACCATGCGTTACTAAAGCGATTTTTTCTGCTTTCTTTTGCAGCGGCATCAGCCGCTATCAAATCAGCGCAGCATGAAAAATCTTCTATTTCTATGGTCTGTGAAAGATGTAACAGAAAATGTTACCAAATATAATCCCATATACCTAGTTACGAGTTTAAACGTATCAACGACAAGTAAAAAAAAACCAGTAGCACTCCAGGAGTGCCGACAAAAGTATTATATGTGTATGTTTTTACAGGATATTTTATTGTAAAGGACATATTTTTTAAAAACTGTTATTTTAAACCATGTGTAATTTAAGGTTCTTGTGTTCTTGGCACTATGCCACATGGGCAAGATTTTTTAGACTAAATTAGTAGTTAACTTTTTTCTGTATGTATATTTGTAAATATGTATTTTTTTTATCCTTCGTATTTCCTTAAATAAATTATGTTTAATTTAAGGTTTAGGTCCAATATAAAGTCGAGATTACGCTTACGCAGTGGGGAAAGGTAGTCACATACATTACGGATCTACAAAATTTTTACTCAAGTCAATTTTCACAAACCTTTGAGTCCGGTTTTTCTTCTCCCGCTCTCTTGCTGATCCCCTTCGTCAATTCTTCAAAAAACGAGTCCAAAGCGACTTGTCCGGTTGGCAAAGCGGCAGATAATGCTCCAGACAGAGCCAGTAGTTCCTGGCAAGACATGGTGCCTCCGGCGGTGGCTCGTTCTTCGGCGGTGTCGCCTGTCGGCAGGTCGAACTCTACACCCCAAATTTAGTTTCACTAATTGTGCAGATAGATATCACACGTTCTATTTCCTTGAAAACATCACTATTTGCAAAAATAATAGGTACCAATGTTATTAAGCACCAATATCCTGTTATATTGGACGAGTTGTACGTAATAGGATATTATTTTCACAAAGTTCTCGTGACGTTTTCAAAGTTAAAAAAGTTTGTTAGAGATAGAAAAGTCAACATAAAGAAAGACGTGATCTAACCTATGCTATGCTGAAAGGAAAGCCAAATCAAATTGAAAATAATTTTGCGTATAAGTTCAAAATTTTCAATTAGTCAAATGTCGAACAATTTAAAGGATGGGCTAAACGAGTGGGTATTTTATGAATTGGGAATGGAATTTAAGGAATCATTTTGAAACTTTTGGAAACTGTGGGATGGATATCTTTAAATTGTTGAGCATGTTAGTATGAGGACTTTTGAACTTAAACGTTTTTTTGCTGGAAAGGTTTTTGTTCCTATTTAATTGATCTATGAAGGTATAGCAGAAGGGAAGCGAAAAGTTGAGACCAGATTGCACATGCCCTTCTAATACTCGTCTAGATCTACCGTCTCTAGACTCACCACTTTGGCTCTTAAGCCAGTCACGTTGACACAATGAATCTACAAATCATTGATTTATGTTAACCAATTACAATTATTTAATTTTATTACTCTTTTTTTAATTTTGTTTGATTGAGAATAAGATGTAGAAAAGAGGAAGATGAGCAAAGAAGAAATTTAGACGCGTGTGGAGATATACCTAAACGATTTTTGTTTGTTGTAAATAAGTATCTATGATCAGCCGAAAATAGTATATCAAACTAAAAAGAGACGATTTCTACTACTTCTGATTGGACTAACTCAAATAACACGGTTCAGATACAGTGATAGAATTAGTATCAAGATTTAAATTTTATAGGAAGATTTGTAGGTATTTGTATTTACTTAGTTACTCATTTCTTTTTCAAGACTATGATTATGGTTAAATCAGACATGAATGTATCCCAAAATTAATTTATTAAAAATGTAATAAATAGGCGGACTTAAAGCCATATAGGCTTTATCTACCAGTTAACACACTGTGATGCCGAGAATAAGAAGTCTTTAGAAGGAGGTGCAAAGTATGTAATTTTAAAAGATATATTACTAATAAAAATATAACATAAAAACATATATTTGATGATGATGAATAAAAATGTAAATAATCTGTTATTATTTTCCTAAGAGGCCGTGTGGTTTCCGGCAGAGTAGAATAGGACCACTCCAAATCCTCTTGTGGTCGTCGTAAAAGGTGACTAAGGAAATACAAGCTAAACAAAGCTTATAAAAATCAATGAGAGCTCTTCA
This sequence comes from Acrobasis consociella, assembly GCA_963555685.1. Classification (NCBI taxonomy): domain Eukaryota; kingdom Metazoa; phylum Arthropoda; class Insecta; order Lepidoptera; family Pyralidae; genus Acrobasis; species Acrobasis consociella. Next base: position 13,699,477 of record OY743115.1, read on the forward strand.
ACCCGTCTGGCCAGCTTGGAGAGTGTAGGCCAAATCCTCTGGTTGCTCTGGCCGACAATGGCTCTGGCAGTACAGAGAGGGTCGTGCTCCATCTTTGTCATTTTTGTTTTCTCAGAGAAAAGAAAAAATATGTGTACAATATTTTTTAATAATCTAACCGATGGACGGAAAATATTTTTCCATTCGTCATGCCTATAATGATGATGATTTCATTAAAAGTACAAAATGTTAACCTGTTTGCGTCATTTTCTCTGAAGAGCACACGTTGTGGGGATGCGCCGCGTGCGGCGAGTTGGGCGTGTGCAGCAGCACGGTGTCGCTGAACATGACCGACGACCTGCGGCGCGCCAGCGACGGCGGCGACAGCAGCGACAGGTTGGAGGCGTTCTGTAACAAATGATAGTACATTTGTGGACCGTTAGGTATGTTGATTTTACTTCCTAAAGAATAATCATTAGCCATTACGGTATCTAGGATATCTGGGACTATTGCGACCTTAGGAATACTTTCCCACTATTTTACATGTATATTCCTTAGTATATAAGTTAGTATTCTGTTAATAAATTATTCCATTTCTTTTGTTTACCTGCAAATGGTGGTTTAATTAATTTACATAATCGCCATAGGGACCAAAATAAATTATTTAGTACTATTAACACATTGCAAGACACTTGGCCAGACACAATAGAAATAACAATTGAATTACGTCCGACAATTTCGAAACGACATGCCCGATTACTTAGGTTTAGGCAAAATCTTGTAATATCAAAGTTATTGCACTTATCTAGGCATATAACAGGTTTTTCCAGTCAAAATATAAACTTGAAATAGAATAGAGTGTGTTATATCGTTTTTGACCATCAGTATGGGAAACTTCTACATCCTTATATTTCTGCCCAGTCCATTATTTTACCGTTTGAAACCAATTATAACCCTAGATAATTGCAATTACTATAAAATTACAATTTTTTACCAAAATCTGACATGTGGTTTTAAAATAAAACGTCGACTACGTTTGTATGGAAAAGTTTAGGGTAATCTTAATAGAAGAAAACTTTAATCTTCATATTCATTTTGAACATGATTTTAGATTTAATAACATAATAAATGATATAATATGAAGAAGAAAATTGATATTTAACTCCATAAAATCACGGTCATGGTTTGGTAATTCATACAAATCCCGTAGAAAATGTTTGTTTTGTTTGACATTAAGAAGAAAGTATCTTTGTGTTGACGCAACAACAATGATAATGCAAGACAGTGTCACAAGACATCACTGATAAAATCTATGGCATTCTGTATTGACTCATTTGTTAACTAAATTTACTCTTACTGGCCCTAGGGAAATATCTGGGTTTATCGATCGACAGTCACCGACTCTATTAATTTTGTGCGAGGTAGCACAATTTTATTGAAAATGATTGATGGTCTGCGGTGAGCTAATGACGGGCAACAGCAGCCAGAGATTTGAAACAGACTGTGTGATGGCCGTACAATATCTATGGGCATGAAGCATTGACAAACATGATAGATTAGAGGTGTTTTGCACTTTTTTTTTGCGGCTAAGCGGATTGTATTCATGTAGAAAACAGAAACTTGCAATAATACGGTGATGTGGAATGATACTTAGTTAGGCAAACTTACTAATATCCTATAAAAATATTATTGTTCCTAAATTTTTGGAGTAAAACACGTCTGCTATTAGTTATAACGACGTTGTAATGTGCCGTTAGGCAACTGATATAATTAAGTATATAACTTGGATGTGACATGACTGTCGTGTCCTCATGCCTGTATGTAGCAATTTGTGCAGTCATTAATATTTATGGGTTGAACAAATCCATGTGTATTCTGCGGATTGTTTAAGAAGCAATGGTTGGCATTTTGCAAACACTTTTTAGATATTAGGTACTTATTTTGAATGAGAGTACATATGAGAGTATATATCATACAATGTCATACAAATTGTCCGGGTAGGATAGAACTACACACTTTAGTCGGGAAATGTCATTTTTTTGTTCTGTTACTTTTATTTTTGTTTCATTATACTATAGTGATCTTGTTTAGCCCGTGGTTTGATTTATTACGTGTATGTCCCTTCTACGTCGTATAATTATAATTAACAAGCCTTCAGTTTTTTGTTCATATGCACTGTCATTCAAAATAAGTATCTCATATCTAAATAGTGTTTGCAAAATGCAAACCATTTGCTCCTCGAACATTCGCAGAATACATATGGATTTAATCAACCCATAAATATTAATGACTGCACAAATTGATACATACAGGAACGGGGACACGACAGAGGAGAACATTCAAAAGAGAATTTCAATTACGAATTGCGGAGATGGTGATATCAGGTATAATAACGTTGTGTGTTCACGGAGTTATTTAATTATAGATGCAGCATTTTTGCGATGTTCTAATGGGAAGAAAGGAAAAAGAGAAATAACACAGTCATTATTGAAGCAGATATAGGACAAAATATAGTACGAGTAATTTGAGTATTCGGAAGGCATTTTTTGGATGTTTGATGAGTATATTTCCATAAAATCCAATGAAATTACTATAAACAAATAGTTTTAAAAGTTTTTGAACACTTTGGCATAATATAAAAAAATCTAAGATCCTTGTTCTGCCAATAAATAATAATCTCTTGGTACAATTCTACGATGTGCGAAAAGTAGCTAGTAATTATACTCGTAAGTTTTATTTTCTCCTAGAACAGTGTGTATGTGATAATGTATTCATTACTTCATCACACTTTAATAATAATGATAATGAATAGGTCCTGGAAAGTTTGCTCAGAATCTTTATCTTAACAAAATTCTCGTTTCTCTTTGGTCAACCGGTGTAATGGCTTAGCGATGTCGGAAAACTATCTTACGAATCTTCGGTAGTAAGAACATTGACCCAAGAATGCTCTTACCTGTATCCTGTCGGCGTTGGCCAATGTTTAGCTGCACATATTTAATTATAATACACGGCCGTGTGGTTTCCTCCCGTGGATGTCGTAGAAGGCGACTTAGGAAATACAAGCTAAACAAAGCTTATAAACATCATGAGACCCTTCCAAACAATCTGGCCAACGTGGAGAGTGTAGGCCAAATCCTCTGGCTGCTCTGGCTAAGTATGGCTCTGGTAGTACAGAGAGGGTCGTGCTCCTGCAGTGGAGACAAAAGACCAGATGATGATGATTAAATGATAATGAATAATATATTATCACATACTAAGAAAACACACTAGGACCTGACCAGGGTCGCTGGAAAGCGCTGGATGCAGGCCGCTCTTGACGGTCATTTTGGAAATCTTTGGGAGAGGCCTATGACAAGCAGTGCGGCTGAAATGATGATGATGATGAAGAAAACATACTCAAAAGTAAAACTGAAGTACATCTATCACAAACTAAATCATTACCCAGGTAGTACGAGTAATATATTCGTGTAAAGTTACCTCAAGATCAGCGGCGGAGAGGGAAGGCACGCGCAACAGGCTGGGTCTGCCGAGGGGTTCCTCCCCCCCGCCCGCTGCAGCCTCCTCATCCCCCTTCCTCCCGTTCGTCTGCACAAGGTCAAAATACAATACACCACCGCGGAAGCTTTGTAAATCCTCCACGAATAATTCATTGTAAGCCGATGCGATTCTACGTTTCATTTTATTACGTAAGTCAAAAGTCGGTGTAGTTGTTGTTTTGATGATTCTTATGATAAATCTTGAATAATTATAAAATAATATCTATTTATGTCAACTAGATTTCCAAACAACAGAGCAACGCAAAGATTTATAATATTTGCGTTGCTCTGTTGTTTGGATTTAAGGAAAGACTGCTGAATATAGTATTTCTGCAGTTTTCGGGGATAAAATAGTATTAATGATGTTGTAATGATAATCATGCTACTTAATAATTACGACATAACAACGTATTATCAGTCCACATATCAAATTTAAATATTGGCATAATTGTAAGTTGACGTTTTTGAAGAAAATGCTGCAGTACAGTTTGTTACCGCCTCTTCTTACGAAGCGGCAATAAACTTAGCTGTAAGTAAATAACCTGACGTCAACATTTACCTATAATGAAATCGAAAGAAAAAGAAAAATTGACAATTATCAAGTGATACAAATATCCAAAGATAAATAAATGATTTTTGACTTTTGATACCCACCTGCGGGTGCACTCGAGGACAGCAGGGGTGGTGTTGTTTAGGCTTGTTTGCCGGCAGTTGTAAAGTTTCCCGACTCGTCCGCCAGCGCAGTTGGGCTCGCTGATATCGATATACCCTAAAATATACAATATCCATTTTAATTAAAAGTCCATTTTAATTAAAAGTCCCCTTACCATACACATTTTCGTATAAACGTATTCTAGCTTTTATTTTGAAACTAGCCAAAGCCCGCGACTTCGTTCGCGTGGTCTTTTACTCCTGAAAATGTTCATCCGGCTGAACAACTCCTGCTAAAGAGTAATTTTTATATTTCTTATAGTTTAGCTGGACCAATATGGTTCTGCATCAGGTGTTCCACTTTCCCCAATCAATTATACCCTATATGTTGCCCAGGCTTAACAGCTATATAAGAAAAAGTTTAATTGGGATCCGTCCATTATTTCTGGGGATTAGCGTGATCATACCTCCCTCTATCCATTTCAGTCAAAAATACTAACTGTTCAGCATAAATATTTTTCTGTTTTATTATATTATGTAATAGATTACATGTCAGAATTCAGTTACGTTTAAAACGTAACCGAAATCTGACATAAAGGCTATATTATGTTTGTACGGAAAAGTCTGATTCTGTCTACTAGACAGAATTAGACTTTTCCGCCTCTCTAAATATTTGGTCTTAAAAGTTTTTAGTCCAACATTACTAACAGCGTTGCAAATGAAAATGCAGCCCCCGTAGCATGATACGGCGGCGTTAAGTCCGCCATTTGTACACTTTTTCGTGCAATAAAGTAAAAATAAATAAAAATTAATATTACCTGATCTTCTTAGCCATTCTCCTTTTAAATCTCCTCCATAAATGGGCGACGTACTTCACAATCTCAGCATAGCAGGTGGCTGGCTCGCTATTATTGGTAGATGAAGCCAGGGTCGAAGAGGATGTGAACCGAGCACGTTCAGCTCGCATTCGTTCCATTTCTCTTTTCTTGGTTTCACTGAATTGAGTGGCGATTACGACTAGGCAGAGGTTGATCATGAAGAATGAGCCAATCTGCATTAAAAGGAATAGAGATACAGTTATTAAATTTTCAAAAGACCAAATTGTGAAGTCGAAGTAACACTTTGAAGTTAGAGCAATTTTATAATTTTCTGTAAAAAAATACAATATTTTTAACTTTATGACCCTTGAGGTTTTTGGTCCATTTTTACACCTTTATCCTAACAAGTTAACGTAGATTTATTACATTAGTACATTTTTTTTCCTCGCACCACAAGCTTTTATAACTGCATCAGTACATCAATGTTTTACTTATGTAGAAATTGCATATGGCAATATATATTATAGCTGCTTTTTTAATTTACCAAAAAACAGACCCAAAGAGGTCAGAATCATTTGCAATAAGTTGTAAGGCGCAGAATATCTAGTTTAGCGTTTGTTCAAGTTCCAGATTCGTAATAATATTTTGTAGTAGTAATAAATAATTTTATAGAGATATATAATAACGATATTGGTGACAGTGATAATAATTCACATAGCGTCGTCCACAAGCGAGACGAAGTATCTATTATTCATTCGATCCTCTCAAATTATTATAATGTAATCTTGCTTCAAAGAGACGGATATTTGTCGAGAAAGAAGCCTTTCAGATACTCACGACAATAAGCAGCACAAAGTAGATCCAATCCCAGAAGCTATGCGCGTCTTGTACGTAATACATTATGTCCGTCCACCCTTCCAGCGATATTACCTGAAATTAATTGAAATAGCTGAGCTATAAAGCTACGATAGTAGTCCTGATGGTTTTAGTGGTATAATAACGCGCGCAGCTTGGTGGTCAATAAAATTTCGCGTAATGTAATTGACAATTTATTAAAGTAGACCATATTTTTTGTTACTTCATTAGTTCGATTATGTTTTGATGTATAAATAGACTGTATTCATAAACTTTAAGAAAAACGTACAAAGACATGTAAATATATGTTCACAATATTGTGGAGAGAAATAAATGAGCAAACCAATTATTTTAAAAATACTTTTGGGATCTTGTGCTATGTGGTCGAGTTATTGATATCCAACTAATATTATAAATGCAAAAGTGAGTTTCTATATTTGTTTGTTTGTTACCTCTTTACGCTTCAACCACTGAACGTAATTAGATGAAATTTGACATAGAATAGTTTTTATCTCTAAATTTCCATGGGGAACGAAGCCCGCGGGCACAGCTAGTGAAAAGATGAAAGGTACAGTAACATTCAACTTACAACAATTCAGCAAAATAGACTAATAGCATAATGAAATAGTACCTGGGTGACCGAGCTTAGCTCGGTCGGTTACATCTCAAACATTAACTACATTTTTTTAAACTTGTTTAAAAACAGTACAAAATAAAAAATTATATAGGTATAAACTTGAACATAAAAAAAAACAAAAGTAAGTCACCAAGTGGGATTCATAAAAAAAAACAAAAGTAAGTCACCAAGTGGGATTCGAACCCGTAACACTCTTTCTAGCGGTCAGCATCCTTAACCACTGAGCTAAGCGGATGGCGGCCGGCGCGAGGAAATTAGCGACCATATTCGGCGTGGAAAGAAAAACGAATGAAAACTCGAAAACACGCGTTTTCCCAAACATAAGACTAATCTAGATCGATTGTTTACCCCCAAAAACCCCCATATACCAATTTTCAGCAAAATCCTTAGAGCCGTTTTCGAGATCACAGAAATTTATAAATAAATATATATATAAATAAATATACAAGAATTGCTCGTTTAAAGGTATAAGATTCATGTCTTTCCATACAATGACACCGAAAAGAGCACGGCTTTTATATGCAGTAGTAGAGATCAGAAGAGTTTAACTTGCCCTGCAAAGTAGCCATAATACCATAAACTTGAAACTTACCAAAAATATGGCGACCCACGCAAGTCCAATATTGTCAAACGATATTGTGCCTTGAAATGGATTAGGACCTCTCTGCGAGCAGTTTGTATAATACTGGTTCCAATTGACGCAGGAAGTATTCGTAGGAGCATTGTAGGAGTACGGCCTGGCAGTCTCATTGCAGACTAGGGCTCCATAGCGATAAGGGGGGAAGTTCCCGCATTGGTGCATTCCACTGTCGGCTGGCGTGGTGCAAATGTAGTCCAGTTCTTTTGAGAACTCGTAGTGGAATGAAATGCTGCGCAAAAATACAAATTAATTGCAGAAACAATACAGAGTCTACAACATGATTATATTTGGGTTTCAGAATGTGAAAGTCTGATTATAATTAAATCACGTGTCATTTGCCTTGTTTTCAGTAACATCGTGAATTCGAATTAAAATTATTTTATGTACAAACGAAGGAATACTTTGTGAAATTTTATATGGTTAAACAGAATTTTGATCAAGTAACAGTAAGACCTTTGTCATAAGATATCTTTCTGTGTGTTCGAAATTATTGGAGGGAATACCTTAACATGACTTGATACAAAGGAAAGTCTCCTTTAATTTAACTTTGAAGAGCAAATTAACACGTTCTAACGTCTTTAACAAGTCTTTTGTGTTAAAGGCAGAATACACTTATATATGTTTATTAGAGTTTATTTGAACTTCGTTCACGTTATCAAGTAATGGGAGGTTAGTACAACGTATTGTTTAAATGAATAAGAAACAAGAAATTTCCCTCCTCCCACTTTATTATTTATTATGGTATGGATGAGTTTCAACTACTGAAAATAAATGCTAGCATACCATGAGGTGACTTATGGATTTCCCAGTTATTGATAAAATTAAATCTATGAAGGGAACACCAAGCAATCTATCAGACCATGCATTTATATTTAGCACTACAACACATGCGAACGCATGCCTGTACAGAAGCAGGGGCTGTAATCAGCCAATTTATCTAAGTTCGGGTCTATTAGCTTTCATCGTGAATGGAAGTGCTAATAGAGATTCAGAAAAGCCAGGTAAATATTAGTGGATCGGCAAGATTAACACCGGTGGCCCAGGGGTCGTTATTACGTAACTGTGGCCTCGCCGCGCCGAGCACGCCCGTAAGCTGTAACCCACATCATTTGGCGGCCTGTCGTTAGGGCCCTTGTTCTCTTGATGACCGCCATAAGGGTTTTATTGTGCTCTTCAACTTTACACTCAAATGTCTCTTTAGTATTTTCAGCGTCTGGAACTGGTTCTTATGTTTTATATGACTAAGCAGGCAAACAGGCTTACGGCTCACACACATGTTTGATTACGCGTAACCATTGGAAGCCTATTATATTAGGGGTGTTACAAACGGCTTGCCGACCCTAAATAAATCTTTTCATTTCCTTTTTAAGAACCTCATGTCTTAGTCTTACGAAATTACATGTTTCGATATCACTACTAAGTCAATGCTAAGATGTTCCATTTAAATGACAATGAAAAACGGTTGAATAAATATGGTTACAAAATGAATGTAATCCGTTCGCTATGACGTCTGATCTAGTATGATAAGTATCAGAATGTTCTTGTGGATAATTATGTCTGTAAGTAATTTAATTGGTAGTGTATGGAAGAATGGTACAGGTTGTGAGACATCTAAGAGAAGAATATACGATGTACATAAATAGGTATATCAGCAGCAAAGCTGCAACTAATTTGCAGTAAATACGTAAATCCATTTATTAATGTGTGCAAACTATTTTTGGAGAATGGATATAACAAACAGGTATTTATTACAGAGAAACAATGAGTGTACAGATATAATACTTAGTATAATGATATACTGTAGAGGAAGTCGATAGATCTACCCATATTTTGTCCGATTTAAACAAACTGGCAGTTCTTGGCAATGCTAACAATTCATAACAAGAGAATTTCGATGAAAATTGTAGTGATGAATAATAAAATTTAGTAGAATTAATAAAACTGCCAGTTCGTTCGGGGAAGCAAATACAGAAGCACATCTGGACGGCAGATGTGTGAAGGTACACGTAACAACAGTTTTCAATGTTCTTAAACACATTAATTCAGATCTCAGATCCTTACGAGTTCACTCTGACGCGCACTCTGTACCATTCGGACAGGTCTCTGGAACATAAAGTTAGGAGGCGGTGACGGGTGTTATGTACCTAAAAATCTAAATATTAGTTTCAACAATCAAAAAATGTGTATCAGTAAAGCCATCGTCCGCATTCGACTCTTAAAAAATGTTGGGGATATACACATTTTATGATAACAGTGTCTGATGTCACTACTTCTAAAATCTATATCTGGGTATGTACGAGTATCTATAACTACTTGTCTGTTGTTTTCATTTGCTATGATGGTAACTATGACTGTACTATGTTTGTTGTAAACCAACCTTGCAATGTAGCAAAATTTACCATTACAAATGTATAGGTACAATACAAGATCAAAATTTTCTAAATTTAACATAACCCAAGATGATTTGATTTTGCTACATCTTCCAATGGTCGATCATGCGTGTTCTGATTGTTCCAGCATGTTTGTTCCAATGTGAGTATTGACAGAATGCAATATTTACATGTGTACATACTTATTTGTTAGTAAGCTAGTTAAAATTTCCAACATGCGCGATTTAAAAATTCATGTTAGTAATGGAAAAAATAAAAAACGACGAGATGTAAAATATCAAAATGATAGAGCCATGGAGGTGCTCGTAGAATGTAAGCGTTAAATATTGCATGCAGTCAACTTTAGCAATGGGACGTGCCGCTAAGACGAGCGCGTTGGAGCAAGTGGAACAAAATGAAAAACTCATTTCAGCTGCCTTTTCATACACAAAACTTTAAACATGTCAAATTTGGCAGCATTCAATTCAGTACAATACTTTTCATTAACGCTTACTAAAATGTTATCATGAAATTCAGAAGGAATCAGAAGGAAACAACTTACCCCGTTGTCGCCACAATTGTATGCCTTGTGGGAGTGACCAGTGTTTCTAAACATTATGTATTTATTTTAAATTCTTGCTTGTCACAAAAGACAAAAACATTACAAAAAAGTTAGTCATACTCCCAAGAGGCAAGGTTCGCGACTGTAAGGGTCATAAAGCTTCCTTCTGAGCTGTAACATCACAACATAAAAATGAAATATTATTTACATACTTTGGTACTGGAACGTGAGGTGGAAGAACCAATTCGCATCGTTGTCTTAGGATCCCTTCCCATAGTTGAACTCCAACAATACCAAATATGAAGAATACAAAGAAGCATAGCAGGAGAACATTGCCGAGCATAGGTAAGGTGTCGAGAAGCAGCATCACCAAGATTCTCATACCTGTGGAAAAAAAGATATAAATGTAAGAAAATATTTGTGACAAAATACCAACATCGTAAGGCTGCGTTTCCACTGAAGCGGAAAGGAGAGAAATTGACCAATCACAATGCTTGAAATCTCCGCTTCGCTGTTTGAATTGAAGCGGAGCGGAGATTTCGAGCATTGTGATTGGTCAATTTCTCTCCTCTCCGCTCTGCTCCGCTTTAGTGGAAACGCAGACTAAAGGGATTGCAAAAGTTTCTAACTTGAAATAGATCTTAATAATAATATAATAATATTTTTTTATTTTCATTCAAGTTTCTTACATAAACTCTGTAGTTGATTGGAGCCTCCTAATAAGCATAAAAATGCCTGTGCTAGGAGACTCCGCTCTTCCACTATAACTTATAGGTATATATGAATTTATAATATATTAATGTAAGCATAGTTAGATCTTGGTTTTAGCCATTTTATTAAGGCATGACAATAGCCTTCATTTAAAAAAGAAACAATGTTCTTATGAGCAACGTAATGAAGAAGAATATATAAGAAGATCTTCGTGTTACAAATTGCATGATATCGACCACAAGTCGGAACTTGTTACAAAAGTTAGACGCTTCAACCGCAAAATGTGATAGATTCGACTCGCTGCAGCTTAAATTTCACTCGACAGTGAAAAAAGCCAAAATTGTTCATTGCAGCGTATATTTAGGGTTTACCCGGTTGTGATTTATTTACTGCTGAAGTGCAGTTCCCGGAGAGCAGATGGATTTCAATTAATTTGTTACACGACTAATCTCGCGCCCGTTCGCTACTAGTTTTTACCATTATTGTGAAAAGCTTTTATAAGGTATCAACTGAATATAACTATAAAAAACGCAAATTTAAAAAAAAGGTACAAGAGCTTATCATTACTGAAGCAATCTCTTTCAGGCAACCTTTGCGTAAATAAAGATTGTTCAATGGCCTCGCATGTTTTTTTTGTGTTCAAAAGGTAATTAGTTTTGCTTGACATATATTTTCTACAAGTATAAAAGGGTTTTTCTTCACATCTCTATACTTATATTATAACAATATAAATATAAAAAAACAGTTTAAGTCCAAAAAAAAATCTTGAGCCTGACATGTTGAAAGTAGAGCACTACCTCAAACGCTCCGCTTATGAGGCATGCAAAACAAAGCTATACGTTTGTCACATATAAAGAACAATGTCGAATATATATTATATCGCTTATATTTTATTTATTGGACTTTTACGAGTAATCAATAAGATTCAAGCTCTTTGGAAGAAAATGTAAGCCCACAGTTTATTTTCGATTTCAATTTTCAACATACATATAAGCCTTAATTAAGTTACCGAAAAATACTTTTGTTGATAAAAACTTAAACCTTGGGATAAGGAAATATGAGATTCAAAGAAGGCGTATCGTTGGCACTTTTAGATAGTAAGAGGCGAAAACAAGGAATGAACAGGTGTGAGAACCAAAGTAGGCGGGCCGGAAAGGGGATTAGTGCCGCGCGAATACAGGAGCCCAATTTAGGCAGCGCAGGGACTTGTTAATGGACATGTTCAGTAATTACGCATGTTGAGATGATGTAGCAGCAGATGTAGTATTATTGATTGAAAGCTTTCCTTAGCAATTAATAGGTATATATTGAAGGAAGAGCACGACCGACTTAGAGAATGTGCGACATCCGATGGAAGGAATCAGTGCGTAATAATGAGAAGCGATACAAGAAAATGAAAAGTTAATAAGGAGCATTTTACGATGTTAGACATTTTATCCGTTTTTATATATGGTAATATTGTATATGGTCCTTGATACGGCCACAAAGTACTATACCAGCGATACGGTGGGCGTACATGTTTTATACTGTATAATAATGTTACCTATACCTTAAAGTCACAATTGTTTTAGAAGTTAGTCACTCGTATCTTTGTTTTTATTCACTTTAGGTACTTGTTTGAAAACCATTCCCTTGTATTACAAACATAGTCATAGTAGCTGACTCTATACGTGTGTTACCAGTTAACTTGTTTTATTAATACAATCAAACTAGCTAAAAACACTCTCAATTACCACAATATCCGCATTTCATTTGCCTTACCCAATTTCACAATATAAAAGCTACATAATTATGTATCTTTACGTTGAAGACAGTGAATAATATTAGTTAGATGCTTTAGTTTAACGTAGGGGCAACCGATCCTAAATAAATAATACTGTTACTAAACAAGCAAGCTCGACGCGGTAACAAACTATGCAAAATGTTTAAATTTAACTTCATACGCTAGACAGCATGTTTAATGAGTTTGCTAGTATGTGAGGCCAATATAGTACAGCAGCTCGTCGACATTTTAATCATTAAAAGGTCACTGTTTGCCTTTAAGATTATACAATATATAAATACATGTACGATCCTAGTCAAATAGATATTTGAAAAGGTTGAATCAAGTTTTTTGATCGTTAAGGATCTATAAAGATCAAAAATGTTAAATCATATGTACGGTGAAATTCTATGACAAAAATTGACTGCAGAGATACATATTTTTGATTTTTTCTTACTCTTATGCTCAAAAATTATTAAATTGCTTAGCAGGAGTCGGAAGAAGATAAAGACTGAAGAAGATGATGATGAGTCATTCCACAGAATCACAGAAGAAAAAACAAAAACACGAATCGAATACCTATACGATACTCGGCAATTAAATAGGTATTTACTTCGACAATGAAAGTTGTAGTATCACTGAAACACAACTGTCTATGTAAAGCAGCAAGAGAGTGATATATTTAAGAATAAAGTAGTCATGATTTCTTAAAATATGTTTGCCTTCCTATTTATTCAAAAAGATTTTAATATCTTAAACGGTGAATTTTATTGTACTATAGTCACGTCTTACATTCTGAGGACTATACAGAACTATACGGAAAAAGTCGAGGACATAGGAGTAACTAGTACAAACTCAATATAATTTCCATATTACACAGTTGCGAGTACGTTCCCCTGATGCCTCAAACGTAATTCGATTTCTAGGATATTTACTACCTTTCTCAATCATATCAGGATTACGTCGATTTGATTCGGCATCTTTGTGCCGCGGGAATTGAAAACCAATAAATCATTCCTGTCAAGACTTCAGATAACTTGGTATTATATTATCTTTATTTCGAAATCTATTTCTTTATTTTTTAAAGTCTCTCTTATATTTTTTTAATTTTCTATCATGCTTCATATCAGCTGCAACTTAAACCAATCACTTAAGTGGATGTGATTGATGTAAGCTTTGCATTTCATTATCTCTTCTTCAAAACGAAGTGTGTGTGACAGAGAGAGAACCTCGTCGATGAAAACTTTCAAGGTTAAAGGCAATGTTATCTGTCGAAATTATAACCTGTTCTCTGAGAGATAATCAAGTTAATAACGCACGGTGAGTGTGCGAGCACGAATACCTACTCTATTATTACCAACTGTCCTTAATACAAACATTCAAAACAAAGAAACAAAAGCAATCGCAAAGCAGATCTATTTTAATAAACAGTCCGTTTATGAAGATTCGAGACAAAAGAACGCCGTGAAACTTTTCGTAAAAATAAATTTAACAAGTTGAAGATTTCAAACTTGGCACTGGCTAAATACGACATTTCATTGTGAAATAAAAAACAAAAAGTACGTAACTCAACCCATCTGTGGCTCTGCAACTGGGACAATGCAACGTGGCCACAAATTAAATCCGCCCGCTCTCGCTCGCGGTTAGACATACATCGGCACTAATTCGCTTCTGCTGAAATTTATTGCCCCCACGTGGCTTTTTATTCTGCTACATTGAAATGGATCTTTTGATTTACAACTTTTGCTGTTTGTATTTTATGCTAAATAACTGTATTACTGACAAATAATCAGAGGGGTGATACGACTTTTAAATATATATTTTTTCGACTCAAACTTATCGGATAAAATCCGCTGAAATAAACCTGAAATTCAATATATTCTTCCCGGAAATTGTTTTTCATGAGGCTTTTTTCTAACACGAATCATATTTTCTAACTCATAATAAACCTATATGAAAACGTTTTGATATATAATGAAAATGATAGACACTTTCGTCAGGCTTGAATACAACATTATTGTATCTGAGTACCTCTGCGGTTGACCTGATTAAGCCACAAGCCTTGTAAACATCTTCGGATTACATTTATCTGTTAAAGACTGGCTTGTTATGCATTCTGATCGTAAGAGAACTAAAATACCTAATAATAATAACAAAACTAAAAAAATGAAAACAGAAAAAGTATAAACCAAATTTAAGAAATACAAATAACTTCAAGGTCGGTAAAAGTAAATTGTTAAGCATTCTTTCACGAGACCACATTTTCTTTTTGGTATTATTTTGTATAGGCCAGCTTATTAAGGGAGGCATCCGGAGAATTTATCAGGGGTGTTCGTGCTTTATCTTTTTCAGCTTAAAGATTTCAGATAACTGAGTAGGCGTTGTGGATTACGTTAAGCAGTATATTTTTTTCCTCTTAAGATGGGGAAACAATTTAGGAAAACAATACACAGAACATCCTGTTTACTGACTTGGAATATCTTTTACTTCTTCGTAAGTATGGAGATTTGTTTTAAACCCTGCACAGTTTTTGGCAAAGGATTTATTGGCTTTACATGTATTTATACCATGTGTTTGCAGCCACAAAATTCTAGTATTTCGAAGTAAGTAATAGACAAGCGTGAAACTAAAATGCTCCTGAATTTTCATTGCCTAATAAAATACGGAGTAGCCAAGTTAATGTAGGTGGATTTTCAGAAATTCCATAAATGGCTAAATAGTCTTATAAAAAGAATGGTCACTTGGTTTTTGGTTTAATAAAACAGGTACCTTATTTACTTTTTGTGAATACCAATAAAATTAATTTTCGCTAACAAATAAAGGCAAACAGTCAAAGGATATTTTGCGTCCACTTAAAATAAATTAATATTGTAAAGTAAATATTTCGATGTTTTTGAGTTCGGGTAATTAATAATTCCTTACTTTGTAATTAATTCTTTATAAATAATTACGTAGTAACTTCTAAAAGGTTTGGAATTATAGGCACGCTTTTAATTAGATTAACATAAATACTATTATATTTGACAACGTAGAAAACGCCTCAGGTCATCATTTTAATCAGTGATTAATTGATTCAAAATTTTCTTCTCTTTGACAAAACAGGTATCGCCTCGGGTAAAGCTAGTGATTAATAGATTAAACTCATAAAATTTGCATCCGGCATACGTGCTAGCGTGCTATAAAGCCGCCGTAAAGTCTGAAGTGTGCGCAGGCCCTACGAAGCTGCGGCCGGGCCTCACTTGTTGCTCGAATCGATCGCCTCCCACGCCTGCTCTCATTTCGCTCCCGGTTAATTTCTATAAGTGCCACCGTAGATACGGATTTCTTCCGAGGGCGATTATTGCAACGGTTACCTTACTACTGATATTGAACTTTAGCAAGATATGGATTTCCTTCGGGGGCGATAATTGGAACGTCTACCCCACTTCTGATATTGGCTGGATTGAATGTTTTCGCTTTACGTTTATTGGTTTTATTTCTTCTGACCTATTTTTGTGTTTTTAGCAAATTCATTTTAGTTGTAGGTAATAAATCAGAAGTAAGTAATTATAGACAAACAGTTTTTCTGTGTAGTTACTTCTTGACTTAGATTATCAAACGCTACTTGCCTGCCAAAATATATTGTTTGAAACGTAGGGTAAAAGCTAAACTGGGTCTAATTAAACGGTATCAAGTTACGAGTAGTTTGAATTGATGTGCGATAATTAGGTGTCTATTACTACGATTGATGACTGCGATGTATATCGCATTATCTTGTACGTATGTATAAGGTAATTATGCACTTAGCTTTAATAATGTCACGTGTAAACTCAATCAATTATATATCTATTCGATTTGGAATTAATATTCTTCTACAACATGAACTTAACTTGAAAACGAAAAAATACAAGTAATTATTTGACCGAATCTTCCGAAAATACCATAGCTATAATCGTAAGTTGACTTCTTTCACCATCATCCAGATCCCTTCAGATCATTGACAGTTTTAACTATTTAAATTTAGATGTTATTGGCACATTATATAAAAATCTGCTAACATTTGAAAATTCTTTGTGTTTCATATAATATGAACAAAAAAGTACTTGTGGCAGTGTTGAAAATTATATGGAAAGAATGGGACCTTTATACAGCGTGTTGGCGGATGCGGGGAGGTCAGACTAAAGTATTCTCGAGTGTGCTCCCCGTCTTAATTTAGAATTGAGGTTTAGTGACTGTCGAAGCCCTTAATGGCTAAGCTAACACTTTACAGCCTCTGTTACCTGCTTTAACCTTTTAAATTTGGTAAAGTTTCATTTACTTAATCTTCTTTATCATCACAAAGTAAGTTACTTCGTGATTTCTCAGAATATAATTTATAAGTGAACGTTGTTAGATACTGGAATATGTTTACAAGAATGTCTTATTATTTCTTGTAATATCTTTGATCTTATCAGAAGTTAAAAACGAGAGCTTCCGGGCAGTATTAACTTAGAATTAAGAAGATTGGGAAGTTTACTACATTCAGTGTGTTCGTGCGGGGAAGTAAGTAAAAACACTTCAATGCACAAAAAAACACATGAAAATAAAATTTAAATATAAATTCAGATGTACAATAGGTGGCCTTATCGGGCAATCTCTTACAAGCTACCTTTGGGTGACAGGATTTTAGGCAATAGTAATTGAGTCGGTCTAAGGTCGAGGAAGTCAGACTAAAGTATACTCTTGAATAATGCTCTAAATTAAGACACTCCGTCCTAAATCAAATCGTTTAGTGCTGTCGAACCCGTAATTAATGGCTAACACTTCACTACAGGTACTCAAGATGTGATTGTTGTCAACTTTAGCCACTAGAATTTGTGAATCAGTGCTGTGCTTTCACAAGTAAAATGGATTCTAATTATTTGCTGTTAATTGTTTCTAAGACAGTCAGATGACAGATTTGGTCTCCAAGAAAACTTTGCTCTTATCTATTTCGAACATAGCAGCGAGTTTACAATGTTTCATTAGATTTGAACTTTGAAGGCAAGATGAACGAAAGTGTAATAATAGCTTGTTTTAAATAGAAGTCACAAATATTATTAGATAGTTCCTTCTCTAACTAAACATGTTCAAGTTTATACTCGTAATATTAGTATAGTATACCGAAAATGTGTTTTGGCCATAACACCACATAATATTAACTTGGTTAGGTATAAAGTACGATCAAAAATGTTAAGGCCGAAGCAAAACACATAATATCAACTTCAATAAAGGCCCATTCGTATTGGATCCTTAGTAACCGTCCAAAAATACATAAAAGAATCCTGACTATCAAATAGAAATAGATTCGTTTTTTAAAAACTAGTAAAAATATTCTATTTCACCAGTTTCATGCCGTCGTAAACTGAGACATTTGAATGATAAATTATACTAGTCCAGTTGCAATTTGTCTGGAGAATTGCCGAGGAAATAATTTTACAAGCATACGAAATTGTAGGAGCGCAAGAAATGTGCCGAAATAACAAAGCTTACAAAGATATTTGACTGGAAATAACCCGCAGAAAATGGAAAGACAATGATCTAAAGCTTTTACAGTACATACCTGCACTACGTGTATTTAACTGACTTCCGAAAATGTAGGAAATTATCAATTCATTACGATTTTTTATGTATATTCACCGATTATTCAAAGTCGCTTGAACCGATTTGGAAAGTTAATTTTTTGTTTTAAATGGTATACTTCCGAAGTTGTTAGAAATTAGTATTGGGGAACCTGATCAAACCACTTTATAATTAAAAGATACTCTTAAAATAAACAATAACGACGGTTAAAGAATGATCTTCTGTACTAAGTCAAACGCCCCGGTTAGTTAATTGAATAACAAGTTAATGTCAGTTCTTTGTAGTTAGTCTACTGATTATTCCTAACTGCAGCGAGTTTTAACCTGAAACTAATCTGTTCGCACTTTATGTAAGCTTTTCTGTATTTATAGGGATAGTTCGTATTTACGCACCTTTATGCGGTAGTAATAGAATCAAAATTGCAATGAACTTTTACCCGACGACGTTAAGCTACTTTGCACTATCTTTCTTATTAAAATCAACTTCCAACTTGTAAATTAAAAACTAAATTTTAAAGAAAAGTCCACACGCCGACGTTTCTGGGGATCTGAGAGCTGGCGCGCATTTTGGCCAAAGATAAAGACTAGCCATACAACGTGGCAATGCCACCAGTCTCTTCGGTACCCTGCCCTGCGAACATAGCGATCTATGCTTTATTAAAAATGCTATGCTTTTAAATATAATGTTTTATTTCGAATTAAATTATTTTAGTTTATAATTTTATTTCAATGTTAGGTCGGTTTTTTTAGTTAAATGATGTTATTTTTATATATCTAATTGCAATAAATAATGTTCACTACATTTAGGTAAATGACAAATAAATAATTTAAAATGACAATAAAAACTTTCAACTTTAAATAGAAATGGAAAAGCCAGAATATTGTTTTTACACTTTTGATGATTTTTCCATTCCTTTGTTAAACAGGTTCTGCTGTTTATTAGATCTTAAATTCACTTGTGGTACAGACTAATTCAGACGTCTAGGTCGGCTAGTTGATTCGCAAGTTATATTAATGTTCCCTGCAGTTGCTCGGACTAGTTTGCCGCAGCGAGTTAACATTTAGCTAGTTAGACCACTTTGCACGGTCTTTCTTACTAAAACCAACTTTCAAGCTTTAACTGGGTACGTAGAAAGCTAGAAAGTATCTTGTTTATTATTTATTATTTCACAGCGACGAGATATTTTCAGTCTTTTGTTTTTAAAGTTTGGTATTGGTATAGGTAATAATAAAGGGTAGAATTCGACAAAACGCTTTGAGAAAAGGTAGGTATATGTAGTGTCCTGCGCTTTCGATTTCTTGCGTTGGCGATTAGATATATTAATGTATAGAGTGTAGACCCTGATAGATTTTTATTGAATACCTACTGAGTTTTTACTTCGCGTTCTTTCAATGAAACAGAGAAATCAAAAATTATTATGAATCGGACTACCTTCCGTAATCTTTTTTTTTATCACTGCCAACTTCATTTGGGTTGGTAATAGTTTAAACCAGTCCTAGGTTTAAACTATTACTAACGTTGCGTTTTAAATAGTTTGCGTTTTTAGTAGACAAAAATAATTTAAAACAAAGAAATGTAGGTAGAGATTCGAATTCACTAACTTGGTATCCTGTTGATAGCTCGCAGTGGTCGCAGCACTCGTATTGTTCTTATCGCCGATAAATTGATATTTTCTACATTCAACGCATATTCCAGAGCTCTGAAACAAACAAAGTTTTATTAACTTGATGTTATGCTACACTAGATCCTTTGTAATAGTAAACTGGAAATTCCTGGAATGCCAGTCACACCTCCAACGAACAGGGTAGTTTTACTTCTAATGTAGTTAATTTCTCTCTGGTTTTGACAGGATAGTACTTACCTAATAGATTTTTAAATTTATTTTGTAAAATACAAAATCATATCCAAAATCAGTGTGAGTCAGTGTACATCGTACTTATACTTATTTTACCAAGTAACTTACGTAAGTTTATTAGAATGAAAATGAACATACTGAATTAAGATTAATTAAGATATTTTGTCATTGAGTGTTCGCAAAGATTAATTAGTTTGATAGTAGTGGTCTTAAAATTAATTATAAAAGGTTATGAAAACTTACCCTGCCATAACAATGAAAAAATCCAGTCTATTCCAGGAATCTGCTAGATAAGTGCCGCGGCCGTAAACCCCCATCGCAACCATTTTGATCGACATCTCCAACGTGAAAAACGCAAAGATGATGTCGTCAAAAACCTGTGAACGAAAATTCTTTATTTATTTTCAAAACGATATCTACATTTTTTCTTTCAATTTCGCGCGCAATGATATTCTAACAACATAACAGCTGAAATATTTTAAAAAACGGAATTTAAATTATTAGTGGCCAGTTTTAAACAATTTGCATTTTGTTTTTAGTTCAATGGCTTGTTTCATCCAGCCAGTTTTCTATTGTTAACCGTAGATATAGAAGGTATAAATTTTTATTTGCTTTTTCGTTTATTGATTCAAAAATGCCAAAATGTAATACAAATTTTGTACTCCATAATCCGTTTTATGATTGTAAAAAACGGGTATCTTGGTAGTAAGTCTTAAAAAAAAGGACTCTAGTTTTAACCGCAAAATCTTTACCTTCAATTCTAACTTTATACGAAATTGACATTAAATATCTAAATTAAATAAATATTTAAAAAAAATTGCTGTAGATAATCCAATCATTGTTATGCTGCTAAAAATAAATAATTACATTATCTAAATAGTAAATTTTGAAAGCTTACCTGTAATATTTTGCATCTGTTCGTAACACATTGATCATCGACGCAGGGTTGGTACATGCCCAGGGTCACGCAGTTCAGCAGGATCACCAGCATTGATATCCTTTCGAACCATGTGCAATCAGAGTTAAGGATGGAAAATATGAAGTTGATGTTAAACTTATTTAATAAAATCTTTATTGAACACAATGGTACAAAAGGTGAACTTAATCCTAAAGCATTCACTGCCAGTCTAGCTGTAGGAAAACAGATTTTTTTATCTAATTGCGTTAGGCTTAAAGATGTAGGTACTTAAAATACACTTTAAACTAATACAAGTTTTCTTAGATACATAGTCCGCCACCCAGAGGTCTCTGATTCGATATCCGGTCAGAGCAAGTTGAAAAATGGGCTTTTTAAAATTGTCCTGGGTCTTTGATGTTAATCTATATATGTATTTGTTATTAATTATAGTATCGTTGAGTATCCCATAACACAAGTCTCGAACTTTTCCATCAGTGTAAATTTGTCTCTATACATTAAAAAAAAGTATCAAGTAATCGTTCTAAATTATAATCCAAAGGATGTGTGCTTAATAGCATCATTACATTTTAACTATATAATACTAAAGAAAGTAAAATAAATTATAAGTTCGTAGTTTAGACTTTGCAAAACTTTGATTAAATAGACCGTCCTCAATATTGTTACACGTCAAAAGTTTTATAAAAAGAAAACCTTCATCATATTTCTTTTGCCATATTTTGTTTGTTGAACGTCCTATCAACATTAAAATATAGCTTTAATTATTATGTAACTATACTAACTTGAAAACTCAAGACTTCTGAAGAGCACCACTTTTATCCAAACAATTTTCATTCTTTCATTCTACGTTTTTACTAGCCTTCTTTTATACAATACGTGTATCTCTGGCCTGAAACAATAGAGCTCCCCAACGAGTAGCTCCAAACAAGGAAACCGACGGACGAAAAAGTATAATATTATTTGCATCCAACAAAAGCCTCAAAGTAGCGTATTCATCGGTGTTCAGGTAATGGCCCTAAATGCTATTATTCTATGCGAAATAACAGCACAATAGCAGAGTCATTACTGGGCCCAGGAGATCAGTTTTTGAACTTTACTCTAACTTCAGTTTCGTCGAATCGTGATCACATTTCCAAAGTGAAATTAAATTTTAAAATTGCATTAAAATTATTTTTTAATATAAAAAACATTTTACACGTAAAATTTTTGCGGTAATAGGAACTTTATGGGTCGTGATGTAGGTACCATAGTATAATGCGGAACATACCAAGAATACATATAAACTTAAGGAAAAATAAAGCATAACTTTCCTAGAAGTTGGTTTCAGTGTTCTGTTTGGCTTATCAATCAAGAAGAGAATGCAAGAGGTATGATAATATCTATAAAATATAGAAAAATAAAGAGTTGTAGTACGTATTCATAGTTTTTGCGCCCGATATTTGTTTGATAAAGTTCAAAAACTGAACTCCAGGCGTGGCATTCATGGATTTCGCCTGCATTAATTAGAGACCCAGAAGGCTGATTACAGGGTTTCATGTTTGCGGGCTGCCGCAAAACGTACCTTTCTCGGTTTTCTGTACCCGATTCTAGGTCCTACAATCAATTAATGAACCGCAAATAACTCTTTTATATAAACCTTCTGTTTTTGCTGCATACAGACCTTTATAACGACTAGTTTGGGACTTGTGTGCTCGTGAGTCAGTGACTAACCATTATACGAAAAGTTAATTTTTAGATGTTGGTAAGGGCTCTTACAGATGAGCAATGTATGCTCGCGACACCCGTTGGCGACCGTCGCGCGACTGTTCTTGACAGTTCGTGACAAGACTGACATAGGTTGCACGACGTCGTGTGACCGTCGCCGAGAGGTGTCGCGGGCATAATGTCGTTCGTTTGATATACTCCTAAAGACTAAAAAATAAGTTAATATATATAATATCTCGTCATTTTTCAAGAAATGTAAGACCACAACGTAACATTTTTATAGGGTTCTTAGGCATTCAACATGCAGTCTAGGTAAATTACTCAAAATTAATAATGAAATAACAAATGGTAAAAATACCACGTGAGCAGGACCGTAATCCAGCGGTCTTGGTCTTAAACTATAGATTTCGCGAATATCAATCTGGACATTCCATGACATTTTCAGTCTCCTCATAAGAAATTCCCAGTAGCTATATAAAAATTATTCGTTTGCATTCCTGGCGGGTGAGTAGATAAATGACAAGAGTCCTGTTTATATCGCTAAAGACTTTTAAACTTAGGTATTGAATAAAAAATTAATGAAAATCTGAAATGCTTTATACATAGCCATCTATAGAGGTACAGCCTAACGTGAACTGTACCAAGCTGGTAACATTTTAAAAATTAAACTTGAGTTTGTTTTTCTTTCACATCAAAACGCAGCGGGTGGGATTTTTGGTGTAACAAAAAGCATTCACCCCTTTGAACATACTGGCAGGCTACTGAGAAATCCCCGTCCCGAAGCTGTGGGTATGCAGAACCGCGTCAGCCAACAGAAAAAAACGTTTTCTTTGTTCTACGCAGTTTGATATGCCAGTTATTACGGTTTTCACGCAGTTTTGTTTGTTTTTACATTTTTTTTGGTATTTATGGATGATGAGATCGCAAACAGCTCCATTGAAGTCGGGAGTAAGGTTGTTTCACTATACCAACAAGCAAGCTTATAAAAATAAGCTTTCAGAATGGTATGCATCATAATCACTTGTGATTCTGATTATGTACATGTCGCAGTATAAACCTATGTTTGACAAAAACTCTAAAAAATTATAGGCGATCAACTTATAAAATGTAGTCGGAAACAGAAAATTTTAACAAATTCAATACATAATTAGTTTTAGACGTTTTAGTGGCATAAACTCAAAGTTGGTATTCGCAACTACGGAACCCTATACTGCGCGTGGCTCGACACGCTCTTGGCCAATTATTGGTATCTCAACTACACTTTCTTACGAAAGTTCCGTCAATAACAACCAGAACTTACCGATAAATAAACATAACAAAAATTTATCTTACCTATAATACAATAGTAAACGCTATTGAACATGTTACACACAGCTATTCTGGCGATATATTGGAGACATAATGGCGGGAACATTGTGACAAAGGAAAGTCTCACCATTACATAAATATTAGGACGGGAACTTCCCCCAGAATTGGACCACAAACAATATTTTGATTTTTCCTTTTCGAGGTAGTCCTGTTAAGATCAAGTGTATTTATTGATTTGTTTACATTTTAGTCTCTTTGTCTATTTTTAACGGCATCTAATGAGTAAAAATGAGCATTTTTAAAGTTCTGTTTTTGATTTAGGTAACTTTAATTTTCACATATCGTATTTGGCGTATGAAATTATTTCGAACGAGTATTTTCTGTATTACAGTACAGTTACAGTATTTTGATTTGTTTTTTACAAATCAAGAATGGATTCTAAGTTCTTGAAGTTTGATTCTTGATTCTTAATTTTGATAGTTCCCAGTTGCTGCCATTATAATAAGACAAGACAATTATGAAAATATTTTAAAATTTTTAAAACGAATGATCTGAAACTATAATTATTATATTTGATGCTAAAAATCGAATAAAAAAGCATATCAAGAATCAAGAATTGCACTTCAGGAATTTCGCAGTGGGCTATATAGATTTTTTACGCTAGTGTTTTTATAACATAGTCATAGTATATCCATGTCCAAGACAAAAGGACCTAATTCATAACCAAGTAAAAAGCAAATATGCATGCTTTTCTGAATAATCGATCACAAGGATACGCAATTCGTTTTAATCTAACATCACAAACTGTAAACTGCCCAGTAATAAACGACACGCGGTCGAACAAATCACGAGCTAAATTTTCATTACCGTTCTAAATCTCTGAAATATTTTAGATTTCAGGATAGTTTTCAATGGAAACCCTTATATGAATAGACCAGACAAAGAGGGCGTTACCCTCTCAGCTCAGGGGGCTCAGTCACAAAATGTCTTATTCGCAAAATGTAAAACTCGTAAAACATCTTTCTCATAATGGTTCTTTCACGGAATGTCTTTTGCGTAAAATGTATCTTTCACAGAATGTCACTTTCGCACAATGTCCCTGTCGTGACATAGCAAAATAATTTTTTAAAGTTATAGATTAAGCAAACTATGGTGGTATAATTTTAGTAACTTATGTATCCACGTAAAAAATATCGGTAAGTATCGAAAATTTTATATACATCCAAGTTTTGGGAATACATTTTGCGAAAGAGACGATTTGCGACTGAGCTCCTCAGGGTTGAGGTGAGGATGAGGTATGGCTTTCATGAATAACAGAGAAGCTACGAATTTAACGGAGACGACATAGGTAAAGTTTACAAGTTATGGCTCCTAGTTGCGGAACGCAACTAGAATCTATTTGCTTAATAATTTTTTTCAGTATCAAATATTTATAGTTTTTTTACAAGCTTTTATTTAACTTGCAATGCATCTTGTATGTATGAATGTTTGTTTAGGTCAAATCTTGCAACTCAATTTTTAACCAGTTGTCCACAAACGATTAAGTTAAAATTTTGTATACTTGTGTAAGTCGGATGACAATACAATCCCATCAAAAAAAATACTTGTCAAAAAAACCAAGTCTCGCAACTCAGTTGTTCTGCGGTAAAAAGTTGTGAGATCCATGTAATACCAAGTCGGTTATTAATTTATTCAGTCTCTACTTAAGCGACTTTCTGTCTTAATACGTCCAGTCTCTAAGACCACGATCGTGGTCCATAACAATTAAAAATCAATTGTGTCTGGAATCTCCGTACTCGAAGCATTAAGTTGTTACGTAATAATTAACAGCATCTTATAGTGACGCATATCAATATTAAAATTCTTTAATGTTTTATATAAATATATCGAGACTTGGCCATCGCACTAAATAATTGAATTTACATGTGTTTTCAGGCGATTGAATTTACACGTGTTTTCAGGCGATGGCCAAGTCTCAATATATTTATATAAAACATTAAAGAATTTTAATATTGATATGCGTCACTATAAGATGCTGTTAATTATTACGTAACAACTTAATGCTTCGAGTACGGAGATTCCAGACACAATTGATTTTCAATTGTTATGGACCACGATCGTGGTCTTAGAGACTGGACGTATTAAGAGAAAGTCGCTTAAGTAGAGACTGAATAAATTAATAACCGACTTGGTATTACATGGATCTCACAACTTTTTACCGCAGAACAACTGAGTTGCGAGACTTGGTTTTTTTGACAAGTATTGTTTTTGATGGGATCTCATTTCTTTTTGTATTTTGTAGACAGTTCTACTTTTTTCCTTTTCGGTACCTTCTACTTATTGTATACTAGCCGAAGCCCGCGACTTCGTTCGCGTGGACTTTATGTCTCTGGAAAATGCTTATCAGGCTAAACAACTTTTACTAAGGCGGCATTTTTATATCTCTTATAGTTTAGCTGGACCATTATGGTTCTGCATCAGGCGTTCCATTTCCCAAAA
Source organism: Acrobasis consociella (assembly GCA_963555685.1). NCBI lineage: Eukaryota > Metazoa > Arthropoda > Insecta > Lepidoptera > Pyralidae > Acrobasis > Acrobasis consociella. Next base: position 13,725,859 of record OY743115.1, read on the forward strand.
TCATTTATACCCTATATGTTGCCCAGGCTTAATAGCTATATAACAAAAAAAGTTTCGTTCGAATCCGTCCAGTATTTCCGGAGATTAGCGTGTACAAACAGACATACAGACAAACATACAGACTTTTTTTTTTAATTTTTACTCTATTATAACGTCTCCATCGCGCCCAATATTTTTTTTGAAATATATTTAATGTACAGACACACTTTTTTTACTGTTTTATTATATACTAGCCGAAGCCCGCGACTTCGTTCGCGTGGACTTTATGTCTCTGGAAAATGCTCATCAGGCTGAACAACTTTTACTAAGGCGGCATTTTTATATCTCTTATAGTTTAGCTGGACCATTATGGTTCTGCATCAGGCGTTCCATTTTCCAAAATCATTTATACCCTATATGTTGCCCAGGCTTAATAGCCGATTGATGAAGCTGAAGACGGAGGACGGCGGCGTGGTGTCGACAAAGGAAGGGGTTCTGGCGGAGATCGAGAGGTTTTATGGACAGCTGTATACCTCAGTTTCACAACCCAGCGGACAAATGGCTGAAGACCCAAGAGCCAAGTTAACCCGACACTATACCGAAGATATCCCGGACATCAGCCTGTACGAGATTAGGATGGCCCTCAAACAGCTTAAAAACAACAAGGCGCCGGGCGAGGATGGAATCACAGCAGAGCTTCTGAAAGCGGGCGGAACGCCGGTACTGAAAGTCCTTCAGAGGCTCTTTAATTCCGTTCTGCTCGAGGGCGTAACGCCGGAAGCGTGGAGCAGGGGCGTGGTGGTCCTGTTCTTCAAAAAGGGAGATAGCACCCTATTGAAGAACTACAGGCCTATCACGCTTCTGAGTCATGTATATAAGTTGTTCTCGAGGGTCATTACGAATCGTCTCGCAAACAGGTTCGATGCCTTCCAGCCTCCCGAACAAGCCGGTTTCCGTAAAGGTTTTAGTACCATGGACCATATTCAAACGCTGCGGCAGGTTATACAGAAGACGAGGGAGTATAACCGGCCGTTATGCTTGGGGTTCGTGGACTATGAAAAAGCCTTCGATTCGATCGAAACATGGGCCGTACTTCAGTCTCTCCAGCGATGCCGTATTGACTATCGGTATATCGAAGTGTTGAAGTGCTTATACAGTAATGCCACTATGTCAGTCCGAGTACAGGAGCAGTGCACGAGGGCAATTCCACTGCATAGAGGTGTAAGACAGGGAGACGTTATATCTCCGAAACTGTTCACCGTTGCACTGGAAGATGCCTTCAAGCTTCTGGAATGGGAAGGATTTGGCATCAACATCAATGGCGAGTATATCACTCACCTTCGATTTGCCGACGATATCGTTGTCATGGCAGAATCGATGGAAGACCTAAGTACTATGCTCGGAGATCTAAATCGAGTTTCCCAACAAGTGGGCCTTAAAATGAACATGGACAAAACGAAAGTAATGTCGAATGTCCATGTTGCGCCCCTACCTGTTTGTGTTGGGAGCTCCACCCTCGAAGTTGTAGACCAGTATATCTACCTGGGTCAATTGATCCAGGCAGGATGTTCCAGCTTCGAGGAAGAGGTCTCTAGACGAATCCGACTCGGCTGGGCAGCGTTCGGGAAGCTACGAAGTGTCTTCTCGTCAAATATACCTCAGTGTCTTAAGACTAAAGTTTACAACCAATGTGTGTTACCAGTGATGACTTATGGCTCTGAAACATGGTCCCTTACTATGGGTCTCATAAGAAGGCTCAGGGTCGTGCAACGCGCTATGGAGAGGGCTATGCTCGGTGTTTCTTTACGTGATCGAATCAGAAATGAGGAGATTCGTAGGAGAACTAAAGTCACTGACATAGCCCAGCGGATTAGCTCGTTGAAATGGCAGTGGGCGGGACACATAGCGCGACGAACCGATGGCCGATGGGGCGAAAGGGTTCTCGAATGGCGACCGCGTATAGGCAAGCGAAGCGTAGGACACCCACCCACAAGGTGGTCTGACGACCTAACCAAGGTCGCTGGAAGGCGCTGGATGCAAGCAGCTCTAGATCGGTCATTTTGGAAATCTTTGGGAGAGGCCTATGTCCAGCAGTGGACGCTATGCGGCTGAAATGATGATGATGATGATGATGTTGCCCAGGCTTAATAGCTATATAACAAAAAAAGTTGCATTCAAATCCGTCCAGTATTTCCGGAGATTAGCGTGTACAAACAGACAAACAGACATACAGACAAACAGTCAGACTTTTTTTTTTAATTCTTACTCTTATACTACGTCTCCATCGCCCCCAATATTTTTTTTGGAAATATATTTAATGTACAGACACACTTTTTTTACTGTTTTATTATATGTATAGATATGTATATCTACCAGCAACGAATTTTCTTAAAGCCCTCTCTCTGACTTATGAACTTTTCTTATTTTTGTAGGTAGCCTTCGGTTTTCTCTTTTCCGGTACTACTTCTTGAGCTTCAGCTACAGTTTTTCTAAGAGCCCACTCCCTGTCTCTATGCGTTTTTCTGGGAGGCTTTGAGGCTTTAATTTAATTTACACGTGTTTTCATGACGGGAATACCCATTTTTTGCTCGATTTGGCAGGGGCACTACCATGCGCCTATATTTATATGGGACTAGCTTAAACCCGCGGCTTCGCACGCAATAATAATAACTGCCGTAAAACATCGTTACGAATAAAGCCAATATTGAAAAATTTAACTGAAGACTTGGCTGTATGGGCTTAATTTTCTTTGCGGTCTTTTCTAGATTTTTTAGTTTTTCCTTGATTCATACACCAAACACTACTTATATTCCAAATTTGAAGCTTCTAGGTCTGCTAGAAGTGCCTTAGAATTTTGATGATCGGTGAGTCAGTGAGTGACAAAATTAAGAAATTTGACCCGTTATAATTCTTAAAATACTGGTTCAAATTGAATGAAATTTGAAATATACCGTGTCTTTACAATGCCTGCATGGTTACTGAAAATTTCAGTCTTCTAGTTTTATCCACAACGAAGTTACAGGGGGTCGAAAATGGTCTGAATTGCTTCGAGAAAAGGATGGTACGGCCGTGACGCTTTTTTGCTCGACTTGGTGGGGGCACTGCCGTGCCCCCAGATATTATGAAGTTAATGAACTGTTCTGATGATGAAACCGGGAGATATCCTTTTTTATAATCAAAGACCTGTATGTACATTAAGGAAGCAATAAATGATTGAGTATTGAGTTTTGAGTACGACTCCATTGATTTGTCTTGATGAGCAATTTATGGTAGACGATGCCTGGGGTCTGATCACGAAGACGGAAAGTGGTCGATGGAACTTAGTAATAAAACGAAGCAATTTAATCGAGTTTGGGCTTATTTCATTTGTCTTAATAAGTACTTTGGCCTTACATTAAAAGCTTGTACAAAAAATTTAATAAAATTTAGTTTTAAGTTTTTCAGTTATAGCTTTGAATCATTTATCTTACAACTTTAAAAATATTTACCTGTTTGACTTATTGTATAGAGCTTTGTAGCATAATTTTAATTTAAGCTGTTTTGTATTAAAGATATTTGCTTGGTTAAATTACATTAATTCTCTTTGGGTAAGAAAGAAATGAACACATTTTCAACGTTAAAAAAAATTTAAGCTATTTCACACACATTAAATTGGTTTTAACTTCCTTGATAGTAACTGACATTCATATTTAATATACGTAGTATTCATTTACTTGAGTCGGCTTATATAGTTGAAATTATTAAAGAGACGAAGGTAATAAACTGATGTTTTTATTAGGGTTTGAATCCGAGGATCAGTTCGTTCTATTAAGGAATATTAGTTTGGTGTCGACGGTCGTTATTTAAGATAATTTAATGCCCCATACTGTCTTTATGTCTTTTAGATTTTCAACAATACTCGTAAATTATTTATTGAAAATGTTTGATAAACTGTGGCAAAGAATTACAAAATTTACTACGAGTGCTATTGCCATTTTTTAGATGACAATAAGTCAAATCAGACATTTTTTGAAACGGCAAAAGAAAAATTATTTTTTAAGATTTTTATGAAAAAATACAAAAGCTGACGTGACGTCATGTTCTTTTGAAATCAAAAAGCACTCTTAACAGTTGCATTAATAAATCTAAAATCATGATGAAAATGGATATGATCAATAAAAAGTGACACTTTGTGTCGTTTTATTTTAAGAATTGTACCGAATAATTTATTTTTGATCCAGTCATCTACCCAAATGCTGCTTCACGTATAAAAGGTTAGTGGTCTCGGTACTCCGTGGCCTTAAGAAAATTTTACATCATACATTTTTTTTATGGATTTTTGTTTCTTTATTTAGCTTCTATATCTTTGCTACAGGTAAATACATAGGTACATTCAGAACAAAAACGTTCTATCTCTAGAATCCCGGTAAAACAATCAGCTGTTCTAATTCTATATACTACTCTATTTAACTATTTAACTGTAGGTTTAAGGAACAGCGATTTCATAGTTAGCCCCTTAGAAAAAGTTATTCACATCGATTGCCATGTAGTTATAACAGAACTTGTCTACAACATAAAAGACAGACGCAATAAAAACAAAGTGAAAACAAATATACACTTCCCGACCCGCTACTATAGTTTGTGACCCTGGCAATAAAATCGTTTGCAACAACTTCTTCACGTGTTTAACCCGAACGACAGCCTATATGTCGGGAGTGGAAGCAGGCAATTCCAGGATTTAACGGCGCTTTTATGTCCGGCTGGAGCCGTGTTGACTGTATGATTGTGTCAACCGTCCGGGCCATATTGTTATATTTGCTAAAGTAAAACACATAGGTACTTTTAGAAATGTTCTATCTCTAGAATCCCGGTAAAACAATCAGCTATCCTACTCTATTTCACTGTTTGTAGGTTTAAGAAATAGCGAGTTAATAGTTAGCCCCTTAGAAAAAGTTATTCACATCGATAGCTATGTAGTTAGAACAGACAACTTGTCTAACATAAAAGACAGACGCAATAAAAATAAAGTGGAAACAAATGTACACTTCCCGACCCGCCACTACAGTTTGTGACCCTGGCAATAAAATCGTCTGCAACAACTTCTTCACGTGTTTAACCCGAACGACAGCCGATATGTCGGGAGTGGAAGCAGGCAATTCCCGGATTTAACGGCGCTTTTATGTCCGGCTGGAGCCGTGTTGACTGTATGATTGTGTCAACTGTCCGGGCCATATTGTTATATTTCTAAAGAACTGCATATAAGACTTTTTTATTGATTCTTTTTAGGGTTCCGTAGTAAACAAGGAACCCTTATAGTTTCGCCATGTCTGTCTGTCTGTCTATCTGTCTGTCTGTCTGTCTGTCTGTCTGTCCGTCCGCGGTCCTACTCAGAAACTATAAGTACTAGAAAGCTGTAATTTGGCATGGATTTGTATATCAATCATGGCAAAAAAGTCGTAAAATAAAATTTGGAAATAAATTTTTTTTTAGGGTAGCTGCCATACAAGTAAAGATAAAGTCAATATTTTTTTTCTCTACAAACACATTGTGTGAGGGGTCGTTAAATAGGTCTTTCAAAAATATTGTGAGCTTGGAAACACCATTTTTCGATTTAGGGATCTGTGTCTGAAATATTTAGGTTTCAAATGAATTTTTTTGTTAAAATCACGTGTCCCCCCCATCTATCTGCTAAACGGTTATATATGGACACGTGAAAAAAATCACAGCTATAGTATATATAATTTTGTTTAAAGGAAAACTATCAGAGCTAAGTAGGGTTAACAAATTAAAAAGTTATAGGCGAACTTATAAAATGTACTCAAAAAGGTAAATTTCATACAAATTTAATAGATACTTAGACGTTTTAGACGTTTTTAGTGACGTAAACTCAAAGTTGGCATTAACAACTACGGAACCCTACACTGCGCGTGGCCCGACACGCACTTGGCCAATTATTTACTACTACTTTATCTTACAAATAAAATCGTATTTAGCAAGCTTCACATAAATTTTACTCATATATACCTATCTATAGAAAAAAGTGCTTATATACCAACCGGAAAAATAATAAATATAAACCTTTTCCTTTTTTCTCACATTTTTTAAAAAGCTTATGACCATCATAATTTTGCATACCTACCTTCCTACATAGTAACTTTTCGTTTTGTCACACAGACAGGCACTTAGGAAAAAATTAAAAACCTCTATAACAGAAGAACGTGCTCAGAAGATTTTTCGTCAATAACAGCCATTGAGAGGCGCTTTGTAGCTTTTCAATTGAAGACTACGCCTTTTGTTCTAATGGCCTTGCGTTGGAGATTTATTTGCACGGTTCTAAGCATTATAATCTTACTGAAACGTGTCAAGTAACTCCTTTTGTTACTTGGGACATTTTGCGAAATAGGCTAATTTTTACATACAGAAATACTTTCTTTTGAGGTACATGCTTTTGGTTTAAACAAGCTGTTTCAAATTTTGCAATGAAACTAATCAGTAATTTTCTTTTGAATTGTTTTAATTTTATAATTCTGCAGACATTAAATTTTTTACGTTTTGGTCGATAAGCAGTTTGCAATGTATTTATTTGTATGAATATTTACTGACCACAATGGTACAAAAGATGAATAATGCTATTGCATTCTCTACGAGTCAACCTGTAGAAAAACGAGAAAATTAATTTGATTGCGATAAATGCCTAAATATGTACTTAAAATACACAATATGTATAACTTAGATATTTACATTCCTACAATGCAGATACATATTTATACAAATATACAATGTCCTTTTTTATTAAGTACAAATATTTTAAGGGGTGAATCAGACCATCATTTTGAACAACTTGTCCCAATAAATGTATATCGAAATAGGAAAACATTTTTTAGGTTTTCATAGAAATCGAAGTAGTCACGTGATATCATTTCTATGGAAAATGAAAATTATTTTTTCGTATTTCGATAAAAATTTACTGGGAAAAGTTGTTCAAAATTATGGACTGAATCACCCCTTATATATAAAAAAGGACATTGTATATATATATATATAAGGCTAAAACTATTTTTAGAGTAAATTCAGAACATTTCCAAAAGGAACACGTATTGAAATACGAAAATAAATTTTTGGCTTTCCATAATTGATAAGATAATGTGAATGCAATTAATTAAAAGACGATCTAGCTTAAAAAGATCTGCATTAAGATGTAAGTATACCATTGTTCTTTCCGACGAGAGTGTTCTAAAATTTGACAATTAATCTAACTATTATTCGAAGCATGCTACAGAAATATGCAAAATGTATAAAAAATATCCTTGTGACATGACATGAGTCATATGCCTTCTTCTTATTATTAAAGAGCTAAGCTCTTGTCTGTGGAGCAACCAATGCCTTCCATCTCCCTCTGTCTAAAGTCAACTCCTTAATATCCTTGTATGTTGAAACATTAATCTGATTCTTTAGTTGTTTTATAAAACTATCTCTAGGTCTTCCTTTGCCTCTTCTTCCATCGATTTTCCCCTCCAATATTACTTTTAAAAATTCATCATGTCTAATCAGGTGTCCTAACATTTTCCCTCCTGCCTACATTTAGCGCTTTCCAGGAACCTTAGTCATATGCCTACAACCAAATAATAATCTCAAATATTCTAGCTTTGATCGCAAACGCGTCTAAATATTTTTCCCATTTTTACTATCCCTTTGCTGTCAACTTGTTCAATCTTTGTGAGACGTTTCTCAGAAACGCGGCAACTTTATTAATAATGCACCCACCGGGATCGATCGTTGGTTGGTTCGGTCATAAAGCAAGTTGGTTGAGAAGTAAAGCGTATGTGTACTTGGTCATTATCATCACTTCAGCCGCATAAAGTCCACTGACATAGGTCTTTCCCAAGGATTTCTAAAATGTTCGATCGAGAGCTGCCTACATTTAGCGCTTTCCAGGAACCTTAGTCGTCAGATCACCTTGTGGTGGGTGGGTGTCCTATGCTTTGCTTGCCAGTACGTGGTCTTTTGCCACTTTACCACTTCGCAAGTACTAACTATACTAACCTTTTTGCAAGTACCCATACTTGATGTCTTATACCTTTTTTCTCTAGTTTTACGGATTATACCAGTCCACAGCTAAAGATTTCTCGCAATAAAGGAAGGATTATTGACTTGCAAGTTGGCAATTGCAAATAGAAGACGATGTTGTACTTTCTCTGTATGTAACTTACTCGCCTTTTACTACCCATGGGAGAGGAAAGGGATAGCGACAAATTGTATTTTTCTCTGCCGTCACATGGCGAACATCTGACATATGTTCTCACACCAACGTTTTTACCTCTTATCTATATTTCTTCTTCCGGTGACGAATCATCATTCTTACTTTTTTTCTGCACACTCTAGCTCTTGTGTGCACTTTTAAATGTCGTTTTCTAGACGCATACTGCAGAAGAGCATATTCACGTCAAATGACGTCACCTATTGATGTCGTTTTTCCACAGAGTTATTTCCATAGTTTTGACGTTTTGTGGTTCCATGAAGGATGTTTACGTCTCGCTCGAGCTGCGTGTGTCGGACAATTAATTACGCACATAATATTTTGAGTTCAGTGCAATTCGGATTCAAGGTCTGTGAGCCAAGAATACCTGTTGCTCTTTTTAACATTTGTAAGCTTCCTGCTATAACTTATTGTGCCCAAATGTGGTTATAATTATGACTTAGTCTCGAATGGTCTTAAATACAAATAGTCTATGTAGAAACTCGTCTAAAACGGAACTCGGAACTCGTTTTAAAAGCAACTCTTCTAAGTTGCAAAAAACTCTCAAATGTACTACTTGCAACTTAAACGAGTTGCTTCATAAACGAGTCCCAAGTTGCGTTTTAGACGAGTTTCTAAACTTGATATTTAAAGTCTAAATTCAAGGTTTCATTCATATCATCATTTTAGCCGCATAACGTCTACTGCCTGACACAAGCCTCTCCCAAGCATTACCAGAACGACCGATCTATAGCGGCCTGCAACCAGCGCTTTTCAGTGACCTTGTGGGTGGATGTCCTATGCTTCGCGTGCGAATACGTGGTCGTGGTCGTTATCTTCCATTGGCCATCGGTTCGTCGCGTTATACTCGAATTTATCAGAGAGTAATGAAGCAAAGTTTGCTGGTAGTTAAAAGAATAGATAGAATCCCAAACGCCGCAGTTGGTTCTAAAACAGGAATCGCTGATAAGTCATGAAAGTGCCATACTGAAGCGGTATAGGGTGGGGCATGTTGGTGGGATGCAGGAGGAAGAAAGCGTTGGTATCCTTTTGTTTCCATTCGGGGAGCACACATTGCAATGAAGCTCGTACAAGTGAAAGAAACGAATGATACGAAAATGCTGAATGTGTAAGAAAATGCTTTAAATGTGTATGCTTTTAATTGGTGTTTACATATGGAATTGTATACCTATCCGATTGATTTATTTATCCAATAATGTTATAATATGTAATCACTGTAAGCGTACCTTTTAAATAAAATAAAAATGATACGACATATTTTTAACCTGTGGCATTTTTAACCGACTTCAAAAAAGGAGGAGGTTATCAATTCGATTGTATGTTTTTTTTGTATGTATGTGACGCGATATCTTCGGCAACCGTGGACCGATTTTAATGATTGTTTTTTTTATTTGAAAGCCCTTACTCCCAATTTGGTCCCATATTAATTTAGTGAAGAGGAGATGAAGAACTTTGGAGATATGGAAGAAACTCCTGAAAAAAATTGAAGTCGGTTGTTTTTTTTTTGTTAAAAATTTAATTATTACCTGGTAGTTTATCCTTCCGGGATAAATAATAAGTTATCCTAAGCACACTAAATATTTTTTACAAAAGGCTTTTTCTGTATACCTAATGCGGGTAATATGTATTGTATATGTACAAAGTCCATGCAAAACTGAAACAGGTGGTGTATATTTTAACTTGATTTGAGACTGGCACGTGTAAAAATAAAATATAAAAATGTGTTCTCTATTTCAAAAATTAAATGCTGGCTTAAGGCTTGGCTCTACGTTTTTATTTTTCAAAATCTGTCAAAATTGATTCAAAAGTTGTCCGTTCTTTTCCGCTAGGTTTGTACTAATGTCTAAACGCAATGCAGGTAGAGTTAAAAATATATAGAGGTTACAGTATGAAAGGCATGACGTAATGAAATAAATCTGTTTACATTTTTGTAACATATTACGTTTTTATAAAGAATTGAATAAGTTCATGTCCGTACATGGACTTAATGCTAATGCTTTGTTTACCGGTCAGCCTTTAGAAAAATAGAAATAGTTTATTTAAATTTAAAAAAATAAAGACCGTAACTTTTTATTGTTTTTGAAGCTAAGGGCCGCTTTATAAGGGTCGTTAGTAAAACTAATTAGCTAGTCGAAATCAATTAGTAGTATCACCAGGCACCGCCTCCGTCCGGCCGGCCGGAGTTCATCAAGGTCATGCGGTAGTTTTGATCGAGCGTAACTACGTGGTCTCGATTTTTTTATCTTATGTCATACACAAATTTGAATTAAGTATATGGATAGAGGAATTTATTTACAAGAGATTTTTTCCAAAACCAATGAAAAGTCAGCATGTATGTACTAAATTACTAAGGGGTAAATAAGTAACTATATAAAAGAGCTGCATTATTCAATTATTTTTATGCAATATTTTTAAAATTGCAAAATTGTTGTACATTATGATATAAGTTTTTTGTGTGATGATTTTCCAGCCCGAGCCGAAAGCGAGGGCGTAATAGAGCTGAAAGTGTTTTAACCAATATACGCACGTATATCGCACGACGTTTTTCAATACACTTATATCTAAACTGATTTTTATTTTAAGGCTGCTACCAGCGACCTTGAAAATACAGAAAAAATAATTTATTTTTCTGTAAATGAGATTATCAGAAATCCTCGCACAACTTATAAGCTAGTATCTTTAAGTTACATTAGAACCCCGAAAGTCATTGAAATACTATCAGCTTTAAAAACCTTCACAAAAAATGTCAAAAGTGGTCGTTTTTAGTAATTTTTAATATGGAAACTACAGCGGATTGTATTTCAATGACTTTCGAGGAATAGCGCTGGTAGCAGCCTTAAATAAACTCAACCATAAAACTGTGATGTACACTATATAGGGCTGCTTTTCCGCCGTTATACTTATTAAAATCAGCGCGGCACGCGGACTTACTAGCTGGTGCTACCAAGCAGTGGGTTAGTTCGGGATTTTAAAAAAAATTAAAATATTGCGGTGGCATAATATAACTTCACTATTTGCGTTTATGACGCAAGCGTGTTTTATGAACTACTTTATATAGGTATCTAAAACCGATGAAATTAGAGCCACTTTACGAGCAAGTGTGTTGAAAAAATAATTAATTTAGTATACAGCATGGAAGGGACATACCCGTAATAAATCGAACCACAGGCTATACTAGATCACTATATTATAATTATAAAATAACAGTAAAAAAAAAACGTATTTGACATTCTCATACAAATTTTCCAGGCGGCTGCACACTTTTGTATGGAAATGCCATTTTTTTTAGTTTTTGGTTGTTATTTTTATTTGATTATAGTTAGTGGTATAGTGTAGCCCGTGGTTCGATTTATAACGGGTATATCCCTTCCACGTTGTATATTGGCACTATTGTGGGCACTACATTTATTTTAAACTGACGTCGAATTTGCGGAGCGTCTATGTAGTGTAAATGCTAGGAGAACAATCAAAAGTATTCATTTGTCTACAGTACAGTTGTGCTACTGTAAACGACGGGCAAAATTTTAAACAAGTGTCAAGAAAGGGTGATTCAGTCCTTTATTTTTACCCAATTTTTGAAAGTTAAACTAGATCTTTTTAGGGTTCCGTACCCAAATGGGAAAATCGTCCGGCCAGTCTACGCCACCAAAAACGTCTAAAAACTTATTTTATTTTCGTTTTATGATTTTTTTTAATTCGTAGCCCTAATTAGGTTTGATAGTTTTATTTTAACTTTTATTAAATAAAAATATTCTAGAAAAGGATTCTTAAATCAAAAATGGTGTTAACAAGCTCAAAATATTTTGAAAGACCTATTTATCGATACTCTACACGATGGGTTAGTCGAAAAAAAAACTTGTATGGGAGCTACAATATTATATTTTCCCTATATTACTTCACTGTTTTTTTGGCATTATTAATATACTCCTGCCAAATTATAACTTTTTTAGTACTTATAGTCTCTGAGTAAAACGTCGGATGACGAACTACGGAAAAAAATCAATTACCTTCGAGGGCGCACAGTGTTATAACAAACTACCGTCTGACATAAAAAATATAAACCCATTTAATACATTTAAGGTTAAACTTGCAAATTACGTTATGGAACATTATTAGCTTAAAAGAAATTAATTAAGGCCATACCCAAATTTTCCGGGGTCCAGTGGCGCCGCCATTTGAAATAAATCATTTAAAAGGAAACGGAGATATCATTTAAAATTGTGTCTTGGTCAAGTTCTAGATACCCATTCAAAGTATTTTTTAAACCACTTTTTGTAGTTTTAAGTGAGAACGTGAAGCTTTTCTACGCACATTTGCGAAAAACGGCCACTTTTAGCTAATGTGCGTAGAAAAGCTTCACGTTAGCACTTAAAATTATAAACAGTAGTTCATAAAATAGTTTTAAGGGTTATCTAGGGCTTGACCAAGACACAATTTTGAATGATATCTCCGTTTCCTTTTAAATGATTTATTTCAAATGGCGGCGCTACTGGACCCCGGAAAATTTGGGTATGGCCTTAAGTAGTAATTTTAGTTACGTACGTAGGTACGTATTGTGGCTGAGATAAAAAATTGTAAATAGTGAGTGTATTACTTGAGTGTAGTGTAGTGTGCATGCGAACGAGGCAAATGTAAAAAAAATTACTTTTTTGTGTTCTCATGTAAGTGATTATTGTCTTTTTAGGGTTCCGTAGCCAAATGGCAAAAACGGAACCCTTATAGTTTCGTCATGTCTGTCTGTCTGTCTGTCCGTCCGTATGTCACAGCCACTTTTTTCCGAAACTATAAGACCTATACTATTGAAACTTGGTAAGAAGATGTATTATGTAAACCGCATTAAGGTTTTGACACAAAAATAGAAAAAAAACAAAAAAATTTGGGGGTTCCCCATACTTAGAAATAAAACTCAAAAAATTTTTTTTCATCAAACCCATACGTGTGGGTTATCTATGGATAGGTCTTTAAAAATGATATTGAGGTTTCTAATATAATTTTTTTCTAAACCGAATACTTTGCGTGGGAGACACTTCCAAAGTGGAAAAAAGTGCGTAACTTCTAAAATAAGGGAATCATAAAACTAAAAAAAATATATGATGTACATTACCATAAAAACTACCAGCGAAAAGTAGGTAATTTACCTTTCATTCAATCAACACAAATATAAAAATAAAATAAAAAAATCATTTTATATTATGTTATTTGCTACTACGGAACCCTTCATGGGCGAGTCCGACTCGCACTTAGCCGCTTATTTTGAGAATAAATATCTTAAAACCGATGACAGACAAACAGACAGACATGATGAAACTAAAAGGGTTCCTTGTTTAAAACGGAACCCTCAAAACTGTCGGTAGTTTTACTTGTCATCGATATTATTGTAAACTATCAGTAATCAATATTATCAATAGTCCTATCGTATTGTTATGGTTTTTTAAGGCCACAAATATAGTATATAGACTATCTTTATTTTATACTTATTCATCGATATTTTATATCAATTTTAACAAATGTACTAGCTGTTTAGGCGTTGCGCAAGCTGCAAGCAGCCCGCGGTTGAGGTAGGTAGGTTGTTTCCAGTTCAGAAAATGGATAAAAGCTCCAGTTACTTAAGAAAACAAGAAAAATGTGTGGGCGGCCATTTTGGATCCAAAATCTGAATCCAGTTTCGAGTTCCGCGGGGTGCTTTACCCCCTCATGCAAAAATCAGACTCCTACAAAGTCCCAGTGAGACATTACTAACGAAAAAACGAAAAAAGTTTAATTTTATAAAGCCCAGACGCCATCCTGGATTCCAAAAAAATGCTTTCGGCGGCCATCTTGGATTGCAAAAAAAAAGAACGACCAAGCAAGTGAGCTTCACTCCTTATGGCTATCTGCACGGCGCAGGTAAAACAACCATATCAATCAGTCAGCCCGTCAGTCAGTGGTACAGTATGTACTTACGTGTATATTTTTCGAAATCTAATAGTAAATAAATCCGAAGAGTATCTATAGATAAGTTTCTTTGGCTATTATAAAATTAATTTATTGCCACAAAACTGGTAATTAAATAAAACTAAAATATTATAAATAGATATTGTATGTGCGGTACTTGTATGAAAAAAAATCTATGCCGACCATGTCTGTCAGGTAATCAATCTATGCCACGCTATACTTTGACACTTCCTTTGACATTATGACAAGTGACACAGTTTAAGAAAGTTACTCGCACGTTTGTTTACAGACTGTTCGACCTATATATATTCGTCATATTTGTTAAGTCACTGTTAAGTCCTGGCTACAGGCACTCTGGGAACTAGGTATCTAGGTACTAAGGAGCTCAGATAAAACCAGCGTGTTACTCAAGCAAAGTATATTCCAGACTGCCAAGGCAGAATCGATACGTACATACCCACACTAACAATTCTTAAACTACCGACCTAAACACATACATTACACCTCCCCACTTAATCTACACACTGGTTAATTAAAAATAAATGAAACATTTTACATATCAAATCACTTAGTGTTATTAATGTGTGAAACCAGAACATCTTTAAAGAAAAAAACAAATATAAATACACTTAAATATGGACATATTACGAATTAATAATCAACTCCATATCGTAATACCGGTTTCACAACACGCTTGGGACGGTTCACTTCGGGCGAGGACCTAGTAGAGGGCCCCGGTTCTAATGTGTTATCTTTGAACTCCTCAATTCTAGAACCCTTATCCTCCATGTTTAAATTTGTTTCCTCAGACTGGTTATTAACCTCATCACTAGGTGAAGCAACGTCCTCCCCGCTCCCGCTTTGGCACTCCGCTACGGAGTACCGGGATTTGCGCCTTATTTGATCAATATGCCTGTGAATTTGTTGACCGTTACCATTTTCTAATATATACCTTCTAGAACCTTCAGTTCCTACGATAGTACCATTTACCCATTTATCCTTACCACTATAATTTCTCGCTAGCACTGGTTCCCCTGTCTGCAGTGTGCGGTGTATCCCCCCCGCGCTTGCCACCTGTCTTGCCTGCACTTCCCGCACGCGGTCCTCCCGGGCGCGCTCGCCCCGCAGTAAATCCAAACGCGAACGTAAGACTCTGCGCTGCAGCAACATGGCAGGGCTTTCGCCGGTGCTGCTGTGGACGCTGTTACGGTACGCTAACAGAAATGTTTGGAGCGCGGCATCGATGTCGACAGAGTCCCTAATAGCTTTTTTTATAGCTCTTTTACACAACTTCACCGCATTTTCGGCAGCTCCATTGGAAGAAGGGTGATAAACCGGAGAAAAAAATTGACGTATGCCGTTGTTAGTTAAAAACTCCCTAAATTCAACACTTGTAAATGGAGGTCCCTGGTCCGAAACCACCTCCGTAGGCAAACCAAAACGTGCAAATGTGGCCCTCATAATTTTAATTACTGACATTGCGTTAGTTTTAGACATCTCGAATATTTCCAGCCATTTAGTACTGGAATCAATTAATACGAAAAACATTTTTCCCTCTAAAGGGCCCAAAAAATCTATATGAAGTCTAGTCCAGGGGCGTAAATCATATGTCCATGGACTAGGAGGGGACCGTGTCGGGGCTTGTGATTCAGCTGCGCACGTAACACAGTGCTGACACTCTGTTTCTACGTCAGCGTCTATGTTGGGCCACCATACAAAACTCCTAGCTAGTGATTTTGTTTTCACGATACCTAAATGACCTGTATGCAGTTGTTTTAAAATTATATTGCGCAACATTGTTGGAATAATTATTCTATAGCCCCACATTAAACAACCTCTATCCAGATACAATTCATTACGTTTATTAAAATAAGGTTTAAATTCGTCGTTTGCGCAAGCTAAAGGCCAACCAGATTGCACGTACAGCACCACCTTACTTAATAACGTGTCCTTACTAGTAGCTTTTTTAACGTCCTCATTTGTTACGGGCAGAAACGGCTCCACGAAATTCAAATATGTCATTTCTTTACCTACACGCGTACTCGTGCCGTCCGTTTGTGGCAGCCGTGACAACGCATCCGCACAATTTTTCTGTGACGATACATACTCGATTACATAACTGTATCCCGACAATAACACAGCCCACCGTTGCAACCGCGATGCTGCCATTATCGGAATCCCCGTTTTATTACCAAAAATATAAGTTAAGGGCTTATGATCGGTTCTTAATTTAAAAGACCGACCATAAAGATATTGATGAAATTTTCTGATTCCATATATTATACCTAAAGCTTCTCTGTCTATCTGAGAGTACGCTCGTTCAGCCGCTGTAAGTGACCGCGAAGCGTAGGCGATCGGGCGCTCCCCGTCTGGCGTGGCGTGCGATATCACGGCGCCCACCCCGACGCTGCTCGCGTCTGCCGTCAGTATCAAAGGCAACTTCTCCGAGTAGTGTACCAGCACTTCACTTGAACTTAAACGCTCTTTAATAGTATTGAATGCCGTCTCACATTCCTTATTCCATACAAATTTTACATTAGCTCTGAGTAAATTGTATAGTGGTGATAAAATAGTACTGACATTTTTTATAAATTTTGCATAGTACATTACCATACCCAGAAATGATCTAACCTCGGATATATTAGCCGGGGCTGGTGTACTCAATATTGCCTCCACCTTTTCTGGACTTGTGTCTATACCTTTTTTACTTATTACGTGGCCTAAATAATTAATAGACTCTTGGAAAAACGCACATTTGTCTTTTCTAACTCTGAGGCCGCTACTTTTTAATCTTTCAAAAACTTTATGTAAATTCGCTATGTGCTGGCTAGTATTTTGACCTGTAATCACTACATCGTCCAAAAATACTCCTACGTAGGGTAAATCAGCAAACAATTGTTCTAAATGTTTTTGAAAAATTCCTGGACTGGAAGATAGGCCAAACACTAAGCGATTGTACATAAAAAGTCCTTTATGTGTATTAATAACTGTGTATTTCTTACTCTCGTCTAATTCAAATTGAGCATATGCCTGGGAAAGGTCAATTTTGCTAAACATTTCACCACCATGCAACCGAGCCAACAAATCATCTACACGGGGAAGCGGGTAACGGTCAATCTCAATCACTTTGTTAAGAGTCAGTTTGTAATCAGCGCAAATCCGAATACTACCGTCCTTCTTCATGACCGGCACGATCGGCGTGGCCCAGTCGGAGCGGTCCACGGGAGTGAGGATGCCGTCGCTCACCATCTGCGCGAGCGCGCGCTCCACCGGCTCGCGCAGCGCGTAAGCCAGGGGCCGCGCGCGCATGAACACGGGCCGTGCCCCCTCACGAACATGTATGCTCACCGCGCCACCAGTGAACCGACCCAAACCCTCAGCAAACACCTCACAATATCTGGAACTGAAATCGGAAAAATTAAAATTTTCATTCGATACATTGTTTACCGAGGTTCCAAGTTCCGGTAATTTTATTTTTAGTTCTAGTAACCACTGTCTGCCTAATAAAGCCGTCTTGGCATCATGCACTACGTACAATTCTAAATACTTTTCTTGCTTGCCATATTTCACTAAAGGTCTTATTATACCGGCTGGACGAACTAATTCCCCCGTATAATATCTTAATATTAATTTACAGTCAGTTATTTCTAAATTACTAAAATATCTTTTATAACACTCATGGCTTATACATGATACTGCACTACCTGTATCGCATTCCATAGCGATCATTTTTCCCTGTATATCTAATTTTACTATAAAAGGTTTGCAATAATCTACTGCTAACTGATTTATTGCGATTGTCATTACCTCGTCGCTGTTTTCACTATCCTGGGTTGAGTCTTCCGCCGCCGCCGTCGCTTCGACATTGTGATGTCCTCTCAAATTAGGACATACGCGCCGCAGATGCCCTTGCTGGTTGCACACCCTGCACACGTAGTTTGCGAACTTGCACTGCCCATGGTCGTGCTGACCGCCACAGACACGACAACGTTGCCCTGGCTGTCGGCGAGCCGCCCTTTCCGCACCTGCCGCCGAGCCGGATCGCGCAAACGGCACAGCAGAGCTGGCCCGCGCGGCCGCCGGTGTTGCGCCGGCCCGCGCGGCTGTCCCGGCGCGCCACGCTACCGTGCTGGGGCGCGCGCCCGCCGCGCCCTGCCGCCATGCACACGTCACCGCCTGACACGCCGCGACATCCGCTCCCGCACTCGTCCTCTCTGCGTGGCCTTCCACTACTGCTGCATTTTTTTCAGCTGCCTCCATGCTGACGGCTAACCGATAAGCTTTGGTGAAATCGAGCCTGTCTTCTTGAAATAACCGCTGCCGGATCAACTCACACTGAATACCGCAAACTAATTGATCCCTTAGACTCTCCTCCAACCAGTTCCCAAACTCACAGGTCTTTGAAAGTTTCTTTAACGCTGCTACATATTCCGCCACTGTTTCACCATTCGCTTGTTTTCGTTGCCTAAACTTATAACGTTCTGCGAGAATACTAGGTTTAGGCTGTAAATGACGTTCTAACACACTTATCAATTGTTCGAATGTTTTCTTTGACGGCTTGTCGGGCGTACACAGGTCCACCAACAATTCGTAGCACTCTAACCCAATTACTGTTATCAACGTAGGCACTTTTAGTTCATCGGCAATTTTATTAACTAAAAAGTACTGCTCTAAGCGTTCCACGTATAACCGCCAATTGTCCGACCGCACGTTGAATTCAGCTATTTTCCCAATAGACATTTTTACCGCACGTATCTATACCTACGATAATCACGCACTATAGTTCGTAATCTCGTCGCCACTGTTAAGTCCTGGCTACAGGCACTCTGGGAACTAGGTATCTAGGTACTAAGGAGCTCAGATAAAACCAGCGTGTTACTCAAGCAAAGTATATTCCAGACTGCCAAGGCAGAATCGATACGTACATACCCACACTAACAATTCTTAAACTACCGACCTAAACACATACATTACAATATTATTTTACACTGTGTCAATAATTTTACGAAATTAAATGTCATTTTTTTTGTGAAGAGCGACGCGTCCTTGCTCCGTGAGGCCCATCGGCCATCTAACAATTTGATGTATAACTGTCAAAAATCTGTGCAACAAGAACAGTTTATTTAAATATACTCGCGAAAAAGCGAGACGGCAATTACAATAATTTTCAGGAAGGTAAAAGGGCTTATATGACTGAAATCTAAAGCCACGCAAAACTGATCAATTATAGAAAAATAGCTCTAAAATTAAAACTAAAGCAGCAAAAAAAAATTTGGACCACAATTTTGAAGATTACATAATTACTGATCTGCATAAAAAGTTTCAAAGCTGAAGTCCCTCTCGTTTGTGAGAAATTAGACCATATATGTTTTGGTAGAGGTGTTTTTGACGAGTAAGTTTGTGTTACAAAAATTAACTAATCATGTATCCACAACCACAATTATGCTAGAAAAGCGTTCTAGTATGCTATTAGCCAGTATCAGTTCTAAATTTCTGATATTCGCTGAGAAATAAGAAATAGATAATGCCCATTTTCACGGTGCGTCCCCTTAATGATCCTTACAATTGAAAAGGACTCTTCATTAAAATGTAGGGACATATCCCAGGAAAAATGTTCCAAAAGAGACCCTTCATAGCAAATGCATTGTTATCATGAACAAGTTTCCTTTGACACATTTTTTGGCTTTGTTGCGAAATCACCGGAGTTTTTGAGCTAAAGTCGAACTTATTTATAACTTGGCCTATTTTGGAAGTAAAGAGGATGTATAAAGTTTTTTATTATTAATCTAGTAGCTGAAAAATGTGTTTTGAATCTTTTTGTCAGTAATTAACATAGACCTACCTACTTGTAGTCTCTTTGATGTATTGACTAAAAATAGTCATAACTACACAACATTTTGTAAGTAAGCCTGTCTTGTGAGTGTAGTTCGGCCATACCTACTCCTACTATATAATCATAACCATGAAGAAAAATTAAGAGTAAATTATCGATAAGATGCAAATTACACCACAAGTTTTGATGATATCATTTAGTATAATGTACTAGGTACTTTAATTTAAATTAATAGGTACAACAAATTAGCTCATTTAAAAACATTTCGTTTCTAGCAGTGAATGAAAAAACGAAACAACTACAAAAACAGCTTACCGTGAAACGAATCCACAATTTTAGCATTTACCATAAAAAGGGAAAAGAAAACACGCATTTTCTAGACGGAATGTTGCTGATGTGCACTCTTATTACCAAAGGGGTAGAATTCAATTTAAGGCGATAAAAGTAAAGTGGAATAGAAAGCTTCACTTATTTGAAAACATGTGTGCACAAAGCGGTCTGGTTGCATCGTCTGTCCTTTGATACGCTGGGGAGAAAATCAAGGCTTTATAAAGGTTTTATTGTTGACTTGTAGCATACAAGACTGTTCACGGTTGGCGGAGAATTTTATGGAAAAATATAGTGGGATATAAACAGTTTTTTTTCATGAAGTGGCAGAGACAAAGCGCGACGAATGAATGACTGCTGGGACAGAAAGGTTTTCTAAATAGACGCACTTATAGATGGTCAGGTGACTTGAGTGGGTAAGGTTGTAGAAAAATGCTAACTACAGGCTGCTTTCAATCGTTCGGATAAAAACTGTGAGGAGGCCTATGTTCGTCCAGCAGTGAACATACTGCAGCTGAAACGATGACTTATTTAATGGGTTGTTATTTCCAGTCTAGAACCACTAAATCTCTTCTTGCGAATGTCATAATAGGGCGACTAAACAAAAATATCAAGGGCCAACTAATGAGACGAAATTCTACTAACTACTTACACATTTTTGAACCTTTCTTACAAGATTGCCTTGAATCTATAAAGGGAAAAGGAAATATTTTTCACACAAATACTTGGAAATATTAATAAACGAAGCGATTTCAATAAAACAATAAACTCGTGGCTCCCAGAAGAAATTAGAATTTGAGATTAATTTTCTTATTTCATCCGGGAAGACGTATTTATTAAAACAAAAAAACTCCAAAAACTCCTAATTAATTTGTTCCTCTGTTTAATTACGGCACAGTAATTTTTCAAGAGCATTCGTTAAAATGACTACGGAAAAATGGGAATAATTGTCGTTCCATATTTCCGTGAGAAATCGCTGAGATTCCAAATTTCCCAATGAAAATAGGAGCGATTTATGGCGTGATATAAAATCACTGAAGAAAATAATGGTGTTGACTTTCCGTTTCTCATTTGAAGAGAATTCATTCAAAAACGTCAGTCCATTTGTAAAGAATGAAATATTAAAGCTTGGGGCTCGATGATTTGAAACCGGAGACGCTATCGCGATTCTTTCCTTTCGATATTGTGCCTCGTTTAGTTTTGTCCGCACAGCGTTTTTCATAAACCCGATCTCCTTACATCTTGCAGAACTGCAGTGCCTGACCAACATGTAGACCAAATAACTTTTTTCTCATGTTGACTCTCATGTATCACATCTCTATTCCCGAACATAAATATGGCCGTGTGGTTTCCGGTAGAGTAGAATAGGGCCATTTCAAATCCTCCCGTGGATGTCATAAAAGGCGACTTAGGAATTACAAGCTTGGAGGAGGCTTAGGAGTTCAGCTTGTATTTCCTAAGTCGCCTTTTATGACACGTATAAGCGTATAAATCATTAATGAGACCTCTCCAACCCGTCTGGCCAGCAAGAAGAGTCAAGTCAAAGTCAAAGTCAAATTCATTTATTTATCTTTGGATATTTGTATCACTTGATAATTGTCACTTTTTTTCCTTTCGATTTCTTATAAGGTAAATGTTGACGTCAGATCATTTACTTATAGCTAAGTTTACTGCCGCTTCCAAAGCGCAAGTACAGAAGAAACGGTAACAAACTGTACTGCAGCATTTTCTCCAATAACGTCAACTTACAATTATACTGGTATTAAAATTAGATATGTGGACTGAGAATACATTGTTATGTCATAATTATAAATTAAGCATGATGTCAAGTTTAAAATTAATGTCAATTTGTAAATTTTGTACTAAAACATGTACAGAATGTTCTTAAATTATGACATTTGTGAATGTACAAATACAAATCTTTAAGAGGGACCCGCGCCAAGCTCAAGCCAGACATTTTTGTCTCTAAGGTAATCATCGGCTCCGTAATAAGCTTTATCACAGAGTACTTTCTTAACATAAACTTTAAATTTTCTATCTGGCATACTAAGAACCGATTCTGGCAATTTATTATAAAACTTTATACAGTTTCCCATAAACGACTTACTAACTGTTTTCAGCCTATAGGACGGAGTAAATAAATCATTTATATTACGTAAGTTTCTATCCGTAAAATCACCCACTTTATTAAACAAGGCAATATTTTTCCTTACATACATTATATTTTCAAATATGTACTGGGATGGTACAGTAAGTATATCAATTTTCTTAAAAAAATCTCTTAGGGAGTCTCTTGATCCTAAACCGTAAATAAAACGAATTGCCCTTTTTTGCAAAATAAAAATAGTCTGTATATCAGCTGCACTCCCCCATAGAAGAATCCCATAAGACATCAGACTATGAAAGTAACTAAAGTAAACTAGTCTAGCAGTTGCCACATCTGTCAATTGTCTGATTCTCCTAATAGCGTAAGCCGCTGAGCTAAGCCTATTAGCGAGTTTAGAGATATGTGCACCCCATTGAAGTTTTGAATCTATTGTGATTCCCAGTGTAGGCCAAGTCGTCAGAGGAGACAAAATGCCTGACGATGATGAATATAAATGTATGTAATAATGACACCTTAACCAGAGCTCAGGGTCATTCGACTCAAAGACTGGTTTCTACAAGTCGGTAGGTGGAAAATCATTATCTATTTCAGTTTGTAACTAAACTAAATCAAACGAGGCTCGACGAAAGGACAATGTCGACCCTTGGAATACAAGCCCTTTGTCGCCGCCGGTCGCTCAATAAATAAGATTATTCATTAAAATTGGTAAGCGACTCGAGAGATATCCGATTGCTTGCTTCGATTAATATTATCAATGGCTAGCGATGAGCAGTGGATAGTGAAATGATGATTATTATTCCTTTGTTTTTCTTTCTTTGTTTTCGATCGATCAGATATAAGCAATAATGCAAGCTGGATATATACTATGCTATTCTAGTGCTGATTTTATATATCTACATTGCTGTAATGTAATAGCCGAAAAGAATTTTGTTGAAACAAAACCAGTAATGTATATCAAATAAGCAACTGTAGTTCCTGCTTATAAGTACCTAATATAGTTTGTCCGAGCATTGTTTTCTTATTATGTGCTATGTTTAACAGAAAATGTAGGAACTGCCTAGACCAACACGTAAAGATATTACTTCTAGGTAGGTAATAGGTACCCTAAAGCCGTGCTATAGCATTCCGTCGCTCTCTCTCTTCCTAGCTAATGACGGTTCTGAGCGACAGAAAAGGATAGCATGCAAAAGTGCTGTTTCGTGCTGACAGGTGTAGCCCAACACTAACTGCATTTCCTCCCACATTTGTAAATCTTCTTCTTATCGAGTGTGTTAGTGACTAACACTAGTGTCAGAGTTTTTAAACCGCCTTAGAGGCCTCTGACATGGTTTTAGGTAACGACCAATGTCAAAGACAGTGACCGAGACCGACGGCTTAACGTGCCCTCCGAAGCACGGATCATCTTACTTATCAGACAATCAGGTGATCAGCCTGCAATGTCCTAACCAAACCAGGATAACAACACAAAGTCGTTGCCCCCGCCGGGAATCGAACCCGCGACCTCCGGGTATGAGCCGAACGCTCTAACCACTACACCACGGAGGCAGTTTTATAAATGACTAGGCAACACTTACTCCAGCTGACTTAGTGTTAAATTTGTTGGTCATCATCATAATTTAAGAGCGGTGCTCTTATCGATAAAGTTTCTTCCATTCTGTTCCATTTTCTGCCAACCTCTTGACATCTTGATGCGATACTCCTGTCACCTTTTCCTTGACTTGCTTCATATAGCATATTTCAATTTTTAATTTCATATCTGCGTATATCGATTTGCGGACACCACTCATTACTCAGTACTTATATTAATTTTGTGCCCGTGTAAAGGTATTCTTTAAAATAATTCATACCCTTTCTGTGTACCACCATGCCATCATTTTGGGAACGTGCGAAATGAAATCGATTTTCAGAACAAGCCGACGTCGCCGCCGCAAATTTGTTTACCCTTTTTACTCTAATGACCTGTAAAATGAATCTCTCGCCCGGCCTTTAACGGTTCGTAACCTACGATGGGAAAAATAACCCGTGACCTTTCACTTCAACCGAGCAAGGTGGTTTCTACCACATATGAAACCGTATATCTTCCATACTGGTCTGGGAGAAAGGAAAAATATTAGAACGTATTAGCTGTTTCGTTTTCCGCGTAGATTGTTAAAACTATAAATTATTGAAACATAGTTGCTTTCTAGTGTCTGTCCCTCTGTATGTATGTTTAGATATTTAATCTATATGAATATGAATTTTATACGGATTTTACCATTAAGTACTTAAAGTAAATTTAAAGACAAAATTCGATACTTTTTTTTTCTTACCGAGGTTGTCACATTGCTAAGCAAAGGTGTAAAGAAATAATGTGTATCCATTTTACAAAACACTCATATATTTCAATCGTAAACAAGATAGTTTTCCTTTGAAATTGTCAATGGGCAGTTTCAAAGGAGAACTATCTTGTTCACAAAGTTATTAAGTCAAATGCATCCTCCAGATAACCAGATAACGGGCTAAGAATACTCGAAACCTCGAGAGTTAGTACACTTCATGCCAAATAAGTTTGTCTCCTTGGAGATCGGAACAAGTATTTAGTGCTGTATAAGTGTATTATCTCGTATAAGGTATGTAGGATATACAATCATAGTGTCTAGAATAAAAACCCTCATCGAACTTTGGCGTTTTATTCCAAATCTCGAACCCAGTTTCGTAACAATAGCTTAGTACCTATTTACTGTTTGTGTGTTAATGATAAAGTTTATAATATTAACTTTATTAATTAGGTATTTATGCTGAGGACCCAGTCTTCTTCTTCTCGTGTTGGAAGCTCAAAATGAAATCAGATTTTTACCTCCAGAAGGTTGCCACTTTCACAACGTTTTCTGAGACCTCGTATAGGTAACGCTTAGTGCAGCTGGTAGGGCACAATGGGCAGGAGAAGAGGTGAGTCATAGTCTGGTCGTTATGATCACATTGACACTGTGTTTCAATTATGCTTGCACCGGCCTTCAGTTCGGAGACGGTTTAAGCTTTTCCATGTGGCCCATGGTAGCTCATGACCCGGCGGTAGTTCCTTCGATGGTTGAATGAAATCAGGAGGGGATGTCTGCTGCGCCATATTTGGAGCCGGGAGAATTTTGGGTCGCCTTCAAGTGGCATTGTATTTACAAAACTGTTGGGACAAGACGGCTGGTATAGGGTTTAGCTCCATAGAGTGGTTGTCTAGGTTACAGTTAAACAGAGCCCGAGGATACCGTAGTTAACAGAGGTAACTATGTAGTTAATTTATGTCTTTATAATACACGCGCGGTAACCAGTCACCAGTTACAAATATAAATTCACTCTTCGCTAATAAGTGTGAATTTATATTTGTACTAATTTAGTGCACTTGTACAACGATCTAAACTAAACATCCGAAACTATCGCAACCCTCATTTCGTTAATGATCCCAGTCTAATAAATAGTACAACTTTACCCGTTAGGTACCCACTATCTGTCGATTCCACTATCAACTCATCTAAATCGTATTATTCTAGTACTCGTAACTAGTTTACGAAATCTATGTTTCATTAGTAATCCTCATCATCGACAATTCGAATGTTAAGGTATTTTCAATGTTTTTATGAACTTTGCATTTTTTTGTGTATGATATCACTATATAAAATATAAAATATATAAGTTAGTTTTTAGTTCGTTTAGTTAAGTTTTCATTCTTCTTTTTTACTACAAATAAACTAATTAAAAAAACTGTATAATTTATAAACAAATTAATATTATTGACATAAATAATCGCAAAAGGCCTGGCTTTTGGCATTTAATTCATGCGTATAGTCATTTCAATGCGGAACAATATTATTAATTATTTTTGCCCTAAGCTTGAGTCACTCGCTCGCTTGTGTTGTTTTGTGTTACTTTCGCTCTAAGCTTGAGTCACTCGTTTGCTTCGCTCGTTTGCTCGTGTTTTGGTCACAGGGAACCTAACGAACCTAACCTACTAATCGTGATCAATATCACCCATAAAATGATTAAAAGTAAAATCTAACAGTTACGGTCAAAATGATGGATAACCAACAATCTTGTGGTATCCCGACCGACACAAAAATGTAAAGTACCTAGTCGTGAAGGTTCACCTCAAGCACTTCCTAATAAAGCCGAGCGATTGAACCGAACTCGAATGAAGTGGCCATAAAGATGTTTTTGTGAGAATACCCAATAAACTTCTTAACCAAGTTTTCATAACCAAGTTAACTGTTATTACCTACTAAATTCAAGTATCTGTGCTAGCTTCTGACATTAAAAATTTAGGGGGATCATTTTTTACAATGCAAAGCAAAAATTAGTGGGTAATTAAATTTTTATAGAGAGCTTTATTTAGTCTGTACCTAATAAATCTAATAGTAAAAATGATTATAACATTGTGATTATTAAGAAAGTTTTATAAAACAATATAAAAATCATGTTTTGGCCAGTTTTGTAGTATTCGTTGCAACGTATTTCGTTATTTGAAAATCTAGCCGTTATGTGCTAACTTTCTCTCTGCACGAGTAAAATTATATTTAAAAGAATTTTATTTTATACCATTCCCCCTCTAAAAAGATTATTTTATTCACTGAAAACAGTGAACAAAATGCAAATGAATTCAGAAAAAAGTGGGGTATCTATGGATAGGTCTTCAAAAATGATATTGAGGTTTCTAATATCATTTTTTTCTAAACTAAATAGTTTGCGCGAGAGACACTTCCAAAGTGGTAAAGTGTGGGGGGACACAGTTACCATTTTGGTCCTGTAACTTCTAAGATAAGAAAATGATAAAACTAAAAAAAAAAACGACGGGTTGCACTCTGGGAGTGCCGGCAGAAGTGAAAACTTGAATATTAACGTTGTGCATTTTTGATATTTTGGAATGGTTAGGGAATAATTTTGCACGAATTGCTTTAATTATCAGTATAAAATATTTCAAATCTTTTCTGAACCACAGTCTGTCACAAATGTCACAAGCATGACCAAATTCATTTTCAACAAAATCATTTTCAAATACACAGCAGTATGGCCACTACACAGACGGTCGAGCCATCAGCTGTCACCATCCATGGATGCGCGTAGCACGCTGTAACATAAACACACACGAACATTCGCGCAAGCGCCCTGCGCCATCTTACGAATTTTCGATCAGGTCACGTGTCCTGATGCGAGTTTAACATTTTTTACCCATTCCAAAATAAGTGCACAAGGCCGCTAAGAAGTTTTCACTTCAAAAAAATTATAAGTCCGACTCGTACTGTTTCTTCATTAAATTTCTATTTTCGCTTAAATCTTTCTTTTTCTCGTAGTCATGGTATAAAGTATAGTATGCAGCTCTTGAATAAAAATTTATATCGAGGGCCGTGAATCACTCGCGTCGCTCATGATTCTAATACTTGAATCACTCGCTACGCTCGTGATTTAGTAATCCTGAATCACGACCGCAATCCTTCACTTGTTCGTGATTCATCTATGGCCCTCGATTTAAATCCGTCTTTTATTCACATACATACAAACATATTTTCACGCCTGTTTCCCATGGGGGTAGGCAGAGACTATGGATTTCCACTTACTACAATCCTTGCAAACTTCTTTTGCTTCGTCAATACTCATAACTCTTTTCATGCATGCTCTCCGGTTATGGGTACTTCTTACATCAGCTTTCCTCAGAACTTCTGCTTTCATCTGCTATTTATATTTATAACATATGCTCCCATGCTGGTCTGGGAGAAATAAAAAAAAACTTAGAATGTACCAGCTGCTTCTCTTCCCACGCAGATCGTAAAAGCCGATCAAGGAAATGGGCGAAAATGCAAATCATGTTAACAGGCGATGCGGCTAGCAACCCATCACTGTATTGATTGCTTTTCCATCTTCTCGCCCACCATGGCGCTAAAAGTGGCTTTTGGGTCTTGCGGCCCTGGGCTCTGCATAGAACCTCAAGACCCAAAATGCTCTGTCTGCCCCATTAGGGATAAAGACGTGATAGTATGTATGTATGTATGTATGTATCTGCTATTTGGTCGCAGAATGTTCTTCGCGGTCGGCCCGGTCGGGTTCTCCCATCTACATCAGCACGATAAGTCTTTTTTGTTAATCTACTTTCATCTATCCTCTCAACATGTCCAAACCACCTTAATATTCCTTTCTCAATTTTTGTAATTACATCCTCTTTTACCCCACATCTCTCACGTATGACATCATTTCTTATCCAGTTTTTCAAAGTTACACCACACATACTTTTTAAAGCTCGCATTTCAACTGCATTTATCCGACTTTCATTCTTTTTTTGCCATACCCAGCTTTCACTACCATACATAAGAGTAGGCATCAACACTCCTTGAAAAACAGCAAGACGTGCTTTGGCAGACACCTTTATACTGTTCATAAAAGAATGTAATGCCCCATTCACACGGGTAACCAGCAACCACCCTTCTTTCTATATCACTTTCGTACTTTCCATCTCTTGTGAACATACAACCTAAATATACAAATTCCTCTACTTGGTCTTCTTTTTCTCCATCTATCACAATATCACATTTTGTTATACTTTCATCCCTTTCAAAAACTATTACTTTCGTCTTGCTTACATTCACTTTCATACCCTTACTCACCAACGCATCATTCATAACTGTTACCATCTTTTGCAAATCCTCCTCCGACGACGCAAGTATCACTTGGTCATCGGCATAGAGTAGGCATTGGATAAGCAACCCATTCATTCTTAGACCACAATCACTTTCTTTTAATTCTTTCAGACAATTATCCATGAATAAGTTAAACAGCCATGGCGATGCCACACATCCCTGCCTAACACCTTTTTCGATATTAAACCAGTCCGTATAGCCCGCATTAATTTAATTAATTTTATTCACTAATTGCATAATATACTATTTTATTCTTTGACGAGTATTGCTAGTGTTTTTAATTTAGAATGTTCTAAAAAAGTTATTACACACCCGCACACACATAATAATATATGATACTAATATAGCTGTGTAGCAATATAGGGACCCGAAGCGACGAAGGCAAGTGACGTTCGCCCGACCGTGGCAATGTTCCAAGTTTGTACTGGGAGCCTCTCACCCATGTGTAACATTGTTAAAGGCCAATGGACAAATTGATCAAATTTATTACCAAAGAGAATTTGCTTAAGCACACATACACACTAAGGTCTATAAAAATAAATCAAGTAATAAAAAACATTAGTTATAATCAAAAAATAATGTTAAAATATATTTCGGCATTCTACTTGATACTTTTGAATATTACGAATTCTGATTAGTTTAGTTCTTTAGATAACCATTATGAAATAAATATGTAAATAATTGCCATGAAGATGTATATCTGTTAGATGTTACTTTTGGTTATAACTTATTTGTAAAATAATTTACAACTACAAACTAAAAATCGAAAGAATCGATAAAAAAAGAAAGAGATCGAAATATTTTTTACATAACTATCTTGAAATTTCAAAGCTTACACATCTTGACATGGTTTAAATTAACTTATTTTTTTTGTATAAATGTACGTAATAGAAACAAAAACTGTTAATAATGAAGTGTACTACAACATAATACTCGCTCATCCTGATAATATAGTCGAATAACTCTACTGATAATGTATTTTTCGGACCAAAGACCGGTGCAAAAAGTTGAATAATGTCGAGTATTTCGTTTGAAGCAAAAACCTAATTTATTCAGTGCTACAAAAAGAAAAAAAATATACTTAGATGAAAAGTTAAAAACCCACCTCATACAACGTTGAGAGTAAAAACAAAGCGAATGGTAAGAAATTTTCATTAGGGATTAAAGTATTTAACGTTTAGTTCGAAAATAATGTTTTACTTTTTTAGTATTAGATACCCTACTTAATGGCATTCTCTCCTCTGGCGTTGGGTTGACTGCAAGAGATCCCTTAAAGGGATAAGTCCGCCTTTGTATTGTTATCTACTGTATTTTCGTGGTATCCTTTTTGTATAATAATATTATTATAGAGGCATATCAAAGTCAAGTTTAAAAAAAAATCCTTAAATCCGCCTTTTAAAATTTCATGTAATAAAGTTGAATAAATAAATAACATAATTTTTTTAAATAAAAAAACACCAGTAAGGCTGGGAGCTAGGTACTAGTAGTAGTAGTAGTAGTAGTAGGTAGGTACAGCATAATAATGTATGAAAATATTTCGTAGCAAGGCGTGTTAGTAGCAGTCGTCAAGTAATCACCTACGAAGCCTTTACGAACTCGCTACGAAGTAGCGTCTGTTTGGCATTAAACTCTCACCAAGCGCCGATCTTTCTTGGGCAGTCTGGAAATCTTTAAATAGACTGGTGGTGGAAGATGTCAGTTACATAAAGGTAAAGTTGTTCCAAATCATAAACTGAACTGTCTAAGAAAAAGTACAAAAACTTATAATTAGAGCAGCCATGATTATGCTTTGTTTGTGTTCTTTAAAATCTGCTTTACTAAAAAGTCATTGTTAGAGTACAGAAAAAAAACAATTTTGTAATCATTGTGGAATTTCGAGAACAATAACTATTTTGAACAATTTAGCTAAGCCAAAACGACAATAAATCAAATGACTTATGTATTGTTTGTTTAAATTGTTAAGACTTGTCGGGAGTCTTTTTTCAATGGTTGGTGGGCCTTGTGTATTTATTTATTTCTTCTATATATTCTTTATTCTATAGATTTAATATAGTATCGTGGAAATAGTATCCCATACTACAAGTTTAAACTTATTTCACGGCTACCTCAATTGTGATTTGTTAATTATCTTTATCTATTAATTATTATCCGAGTGCAAGACATTAACTTACTGACAGAGTAATATTGTTTTCTCAAACCACATTACATCGATAGGTATATTTCTACGAGTATGTAATAATAAATATCTTATGACATAAAGTGACCTACTTTTACATTATCCATACATCACGATAATTTTAATGTAATGTTTTTGTTATTCGAGAAATTACAGGATTATTAAGCAATATTATAATGGCGTCAGAATCAAAGATTAATATAATTAACAGTATATTTATTGGATATCTGCCAACGACACATTTATTTGTTGTGGAAAATTTTATAGAGCAGACGTGTAAAAATACAGATAGTCGGGATTGATTATGTGATTGTTGATACTAGCGTGAACACTGGTTAATTGGGAAATTGTGTTGTCATTCATTTTCAGAAACAAAAACATTTTGTTTCCCTTGATTATACTTTAAGTTTTAGGTTCAGTTCAGGTTTTTTTTAACCGATATTTATTAGGTAACTTATGAGGTAACTTTCTGTACATTTTCATATGTATCCAGTTTTTTTCTTCTTCTTTTTTTCGTGTGTGCCAATGTCTGGTGTCAATTTTTTCAGGTTGCCTTAAGGCATCTAACATAGCTTGACGACTGCTACAATTATGACAGCCGGGACCAACGGCATATTCGTGCCTTCTAAAGCACGGAGGAGCTCGATAATGTTTTCAATGTATCTAGAAAAAGAAATTGTTGTATTTTGCTACGATATAACTGTTATGATATATTTGTCGGCCGATATCCATTAATTGTCATAGCTGTTTGTTTTCTCGATTGGCTTGAATAAATCTTCTTTATGGGGTAATAACATAACTCTATTACTGCCCGTGTTAACCATCTAATTTTATTATGAATCCGTTTGGTATTTACGTTTATTTTATTACGTTTAGAGCTTTATGGCCGTTTAGGTTAGTCATTGGTTTGATTAGGCATATTAAAATTAATAATAGATATATTTTGTGTCGCTGGCGACTATTGGGAAAGGAATGTTTGAGGCTGGGTTTATGTTTTAAGAATAAATATAATTAAAATAGCACGGCGGCAGGTTTGACAAACATGTGTGGTTTAAATATGTTATTATAAGTAATTTTTATATCATTCTCCATATAAAAAGTTTATTTTATTTACTGAAAACAGGAAGAAGCCAATAAGCCAAATGTATGTTAATTAATAAGTTTAAATACAATTTTCATTGATTTATTGGCTGTTATCCTGAACTTTGTTCTAAAGAGAACATCTCAGTGATTTCACGGGTATCCCTAGATATAGGCCGGTTGCATAAGTTTTTTTCTGTGAAAATATTCCTGACGTTCGTCATAAGGCACTCTTAGTATATTTTTTTCTATACTATACATGCATCAAACACCTCTAAAACTGACTATCTTACGAAGTTCTATCTCAGATGAAAGTTGGAATCTTTGAACTTACCTTCTATCTTTGAGAAACTATAATGTTTTGCTTTGGTTGGTATACAGGCTCAAAATTAGTTCTTTATCATCATTTATAGTGATTTAACTAATTGATTTGCAAATTGTACTCCTTTGATCAGCAGTTCAACTATATGTATTGAACCTTTTACCTTTCTTTATCTGCCCATAACAGTCTACTGCTACCCTATAACACTGTAGATAAACTCAACTCCCAGATAAAGTTTATATCGCTCAACGGACGAGTACCCCACTCGTTGTTATTACTTAGAATGAGATAGCTGTTCTTCATGGAGATTTTTTGGTTTTGGACGGGCACAACCACGTGATATCGGTCGAAAATCATTTTTTAAAACCTACGTCTTCGACCTTAGTTCTGTCTGAGGCCAATCTCTATGTTTGGGACACGGTCCATCAGTAATATTAAATTTAAGACGATATTTTAAGATTGACGGGTAAGCAGTGTATGAAAATGGAACAGGACCGTAGGAAATGGCACAAAAAAGGGAAGCCTATACCCAGCTGTGGGCTGATGTGGGCTGAAAATTAAAGAATAAATATAATAGTCATAGTACAACTGTTATGGATTAGACCATTCCGTCAAGCCAACGGTCTAATCCTCGATTATAATATGGATGACAGTTAAACATAACTATTAATCCAGAATTTCTATTCTCAAACCCCAATAGAGTAATGCATTGGCGTCCGGCTAAACATTGATTATACAGCTATTCAGGGGTTAGCGGTGCACCATTAATGTAGTTGTCATACATGAATAAATTAGATAGATCCGTATAGAATACAGGCAGAAATGATATTGGTTGAAGATAGACAGACCAAAATAGGTTAGATCTATTTTGAGAGCATGAAACTGGTCGATTACTAACTTCATGATCACTGTTTGAAAAGCAATTCTTGAGACATATTTGTCAAATGTATTTTATGTGGCCTTAATCTGTTTGTGGATCTTTTCATTCTATAATGATTTTCTTCATAAAAAATCAGCTTTTCCATACAAAAGTGACTGCAC
The DNA here is from genome assembly GCA_963555685.1 of Acrobasis consociella. Classification (NCBI taxonomy): domain Eukaryota; kingdom Metazoa; phylum Arthropoda; class Insecta; order Lepidoptera; family Pyralidae; genus Acrobasis; species Acrobasis consociella. The sequence goes on from OY743115.1 coordinate 13,759,547, forward strand.
AATTTTTATGGAAAAGCCGGGATTTTGTTAACCAAGAGATTAACAATTTATAAAATAGTACCTGGGTGACCGAGCTTTGGCTCGGTCGGTTACATCTCAAACATTAACTACATTTTTTTAAACTTGTCTAAAAACAGTACAAAATAAAAAAAAATATATAAACTTGAACATAAAAAAACAAAACTAAGTCACCGAGTGGGATTCGAACCCGTAATACTCTTTCTAGCATTCAGCATCCTTAACCACTGAGCTAAGCGGATGGCGGCCGGCGCGACGAAATTAGCGACCATATTCTGCGTGGAAAGAAAAACTAATGAAAACTCGAAAACACGCGTTTTTCCAAACATAAGACTAATCTAGATCGATTGTTTACCCCCAAATACCCCCATATACCAATTTTCAGCGAAATCGTTAGAACCATTTTCGAGATCACAGAAATTTATATAAATAAATATATAAGAATTCCTCGTTTAAAGGTATAAGATAATGTAATGAAAGTATACCTTATATAGAAGAGTACCTTATACAGCGCAGCGTATACAATAATTTAGTTTCAGAGCACACCACACATGGCCGGAGATACTAAACAGGTTCGCTTTCATAATTTATATCATTCGCCGCAACGTTTGTGCGCTGGTTAATTCATATTGTGATAGACTCGTATTAAACAATAAAGAACAATGTTTCTGTAGAATTTAAATCAAAATGCAACATGGTTGACATTTATGAGGTTGAAATCAAAAGATGTGGGGATATGATACATGATTGTTGGTTTGTTAGTGACAAGAGATTTATAAGTAATTACAATCATTCAGTTAACACGAGGGATATGTTGATCCCAAGACTAAAATATGAAAACCGTAAATAGATTACAGATACAGATACATTTTCACGTATATATCCCTGACGGGGTAGACAGAGCCCAGGGCCGTTAGGCCCAAAGGCCACGCTTAGCGTGGTGGTGGGCGTTAAGATGGAAAATGAATCAAAATAGTGGGATGCTAGCCGCATCGCCTATTACCATGATTCAAATCTTGCCCATTCCCTCGATCTGCGCGGGAAGAGAAGCAGCTGATACATTCAACGTTTTTTCTTTTCTCCCAAATAGATTATATTAGTAAAACTTGCTTTAAAATCTTCATAGGAATATAGTTCTCTTTGATTATTTTTTTTTTATGAAAAATACAATATTTGCATACTTTTTGCAAAATCTATAACAAAATAAGTAGTCATTGTTCTTCTATAAATAAGTTACAATTATCGTTATAAGTGTTGATGAAGCAAAAGAGGTTTGCAAGGATCGTAGTAAGTGTAAATCCATAGTCTCTGCCTATCCATGGGAAACAGGCGTGAAAATATGTATGTATGTATAATAATCGCATCTTAATACATCACAAAATATTGCGTGTTGTACACTTTGAACGACTGTTGTCATTACCTCGAAGTAAAACCAAAAATAAACCATGCCAATAAACCATGTTTATGAAAACTTCTGTCGATATTGCATCACGGCGGATGCTTTGGATTCCGAATAATTAAGTGAGACATCAAAGCTGTTTGTGCTGGTCGTTCATTAAAGATCAGGTCATGGTATTTTGATTTCAGATAATGCGGTCCATACATCTCGTTACTTCTCTTTAACGAAGAATCGATTTGTCCGTTTCGATAAAGTTCTGTATAAAATCAGATGTATTGATTGAATTTATCTTTATCATGCTATTTGTAATAGAACAAATCATTTAGTACCTGACACCCGAGATTTATGAAAAACGCGCAGAAAACAAGGTTCTTAAATCGAACGATAAATCGATTTTTTGGCCCCAAACTACTTTTAAACCAAATTTCATCGAAATCTTTGGAGCCGTTAAAGTAATGCTATATATATTTACAAAAATTGGTCGTTTAAAGTAAAATGAACGTTAGTGATGTTCAACATTGACATCATGGTATCATATATTAAGCTATTGCATAGCTTCTATCGCGGGCCTTGAGCGCGGGGACCGAATCCAAAAATTCCGTAACGAAAAAACCTCACGCTCTCCCCACTCCGCCTACCATGTAGGTTGCCGCTTCGTCTCCGTCGTCCGTTTGCGACGTTGCCGTCCTTCCTTGTTTGCAATAGCTTTACCGCGGCAGTCCCCGAGTGCCACACGTCTTTTTTATTCAAAGTTTTTTTACACATAAAATGTGTACGAATGGTGGATATAGCGGGTAGTCTTTGTAAGAGATTAAAAAAATATACAGATTATATATTGTTCAATAAAGTAAATTGACGTAATTCGATGAGGTCTGATGAAGAATATAGCTCTTCAAAAAAAAATTGGCAAAGTTAATATGAAAATCCCTTATTTGACATATTTCAACTAAATAATGAAACAATAAATAAATCAACAAAAAGGAAAATATATAGTAAAAAATGTTGGCAGTTGTGGAATGTTTAATCATATTATTATGAAATGTTTTTCTATAACCATTCAAACGACGTAAAGATTTAAAATCATTTTTACACAGTGTTAATAATATGTAAATTGAAACGTAACTGTTGACGGTTGCCGCTGAGACTGCTGTAATCTAATTTGCCACAGTGTTGCAGTGACAAGAGAAAACCTGCCAATTTGTGAGGAACCAAGCCAGAATACGATTACCGCGATCAAATATTTAGTATGTTGTTTGAATTCATATATTTTTTTACTTGTTGAAGTACCTCACTTTTACGTTAATGTGGTCAAAAATTTGTACTAATCGCACACAAAAATACATAAGTATTTTTGTGTGCGATTAGAGTACAAATTTTTGTGTGATAGGTATAAAAATATTACATTAATTTCAATAACATAGTTTTTATATGATTCCTATATAAAATTAATTATAAATATACATACTGATAGTATTTTAGAAGACATATTAATTATGTGAGATTTAGGTGCAATGTTGTTACAAAATATTAAAATATCACGTTGTTCGGTAAGTAACAGTACAGTATAATAAAATCAAAGTAAAAAAATATAAGTTCGTTTTTAACCCTTGTCCAAGAAAATTCCCCGACAGTCTTATTTATTTCTTTGAAAACTGTTCAACTGTAAACTCAAATACTTAAATTGTACTTTAACAGACTCAAGTGAGATTGTTGACTGTTTTGTTTCATTTAAGTTTTAACATTCATTGCGCTATTTTGTACAAACTGTTATCCAAAATAATGAACTCAAAATGTTTAAAGTGGAGCACTTTAAACATTTTAAGTTCATTGTTTGTTAAGGCGAATCAATTGAGCCTAAACTCGGCGGGGTTATGTTGTTCTATCACAGAGATGCCATGGCCACCTCCGGGCTTCAGCATGAGATCAGGTTATTAGTACCATGAAAGTATATTATCACCCAACTTACATAAGTATGTGAAGTTTCAGCTCAATCTAATAATGGGAAGTGATCTAATTTAGCTCGCAAAATTTGATACAGACACACAAACAACGGGGCAGGTGAAGCTACATAGAAGCTTGTTAAAAAATAATGAAAACAGATTGCCTTGACTAGAAACTCTATTAAAGCAATTTCTATTTCCTGTTTCTTTCGTTTATCACCATTTAAGTATAGTTGCCAAACAAACTGCTTTTAGACAGATCATGTTGTGCTTAATTTTGTTATATTTATAACATAAAAAAGTGGTCGTATTGAATCTAGGTGTGTACATTTACACACCAGTATTTAACGATATTTGCTAATGAATAATATTCACGATGTTCGCTTACATATTAATCTGTACAGTTAACCTCGGACTATGTTTGTATTACTGATGTGAAATCAATACCAATCCGATGCATAATAGATGCACAACATAAATATGTATTCGGTTGGACGAATAGGCAACAGATGTCCAAGGTTTGTGTTAGCGGGATATGCGATTTCGAGTCATAGTCATAGTTTATATTACCAATAGCGCAATTTATACTAGTAGCTCTATGAACTGTAGATTTCGCGAGTCAATCCCGACACTTGAAGTTTTTCGGATAAAAAAAAATTGTTTAGACAAAAAGGTTTTGTCTTACTATGGGTAACAAAAAAGATTTATGACATTTTGTACGAAAAATTGAATCGATTATATATCATTTTCGAACCCTTTTACAAAATTTCACTAGAATCAGATGAGAAATGCGATCTGTAGGCGAGACATTTTTTTCCTACCTTGAAACTGAACCGCTTCACTCGTTTCGCTATTTAATCATTTCAGCTGCATTTTGCAAATGATTATTATTTGTTATATTAATATTTTATAAATTATTATATTTAAAAACGTGAACCTATTTTCTTTACAAATAGAAATACATTAATAAAAAATGTGAAAATACCTAAGTGATACGTATATAATGAAAATGTTATTAACTTGAACAATAAAATTACGTTAAAACTGTCGCCAATTAAACTGTACAGTTAGATCGTAGATTACCATCAAACTTTACTTTCTGTCATAATAAGATTGTGAATTTTGATGGTCAATAAAAATATGGCTGTTAAAAAAGTAGAATAATGGCATAATAACTAAAAACTATTAAAAAGGATATGGATTCGTGATGAGCTTGAGGCACCAACTCCTTGGTCTGGTTTCCTGTGTTAGATACCGGAGGGCAACGGGCGTGAACCCTGGGTACGGCAAGCCCTGTCCCGAAGCGCTTTCCGTACTCAACCCCCCTTCCGAGTCCGAGTCACCCCCATCAGACTCCGAGCACCCCCCACTTGAGTCCGATTCCCCCCCTCCATCGCGATACCCGTAATAAGGCATCCTCTCTCTTTCTACTGACATTCACTTAAATTATAAGCTCATTGTATCACTTTTAGAGTCTACTTATGCTACTTCACCATTTTAGAGGTTGGTTCAACTATACACGTAGGTGTCGCTTCGTATTCGTAGTGAGTGGGTCGACTGCTCAGACAATAATTCTGAAGGTAGCTCCATGGTTGAGGAATGTTTAATGGGGCACGACCTGTAACAAAAAAAAAAATACTTATAGCGCGATGATGATGATTTGCAACATTTTTTTTAAACCACTTTTTACGATCACGAATCATATTAAAAGGCGATGCGGCTAGCAACCTATTACTATTTTGATTCCTATTCCACCTTAACGCCCACTATCACGCTAAGCTTGGCCTTTGGATCTTACGGCCCTGGGCTCTGTCTGCCCCGTCAGGGATAAAGACGTAAAAATGTATCTGTATCTGTATAAAATGTAATATCGTTGAGTAAGTATCCCATAACACAAGTCTCGAACTTACTTTGGAATTTTGGGGCTAACTCAATTTGTGAGACCTATCTCTATATATTTATTTATATACTATATAGAACTCTAAAAGTACCTATATAGGAGTTTAAAAAGTTGAACACATTACCTAAACTAGTAGTTTGCACTAAACTGTGAACTCGCAAACTCCATATCTCGTCAACTCTTGACTGATACGGCTCATGTTTAAACTTATAAGTTGTATAAGCTGCATTTACCCACATATCAAATTTCATAATGCTCCGATCAAAATTACTTAGATGATCGCCGATCAAATATACATACTCTAGTATGTGAGTATATTTGATCATCAAACAAACGCCGGATTGTTTGAGTATATGTATTTACATCTTAACGCGTTTCAGGTCTACAGCTGTGATGCCTTGGAGTTCAGGGCTTCGACTTTTTCTTCGCAAAAGATATTATGCATGTCAATAGTCATCCAAGGATACTAAATAGAAGTGAAAATAAAAAAGCAACAACAATTTAAACGTAAAATAACAGTTTAATATTCTTAATTAACAACTAAATTAAAAACTAAATTAAAAACTAAATTAAAATCTAAATTATACTCTAAATTAAACTAAACAAATAATAATAATAAAAAAGAAAAACCTTACAAATAGAAAACGTCTTCCAGATCATTGCCCTGCGGTAGAGTGCCCAAAAGGCTGGCAGCATTGCCACGTTGGATGGCAATGCTTATTCGTTGGGCGAAATAATTGCCAGCCCTTGGGTCACCCGACACCTCGACTAATTTAAACGTGTTTGTACTTTAAAATATATAAAGTAAAATTATATATTTTATAGTAGCTAGTTCCTTTTTCACAAGTTTTTATTTATCGTGTATGTATGTATGAATGTTTGTTAAGGTTAAATCTAGCTACTCAATTTTCAACTAGTTATCGTAATTCAATTGTTTCTATTGTGTCTGGCCGAGTGTCCTGCAATGTGTTAATAAGTACTTTGGTCTCATAATTAGAGCACAAAAAATTATTTAAAAAAAACTTATTTAAACTTGACTCTGACACGCTGCCGCGTGTCTAGACTATATGATTATATAGAATTATTAATATACGCCATGTGGTTTCCGGCAGAGTAGAATAGGGCCACTCCACGTCCTCCCGTGGATGTCGCAAAAGGCGACTTAGAAATACAAGCTAAACAAAGCTTATATAAACATCAATGAGACCTTTCCATCCCTTCTAACCAGCGAGGAGAGTGTAGGTCAAGTCCTCTGGCTGCTCTGACCAAGTATGGCTCTAGTAGTATAGAGAGGGTCGTGCTCTTGCAGTGGAGACAAAAAGACCTGATGATGAGTATGATGAATATTGATATATAAAATGCGTGTATGAATCGCACTTGATGCAAAAGTAAACAAATTCTTAACCAGTGCAGTTTTCAATTTGCATAGCGTAGCGTCTACGTATTTTACGAGTACTTAATAAAGTTTATATTTGACCAATTGTAGTTTCAAATAATAAATTTTTACCAAAAGCGACTCCTAGCAGAAATTCTATCCACTTTTATGATTGCTTGCTGTATTCCATAAAAGAATTTGCGGTTTTATTTTTTCGTACCCATAAATTTTCACTAGATACTTTTCCTTTGTTTTTTAAATTTTCCTTTTTTCCTTTGTTTTTTGGAATGCAAATGAAATTTTAGGAAAACGTAATTTAGGGGACGCTGAGTTGAATACATTTGTGAAATGATTTTGAATCAATCTTTATCAATATTTGTCAAAAATTATGGCTCTGGTAGTACAGAGAGGGTCGTGCTCCTGCAGTGGAGACAGAAAGACCTGATGATGATGATGATTTGATAAAAACGGTAATTACTCAGTGGGTATAACAAATTAGTCCAAAGTATGTTAAAATATTTAATTTTATAAACAGTGACTTATTATCATTCACATACATACATATTTTTACGCCTGTATTTTTACTTAAAAATCAATACGTACTTACCTACTTATATGTTTTTCTGAACAAAATAAAATCTATTATATAAAATCCTTTGGAAATAAGCGATACAAAATTAAGCTATTCTCTCCCGGAAAGTAACTGATAGGTGTCTGTCAAGTGTCTACCAGAGCGTAACATGTTACATTTGGAAATATCTGAAATAGAATATTCGAGGTGATTCCCCAAATCCTAATTTCTATTCATAAATTCAATACTCTAATATTATAAACGCGAAAATTTGTAAGTATGGATGGATGTTTGTTACTCTTTCACGTAAAAACTACTGAATGGATTTATGATTTTAGAGTTTCACGGTCACAATTACTGTTATTATAAACATATTGTGTGATCGTGGGCAGACGAAGTCGCGGGCACAAGCTAGTGGTTAATATAGTCGGTAATTTGAAATAGTTACGATGATCTATACTTTACTATGTCCAGCAGTGGACCTCCTGTGGCTGATATGATGATGATGATGGTCTATTCTTTGATATGTACTTACATAAGTACGCAGAAGTTAACCCTTAAATGCATGTATTTTCCGATTTTCATAAAACTTACATTATGTGTTAATAATGGTCCAAATAACACGGGAAAAATAATTTAAAAAAAAAATTGCTTTGTTTTATGGCTAAAATTTAAAAAATTCCTGAATTGTCGAAAAAAAGCCCACTTTTATAAAATAAAATAATTTTTCAATTTTGTTATTTTTATTTATGAATTATAAAAATATGTTTAATTTACTAATTTACGCAATTTATTTTGTGTCAGTTTGACCATTTTAAGTATACAAAATATTTTTTGAAAATAAATATGGACTTTGGGTCTATGGTTCGTTGTCGTGAGAAAGTTGACTTGGCATAGACAAAAAAAGAAAAAAATTAAATTATGCATTAAACAGTATTTTTTTTAATTACTTACCAAAAGGATATTACAATTGACCAGAAAACATTTAAAAAATACTAAAAGTAATAAAAATGATAATTTAAATAAAATTATTTTAGCATGATGTAGATGTACATCACTATGCATTGAAGGGTTAAATAACTGAAGTCACGCGTATTTTGAAATGTTGGTTGAAATCACAGATATTAAAAAACACTGCGTACGAACTGAATTAAAGATTGACCATATTACGCAGTGATTTAGCATAGTAATTCAATGTAGGTAGGTAGTAATTCAAAATGTTTACATAACAAAATTAACAGGGCTGTAAAAGTTGGGAAGAATACATTTTTCATAACTATTTTTATCTTTTTTCATGTTTTCGAATTCGTGACAATATCACAAATTAAACTGAAACAGGAAAAAAACGTAGTAATTTATGTATCATATTGACATATCAAACATCGTAAAAATAGAAAAAGTTGAAGTCGTGTCGTATAGGGAAGTTAAAATGTTGGCGAGGAGGATAGGGAGACATGGAAACAACTCCATTAATAATTTAAGATCTGCGTTTTTTCTATCTGTTATCCAAAATTATATAGATAAATTCAAATTGCCTATTAATAAAATTGCACCATGCAGATATTAATAAAAACGTTAGACCGTGAAACGTCCATAAACCAGACCACATGTTCCCGTGTTTTACGACATTTTAAAGGTTAATAAGACGAAGCCGTGGCAACCACAATCCGAATATAATTTCGTCTACCCGATAACCTTAATAAGCTCTCAGCATCGGTCTAATGAAGATGGAGCGATAAACTTTGCGACTTGCTATGGATGTGGTTAAGACGATCCTACTGAGTAATCGCTAATTGTCAGATAAATGATGATAAAAATAATTTTAAAAGTTATATTTACTTATACCAAAGATAGTATGACTACAAACGCAACAGATACCCTACGCCATAGAAACTAGAGGGCCCATAAGTAGGCAACACTGGTGTTGCGGGTAGGCACACAGAGATGGCAGCACACACGCCTAGCAAAAAAGTGACAAAGTGATAAATATGCTTTAAAAATATTTGTTGTATTTCATATGACCTGATGGGAGGTTAGGCATTTTAGACACGCGTGTACATAAAATTCAATTTTCGGCCCGCAGTGACATAATTATATACTTATAGTCAAGACGAGAGACATCCCTTTCCTTAGTATAAGCACGCCTACCCATCACTTTATAAACATAATTATTTGTCAAAGTCAAAGTTATCTCTTACTGAAGGTCATTTTAAGGGTTCCGTAACCAAAGGCTAAAATCGGGACCCTATTACTAAGACTTCGTTGTCTGTCCGTCTGTCTGTCACCAGGCTGTATGTCAAGAACCGCGATAGCTAGACAATTGAAATTTTCACAAATTATGTATTAGTTCCCGCTATAATAACAACAAATACTAAAATCAAAATAAAACAAATATTTAAGGGGGGCTCCCATACAACAAACGCGATTTATTAAAGATAATGGTACGGAACCCGAGTGCGCGAATCCGATTCGCACTTGGCTGGTTATTAAATATTATTTTAGTGCAAAAGCTAAAAACTACTGGCGTTTCGGAACGATCACTGCTGAGAAGATCACGCCGAAAGAAACCCAGTTCAGTATTGGCACAAAATAAATACTAGTTGGTATTGGTCCCTATTTTAGCGTCAGACAATACTGTATTCGAGTTACGTATAAATTTCGCAACACGTCACCCGAAAACGCACACGCCCGAGCTTTAATTGCTGCCATAAAAGACTGTTTGTGTCCGAAATCTTTCGACTTCCGGCGAGTAAATGAGGCTGCACGGATTGCAGTACAAAGACCTCTTTTCGTGTCTGGCTCCAAATATTTTTATTTATAAGCTTTTGTAAAAAACAAATCCTCCATGCTGGGTATAGGAGACAAGGAAAACATAGAAAGTACCAGTTGTTTCTGTGCCCGCGCAGATCGCAAAAGCCTATCGAGGGCATGGGTGAAAAATCGCATCATGTTAACCGTTCCTTTACCGCAAATACCAGTATAGTAGTATAGTAATACCACAATAGTAAAACAATGAACGTACCATTTATTAATACCATGCGATTCTTGACCGGTTATTACACGATGTGGCTTGCATCATGATCCAAAAAAACAGGTCTGCTATTCTGACAGTGACACGAGCCTACCACAGAGTTGCCACTGTAATGTGACTAACTTAAGATTTAGGGAACGTTTGCCTGCCATTATTCATGACAATAAATATTTTAATGCATAAAAAATTTGGTTATACTTGTTATTCATTAACAAGTCTAACTTATTTTTTCATAAATAGGTTATTTGTAAAAATGGACATGGTTTAATCCGATTCAGATATACGTGAATAATGAAAGTTGGGGTGTTTGATTTTACAGTACCGGTAACACAGTGGCGGTGACGTAAACTCGTGTCACCCACGTGACCACTATATGTCGGAATGCCATACCTGGCGCAGTATATTATTATACCATGGCTTGCATCTCATCACTATTTTGAGCGTTATAATAACTCAACAAAATCTTATCAAAATCATTGTTTGTGTCCAAAATCATCGCTATCCGGTGGGCAAATGAGGGCTGCAGTCTACCACAAAGATTCTTTTCATCTCGACTGGGCTGCTCCGAATATTCAATTTTTTGGGCTTTGTTTCGCTAAGTGAGTTATGGATTTTTTGCATCTCTTTGTTTGGCAAAGACCTCTCCTCTAGCCTTATATGCATCTCATTAGTCGCGATAGTTATCCAGATAAGGCACTATTGGAAAATTTGTTGATAATTGCGTCCAGATGTTTGCCAAGCCTCGGCAAGCCTTCGCAAACGTAAACGTACAGGGGTATGTAATAGTTTGCCATGGCTTGCCGCCTGCATGATACGGCAGAAGAAGTTTATTGAAGCACTCGCCTTCCATCCACACATTTGAATGCGTTCATTGAAGTGCTATATTTAAAGTGCGGAATCACCTAAATGAATGGTATTTTCTTACAAAATACCGTTCATTTAATTACTTCTCGTTTGAAAAATGGCTCTGTGATAGATAACTCACAGACAGAGTACTTTATTTTACACTACTTGTATATTCTCTATATCTTGTTATTTTACTATAATCTTTGTTATTTTACTCCAATTATATTTTCAAAACAAAACGCGTCCTTTGTTCTGGACCATTTTTTCACAGCCATCTCCTAAACCGCTTATGCGCCACAGCTTACGTAGCTTTTTATCTAGTGAGTAAACTGTGTCATTAAGTACTTAAATTTGAATATAGCGTTACCAAGTCGTAACGATATCTCTCTAGAAACATTGTTTGTGTCCGAAATCTTTCGTCTTCCGGCGGGTAAATGAGGGCTGCAAAGACAAAGACTTCTTTTCATCTCATCTGGGCTGCTCCGAATACGAGTATTCAATATTTTCTCCGGTTTTGTTTCGCTATGTCGGCATTTAGTTCGCGTAAGTCGTTTTAATGAGTTCCACAGTGAATTCGCTGCATAAGCAGTTTGTATTTATGTTTTGAGCGGAAAACTAGTTCAGTCCAAGATTTGTCGGCCGGCAAAAGTAAATACGTAGACGTACTTGTTGAATTAGGAAGCTTCCTCTCAAAAATAATTCATTTGGTACTGTTACGTGTAATAAAACATCACAAAATAATGTCATTTTTCATTTATCATTTTCAACATGATCTTATATTTATTACTAGCTGTACTCGCGGGCTTCGCCCCCCGTGGGAATTTCGGGATAAGGAGTACCCTATGTCCTTTCCCAAGTCTCAAACTATATCCATACCAAATTTCATCCAAATCGGTTCAGTAGTTTAAGCGTGAAGAGGTAACAAACAAACAAACAAAAAAATATATAAACTCACTTTAGGAAGTAGGATTATTGCGGAAAAATGATATTAAGAGCACAATTTGACTCTAAGAAACCATGACGTCATCATCATTCACTTTATACAAATCCCATAGAAAATGTTTGTTTTGACGTTTAGAAAAAAGTATCGGATTTGAGTTGTAAGAGATTTTGTTATTTTTAAACGAGCAAGCGATGTTAAAGTTTTGTTAGACATTTGGTATTTTTATGTATTTTTTATCTATGATACCCCAAATATAAAAAAAATGTAAGTGAGTATAAGAGCTAAAACTGGATTTTCAAGTTTGAACATTACCCAAATCCTTCCGCACAATGGGTAACTGAGATAAGGAGTTATATTTGTTCGGTATTTTAGTTTTTGACTAACTTATTGATCCAACTGTGTTTAAAAGTGCCGCTTTTTATGATGATGTTGACGTATGTATGAAGGTCTCGTTAGAGAGGTTTTACTTAGATTGTAAAAATAGTGTGGGTTATGTATTGATTATAGTTGTTAATTACTTACTACCTAGTACTCCTAGCACTCAACTATAATTTTATTTAGAGGACAACAAGTAATTATTCAGCTAAAAACTAAATGTCGTTTATGTGGCAAGTGCCAAGAACACTGGCTGCATTCCCGCGTTAAATAGGTACTGCAATCCTCTGCGCGAGATATGAGCCAGCCCTCTTGTCACCAGCTGCGTCGATAAGCCGAGGGGTTATTTTTTTAACCTAGTACCTAATTATATTAAATTAAATGCGATTTGGTGACATGTAATTCATCAAATCACATTTATGACATTTACAAATATGACGGATTTATATGAAATGTAGTCGTGCTTCAATAGTAACTTAAGTTCAGGTAATGGCTTTGACTCAATAACGGCTATTTATATTCTCTTCAAAAATCAATATCGAGATAAGTGATACAAAAATACAATATATTCACTCCAATTTCGACGCCTACTTACATACGTAATAGGGTGAGAGCGGGTGAATTGGATCACGCGGCGAATGGATGAATTTTTCAAAGGCGTAAATAAATGCATCCGATCAATATTATATTGAATAAAAAGTATGTGTGCTATTTATTTGTGCAATAAATATAAGAGCAGTTAAGATTAAGTATTTATTTAAAAACATGACATTTATAGTAATAATTCTCGTACAGAATAGTTTCTGGTGAGACTGATTACATCCAACTTAATCCCAGCATGAAATGCTGTTAACAATCAATAACTAATTATATCCCCGTAAAAATGTTTTTTATTATCCAGTGTCGAGATTTTTGTTTTGAACAATCTATTTTAATATTAATATATTTTTATAGATATATTCTTTCTTGTGCATATTATAAGATGTATTTTGTTTGTCTTAATCTATTTTTATATAAGAACAAATAAATAAACTTACAAGAAAAAAATTTTACATTATTTGAGCATCCGTCATTCTAGAACACTCAAATAGTGTCTCGTATTACCTATCTATTCTCCAGCATATATGATGCAATCTCTTAAAACGAGATAACTACTACCAGTCAATTCAAATGATCTAGATTAAATCTTCGTGTAGTCTAGTAACTAACAAATTAGTTTTTGATTGCGTTACCTGGCCGCGCCGAGCTACAAATAGCGAATGAATTAACGTGTCCAATTTGCCTCGGGTCACCCGTCGCTAAGTGTTACAGGCACGCTACAATTCCATGAATATTTTACCACTTACTTGCCTATGTTTACAGTAATCTTACTAAAATATTGTGTTTTGTTGTTTCTTCCTGTTTATGGGTGTTCATTATTTTTATTTATTTACTTAATCTTTATTTTTCATTAAATACAAATTGTACAGAACAATAGGCGAAGTTAACGCTAGAAGCGTTGTCTACCACCTCACTCACCTTTAGGTTATACAGATTTTATAAATGTTGGTTGCAAGATAAAAATAATATATAATAAAATAGAAATAAACGATAAAGACAATACTATAAATATCCTATATACATTCATACACACATACATATATAAATACATACATATACTATAAATAATAACAGAAAATGCTTCCCATTGTCTCTCCGGTTTTGTTAGCTTTTGTATTTGGTACACATATTTAAGTATTATTAAATAAATGCAGCAATTTTTAATATTATAGATCGGCCAAGAAGTATTTAAAAACTCGTGTCTTATAGCTAGCTAGCTTAATTTAAACAGGCTTATGAACGGAAAGTAAGTCATTCACTAGGCATTAGTAGTTATTGCTACTACTATTGTACAAAGCCAAATCACTGTACTTTCAAAATATATACTCATTTTGAGATAATGGCGTTTAAAGATTTTTTCTTCATTTTCTATTTTTGGGATTCCTAATCTGACTTTGTGTTTGATACTTATCTCAAATATTAGAAACTAGCTGAAGCCCACGACTTCGTTCGCGTGGACTTTATGTCTCTGGAAAATGCTCATCAGGCTGAACAACTTTTACGAAGGCGGCATTTTTATATCTCTTATAGTTTAGCTGGACCATTATGGATCTGCATCAGGCGTTCCACTTTCTAAAATCATTTATACCCTATATGTTGCCCAGGCTTTATAGCTATATAACAAAAAAAGTTTCATTCGAATCCGTCCAGTATTTCCGGAGATTAGCGTGTACAAACAGACAAACAGACAAACAGACATACAGACCAACAGACAAACAGACAGACATTTTTTTTAAAATTCTTACTCTATTACTAAGTCTCCATCGCCCCCAATATTTTTTTTGGAAATATATTTAATGTACAGATACACTTTTTTTACTGTTTTATTATATGTATAGACTAGCTGAAGCCCGCGACTTCGTTCGCGTGCACTTTATGTCTCTGGAAAATGCTCATCAGGCTGAACAACTTTTACTAAGGCGACATTTTTATATCTCTTATAGTTAAGCGAGACCATTATGGTTCTGCATCAGGCGTTTCATTTTCCAAAATCATTTATACCCTATATGTTGCCCAGGCTTAATAGCTATATAACAAAAAAAGTTGCATTCGAATCCGTCCAGTATTTCCGGAGATTAGCGTGTACAAACAGACAAACAGACATACAGACAAACAGACAAACAGACAAACAGACAGTCATTTTTTTTTAAATTCTTACTCTATTACTATGTCTCCATCGCCCCCAATATTTTTTTTGGAAATATATTTAATGTACAGACACACTTTTTTTACTGTTTTATTATATGTATAGATTTATTATATGTATAGATATAGATTATCAATACCTTACTAGCCATATACATTTTAGTACCATTGGTACTTTAGTTAGTTAAAAAATTACCAAATTTGTTTTACTTTGTTAAAAATTTTTGATTGTCTGTTAAGGCTTTTCAATAAAAACCGGCCACACATTTTGAGTAAGGTTTAGACCTTTAGTCGCACCTGACGTAGTTTTTTCATGCTGTGGAGAAAGGAAAAAACTTAAAATGTACCAGCTGCTTCTCTTCCCACGCAGATTTTCCATAATATTGTGCAAGTACTTACGAAATAAAACATTTTATTACGAAATGGCGCATAAATATAAAATATGTATGAATATATTGATCAAAATCGGCAATTTCCTACACACCCTTCAAATACCATTAATATTTTACGCACATAATCGAGGAATATCGACAAAATTATTGCAATATTTACGTAATCTCCCATATTTGCACGGCTCACATAAAAAATATGGAGCAATCTGTTGGCTGGCATCACATGCGCCATATCGGGCGGGTGTATTTATTTGGTGTTATCTTTTATGCATACCTCATTTCCTGATTTCTGGCCGAAAGTCTGGACCCATCGGTGATGTAGACCTTCATAAAACAGCCTTTTTATGTTGTAATAGAATACATAAATTCTTACAAAGGTGCAGATTACACTTTTGAAATATTATTATGTCGTTACGGTAATGGATGATGTGAAAAAGTATTTGAACATCATTTTTAACTACGTCATACATATAATAATATAATTTTAGAGTTTCACGGTCACAATTACTGTTATTAGTCGTAGTGGTCGTCGAAATATCTGGAAAAAAACAATATTAATCGCGGTAAGTCCCGTAATACTAATAACAGTATGTCATACATAGCCTAAGATTGAAAGACTTAAAAGGCAATTTTAGTTTGATGTGGGCAAGAAGGTGGTTGAAGGAATCAAAATAGTGATGGGTTGCTAGCCGCATCGCTTATTAACATGATTCAAATTTTTGTTCATTCCGTCGATCGGGTCTTACGATTCGCGCGGGAAGAGAAGCAGCTAGTACATTCTAGGTTTTTTCTTTTCTCCCAGACCAGCATGGAAGAAACTACATCAGGTATAACTAAAGGTCTAAACCGTCTTAAATAAGTGTGGCTCTTTTTTATATTGGATCGCCTATGGGCAATAACTATTGAAGCCTAGTGAATGACTTGCTTTCTGTTCATAAGCCTATGTCCACGTCACTCTTACGAAACGACCAGGCCATACATTTTGACTAAGCTGTAGGGTTTGTAGAGGGATTCACGCAGAACTCCAGTATACACTATTATGAAAGTAATAACTTTACTATCTATATCAATATAATGAAAAAATGACCAAAATGCTCTGTCTGCCCCATTAGGGATAAAGACGTGATTAGTATGTATGTATGTATGTATGTATCAATATAGCGTATAAAGTTCTATATGCCCTAACCTAAAACTCGTTAGGAGCTTGGAGCTCTATTTGATCGAAAACTTTATTACATTTTAGAAAGACTTACATATAAATACAGATTATATAGAAACAATAAGAATAACAAAGCCAATTAGACTGACTTGAAACTCGAAACAATTCACGTGAATAAATATGTTTTTGGAGAGATCAGATTATATAGAAACAATAATAAGTAATAGATAGCCATTTAAACTCACTTGAAACTCCAAACACTTTTACACTCGATATTCGATATTTACAAGAACTTTATATAAGGAAGACAGACTGCGTCTTAATTCAACTGTAGGAGTGTAGAGTGTATAAATCAGTGAAATTGGGGACTTCGGAGTTCGTACCTTGACGGATGGCGGTCCCTACGAGTAATGGAAATATACGATGCGTACGTGCCACGCCAAAACCGTAATGTCAAATCGATAGTGATGTGGTATCAACCATGAAACATCTAATAATAAACATACATCGTCTTGATGATGATGCAATAAGCTACCATAAAGTGTTCGTCAAGACAAATCAAACAAGTTGTATTCAATGAGGTTATGTTGTTTTATAAATTCTGTCGAATATTTCCCGGTTTCATCATCAGAACAGCTTATTGACTTCATAATATTGTATTATTATCCGACTAACACCAATATTTCAGCATAACTAGTTGAAAATTGAGTTGCAAGATTTGACCTAAACAAACATTCATACGTACAAGATACATTGCAAGTTAAATAAAAGCTTGTCTATGGTATCTATAATTTACAATCAACCATGGAACATCTAATACTAAACCTACATCGTTTTGATGAGGATACAGAAAGCGACGGCAAATACCATCCATAACTCAATCAAACCCCAAACGATAGAACCAAATCATCGGCAAAAGTAAACAAATATCTACATAACAAAGTACCTACACTTTGAAGGCAACAAAATAACGTTGATGCAAAAAGCTACGGCAAATCTGATCCATAATTCACTCAAAACCCAAACGGAATAACACCACACATCTTTTCGCTCGATCGCACTTTCCTAATGGCGTCAAACATAAGCGGATAAGAATAAGAATGCGATATGTATCATGGAATCCATGTCACTTAAGCCATGGACATATTGGCCAAAATAGTCAAATTATTTAAAAGCTCTTCCATGCTGGTCTAAAAGATAAGAAATCTTAGAATGTACCTGCTATTTTTCTTCCCGCGCAGATCGTAAAAGCCAAGGGAATGGGCGATAATGAATGTGGCTAGTAACCCATTACTATTTTTATTCCTTTTTACCACCATGATTCATCATGGTTCTGTCTGGTTGGTATATGTATTTAAAAGATTTATAAAACCTATATACATTACGTCAGAGATGTTAAGTTATGACGTCATTTAAATTCTTAGTATTGGATACCACATTGATTATGATCGGGCGGACCTGTCACAGAAATGAAGTTCCTTACTCTTTTACTATAAAAACACGACGACATATCTTCCGGCATTGTTCAGGTATATCTTTTTTATTTATGTTACATTTCCTTCCTGTCTATCCGTGGTAACAAACTCCGTTCCAAATAATCTACTTTTTGTAACAATTGCTTACGATATGGCAAGATATCGCTCAGAATACAGAAAATTGTGGCGCTCTCTCGTCTCGGAAGCCAAGATCTAGTTCGGGTCGTTGAACCAGCGAAGGAAGTATTCAACAATAGCTCAAATCAATAATAATTTTTCAAAAATAAAATCCGACTTCACTCCCACAACTACACAACCGATTTTGAAAAACTTCTATGGGATCACCTCACAAACATGCCCTTTCAAACAAAAAAAGAATTTTCCAAGTAGGTCCAGGCATCTTATAATAATTGGTGAACATACAAAAAAAAGATCGTGACGAATTGATAACATTCTCCTTTATTTGAAAGTAGTTTAAAAAGTTTCTTCAAAACGATTTATTTTGAGCTGTGTGGCGACAATAGTATAAGTAACGTGTAGCCTTAGCTTTAAAAAGTGTCATGCCGCACACCCGCAGGCAATAGTCGCTCCATTTGTTCGTACAAATCGATTGTCACGCCAGTAAGTGTTCCATATTTCCAGCGTGGATATTGTTTAAAACGATTTCAAAGAGTTAGTACACCTTAGATTAACACAGTTAGATTGCTCACATCGGAACTTTCTTAATTTTTCTTATCACTTTATGCTTACTTCTACTTATTGGTAGATTAACACTGGTGTCATATTTTAAGGCATGCCTTTCTTAAGGCAATGGGTAGGCATGCCTTAAGGCATGTCGCTCCATTTGTTCGTACAAATCGATTGTCACGCCAGTAAGTGTTCCATATTTCCAGCGTGGATTTAAACCGATTTCAAAGCGTTAGTACCTTGATTAACAGAGCTAGATTGCTTACATTGTAACCCTCTCCACTTCTTATCGCTTTACGATTACTTTTGCTTATCGAATACTTAGTAGCCAGGTTTCTGTCATGGTTTCTTTTTTAAATCTTCTAATTTTTGTGTGAATGTCTGTGGAAGCTAACTTGGTTCCAATGGAAGACCTGCGCTGATGCTTCGTTTACTTGACACCAGCACATGCTGAGTTGAAGGCCAATATGGAGAGTCGATGGCACATAGACATAATTTTTTTAGATCATAGATAAGATGTTAACCTATGTGTATTGCTCTTTCTGTGTATAGATACAATCATTATTATAATTTAGTAAACGGGTTACTCACGTATAGAGTCAGCTGCTGCTGACATGTTCCGACCTTATCCGGAGGTCTTCTTCAGGGCTAATGTGGCTAATGTGACACCGTATCCATCTTATTTAATGTAGCTCAATCACTGTCAGTTAGCAATAACAGTAATTTTTACACACTCTTGAACTAGTGTCTTTACTTCACCAGAAGGTGTAGTTAAAAATAACCGTACGCTTCAAACTTTTCTCTCTACTTCTATCTCTCGATGTCACAGTGGTCTAAAATACTATCAAAAAGTATCGACAAAACTCAACGATTTTCACCTAGCTGTAACAACCGGAACCAACGGTTTTATTTGCCTTTCGGATAATAAAAGTACTCAGATAAAGTGCCACTAGATGGTACAAAGTCACGTTAAGTTAAAGCGCATAAAATGTATTCTCAGAGTATCTATGAGAGTTCAGTATTTTTAGTTAATACATATAAGTACAATGAAAGTATTATAAGTACCATAGTATATAAGTACCATAGTAGGAGAGAATACTACTAGGCGAAATAGAAAAAAGAAGACGACAACTTATTAGTCACTTAATACAACATGACTATATTGACTCTGAAATACATAATAAACTTACTAGATAAAGATAAGAGGTAAAGAGATTTAGGAAGTCCAAAAAAGAGCTGTGTAGACCAACTAAAAGAAAAAACAAAAAACAATTTATTTTAACACATAAAGTACGAGCAACTATACTCTGTTTATAAAGTAAGCTTTGACGACCATGGCGTGTCGGTTACACGGGTCGTCAAAGCTACAAATGGACTATATTTCTCACTTAACAGCACGTTTTGAAGTGGCTACATTTTGAAACACGACACCGTTTGTGTCTACATAAAATTTGCAGTTTACGGATATTGCTATTTTATCTAGGTTTTTTATTTTTTTGCTGCAGCTACGTCCATGACTTTTACTTTAGGTAGGTATAGATAGAGCTTCGTATATTTTATGATTTATATTGTTATAAATATTAAATTAAAAATCTCTTGGGTATGGAGGATATACAGCAAACATAGTAAGTAAATTTTATTTAGTACTAGCTGTACCCGCGGGCTTCGCTCCCCGTAAGAATTTCAGAATAAAAGGTACCTACCCTATGTCCTTCCCCGAGTTTTAAACTATGTATATCCATATTAAATTTCAACCAAATCCGTTCAGAAGTTTATGTGTGAAAAGGTAACAAACAAAAAAACTAATATACAAACTCACTTTCGCATTTATATTAGTAGGATTATAGTACAAAATTTTATTTCGTTATCTAAGCAAATTCCTGGTTGCATCCTCAGCTGGGAACGCTTCAGAGCACGAGGTTCACTGCCTAACTCACACTGATTGTTGTTACTGGATTTTACACAAAGCGACTGCCGACTGACCTTCGTAACCCAAACCAAACCTTGCATATAGGGTTAAGTGAACGCTAGGTGACGTTAGGTAATCATCTTCCTTTTTGAGAATAATCGAGTGATTCAAGCCTTCAATTTTTAGCAGACTGGAAACAACTTATTACAAGGTATGCTTTCCAGTTTCCCAGTGAGATTTTAACCTTCACACAAGGCGAACGGCTTGACAACGACCACGGAGGCAGTAAAAAATTTTGTCAGCATAAAAACAGGTCAAATAACAACGTTGTATTAACAAAGTAAGCTTTGACGTCCATGGCGTATTGAACTACGCTGTTTGACAGCCATGCGCCAAAAACGCAAACGGTCTATATTCCTCACTCTACAGCAGTTATTGAAGTGCTTTTTTGAAATACGGCACCGTTTGTATCACCTACATAAAAATATACTTTGCAGATATTGCTATTTCGTCTAGATCCATTACTTTTTTATTTTTATGATACAGTTATACACATCCTTATTAAAATTATAAACCTCGTATGTATCGCCGATATACAGCATTACCATGAAGTAGATTTTAGTAAGTATCATATACTTGAAATATGTATGCTGTTTTGACAAAGTAAGTTTTGACGGCCATGGCGTATCGATTACACAGGTCGTCAACGCCGCAAATGTTCTATATTTCTCACTTTACAGAAGCTTTTGAAGTGTCTGCTTTTTTAAAACACGACACCGTTTGGTTGTACATAAAAAGTGCAGTTTACAGACAGATATTGCCATTGTATCTAGGCCAGATGTTTTTATTTATTTTAGTGGTATTCTGCGGTTTTATAGCTAATGTTTTGTCTGCTTTCGTTTAGCTTTCATGTATTGTGTAAGAATAAAGTTTATTTATATTTTGTCACAATTTATTTAGCATTTCCTTTCGATAAGGATCCAAGATCTTACAAGATACTCGTAACTTAGTTACAGTTCCCACAATTCAAAATGTTTTTAAATTTTGAGTTGCGATATCTCAGTATGTCTACAACGTATAAACATAGCAACTAGCAACCAATTACCTCATGAACGTAGGAGTTCCTAGCACAAAGCTTTAAATTTCCCTTTAATTAAAGTCATATTTTAATCATGAGGAAGTGAAACTCAATACAAAATTCCCATAAGGAATATTAATTTCTCCATTCCACGCCAATTTACTAATTGCTTTCTAAAGTCCACAGTAATTAATATTGAATGTTTGACAAATCAGTTTGCTGCTGTCCATCTGTTGCTGAAAGTAGATATCCTGATAGGCATTTAACCAAGCCTCATGGTTAGACAGATGTGAAGTACATACGACGCCGCAGCAGCGCCGCGCGCGCTTTTATTTTTAACACCTGACAAAGAAGAAGGAGTTGTAAGTTTGACTCTAGTGTCTGTCTGTTTGTCTGTGGCATCGTAGCGCTCGAACGGAATACCGATTACAATGCGGTTTATCTTACGTGAAAGCAAGTTTCCTTACGGTAGTTTTTAGCTATTTTTAATAAAAACCGATTCACCCGTTTAAAATTTGTGGGGGTTAACGCTTGAAAGTCGGGGTTTTTTCTAGCAAAAATGGTAAGTATCGGTAGCGCCATCTGTTTTTCATATCGGTATCAATTCAAGTCGTATCGGTAGTTCCACCACTCGTCAGTAGATGGCGTTCTTGACAATTGAGGGTCTTTTTAATTTGCCTAGCAAATAAACTTACTATGCATTTGTTCTGACCCTTTTACACGATGTCGTTGCGACCGGTCCGCGCTTATCGTGGCGTTTAGTACACAGTCTGATATTTTAATGCCCAGTATAGTTCGGTTCATAGACTGCTCGAAAACCACGAGTTCGGACTTTAGTGACTATAGTAAAGAGATCCGCGCTTTATAATTTTAGACGGTATTGATGCAGTCAAGTAGTTAGCGTTTCATAGTAAATAGGAGATTTCCCTAACTGGATACGTGGGCTACACCGAAATTAAAAGAAAATTTAAACAATATCTGTTGCTTTCATCCAAGCAGGCAATTAGCGTTACAGCATACGAACACCGCTCTCAGTTGGAACGATGCAATGTCATCACTGAATGGCCTATAGAGACGCGCACGGTAACACCCGATGGAAAATACGCCTTAAGTTAATTAAATTTCAAGCCTGTGGTTTGGATTCTAATAAACATTGAAGTGAAGTGAAGAAACAGTAACAAAAACCGGCCAAATACGAGTCGGATCCCCGCATGAAGGGTTCCGTACCACACTCTATATACAACATAAATAAATCATCTGTGAAAATTTCAACTATGACAGATTAGATTTACTTAAAAATATACGTGAAAGACCGAGAAATACGAAACAGTTCAAGTAAATAATATAATCGTGAGAATTGAGTAGCAAGGCATAATTTCGACGACTCTTAGCGAGTTCTCTGTTTTTGACAGTATTTGCTCCGAGTTTTTATGAATTCCTCTTAGTTTTCTTTGACTTTGGGCGCGCCATGACTATTGGTGAAACATCTCATAGTTTCCAAAGGTCACGAACACGTTTTGAAAACTGTTATATCAATAGACTATAACACTCTATGTTTAACGCACTTCACAACGATATTTGAAATGATTACAATTTTATATTTTAGGCGCTGGATGCAAGCTGCTCTAGATCGGTCATTTTGGAAATCTTTGGGAGAGGCCTATATCCAAAATGACAGCCATATTTCATTTATAACTGTAGCGAAATAAAAGAGGAACTAGTTGGCCCGGCGGGCGGGAGTACGCGTTGTTAGCTCTATCGCAAGTTAAGCATGCCCGGGCGTTGTCTGCACTTGGAATGGTGACAATCCATGTTCTCCGTACCTCGGAAGGCACGTAAATATGGCAGCCGTCAAGATATGTCAAATACCTTTTGGAAACTAAAAAATCTGACACCAGTGTTAGCCAATACGAAAAAATGCAGAAAAAATTTCAAATTTAAAGAATTGGGTAGATGAATGAGTTAAAAATAAATTATATGGTTCATAAAATAAAAAGTCACAAAATACTGTCACTTTTTGTTGTTGATCATATCCTTATTTAACATGATTTTAGATTTACTAATGCAGAAAAACTGATATTAAGGTCACAATTTGACTTCAAAAAAGCATGTCATCTAGAGGATTATATTAGAATCGCCTCAGAATATTAACTGAGGAAGAACTTGGCCCACCCTTTTACCCCTTATTGTTCCCATACCACAAATCAAACTCACCTGACAACGCGAACCCAATTAATGAAGAAACCAAGTACAGCCCCAGCCAAAAGTGTTTAGCTCATGATTGACAAAAGTAATTGAGTGGAACACCACCGTTGTGGAGTCGCTATTATAATAACATCAAAGTGAAACGTCAATTTCAGTACAGTTAAGAGCACTGCTACGTAATTCTATGAACGAAAATCATTCCAAATGGTTTCTTGGTAACTGATTAATTTTGTTTCCATGAATTTATGTCACGTAATTTGAAGGTGTACACGTGATGATTTAAAGGTCATAAGGGTGAGGTACGAGTTACATTTTATTATTTTTAAAATGAATTTATATTTATTTAAAATTAAATATATTTTTTAAAACTAAACTAATTTTATTTCCAAACTACAACTAACAACCGATTTTGATAAAAAAAAAATGGGATTATATAACAAGCACGCCCTTAAAAAAAAGAATTTTTGGAATCGGTCCAGGCGCCTCTACACCCCGGTAAAATAAAAACAAGATCGCGATCAATCGATAATGTATCGACAGACTTTTGAAACGCCATGCAAATCTGTTTCAGAGAAAAAAAAACTGTTGCACGTTCAAAATTGGTACTCTCAATATAAATGCGCATAGCGTTTTGTGAACTACCTACGTTTGCACAATAGCCGGATCAAGTATTGCTTACTCTAGAATCTAAGTGAAAGAAAAAGCTACCTACTGTAACCTTTGACTGTAAATTTTATTACTGTTAAACATTTATGTATACTGGTACATATTTGATTCACGTTTACAGGAAACATTGTGACCGTCAACATAAGCCTGTTACGTGCGTGAGCTTACTACTGAGCATATTAAAACACTTTTTGATGTAAATGAGTTCTTTATTCGCATTCGTCTGGGACTTTTCTGCGAATCTTCTGTGATTACTGATGCGCAGTAATGTACAGCAGGAGTAAAAAATAGAATTAATGTTTTTTGTGGTTTTAAGCATTCAAAATGAAGAACAGGATTTACACTAATAAAGTAGGTATATAAAAGAAACGTAATTAAATGTGCAATGTATAATATAGAAGATTAAACGTATTTCTCCAGATCCTGGTCTCATATTGGACGACGTTTATTAATGTATGCCAAACAAAGTTAAAATAAAATCTAGAATTGTAGACATTATATATTAATCAATGGAATGAACTAACAACTCCATTGGAGGCGGCCCCACGTCTAGGCAATAAATCAAATGGTGCTGAGGTAACGTGCTAAAATTAATCATTGGCTTGTCGTTCAAGAAAACGTCTTACGTTCAAGAAAAACAGTCCTACTGCAAGTTGAGTCCCGTAGTTTTAAACAACATACCTATTTGTACACGCTGACTTTTCATTGGTTTTGAAAAATGCCGTATAGTAAATAAATTCATCTATCCATATACGTAATCCAAATTTGTGTATGACTTAGATAAAAAAGTTGCGAAAATGATTATCGATCGAGACCACGTAGTTACGACCGTCTAAAACAGCTGCGTCAGCTGCGTGACCTGGATGAACTACAGCCGGTTAAGCGTAATTTTTTTACTAATTGATCTCACGATTTTACTTTCGAGTTTAGTTAACATTATTTCTCAACTAGCTGAAGCCCGCGACTTCGTTCGCGTGAACTTTATGTCTCTAGAAAATGCTCATCAGACTGAACAACTTTTACTAAGGCGGCATTTTTATATCTCTTATAGTTTAGCTGGACCATTATGGTTCTGCATCAGGCGTTTCATTTTCCAAAATCATTGATACCCTATATGTTGCCCAGGCTTAATAGCTATATAACAAAAAAAGTTTCATTCGAATCCGTCCAGTATTTCCGGAGATTAGCGTGTACAAACAGACAAACAGACATACAGACAAACAGACAAACAGACAGACATTTTATTTTAAATTCTTACTCTATTACTATGTCTCCATCGCCCCCAATATTTTTTTTGGAAATATATTTAATGTACAGACACACTTTTTTACTGTTTTATTATATGTATAGATATAGATGTATAGATTTTTATTTTGACTTGCTAATTAGATCTTACTAACGATCCTTATAAAATGGCCTTCGGCTCCAAAACCAATGAGAAAGTACCGAGTGTAATAAAATATTTAACTAAACAATATTCACCTAGATGGCTATACTTTTAAAAGCTTTAAAATCTTTATTTTTACTATATATTTTTAGTGTCGAACTTACTTTAGAGCTAGCTCAATCTGTGTGATTTGTCCCTATATATTTATTTTTTATTATTTATTTGAAGATCCCAATAAGAAAATTTGGGAAAAAACCAAGTATTGATGGTAGATCGTAAAAAGGTGGTGAATAGGTTTCTTTAATTAATCACATTGAAAATATAATTGAAAAAAATATACTTACTTACTTATGAAACTTTTCATCTTTGATGGCAGTTACTTCCTTTTTATTAAAAAAAAAAAGTCTTTTGTTTCAATGAATTTACCTAACATGCTAAAAAGGTGTCCAAAGATGACATTTACGACACCTAAGTATGTTAGTTTAGACTAGTATTTATTCTGTGGTTTACTTTACCGCAGGTATCTATTTATTATGCTTATCGAGTAAATTTGCTAAAAGATAGACAAATATTGTTTATAAAAGGGCTTAAACCATTGGATACGGAACCCTAAGTTTGGAGCATTGGTCAAATAAAAGGTTAGAAATACTCAATAGTCGTTAGGAACAGAATTCTACGATATTTCAGAATCTGACACGGTCCAAGAAGTTTTTGCTAAGTGGATTGGTGAACTTGCGAAGTAAAAACTGTTATCAATGTCTTAGGATTTTTGTGGATAGAGCCACTTAGTTTATAAACTAAATTATTTCGTTAGTTATGACTAAAATACATTAACCAAATTACGTGTTTTTAGACAATTTTCTCGAGAACACATTCTATGATGCAGTTGAATCGTATAATCAGCTGTTTGTCCAAAACTCTAGAAAGTGGATTATACATATGTATTCTGGAAAAAAAATATCTTGCTTCTCACATGGTAATGAGATGATGCTCGTCAGTCCTTCTATCAAAGGGCTAAGAAAGCTTTTTTCCGTGTGTGAAGATTATGCTGCTTCACATGGCCTGAAATATAATGTAGCAAAAACAAAGGCTATGGTTTTCAAGTTGGGAAAGGGTCCGGAGAACGTGCCGGAAACAAAGTTGAATGGCTCAGTGGTTGAGGTTGTAAACCGGTTTATGTATCTAGGACATATATTGACCAAGGACGGCAAAGACTATGCTGAAATGGAACATGATAGGAGGGTACTTTCGGTTCGTTGCTATATGCTGGCGCGCAGGTTTGGCCGGCGTAGTGACGAAGTAAAAGTGACATTGTTCAATGCCTACTGCCTAAGTTTTTACATCTGCTAACTATGATTAAATATTTACAAAAAAGTTGGAAAAAGTTGGGACGCCATTAGAGTAGTTATATTGACAGTTAAAAATTAAAAAGGAAAAAAAAACGGGAATATAAAAATATTTATTTTGCAGCAGGTAAACATTAATTGCTTTTGGTAAGTATTTGCATAGTTAGTTATTTCTTTCATTATTTCCTCACATTTATTGAGAAAAGCACTAGGTATACATACTTCGGCGGGAATGCGATTGCCGGACTCGTAATTATTGAAAACTGCTCTCCGACTACTGTAGTAATGTACTAATAAATGGAACTGTAAAAATGGCACCTAAAACAGAAAAAATTTGGAGTAATAGGTTAGGCTGGTATGGACATGTTAAGAAAACAGAGGAAAGCCATATGACAAGGCAGATTCTGAAAACACATGTCAAAGGACTTCGAAACAGAGGGAGACCAGGAGCAATTGCAAGGAGGATATGAGTAGGAAGAGGGTGACGGTTGAGTTGACTAGAGATAGAACAAATTGGAAGGAACGCACATGCTGTGCCGTCCCCACATAAATAGTGGGACAAGGATAAGGCAGAAGATGAAGAAGATAACAATGCTTTCAAATACTAATGTTCCTCCCCAAATATTGTAGCGCATCCGGTATGTTTGCCGAGGCAGAGGTGCCCGATTTCTTCGCGGTCCTGAGAACACGGGCTGCATCCTTTTAGAAAAGGTTGTGCAACTCTCGGAACAATATTTTGAGTCTCGTGTGTTCAGATTTAGACAGCCCTATTTACAGCGACCTGATCAAGGTCGCTAGAAGGCGCTGGATGCAAGCCACTCTAGATCATCATTTTGGAAAGCCTTGGAAGAGGCCTATACCCAGCAGTGGACGCTATGCGGCTGACATAATAATAATAATAATAAAACTCTTTATTGCACCAAGAATACAGAAAACTAAATAACAAATACAGTATGCGATGTACAATGGCGGCCGTATCGCAATAGCAATTTCTTACAGGCAACCACACTAGTAGGACTTCAGGTAAAATAAACTGGGTATGGCGCAGAAGTATATACATATATCTAATATACCTACACAAATACAATTATACATATACATACATGCAAATAATACATAAATACCAATAATCCAATGAATAATTACTTATTATGTTCCATAAATACCGAGGTAAGTATACATAAATAACAACATACAAAACGACAAAGAACACTCAATTCAGTCTAAAGAAAGAAAATGAGACTTTACTTGACTTTTGAAACTAGTGAGAGTTTTTGCACTTCGAATCAGGACTGGTAATGAATTCCATAAACGAACAGCTTGGACAGAAAAAGAATTCGAAAAATATGAAGTATTGTGAGCGGGCATTTTAAGACTAAGGTTATATGTGCTGCGCAGGTTTCTGTTTTGGACTTCACTAAAAAATACGAATTGATCTCTAAGATATCTAGGATAGGTAGGATTGAATAAAATGGAGTACAGTAAGGAAAGGATATGCCAATCACGTCGTAATCGAATTGGGAGCCACTTGAGTTGTGAACGAAATTCAGAAACATGATCATATTTGCGCAGAACAAATATATATTTGATGAAGAGATTTTGAAGACGCTCAAGTTTATCTAATTGCTCCTGTGTTAGGTCAAGATAGCAGACGTCAGCATAATCTAAGATCGGAAAAAGAAGGGTTTGTGCCAGCGTAATCTTGGTATCAATTGGTAGGAATTTACCGAGTCTTCTAAGAGATCCAGTTGCCGCGATTATCTTCCTACTGACCTCGGAAACCTGCGGAGCCCATGATAGAGTACTGTCCAATTGAATACCTAGGTTTTTTACCTGTACACTGAATGCAATTAAAGTATTATTAAAAACAAGGCTAGGAACCGCGATATCTTTTAATTTGAAGGTTTGCCTAGAACTACCAACAATAATTGCCTGAGTCTTCAGGGGGTTTATAATAAGGCCATGTGATTTGCTCCAGGCTGAATCACTTCAAGATCTGCATTAATTGTGTTAATTGCTGAGGAAATATTATCGACATTAGCCTGTGTATAAATCTGAAGATCATCAGCGTAAAGGTGGTAGGAACATTGTAGAGGTAAAGTAATTGAATTAATAAAAAGCTATATGATAAAAAGCTGACATGAAGGTGATTATGATTTACAGACACTGGATCTCACTTCAAGAGTTCCAACAGGAAGTAAGTGCTTATTTATGTATAAATTTAATATTGAATTTGGTGACAACGCAAAATATTATCTTTAAATATTACATATTTTTTTAAAATATGTATTACTTCTAAATATTATAATTCTTGACAGAGATATTCGATTTATATTTATATATATATATATATATATATATATATATATATATATATATATATATATATATATATATTACTTTTAAATATTATTCTTGACAGACGTCAGGCTACATGTGTATCTACCGTACTTTTAAAAAGACGCTTCATACACTGTACTTCTACATTTCTAAATAAATATTTAATTCAACAATTATTAAAACTGTGGATGTTAGGTTTATACCTGCAAATAAAGACTATTTAACTAAAAGGCTTACCTATTGGGCGACGCTTTTGCTATTCCATTTAACTTAAATAATTCTCAGCTAAAATGTTCTTAAAAGAAGTATAAAACTTAATAAATCCTACTGAAATCTCAATTTAGAACCCGAGCCAAAGTATATCGATAATATGTCTATTTACAATGAATGTGTCAATTTGGGAAATTGAATGAAAATTGATGCGATCTTCATTTTCACGGTCACGATTCGAGTATTTACGACTTTAAACGTGGGAACAATTTAAAAAGAACTTGGAAATACATCAAGCTTTTAATCAGATTTAAATCCCTTTATTTAATGGATTAGACAGCGAAGTATTCTTCTGAAAATCACGGTTATCAAGCCATTTTTTAAGGTGTCTTCCCAGAAATTTAAACAGTCAATTCACAGATGTTATTTTGACAGAGATCTATGAGCCTAAGTATAGTTTATTAATTCGTACGACAAGTTACGTAACATACTCTTCATTAATAAATTAGGTTCTTGCCGGTGGATAATTTTCCATGTCTCCCTATTTTTGGCAAAATGCTTGACCTCCCTGTACGATACGACTTTTGTATTGTCTATAATTCATCTGTGATTGACCTTCTCGGTCTTCCTTTTCCTCCCTTGGCTTCTACTGTCCCTTCCATAATGTTTTTTTATGAAGTTGTCATGCCGCACAAGGTGGCCAAACCTCTTGCCTCGTCTTATCTCTGTTCTATGCAGTAACGTTCTGTTTTCTTTGAGAAGTCACAGCACTTCCTTGTTGGTTCATTGATCATACTCATACCTGAAACAAAATAAAAATAAATAAATATATATATAGGGACAAATTACACTGATTGAGCTAGCCCCAAGCTGAGTTCGTGACTTGTGTTACGGGATACTAACTCAACGATAATATATTTTATAACAAATACATAAATAGATAAACATCCAAGACCCAGGACAATTTCAAAAAGGCCATTTTCCAACTTGCCCTGACCGGGGATCGAACCCGGAACCTCTGGGTGGCGGTCTAGTATGTTGACCACTACGCCACGGAGGTCGTCTAATAAATAATAGGTCGTAAAATAGTAAAGTAACATGTAAAAAAGAAAAAAATCCCGTGTGGTTTTCGGCAGAGTAGTATAGGACTAATCCAAGTTCCCCGTGGATGTCACAGAAGGCGACTTAGGAAATATAAGCTAAACAAAGCTTATAAATATCAATGATACCTTTCCAACCCATTTGGCCAGCAAGGAGAGTGTAGGCCAAGTCTTCTGGCTGCCAAGTATGGCTCTGGTAGTACAGAGAGGGTCGTTCTCCAGCAGTGGATACAAAAAAACTTGATAAAGAAGATGAAGATTTGAAAAAAGTGCTTGCAATAATTTCTACTAAAATTGCACTTTAAAACAAAATATTTCACAAACCGTTTTCCAAATTGACTAGTATTAATAGTTGCTGAGTAAAACCGCGAACAGACAGACATGGCGAAACTATAATGGTGCCTTGTTTACTACAGAACCCTAACAACAGCTTCAAGATTCATTTTAATAATACAAAGTAATACCGGGGTGTTTCTATAAATTCTAGATCAAGTCGAGCCACAGTGCCAGGCTAAGAAACGCTGATATTTTATTCAGCCCCATTCACTGCTGTTTGCCGATACTTTTATTCGCCTCGTACCAGCCACCGACGACGGGACCGACACTTATAAATCGTTTTATTGAGCTATTGTTTATTTTGAACCGAAAAAACCTACTGGTTTTATATTTACGTACTGATTTTACATAGTCTTTCACGCTGGGCTAGGAGAAAAGAAAAAACTTAGAATGTACCAGCTGCGTCTCTTTCCGCGCAGATTATAAAAGCCGATCGAGGGAATGGACGAAAATGTGAATCATGTTGTCCATCATAGATAGCTTTCCATCTTCTCGCCCACCATCACTCTAAAAGTGGCTTTTGAGTTTTGCGGCACTGCCGCATGATACATAATGCTCTGTCTGCCGTTACGGATAAAGAAGTAATAGTTGTATGCATATATTACATAGCAAAACTAATAAAGAAATGTACAAGGAAACAATACAAAAAATCACCTCGCTCAACTCCAGCCGGTACACACTGCAATCCGCTGGTTTCCAATAAGTCAAATCTTTAGATACTTAACTTTAAAATAAACATTGTGTAAGGAATTTGTATTAAATAGAACGTCATGATATTAGGAGCGCCATCCCAAAAACACTATCAGTTTTTGGAATGGCGCTCCTAATATAAGTTTTACTGCATTAATAATCTTAAAATCTACCCCTACGTACAAATCCTTTTCCATGAATATTCAAAATCAACTTGATTAAACCGGTTGCTCTAAGCATCATAACATTTTTTTGTTCACTTAGTAAAGGGAGATTTAATTATTCTTGCATATGCCTGAGCATATTTACCGTGGAACTCGAGGGCTTGAGATTTGCTCATGCCTGTAAAATGCGTCGACGCAAAGAAATGGTATTTCAAAAATGCTCCCGTCCATTATACGAAAATACGCAGATCATTAAAGAAATAATTCATTTTTGTAGGTACACAACATTCAGGTATTTTAGTTGAAATTTTTGTTTTTTTATTGCGTAAGTAAATATTTCGTGTAGGGTAAGTTGGAAAATATGAAGTAAAGTATAGCTATAACGTGAAAGAGACATTAATACCAGTGTTAATCACATCATGGGCTATACTAGATCGCTTTAGTATAATGATAATAAAATAAATTTAAAAAAGTCATTCTCTTTTAAATCGCACGGGCTGCTGTACACTTCTGTATGGAAGTGCCTGTATGTATATTTGTTGTATTTTGACTGTTATTTTAATTTCATTATAATATAGTGGTCTAGTATAGCCCGTCGTGGTTTGATTTATTACGGGTATGTTCCTTCCACGTTATACGAGTATGTATACATTTAAGGCTCTGTAATCTTTTACCACTACTGATTACCACCAAAAAATAAATTACAGTCAAAGTATATATAGCGTTTGCTCGTTCGCGGCACACATTAGTTAGGAACGTATTATGATTAGGTATAAAATCATAAATTAAAAAAAAAGTTCGTCTAGGGACTTTTCGGTTCAAAAATAGATGTTATACCTCAACAATAACAGTTTGGACTGCAAACTATGCTGTTACTGACAGTTTGTAAACACGCCACTGAAATAGAAGCTCGGCAATTAAAAGCTATGCGTGACAGATTGGATACAGTTTAATTCGGTACTGTTGATCAATATCTTTTATCTAAACAAATAAATTGCTTTGTCCTGAATGACTGGTGAATCAACGCACAGCCTAAATCGCAGATCGTAGGGACCAGACCAAACTTGGAAGGTGTGTTCTTTGTATGACGTAGGCAACCGATAAGAAAGGATTTTCCGAAATTCTACGCCCAAGGAGGTGAAAAAGCGGGCAAAGTTTGTATAGGACAATGTGATGCCTTGGTCCGACCTACTTCAAATTTTGCATAAACTTTCTTTAACACAATTGATGGAAGACGTATTTTATTCCCCTAATAGGGTTAAAAAGGAGTAGAAGGATAATATGGGTAATATATTTGCCTACTATATCAGAAGTACTTTTGAAACCCATTTTATGTCATAAAAGCTGAGATAAACGTAGATCAATTGAGATTTATAGAGATATCACAATTTTTACCCCGACGACGCAAAAAGAGAGGAGTTATAATTTTGACGCTAATATCTGGTTGCCCGTTTGTGTGTGCACTGCCTGTATGTTTATCTGTGGCATTTTAGGTCTCGAATAGATAAACCGATTTTGATGCGGTTAACTTAAAAGCAAGTTTCCTTGCAGTGGTTCTTAGCTATGTAGTTCAGTCGTTCAAAATTTATCAGAGGTGATCGGTTGAAAGTCAAAGTCAAAAATCATTTATTTATCTTTGGATATTTGTATCATGATTTGTAATCACTTGGTAATTGTAAATTTTCTTTTTCTTTCGTTTCTTTAATTTGCCTGGCAAATAAACATGCAACGAAACTCTTTTGCATCTAAGTATTTCATTTGCTTTCAAATCGCGTCAGTTGTAACCATGGAATTGTATGACTTTCGTGGTTGTAGCCCATGCAACTGATGGTCAATGACAAGAACGGGCATAGCTACTCTCACATAGGCGGGGTCGAAAAATGCACAAAGATAAACTTAGCTTTTCCCGAGTCTCATGCAAAAAGACAGAATTCTAAAAATCTTAACCATTTGAAAATTACGTTTATATGAAATATACTATTCGATAGTTTATTAAACAATAAGCAATTTTGAATATGGCAGATATCGCCTCTTTATATACGGCGCCCATGATATCAAGCCATCTATATGAGTAAGCACTGTGGTACGGGTATAAAAGCGACTGTCGATTGTGCTGTCATTTATTAACGGGTAGCTGCGAATGAACTTCGTGCATTGGCTGGGGCGAGCGAGGCGGTTTTCATTGGTTGCTTGCATGGTATAATAAAATAAGGTATTCTCTTCCCGTGACAGCTGATGACGTAGGTGGAACTTGACTACGTCATCAGTTTGATGTGCTGCTACTGTGTAAAATTGAATTACCCGAGCGTAATGCATTTTTGAACTTTATATACCAATTTCGAATTAATAATCCATTATATCAATTTATAAAATATTGAATTGATAAATCACACGAGAATCGCGAGATACTAACTAGCTAAGTTACTTAACATTTTATTTAATATTCATGAACTAATTGAGAAAGTCCTTAAATTTACTGAAAAGAACAATCAGTGGCAACACTTTAGTGACGTAGTCAAGTTCCATCTCGGGAAGAGAATACCTTATTTTATTATACCATGGTTGCTTGTAGATTTCACACAATCACGTCTTAACCCGTTGCTAACCGCATTGTCTATGGTCATTCAGTCGTCTATGTGATGTTTCAATATGGGAATATTTCTGCTGTTAGAAAAGAACATTCCTCTTTACAATTAATAAAATCGGATCGAATTTAATGTGAAAAAATATTCATTTTAAATCACATAAAATTAACTCAACACAGCATGTCGTCGCCATTTCTTTTATGTTGACTGTCTGACGTATTAAAAAAATGTCGGACAGCTGTCAACTTAACTGTGACTGTCGTAAAATAGGAACAATATTTTGACAACTATGAAAGTTAAATGACTAAAAATAAATAACT
The DNA here is from genome assembly GCA_963555685.1 of Acrobasis consociella. NCBI lineage: Eukaryota > Metazoa > Arthropoda > Insecta > Lepidoptera > Pyralidae > Acrobasis > Acrobasis consociella. The sequence continues at coordinate 13,794,739 of OY743115.1, forward strand.
TATAAAAATAGACATGTATAAATAAAAACAAGGCTGGCAGTTAAATGACAGAAAAAATTTCAACTGTCATATGACAGTGTGACATTTACCACAATGGCAGTTAAGTTATCACTGCCATATGTCATTCTTTTTAGACCTACAGTACGGTAGGTACTGTAGGTCTAAAAAGTACTTTCAGAACTGACTGAACAGAAAAATCCGTCAATTTCGAACTGGTTGAAAACGAACTAGAGAAACTTTTGGGTAGCAATAGTTCGTTTTACAAATAAACATATTATTGAAACTCTAAAGTTGCAGTAGTTCTAGTTGCCATAACAAATAGTACGAGTAAACAGGAATGTTACCTATTCCTAAGAGCAAAAAAATATTTAAGCTTTTATAAATTTTTCATCCTTTCCCCATTGATTACCCACCCATAATGCCGAAAGGCGAAATATAATAAGTTATTAGGGTCGGGTAAATAAGGTTATTAAATGTTATCGACTTCGGTATTATTAAAAAATAAATCCAAACCTAATATGGTTTCCTTATCTTCAAAGAGCCGCTTACTGCTTTGCGACGTTGCTAATTTTTCCCTCAGAATTACCGACCCTCCAGAAATGATTCCTCAAATCTCAAACGGAAGATTCCCATTTAATTGATAGAGAGAGGTCATTGTTGCGACGTTTAAAATTACCGCTGAAATAACACTTAGCAAATTTTTTTTTTTAATTAAATTTTCTTGATGGAGAACTTTGTCGTTGTAAATTTTTTTGACAAAATATAATAAATTTGAAACAAATGATGTTCGTAATTGAATTTTTTTGTTACTTTTTAATAATATTGCCGTTATTTCCGCTTTACAAATCTAGATGACAACAAGTCAAATTAAACACCTTTTTCTAAATGTCAAAACAAACATTTCTATATGATACAAAAGCGTGATGTCATGCTTCCTTTAAGTTAAATATTGCTCTTAATATCAGTTTTTCTGCAATAATAAATCTAAAATTACTTTGAAAATGGATATGATCAATCAAAAGAGATTATTATTTTGTGACGTTTTATTTTATGTATAATACAAAATTTATTATTTTTGACACAGTTTAGACTAACCGAAACTTTCTTCTGCCATTCTAAACCTGTCGTTTGTCGTATAGTAAGTATAGTGAGATAGGATGCTACAAGTTTTTTTTTAAATATTTATAACTATAACATTGTACTATATAACTCATTTTAGATGTGCAGATTTTTTACGCATATGACAGTTAGAAACAACTTTGTCACTGTCAAATAGTCAGTCAAATAGTCAGAGCAGAGCTCAACTCACATAATACAAAAAAAACCAGTTGGTAAAACTTTCTACCTAATAAATAACTAAAACGATTTCTATGTCAACGGGTTGAAACAATATAGGTTTTCAGAAGCCAGTTAACAGAATATGAGACGAAATTTCGCGCTCGCAAACTTTGAGTTTGTAATAGTCCGATCCGTTAGGGAACTCTGCCGTTTTAGCTATGAAAATAAACCCAACTTAAGCGTTTAAACTTGTTGCTTTCGCATTTGTATAACTAATGGGGATTTAAGTAAGTGGCTTTTCAAACCGAAGATGATTTACGATTATAGCTATATAAGAAGCTAAAAGGCAGTAGGTAATAATTGGCCAATTGCGTGTTGGGCCACGCGCAGTATAGAGTTCCGTAGTTCGTGCCACTAAAAACATCTAAAAATTAATTTTATATCGAATTTGTATAATTTTTTCCTTTTCCGAGTACATTGTATAACCCTTCAAACGTCGTCATAGCAGACACAATAGTAAAACAATACATCAGATGCCCGCTCCGGGCGTCCGACATTTAAAGGGTTAAGTTGATCGTTTATAACTTTTAATTTGTAAACCCTATTTAGCACTGATAGTTTTTTTTTAATTTCTATGAATATACTATAGCTGTGACTTTTTTCACGTGTTCCATATATACCTAACCGTTTAGCAGATAGAGGGACACTTGACTAACAAACAACAAAGATTCAGAAACGGATGCCTAACTAGAAAAATAGTTTATCCAAGCTTACAATACGAGTATCTTAACCATACTCCTCATGATGGGTTAGTCAAGAAAAGAAAAATTAACTCACAATTTACTTGTGTGCGAGCTAAAAAACCGGACGAAACAGACGTTTGGTGAACAGACGAAACTATAAGGGTTCTTTGTTTACTACGGAACCCTAAAAATGAGTACTGGCTATTTAAGTCGTGTGCTACCTCTTTCTCTACTTCCACCTTAAATGATGCTAAATAGCTAAATTGTTTTATTATGAAGAAAACAAGACAATTAATTTTGTGTTTTAGGGAACCTGCTGTTTTAATTAGCTGTAAAAATAAACCCAAGTTTCTTTCCCGAAGATAATTTATGATTACTAAGCGTATAGAAAAGTAGCTAAAAAGCAGGTCCTTAATTAGGAATATAAGAAGAATAGAAGCGAACACCTAATTTTCTACTCCCAAGAACTTTTTGTCAAGAATATTCACTTGACTTACATTTAAAATTAGTTCTTAAAAATATAAATGTGTATGTAAAATTTTTCTGTACGGCCCTGGGCCTTGTCTACTCCGCCAGAGATAAATACGTGAGAAGGTATCTGTTCTGTTACATTTTTCTCAAAAAAATCGAGTAAATGTTTGTTTATCGGTAAAATATTACGATTATGGTAAGTCAACATACTTGAAATTCATTCTAACACTTACAATGTACCAGAAGAAAATAATAACATCATCGCAAAACTGAACTTCCATGCTCGAAACCCAATATCAATTCGCCTTCTGTTTTCAATATCACAAATATGCAAAGGAAACCGGCATCAAAATTCCGGCTGAAGGAATTTACTTCCAATACACAGTATAGTATGCGATACAGTACGGTAATACAGACACTAGAAGCGCACTGGGCGTCTGGAATTGGCAGACGGGCAAAAATAACGCTAACCTATTGTGCCGTTCAATACAGCATTGGCATGCAATCAGGGCTGTGCCGGAACGGTACACCGCTTGATTTGTTGAAAATATTTTTATGTTTCCGGAACACCTAATCTGGGGTTTGAAATGGTTATTTTTAAGGTTTAAGTTGCGTGGTGAATGCAGTATGGATCGCATCATGGACGAAGGAGTGGAGAACTCTGACAAAGGCTCAAGAGTCAAAGGGTTCTTCAGCAATATGTAGGTAGGTATTGTTTGTTTTTTATATTTTCGTGTGTGTAAGTGGCCAACACTGGTGTCAACATTTTCAGGCTGCCTAAAAGCATTTGACATAGCCATACAATGATGACAGTCGGAAACAAAGGCTTATACGTGCCTTTTGAAGCATGAAGGAGCTCGAGAATATCTTTTTTACTTGTGGTCACCCATCTAAATGCGGACCACGCCGGGTGTCGCTTTCCTATATAATGCGCACTCCCACCGGACCTCCGAGCTCCCCACTACTATGTAGGCATTAGGCATAACAAATTAAATAGAACAATAAAACATTTTTCATGCAGTAGGTTGGTGGTGAATTTGTCAGGTTTGGCACATGAAAATTTTTTAAACTTTATGCATCTCAATGATGAGAATGCTGTATAAGGGACATGGGTGGCTCTTATAACTCGTATTTTATCAAATGAGAAAAATGAGTACTTAAGTAAGATATGAAAACCTGTTTAATTGTTTTAAATATAACATTCAGCGCGAACTCATGACCAAATTGTAGTATTTCATATCTCGTTTTCATTTATTCTAAATTTAATGAGATTTTTTCTTATAAAAGCGATAATAATCAAGTAACAAGCATAATAATTCTTGGCACGAGTGCTGAAGTAGCAACAAGCTGCCACAGGAAAAAAAATCTCGGAAAAAAATGAGGCCGCAGCGAATGGTCAAAGTGTTTGACGCCAAATGCGATCGTATGTATGCGTATACTAAACTTTGTTAGTCACTTACTTAATTGTAGGAACATTTGTAGGTTATTTAATGAATTTAGTATCTCCTTCAACACACAGATTTTTTAAGTCTTTTAAGTATTCACGTATGGAAAGCTAGACAACCTACTACTTATATTCCTTTTTAAACAGCACCAAAGTATGTCAACAAAAAAATAAATTTAGTCGAGCTAGTTCATTCATGACACTAGAAAGCTTAACAGAAATAGTGATAGAACTCGTCTCACCAAATCACGAAAATAAATTGAGGATTTAAAAAGCTGAATTCCCATTTGGTCTGCCCTAGTACAAATTGGATGACGAAAACAAACATGCGACAACCCCGCTGTTACGCTTTGATCTGTGTTTGCACTTTAGTCGAGTTGGGTCATTCATGAGATGCCATTTGAAGCCGCAGCGAATGGCCAAAGTGCTTGATGCCGCATGCGTTGTATTTTCGTATGTATGCGTATACTTATGTTAGTCACTTACTTAATTGTAGGAACATTTGTAGGTTATTTATATGAAATAGTCCATTTTTATTCCATTAATGAAGTATCTACTTCAACATACAGAATTTTTTAATCCTTTTTTTTAACTCTTTCATTCTAAGCTATTTATTCATCATCATCATCATTTCAGCCGCATATCGTCTACTGCTGGATATATGCCTCACCCAAAGATATGTAAAATGACCTATCAAGAGCCGCCTGCATTTATTGCATAGTTTTAAACTTTTTACTTTTACAAGTTAATAATTATGCCAATGTTTTCCCAAAGTTGCAAAAGATCGAACAAAAAACCAGAATCAAGTCAATCAAAAAGAGTTCTTTATACGAGTTGGCTATAGTTGACGTTTTAAGAAGGAGGTCTTTTCACGAATCAGATTCGGCTGGCAGCATTTTGGAAGCTAAGTGTTCTCGTCCAAAATACCTGGGTGCCTCAAGACGAAGTACAAAAAATTGGTATTGCCAGTGATGACTTAGGTCTCGGTAATCTTCAGGAGAGACCTATGTCCACTGGACGTTATGCGGCTGAAATTATAAAGAATAACCGGCCAAGTGCGAGTCAGACTTTTGCACCAAAGGTTCAGTACCTTTTTTTTAAATAGAAATAACGATTGTTGTATGCGAGACCATTTAATTTTATTTTAATGTCAATAAACAACTTAATATTCTGTGAATTTTTGCAGCGTCGACCTGTTGCCGTTATCAGTTTCTAGTATCAAGGAAAAAACGGTAAAATAATCGCGTTTGCTGTATGGGAGTCCCCTTAAATGTTTATTTTATTCTGTTTCTAGTATATTGTTATAGCGACAACAGAAATACCTACATAATCGCAACAGAAATACATCATGTGTGAAAATTTCAACTGTGTAGCTATCACGCGGTTCATGAGATAAAGCCTGGTGTCAGACGGACAGACAGACAGTAAGACATCTGTCCGTCTGACTGTCTGTCCTTCTGACTACAGTAATAGGGTCCTGTTTTTACCGTTTACCCTTTGAGTACGGAACCCTGAAAATGTTAATGTTATATTTCACTACCACTACAGGCGAGTACATATCCATTTCCAGTCCATCGTAACAGGCTAACAGGGTCGGTCTCGCAATCCCCTTGATATAACCACACTAGTGCCATCCACTTTGAAAGCTATTGACTCGATCCATAGAGGAATTTAATATCGGCCTGTTGATTTTACCCAAACGTGTAACTTCTCCGATAATTGCCGTGCCAGTCTATGTTACGTTGTGAATTTCTACGTATTTTATAATGAAACTAATTTGCAAATATTCCGGGTTTATAACACAGTTTATGTTAGATAAAATACATGGAAAATACAAATATATCACGTTCATGTCCACGGGAATATGCAGGGACTCTTGCTATGATCCTGACAGATGTTCTAAATTTATATACATAATCACGACACGTCGCGTTTTTATCCTTTACTGGGTATAACTCTCACAATTTTTTTTGGCAACCGCAAGACCAGTTTGGCTTATGTTCAAACTCAAATGCTTTCGAGTCAAATATATGCATTACTATGCTCGGACGGAACAATATCTAAACTGAAAATAGTGATGGAAAAATTCGCCACTAGACTTGTTAGCTCGGTGGCCCGGCGGGAGTGCGCATTGCTAGCGCTTTCGCAAGTAAAGCGACACCGGGTGTGGTCTGCACTTGGATGGGTGACCACAAGTGGCATATAGATTTCTCGAGCTCCTTCGTGTTTCGGAAGGCACGTATAAGCACGTTGGTCCCAGCTGTCATCATTGTATGGCAGTCGTCAAGCTATATCAGATGCCTTTAGGCAGCCTGAAAAATCTGACACCAGTGTTGGTCTAAGTGGCCAACACTGGTGTCAGATTTTTCAGGCTGCACACTCGAAAAAAAAGCATTAGATATATTAATGTAGTAGTATATGTTAAAAAAGCTTACGTGTATGACTTCTGTTCAGCTTGATACACTCTTTCCGCCTATCGACGCATAAATTCATCGGTGTACCCAACATTAAATAAAAATATGTCCAATCCAAACTACGCCAAACTGACACAACTTTAACTGTCAATAGCCATAAATCTTCCAAAGTATCCTTTCAACGATTAATGCGTGAGGTCGAAATGGGGAGGGGCCAAAGGATCAAGATGGATGGACGCAGTTTGTCTGCGGCCGCACACGGAAGTTATTATTTTTTTCACAGCTGGTCGAGCATGGGTCTTTTATAGGGGTTAATTTCTTATACTACCTATTTTATTACGGCTATCAAAAGGGAAAGAACGGTCGGAGTTTGACCCGCCGGGAATCTGCCCCTTTTATAATATCCTTCGCATCGAGTAGTTTGGTACTTAGCCCGGCCACATATTATAAGATTTTTCTCTCAGAATATTTCAGAAATCTGTCTTAAGGCACTCTGTGTTTTAGACTTCGCATACCAGAATTCGGACATGTATATAGTATGCGGGGTCTAAAACAAAACGTATCGGCAAAGTGCCTTACCGCGGATATCAGAAATATTCTGAATTTCTAACAGAAAAATCTTATAATACGCATGGTGGTAGTATAATTTTATGAATTTTATAATTTGAATGTAGTTGCCATGTGGTTTCCGGCAGACTAAAATAGCCACTGGCCACTCTAAGTTGTTATTTCAGTCAAGTCCAAACAAGCCTTCTACGACATCCTTGTAGAAGGATTGTTTTGACTTGACTGAAAAAAAGCTTATAAGCATCAATGAGACCTCTCCAACCTGTCTGGCCAGCAAGGAGAGCTTAGATACTAAATTCCTCTGGCTGATTTGGCCAAGTATGGCTCTAGTAGTACAGAGAGGGTCGTACTCCTGCAGAGGAGGCAAAAAGACCTGATGATGATGATGATAATTTGAATAATGTCTTAATAATTTGAGCAAATTAAAAAAGAGCTTACCCTAAGCTATACTCAACTTTTAAAACCCGCTTGCGAGGAAAAGCATTTTACGTACTTTTTAAATAGCAAAACCAATTTTACAACTAGAAACTAAAACGGCAGTCAAAGTAATAAGTATTATAACTTTAACTGCACTAACTCGAAGATAAATAAGTCAAAAGTTATCCCAATAAATTTAGTCGTATCAAAACAAACCATTATCAAATATTATGGTCTCTCAAGTTACCCAACGGATTTACGACCACATTTGGTACCAAGCTTCTGAATGCTTGCCAAGGTGTTTTGGCCTGGTACCTCTAACCGGGATTTTAAGATGTGACCTAATTTTGTAGACATTGTCCTAAATACCTGTGGACATAGTTTGATTATTGTGAAATTAAGCGAAATTTGGACTCAAGAAACAGGGTATACTCCAAGATTAGACTTCCATCAAAATCAACTAATATCTCTAAAACCGGAAAGCTTGTGAAGAGAAAGAGATACGAAGATTGTTATAACAAAAAAGAACAACATGATAACTTTCAGGAAATTGCGTTTTATTTGAAAGAATTGTAGGATATTGGCTTCCATTGCTGATCAAAAATATTTATATTAAGATTTTTATTTTACTTTGTTTAAAAAATGAGTACGCTTCAATAAATTTATACTCTGCAAAAGCGGAAAATGGAAGATAATTAACTGTTTCAGAATTTAAACCGTGTTTAAACAATTTTATCCCGCGAAATGGCCGAATTACACCCTTTATTTTTGCCGGGAACAAAATAAAACCCTCTTGGGTTGCGACATCTACCCCTAATTGATAATGATGCTGTCCTTCTGAGTCCTTTTTTCACTTTAGATACGTTTAATGTATTTAAATGGTAATGTAATGTGGTATGAAACACTTCTTTAGCTCGCTTTCATCAAAACATCGCTTTCTTCTGTGACTTTAACCCTTCTTTTTACAAGCCTTTGTTAAACTTGCATTGTATGTTGTATGTATGTATAATTAAATGTTTGTTTAGGTCAAATCTTGCAACCTAATTTTCAACCAGTATCCTCAACTGATTGTACTGAAATTTTGCATACCTGTGTAAATCGGATGCTATTCAATAATATGTAGTCAATGAAGTGTTCCGATGATAGAGCCGGGAGGTACTCGACAGAACTCGTTTATAAAACAACATAACCTCATTGAGTAGAACTCGTTTGATTTGTCTTGACGAGCACTTTATGGCAGACAATGCCTAGGGTCTGATCACGGAGACGAAAGGTGGTCGATAGAACTCAGTAATAAAACCACGCAGCTTCATCGAGTTTGGGCTTGTTTATTTTGTCTAAATAAGTACATTGGTCTCACAATAAAAGCGTGTACAAAAATTAAAATCAAATTTTATTAAAAATCAAACAGCGCTTTTGTCTGCGATTTTAGCCCTTCTTTTTTAGAAATAATTAGATACCTATAGTAAATAGAAAGTTGGAACCATAGTTGAATTTTGTTTTTAGACTGATTTACTAGCTAGTTGTTATTAATCGCTTATTAGTCGTAAAAACAGCTAAGGTATCAAGTAGTAATATTATGGTTAAGAAGGTTAAGCACTGATACTTTTATTTTGCAAAATCGAGGCAGAATCTTAGAATTACTAAGAAAGTAAATCGGTAGAAAGGGATGCAAAGTATTGTTAGACTATTGATATTTGAATTAAAATTATCAATGTAAGCTCTTTGAATAAAGATATTTTTTGTAATAACAAGACTTTAAAACTTGTTTCATTCTAACAGAATTACTTATTGGAGTGACACGATGACGAAACTCAAAGCTGTCCATTTGATATTCCACGATATCTTGATAATACATATCGATCCATGTAAACACAATATACGACGTTTCAAATGTGCTTGAAATTATATGTGACATGAATTCAAACAGTTATAACATGTGCCTCACAGTTCATGTATTCTAGCAATGTATAATTACTTATATCAAGGGCCGATTGTAAAGAGATAAATCAAATCTAAATTATGTGTAATTCATTTTTTCCATATGATTTACATATTGTTATTATTACGGGTCTTACCGCGGTAAGTCCCGTAATAGTAATAACAGTAATTGTGACCGCGAAACTCTCAATTTATATATGATTTACATAGTGAGGTCATGTCACGTGGAATTAAAGTTTAATGATAAAATTCTTAACCCATGTTTTTAGCATTGTGGTGACGGCAGGGTGGAATAAAATTTGCCACTACACCTTTTCTCTCCCATGGGTGTTGTAAAAGGCGACTAAGGAAGTTGAGGTAACAGTGAATTGACAGCAGAGTTCTTTGTAAAACAACATTATATTATCTACTGCACCAACCCGTCTGATCAGTCATTATTAGTAAATTCTCTCTTCGTGTGAAGAAAACTTTAGCTACAATAGACGGATATAGTTATAGACTGTAAAAGAGAAGATGATAAAAGTGATAAAACTTTTAAGTTACAAAATATTCGTAACATTACACAGCTCGTTTGCAAGTTTAATATCTGTTTTCAGTGCATCAGCTGTAGGTACTAAATTTTTATAACACCTGCATTTCATTAAAAGCTAACCTCATATCCGTACTGCAAAAGTTGCCAGTTGCCACCGCTCATGTGATATGCATAGTATTTTGATGAAACTGCCACCGCAGTGTGAAACGACCCGCAAACTGTAACTGGATAAGGCTGTGGTCACACCTCAGATACAAATCTGTGGGTCAGATAACATACCACACATACCTTCTTTTTATTTCCGTGTCGATGGTACTTACCAAAAGGATTTGTCACTCCGGTATCGGGCTACTTTCAATAGCTAGGCCATTTGCGACTTGCAAAGTATCGTTGAGTTAGTATCCCATAACACAAAGTCTCGAACTTACTTTGGGGCTAACTCAATCATTGTAATTTGTCCCTATTAAAAAAAAGAGCGTTGTTATATGCAGAACTTGCACAAGGAAAACGATTGCAAGGAGGCCAATTTCTTAAATTTAATGATGTTCAAAAGCGAAACAGGAAAAATTGAGAAATAAATGCCCATTTATTGGCATTTATTTCGTCGTGATGAGTGGCGCTGGTTGGTTAACGACAGTTTTCTCGAGTTTGAAGCCAACCGTCTGCCGTGTGGTTTCCGGCAGAGTAGAATAGGACCACTCCAAGTCTTCTGTGGGTGTTGTAAAAAGTGACTTAGGAAATACAAGACCTCTTTTATCCGTCTGGCCAGCGTGGAGAGTGTAGGCCAAATGTTCTGACTGCGCTAACCAAATATGGTCGTAGTACTCTAGTAGTACAGAGAGGGTCGTGCGCCTGCAATGGCGACTAAAAAGACCTGATAATGATGATGATGTCTGGCGGAAGAAGACGGAAAGCGAGACGAACTGAAGACTAAACCATCTACAGCATACCAATATAATTATGTAAACGAAGTCTTGCCGTGCGCTATATCATATCCCACGTTTATCAATAAACTGGGCGACACAAGATACTAAAGAGTCCAATTTAAACGCATGACAAAACAGTCGCCGACGCCGAAACTGACTAGGAAATCATCATCATCATCATTTGCGGCCATCAGATCTCTCCATGTACAGGTACGTACACATATTAGTCACGTCTTATTCCCTTACGACAGGGCCTAGGGATATAAGACACAAAGTTGACATAAAGTAGAGAAGTTGATTTATTTATCGTATTTCTTGATGAAAAGAATCAGTGTTACAGACAAATAATCATCATCTTCCTCGCCTTCTACAAGTAGCTGTAAAAAATCGCAGACATATTATATTATATCAATACTAGCTGTGCCCGCGGACTCTGCTCCACGTGAAAATTTGAAAATAAAATCTATCCTATGCTCTTAACGGGGTCACATACTATATCCATATCAAATCAAATAAATAAATCGATTCAGTGGTTGATGAGTAAAGGGATAACACACAGATAGCGTTACTTTTGCATTTATCACTGAAAAAAAAAAGTGATATCTGAAGCAGTTTTGCTACTTGTTCAAATAAGCAGAATAATAAAACACATTTCAACTACAAGTTGCCTTGAGTTCAGCAGTCTCTCGATTTTAGTAACATGTAACAAAAATGTTTGCTACTAGCAACCATACTTTTTCTCAATGATACATTAGTAAGCAAGGATGTAAGCTATCGCCTTCACACAAAGAACCTACGCCTCTTCATATCTGATGTAATCTATCATTAGGTCATCGAACTAAATACAAGTAGATGCAGATAGACGTCTGTCAAAACGTTTACATACCAAACTGCCAATATCATGTGGGCACGTCTAAAAATATACTGGTATGCTTTACATTGAACCCTCTTCCACGGTAATAAAGGATCATGCTTTTAATGAAAACACATTCTTTGAAAACATATATTAGTTGGAGTATTTGTGGTTAGTTTGTACGAGATCTAAGTGGTGTTGAGAATGAGTTGTCAGTATTGTGAATTTTGATCGGCACTGAGAGTCTCTTCGTTGTCTTCTGGTAGATCTGCTGGAAATACTGGTAGCTGAGAACTACCATTTGTTTATGATGGATAGTCTACCTAGAAGTCATAATAGACTACGACAAAGGGGCCGCTGTTAAGGCAATTTGACCAAGTGGAAAAAATCGACCGTTCTCAGAATATAAAGGATAAAGGCTTCACTCAACAAATATTGCCGAGGTATGGGGTTAAAAGGCGTCGAATATTCCCAATTCAAATTCCCAAGTACTTAAATTTTTAAAATCCTAACATATAACATAGGATGACTACCTACAACAAAGTAAAACCACGATTTTCTTAAATAAAATTGGAATCTCCAGAACTGAGAATCAGATACTATTTCTGTAATATGGGATGTAATATTGGATATAATAGGCTTTGTGACGTCGTGTCAGAAATGAGAATAGTTTTTGCATTGTGATGAAGCCTTTTGTGCACCTCGTATGATGCTTTCAGCAGGGCTGGCAAATCGTTTTACATTAAAATGAAAATTTACTGTCAAAATGATATTGATTGTATGTTTATTGATTACAATATTATAACTGACCAATCATCCTTCTTACTTTCTGTTAATGGACTATAAATTTGCTACTTTTATGATAAGAAAAAGCATGTAGGTATTGCTAAGCTTCAAAAAAACTTTGGTCCACATATAGTGTTGAAAAATTATCACTTTTATTTGTGAATGACTATCTTCATGTTAGATATATACATCTTTAAACATCTTTTGGGATTCATCATTCTACAATTAAAATTATCGATCCTGGATACGTACGGATCTGGACGTATCCAGAGTCGTACGTATCCCAGAAAGTGTTAACAACAAATTTGACGCTAAGCTCATATATATGATGTAAAAACCACATGTTCCCATGAAAATATAGCGAGAATCGATTTCGCATCCCTGCTATAGGATATCAAAAGCGCTCAGCATTGGTTAATCTCACCGCGTCGACTCCGCATCGCTTTGTCCGTATGTTTACGTTACGGTCTATTTTCGTGTCCATCATCTGGGCATTGTTAGCGAATGTTTACGTGGCGCGAGTGCCGATCGCGGTGCTGTCTTTTGTGGGATACGTGGAGAAAAACCGCAACAGTTGCTTAGTTACGCTCGGTTTGCGGTCAATGGATTTGCGGGCAGAGTTAGCAATGCTTGTTTCTGAATATTATTAACAGTGTTTGAGATTAGGTTTAGATGTTGTGAGGTTTAGATACAGCGATTCTTTTTACTAGGTTTACAGTTTAAAACTGACTGGTTTATAGTACTTAGGTGCTCAACATCCTCTGAAGCAATAGGTACTGGATTCTATTTAGTTGTTCCTGATAAAATCGTTAAGGAATCTATTGATCTTTGATGGTGCAATAATATAGTATGTGCTTTTTATACAATTGTCATGTCAGTGCACGTTAATTTAACAAAAAACCTTTCTTATAAAGAATGAGAAACTAAGAACAATTTATATTTCTAGTATCTGATAAAAATCTGTATAACTTAGTCTGTACATAGTCAATTTTGTTAAATCGTTTCTTTTTATCGCAGTCTCATTTCACGTATGTATTAAGACATCGACACATGTATATAGGAAGAAGAATCAACCAACATAGAAATAACATCAACATTATAAACATCTATACTTATTCAAAACAATATACAAGGGCGTTCAATCCATTTCAGTTAAAATTCAACAATCCCGTCGACCTCGCCTTTGAGAGCAACGAATCGTCTAAATAGCAGTTCCGTTCATTTACTATACGCCTTATAAAAATAGACTTCATGTAATTTGGCGCTTATTATAAACTGCACAGGATGGAAATTCTATAAACATGTAATCGTTGCATGCCAGTGTTAATAATGGATGTAAACTGGATCAATGTAGTAGTGGACTGTATAAGACTTTTCGTATAAAAGGAGGATTTGCCTTAATTACTAAGCTGAACAAGTGGATTGGTGACCACGGTGCATAATATTAAGCATGCTGAGATAAAGCTGCTGCCCATGTCTACCGACATCCGTGGTAGAGGAAAATTGAAGAAAGAGAGGAGTAGGAGAAGTACGAGCATATCAACATAGATGAAGTATCCTACAGGTATCTGACATAGCTGAAAAACGACGAGACCACAGGCGCCTTATGAAAAACGGAGGAGCTCAAAATCAGATAACAAGGAAGTACCTATACTTATATGTCTGTCTGTTTGTCTGTGTATCTGTTTGTACACGCTAATCTCCGGAAATACTGGACGGATTCGAATGAAACTTTTTTTGTTAAATAGCTGTTAAGCCTGGGCAACATATAGGGTATAAATGATTACGGTGAGTGAAAACGCTTTGACGCACCTCCGTCAGAGAACTAGCAAAATGTGGAGAAAGTAATTATATTTTTGCATTAATATATATGATGTGATGATCTGGTCCTTTTTTACAAGACCTGGAAGTCCATCGTACATGGTAGAGATTAGTGGCATACTAGAGGGGAGGCCTTTGCTCAGAAGTGGAATTGCTAATAAAGAAATAAGCTTGTGAAAAATAAAGAAATAAGCTTGTGAAAAATTCCATGCAAACATTGATTGTTTTTCATACGTGCCAACAACCTTGATTACTTGGTATACTAGAGGGGAGGCCTTTGCCAAGAAGTGGAATTGCTAATAAAGAAATAAGCTTGTGAAAAATAAATAAATAAGCTTGTGAAAAATTCCATGCAAACATTGATTGTTTTTCATACGTGCCAATAACCTTGATTACTTGGTATTTGAGGCACAGTTCAATCAAATCTGTATTCATTTCTTTATGATCATGGCGCGGTATGATCTTATTATAGACTAACACGAAGATAAATAAATACTGCCGCTTCAGAAGAGATTCTCGGTAAAACATAATGCTGGCATCCGATATTTGTTATACTTCGGTGTATTTTGATGTTAGATTCAAAATAAACGTCATATTTAAAGTTGGAATTGGTTTGTTAATTTTTATTAGTTTGCTTTTGATGTAGCGATGTTGTAATAATTTTATGATGGCTTTCGTCACATTTAGTTTTAAATGAATGTATTTAGAGGATTACTTTATAGTGTATGCCGTGTGGTTTCTGGCAGAGTAGAATAGGGCAACTCCAAGTCCTCCCGTGGATATCGTAAAAGGTGACTTAGGAAATACAAGCTAATCAAAGCTTATAAACATCAAATGAGACCTTTCCAACTCGTCTGGCCAGCGTGGAGGGTGAAACCCATGTCCTCTGACTGCGCTCTGGCTAAGTATGGCTCTAGCAGTACAAAGAGGGTCGTGCTCCTGCATTGGAGACAAAAAGACCTAATGATGATAATGACTTTGCAGTGTATTTTTACTGGCGTATTTACTTTTGAAGCTGATTTTCAACTAGTACTACTACTTCTACTACTCAACAAAACTTTGGGAAAATTCTTAGTCGACATTTACTTTGATGCTTAGGAACAATACCTCCAAAATAGACTCTCAAATGAATGAGCATTAAAGCGTTTTACATACATAGCAATCTTTGAATTGAAGTGTTAACAAAATTGTTTTGTTTGCAAATAATGAAAATAAATAATATAAATAAATAATACACATACATACTTATGTATGCGTGTGCGTACTTATTTGTGAGCATATAATTGCGTTTAATTGTTTGCGGAAGTGTGCATTTTTGTATGTGTGCCTGTTGCATCTTTATCGAATTGATCCCATTTTCATCGACAAAGCCTGTTCAAGCTGTCACGTTCACAAACTGTACAGCGGCTGCAAAGCTAATAGTCACCTTCCACACACAGGCACACTGCCAAATGTGTCGAAACCAGGCAACTTCATTACCATGTATTTTAGCTTGAGTGCCTCTTCACATAAGCTGGTTACAGGTTGCATCTACAGCTATGTTGCTTTGGAGCCCATTTATGCTTATTTTAATTATTTTTCCAACAGAAATAAGTGGCAGAGAAAAATCCGGAATTCATAAAATTATCTGAACAGCTTATTTAAAATTGTCAAGTTTTACAGTACGGCTGCAAAGCTAATAGTCGTTTTCAACTAGGACTAGCAACTAAAATAGGCACACTGCCAAATGTGACGGAGCAAGACAACTTCATTACAATCATCATTACCATCCTTTTATTAACTTGCAGCAACTTGCGTTAAGGTTACGAAAAGGATTTTTACTTTTCGTTTAATAATTGTAAATAATATTTATCAGTCGATACAACGGAGCAATGTGATTGTAATTAGAATAATTATTACCATCGATTTTAATCACGTGAATAAAATCGACAGCAATTGACGTTACCAAATATTCTTTTTGTTTATTAGTACTTGTAAATAATATTTATAGGTCGATAAAAAAGCAATGTGACAGGCTTAAATACTTCCCGCAAAATAGGCACACTGCCAAATGTGTCGAAGCCAGGCAACTTCATTACCATCAATATTGCCGTCGACTTTAATTCACGTGCAGCAACTATCCAAATATCCTTTTTGATAAATAGCACTTTTTAATAATATTTATCGGTCGATAATACGCAGCTATGAGCGACAGGCTTTAATACTTTTCTCAAAATAGGCACACTGCCAAATGTGTCGAAGCAAGGTAATTTCATTACAATCATCATTACCATCGACCTTAATTTACGTGCAGCAACTGGCGTTACCAAATATCCTGTTTGTTGAAATTTAAAGTACTTGTAAATAATATTTATCGGTCGATAAAATGCAGCAATGTGCGACAGGCTTAAATACTTCCCGCAAAATAGACACACTGCCAAATGTGTAGAAGCAAGGCAACTTCATTATAATAATCATTACTGTCGACTTTAATTCACGTGCAGCAACTGGCGTTACCAAATATCCTTTTTGTTTAAAAATACTTGTCAATAATATTTATCGGTCGATAAAACGCAGCAATGTGCGACAGGCTTGGATACTTCCCACAAAATAGGCACACTGCCAAATGTGTCGAAGCCAGGCAACTTCATTACCATCATATTACCATAGACTGTAACTCGCGGGCAGTAACTGCGTTATCAAAGATCTTGTTAATTTAATAGAGCTTGTAAATGAAATTTCTGGCAATTTGTGTCTAGTGAAAACAATCATACGTTCATAAATAATAAGTACGAATAGCATAGTTGGTTTAAGTAAAGTTGAATTTGTGCATTTAAATACAGATGTTCTCGTTTCTATTCACTATCGAGTATATCAAGTTTAGTGGTCCACTCGAAAGGGTATTTATCTTAGAAAAAGTAGTTGTATACTAGTCTAATTACATATTTAAAATATTATCAATTCACGAAACGCGGAGATATCAATGGTACCTTCGACCAAAGCAGGAATCATTTTCTTTTTTTCTTTACTCCGCCATACATACATTCACGCCTGTTTACCTCAGGGGTAGGCAGAGACTATGGACCTCCACTTGCTACGATCCTGATAGACCTCTTTCGCTTCATCTACACTTATCACTCTCTTTATGCATGGCCACCAGTAAAGGGTATTTTCGACCTCTTCTTTTTTAAGACCGTCTGCAATCGGCATACGCGGTACGTTCGAAGAGAAAGGCCCTGACCTACTCTTCCACTCACATTTACTTTGTTTTCTCCTTTTAGTAAATCTCCTTTCATCTTTCCTCTCCACATACCCGAATCATCTCAACCAGTTAGCATGAGACATTATTTATAACCTTGGTAAAACAATAGCATTGTGCATGTACATATAACACATTTGTCATCATCTATATTTAAGAGCTATGCTCTGTAGGTGGAGTATGCAACCATCCATCATGCAGGTGAAAATTTAAAACATGGACCAAAATAAATTATTTTGGCATCAAATACCTCTAATCTTCTCTTAAGATTAAATCCATCCTTTTTATTAATAAAATCCACTTGAACTTCTTGTATCAAGATAAAAGGTCAGACTGAAGTATTCCAGCTCCAAAAATAAAGCAATTGATTACATCGACACCATTTTTAATTAAACTGGCTCAAGATGTTAATATTCAGATCAAGAATTGAGTGTATATTCATATTTAGGGATGAAGTTTTAAGGCGCCTTTCCTACATTGTCCGATATAATTTCATGAAATACAATTGCATGGTCTAGTCTCACTCAGCTTTAACAAAACCGCAGCCTAAACAGCTCGTGGTTCTGATGTTTCCGATTTTATATAAGCAATTAGCTGATGCCCGCGACTTCGTTCGCGTGGGTAAGCTATCCTACCTTTAAAGTTGGATCAAATTGCACACGGTGTGCAAATCAAATTTAAAATTGGTTCAGTAGTTTAGGAGTTCATCGCGGATAAACAACGTGACACGTAATTTTTGAAGTGAAAACTTCTTTAGCGGCGTTGTGCACTTTTTTTGGAATGGGTAAAAAATGTTAAACTCGCGTCAGGACACGTGACCTGATCGAAAATTCGTAAGACGGATGGAGAGTAGACAGCTGGCGCGGCGTAGGAGAGGGAGTATCCCCCTCTCTTTCTACGGCGCGGCGAAAATGTATGCCTGCGCCTGCTGTTTCGTATATCAAAAATGCACAACGTTAATATTCAAGTTTTCACTTCTGCCGGCACTCCCAGAGTGCATCCCGTCGTTTTTTATATATAAAGATTATCAACTTACATTTTGAAGCTTCTGAATTCAAGGAATCTGGATGAAAGGTATATACAAAAACTATAAAATTGTTTCTTAAACCATGAAAAGTGACTAAAAATTACTAACCTATTTTACACTTATTGGACGTTTAAATTTGGGTGTAATATGTCCTGTATTTACCCTTTACACATCGTAGCTCACTGAGCACTCTTCGAAAAGATAAACAGGGAATTGCCTCGCCCTAGGGCATCCTTCCGACCTTTGAGTAAACACATCCAACGTCAGCAAACATCCCTGACACCTCTGGGTATGTAATGTAATACGTTTCATGTAATATTAAGATTTCACAAATAGATATGTCTATTACACGCCTAGGAGAAATAAAAACTTAGCTTTCCAGATTTTACGTACATTTTTTCAGTGTGGTAAAGTCGTCCGACCGAGATTCTAACAGTTTTTTCTAAGAAATGAATCCTGAGATACTGCCATTTTTCCTATGCTCCATCCAAATATTAAAGGCGTTTTGCCAAAACAAGATTACAAATTTCCATATCTGAAAGAATACAGACACAGATACATTTTCACGTCTATATCCCTGACGGGGCAGACAGAGCCCGGGGCCGTAAGACCCAAAGGCCACGCTTAGCGTGATGGGTGGGCGTTAAGATGGAAAAGAAATCAAAATAGTGATGGGTTGCTAGCCGCATCGCCTATTACCATGATTCAAATCTCGCCCATTCCCTCGATCGGCTTTTACGATCTGCGTGGAAAGAGAAGCAGCTGGTACATTTTAAGTTTTTTCTTTCCTCCCAGACTAGCATGGAAGAAAGAAAAGAAGTTTCCAAACATTCATAAAAATTTAAAGCAAAAGTAAATAAAAAATAACTTAAAATTAAGTTTACCCCTAGCAAACACTCCTGTTGATTCCATCAATCAAGAGAGTAAATGTTGACCAAAGTAAATGTTTTTTCGAGTAGGAAAATTGTAGTCCCCTTGTTTGCGTTTCATATCAAGTCCATTTTCAGTCTTCCCTAAAATGCGAACCTTCTGTTTACATCTTTAAAGGTATGGAAGATATAAGGATAAACCCGTGGGGCCAAGAGGAAAAATCCTTAAACAGCCATTTGCATGATATACTCGTCTCGTAAACCTACCTTATATTCTCTATCTCTTTTAAATAATGACTTTACTGGAGCTTTTGAAAGCTAACATACTTAATGCATTTACTTGATTGGCGCATGCAAGCTTGTATTCAAAATTCTGCGTTCAGATCGGTCGAGAATAAGATTCGGATAAAATTCGAGTTCTATTCATAGTAAAACGTATTTTTTAATATAGGATTTTAAGATTTATTTATCAAAAGATGACATTCCTGATAAATTTGAGATGGCATTTTGAATAATTTTATTTTACACTAGCTGGTGCCCGTGACTTCGTCTGCGCAGGATTATCACACAATTTCCTTATAAATTGTAGCCTATGTGTTATTCTAATGTATAAGCTATATTATTGTAAAGTTTCATTAAAATCCATTCAGTCGTTTTTACGTGAAAGAGTAACAAACATCCATCCATACTTACTTACAAACTTTCGCGTTTATAATATTAGTAGGATTTTGAAAATCACTAAAAATTGCCACATTTTTTTACCTTATCTAGCCATTTGAGTCAATCACTTGGCGCTCCTCCGTGCTTCAGAAGGCACTTATTAGTCGTTAGTCCGCCAAACATTGGTCGAATAAAATTGATGTTGAGCAAAAGTAGTACCGAATGTAAAATGTTATGTCGGTCTTACGTCTGCTGAGCAACGGTTTGTCGCACAACTGTGAAATTTTGTCCCGGCTGTCATTATTGTATGGTAGTCTTCAAGTTATATCAGATGCCTTTAGGCAGCCTATAAAATCTGACACCAATGTTAGCTACATAAACACAGGAAAATAAACAACAACTTTGCGCTGTCGCGTGCGTGACGAAAAAGGAGTTCGACATTTAACTCTAACAATTTGAACAATTCATTCAAATACTATGTCAACGCGTTTCGCCGAATTTCGCTTGCCACGCTCTGCCCTGTACGTGCGCAGTGGAATCAATTTTAGGGATAAACTAATGTAATATTGCTGTTTGATTGCGAAATTCTGCTTCAATTTCGAATTAATATCATTAGTTCAGCACGTTTAATATATTTCGGCATAAACAGTTTGTTCGTTTAAAAAAGCTTTATTCTACACTAGCTGAAGCCCGTGACTGCGTTCGCGTGGAAATGTCTCTGGAAAATGCTTATCATGCTGAACAACTTTTGCTAAGGTGTCAATTTGATATTTATTATAAGTAGTTTAACTGGACCATTATAGTTCTGCATCAGATGTTCGATTTTCCAAAAGACTTTACAGCTATATAACAAAAAAGGTTCATTCGAATCCGTCTAGTATTTTGGGAAATTAGCATGTACAAACAGACAAACAGACAAACAGATGGACATTTTTTTAAATTCTTACTCTATTGCTATGTCTTCATCGCCCTATATTTTTTTAATTTTCATACACACATTTTTTACTGTTTTGTTATATGTATAGGTAAGAAAGAACACAGATACAAATCAGAAAAATAAACAAACAACGACGGATTTATCCCATACAGGGATCTCTTCCAGTCAAACGGCCAGTAATTGAGAGAAATGTCTTCTTATTATGCGTTTGGGGTAAAAGTGGTAATTGTTTCAGGTTCTCGAATGGCGACCAAGTACTGGCAAGCGAAGCGTAGGCCTTCCACCCACAATGTAGTCTGACGACCTGACGAAGGTCGTAGGAAAGCGCTGAATGCAGGCCGCTCTAGATTTGTAATTTTGGAAATCCATTGGAGAGGCCTATGTCCAGCAGTGGACGTTATACAGCTAAAATGATGATGATTATGATGGGTGCTCATGTATGATATAAGATGTGTTTTAATGCGTGTTGTGAGTGTTGTAATACTTTACTTACGACTGTTGGGTCATTGAATACATACATGCATGGCCGTGTTGATTCTAGTCTAGAATAGACTCTCCATTCTTCTCAACAACCGCACATGTCATGCTACCGAGTAAGGACGGCGGCGGCCAGTGTTTGTACGGTCTTTAGAATCCTTGGATACCATTGGCATGGATACTAAATTTGAAGAAAAAGCAGAAAAGCATACTCTGGGCTTCGAAGCAGTACAACTGAGGACACAAACAGAAAAACGCTAAACCAGAAGAATCAATGAATACATATACACTACACATACTAATCAACTCTACTAATCCCGTAGGATCTAGCACAGAACTAATATAAGTACTTACCCATTAGCGTGAGCTTTCAGCGTGAAGTGGGCGTGTGGGTAAATAACCGGCCAAGTGCGTGTCGGACTCGCACCCGAAGGATTCAGTAAGGTGAAAATAAAAACTAGTAATCCCGTGGATGTCGTAGAAGGCGACTTAGGAATACAATCTAAACAAAGCTTATGAAGCTTATGAACATCAATGAGATCTCCCTAACTTGTCTGGCCAGCGAGGAGCGTGTAGGCTAAGTCCTCCGGAAGCTCTTGTCAAGTCTGGTAGTACAGAGAGGGTCGTGCTCCTGTAGTGTAGACAAAAAGACCTGATGATGATGAAAAACTGAAGCCAAGACCAAATATCAGAGATAGCCAGACAGTCTGGCAGTTGACCTCAGCGCTGTTTACATTATCAGGCCGTTTCCATGATTCATAGCATTTAGTTCAACGCCAAGCTTTCGTCGACGCAAGATGTGCATCTATAAATCAAGCTTCATAACAATCGACGTCGGATCCCAGTGAATTGTTGGAAAAATCGGGCATGAATAAGGTATTTTGGGGTTTGAGTAAGATGTCCGGCAAAATATTGCGAAATATATCGATAGATAAAATTAAAATCCATGCTGGTCTGGGAGAAACAAAAAAACTTAGAATGTACCAGCTGCTTCTCTTCCTGCGCAGATCGTAAAAGCCGATCGAGGGAATGGGCAAAAATGCGAATCATTTTAACAGGCGATGCGTCACTGTATTGATTGCTTTTCCATCTTCTCGCCCACCATGACGCTAAAAGTGGCTTTTGAGTCTTGCGGCCCTAGGCTCTGCATAGAGCCGCAAGACCCAAAATGCTCTGTCTGCCCCATTAGGGATAAAGACGTGATAGTATGTAGTATGTATGTATAAAATTAAAAAAATGTATTTAGACGAGTTGCAGTAGGCTAAAAATCATCTTAGAAATTTTTATACTACTTGTGGTCACCCATTTAAGTGCGGACTACGCCCGGTGTCACTTAACTTGCGAAAGCGCTAGTGACGTGAAAACAGCTGGACCAATTTTAATAAAATTTGGTATGCAGCAAGCTGATACCCTGGAGTAACACATAGGCTTCTTTAGGCAAGGGTAACACTACAGGGTGCAGCTAGTAAGAACATCAAAATCATTTGAATAATATTCAGACCAAAAATATTTTTGAAGAACAATATTTACCATTTACGCTTTTTTAGAAGACATTTTCTTCCATAAACGTCACTGCTAGTTTACCGACATGTCAGAATAAATGACTTATAATATTTTTTCAGCAAATTTTCTAACGCGTGTCGTAAACCCCAGCTCTCGCCTCTGGCTTGTATATACTATATCTTTGCTTCGAACTCATATATTTCAACCTTGAGCCGTATCTCAGGTGTATTCATGAAGCTTTGAGCTGTTATTTAGATATTGTTTTCGAGGTATCCATCCCTAGGAATACCTAGGAATACCTAGGTATTTTTAATATCCCTAGGGATATCAAGTGTTTTCGTAACACTTGAGAAAAGGAGAAATATTTTGGACTCACATTACTAGTACTCGTACTACGACTTCTTGTCAGTGGTCGTTTAAAAGTTGTTGTTTTCGTGTGTGTAAGGGGCCAACACTGGTGTCAGATTTTTCAAGCTGCCTAAAGTCATCTGACATAGCTTAACGACTGCCGGGACCAACGGCTTACACGTGCCTTCCAAAGCACGGAGGAGCTCGAGAAAATTTTATGCCAGTCACCCCGGTGTCGTTTAACTTGCGAAAGTGCTAGTAATGCGCACACCCACCAGGCCACAGAGCAACTCTGAGAGTTTAAAAAAACAAAGTTTGCAAGCTTTTGTGTTTTTCTTTCACTTTTTTAAACCTCGATATAATGAGGGCCTCATGCTGAGGTGTAAAATATGTTTCTTTTGCAAGTTTGTGATTTCTCCGGCATACCACTTGGGTGATTTAGATCCACTTTGGAAAATTTAATCAACTAAAAACGAAGTTCGCAGATCTGGAAATTATGCGTCACATCAACAAAGTCTGACTTCCTTACCCAGATTAATTAAAGAAGGTATGGTTTTGGAAACTGTTCACATAAATTTTTTTTATCTTTTATATTTTTAAAGAACTTAATTTTCATCGTAATTAGATTTTCTATTTGCAAAGTTCTGTAGAGATAGAACCTTAGAGCATCATGTTTACATTTATTTATCTTCTGGTTTATAACCATTATCACTCCGAATCAATGCAACATCTACCAGTTTATCAATAATTTATTACATTCACACTTGATATATGAACGGAAGAAAGTTTTATTATGACACAACGATTTTATCTAATATTGTAAAGACGAAAGTTTGCGAGTGTGTGTTTGTTTGCTACTTCGTCATGCACAAACAGCTGGACCAATTTTGATAAAATTTGGTATGCAGGAAGCTGACACCCCAGATTAACACAAAGGCTACATAAGGCGCGGATAACACCGCGGGGTTAACAACCAAAAAGGTTCTCGAATGGCGACCACGTACAGGCAAGCGAAGCGTAGGACTCTTGGTCAGGTCGTCAGACCACCTTGTAGGTGGGGGTCGCTGGAAGGCACTAGATGACAGCCGATCATAAGGAGAGGCCTATG
Organism: Acrobasis consociella; assembly: GCA_963555685.1. Taxonomy (NCBI): domain Eukaryota; kingdom Metazoa; phylum Arthropoda; class Insecta; order Lepidoptera; family Pyralidae; genus Acrobasis; species Acrobasis consociella. The sequence goes on from OY743115.1 coordinate 13,819,099, forward strand.
TCCAGCAGAGGACTTTATGCGGCTGAAATGATGAACACCGCCGGGCGCAGCTTGTCGAACAATAACAATTATTTTATCAACATTTACTAACGTAAACAATGTGACTGCCTGATAGATGTCCGTTCAATCTATTTGTCTATGCAGACGACCAATGAAACGGAACTAATTCAACAGAACACAATAGTGCGAAAAGTCACGCTTCGTTTAGTTCACACTTGATATGACGTTTCATTTATTCAGTCATTAATATTACATTCATACTTGACATATGAACTGAAGAAAGTTTTGTTATGACACAACGATTTAATCTAATCTTATAAAGGCGAAAGTTTGTGAATGTGTGTTTGTTTGCGACTTCGTCATGCACAATCAGCTGGACCAATTTTGATAAAATTTTGTATGCAGGAAGCTGACACCCCAGATTAACACAAAGGCTACATAAGGCGCGGATAACACCGCGGGGTTAACAACCAAAAAGGTTCTCGAATGGTGACTACCTACAGGCAAGCGAAGCGTAGGACCCCCACCTACAAGGTAGTCTGACGACATGACCAAGATCGCTGGAAGGAGCTGGATGCAAGCCGCTCTAGATCGGTTATTTTGGAAATCTTTGGGAGAGGCCTATGTCCAGCAGTGGACGTTATGCGGCTAAAATGATGAACACCGCGGGACGCAGCTAGTAGAACAATAAAAATTATTTCATCAACATTTACTAACGTAAACAATGTGACTGCCTGATAGATGTCCGTTCAATCTATTTATCTACGCAAACGACCAATGAAACGGAACTAATTCAATAGTACACAATAGTGCGAAAAGCCACGCTTCGTTTAGTTCACACTTGACATGACGTTTCATTTATTCAGTCATTAATATTTGATGTCGTTGAGAAATGAACAGAATATTATATGAATATTGTATTTATAATGTATGTTCCCTGCAAGTCGTAAGATTATACATGTGTAGAATAACTAAAATAATAAATACATTAAAGTACTGGGATTAAATAGCCACAACAACATGTACCTTGCACAAAATACGGTAAATATTTTATATCTAATTTCATATTGTAAAATTTGGTATAAAAACTGTGAACCAATTTTATATTAGCATATTTTCCCTCCTATTCATAAAAATTATCAACTTTATGCTGAACCTAATTTAGTTGAAACATGTTCCGTTCCTTTCCCTCTTTTCATTATTTGACATAGAAAAAAGTGACAAAACATTTTTAACTAAAATAGGTTTAGCAATAATAATAGAGTTTATGTTTATGCAAAATTAAAATAGAATCGATGCTGCTAATTTTTGAAAATGGAACCATGTCACCCAGTTAAGATCGTTTCCTGCATAATGTACCACGAACGTGATATTTCTGTCGCTTCAATCCTATCCTACTTCCTACTATCCTTCCTACTATCCTACTTCCTACTAATATTTGAAATACATACAATTCCATGGATATTTGTATCACTTGATAATTGACATTTTTTTTTGTTTATATCATTAGAACTTTATTTACGAATAGATTACTTATAATAATTGAACAAATCTATTAAAACTAAATATAACTATTAATAAAAATACAAAAAATACTTAATTAAAAAAAGAATTAAATAATATAAAAAATGAACCCCAAATCACTACGCTCGTAATATTATAAATGCGAAAGTGAGTTTGTATATTTGTTTGTTACTACTTCACGCTTCAACCACTGAACCTATTTAGATGAAATTTGATATGGATATAGTTTGATACTTAGGGAAGGACATAGGATTTTTTATCCTAAAATTCCCACGGGCACAGGTTGTATATAATATTCCATAACTCCACGTATAAGTACAAATTAATCGCTTTTAGAAGTCGCGTGGTCCGCACTTGGGTGGGTAACTACAGAAGGGACGTTAAGACGTTAATCCCTACTGTCAGCATTGTATGCCAGTCGTAAAGCATTTCAGATGGCTTTAGGCAGCTTTTAAAGCTGACAAAAGTATTGGCCACTTATACAGACGAAAAAAAAAAACAAAGTGTTGAACCGTACCTAAAACCAAGTAAATAATACGTTATTTTCCAACAAGTCAAATTGATCAGATACTTTTTTCCAAACGTCAAAACAAACAGTTTCTATGGGATTTTGTATGAAATACAGGCTGATGACGTCACAGTTTTTTAGTCAAATAGCGCTCTTACTTTCAGTTTTTCTGCAATAATAAATTTAAAATCACGTCAAAATGGATATTTTCAAAGACAGTAACATTATTTTGCTACGTTTTATTTGGTTATCATTACAACGTAGTTTATTTTTAGCTTAGGAAAATACCCAATTGTGAAACAATTTAGAAACTACAAAATAAAGCTCGTAACGGAAGCCATTACAGCGTTCCGGACTATGATTGATTCGTATTCCGTGATTTTAATCTAACTCCAAAAGCCGCTCTATTGATTTCGTGGCGGACTGCTCCGTCCGACTCCACTGACTGAACGATTGTGATTGATGATTGATACGTCAGTCTGTAGAAATAGATATAGTTTGGAAGCATCTTTTACGGTTGCAAAGTTGATAGATTGGGACTATTTTAATTTTCTTAGCTTCTATTCCCGCGCAGATCGTAAGAGCCGATCCTTTTCTATCTTAACGCTCACCACCACGCTAAGCGTGCCCTTTGGACCTAACGGCCCTGGGCTCTGTCTACCCCGTCAGGGATATAGACGTAAAAATGTATCTGTATCTGTATTTTTATTTAAATGTAAGTATTAATCTTTCCTTTACCGCCAATACCAGACACAATCGTAAAACAATGAACGTAGCATTTATTAATGCCATACCGTAAATAAAGGGTTAAGTATCAGCTGAAAACCTCAAACTACGCCACTATGAAAGTATCGGAAATTACTACATAATTGAGCTATTTGGGTGAAACTTTGGGATCGTGGGGGCCATCAGCTCACAAATTATAAGGCGCTATCTCAAGGAAACTTACTGAAGTTTCCCGTGACCAGAAGGCTGGTCGATATCTAGGTCAGAAAATAAGCATTACTATACAACGTGGCAATACACCCAGCCTTCTGGGTACGTTACCGCAGGGTAAACAATTACCGGGTCTTTTTTATTTGTAAATATTAGTATATCTTTATTGTAGATTTTAAGAAAATTTATTTTTCGTCTGAATAAAAGTTTTCCTATAGTATTAAATGGTGACCTTTCTGAATGTGCATTTCGGTTTCTACAAGTACGCGTGGCTCTAGTTTGCAAGAACTGCTACCAAGTTACTAAACAATTGCTTTGTGTGTGTGAACCTTTGATAACCCTTATTGTTGTTATACCGTCTTAATGAACATCTTTTTGTAAAAGTGCCAGCAGTTTCCAGTTCAGAAACTTGTAACTAAAACTAGTTTCATAACTGATAATGCAAAGGAGCGATCTTCTTAGAAGAAGAAGTTTCTTAGTGGTAGAATAAAGAGGCTAGCAGTTATTTCTGGATAGTTACTTTCGTAATACGTTATATGTTTTACTTATGAAAATAGTTTAGATTTTTGTAATGGTGTTTCCATTGCGAAGTCGAAAATTTACCGTCGAAGTTAAAGTCAAATATTTTATGCATGTTAGATCTTACTTAACATTAACACACTTGATAAGAGAGTGACAAAGAAAGATCTGACTTATACAGGTCTGACTAAACATACTAAAGTAATTTAAGGTTGATATTGAAAAACTTTCTCCAAGAAACATAATGATATCTCATATATACCATGTCTAGAAACATATCCATGATATTGAAAAACTTTCTCCAAGAAACATATATCGAAATCTACACACTAGTTTTAATATAGGTATATTTTTAACATTATATGTAAACTTTCAAGCAACGGCTCATAATATATGACATAAATCAAGATGGAATTCCCAGCACAGCTCGGTAACCGCGTCAATCAAATACAGCTTTCTCAAGCTCCAAGATTGAATATAATGGAAGTAGACTACACTACATTTCACTTCCAGTGTTCAGATGCAAGTAATGTACACATTATGCATTTCTGAGGTTGTTATTCTGTGATTTTAGCATTCCAGATGCTGTATCAAAGTATTTGTTGTAAGTCACATTGTTGTTGAATATATTTAAAGCTTTATTGCACTAAAAAGTGTAGAAATGGCGGACTTAATGCCATATGGCGGTAAATGATAAATTCGTTGAAAATTTTTTGTCTCTCTAATACAAATGTCGAAAGTATTGCTACAGGCTTTAGGTGCTTAGATTTCAAACGAATAAGATAAAATGCCACCTGTATGATGTTTGAATCAGTAGGAACTAGTCAACATCATCATCATCATGTCTTTAATTTCCACTGCAGGAGCATGACATGACCCTCTTTAGAGCCATATTTGGTCAGAGCAGCCAGAGGATTTGGCCTACACTCTCCACGCTGACCAGACGGGTTGCATCTTAGTAGATTTATTTTATAAAAAATAGCATTTTTGATTAGCAGTCAACTTTAATATTTAATTCCAGTATTTACTTAAACCATCTTAAAATGTTTGTTTCACAAAATTAAATTGTTTTAAAAATACAACTTGAAACCACAGTTTGAAATCAAACATAGTTTTGTTTTGGAGTTTTCTGCGTACTGATAGGTATATTGATTTCAGTTACAAATAAATACGGAATTTTGAAAGGAAATTTACTCGTTATTTGTTATTCGTATTGTGATGTGTATAATATAGCCAACACACGTAGACCTTATCTATTATGATAATAATAACCTAATTTATCTTCCGAAGAAATGACTAGCAGAGCTTAACACAGAAACAATTTCGTGTCTTATACCTTCAGGCACAAAGGTCAGAATGGAACAAAAAATGTCATTAGTGTAGGCAAAGGGTTATCAGCTAAAACACAAAGATCCCGAAGGGTCAGCTTGACCCGAGAGGGTTCGACCTCAAATCAAGATAAGTTCTCTTGTACTACTTACAATAACAAAGCCCAGGCTTAGCTAATGGACAGACTTCTAAGAAAAAGCACACGACGATGAACTAAGTTATCTCTCTCTATCTCTTTTAAGTGCTTAAGACTATTATTCAAAACACTTTTTAGACAGTGGATATCGAAGAATCTATGAAAGTTATATACCTAAGCACTTTAATCATCTTCAAAAAAGATGAACATATTACAACGAAAACCAAACTTATGAATCTATCCTTAAGTGATTTATTTTGTAAAAAAGGTGTTTTGGTAGAAGTATATTATTTAATAATAAAAAACATACTAAAATAAAATATACACTGCAAAGAAAACAATTTGTAATGTTCTATTTTGTTTGTAGGTATTTGAATCAGAACGAACGGCTCGCATCTCGTCGCGTCGCATCGGAACGGATGCTTCCGGCTGTCGCGGCACGCGTACGTTCGTCGCGGATTGTCAATTGCATGCAAATATAAACTATAATAAGGTCTTTCTCTATCCCAAACTCTATGTGCTACAGAGACAGATGACCCGCAACGGATTCTGCTATCTCTTTCGCACTTATAGTTCGTGACAGAGAAGATTGAAACCCGCCGCGTGCACCCCCGTCACTTAGTGGTCGCCCTAATTCCTGTTTACACATTTCAATTTCCTTTGCCGAATTATAAAATGCCGTGTGGTCCGACCCAATGCGAGCCGGCCATTCTGAATCATACCTATGTGTGTGTACGTGTACGTAAATGTGTACGCAATTAGCATACTTGTCTTGTGTCTCTAAAGTTCTACTGAAAAGTTCAGAAGAATTTGTAGACATTTAAAGAATATTTGTTTCAATATTTTGTAAACATAATTTCAAGGGTAAAACGACTATTTTAATATTCATGTTTTTAAATTAAATTTTAATATTAGAACGACCCTTGAAACACGTTTCATAGCTATTTTATAGTTGGAAACCGTCGTAAACCTGGGTTTAAAATTTATATTTTAAAATATAAAAGGGCTGTGAATATTATATTATCCTTTTGTATTGTAAGGGCGATGGATGGTATATCTTTACTATGCCCAACACAAAGCCATATTATTTAGTAGGGAGAAATATATTTTATGTATAGTATATAAATTATTGTTGACATAATTTGTAGACTGAAATCCGAAATTTTTGTTGAAAAGTTATTAATTTACGGTATTGTATAGTCACATTACCCTTATCTTACTAGAGAGTAAAATACGACGTTTCTCAGAAAATAATCATCATCATCAGCTTTCAAAAACCCACTGCTCAAGCAACCAGCCTCGCTTTGTCCGCGCCATCCCGTCCGGTCAGCAAAGAATATTTTCATTTTATTCTGTACCAACTACGAGGTTTCAGTTGTATAGGTATTGGTGTTTTGAATTAAATGATACTTTAAATACACTTTTGGGTGTAACGGGCCACGTACAAAAGATTAATTGGGGAATGGTGTTATAAAATATGTATATTTTTGACAAGATCTATTGTTGTCATATCGTTTTAGTGAAAATTTTGACAGTATCGTAACTTTTGTCATTGTGTAGGTAAAGTACACGTACAGTACCATAACTGTTGTATGTGCTTGTATTAGGTATTCTGGAATGAGAGTAGTACTAAGAGTTACGTTATTTTATACTTACTTTATAAGCTAAAGTTCCCATCTCTTTTGGTATATTGCAAACTCATAAATTATTCATTCTAACTGCATTAGTTCCGACTTTATGTTGAATATTACGAACTTATTAGTTCAAGTCGTCCAATTCGATTTTATGATATTCGAGTATTTACGTAGTTTTATTGCAATCTTAGTGAAATGGCTATGCAGAATAGTTATTTGGTAGACAAATCTTAAGCGGAATTTACGTTAAATGTGGGTGAAATGGAGTTAGAATGAAAATAATCTTATACTTACTTCAATATCAAAAAAAACTCCATTGGTCATGGTACTAGGAATATATTACTATTCCTAGTACCATGACCAATGGAGTTTTAAGCTAAGCGCAATTTTATAAAATACCTTTAAGTTTGAATTTTAGATACGAAAAAAATAATGAAAATATTGGATCAAATACAATCTTAGTGTGACGTTGACTTAGTTTGTAAAGAAATAATAATATAAAAGCAAATAGTTAAGTTAAAGTAATGTACATAATATACTGAAACTATTTTAATAGTGGGTTCAGTGTGTGATACTGAACAAATTTTTTCCGAGGAACATGTAACGAGATATAACTTTTTTTTGACTTTCCATACAAACTCGGATCAACTGATCAGTCTACTTGAATGAGAAACCAAAAACTATTTTCAAATTCGAATATTTTATATTCTTTGGGAAAATTTGGTCAGTATCATGACTGAATTCACACTTAAATTAGTTTTAGTATTTGTAAGACCTTGTATAAAAGATTAATACGTTCATCATAAACTACGAAATGTAATAAATCTTCTAGTACACGTCTGACAACGTCCCCAACATGTTCGGGAACTTAATACTCGAACAAGGATCAAACTACGCGACATGCGTATGGTTGGATGAATTTAATTTACGTCTTGGGTGTTACAGCTGAACGGAAGGAATTTCTTTTGAATTATATAATGATAAGTAGCACATATGTACTGTTCCTACATTTGTTTGTTTCTTTGTTTGTAATAACTTTATTGTACCAAAAACAAAATAAAGTACAAAAAATTCGAAAGAGCAAATATACAAAGGCGGACTAATCACATGTAGGGATCTCTCCCAGTCAACCTGCGATAGATTGAGAGGAAATATCATTGAGAGGAATTGTGATTACTTATATAATTGTACATTTTCAAGTTTACATGAATCATTAAAAATAAATTAAAATTAAATTGTAGCTAAAAATACTATCTCTACTAAAAATAGATTACACGCAAAACTAAGGAATATAGTATACACTATACAATATAAAGGGACATACCCGTAATACATATACGTGATTTTTAAGATAATGGTATGGAACCAGTCGTGCGCGAGTCTGACTCGCACTTGGCCGGTTATTTTCTATTCTCCCTGACCAGCAGGTAAGAATATTAGAATAAATGGCTGATAAAATGGAAACTAATAACTACGAACAAGATCAAACATACGTACCTGCGGTTGGATGAATTTAATCCAGTTTAATACTTCGATACTGGCAAGCGAAGCGTAGGACACCCACCCACAACGACCTGATCAGGGTCGTTGGAAGGCGCTGGATGCAAGCCGCTCTAGATCGGTCATTTTGGAAATCCTTGGGAGAGGCCTTTGTCCAGCAGTGGACGTTATGCGGCTGAAATGATGACGATGATTAATATTATACTTCGATGTCTCTTATTTAGGGATGTTTAGTAGGAAGTCATATGCCCGCGGATGTAATTTTATTTTCGTTTCTAAGAAAAGGATCTACTTCGCCACAACATCACCACCTAGTGAATTAATTTCTGATTATGTATCATGTTTAACGTCTTCATTTGTCAACGAATACGTAGTTTGTGCGTGAGTATGCGCTTAAAAAGACCACAAAAATGAATTCCATTCGCTACAACCCTATTCCACCGTTCTTGTAAGTAAGCTACCCGATATTAACGCTTAGGTGGGCACGAGCAAACAACTATTGTCGACAACCCACTAACCCAGTTGTAAGATACCAGCCACAGACATCATCTCGGTATTTCGCGCACAATCATAGTCCAAGATTGAGTGTTTTGTTTGTTTTTCGTGTGTAAGTGACCAATAAGTGGTGACAGATTTACGAGCTACCTAATAGCATATGATTTAGATTGGCAGCTGCCATCAGTTTTTCTAGTCTCAAAGAGCAATATACTTCGTATATCTTTTATTCGGTTTTTCTGTAATAATCACGTTGAAAATTGATATGATCGATAACAAGTGACAATATTTTGTGACGTTTTATTCTCTTATCAGTAACAAATAAATTATTTTATGTCACTTGTCCACCTTGAAGAGTGGAGCCAGTTTTTTTACCTGAAACTGCTTGTAAGGCATACTTACATCGGACCATGAGTTCCTTTATTGTTTCCTCTAATATGCTAGTCATTAGAATCTAGTCACATAAGATTAAATGACAAGATAGCAAACAGTTGGTAAATTAGACATGTATCCGCAAACTGAGTGAGACAAACATGTTTACTCAGCCAGCGCTATCGTAAACAACTAGCTCGATTAAGGTGCAGGCAAGGTGAACAATATGAGAGATAGGTTCTTATATATCTACTGCTTTTTCTATACTTACATATAATAAACCAGTGAAAAGAAATGTGTCTGTACATTGAATATATTTCCAAAAAAATATTTGGGGCGATGGAGACATAGTAATAGAATAAAACAGTGAAAAGAAATGTGTCTGTACATTGAATATATTTCCAAAAAAATATTTGGGGGCGATGGAGACATAGTAATAGAGTAAGAATTAAAAAAAAATGTCTGCCTGTTTGTCTGTTTGTACACGCTAATCTCCGGAAATACTGGACGGATTCGAATGAAACTTTTTTTGTTATATAGCTATTAAGCCTGGGCAACATATAGGGTATAAATGATTTTGGAAAATGGAACGCCTGATGCAGAACCATAATGGTCCAGCTAAAATATAAGAGACACACTTTTTTTACTGTTTTAATATATGTATAGATTTGTACAGCAAGTGTAGTTTCATCATCAGGTCTTTTCGTTTTCACTACACTCCTGCACGACCCTCTCTGTACTCCTCGAGCCATACTCGGCCAGAGCAGCCAGAGGAAGTTTATTTTTCCAAAATATATACTTACGGTGAAATTAGCAAAATATTTTTCAGTAGTCTAAATTTTTGCGCACCTGTATAAAATTACAAGGTAATGTCGCACTGTAAACATTGCAGGTCAATAAGGCAGGTGTGGACTGCGGAGGTCAGCCCCTATCTGTACCGCTTCCGTGCTCGACCGCGGGCCGCGGCTATCGCATTTCCTTCGTGTGATCGCGGCGCTATCGCTTTTTCTCTGTACAGGCAGATTTAAAATAGGGCTCTAAACGACAATGTCAGCAAAATAGATAAAATCAGTAAAAAACTTAAGACTTTTTGTATGATGTTTTTTTTTGTGAGTGGCCGATTTTGATATTAGTGTCTTATGAGTTTACCTAAGAACAAACAACACTTTTCCATACAAACGTAGTCTACGTTTTATTTCAAAACGACATGCACACGACGGGTTCAGCAAAGTTTTGTAATTTCAAAGGTATTGCACAAAAAGGCATATAAATTGGTTTTCACATTCAAAATATTAACTTGAAATAGAATAAAGTGTGTTATATCATCAGTATTTGACCATCAGTATGGATAACTTCTGCATCCTTATGTTCTCTTTCCAGTAAATAATTTTACGAAAACCAATTATAACCCTAAATAATTGAAATTAATTTTTTTTACCGAAATCTGACATGTGATTTCAAAATAAAACGTAGACTACGAGTGTATGGAAATTTTAGGGTAAGGATTCTCAAGGCATCTGGCATAGCTTGACGACTACCACTAAATGATGAGAACCGTTACTAAAGACTCATCGTGCCTTTCAAAGCTCGTAGAAGCTCGAGAAAATTTCTACTTATGCCACTTGTGGTCTACCACCCAAGTGCGGACCACGCTCGGTGTTGCTTAACATGCAAAAGTGCGAGTAATGCGTATGCTACTTTGTCTTACATTAATATATGTATGTCAATGAATACAACATAGATTTTTATCTACTCATATCAACAACCCTAAATGCATACCATAAATATACTGTAGCGTTTCGAGAGTTAAACAAATACATGGCATTTTTATCTAATAGCGGATGAAGGATATCAAAGCTAATCTAAGAACCAAGGCCTGCCCATAAATCGCATATGTTATTATGGCAACAATCCAGAAATCCTTTTGTTGTTGGAATTACGTTATCAGCTTACAAACTTTGTGTTCTAACATTTTTGTTTCAATTTGTACGTTAATTTGATATAGAAAAATGTTAGTTAATATCTAGCCAGTCTAGTAGAGTTATTATTCATAATTATAATAATTTACACTGGGCTAGGAGAATGTGCTAGCTGTTTATTTTCCCTAGAGACTCTAAAAACCAAATCTGAAAAAAGCTATTTTGATTCGATTAATTAATTTCAGATTTGATTCTAAAGGAGCAAGGAAGGAATAAGAGTCCTGCTCTTATTGTCTTTTGTCTAGACTGAAAAAAAAAAATTTCATGGCCGCTTTTTGTACATTTTCTAGTTTTTAAGATAATTATGTCCTGTATTTATTTATTTTGTGCAATGAAGGGTATTAAATAAATAAATAAATATATAGGGACATATTACACTGATTGAGCTAGCCCCAGAGTACGTTCGAGACTTGTGTTATGGGATACTAATTCAACGATACTATATTTTATAACAAATACTTAAATAGGTAAATATCCAAGGTATTGTATTGTAAAATATGATTAAGCGATGAGTGAGTATAAAAGGAGAAGGCATAGAATAGCACAATATATCAGATTAACAATAAAACAGGATGATATTATACAAAATGATGTCTTAATAAATGGTTTAGCATTAGGAACAATACGTCGGAGATATGACAAACGTGACAAACCCTGTTCGTGTTCAAATGTTCGTACGCCGACGAAGCGCAGCCGAGCATGCAAAGACACGTGTCACTGTCTGCAGAGGCAATGTATGATGTCTTGGTAAGTATAATACGTAACATATGCTTTTTTATAACAAATTTTACGAAACATTTTATGTGACACATTTTGTAAGTAATAACATGTACATGACTATTGTAATCATCTTCAACTTTTAAGTCTCCACTGCAGGAGCACGACCCTCTCTGTACCATTAAATGAATTGAATTAGAACCATACTTGGTCAGAGCAGCTAGAGGATTTGGCCTACACTGTCCTCGTTGGCCAGATGGGTTGGAGAGGTCTCATGATGTTAACAAGCTTTGTTTAGCGTATTCCCTAATTCACCTTCTAGGACATCCACGGAAAGACTTTTCCATGATGTTTATATTCATTTTACACGGTAGGTATATATAAAGAAAAACAAACTGTCATTAGCTTCTCCGACTTCTCTAAAAATTAAGCCAAATGTAAGTTAGAAAGTCACGTAATCACCATCCTCGAATGTTCATAACGAGTGTTGCGTACGTGTACAAACGTATTAAAGTTGGGGCTTACATAATACGGACAAAAAATGGTTCCCCTGCTTTTTTAAAACCAAGAGTACACCATAACTCCTCCCATTCGTAGTCCGGGCAGCTGGCCGCCGCAAAAAGTTGTAAAATGATCGAGAAAAAGGTCTCCATAGTAGCATTTACAATGAAAGGCTTTTTGCGGGTTTCCCAGTGTGCACCGCCCTAATATCGCTGTAATTGCTGTTGTTTTAAAATAACTTCGGAAACTAATTGAAGTCAGAACACGAGAGCGTAAAACATATTTACGACGGCTAGCCCAATTTATGTTCTAGTAAAAGTTTTCCATGTAATTTATTTTACTGTGTTTCATTGGAGATTTTCTTTAGTTTTAAAATATGGTTTAATAAAATGTCAATTGAATTTACTTTGTATAATTATTTTGTTACCATCATCATCAGGTATTTTAGTCTCCACTCTTACAGAATCACGACTGTCTATACTACTACAGCCGTACTTGGTCAGAGCAACCAAAGAATTTAGTTTACACTCTCTTCGCTGGCCAAACGAGTTGAAGAGGTCTCATTGATGTTTATAAGCTTGGTTTAGTTTGTATTTCCTAAGTCGTTTACTTCTACGACATTCACAGGAGAATTTGGTGTCCTATTCTACTCTGCCGGAAATCAAACTACACCCGGAAACCACTTTAAAAAGTATGTTGTTATACGATTACGGTATATGTATAGTGAAACTGGGAGAAAATGCATTAAAGCATTAAGCTCAGTATTTGTTGAAAGTATTTTTGTATTTTGGAACAATAAAGCTTGATAAAATAAAATAAATAGTGGTAATAACTAGAAATATTTTATATTTATTTTATAAAACTAAATGATTTCACATTATCTATTATATGTATTAACTGCATACTTGCTACATACAACATCATTGTGATTTCTAAGTATATTCAAATAAATATAATAAGCAGTCCACACTGTTTAGAAAAATCGAACAGAGCGCTCGCGTGAGTGAATCACGGCCTTAAGGCCATACCCAAATTTTCCGGGGTCCAGTGGCGCCGCCATTTGAAATAAATCATTTAAAAGGAAACGGAGATATCATTCAAAATTCTGTCTTGGTCAAGCCCTAGATAACCCTTAAAACTATTTTATGAACTACTGTTTATAATTTAAAGTGCAAACGTGAAGCTTTTCTACGCACATTAGCTAAAAGTGGCCGTTTTTCGCAAATGTGCGTAGAAAAGCTTCACTTTCTCACTTAAAACTACAAAAAGTTGTTTAAAAAATACTTTGAATGGGTATCTAGAACTTGACCAAGACACAATTTTAAATGATATCTCCGTTTCCTTTTAAATGATTTATTTTAAATGGCGGCGCCACTGGACCTCGGAAAATTTGGGTATGGCCTTAAAATAAATCGGACATACATTACAAGGCGTGCAAGACTCGTAAACCGTTCGACGTACTGAAAAATATAGGAAGCTGACGGCCAAGGTTCATGGAATCGGCGATAGGTGACGAAAGAAATAGTTCACCTAGATGAAAATTATCAAGAATGTTTTTTCAGACTTATTCATATAAAAATTCTTATCTCCGTAACAAAATATAATTATACCGTTGATATTTTTTTAATGAGTGTTAACAAAGTAAAAGAGGTTTGCGAGGATTGTAGTAAGTGGAAACCCATAGTCTCTGCCTACCCCCATGAGCAACAGGCGTGAAAATATGTATGTATGTAATTTTTAAAAACTAAAGATAGACTTCAACGCAAAACAACATAACCGATATTGATAAAATTTCTATGGGACTATGGGATGTACTTGACAAGTAAGCCCTTTAAAACAAAAAAAATATTATAATATTTTTTTATTGGTCCAGGCATTTCGATATCGTAGTTTGATTCATTATATGTAACGTATGTTGCATTATTTATGATAAAACATATATACATTCGATTTGATGAGCCCTTCCTTTTGAAGTCGGTCAAAAATGTGGAACGACCATCCAAATATATAGTACAATATGTACACTGTGTTTCCTTGGAACCCTCTTAATAAATAAGCAGATAAAAACATTACGACTGACAATACAAGGCAGTATTTCTGCCGCATTATCTGTTTATTAGTCTCTGAAGGCTTTTAGGTAATGTTCACAATGGTCGAGTAACAGCAAGTTAGGTAGCTAAGTTAAGAGAAACAATTTGATGGAATTAGCCCATAAAAAAAGTAAATTTGACAACCTATAACAATCATGACTAGAAAAAATCACGGTAAAGAGAGGAAATCCTCAAAATCCTCCCTTTGTAAAAAAAAAAAAAGATTTGTTTAGTAAAATTTACTATTTTACAAGGTGACACAGTGTAATTTCTTTTTTGGCTAGAATAAAATGTTAGTGCCCATTTATTTGGGATTTATAAAAAGGTTTGGTTTCCATTCCTAAAATATCATTTAAAAGAATATATTTTTACGCAATCGTTTATTTGTCTTACCAAAAATGTTTATTGATTCATACCTATATTTCATCTGGCTATTAAACTTTAAAACATTAAACATTGTAATGTTATCTTGTTTGCGTGTACTCACAACGTGTCAAAGAGCATAAAATATTTGAAATGTTGAGTGCTTTTTGGCAGAAAACAAACAAATCCGATGAAAATGCAATGGCTGTACGGATGCTCACATTAACGGAACAAATATTTGAATGAATGATTTGAAAATATTTCGATAAAGTGGAAGAAAACAATGCCAGTTCAAAAAAATGTTGTCGATTGAAATATAATTCTAGTGAAAGCCAAATCACAACTTTAATAATGGTTTTGAAATTTTGTTTTATTTTATTTATGTAACGCAAAACAAAAGGAAGGACTTCCAAGCTAAGAAATATAATTTTGCTTTAACTATTTAGAAAAGTTTTTTTCACGAGATAATAAATTGCTATAGGTATTTATTATAAAGTAAATACTTTGACTATGTACGTACAAAGGTACCTTTTTAGCTTCCAAAAAGGAGGAGGTTAACAATTATTTACGATCTTTATTTTTTTAAGTTTGTTCACCTATTAATTATTCAAAGACGCCTGGATCGATTTTAATAATACTTTTTTAGTTGGAAAGGGCGTTATATTTGTCAAAGATATACAGAAATTTTAATTAAAAAAAAAATTAGCTGTGTAGTTTAGGTGTATAAAATCCGTTTTTAGTTTTGAATAATTATAAGGTAATAGTGAAAAATCATTTGACTAGAGTTATTTAAAAATGTGGTACCTTTACCACATTTTTAAATAACCTTAACTCTAACTACCAAGGGGTCATGTAAGAAAATACATTCGTGTGCTGACTCCATGTTTCTAAAATAAGGCTCCAGACCATGATGGCTGCCTACAAATTGAGCATTTTTGGACGTGCCCGTGAATATCTTTGGCTAAGCTCTGTGTCACTTAGGGAAGGCTATTTATGAAAAACTTTTTTGGCACAAGTACCCAGATATAGTTAGATTTTGCAGTACCTACTATGGTATTATTTCTTTCAGAATACTGTTTTTTCCTTTTGTTTATATAAACATAACTTGAATACAAATTTTTACTGTATAATTTTAGAGTTAAGTACTTCAGAACAAAACAATGCTTTTTCAGAAAGCTCAGGCAAGCGAAACTAGGCCAGAGACGTAGATAATCTGTTATTTTATCTGCTGGTTCCGTATCGCTTATATTATTACAGTAAATTTATGCCTCCGTCGTTCTCTAATTTCCCCAATCTCCGATTTATTATGGTTTGTTTTTACTTCTTTATGCGTTAAAATGCGTTCCAAAACAATGCTGTCTTCAAAGCACCCAGGGAAGCGAACTAGGCCACAGCTATATAGATATCTGTCGTTTCATCTGCTAGTTCCGTGCCGATTATATTACTACAATAGACCTTTGTTTATCCCGCTTTTGCTCTCGCCTCGAAGCTACTCATATTTCATCAATACGCGGTTTATTTACGTTATTTTACAACGTTAATCTGCAGTTAAGTACCTTAGAATGCGTCTCATTACAATAGTATCTTCTACAAACCTAGGGGAGAAAACTAGGCCACAGCTTTATACATATCTGTCGTTTTATCTGCTAGTTCCGTGCCGATTATATTACTACAATAGACTTTTGTTTACCTCACCGTTGCCTTGGTGACGTAATGAATGGCGTTAAGATCTTTAGGCTGGCGTGTCTTATCAGATAACGAAATTGATACAAAGTTTATAATAGGTTTAGAACTGTCCGATTAGAAAGTATAATTGGTATACTTAAATTTGATGATAAGTAGAGTCCTAGATTGGAATAGCGATCTTGGTAACTAAAATTAATGTAATTTAATTTATTTCTTCTTAACAAAATTTGTTAGGTAATATACATAAAGTACATTCAATTATTAAAAATATATTGTATGAGCTTATTTATCATCTTACTAAAATAACAATATTTTTAAACAAAAATATATTTCTATCGATGAAACTATTAACAAATATATTATGTTTCTTACCTGTTTATAAATTAATGGTTGACGGATTGCACTTCTATATTTCACTTCCAGGAAAGAATCTTAACTTCGCTAAATAAAATCTGTAACAAAGAGAATAAGAAATATGTTACAACCAAATAATAAAAGGAACAGTGAAAAATTTATTATCATCTGACGTCCATTAACTCTAAATAAAAATCTGCATGAAAATATCGCAACATTAAAGTCGCATTTCGCGCATATTCAGCGGTATATGAAGCTAGTCAAGAAAAGGTAATAGCAGTGTCGTATCAAGATGTCAAGAGGTAAGTGGAGAATCGAAAAGAATGAAAGAAACTTCACCGACGAGAGCACCGGATTATGATGATGAATCACGCATTTGTGTCATATTATAAATTCTAAATTTGGACAGATTTTAATTGATACAATTCTCACTATCTAATAGTGCCTTTCACGTGGCTGATCGTTGTCTATGTAAGCAAGCGTAATCGCTTTGGTAAGAACTATTTAGGGAGATAGCAATTAATGAGAACCCAACAACGAGATTAATTATTATGAAGACATATGTTATATACTATTCAATGTTAAATAATGAAATGTCATGTTTCATAGCAAAGCCTGCGAGCTAATTAGTGCTAGAACTCAAAGCAACTTTGGTGAGAGGCTCTCGTCTCATCGTCGACTAATGAGATACGTAATACTGCTTCGAATAACACTATCATTCGCTCTCGGTTTTATTTGGTGAGATATCCATACCCTATACTTTAATATAAATGTGAAAGTAACTCAGTGTGTCTGCTACCTCTTCACGTTACATCCACTGAACCGAATTACATAACCTATAGTTTGAGACCAGGAGAAGGACATAGGAAAGATAATCCATTAAGGGATAGAAAAGGGGAGTGGAACTTTGTATCGGGAATCCAATATTGTCATACAAAGTACTAAATTTAAGCAGACGAAGTCGCGGGTATAAGCTACTTATTTATATTTCGATTAATTTAAAAACATTCGTCGTATAATTTAAGTGTTACTTCTCCTGTGAGAGGGACACTGAAATTTTGAATAAATCTTTTGTTTCCTTCAATACATACATATAGCTTACAGGATAAAATATTAATGCACTGAAGAATAAAACAATTCATTTGAAGATTTAGGATGTGTTTAGGCCCGTGAGCATATTTACCAATTTTCTCCTTACTTACACATAATAGAAGCTGGTCCACAAAAATATCGAAGAAACAGTTTTTATTGCTAAACTTGTATTTGCCGACTGAAAAGAACAAATAAAGAAGAAACTGAACGCAATTAAAACTTTTTGCAAACCCGCTCTTATTTAGAAGTCCCTTGTAGACAAAAGTTTTGTTTTGTATGTTGGCCTGGAGTATTTAAAGTTCGTAAACAATATAAATAATTATATTGCAGTTGGTAAAACTAAATGTTTAACTAAAAAGTTGTGTTTACCCCAGGACTGCAAAATGTCTTTATGATATGAATAATGTATGTATACATGTATGTATACATGTATGTATACATGTATGTATACATGTATGTATACATGTATGTATACATGTATGTATACATGTATGTATTTGTATAGTCAATCATATAGGTAGTCAGTATACTACAAACTCAAAATAACGCAGGCCTTTTTTACGCTGTTATCAGAAAAAATCGTGCTTCTGGAATCAATAGCGTTACATTCTGTTTTGTTTTCTGTTTTTCATTTTATGGAATTTAATATACACTACGACACCTTTATACCTAATGCACAGGGCATTTTGTTTGGCAAACAGCTCTTGTGGCTCTGAAAGAACCCTAAGGCTACTTATAGCGTGACCGTCGGCGAAAAGGTGGAGAAAGGAATTAAAATAGTGATGAATTGCTAGCTACATCTCCTTTTAAGATGATTTGCAGCTTCGCACCTTCCCGCGATCAACATTTACGGTCTGTATGGAAAAAAATAACTGGTACATTCAAGTATTTTCTTATCTTTAAGATAAGAAAGGAAACGAATGCGTAAAGAACAGCTTTCCGTCAAAATCAATACACATACAGACATATATTTTTATTTTATTAATAGTCATATTTAGTTTAATATTAATATAGTACAGTTTATTTATGATGTTTATGTTTATGAAAAATAAAAATATCCAAACACAAAAATTTTGATATCACTTTATCAATAGACTGTTATTATTTTTAAAAAAGGTAAAAGAAAACTGTTCAAATGCATAGAAAAATGAATTAAACTAACATTTTAAGATTGTTTCTTAATGTATTATGAATGTAGATACGTAGTCTAGTACGTTTTCATTACAGGTACTCGTACAACGCACAACATTCTAAGTGGTGATATATCATTGCAGTTTGCATCAGATTTCTATGTAAAGCTTAGACAGGAATGTGTGTGTGGGTGCAGAGTGGTGCATTAAAAGCAATAGTGTACGCTTATACGCTACCTCTATACATAGCTAATGCTTCTTAATATGCGAGTTGTATCGTAGCAACAGAGTTTACAGTATGTGTTAGTTTTCTTCGTGTTTTGTTCAGGTATTGTGGTGAAAGGATTTGCCAACTAGGTGCCTAGAGTACGCGGGACGTATCGGAGTCCGATCCTTTTTTTTAAATCCACTCGGGGAAGCTCCTTCCATGCACGCACGCTTCATCTCATAACAAAAATAATTATTTGAATAATGTATAAAAAATTGAGGTATTAATTTATTTTAAAATTTTATGATAACAACAAAATAATTGTAATTCGCTCGAGATGAATAACACTCTCCACGCTAGCGGGACGGATTGTAGAGGGCTTATTTATATTTATAAGTTTGTTTAGCTTGCATTTTCTAAGTCGCCTTCTACGACATCTAGGGGAAGACTTGAAGCCCTATTCTACTCCCCCGGAAAGGGCCTAAAATATGATGAAGTTATTTAATTTTGCAGCAGATTTTTATCATGATTCCTGAGTTCTATGTATTAATAGTGTTGAGTGCAGTTAAGTTGACCTGGTTGTGCTTGTGCTATGGCAAATTAATAAAACACTCCACAAAGCCGATAAGGGAATTGTCACGCTAAAATATGCATCGATGCCGTGTGATAAGCCGATGTAATGGTTGGCTTAACTTAAAAGCTGGTTTGATAGGGAATATTCAGATGACGTAGAAGGCGACTTAGAAAATACAAGCTCAACAAAGCTTATATAAACATCAATGGAACCTTTCCAACCCGTCTGGCCAATAAAGACAGTGTATGCCAAAGTCCTCTGGCTACTCTGACCAAGAATGGCTCTGATAGTACATAAGGGGCTCGTGCTCCTGCAGTAGAGACAAAAAGACCTGATGATGATGATGACGATGATTCAGTTTTACTACACAAAAATAAATAAAGAAATATGAATGTATAAGATAATCCTTGGCTCTCTATCATCTACATTTTTCCGTATAAATTGCGCTTTTCTCTGCCTTCTTTAACATATTAATGAATGCATTCTAATACCACATATCGGTTTTCCATTTTTCCCTATTTTAATATGAATGAGGTCTCATGATTATGTATGTGAAGAAGGAATATTAAACGAAGAACTAAGCCTATTGTTATCAAAACAAATTCTTACGAGAAACTTTGTTCGAGAAAATGATGGGAGAGTTTACAGGTGACAGCCTATGTACTTTGAAGCTATTTTGTGTAATTATGGAATAAGATGTTCAAATAAAATATATGTATTCAATGACAATGAATAAATAATAAGAATGTCTCTAATAGAAATGATTTCGAAACTGTTTTTTAAGTACTGTAACACATAACTATAAAAATTGATTATTGTAATCATACTTTTAAATCTTGTTAGATTTTTTTTGACACTGTTAAGATAACTCTATTAAGTAACTTGGGAATTATAAAGTAGTTAGTACCTCTACAGAATTAAAGTAAGTACCTCTAAGTTCACTGTACGCCAAATGCAATGAATATATTTTTTAAACTGAATATTTTTCAGGAATTGACAAGTGTTTTATTGTTAATATGTATTGATGTTAATTATTTGGTGCAAAAAGCAGAAAGCCGATTGGTACATAAGTCTAGTTGCGAAATCATTTCGGTGCTATATGCTTATTTTCATTCTTTAATTTTTAGGTACTTATTTTCACTGAATGTGTAAACTTAACCTTATTTATCTAAACCTCAATAATAGCACTACGTACATGAAATGATATGTTCCCAGCTCGATGGAAATGAAAATCATGTGTTAGATCCCTTGGGACAATAAGCTTGATAAATCGCTGAGGCTGCACCGTAATCAAACTTCATTACTTGACAGTTCCAAGATACATCACGTTTTGAGTTAACTTGCTCTTGCGAGGTTTGGTCAAGTTTACATGAAGTAAATTAATATTAAATTATACTACACAGAAGAATTAAAGCAAATATTAAGCTTTAGTTAAAATATTAAAGGTGACGAGTTTTCTTTACTTTACATTTGTATTTAGAAACCTTTGAAACCACTACGATGAATTCTATAATGTTAGTAATAGTGTAAAAAAATATAGTTTAATTTTTTTGTTACATCAAAACCAATCTCAGAATTATGATTTTGTACCTGTGGCTTTTGAAACTGCTGGTTCGTGGTATCGAGCAAAGCTTTATAAGCAAGATAGAATGCCGCTTAGCAGAGAAAGGTTTAGACCCTCGCTCCGGATGGTATTTGGTTCAAAGAATTGGGTACTTTCCTAAGTCAAAAATAAATTATTTTGTACTAATAAAAATATAAAGCGTCGCAAAATAATGTCACTTGTCTTTGAACATATCCATTTCAACGTTATTTTAAATTTATTATTGTAGAAAAACTCATAATGAGAGCGCTATTTGACTTCAAAAATCTATGACGTCATCTGCCTGTATTTCATACAAAATCCCATAGAAACTGTTTGTTTTGACGTTTAGAAAAAAGTTGCTGATTTGACTTGTTGGAAAATAGCGTATTGCCATCGCCATATAAGAAGGAAACGCAGTTATCGTAATGCATCTTTGAACCAGGTACTATCCGTGGCGAAATTTTTGAATCTATTTAGTATTGACATAATTTGGTTTTAATTTTTATATAATTATTATTTTAGTTCCATAATTTAAGGCTTATGTTTATTTATAATTTAATATAATGTAAGGCATCTATACCTAAAACTCTAGAATCATGAAAAAAAATTGCTGCAAAATTAAAAACCTTTGTTACATTATTAGGCCATGTGGTTTCCGGTAGAGTAGAATAGGGTAACTCTAAGTCCTCTCTTGGATGTTGTAGAAGGCTCTTAGGATATACAAGCTAAACATAGCTTATAAACATCGATGAGACCTCTACAAACCATCTGGCCAGCGAGGAGAGTGTAGGTCAACTCCTCTAGCTGCTCTAGCCAAGTAGTTCTCCGGTAGTTCAGAGAGGGTCGTGCTCCTGCAGTGGAGACATAAAGACATGATGATGATGATGATATGTAGTTTAGCCTTAAAAACCTTGCAATTTTTTTACAAACGATAGTACTTGTTATTAATTGAATAATCTTTTAGAATACTCTTCAGACTAAGCTATTCTCTTTAATTCCATTCAGATAAATTACTGACAAGACACGAATTTGAAACATGAATCAATTTAATTAAACAGAATCGCAGGTATTAAGGTAAATTCATTTTGTTTGAATTTATTAATAAATCTTTCTAGATAAAGTTTCCAATTGATGTTATTGCCGATAAATTTTTGTTCAGTATAACGAGATATAAATTACTTTTTATATTGTTACGGTAGGTATGGAAACTTTGAATTGCTTCGGCTGTGAAAATATGCAAAGTAATGATGGATTTCGAAACTTTGCCAAGTTCCAATATGTGCTTTATTTTTTCGCTACTAATTTGCTATTTTCTAACAACTCAAATCAGATTTTTTTTCTGAAGGTCAGAATAAATATTTTCTATTGGATTTGTATGAAATAAAGACCAATGACGTCATAGTTTCTCAAATAGCGTTTTTAATATTAGTTTTATTGCAATAATAAATCTAAAATCATTAACAAAACCAAATGATTTATTTTCGACCTATGAAAGTACTTGGGTACTTTCATAGGTCGAAAATAAATCATTCGCGAGTACTTCATATGTAATCTAATTTGGTAATATGATATTGCGTACAACTTTACTTTAGGAACAACATTAAGGTGATTAATAAATCAGAAAACGCGTAAGTACGCGCGTACACGCGTACGCGTATCAAACTACTAACAGGTTAATATTACATGTACTTTCTGAAATAATACCTGGACTAGCTCGACATAATCGCAGAAACCCAAGAGCTCAGTCTTAGAGTCTAACCCCTTTTTACGAGTAGGTAGTACGATTTTTTTTTGTATTTTTCTACTTCTTACCTTAAAATAAAATAAGAAAAGTTTCAGAGAAAGAGTACTAATGGTGCGATCTGCTAAATTCTATTTCACAATTTATATTTATTTATGTGCCTTACCCAGCGATTCTTACTGCTCCAAAAACGATTTTCGCCAACTATATTTCTAAAAAGACTTCTACGAACATATGTCGATGTGTCTAATAAATCACTGAATGAATATCGCAAATATTTGAGAAGACAAATTCCAACTGGTCTGGGAATTAATGTTTGGAGATAGAGACTAGTTTGGGAAGTTACACGAACTGACAGTCTGTGGAAACGGACGAGGGCAGTAATTCGTTTTTGAGTTTCGTTGCCTTTGTGAATATTATAACTGCAGTTGACTATATTACGTGGAATTTAATAAAGAATTTAAGTCCATTAGTCATTATTTAATATAAATAATGTGTGTCATCATCAATCATTCAGTACTCTATATTTGACATAGTTAATGATGGCTTGTAAATGAGATTGTAACAGAAATTGAAATTATTTGAATAGTTTACATGACGACCTCCGTGGTGTAGTGGTCACCATGCTGGTTCGCCACCCAGAGGTCCCGGGTTCGATTCCCGGTCAGGGCAAGTTGGAAAATAGCCTTTTTCAAATTGTCCTGGGTCTTGGATGTTTATCTATATATGTATTTGTTATAAAATATACTATCGTTGAGTTAGTATCCCATAACACAAGTCTCGAACTTACTTTGGGGCTAGCTCAATCAGTGTTATTTGTTCCTATATATTTTATTTTATTTTTTTATTATGTATGAATGTAAACTATTCAATATTTAATAAAACACTATGAAAAGATAGATTATAATTTTTTTTTTAGGTAGTCAATGTCAATGTGAGGTATTTTCAAAAAGCTTGTAGGTACATGAAGTTAGAGGATTATTCTAACTTCGTGAATACCAATAACTAATCCATAGATTTAGAGGTACAAGATGGATATGAAATATTTTTGTGTGACTTTCAAAAATCAACATGCAAAAATCATTTTTTTATCTTTGGATATTTGTGTCACTGTACGAAGTACATACAATTCCATGGTGTCACTTCATAATTGTTTGGTCTATATTATTTATTGACGTGGATCATTTACTTACAGCTGTTTTTTGAAGGGTTGTATTTGTACCTTTAAAATTTATCGGTAAAGCAGTACGATACCATAATTCCAAGGTAAATAACTTATACATTAACACAGTTAACAATTTGTAAAATCCAATTTACATATAATATACAAATAGTTATATAATACTGATTTCATATCACCTACCAGCATACAGAAACAGTTTCATTTCCATACAATAGATAAGTACTAAGTTAAGCTCAAAATCACAGTTTCAAGTCAGACCGTCTCGAGTAATGCCGCAAAGGGAATAGCAAACGACTGAAGTCTTCTCGGCTCGTTTGACCCCGCACTACTCTCTAGTCTTGTATTCTCTAGACATTCACTTTCGAATGAAAAAGTTACACTAAACTTAAATGTGTAGCATTATTTGATGGATTTTTTTAAACACTTATACAAACACTTAAACATAACTGTGTAACATTATTTGATTGAATTTTTCAAACACTTATACTAAACTTAACTGTGTAACACTATTTGATGGAGTTTTTCGAACAAATAAACTAAACTTAACTGTGAAGGTAACACTATT
This sequence comes from Acrobasis consociella, assembly GCA_963555685.1. Classification (NCBI taxonomy): domain Eukaryota; kingdom Metazoa; phylum Arthropoda; class Insecta; order Lepidoptera; family Pyralidae; genus Acrobasis; species Acrobasis consociella. Next base: position 13,843,820 of record OY743115.1, read on the forward strand.
TGATGGAATTTCTCAAATACTTAAACTTAACTGTGGAACACTATTTGATGGAATTTTTCAAACACTTCAACTAAACTAAACTTTGTCACAAAATTTGATATAATTTTTGAAGGATTTTAAACTTTCTATCCATAAATCTAACTCCACTCTTTAAAATTAGATATAATATCTAATTTTAAAGTGTGTCGATATACTACAATACTATACTTGAGCGCTGGATTTATCTGTCATATTAATTTATTTAGGATTTAGACGCTTTAGATTTAGACGCTTTAGAAGTTACTTAACAGGTTCCTTGTCCCATGTATCATAAATGAACAAATTAATTGCTTTACTTTTGTTTTTATTTACGGACGGCGTTAGAAAAAAGTCTATATTAATACATTTTTAAGTACATAAATACTATTATTTCTTACTTGCAACATGAATGAGGCTCTGATGTGTGATCCATGAAATGACAAAACTAAAATGAACACCGTTTGAGAATAAAGTACGTATAAGAACATAGAGTGAATTAGCTTTGTTTTTCATGTTCGTAAAACAGTAGAAAAGTTGAACAAAGCACATGTTTGCCGAAATCCGTCAATTCGTGTTCGTGTCATGTCATGTCGGGCGCCATGAATAGGCTCTGATGTGTGATCCATGACATGTCAAAACCAATCGGTCGAAATGAACACTGTGTGGGTAGTAGAAGGACTTAGGGTGAGTTACAGAATTAATTATTTTAGTTTTGTTTTAAAACTTATATTAACCAGGTAAAAACCGTAATGTTTGTTTTTTTAATTATGAGAATTACTGATATAAACTAAAACAGTGTTATTAAATAAAGTATAGCCTAATATTTAAACATAATTAAATAAATATACAATAAATATAACAGGGTCATGCTCCTGCAGTAGAGATAAAAACACTAGATATTGATGATGAACCATAAATTCTACTAAAACTAAATAAAATAAAAAGAATAAATACATTTAAACTAATCGAAGAGTAACAATTAGTTTCTTTAGTAAAACAGTTAAATTTAAACGAAGCACACATTTGCACAAACCCGTCAGTTCACGGTCGTAGTTTTGATAGTTGATCCATGTCAAAACAAATCAGTCAAAATGAACACCGTGTATCATTACATAGATGATTTGTTTGATTGTAATACAATTTTTTCACTTTGTACAGCCACGAGATCACGGGAATGCTGAAATTTGAACGGTAAAGAACTTTTTTCTTTACTATGTAAGTTTATAACATTTATTCCACTAAACACACAATATACCAAATATTGTATGTACAGTTGAATAAATGTTATATCATTGAAAAAAAAAAATTACAACTCCCAAGTACGAGTAATAATTACTTGTATCTTACGTTGCCTATATACAATATCACATAAAGATTTCGGGGAAAAAATCTCAACGTATCTTGACACAATAGGGATGTGGACTGTCTCATAAATATACAATTTTATTTAGTCCGTCAATAAGATTATCCAAAAATATGGGGCCCATATTTTCTCGTTTAGAAAAGAAGTCAAAATTCACAAATTTTTACTCTACAACCCTATTTTGAACAAAAGCTCTATTTAAAGGAACAAAACCACGTTACTTGAAATACTTAGTTATATGAGCACTAGAACGCGCTCTAAAATTGCCAATTACAAGACCGAAGCGCTAAAACGGCGCAGCAAAGTATAAAAATTTAAAGCTATGAAAATGCACTAAGGCTAACACAATGTTGCCTCATATGCGAAGCTGAAATTACCTACTTTCCACACCACGATTTATGTGGTTTGTAATAAAAATATCATTAACTGGTTCGAAAATACTCACCGATGAAAAATGCTAGTTCGAGAACTCGTCATAAAAATTTCTACATTGTAAGTATATGGTTTCAGAAGTTAGGACGTCAGGCTTAGTTGATATTTCTAGATGTCTACAAGCCTTTTTTTACTTTATTTATCACAGAATATGATTTTTATTTCGATATATTAATAAATCTGGCAACTGTTTGCCACCACGATATGTGAAAAAAATATATGAATAAATTAAAATATAAATAAGTATATAGGGAGAAGTTACATTGATTGAAGTAGCCCCAAAGTAAGTTCGAGAATTGTGTTATGTGATACTAACTCAACGTTACTATATTTTATAACAAATACATACATAGATAAACATCCAAGAGCCAGGACAATTTGAAAAAGGCCATTTTCCAACTGGTCTTGATCGGGGCTCGAACCTGGAACCTGTGGGTAGCGGACTAGCATGGTGACCACTACGCCATGGGGGTTCCTCGTACAACTAACTTAACCCTCAAACACAATTTAAAGTGCAAATGCATAAATATTCTACTTTTCGTGCAAACTAGATTTGCATAGAAAGCGAAGATTTGCGCTGCAAAAATATTTTTGAATCACTACTGACAATTCAATTTCTATTTATTAAATGCGTCGTTTTATTTACATATGCAGCCTTAAATCTTATTCATTTTATGCATTTTCAGAATTCAGAAAAACCAGTTCCATAACTGTTTGCTAGAGGAAATTTTGCAGGAATAAAGAATTTAAAAGTAAATATATATTAAAGAAGACGTAAAGACAAAAAGCCATTTAGAAACAGTTTAATCTCTCGTATTACTCAAAAACTATATACTATAGAATTTTAAATTGCACATCTCATTATTATTATATGTAATACTAGCTGTGCCCCGCGGTGTTTCCTCGCCTAATGTGACCTATTTATATATATATACAAGGTGTCAGCTTCCTGCATACCAAATTTTATCAAAATTGGTTTACCCGTTTGCGCGTGAAGAAGTAACAAACACACAAAAAATACAAAAAAATAATTTTCATTTTCCATAGTAATGATATCAAGTGACTACTTCGATTTCTATGAAAACTTTAAAAAAAAACGACGGGTTGCACTCTAGGCGTGCCGGCAGAAGTGAAAACTTGAATATTAACGTTGTGCATTTTTGATATTTTGGAATGGTTAGGGAATAACTTTGCACGAATTGCTTTAATTATCAGTATAAAATATTTCAAATCTTTTCTGAACCACAGTCTGTCACAAATGTCACAAGCATGACCAAATTCATTTTCAACAAAATCATTTTCAAATACACAGCAGTATGGCCACTACACAGACGGTCGAGCCATCAGCTGTCACCATCCATGGATGCGCGTAGCACGCTGTAACATAAACACACACGAACATTCGCGCAAGCGCCTTGCGCCGTCTTACGAATTTTCGATCAGGCCACGTGTCCTGACGCGAGTTTAAATTTTTTTACCCATTCCAAAAAAAGTGCACAACGCCGCTAAAGAAGTTTTCACTTCAAAAATTCGTATTTCGATACACATTTATTGGGAAAAGTTGTTCAAAATGATGGTCTGAATCACCCCTTAAAATATTTGTACTTAATAAAAAAGGACATTGTATAGTATAGCTTCAGTTTAATTCTATGCTACAGACAAGAAAATCGCATCATGTAAATGGCCTTTAAGTATCTTAAAGGCGTCTTGAAGCAGTTAGACTCAAAGGCTACATGAAATTGGAGAAATATATTCACTTACATGCGCCGCGCCATACAATAGATCAGTGAGATGGTCTACCCGACCCTTTGCGGGACAAATGGCGTAGAAATCTCTAGATTTGGACATTCAACTTTTATTATTAGATTTTCGCTGTAGGATATTTTCCGGTCCGACCAAAAGGTGCGTGAAGTATGGTAATGGATGTCCCTTGAGTTTCGATGGCTTTTTAAGTAGTTTGTATATTTTTTTTACTTTGTATTAATTCCTTTCAGTTAATTCCTTTTTTAATTTTTCCTTCTCTAAAGTTAATTCCTTCTTTGTTGGTCGGGCAAAATAGAAAAAAAATATAGCAATCAATACATAAGTAGTCGCGTGTATGTTTATGTATTTGTGTAAGTACTTTTAGATTCTCAGAACTTCGCACTAAAAATTGATACAGTTTTCATCCATAGATAGAGTAAGTCAGGAGGAAGGTTTAATGTAAAATAAACGCCGGTACGGAACCAGGGCGGGTTAATAAATTTATTTATTTAAAATTGAATCCCATTGGACCTCATCCGGCGATTTTAGAAATACTTAACATACTTGCTTAGAAGACAAATGCGTAACGTACTGCCTTTTGACGTTACCAAAATATATCTTTAAATTCAGACAAAATTCTCTTTATCTAAATTCTTTTTTCTTCAAATATGTATTACGCAACTATTGTTACATTCCAGTGAATAAAGTATCGTGTTTCTGTACCGCATATTTCGGGGACTATTGTTCAGATTTTTATACCGAAAATAAAAGTCATCCATGTGAAAATTGGACATGGCTATCGAGGGTTCCGTATAAAATGTAAAAAGATTGTGTCGTCAAATCAACTCTTCTATTCATTGCTATTTTTTGTGATTTCATTCATGTGTCACTTCGAAAATATTTTGCCTCGATGTAAATCCTCGGAGTCTTATTCAGGTGCGTGATAGAGTAGATATTTATTAGCATTATCATCATTATCATTATCAGGTCTTTTGGTGGTGGAGGTGGAGACTACTCCACTGCAGGAGCACGACCCTCTCTGTACTACTAAAGCCATACTTGACTAGCGCAGCCAGAGGATTTGGCCTACAAACTCCACGCTGGCCAGACGTGTTTGGAGAGGTCATATCGATGTTTATATGCTTTGTTTAGCTTGTATTTCCTAAGTCGCTTTCTAAAATATCCACGGGAAGACTTAGAGTGGTCCTATTTTACTCTGCCGAAAAGTACCTACACCGCAATTTATATTTGCATATTTAGTTGCAAGATTAGTGAGTAAGATTTCTCTCATTCACTATTTCTCTTACCGTAATCTTATCTGCCAATGGGAAGGACAAAGTTACGCATTACGACTATATTTTATCATTTTTGTACGTATCTCTAAAATCTATATGCGGCAAATAGCGGGTGAAATACTAGAGTAAATATATGGTTGGATCGTACATTTCTCAGAAACAGCGAGATACTAAAACGCAACACGTACTCTACCCAAAACAAGCCAAGTGGAAATCTTGGGTACTCTCGGGAACTAAAGTGGGATTCAGTAAGCAATCTATCGTATAAAACGATTGTTATGACCTTAATATTTTTCGTAAGCATATTTCTATTGATTTTTTAAAAACTGTATTAAAAGCTTAAAAGCTCAATATGTCAACTTGGATGACTTTAGGAAATTTGGACTAATCACGTAGTACATACAATTCCATGGACTAATCTAATGTCTAATAATATTAAATTCAAATATAAACTATCCAAATTATTTTTTGAACAGTAACTAAAAAAAATTGATAAAATTAAAAATCACAAAAAACAAAAATGTCTAAGTAACTTTTAAATGAAGGTCTTGCATACTAGTCGTTCCTAGTGTGTAAAATGGAGAAGGCAATGGAAAACTACTCCAAAATGTCCACCAAAAACTCGAGATGCATACGAACATACATACATACTATCACGTCTTTAACGTAACGGAGCCGATAGAGCACTTTGATTCTTGCGGCTCTAAGCAGAGCCTGGGGCTGCAAGATTTAAAGGCCTTTTTTATCGCAGTGGTGGGCTAGAAGGGGGGAAAAGGAATCAAAATAGTGATGGGTTGCTGCCGAATCGCCCATTGCGCTGGAAGCGCACTGCGCGGGAAGAGAAGCAGCTGGTAGATTCTAAATTATTTCTTTTCTCCCAGATCAGCATGGAACTAAAATAATCGTAATGATACCAACAAAAGTGTGCATAAACGGAAAATTTCATACAAATTCAATACAAAATTAGTTTAAGACAGACGATTTTAGTGGCATGAAGTCAAAGTCAGCTTTCGCAACTACGGAACCCTACACCGTGAGAGGCCCGACACGCACTTGGCCTTAAATATAATTATAATTATATTTAATATTCCTTTTACGAATTGCTTACGTATTTGACTTCAATAGGCATATATTTTGAGCTATCCTCTTTTATAGAACTAATTAATTACTGGTGACACTTTGCGGACAGGGCTAAGATCAGGGCTAATAGCATTAAGGAAGGGTACATTACACTATTAACCCTACTATCTATATCATTATAGTAACATACCCTAGTCAATTTCTGTTGCTCATAATTTAAACTTAATTCTATTTCGTCAATAAATTATATATTTTTTAGGGTTCCGTAGGGGACCGTAGCGGTTTAGGGTCCCGTTTTTACCCTTTGGGGGTAAAACCCCTACGGTCTACCTGTACGTCTGTCCGTCCGTCTATATTTTATGTACGAGTACATTTACAGCTAGACAGCTGAATTATTCACAGTAAATAAATTTCTGTTGCCGCTGTTACAAAAATTACTAAAAACAAAATAAAATAAATAATTTAAATTTAAGTAGGGATTTCAAACAAAAAGCGTGACTTTTTATATATAAATATTATGGAACTGTTCTTCATTGTTAATGCACATTGAGATACTGAAGTAACTATTCTTATAATAATTCTTTGCATAGTTCTCAACATTAACCTTTTTAAAAGAAATATTTTTACACTGAATCAAAATGAATATAAAGTTAGAGCAACCCTTTTCACACCCGATAGAAAGAACGAGAGGTTCTCAAGTGCAACCTTTCGCTTGGTGAGCACCGAACCGTGACGTGTTTTACTTTTATTGCACGGCTTTTGCATATTTTAGAAATAATATTTTCTTACGAATACGTTGAATATTCATGTTTTTTTATTTTATTTACAGTTACTTGTCAATCTCCTTCAACTATAAAATCGCGAACCCCTTTTGTACCTTTTATCTTGGCGTCACCTTAACCGATTTATTTGATTTTACTTGCTATTCACGTTTTTTTCTTCATATTTTTTTATTAAGCCTTTCAGTTCTTATTGCTGGGCAATAGCCTCCCTTCTTTTCTTTCATAACTCTATGTACCTGGTCTTAACTTTTCTGATGCTGTTCGAACGCTTTCTAGTCGACTTATTCATATACTTACGTTAAGTCCCTGTTAGGGACGTGTAGTGGGTAAAAAATATATAATTTATTCCGTCAACTGCATTATCCAAAATAAAGGACCTATATTTTTTCGTTTAGAGAATAAGTAAAACGTCACAGAGATACAGTGGTTCAGATTTTCGGTGAAGGGGTGATTTATACGTCACTTCTGTTTAAAAATTGTAGCTGATAGTGACGTCACGCGAAATGGATCACTATCTATATGCATACAAATTTAAGCTATAATTTCACATAGCATACTGGTTTAATGCACAATCGTTTTAAGCATAACGTCCTTTCGCATAATGGAGTATGCATAATAATTTTAAGCATAATGTACCTAAGCATAATCATTTTAGCCCTTACATTTTGAAAGCATAAAAGGATGTAAGCATAATGTCATCAAACCATAATTTATCAAGACATAACATTACTTTAAGCATAAAAATGATTAAGCATAACATTTTTATTTATTGTATATAAATTGTTTATTAATTGCTAATAAGTTGAATCTAACTTCTTTTCTGGTCTCACAGTTGTTCCAGGTGATCATAAAAAAAAATATTTTTAAAAGTATTTCGTAGATTGAAATACTGAAAGTTATGATAGGTCTAATCTAAAAAACGATGTTAGACTATAATCACGAGGAGAGTACATTTAATTCGTTTGTTGAAAATAAATGATAACTTACTTTCAACAAAAGCAGTATTCGGTTTACGACCAAAATTTGCTGCTATCTGAACAGTACTCGAAACGTTGGACTCTTGACCTACAAACCAACTCTGAGAACAAATCCAATAATATGTTTTGGAGTACGCTGACGCCGTCAAAAGGTATGCGGTTTGAAATTTGACTCGTTTCTGTTTCGGATTCAAAAGGTGCGCAATTTGGCAAACGCCATCGAAAAATTAAGATAAAATATGAAATCAATGAATTTTAAAGTTATTTTACATGTAAAATACTTACTATTTAATAAGTTTTTTATAATTTTTTATAGTTTTAATTTATAAATAGAAAATTAATCGCTTATGACTACCTGGCCGATCATTTATTTGGGCTAAAAGGAACACTTATCCCTTGATTTTTTGGCATCTAAGTCTATGTTACGATAGTTATTAGTCTAAGGAAGTCGCTAGTAACACCAAGATATCACAAGCACATTGCAGGTCTTGAAGAAACCTTTTTACTTCGAAGAATTTTTACTCTTTATTTTATCGCGATATTTTATTTTATTATCATTAATTATAATCTGTTTTCTTGTCAATTTGTTCATACTGTCATCAAATGCAAGCCAAAATAAAAAGGCGAAAAATATCTTTTTGGTGTAAATAAAATATGAGGTATTAAAAGATTCATTCGTATAAATTCAATGTAGATTTGACACAGCATTAATCATTCCATTTACAAATATATCCGGTCTATGATATGTGTCTGTTTAAGCATCACACTGGTCGAGTAGACTGTGTGAGTCGATTGGCGCAAATACCATCAAGTTTAAAAATAAGTAGGGCACGCTACGATAAAATCATAAATCGTACGTAAGAAATCTCAATTAAGCATCTCAATAGTAGGTATGTTTTCCTTAATATTCTCGTTTGTTAATTTTATCATTTTTTTAAATCAGAAAACCATATCTTCTTAGAGGTTTATTGTAGTTAAGTACCTAGTCTTTCGACTCGAGAAGAAGACAACCGTAGAGGTGATATATCTATATTAAGGGAAAAACATTCACATTTAAAAGTACACACGCAAACTTAAACAAAAGCCCTAATTTAAGCGACTCTATGTTAGTAGTAGTGTGTGTCCAACTACTCAGTCAGTCATTCGCTCATTGCTACCTATATTATAATGTTTATCTATATATGTATTTGTTATAAAATATAGTATGGTTGAGTTAGTATCCCATATCACAAGTTTCGAACTTACTTTGGGGCTACCTCAATTTGAGTGAATTGTCTGTAGGGTAATATGTAGGTAAATATGTAGACATTTATTTATTCCACTTGTCGAATGTGAACTTATCTTGTGAGATAGATCAGGTCAAGGACAGCATCGGAAATGCAAACTGTTGATTGAATTATGTTTTGATCCTAAATGAAATGGAATGGAATGAAATCGAATTTGGAAAATAAGAATCCTCTCTTTCATCAACAAACTATTTCATTGTATTTTGAGATGAATGAGTTATAAGAAAGAATAAAAAGATTTCTTCTATGTTAGTTTGGAGGAAAATAAGTAAACATAGAATGTAAAAGCTGCTTCTTTTTCCACGCAGATCGCAATAGCCGATTGAGGGAATGGGTAACAATTTGACTAACGTTAATAGGGATTAAAAAACCCTCCTTTAAAATGCAGATGTAGCACGAGATGTTTGTGCTTAGTCCTTTAGTCGCCTCTTACGACATCTGGCAAATGGTTTGAGATATTTATTAAACCTTTACAATTACAATTTGAATACAATTTAAATAGCTCAATATGCAGAATAATAAACCTACTAGCTGTGCCCGCAGGCTTCGCTTCCCGTAAAAATTTCGGGATATAATCCATGCTTAATTTCATCTAAATCTGTTCAGTGGTTAAAGTTATGAGAAGTAACAGACAAACAGAGTTACGTTAACATTCATATAGTAAGGAAAGAAGTAAGAATTTTTGCGATCATCAAAAATATGATATACCATTTTTTATACACTTCGATCTTAACATCCCGTGATTTCTGTATAGAAAGTTCTTCTGATTTTTATTTTCCCTTGTTACTTACTGAACAACAGCATTACCTACTGTTTGAATATACATCGTGAATCATGTTTGAACCATTAACAGGTTTTCAAAACGCCGTATTACAAAATGCTTGAGCAAATAGAATATAAAAATTAAGAATTCTTTTGAAATCAAGCCCATTGAATATCCTGCTCTGTTGTAGGTATTTGTATTGTGATTCAAAAATTCATAATATTTCCCCTTGGGGAGAAATAACCATCCAGCGTACATTACTAATGGAAATGGTTTATTTGGACCCGGGTATAAATAAAGGAGGTTGGAGTAAACTGGGCAAAATCGGTCTAAATCGGTACTTAATTCATTTACGGAAATAACTTTATTGCTTTTATAATGATACGAGTTGCTAGACATTTTTGTGGTTTGTAAGTAATATAATACTATAATAAACAAACCTAATACTTATATAGAAAACTAGTTTTTACCCGCGACTTCGTGTGCGTAAATTTAGTACTTTGTTATAGTCTATTTTGCATGGCAAAACTGAATTCCTCATTCAAAGTTTCCACTCCCCTTTTCATTTCTTAGTGGATGATTTTTTGGGTATAGGCTATGTCCTTCCCCGAGTCTAAGACTATATCCATACCAAATTTTATCTTAACGGGTTCAGTGGTTGAAGCATGAAGAGGTTATAGACAGGTGGACCAATTAGAATTTAGACAAACAGAGTTACTCTTGCATTTTTTTAAATTAAATCTTTATTGGTACTAAAGGTGGACTTAATGTTAAGGCATGCTCTACCAGTCAGCCTTTAGGAAAACAGAAATAAATTGACTAGCGATAGGTGCTTAAAAGTACTATATTATACACATATATAATACAATATAGTTTTTAGTGCGTTTATCGATCGAGTCAGTCAATATATATGTCAGCCAGTCAGTTTTTTCTTTTATATATATATAGCCAGATAATGTCGTTTATAAACCTCGATTATATTTATAAAGTAACGACCTGAATTACTATATACTCCTAAAATACTATAGGTGTAAATTAAGTCATGAATCTTCTAATAAAGCATTGATAATGTATGATGTTGAAAGTACTGAAAAAGTAATATAATTTTTAATAATATATGCGCAATATCGTAGTAAATTACAAAAAATTAAATTACTCTTTTTAATATCAATTACGCTGAAATGCGCTGAAAATTTTATGCAAAAGGTGTTATGTAGGAGTAATTTTATTCTCTTGAGATTTGCCACTCTATAAGCTGGGATGCGTGAAATAAAGAGCAAACATACCAAAGGTTCACTAATAATGGTTTTCTAGAATACAGTATTTAAAATTTTAATTAACTCAGAATTAAATATTGTTTTGCCTAGTTGCCAATTGAGGGTAATGTTTTCGTACATATGGGTTAATGGTTTTTGTGGTTGAATGAGGTGTCATTCGATTAATCTACAAGTTTATTTGACAGGCAAATTAAACAAAACAATTTTGAAGAATTTACCCCAATAACTTTTAAACGGCTGAACCGATTTCCATCAAACATACGAGTAGCTAAGAGCCATTTTGCCAGACAAGGCATTCGATTTAATATATATAATATATATTAAACCGATAAATTTAAAACTCCACCTTTAGGCACTGTAATGCCACAGACAGACACACAGACACGTCAAACTTATGACATCTTTTTTTCGTAGAGGGTTAAAAACGAAGCTAACGTATTTGTGATATTTATAGCTTTCGACTAATGTTCTGTTTTAATTAATACTTTTTCATTGTTTAGTTTTGACAGAGCAATCTTTTTATTCTGCTATCATAGGAGAATATACATTACTAAAAGTAATTTGCGAACCATATAGAAAAAACCGGCCAAGTGCGAGTCGGACTCGCGCACCGAGGGTTCCGTACAAACGAGAATTTGGTATGAATTTCAATTTAATACCTCTACGCGTTTATGAGGAAATGGGTAGTAAGTTTAAAATTATTAAAAAAATATATATTATGTGATGTAACTAAAAATTTATGGTTTTTGTAATTTTTCCTTTATCTATGCTATAAGACGTTGCTTCGTACCAAATTTCAAGATTCTGAGTTCACGGGAAGCACCCTGTAGGTTTTGATTCCCTTGCAAGTGTCGAAAATTTGCGGCATAAACGGCTGTATCTTTTGATTGCGTTGGCTTAGAAGTTTGATTTTTTCACAGCTTCAAGGGACAGTAGACCTGAGTAATTGATATAAATTTCAGCTTCATACCTCCACGCGTTCCTGAGAAAAAGGGTCTTGACAGACGGACGGACGGACGGACAGACGGACAACAAAGTGATCCTATAAGGGTTCCGTTTTTTCCTTTTGAGGTATGGAACCCTAAAAAGGATTATAGTACTTTTTGGTTATTCTGTTCCCAAGGTAAGTCCTGAATACAACTTGCAAACCAAGCATACTTCTTTATAAATAATTCCAAAGGTTTCCCGGCGGGAAAATCGAAACATCCGTCGAGCAGGTCATACCCAGGTTCCCAGGTGAATATACGGGATCTGTCTCTGTGTTATATTATTTATACAGCTAAGAGATTAACTCGTCATAAAACCTTGTGATTTTAATATAATATGATAGAAAAAGTGGCCTTAAAAGTCTTGCGGCCCTAGGGCTCTGTCTGCTAGCCGCAAGACCTAAATGCTCTGATAACGACGTGATAATATTTATGTAGAATAGAAACTTGTTTTAATTTTCATTTTAGATTGTAATGTAGAACTTAGCTAAAAGTCTATACTTTAGTTATTTCCTTCTCAGAGATAATATAGTTACTAACGTAACACTACTAGTGATGTGCCGTTCCCAAATTCCCGTTTCCGGGGAACGTTCCTCATTCCCGTTTACGGGAATGTTCCCGGGAACATTCCCAATTTCAGGGGAACGTTCCCGTCTCAATTTTATTTTTGCATCATATGAATGTTTTCTGCTATAGGTAGTTAAGTATTCTTAATATGTATATTCATCAGCAGATCAAATATCAAAATAATTCATTTTGAACCCATAATTTTTAACCTATTACCAAGAAAGTCGGCACGTTTAAATGGCCAATTTCATATTTTTAAATAATTGTATACCATATGAATGACCATAAAACAATAAAAATGTTTTTTTTCTCGATTAATAAGATGTATATTCTATGGAAATGGGTCTCGTTCCCGGCATCAAGGAAACGTTCCCGGCAACAAGGGAACGTTCCCTGGAAATTTGGGAACGTTCCCAGGGAACGTTCCCACATTTTTTGGAAATGTTATGGATTACTGGAAATATTTAAATTATAACCATATTAAGAAATGCTTTTACATAAGTTTAATACATTTGCATTGATAAAAAAATTGTCTGATAAATAAAATTATAACTTTCCCAGACATTTCCAATTTTTGGGAACGTTCCCGGGAATGATTTTGGAAATCTGGGGAATGTGGGAACGTTCCCGGGAACGGCACATCACTAAACACTACGAAACTTTGACGCTCTGTATCTTCTGGAAGTTTTACTTTTTTGGTAAACTGACAAATGTGGTTTCATTATTTTTGAATAATATAAAAGACGGACTGGTTATAACTTTTCTTACCCTGTCGTGAACCCATTTCTAAATATTATCGCAGAGGGCATTGTGCTTGAAAATGTTATAATAGCAAGTTCTAAAATAAACTTCAAAATAACGCCGTCCATTGATTGTTTTCAACGAACCAGTGTTCGCGCAGATGTTTGGAAACAGCTATTAAGCTTAAACTTATTTGCAGCGATACAAGTTTATTATTAAATAAGTACAAAAAAGTACGTAATTTATTTCTATAATAACAACCATAAATGGGTGCTTAGGTTCTTTATTTACTAAATTACTTATTTATGGCACTAATATATTTTTAAAACTGCTCATGAGTCATGACTTACAGATTTAGTTAAAATATTTTTCAATAAATTTGGTCTTTTGTTTTTATTGTTTTTACCGCCCTAGGCTCTGTCTGCCTCGTTAGAGATATAGAAATGATAAAGTATCTGTAGGTACTATCTGTAGCTCTCTGGCTAGAAAGATTATTCTAATTCCTTTTTCACCTTTACACTAATCGCGGCGTTTAGACCTTTAGGCTTTAAGTAATCGATAAGAGCCACTCCAAGTCCTTCCCTGGATGTCGTAGAAGGGGACTTAGGAAATACAAGCTAAACAAGGGTTATAAACATCAATGAGACCTCTCAAATTCGTCTAGCAAGCGAGAAGAATGTAGGCCAAGGCTCTGGTAGTACAGAGAGGGTCGTGCTGCTGCAGTGGAGACAAAAAGACCTGATGATGATGATTCGTAAATATTGATGTGTATTATTTCTTAAATTTTACAAGTAGAGATTTAAAGCAGCAAAAATCTTAATTTTAAAAACTAACTTTTTAGTTCTCTTTTGATATCGAGGAACTCAGTCAATAATAGTTTTGATATGCTTAATTTATAAGATTATAAAAGTTAGGCTGGTGCAAATTATAAATAACTTATGATTATCAGTGACTAAACACAAATTAATCAGATTCAATCCACTCTGTGATTTAAAATAAAAACAGCTAAATATTATGTTGTTGTTGAAGTGAAAAACCTTTTTTTACATTATATTTTTTATATGAAGTAAGTATGTTGTGTTGTCAATAAGTGTCAAGGAAAAAAACGAGAAAAAATAAGATACAAAGGATATTTTAATACATAAAATATAAACAGAAATAAATAATTCATACATTCCACACACAAGATCACAAGCCCCACGCATGTTCTGTTGTTATTTGCATCACAGAGACGATTGAATATGATCTGTTTTAACTGAAACAATACTTTAAACCATTGAACACTAGATTTAAAGTAGAACAAAGAATACACAAATGGATAGAAATAACGTCTTCCTGAAAACAACTGAAGTCATAAAATGTAGTAGTAACAGCGGAAGGGTTCCGTGGTCTATCGTCATATCTTATCTGTGGCAAATCTTGGAACTAAGCCAAAATACAGATTAGCAATACCCACGGGCATTGAGTTAACATTGATCTAGAGGAGGCACAGCTAAGCTCTTAATTATCATTTAAAGGTTAAAGGTAAGAATATTAAATTGAAGACTAGCACCTGAATTTAATTATATACATATTCATTCTGATGTCATTTACATACATACATACTATCACGTCTTCATCCCTAATGGGGCAGACAGAGCATTTTGAGTCTTGCGGCTCTATGCAGAACCCAGGGCCGCAAGACCCAAAAGCCACTTTTAGCGTCATGGTGGGCGAGAAGATGGAAAAGCAATCAATACAGTGATGGCTAGCCGCATCGCCTGTTAACATGATTCGCATTTTTGCCCATTCCCTCGATCGGCTTTTACGATCTGCGCGGGAAGAAAAGCAGCTGGTACATTCTAAGTTTTTTCATTTCTCCCAGACCAGCATGGGAAATCTTAACAAATGAGCATGATGTCATTTAGTTATGCTGAAACTTTAATTTTATGACATCAATCACTAAGTTTGAAAGCCCAACTATGTTGTTAATATTAAATGCTTTTACGTTAATAGCAAGCCTAAGCTCCTGGGTTTCCTCCGTGGTCCAGTGGTCAAGTTTTGAGTTGCGCTTATGATTTACTTTAATAACCCACATTATGAGCATACATAGCGAAAAGTCATTTTCAGTCTGGTTAGGATATTGCAGGCTTCCCCCCCGATGTGGTTCCCATCTTGTCGCGATGGGGGGGCTTAGTACCTGCGGTTGCCTCGGCCGCAGGGAAGCTAAGAGGAACCCATTGCCCGGGTTGAGGCTTAGGCCTCCCCGGGCCCGGCGGAGGCCATTCCTGGCTGGAATGGCCTGGTTGTGAGGGAAGGGGGTGACGATGACCTCCCTACCATCACAGCCGTGGTAGGGATCGCGGGGGAAGAGGAGTGTCGGTGTGTCGTTGCCGCTCGCCCTATCCTCCTCGACCAAGCGCGGCCGTGGCGCTTGGCACGGCATCGGTGGGGCCGCAGGGGATGAGGAGTGTCGGTGTTACGTTGCCGCTCTCCCTATCCCCTGCGGCCGGCTGTGTGGGCCCCGGTCGCCGTCAGGTTGACTGGGGCAGGGCCTGCTTTAGCAGGCCCCAAATTATGAGGGCTGGTTGGACTGTGGAAACGGGATTCCATCGTCCGGAACGGACAGCCCTCCGGAGTGGAAGGCAGGCGCGTGTGTGTGTCAGCGCGCCTGTCCTTGGGCCAAGAGGCCAAGGCGGCGGTTGCTCCGGCCTCTCTGATTCAGCAGAGGGTGCCGTGAGGCCGTTGGCGAGCCGGGGCCGCTTAAGTAGCGGCCGGCCGCACCGGGGCTGTGGAGCATGAAGAAGCACACGGTCCCGGCCGATAGCGGCTGAGAGATGACACCGCGGAGTTTTTAGTGGTAACACCACATAACTTTACCGGTGTCCCGTAACCGGTAAGGTATCAGAAGGGATTCTCTCCGCGTCAAAAAAAAAATATTGCAGGCTTGAATCACCTAATCATCCGAAAAGAAAAATGATTCTATGTTTCGCAAGGCACGTATAAACTGTGAGTCTCGAACGCCAACGCATAGTGTTTGCTCAAACCTATCCAAGGATTGGTTCTGGTATAGGTAACCTCTGGGTTGCGAAGGTTAGACGACAGTCGCTCTGTGCAAAAACCAGTAACCTCGTCAAATGACCAAGGTTAGGTAGCAGACCCCGGGCGTTACCGCTGAGGATGCAACATGGAATACACAGCTCCACAGCTAAGTGCATATACCTATTATCAAAACCTATAACTCTGAAACTACTAGGTCTGTGACTGGGTCGGTAACTGTAACTCTGAAACTACTGGGTCGATTTTAATGCAGATTTACTTACACGTAGAGGATTTTGCCGTAAATCTTCACATTCGTAATACAAACCGTCAGTTTAAGTTTTTAAATTCAATTTCATAGAAATAACCCGTCGTCCTCCAAAAACTTTAAAGTCTAAACTTTAAAGAGGATTTTACAGGAAAGTTTCGCATGTATAATAAAAATGCAAAGCCGGGGCGGGCCACTAGTAATTAATAATAATGTCAGTTCGCGTTTTTAAATTCTATCACAGAAATAACCTCCCTTCCTCCAACGACTTTAAAGTCGATTAGACTTTACGAAAACAACATTGTGTGTTTTGTGAAAAGGGCCCAACGAAAACGCGTTCGTTTGGAAATTGTTATTATAACTTTGCCCAGGATAATATTAATTAAAGGATGTAATCACAATCATATATAAGTTGAACCCACCCGTTTCATGTTAATGTTTTGATTAAATTTAACTCATTATTTTGTCAGGTATACTGTATATTTTCGTTGAAGTAATGGCACTAATGTCCTGCGTTACTTTATGTCGGGTTTTGAAAGAAAAAGGAAAAGGAAGAAAATTTGTTTATTGAACGACTCACTTCGCTTCAATAAAGAAATTTTCTTAAAGCGTCCACTTGAACAATCCAAAAAGCGTTTGAATGTATGTAAGTATGTATTGTATATATGTTTGTGCAACTATAACTTGAGTAGTTTTCATGGGATTTTCATAAAATTTGGTAGGACGTGTAGATATAACCTATAGATTTTTTAAGTTGAACATGAGCAAAATGAATCGAGGGGTAACTGAGTTATGGGGCTCGCGAGAACACATACAGAGTTCGGCACGAATAAATATATTTAGTTCAGTATAAATAACATTTTTGCCCCAAGTTTTTGGTCAAGTACGACAAAAATGGATGTCATGGTAGAACTTATGTTTGTTACATAACATTACATCATTTACTATACACTTCACAAGGCCTTCGGCATCCTTGGGACACCATTGACATATACTATGATTGTGTGAATAATTGGTCAAAAATAAATTATTTGGTACGGTTCATAAAAGAAAACGTTACAAAATAGTGTCACTTTTTAATAATAATATCCATTTGAACATGATTTTAGATTAATTAACGCAGAAAAACTGATATTACAGCGCTATTTGACTTATAAAAAGTATGACGTCACATTTTCGTATTTTACACAAATTTCATAGAAAATGTTTGTTTTGACGCTTAGAAAAAAGAGTCTGATTTGACTTGTTGTCATCTAGCACATTTTATTTGGAGAAGAAAAAGCTGGAAAGGGTACCACGGGCTTTGAAACAGTACTAAAAGTGCAGCTCAGCAGGAGACGCACTCAGATGAAAACAAGCTTTAAGCCACGAGCTTAGGTCTCATACTCGATTCAGCGACAAAAAATGTGTCAAACTAGGATATATAGGATAAATTAATCGCTTGTCTATATATTAGTGATCAACCATTGTGTCAATTGATTATTTTAAGCTGCCTAAAAGCATCTGATATGACTTTGTGTCTGCTATAAGATGATAGCTGTGATCAACGACTTCAAAGCCTTATGAAGCATGGCTGAGCTTCAAATATTTTTAAGCCACTTGTCGTCAGCAATCCATGTGCGAGCCACGCCCGAGATTGCTTAACATGCGTAATCGATACTTACGCGTACTACCGTCAGAACTTGAAATTTCAAAATAAAAGGGGTAACGAGTTTTATTTTGTATATATATCGAGTATAACTTGAATTTTCGGGCTACTTGAATACCCATGTTATTAAACTTTATTCTAATTTCTCATACACTTAAAAGTGTAGGTTAGGCAAGTCTGCTTATTTCGCACGCTGCATTTTTCTATCAGAATTTCATCATTGATCTTAATAAATATATGAGAAAAAAAGTTTATTGTAGCTACAGTATCAGATAATTATATAAATTGGTCTACCTCTAATGGTCTATCCGGGAAAGCTAACGTGGATGTCTTTATTTTATATTATATATATTCTTACTTAGTGCGCATGCTTTTCGAAAATCAAGACATTTTATGAAAAAAATAATTTTTAATTTATTATTTTGGGCAACAAAAGAATTTAATCTTTAATCAATATATGTATATGTACTCGTACCTTAAACTTAAATATATAAAATAACTAAAAAACTTTTTATTTTCCTTGAGACGCAATGCACTTTCATGGAGTTAGAGTTTATAGATATTCAGTAGATATTATTCATTTTATAGCCTAGCTGGCCGTCAAACCGCCCAAACAATAAACTTTTTTTTCTCTACAAATAAAAAGGTTTTATTCTGCCGCAGGCATTAATTTAAGTTAAGAAGGCGCATTTATTTTCAGCGAATGCAACAAGTAAACCAACGCGGCGGAGGCTTTGTTAATGATGCGATTATTCAATTACTGGCTGGTGGTAATATTTTTTCTTTTGTACAAAGAAAACGATGAAGGTTTACCTAATTACTAATTTGCAGTTTAAAGGAATAAAAAATTACGTGCCAGACTGCCAGCTTTTAAGGGTTTCGCAGTAAAAATGGAACCCTAGTTTTGCCATGTCTGTCTGTCTGTCTGTCCTCGGTTTTAATTAGAGACTTTAAGTACCAGAAAACTGTAATTTGGTATGGGTATGTATAATAATCATGCAAAAAAGAGGTAAAATAAAATCTTGAAAAAAAAAAATCTGGAGTAGCTTTTATACAAGTAAAGTAAGAGAAATATATTTTTTAAGAGTAGCTCCCATACAAGGAAAGTGATAGTCATTCTATTTTTTGGATTAACCAATCGTGTGGTATATCATTGAATATTATGTATTTTAAAAATATTGTGAACATATTTTTTTTGATTTAGGGATCCGTTTCTGATATATTTGTAATTTTTTCTAAACAATTATATTACTAAAAAATTACTTATATACGAAAACGTGAACCGATTGTTAATTATTGTAAATAAAATGTATGTCTTAAATAAACATTGTTTTAATACGTATTAATTATAAAAAAATACATTTGAACAGTAAGTATACGATATTTTCGTTGTATAATTTTAAATATTACGTACTCCATCACTTACTTTTAAACTAATACTAAGCAATTATTTACTTAAATAAATACTTCATGATTAATAAATCATCAAATATACTCTAAATACATACCCAAAGTAAACGAGAAGTTGCCGGCCAGAAACGAAAAAATAAAAAACAAAATTCAAATTGACACGTTCGAAAAGCACTATTCTGCTCACTAGTCCACTATTTCAGAGTCCGTGAATCGCGTATTTCGGGAGGACTCCGTGCGGCGTCCTGAACGTACGGAGGCGGCGCTTGCACTGTTCCAGTGACTCCCTCCCACCCGTCGCCCTCCCTGTACCTGTTACGTACCTGTTACCTGTAGTCCCATACATCCAGAAGTAAGTAGCTACTATTGATGGACAATTCGAATTGATTTCCGCGAACGTTCCCGATTATTGCGCGTGTATGCTAGAATTAGCATGTGAGATAGCGAATTAAGCGGTTCTTTTTGTTTCCATTATTCATTTAGGTACTAGCTGCACCCCGCGGTGTTATCTGCGTGAAAAATAGCCTATGTGTTAATCCAGGGTGTCAGCTCCCTGCATGCCAAATTTTATCAAAATTGGTCTCGTCGTTTTCGAAGTTTTGAAGAAGTAACAAACATACACCGTTCCTCACAAACTTTCGCTGTTATGATATTTGTGTGATACTCATCATACTATTTCTTTTGTGGTAGACAGAGGCTAAAGTTATTGGACTGAAAAGCTACTTCGAGTGTAATGGTAGGGTGGAAACGGAAACGACAGCTATCCATGTCTCCGATTCTCCCCGTGCCATGATAGGCTTTTACGATTTTCAGAGAAGTTCCGTCTTTTATTTAAAACTAGCTTAAATATGTATTTTATTAAATATTAAAAGCTTTCAATGAAATAAAAAGGACGCAAAAGTAACCGCAGTGCTACTTTTTTTCCGGAACTTTTCTCATTATGCTTTAAATATGTATGACTAACTGGCTCTCTGTCCTCTGGCTGCTCTAGCTAAGTACGGCTCTGGTAAGACAGAGAAGGTCGTGCTCTTGCAGTGGAGACAAAAAGACCTGATGATGATGATGATGACTGATTGATTAATTTAAACAACATTTTGCTCAAGGCAGTCAGAGAAACCTTTTTTTTTTTTTTTTAACTGATGAAAGATCCCTGTTACGGATACCCATCAGCCTGCGGGGGAGGCTGTCGGGTTATGTGGGACTCCACGCCAGAGTGACGTGCCTACCCACTAAAAAACCTCCGGAGTTCCACCTCAACCGCCTTTGCCGGGGACACGGGAAAGGAAATACAACCGCGAACCCCGGCGCGGCTGGCCGCCGAAGCAGCCCCTCCTCGGGGGCGTCTAAGCGCCCCCCCACTCACCAAGTAGGCGCGTCCGGAACTCACGGACGCGCCGTACCTCCTCGGCCCAGTTGAGAGGCGGCGAACTCCCACGCAGTCCACCGCCTGTGGGCCCATGGGAGCCAGATAAACCGGTTCCCAGCAGCGGAGAAGATGTGAGGCTCCGCCGCTTACCTCTCGCCGCAAACGCGGTGCGGCACCGCTCGGCCGCGGAGGACAGGGAGAGCGGCAACGTAGCACCGACACTCCCTGACCTCCGCGACCGATCATCAACCACAGCCACGGCGGTGTGGCCCCGCCTGAAGCGCCGGGAGAGCAATGAAACATTCCCCTCCCGGCAGCCCCACCCCGGGTGGGGGGAGAACTTCCCACTCCCCCGCCGCCCCATTGGGCGCATCCCAGCAGGCTCAAGGCCGAAGCCGAGCCCGCGGGAGCGCCCCTCCCCGGGTGGGGGGAGATCTTCCCACTCCCCCGCCGCCCCAATGTGGGCGCTCACTGCTGGCGCAAACCGCAGGAGCGCCCCCTCGCGGGTTTCTCTTGGCTTCCCCGTGGCTCCACGGCACCACGGGTACTGAGCCCCCCCGGTACGACAAACCGGGAACCAATCGGGGGGGAGTCAGAGAAACCTAGCTTAAGTGAAAATGACTCTTTGTTTAAGTATTTAACCGCTGCACAACATAGGATTTAGTTACATAACATGGTAGAGTCACTTGCAAATAATCTATTATTATGTAGTCACTACATAATAATAGATTATTTGCAAGTAGAGTGCTTTTTAAGCTATCTACTAAAGTAGATGCAAGGAGAAAACTTCTTCCGAGTAATCTATTCAATATGCCTACAGATATTCGTTACAGCAAAACTCAGTCCATTAATACTTAGTAAGTACACAATATTTTCGATTTAACATACAAAAGTTGAACGGCTGATCTTAAATTTCAATGAAAATTAGGTAAACTTAAAGTAATAAGAACAAGCCAAGTGCGTATCGGGCGATGCGCAACTTTGAGTTCACAACTTATGGTTTAACGACTAAAAACGAATTTTATTGAACATGTATGAAATTTTAATTTTCCGAGTACATTTTATAATTTGTAATCCCGACTTAATAGCTCTGATAGTTTTCCTTTTAACTTTGTTATAAATATACTATTGCAGTAACTTTTTCACATCTCTATATACAATCATTTAGCTTATAGAGAGGGGTACACAAAACTCTAACAAAAAAATTACAAATGCTCTTTATTGAATAATGGTGTTCACAAACTCAAAATATGTTTAAAAGACCTATTGAATGATACCTCACACTATGATTTAGTCGAGAAAAATAATATTTCCATTCTACAAGTATGAGAGCTACGTTAAAAAAGCATTTTTTCAAGGGTTTATTTTACCACTTTGTCGGCGTAATTAAGATACATAATGCCAAATTACAGCTTTCTAGTACTTATAGTCTCTGAGTAAAACCGCGGTTGAACAAACAGACATACGACAGACATGGCAAACCTATAATCCTTGTTTACTTCGAAACCCTTAAAATGAACTCAAATATGAAAAAAAGAGTTAAATGGTGAGAATTTAGTCATTCTTCAAAATCTGAGCAAACCATTTCATACGTCTCTGTATCTGTAGCGACTTTTCACATCCCTGACTCTTGAAAGTATCTCGGAGGGAAAAGTGCGGTTCTCCACATTTGAAGTGGGATGGATGCAAATATCCAGCTCGTACTGGCTGATAACCTTTAACGAATTCTTTATAATATGTATATGATGTCTATGATTCTTTATAATGTCCTAGATTCTAGTAGCCCGACCACAAGTTACACAATTTGGAAGTGTCTGAGAGTATGCGGAGTCTAGAACAAAGGTCTGAGTGCTTTTTGGCGGGTGTCAGAAATATTCTTACAGAAAAATCTTGTAATATGCGGCAGGGCATAGTACTAAATAAAATGGTAAATAATTATTTATGTGACGTAATGGTCAACGCGCTAGACCGCCAATCCGGAGGTCCTGGGTTCGATTCCCAGCCAGAGAAGGTTGGAAAATGTCCTTTTTCAAATTGTCCTAATACTTATTCTGTGACCAAGCATGATCTGTGTCTGAATTGGTACACCACAAGTGACACAAAAATTTCTCTAGTTGCTCCGTGCTTCGAAAGGCACGTTTAAACCGTTGATCCCGGCTGTCGTCAAGATAAGCCAGATGCTTTTACAAAGCTTGAAAATCTAGCAGCAGTGTTGCCCACTTACAAACACGAAAAACAATACCCTATTCAATGTAAGGTACTAAAGAAAAGACAAAAGTTTCTTGAGGGGAGGAAATGCAAATGCCAAGACACCTTTGGTATTGGCCCTTGATATTGGCTGTCTAATAAATTGATTTAAATTACTTTTTACGTACTCCTCTTCGTCTCAGCGCGATTAATCGACTGCCAAAGTGATTTCATGGCCTTTTCTAATAGAATGAACATTGAAGAATTACGCTAATAACAAGGCTTTATCTGTTGCTTTTGGAATTCGGTTTTGGTATTCCAAAAACGTGCCTGTTGTATGAGGATTATTAAAACCTTGACAAACTTAAAATAAGTAGTTTCTCGAATAAAGCCTTATCATAGAAAAAGTAAATCATCATCATCATCATCACCATCAGGTTTTTTTGTCTCCACTGCAGGAGCATGACACTCTCTGTACAACCAGAGCTATACTTGGCCAGAGGACTTGGCTCTCCTTGCTGGCCAGACTCATTGTTTATAAGCTTTTTGCTTGCTTGTATTTCCTAAGTCACCTTCTACGACATCCACGGGAGGACATGGACTGGCCCTATTCTACTCTGCCGGAAACCACACGGCAATAAATAAAGCAAAGAAAAAATAAATTAAGCAAAACAAAAATATTATCAAAGTGTAGTCGCTCTTAGTAAATAGGTTAGGCGTTTGAAAGGGTTAAAAAGTCATTTAGATTCTTTTTCATATTAGTGCGTTCCTGGTTGTACCCTCAGCTGGGCTGCTTCGGAACCCGGAGTACGCTCTCCTGTTTTTTTTCTCCAAATATAATATGCATGTCAACGGGATGCCAAAAAAAATATGTGGAGAAGTAATATGTATATGTATATTTTTAGCTCTATGTGAACTCAATGCTTTATCAAATTTTCGAAACAAGAAGTTGTGTTGAAAAATTTAAACAGTCAGGGTAAAAATCTTTCTTATCATCGAAGTGAATAAACATCTTTTACAATTTTTAGCTCACTTTTAATACAAGCGGCGAGTATTTACTTTATGAATTTTGAGAAGCCTTTTGTTTACTTGGGCCTCTTTCAGTTTTATTAGATAAAACCTATTGAAAGAGCTCTTCAGAATATAATAAAATAGGGATTTCAATCTTCAGATTTTATTACATTTTATTTTAAAATTTTAATACTGAATTTAACTAAGTCTCTGGGAAATTGCTTATTTTAAGTTCAAAGATAAATAAAACAATTGTCAAATCTTTGTATATTACAACATTATGCTTGGCTAGGTGCACGGCGAAAAAAGATATGCCGCTCAACAAGTTATTCGTGTGAAAAATTGGAGAGAAAATTTGGTAACATTAATATCTTTTTATCAGGACTCTCGTCCACAGTGGAAGAGTTAGTGCCGTATTTAAATGTGGTCGTATTTGGTAGAATTACGCGCAGTCTGGTTTTTAATATCTCCCCGAGTGTCTAAATGTGTTTCATTTGCTTTGGCCAGATGCTGCCGTCAGGTGAAATATTGTTAGCAATTTGGGACCTCGATGCGGCTCTGTTTTTTTCATTTCACTTATCCTGACTTCGTGGAGGGCAATTTGAAATACGTCAGTGTGAAAAAGATATTATTCAACCGTTAGCCCTCCGAGGTTTGTGCTTGTACGTCCTCCCTGTTTTTGTATGTTTTTCTACTGCGGACGTGACTCGTGAGGGAATGACGCTGTCCCATTATAATATTTTCATTCTGGTTGCCGGCGAAATTCAGCTATTTCGAGATCTTTATTCATTTGGAAAATCGATGTTCATTTTGTTTGATGCAAGAAAAGAGAAATTAAAATAAGAAATGATAAAATTACCACGCCTCAAAATCATATAAAAATAAGAATACCTTTTTTTAAATAAAAAAAAAAACTAAATAAACACATGACCAGGCAAGACAGAGAGCGCCTAAGCAATCAAGCGGTCAAGCATGCTTTATTCACATTCTGCAGCCAAATGTGGTTTGGATGGCCGACGTGATATGTATGTATTTAAAGTGTAAACAGAAATGAAATGAAATGAAATGAAATGAAATGAAATGAAATGAAATGAAATGAAATGAAATGAAATGAAATGAAAAGAAATGAAATGAAATGAAATGAAATGAAATGAAATGAAATGAAATGAAATGAAATGAAATGAAATGAAATGAAATGAAATGAAATGAAATGAAATGAAATGAAATGAAATGAAATGAAATGAAATGAAATGAAATGAAATGAAATGAAATGAAATAAAAGAGTGATACATATTTTTTTTTTAATAAAACCGACAAATCCCCTATCTATGCAACCGATTTTAATATAGAATGAAATCACCTTACTTTTAAAACAAAAAAGAACATACATAAAACCAAGATTGCGACGAATTGATAACTCGCTCCTTTATTTGGAAGTCGTTTAATATCTTATGGCAAAAAATGCATGTCCTTCTCTCTGATAGATCGTAAAGGATCTATCAGAGAGAAGGACATGCATCAAACATATCTAAAAAAAAAACAATAAGTACTTTTAGCCACTATCACTACTAGGTACAAGTTTTATAAAGTTATTTTTATAATAAATATCAAATTTTCTAGAAAATACATTTTGATGTTCAAAAATAATCTAATATTTATTTATTTAATAACTTTATTGAGCCAAAAGCTATACTAGGTGGACTTAATGCTAAAGCATTATCTCCCTGTCAACCTTTAGGAAATATAAAACAGAAAAGAAAGTTGGCGTCTAATAATAGATAAAAGAAATAAAGCCAGAATCATAATCAAATCGATTCAAAAATTATTCGTGCAGCAGTAGATGTTAGTTATTTAATAGAAACTAAAAAAGTTACTTAATGTTATCAATAAATCTACTAAATAAAATCGATTGAACAGCACTATAGCAGCATACCAGTCGCATTTTCATTTTAAAAGAATCATATTTTCTTTGCCTTTATATAAAGGGATAGCGTAAGTACCTACTTCTTTCTGTCAACCGTTGTCAACAAAAAACCCAATACTCAATTCAGTTACGTAACGTTTCTTTTCTATTAAACGCCATTCTTGTGTTCTCTGTAATTGTTAGGAAATATCTTTTGTTAGATCTTGGACAAAGTTTGATCGTAAGAAGCCTATTATTTGGAGATTATTTGTTATTTATTTATTGGCTTTATTAAGTGTTAATATAAATAAATAAAAGTACCTATACGGACAATCACACAGATTATGCAAGATCCAAAGAAGGTTCGGGCCTATCCCTATATATAGGAATATCCTATAACACAAGTCAACGATACTATATTTTGTAACAAATATGTTTATAGATAATCATCCAAGACCCAGGTGAATCTACAAAAGATCATTTACCATCTTGACCTGACCGACCCGACCCAGGACCTCCGGTGTGAGAGCGTGGCATGATGACCACTAGGCCACACAGGGCTATAGCATTCCGTCGCTCTCTCTCGCAAAGTATAACAGCATAGAAAAGTGTTATAAGATCCAACCCTAATACCTGCTTATCCCATAACTTTATGAATTTATGATTTTAGAGTTCCACGGTCACAATTACTGTTATTAGTATTACGACCAGCCATCATGGTCGGCCAGCGACCATGATGGCAGAAGGGCCGTCAAAATATCTGGCAAAAAACGATATTAATCGCGGTAAGTCTCGTAATATAGTTAATAGATTCAGGTGTTACTTTGCGGAAGTCAAATAATTCAAATCACATAGTCCCGTTATACTAATAACAGTAACTTTATGAATTGTTTTAATAGCATTATAAGAGGTAAGTTTTAAGTGATTCCGACACAATGTTATTTTTTTAAATGGAAATAATAAATGAAATGATAGCCTTTCTTTTTTTTTGCAGACGGGTGAGTAAAGCGAAATTAAACATCTTGATAATCCGCCATTAGTTACTCGTATTCAAGTTTACATCTTTAGCAGGGGTTTATTCAGTCATCCTGAGTAAGCGTTTGGAGATACGTCTCTCAGCTTTCCGACTGCTTTTCATAAACAACTTGATGTTATTCGAGTGGATTCAGATGGTAAAATAGTCACATTCGAGGTATGTATAGCTAAGCATGTTGAAAACAGATGAGTTTGATTTGACACTTCTTCGCTTATTTTTTTATAAAGATAGAATTAAAGCGAAGAAGTATCAATTCAAATCCAAATCTGTGTAAATAGAAAAACCCTTTTTTTTTATCAAACTAGGTTTTTACTCAAATGTTTGAAGTGTTGTTTTCCAGTCAATCATTTAAAAGCGAGATCTGAATTCGGCCAATCACTATTTTGATGTCTTTTTCCATCCATTACGCTAAGCGTAGCCTTTAGGTCTTACCGTCCTGGGCTCAGTCTATGCCATGTAATAAAGACGGTGATAGTGTACCTCTCCGTAAACATTCAGAAAAAAAATTAAAAAAAATATATTTTTGCAAACTTTGATAAAAGGAAAACCTCTAATCCTATTTTGTTTATTGTGTCAACAACATACTGAAAACTCTTTAAGATCAGATAACATTTAGGAGTGAAAAACCTATTTCTCCATTTGCTATTTTTGTATAAATGGAGTGCGTGCTATCTATACTTCCCTCATAAATGTTTTTACAGAGTTGTTCCGAGTGTTTCCAAAAATTAGTCTAAACATACGTGCTTTGATATTAAGTTTATAACTCGTGTGCATGTTAAGTAAGAAACATTAATAATTCCCCTGACAAAGTAGGTGCCATAAAATAAAATTGCCATTTTCGAAGCAGCGGAGTGCATAATATAATAAGACGAGTTCACAGTTTACAGTTTATGGCATCTCACTCAGACCAAGACGATTTTTTTTCATGGAAATTAGACCAAAGTGTCAATATGATAAAATGTTTTTGTTTAATATTCCTTTTTTTATTATCATTAATAGTATTTATAACAGTATTGTCTGTGTCTATTGTCAGTACTTAAACATTTTTTACCATTAGAGCACTCTCTTTTTCGCCCATCCCTTTCATCGGCTATTACGATCTGTGCAGGAAAAAGAGCAGCTGGTACAGTCTGAGTATTATATATTACTAATACATTATATGTACCTATATCAATGCTTGAAAAAATAACTAAACAAACTATTATAACAAAAAAAAAAAAACGCGAACCCATAACCTTGTGTGAACACTAAATTTGCTTATTTGTAAAAGATTTTTTGTAAATCTTTAAATACCACTCGTACTCGACTCGACCACTAACTCGACCAATATGGACCATACCTAATAAAGATTGTTACTCAAAATCACACATACACAGAACACACAAGCACTTTACTGAATAGCGTGGATATTATGCAGATTACCCAGCGTACGCCTACTGATATTGTACTCTAGCTTGAGTGGGTATGTTATTGTTGACATTGGCAGATTGCTTGCTTGGCCTAAAAATTGTGGTTAACACCCTATATAATGTATATTGGTTAGCTAGTTAAATTTTTAACTGAGTACAAAATAGAAGGAGGTTGTTAAAAGATGAAATGTGACGATATGATGAAGAACTTTAAAGATAGGTATGGAAGAAAGTCCTGAAAGAAATTGAAGCCGGCTGTTTTTTTTTTTTTGATAAAAAATATCATTTTCAAAGTTTGCGAGATAGAGCTTCTCATGCTCACTAAAATGTCCAATCTGGCGTCGCTTAGTTAAAAGACACAATAATAATGTGACAATATTCTAGGGAATAGGCGACCTATATAGTATATACGGTAAAAATAAATTTCTTTCGGCGTTTCTTTTTAGTAGAGGTCTTTGCGAAGCGCTTGTATCGCTAAAATTAAATTTAAATTTAAACTACACGTAGCGACTCTAGTTTAAATTTAAACTACATATTATATAAAATATGTTTATTGATGTGTAAAAGTGGCTTTAAAAAAGTTTGATTGATGAATATATAATATAAATTTTTGTAATAGTCAAAATTTAAATGTGGTAATGGGAAAGTTCTGTAGGTCTACAAAACAATTGGAGTTGTATATTTGATAAAAAATACACCGTCACGTCCTTATCCCTAAAGAGGTAGATAGAGTCTAGGACGTAAGATTTTAAAGGTTTACAGTCACAATTACTGTTATTCGTATTACGGGACTTACCGCGATTAATATCGTTTTTTGCCAGATATTTCAACATAAAAACGATAATAATCGCGGTAAGTCCCATGATACGAATAACAGTAGACCGTAAGATTTTAAGAGTCTAGGATGAAAGATTATTGTGGCTTCAAAATGCATCCAGTGCCTTCCAGCGAGCTTGATATACACCTGTATTGAGCGTTTATACAGGTATAGGTTATGTTCAAAGTAACAATATTACATGGTTGTAACCAAACGCTCGATAAAACTATCGGTAGATATGTTATTATGCAAGCGAGCTAGATGTAGGAGCTGAGAGGGGCTTATGCACTTGAAGTTGAAATGTAGCAGTCATATTTCAGTTTGCTGACAGATTAGTTACATTATGAAATCGTGCAAGTAACTGAAATTTTTACAAAACTTTGTTCATTTTGAAGTTGTCAACATTTAGTTTAGTTCTATCTTTTCTACAGTAAGCTCTTCATAGCTAATATAGTATTTTTTAAATATGAGCAAGTAGGTAGTTAATATCTGATGTCATTTTCGGGGATCAGAATAGGACCTATTTATTATAGTCCGTCTTTTAGATTATACAAAAATAATCAACCCGTGTTTTTCAGTTTATCAAAAATCTAAGTTTCGGAGTGGGGGCTTGCGACTTTACCGCTGTGTAAAAAAATTTAAATGCGCTGTATCTTCGTCAATTTTTGTTTATCACAGAAAAGAACAAATACGTGTACAATATTTTTTAATAATCTAACCGATGGGCCAAAAATACTTTCCCCGTGCGACGTCATGAATATTGCAGAGTTATAGCCAAAAATTATCATCATCATCGGCAGCCTTCCACATCCTACTCCAGACTTACATACCTTTCAGGTCCACCCATAATTCTATAAATTGAAGTAATTTTATGGTTCAAAACTTGTAAATTAGTGTTGCAGTTTAAAAGCGACTTTTACTACAATGCTGAACATTTCTTCAAAAATGTTGACATTGCTATTTATTATATTTACTTTGTTAGCAGTGTGGTTTTCGGCAGAGTAGATAAGGGCCACTCCAAGTCCAAGTAGAAGGCGACTAAGGAAACAAAAGCTAAACAAAGCTTTTAAACATTATGAGACCTCTCCAACCCGTCTGGCCAGCGAGGAGAGTGTAGGCCTTGACCTACACTCTCCTGCCACCACCAGAGCCATACATGGCCAAAGCAGCCAGAGGACAAGTCCTCTGGCTGCTCTGGCCATGTATGGCTCTGGTAGTACAGAGAGGGTGATGCACCTGCAGTGGAGACAAAAAGTCCTGATGATGATGATGAGGATGTTTAATTTTATAAATGTTTTGTTTATAATTTTTTTCATTAAGTTGATTTTGTTATATCTAAGAATAGAAAGGGATATCTAGATTAAAGATAGAATCAGAAAGTCCCTCGGGGCCTGCTTTTGAAATTTTAATTGCTTATGAAATTTTGATGTACCTTAGAACCATTCCGAGGGCATCGAGGCCGGATTATCAAGTGATGTTGAATGTAAGTGACCTTGACCCAGCCCGAAATACGGCCGGCTACCTTGTTTTAACCTATATTTCTCTCTCTGGAGAAACACATGGACCCTGGGAATACAGTGTATTTTAGCTATTGTGAAGTCAAGCTGAAATGTAACTAACTTTTGTGATGTTATAAATACAGATACACTATCAAATCTTTAGCCCAGACGGGTTTGATAGAACCCGGCGCCGTATAGACCCAAAGGCCATGCTTAGCGTGATGGTGGGTGTTAAGATAAAAAAAGCTATCAAAATAGTGATAGTTTGCTAGCCGCATTGCATATTAACATGATTTAAGTCTCGCCCATTCCCTCGATGGGCTTTTACGATCTGCGCGGGAAGAGAAGCCGGTACGTTCTAAGTTTTTCTTTTTTTCGCGGACTAGCAAAAATATTATGTATCCTCTGTACATAATATTTGAAGCAGAAATTTTTAAAAGGAAAATTGTTGAAAATACGGCCCAAAACAGTAATTAAAAACAAAAAACATTACATTCCCATACAAATTCTCCGGTTGCCTTCAAATTTTTGCATGAAAATGCCAAATTTTCACCATTGGCAATGAATCTTGGCTCTTGGCGCAGGCCTGTGTCACTCCCCGTTTAGGTATCGAAAATATACATACATTATTACCATGTGCGAGGCGACCTCTCTGGAGTGGTAATGTCAGTGACATGAATCGTATGTCTAGAGTAATAAGAATGAAATTAGCTTGCAATGCACTTCTATATCTAAACGAAAAAGTGCCGAGTTCTGACGCGAGCTAAATTAAACCATTTCGCTAACGACATTGAGTAGATATTTCTTTGAATTCCTTTCCTGAGTAAGTACGTGAATACTATAGCCCCTTCAACCTCATCAGTCATAGCCTCGTTTATATATTACCGACTGTATGTATGGTTATGTATGTATATGCATACATAAAATAAATGTTGGTATATTTATAAGGTATTTAATGGATTTATTTAGGTAATTATTTTGCGCCGCATCAACATCTCTGTTTATCCTTATGGTTGACTGGGAGAGAACGCTTTTAGCGTTAAGTTCATCAATCTATATTAGATCAATAAAGTTATTTATAAATAAATAAATAAATAAATAAGACTACGTTTTCAATTATTGCCCGCCACAGTACTTAAACAAATTCATTTATTAAGTGTGTCTGAGTGTTAATGGATTTTCGGAATAAAGTTTCAATGTCGAATTGTCGATGAATATGAAAGCCTTTCGAACTTTGCATTGCTTGCAAATTATTCATGGTTTTCTTTTCTAATGATAGACATATAAGGTTTTACATAATAAGAAATAAGTTTTAAGATGAGTTATAAAATAAATACTATAAAGTCTTAATTATCACGTTTTTTTGGGTTCCGAACCCAAAGGGTAAAAACGGGATCCCATTACTAAAACTCCACTGACAGTCTGTCTGTCCCTCTGTCACCAGGCTGTATCTGATGACCCGTGGTAACTAGACAGTTGAAATTGTTGCAGCTATAAAATTTGTTAACAAATTACTAAAGAGTAAACAGAACAATATAAATATTTAAGTTGGACTCCCATACAATAAAATATTTTTTAATAGTTAACTAGCTGTGCCCGTGGGCTTCGCTCCCCGTAAGAATTTCGGGATAAAAAATAGGTCCTTCCTCGGGTATCAAACTATATCCATACCAAATTTCATCCAAATCGGTTCAGTAGTTTAAGCGTGAAGAGCTAACAAACAAACAATACAAACTCACTTTCGCATTTATAATATTAGTAGGATGGTACGAAACTCTTCGTGCGCGACTCGCACTTGGCCGGTTATTTTAAAATTAGGTCGACAATGTCTGTATTCATGATTCATGCAAAAAAGACAATAACATCTGAAGAATTCAAGTTATACGAAGACCGCTAACGATTCTTTTAATTTTATTTTCGACCAAGCTCCGTGATGACACCTTGAGGAAAATGTCTTTGTTTTTATTAAAGAATCCAAGCCAATTTTAATTTCAGGCTGTATGACTTATTACTTTTTAATTTTGATTAATAATATTTGGTGCCATTCCTTAAAGCCGTGTGGTTTCCGGCAGAGTAGAATAGGACCACTCCAAGTCTTCCCGTGGTTGTCGTTAAAGGCGACTTAGGAAATACAAGCTAAACAAAGCTTATAAACATCAATGAGACCTCTCCAACCCGTCTAGCCAGCGAGGAGAGTGTAGGCCAAGTCCTCTTGCTGCTCTGGCCAAGTATACACTGGCTCTGGTAGTTAAGAGAGGGTCGTGCTCCTGCAGTGGAAACTAAAAAGACCTGATGATGATGATGATAAATTATTAATTTTTAATTTTGATTAATAAATAAAATATATAAATATATAAGGACAAATTACATTGATTGAGCTAGCCCCAAAGTAAGTTCGAAACTTGTGTTATGGGATAGGTACTAACTCAACGATTCTATATTTTATAACAAATACATATACAGATAAACATCCAAGACCCATAATAATATTTGGTGATCTTTTTACAAGTATTCAGAAATTCTAGGTTTAAAGTTTAATATCTGTAGGTATTTCTCTCTCGTCAAACTTAATATAATATTCTTCAAATTAAGTTGCCCTTACTTTCTAGACGAAAATATATTAACTCATAAAGTTAGAAATCTAGCGAGTAGTATTATATATGCTTAGTAGTTCAAAAATTAAGTCTTAGCTACCTTATTTACACGAGTCAGTAGATTCTCAATGACGTTATAAAGGATCCTTTAGAGACTGTGAGAAATATTTTGTTAGGAGGTATAAAGTTTTAAATTTCTTTTAAGTTTTTTATTGCCTTGTACTAGCTATAGTGTGTTTTTTTATTATTGTTTAACTTGGTGAAAACAGGGCTCTCATCAAGCTTTGATATAGGTATACACTTAGTGTCATAACTATACATATAAAATTTAATTAATATCATGTCTATAACTTAATTTATTACTTATTTATTCTTTACTAGCTATGTCTGTGGGCTTTGCTCCTCGTGGGAGTTTTGGATAAAAAACTAACCTATGTTCTTCCCTGGGAATCAAATTAAATTTCATCTAAATAGGTTTAGTGGTTGAAGCGTGAAGTGGAAACAAACAATTACACAAACTCACTCTTGCATTTATACTATTAGTAGGATTGTAGGATTTCTGTTCTTTTTAGTTTAATTTAGTTTTAAGTGAAATTTATTGTTTTAGTTGTATTTAAATAAATTTATTAGTTGAAATCCATTAAAAAAATTTATCTATCTATATTTAAAATATTTTTTCTATCTCTTATCTGTATACATGAATCAACGCTCAGACCAAATGATATCAACCACAATAATTCGGTTTTAAACACTGAATCAGACGTTTTCCCGAAACTCAATTTAATCTGATAATTAATTTTTGATTAATATCGTTGTACATATTTCGCGGATTATCTGCCGGTCTAATAGGCCCGTATTAATAAACGTTTTCAGTGAATAACCGTAATTATTGTTGCTCAAATGGGTTATCTGTCATTGTTGTGTTTACATTATTATTATAGAAATATGTTTATTTATTTATTTACAAGTCAATTATGGGAAAAATACTTATATATTCAAACAGACAGTTTTGAAAAATACATTATACACACCAAATATAGTCACATTAACCAAAGATATACAACGTGGAAGGGACACACCCGTAACAAATCGAACCACAGGCTAGATTACTATAGTATAACGTAATTAAAATAAGTGTCAAAAAAAATTTTCTACATTCCCATACAAAGCGGCTGCACCCTTTTGTGTGGAGGAGGCGATTTTTTTTGTTGTTTTTTTATGTTACTCTAATTTCATAATATAGTGATCTAGTTTAGCCCGTGGTTTGATTTATTATGGATATGTCCCTTTTACGTTGTATAAAATAGTAGATTTTTTACTATTTGTAATAGCACGATAATTAAAAAACACACATTCACACTCTTGAAAATGTGTATTTTTTTGTTGACATCGGACAAGGGCCCATATTGCCCTACGGCAAGTCCCAGTCACTGTCAAATAACCGGCCTAGTGCGAGTCAGACTCGTGCACAAAGGGTTCCGTACCATTATCTATAAAAATCGCGTTTGTTGTATGGGACCCCCCCCCCCCTTAAATATTTAATTTGTTTTGTTTTTGTATTTGTTGTTATAGCGGCAACAAAAATACATAACTTGTGAAAATTTCAACTGTCTAGCTATCGCGGTTCTCGAGATACAGCCTGGTGACAGACAGACGGACAGGTGGACGGACAGCGAAGTCTTAGTAATAGGGTCCCGTTTTTACCCTTTGGGTACGGAACCCTAAAATGCATAACATGACTGAATAGTCATGTAAAAGAGATTTAGGCCTATGTTTTATTAAAAAGATGTTAGAAATAGACCATTATCTGGTCGCACTGAAATTCGGAGGTCTGGTTGGCTGGGTTGTCGTAATCCGATTCCAATGATTTTTAACTTAATCGATGTTTCTTAGCTTGTTCTCTATTTTAACTTCATTTGCTCCAATTTTTTGATGCATTCGATTTTTAAAACTTCAACTACTCATAGCTTTCAAAGTTCACATTATTTTTAAATTGATTATAACAATATTTCTTTGATAGATTCTCTATTTAACGCACTTTACAACGAAATCTGATTTATAATAATTGTAGCACAATATTTAGCAACGTTATCTGCGTTTGAAATAGGATTGACTAATAACTTGTGACGTCACTATCATATACGAGCTAAATTCATTTTGTGTGATTGCGCATTTTTTTCCAGCGTTAGGTTAGGCACCTGTGGCTCTGTGCTAAGCTTGCGAGTGACTAATGGGAACGCGGTCACGCGTACTTACATATTTGGTGTCGGTTTTCGTCAGCACGATCCGGCCAATTGAACTTAGAAGACAGGATTCCTTGTCAAATATCACAGTACCTTATCAATCATGTTTTAGAGCGTTTACAAATAAAAATTGTGCTTGAATGTTGTATGTATATGTGTATGGCTTTAGCTATGTTGTATGTATACTCTGTGTTACTTAATTGAATCTGAAAAGGTTCTGAATAGTTCATAAACACTAACCTTCAACCTTTTCGTCAAGAAAAGAAAGGCTAAAGAAAAACCTGGCTCTAAACCTCGTGACATTCTAACGTTTATTTCTCTTTTAAGTGCAAGTTTTATGTAAAGGTTTACACTCAGCTGTGACCCTTATTGCGTTTTACGATTTAACACAAAGTTCGTTGAGTTTAGAATTAAATCTTAAACTGATTGTTAATAAACGTGTTTTACTTTCTGTTATCAAGTGAAGTGTTAAATTAGATTTTGGTGTTTTGATTGTTTTTTCCTAATTACCTTTACTTGCCATGTTTATTATATTTTAAAATAAACTTACTACCGTAAGTCGTACAACATCTCCTGAATTTTAAATTCATAATAGAGTTTATTGGACTATAAAGACGCTCTATTTTAATAAATAAAATTAGAAAATCTATTTCCCACTTAGTAGATACAATGCTTTTCAACTACTTTCAAGGAATGCATTTATGTCATTGCGTTTAAATATAGTCATACAATCAATAAAAAAAAAAACTAAACCACAAACTTCAACACTGTAGCCACGACGAAGCAGTGTCTAAAACAAACGACCTTCTTTCATAAGTAATATCAATTACCCAACTGTCTCCTTATATCACGAGCAAGCAGTGGCATCTTCACGTAATTCCTGTGTTGGGAAGAAAAATAAAAACAGTAAGGAGGTGAAACAATGTATTTTGTTTTTAGCACAATCTCACTGAAACGAATTTTTAATGTGTCGCTCGCTGCGCATATATATAGTAATGGCCATACATTTGGCTAGTTTACTGCCATTTCGTCACACATTTACGTCATAAAGTAAGATGTCTTTGATAAGCAAAACAATCACTGGAGTGCGTCTGGTCTGTATTGTTCACCGGCTTACCCAATATGAAGTGAGTAAGCAATGCGTTGATTTTATCTAAATTAATATTTGTGCACTGCGAGTCATTCCATTCATATTATGCGTAGATAAAGAAGTTAATAGGAATAGAAAGACTACCGCCCATTTTTCCATGTAAACGTTCTATTATATTTTCAAAAAGGATCAATATATATTTGCTTTTTGGGATAAGTATTTCTTTTTTCATAGGATTTTAAATAGGATTGGTTGTTTTGGTTTAGGACACAGTCGAGAAAAAAGACCTTGATTTTTGAGATTCTTAGCGCTGATTTTAAGTCGGATCGTGAAAATAGTTCTTATTGCACTGATTTTCGGCTCCGCCTTCACCAGCTCTACAGATATTATCATCATCATCATCATTTTAGCTGCATAACTTTCACTTCTGGACATAGGCCTCTCCCAAAGATTTCCAAAATGACCGATCCAGCGCTTTCCAGCGACCCTGGTCAGGTCATATGACCACCTTGTAGGTGGGTGCCCTGCGCAGTCGCCATTTGCTACAGATATATAATTTACTAAATCTTCAATTTGAGAGAGGGCTCAGCTCATCTTTTCCTTTCTGTACCCGTCTATTTTGTGGCGTGACGGGGGCAATAAGGAACTGACGTGACACACATACCAATGACAATATATATCCTGCGAAACGCTTTGAGGATGGGAAAAACTACTTTTGGTAATGTTGAGGACAGGATTTCACAGTGAGTTGATCCATATCACTGCCCGACTCTTTTTGCTGTCCAATATTTTTTGTGGACATTAAAATGGACTATTGGAATTGAATTTTCTACCTTTTTTTTTCATGGACATGTTACTTCTTTTTTTCTAATAGGTGTTCATGTTTTTCTCATCTTAGCGCATTCCGGATTGAATCCTTACGAGTAGCAGTAATGGTGACGCCAAAGAAAATGCGGAGACGAGAAGAAATAGAACTGTTAAACGATTTGGTGAGGTAAAAAATTATATTTAAATTAGTATAAAGAGTTCCCTTACCCTAGACAGAATCAGACTTTTCCATACAAACGTAGTCAAGCTTTTGTTTAAAAACGGCATTTCAGATTTCGGTAAATATTTGTAATTTTAAAGAAATTGCACATATGTTTTAAAAGTATATAACTGGTTTTTACAGTCAAAATATGGACATGACGGAGAATATAGTATAAATATCATTTTGGACCATCAGTATGGGATACTTCTATAACTTCACATTTTCTTTAAAGTTTATATTTTGAATTTAAAAACTTGAAAATTTAAAAGCTAGACTACGTTTGCATGAAAATGTCTTTGTGAGGGGACTCTTAAGTGTGTTTGTTCAGCGTCTTTATTTAATTTTATCTTTTTTTAAAGATCTGCGACCTACTCCGCAAAGTCAACCCTTTTTAGGAATAGTTTAATGTAAAGAGTTTTACAACCAGACGCCACTCGACGTACCTTTACTACTCTTTTGGAATGCATTGAAGCACGATATTTATGTACCTAATCCTTTAGTCGCCTCTTCCACAAAGCCACAGGATGTAAATACTTAATAAAGGAGGTTATAAATCCAAAACCACAAGGCTTTGGTATCATGACGAATAGGTAAAAAAAATACGAGTAAATTTAACAGGAAACTTCAAACATTTTCCCAAAACATAAGTACCAATAAGTCTATTTCTATTTTCTTATTATTTTTGGTACAATATAGAGAAATAAATAAATCCAAGTTTCAGCAAAACTGATGGGAATTAATTTGGTTTCAAATCAATCGAGTTATATAGTTTCAAGAAAAATAAAACAACGTTACGAAAATTCGCAAACCTAGTCATAAAAAATTACGTGTTTTTAAATGTGGCCTTAATTAAAAATAAATGCCTTACTTACCGCCGTTTGAACCCCTAATAGCCCACAAGTTATTTTTAATGATTTCATTGCAAGGTTTCGTACCTATCGATGAAATTAAATATACCAAGTTTTATTTACCTACCTACTTTACAAATAGTAGAAGTCTCTAATGCGGACTTTTATTAATATCATATCACAAAAAACAAATAACTGGCCAAGTGCGAATCGGATTCGCGCACTTACCGTAGACTTACCGTAGGGCAAAATGGGCCCTTCCATGTCAACAAAAAATACACATTTGCAAGAGTGTGAATGTGTGTTTTTTAATTATGAAGCTTGTTACGAACTGCTTAGACAGTAATACTTTTTAGAATGTTATATTTTTAATTTGAACGTAAGAAATTGGACTTTTTAGGGTTCCGTACCCAAAGGGTAAAAACGGGACCCTATTACTAAGAATTCGCTGTCTGTCCGTCTGTCTGTCACCAGGCTGTATCTCAAGAACCGCGATAGCTAGACAGTTGAAATTTTCACAAATTATGTATTTCTGTTGCCGCTATAACAACAAATACTAAAAACAAAAAAAAAGATATGAGGCCTATGATCCTATGCAACAAACGCGATTTTTTTGCCCTTTTTTGCTCGATATCAATAATGGCAACAGGTAGGCACTTGAAATATTCAAAAAATACTTATATTTATTTTAATTATAAATAAATAAATTAAAATAAAATAAATATTTAAGGGGGGCCCATCCCATACAAAAACTTGATTTTTATAGATAATGGTACGGAACCTTTCGTGCGCGAGTCCGACTCGCACTTGGCCGGTTATTTGTTTTTCGTGTGTGTGGCCAACAGTGATGTCAGATTTTTAGGCTACCTTAAGGCATCTGACATAGCTTGATGGCTGCCATAAGTACAATAATGACAGCCGGAACCAACGGCTTATATACGTGCCTTCCGAAGCACGGAAGGGCTCTAGAAATTTTTTATGCCTCTTTTGGTCACCCATTAAAGTGCGGACCACGCCCCGTGTCGCTTTACTTGCGAAAGCTACTAATGCGCACTCCCGCCGTGTCACCTAGCTTCTCACAGGTCGTAATGCCCCACGTTGGGGCAGAGCAACGTATGTATTTTCATTTTGAAGGGAAGTGATGGATCCACATACATACATATTATCTCGCCTGTTTTCCGGAGGGGTAGGCAGAGACTATGGACCTCTACTTACTACGGTCATCACTCTCTTCATGCATTCCCGCCGGTTACGTGTACTTCTTAGGCCCAACGCAGACGACAGACCAATCCGTGCCGCACTTTTTAGTCTGTGAAAGTAGAACCCATGGAATCACATGCAGTAACGCACACGACGCGCAAAAAGTCCGGCGCGCATCGTGTGTGTTAATGCGTATGATTCCATAGGTTCTATTTTCACAGACTGTCACAGATTAAAAAGTGCGTCACGGATAGTCTGTCGTTTGCCTTATTGTTTTTAAGAACTTCTACAATATGGTCGTCTTACGGTAAGTGATAGATCTGTTACGTAGTGACTTATTAGTCATCTGTGACAGAGCCCGGAAGAGGGCTTTAGCCATGATTTGCCATTCTAATCGGTATTAGACTACAAGCGTTACTTCGTACAAATATATTATTTGGGACGACCTCCGCGGCGTAGTGGTCACCATGCTAGTCCACCACCCAGAGGTTCCGGGTTCGATCCCCGGTAAGAGCAAGTTGAAAATGGCTTTTTTAAAATTGTCCTAGGTCTTGGCTGTTTATCTATATGTATTTGTTGAGTTAGTATCTCATAACACACTCGAACTTTCTTTGGGGCTAGCTCAATAAATGTAATTTGTCCTTATATATATATTTATTTATAAACCTTGAAAACATCGTGTGACTGTGGTGACCATAAAAGCAGATTCGTTATTCCTGTCAACAATTAAACATACGCCCAGATCTTTTACGAGCAAGACCGTCGAAATCCAACCATCTGCCAGGGCTGTCCGGTCCCCAAAGAAAACAAACAGTTACGACCTTACGACGCGGTTACTGTTCCTGCCAAATAAACACAAATACCAGTAAACTTTGTATGCAAAATATAGGGTATGCCCTATACGAGCAGCCAGTTCATCGACATAAATCATCAATGCAATTTGACTTGTAAATGATAGACTAAATTAGACCTGCATTTAAATGTCTAAATTTACGCATGTTTGAGTAATAGCCTGCCTAGTTCGAAAGCTAGGATTAAATTTTACTGTTTAGCACAAAAATATTAAAAAACTGGTGAGTAGATAAATATTTCGCTTTTATCTCCAAACTGTATATTAGTTAACATCGGTTCAATCTTATTGAATAAATTGTTTTGGTATAATAACTTAATTAATATTAATCACAGCAGTAATGTAAGGACAGCTTAAAGAATAACTTATATTATGATGAGGGAAGTATAGCACGCGT
Organism: Acrobasis consociella; assembly: GCA_963555685.1. Taxonomy (NCBI): domain Eukaryota; kingdom Metazoa; phylum Arthropoda; class Insecta; order Lepidoptera; family Pyralidae; genus Acrobasis; species Acrobasis consociella. The sequence goes on from OY743115.1 coordinate 13,884,954, forward strand.
TCGTCCATACAAAAAGAGAAAACGTTTTCCACTCCTGAATGTTATCTGATCTCAATGATTTTTTACAGTTATGAACAATAATATTTTATTTTGTTCCTAAGGTAGGCAGATTTTGATAAGCATATGCAAAATTCATATTTAATTTGGCAGCCATATTGGGTTTCTCATAAATGACTATCACAACGAATGATTCCAATTATTTGCCGAAAATTAATTCACTTTATGTATCAATATTCACTGTTTTAATAACATCGAGTCATTAAATACCTAATTAATGCCGAACAGCATCCATTCTAATGAATTTTAACGTGATCAACAAAGCCACAGGTTGCATACAAATACAGTTTGTATTGAAACTGTTATTTCAGATAATAAACAAATATTTTAAACTAGCTGGCGCCCGCGACTTCTTCTGCGTAGGATCACACAATGTCTTTATAAATTGTAGCCTATGTGTTATTCTGATGTATAAGCTATATTATTGTAAAGTTTCATTAAAATCCATTCAGTAGATTTTACGTGAAAGAGTAACAAACATCCATCCATACTTACAAACTTTCGCGTTTATAAGTAGGATTAGTACTGACTAGTCGTATGTCCTTTGGGGAGAGGGCCAATTACTTCTCCATCTCGTTCTGTCTTGAGCAACGCGCTTCAAATCAGACCAAGATAACGAGGTTGTAATTTATTTCAACTGCTACTTTTCGTCGCCAGGTTAGCTATGGTCGACCATGATTCCTTTTTCCTTAACGAGTCCATTCTAATGCATACCTCGAAGTGTGAGTGTGATCCCTCCTTAGCATAAAGCCAACCCATTTCCATTAGCATTTTTACCTATATTAATATTGTGAATGTGTTTAAAGTAAAACTGTGTTACGTTCAGATAACATTAAGCTGTAGATAAAAAAAAAAAAATAGTTAATAATAAAAATAAAATAAAATAAAATAATTTGATACAATATAAAATTTACAAAATTAAAAAAGTGCTATTATTCACTTGTTGCATCACAATATCCTAAATTAACGAAGTTCTCTAAAAGTTTGCGTACAACATAAACTCAACTAGAAAAGAAAAACACTGACATCTCAGCCTATTTTTAGTTCTTCTAGATGCATCCTCAGCTGTATTTCTGTGAAACCTCGAGTCCTTTTTCTGACTTTTCTTATTCACTGAACAATGTTAAATAATTACTTATGCACTGATTTGTCTAATAAATCAAGCATATAAATAAGAGAATTGCAATTATAAGCCAAATTGGTACAAATTATCGCTGTGGCCTTTTCAGCCAATAACAATGATCCTCAACCGGTGCGCTCGTCAGGATTAAAATTAACAGAATGACGAGGGTTACACAAGTTATGGGAAAAATAATGATTGTGTATCTACCGCAGTTGATTTTGACTCTCGCAAGACAATGTTTGTACTGACAGTATTCTCAGAAAAAAGGTTCAAATATTTTTATGCTCTTTTATACAGGATATAGTTTTTCAGCACGAAAGTTTTAGTTAAGGTACGCTGACCTTGTAAAAGTTATGCATAGGTAATGGTCAGAATAATAAAAATAAAAAAAAATTATAAAAACAAATTACTCGGATTGAGCTAGCCCAAAAGTAAGTTCGAAACTTGTGCTATGGGATACTAACTCAACGATATACATTTTATAACAAATGCATATACAATTATACACATAGATAAACATCCAATGATTTATGTATAGTTACTGTTATCGTAGCATTCATTCAACCATTACTGTGTATAGTATTTATGTTCTCTTATTTATATTATTTTATTACAAGTAGTTATTTACAAGTAGTGGGTTACCTATCTTTTATATTAGTACCAAAGTGTCTAATTCTAAACACACTTATAAAGAATTACGATCGAATTCGGGAGTTGGTGGACATTATCTATCACAAACGGAGGATCCGTTTGTGGTTGATAATGTTCATCTAAAGGAAATCATCGACTTCCCCATCCCCATTTAAGTTCCTAATTTAATAATGTCTCGAATCGGACTGAACTTACCATAAATAATTTTTCATAACTAAAACCAACTTCATCCCCAAACTGATTTAAATGAAATTTACTTTGGAAGTAAACCCTTTTAAACAAAAATAATAATAATTCCAAACTGGTCCAGGCGTCTTCGAATAATCAGTGATCATACAGTAACAAAAGATCGCGTCAAATTAATACAGCACTCCTTCCAAAAACACAACATTTCTTTTGTTGATCTTTCTTTTACAGTTCGAATATTATAAGTTTGCTATTTATGGTAGGAAAGAGGGGAGGCCTTTGCCCAGCAGTGGGACATGAACGGCTAAAAAAATATGTTACTCGTGATTTCAGTAATTACTTCGTTTCGCTTCATATGACAAATTCTACAAAAATAAAGCATGACCAAGATGTGCCAGTCATAAACACATACTAAATTCGCGGATACCGGACTCGCTTCGCCAGTCATTTACTCATTTGAAATGCCGATGGGTTTCCTATGTGGAATTTGTTAACGGCTATAGTTTTGCGGTTTGCATATTGCATTGGTGGGTATAGTATCACATCGATATCCGGAAGAGATTCCCGATACATTTTAAGTGTATATTATCAACTATGGATTCGTTTTATGAAGCAGTTTTGAGGTCTTAAATATTTTCACCTTTTTTCGAGTGATCACAGAAGTAATACAAACATTAACAAGTTTATGTACTTTATAGGCAAATTGAAAAAACCCAGATGACAGCATATTAGTGATATGTGGGTGAATTACATTATATTAATATCGTAGCGCCATCTATAATTTTTCAGGTAAATTACCAAACCCCGAATTTGAAGTGTAATCACCCAATAACTTTTAAACGACAGAACCGATTTTTATCAAGCATAGCTAAGAACCATCGCAAGAAAAGTTGATTTTACCTAAATAAAACCGCATCGAAATTGGTACATCCGTTCGAGTGCTACGATGCCACAGACATCACACAGACAGACAGACACTGGCGTCAAACTTATAACACTTTTCTTTTTGTTGGAGGTAAAATAGAAACATACTCGTAAATCTATTGCTGACATCATTTTATCATCTAGTTTCATCGTTGGTAAAGACCAAAAATACTCTGTCTACCCCATAAGGGATAAAATGTGAAAGAGTTTATAGTATTTATCTGAAGAATAAAGATGACCTAAATACAATTGGCCATTACAGCCAAAACAACAGAACAAACATCACTTTTAGTGACAAATGTGTCTAGTTTACAAACAGTCGTAAAAATAAGATGTTGATTGTGTTGACGTGTAATAAAATAATGCCATAGCGATTGTTGTGATCTATTAAGTTTAATTTTATGAAAATACATAATCACGTTTTTTTCTCAAACGGGGTAGATAGAGCCTATGGCTACAACATCAATAGGTAACCCTTAGGCCCAACACAGACGACAGATTAATCTATGCCGCACTTTTTAGTCTGTGATAGTCTGTGAAAATAGAACCCAAGGAATCACACGCAGTAACGCACACGACGCGCAAAACCGTGATAGTGTGCGTAAAAAAAATTGCTTGCTTGGAACCCATGATTCATATTCTTTCTGTTCTCTCGATCGGCTTTTATAATCTGCAGAGGGAAGTAGTTTTTATGGTTCCTTACCTAAAGGTTAAAAACAGGACCCTATTACTAACACTCCGATGTCTGTCTGTCTGTCACCAGGCTGTATCTCATGAACCGGGATAGCTAAACAGTTGAAATTTTCACAGATAATGTATTTCTTTGGCCGCTAACAATACTAAAAACAGAATAAAATTTATATTCAAGTAACTCTCCCATACAACAATCATGTTTTCATAGACATTGGTACGGAACCCTTTGTTCGCGAGGCTGACTCGCACTTGGCTGGCTATTTTTAATATCCCAAATCAGCACGAACACATTTTATTTCTTTGTATATTCATGATACTCGTTAAACCAAGACAAACCTATCATATATAAACATTTTTAATCGAGACTGTTTCCAATATTTCCCGGTTTCCGTTAATTGAAAGCAAACAATATCCCCTAAATTCGAGCCGGCGTGTTTGTTTTCATAACACAAAAGTTATTGGCAAGTGACGCCGCTGAGCTGGCGGCTTAGTCGGCTTCTTAAGTGAACGTTACGGAGCTAACTTATTAGTTACTTAAGAGAGAAGTCTAGCGCTATTCTAATAACAATCACGGTAGCGATTAAGTCTCAATTTATATATAATTTAAGAAAGAAATATGACGTGCAATCGTCCACACGCAATGATAACATTTTTTTACTCCTAAATGTTATTTGATATCAATGATTTTTTGTATGTTGATGATACAATAAAAAAAACTAAGTGAATGTTGCTTTTTTCAAAATTTGCTATGCAAATTTGAAAAGAATCAAAACGTATAAGCATAGATTTTTATTGTGTTAAGAAAATACTAAAAATCATTAAGATTAGATAACACCTGGGAGAGAACGTTTCTCCATCTGCTTTTTTGTATGAACTTCCCTTATTTAATAATAGAATATTAATAGATTTCTTTTTTAATACTATGTGATTTGAATTACTTTGTGTGGTTCCGCCATTAGTTAGTGCGGATGCAGCAGCATGGGAGGGATCATGCATCGACTGTTGGTGGCTGGTGCACACGGGCTGCCGGTGTCAGGTATGCTGGGACTAACAGTAGTGGGTGGGCGCCAGCCGGAAATACAGGGTGGCCAACTTGGAGGTATACAACTTTTTTTTGCCGCCATTTTGTTTTGGCGGTAAATATGACAGTTGTTGCATGAATATTACTTTGTGTAGATACGGCAAATTTATTATGGAGCGTTTTACGACGGAAAAACGTGTTTTAATTATTAAAACGTTTAACGAAACATTAAAAAGAATGTTTCCCGGTTGATTAATTTCGAGAAACGGTGACATTGATTGGTCCCCAAACTCGCCTGATTTAACAGCTCCTGACTTTTTTCTGTGGGGCTATCTAAAGGGACGTGTCTATGCTAACAGGCCAATGAACCTTCAGCAATTAAATCAAAATATTCGAGACACAGTCACTGAGATAACGTAGGAAATGTATGAAAATGTGATGAAAAACGCGATGAAAAGGTTTCACATCTGTGATGCTGCTAGAGGTGGACATGTCTGACATTATTTTCCATGTTTAACTGCCGGCCCTAAATATTATATTTAACAAGGAATACTTGATATATTTTATATTTCATAGAATAAAAATACAAAACTAAAGTGTATACCTGTTATTTGGCCACCCTGTAGTTTGCATGGAATAACTGGTGGCGGAATCACACTAATTAATTCAAATCACATAGTATGTAACTTTGACTTCCGCAAAGTAACACCTGAATCTATGTAAATAGATTCAGGTGTTACTTTGCGGAAGTTATAACATTAAAAAAGAAGTAATTCTTTTTTAATGTTATAGTACCCTTATGTTAGTGCCCTTATATGAGAGATCAATTATTGTTAAAGATGGTTTAATGGTAATGATTCGATCAGAAAATAAACATTTATGGCATTAGGACCATAAACCAAAGACAATATAATTACTACCGTAAGTAAAAATTCACGCTTCAACCATTGGACTGATTTAGATAAAATTTTGTATGGATATAGTTCGAGATCCGGGGAGGACACAGAGTAATTTTCATCTTGGTATGAGGTTTCAGTTAGAGCTAGGTTTTTTTTAAGAAGTAAATTTTATAGACCCCTTATACAAATAATACACAATCCAAGTTTAAATTTGTTAAAATATAGGTGTATGGTTTTAGCATTAAACGCTGTTATAAAATTTCCCTTTATTTATAATATTATTCTTGACGCATATTTTTTCTCTTAATAAATATGTTATCACGCCGGATATCTGGATATTCCTTTACAAAAAGGTGATACAAATAGATGCCATGTTTTTGATGAAGGAAAGGGAAAATAAACTTCAAAGAAGTAGAAATTCAAATTATTTGAACGCTACTGAAATAAATCAACACTTATTTATATTTGGTCCCCTAAAAGATTTATTATTATTTAGATTCACAGAAAATACGTTGATTTCACAAAAACTTAACTCTACAATGGCTTGACATTTCTATTTGTGCTTTTTAGGGTTCCGGACACAAAGGGTAAAAGCGAGACCCTCTTACTAATACTTCGCAGCCGTTTGTTTGTCTATCTGTCAACAGGCTGTGTCTCATGAACCTTGATAGCTAGACAGTTGAAATTTTTACAGATGATATTCTGTTGTCGCTATAAAAACAAATACTAAAAACAGACTTAATTAATTATTTCAGTTGCGGAACCCTTTTTGAGCGAGTCCGACTCGCACTTGGCCGGTTATGTTATTTCAAGTGAATTCACAAAATAACATTTAAAAAAAAAACAACACGTGCATATGTGTATACATTTTTTACGTTATTGGACCAAAAACAAGTTCACATTTAAATATACATAATGAAAAATAAAACTAAATGACTAATGATGTAATATATTTATAACAAACTCAAATATTTTATCTTTTTTCTATAAAATACTAGTCTAGAAAGCGTACGCATGCGAAAGAATTTGAGTAAAAAGCAAAAGGTAAAAAGAAAAACGAGTAACATTCGATACGAATCAATCATCACTTCAGCTGGAATTTCCCTGGCGACACATAAACTAAAGTATTTTACCTTGCCAAATTCAGTCGATTGTGGCTCTTTTAGAAGCCGAAAAGATGTTGTGGGTGTTATGGTATAGTGCTGAACAGAAGTGTAACTTGTAAAAATAGTTTGTACTTGTTGAGACAAAAACATGGTGTGTGGCAAAGTAGTATACTGTCACCACCTCCTTTTTTCTTCGGAGGCAACTAGACAACAAGGTATTTGAGGTAAGAGAGAACGGGCAGAGGCGTCCCCTTTGATAAAAACTTCATACCACCTTTTGCGATCATCAGCTTGCTATCCTCGCCTTGTTCTGTCTACTAGTTTAATTTTTAACATTGTTCAAAAACGAGAAGGTTATCAATTATTATTCGTCGGAATGTTTTATGTTTTTTATATGTATGTTCTCCGATTACTCGAACCTGGTCTAATTTGAAAATTTATTTTTTGGTTTTAAAGGGCATTCTAGTCAAATGGTCCCATACTAATTTTACCAAAATAAATTGTGTACTTTAGTGTTGAAGTCGGTTTTTTTGTCTGTCCAGTTGCTAATCCGTCCACCTGAGAATCTGCCCAGTTGAGAATCCGTCAAGTTGCGAATCTGTCCACCTGCTACGGAGCGTTTAGATTTGAAAAATTATAGTTTATGAAAATGTAAACAACCACTACAACTTTCATTTTAAGAGCTATCTAACCTTTCATGAAAACCTTATTTGAATATGATACAGTAAATAACTTCTAGACCATATTCTAGTCTACTGAAGGCGTTCTGCGACATTCTGCATCTGAAGTGTCGCGTCTGATTCTCTTTTTATTTTTTGCTGAGGTGATTTATCCGACGTCACGCCACGGGTCAAAGCGTTATTTTTTTGAAGGTAACTCTCCGAGCATAATAATGATAAAGTGCTATATTTTGACCTACTTTTTTACTATATATTTTTATGATTTTATATGACATGAATTTATTTACGTTATATGGCTTAGGCTTTTAAAAAATTAAATTACAGTAATTCTAGTATTTAAAAACACATAAGTAGGAAGTAAGAACTTGTAAAGACATGTGGCAGACCATGATTTACCGCACCCCTATCCTCTTGCACGGGTATCATAAGAGGCGACTAATATATGTATATTTACAAGTTTATTTGCTAGGCAAATTATCTAGTGACTAGCCGAAGCCCGCGACTTCGTTCGCGTGGGCTATAAGTCTCCGGAAAATGCTCATCAGGCTGAACAACTTTTTCTAAGGCGTCATTTTTATATTTCTTATAGCTATCTTAGCTGGACCATTATGATTTCGCATCAGGTGTTCCATTTTCCAAAATCAATTATATATATATACAATAATATGTTGCCCAGGCTTAACAACTATATAACAAAAGAAGTTACATTTCAATCCGTCCCGTATTTTCAAAGATTAGCGTGTACCAACAGACTAACCGCTAAAAAAAGAAACAGTCAGACATTTTTTTTTAAATATACTTTTATTTTCATTCTTTTTTCACCTAGTAACTTTTAAACGACTTAACCGATTTTCATCAAACATGGCTTAGAAGTCTTAGAACCACCGCAAGGTAAGTTACTTTCACGTAAATAAAACCGCATTGAAATCGATCTATCCGTTCGAGCGCTGAGATGCTACAGACAGGCTGTTTAAATTAAAATTGTATGAGACCATGAATTTTGCTTATTTACTTAAAATCTTAGGCAGACGCTAGCCAAAAACAAAATTAGCTAAATGTTAACATGTCATAACATATAAATCATGTCGATGCAACGTACCGCACGGTTGAGCGACATTAGTCCATATCAATCATTCCAGAGCCACAGAGACCCTCGTTGAGTAGTTATGTCATAGGTAGCTGACGGTAAGTAGCCTAATTACTTTTCTATTGTTAGCTGAAGATTTATTTGGACATATTTACTTGACTAAGAGGCCTCTTTTATCATGATGGTGGGTAAGAAGATGAAAAAGGAATCAAAATATGGTGATAGGTTAGCGGCATGGCCTATTAAGGCACGATAGGCAGAGTTTTAAGTTTTTAAAACCATCTGAGACTTGGGAAATAGTGTTTAGAAATTCGAAAAAAAACTATATGTCTTGTTTGTTGTTGATGCATTTAAACAGATAAATTTAAAAAAATCGGAAGACCACTGGGGTATGTCTGTTAGTGTAGTAAGCCACATTATAAATATCATTGCTGCAGACCTAGCTTTTATTTTTAATGAATGCATTGATGAAGGTATTTTTCCAAATTTAATGAAATGCAGTAAATTGATTCCTTTATTTAAAAAGGGGGTAAGAACAGATCCTGGCAATTATAGACCTATATCGATTCTGCCGGTTTTGAGCAAAGTGTTTGAAAAGATAATGCTTAATCAAATGCAACATCACTTTATCACCCATAACCTTTTTCATGGCTAGCAGTTTGGTTTCACTGGAGGGAAATCGACCACTGATGCGGGGGTAGCGCTCGTTACTTAAATTTACAACGCATGGGAAAACAATAACGATGCAATCGGTTCTTTTTGCGATCTCTCAAAAGCGTTTGACTGCATAGATCATCCAACACTTTTGCTCAAATTCCGTCAGTACGGTTTTGACGATAAATCAATAAACCTCATTCAATCATATTAAACGGATAAGCTTCAGACTGTTGACATAAATGGCATAAAGTCAAACGGATCTCTTGTTAAAATGGGAGTACCTCAAGGTTCTATCCTGGGACCGTTCCTCTTCTTAGTGTACGTCAATGATTTGCCTTACGCGGTTGAGAAACAAGCTGGCATTGTGTTGTTCGCCGATGACACGTCTCTTATTTTTGAAATAGACCATCATAGCGAAGATGCTGCTGCGGTGAATAACACCTTGACGGCCATTTCTAACTGGTTTTCAGCCAATAACCTTATGTTGAATGCAAACAAGACCCAATGCATTAATGCAATGCTAGACTAGTTTACTTTAGTTACTTTCATAGTCTGATGTCTTATGGGATTCTTCTATGGGGGAGTGCAGCTGATATACAGACTATTTTTATTTTGCAAAAAAAAGGCAATTCGTTTTATTTACGGTTTAGGATCAAGAGACTCCCTAAGAGATTTTTTTAAGAAAATTGATATACTTACTGTACCATCCCAGTACATATTTGAAAATATAATGTATGTAAGGAAAATTTTTGCTTTGTTTAATAAAGTAAGTGATATTACGGATAGAAACTTACGTAATATAAATGATTTATTTACTCCGTCCTATAGGCTGAAAACAGTTAGTAAGTCGTTTATGGGAAACTGTATAAAGTTTTATAATAAATTTCCAGAATCGGTTCTTAGTATGCCAGATAAAAAATTTAAAGTTTATGTTAAAAAAGTACTCTGTGATAAAGCTTATTACGGAACCGATGATTACCTTAGAGACAAAAATGTCTGGCTTGAGCTTGGCGCGGGTCCCTCTTAAAGGTTTGTATTTGTACATTCACAAATGTCATAATTTTAGAACATTCTGTACATGTTTTGGGCAAAATTTACAAATTGACATTAATTTTAAACTTGACATCATGCTTAATTAATAATTATGACATAAAAATGTATTCTCAGTCCACATATCTAATTTTAATACCAGTATAATTGTAAATTGACGTTATTGGAGAAAATGCTGCAGTACAGTTTGTTACCGTTTTTTCTGTACTTGCGCTTTGGAAGCGGCAGTAAACTTAGCTATAAGTAAATGATCTGACGTCAACATTTACCTTATAAGAAATCGAAAGGAAAAAAAGTGACAATTATCAAGTGATACAAATATCCAAAGATAAATAAATGATTTTTGTCTTTTTTTTTTGACTTTTGTTTGATAGATAGATATAACATTTAGTCGAAGGACAAAGGCAACACAATGTTTACATAAACAAATTCTAAAAGTACAGATAAAATAAAATATTGAGGGATCGTGTGATCAGTTACATGACCTAACAAATTACCTTAACTCAATAAAGAATCCAAAGTATTCCTTCAAAACTACCACTAAACTATATATATTTTAAATTTGTTTGCTCAATTAAAGCCACTTATAAATAAAATTAACACTAAATATAAAACATCCCAATGACGTTAAGTATGATTCTATTGCCAAATATAATAGGCACCTAGTTAATTTTATTTATCAGTAAAGGTACGCACACACACACGCGTCGTGTAGATTCATATTCTTCTTCTTTAGGTGCCGCTTCAAACCTGAAGTTTGGCAGTCAGCACTTTAAATCTTGATTTGTCCATGGCAAGCCATAATTAAGTTTCATTGGTTATTTCTGGATACGGCCAACAGTAGATAACTCATCTTCGTGTAAAAATATTGTGGTTTTATTCTCAATTGATATATTATTCAGCTTTGTTATAATTAGTTACATATTTGAAAGTAAAATATTCTCAAACAAAATTTACAAAGTATAGGCATAAGAAGATGATATTGCAAAAAGTGCAGTGTTTTCCCAAGGTGAAGTCACTTTATACTATTTGCTAATTATTAGCTCGTAAACGCTTATCTCTTTCTAATTCCACATTAAACCGAGACGAATAATGAAGACCTATGTAACTTTATATCGTCTATAAAACAAATATTTGAACTAGCATCTATAAATGTGAGAAATCCGTGGTTTGTTTCCAGTTTTGTAGCGATTCGTTTTCAGAATGGCAGCAAGAGTGTGGTCTTCTTTTACGGCAAAAAAATTAAACGGGGGTGATGTCAAGCTACGAATCCAGGATATGCCAGCAGGGAGGCTGGATGAAGTTGTAAATTTTTTATCTGATTATTACAACAATAATGATGTTTTTCACAAAGTTATTGGTGAGTTTTAAACAGACTTAAAAAAGGACGAATTGTTATCTCTGTGTAATGTTTGTTACTCAGAATTCCCCTTATTTATAAACCGATTTGAAAGAATTTTATTTTCTTATATTCAGAATTTTATTTTCTTAGACATACAATTACAGATTGGGATTAATAATAGTTTAATTCGTTTTATTTTGACATTATGATAATGGTATTTTCTTGACGACTTTTGTTTTTTATTTTTTTTTAATGTCAACAACATTTATCGATTTTAAACTAGGTATGCAAAGATAAACTCTCGAGGTCTACAGCTCAAATAGTCTCCAATTTATACTTATTTACAAGTATAAGATAAATTAAAAAAATTATGGAGTAACCAATAAATAATGGAGTAACAAATCAATCATCTATAATGTTAAAGTGCAATTGCAACAACAGTGGTCTTCAATTTAGCTCTCTATCTCTAAAATATCAGTGGCCACCACTGGTATAAGATTTTTCATGCCACTTGTCTTTTAACGATAATTATCTAAAGATACTCGTATTAAAATTGTGTTCTTAAGCACGAAGAGGATCAAGATAAATTAATGAGCACAGAAAGCTCTTGGCTCAATTAAATGATTTTGATAAAAATATTCAGTTCAGGGAATGGCCGAAAATCGAATCATGTTAATAGGCGATGCGGCTAGCAACCCATCACTGTATTAATTGCTTTTCCATCTTCTCGCCCACCATGTCGCTTTTGGGTCTTGTGGCCCTGGGCTCTACATAGAGCCGCAAGACCCAAAATGGTTTGTCTGCCTCATTAGGGATAAACACGTGATAGTATGTATGTATTTATAAATAAAAATATAGTCTATACCTATCCATGGGAAACCGGCATGACATATGTAGGCGTATGTATGTATGTAAGCATTGAAAGATGTATGTAAGTTCTATCTTTCAGGATTATCTACAAACCCAGCAGCCGCCGAAGAAGCCACAGAAAGCATGCGGCAGATGTTCAAGGCATTCCCTCCTGCTATAGTCATTTGCTGTGAGGACAACGGAGACGCTGTGGGGGAGATAGTTGGTGTTGCAGCAGCAGGGGTCATGACTGCTAAGGATAAGATTGAAGACTTACTCAACTTTAGCGTGAGTTGATCTTTGAAGTTCACAATCTGCTACATGGTTTTAATCTATTATTCAAAGTAAAAAAACAAACACACAAATGACGACTTTTGTCAGGATTAGGAATTGGTTTGCCGTTGTTTATTATTCAGGTTGTAACAAGACTAAAAATTATTTTAACGCTGAATTTAGTCCATGAAACTGAACAATTTTGCCTAAGGAACATATCTAAATATCAAAATAATGTTTGGCCTCCCATACCAGTCGATCAGTTTTGGTTTTAATGGCTGACACTACGCTAGCAGCATGGCACCGCTGATAAACTCAAATAAAGATTTTATCGCGTGACGGACTAGTGCTTTGTTATTTTTATGTAAAGCAAGATACGGGGGGCTGAGGGGCTAGCGTTTCGGGGCTGGTATCATTTTTTATGACATCTGATACAGGTTACCCGGTGTCATAATGTCTTAACATGCCTTCTCCAAAATTGTCGTCAGTATAAGTATGAACTACATTTGGAGTTGTTTAGCAACTGTAAAATTTATGTTTGACTTTTGACGGGCAGTAAGAATGCTTCTAGTGCTATAAAAAAAATTACCATCTAAAATTATTTTTAAGGGCATCCGTAGTCTAGTTGGAGTCAGACATGAAAAGGAAAAGGGACCCCCGGTCCTACTCCTATTCAAAAAACAATTACCATTTTTTTAAATTTCAGTATAAAACCAAAGAAGTAGAGAAACTATTCAGCATGTATACTGAAATCCTGAAACTTTACGATGTATTCAAAGGGCAAAATGTTGATCGCTATTCTGACGACAGAGGTTGTGCAGTGAACTCCGATTATGGCGTAGGGGTATGGAAAGAGTTGCTTAATGTAAGGTAAACTTACTTTTTATCTATTACAGTTTTATACATAATGGATAGCCGTGTGGTTTCCGGCAGAGTAGAATACGGCCACTCCAAGTCCTCCCGTAGACGTCGTAGCAGGCGACTTAGGAAGTACAAGCTTATTAACGCTTATAAACATCTATAAGACCTTTTCAACCCGTCTAGCCAGCGTGGGGAGTGTAAAGTGCTCTGGCTGCTTTAGCTAAGTATGGCTCTCGTAGTACAGATCGTGCTCCTGCAGTGGAGACAAATAGACTCGATGATTATGATGACCTAATGAGTCAGACAAAGTATTAAAACTTATTTACACCTATTAGACTTTTTTTGACAACCCTTAAAAATCATTTTTACGTCGTTGAATTAATTTACAAAGTGTATCAAAAACTCAACTAACAAGTTTTTTTTTACAGACGCAAATTGTGCAAGGAGCAAAATGTTCCATTGGCTGTTTCGTGGGCCATGTCAGATGAAATGCAAGAGGCCACCAATTCTGATGGCTGGGAGAGTGCCTTCGAGATCAGTCGCGACGAAGCGGGAAGAAAATTGGGAGTCACTCTCACTGAAGGCCCAGCGACGTATAAAGTCATGATTGGAAAAGCCTTGTGAACTTAAAAATTGTATAAGCGTCCGCTTCTTTAGCTCAGATTTCTTCCTTATCTTCTAATTTAATATATCGTAATAAATACATAATATCCTTTTAAAATATTATTTTCTACCTACACTCTGACCCAATATCAAATCTATTAAGCTCAGGCAGTTAGGAGAATGTTTTATTACATCGTGAATGAACTATCACGTTCATGGCCCTAATGAGGTAGACACAGCGTAAAGCCGAAATACCCAAAAGCCAATTTAAATGTGATGGTGGGCTTTGTTATCAAAATAGCGCTGGTTTGGTTTGGTAGCCTTTATTTGATTCAGATTGTCGCCCTTAAAAAAAAGAAAAACATAACTCTATCATACAAATCTAAGTTTGGTCTAAGAAAAACAAGAAAGACCTAAACAAAATAAAATATTTTCACATTTGCGAGGTTTTTAGTTAGTTTTGATGCGAGGTCTTTTAGATCCTTTTAGACATGAGTTCGCTCTCTAAGTATATATAATATGACAAGAGCTTAGATCATAAATTTTCTAAGTCTTATAAAAAAATAAAAGAATATGACCAACATAAGGATAACTTTAAGATTTTTTAATTAATGAAAGTTTGAAACTTAATTCTACAAACACTGAATCATCAATGAATTTAATGGCGGACGAGAAAAACGAGCGACAAACTCATTTTCAGAATGTTCACTTATTCCAATTCCCAAATAGAAAAGTTTTAAGGAAACTCTCTGTAGCATATGCTTCATTCAAGTTTGATCGTAAAATATATCTTTTTAATAAGAATTCTCGACGAATGCTCAACTTGGAGGTTGCCCAAATGAGATCCTTAAAATATGATTAAATTTTGTTGAAAGTAATCTATTTTACTTTTTTGACGAAGTTTTTTTTTGTGTAAAGTTTTTATTATGACCAAAATCAGGAGTACATTAATTCATTTAGTGGTGATGAATGATACCGTATGCACGATATTGTTCGCTATCTTTAAACAGACAGAATTAACTTTATTTAATAAAATATACAAGCCAATATAATATTACTGGGTCCCACTCGACAATATGAGAATGAATATGGAGCAAAATGTGCCCTCAAAAAAGAGATGGCATCATCAGGCCGATTGCTGATTCGGTTTCAAGGGTGTGAAGCAGTTGTTCATTCTTTGCGTACCTTTTTTCAGATGCTGTCATTGTGAGTCTAGCAGTGGGCGTAGCTTAGTCAAGTTCTTTAAAGTTAATTATAACCTTTTTATAAAGGGGATTTATAGTGACGCGGCTGACTTAGGTGTTTGATATTAATATAACGAAAATAAATAAATAAAGAACAAAAGCAAACAATCAAGCTTCATGAAATTATGTGGGTGAAATTCAGCGAATAGGGTAGAAACGCGAGCTCATTGGGACGAAGAAGATTTTATAATAGCTATATGATTTTGGAGTTTCACGGTCACAATTACTGTTATTAGTATTACGGGACTTACCGCGATTAATATCGTTTTTTGCCAGATATTTCGACGGCCCTTCTGCCATCATGGTCGCTGGCCGACTCGTATTTTATAATAACGACTTTATAACTGACTGCTGCTTTTTTTCCGCGCTGATCGTAAGAACCGATCGGGGAAAAGGGCGAGAATTTAAATCCTATGAACTGGTAATGCGGCTAGCAACATAATAACTTTTTTCATCTTCACGCCCACGCCCACTATGGTCAAACATGGCCGTTGGGTCTACGACTCTAAGCTCTGTCTACCCAGTTACAGATAAAGACATGATAGTTATAGATATAT
Organism: Acrobasis consociella; assembly: GCA_963555685.1. Taxonomy (NCBI): domain Eukaryota; kingdom Metazoa; phylum Arthropoda; class Insecta; order Lepidoptera; family Pyralidae; genus Acrobasis; species Acrobasis consociella. The sequence goes on from OY743115.1 coordinate 13,900,817, forward strand.
TTACAAAACGATGCATTTTAGAGGCCATTTGAAAATGTATAAGATGACAAGATAGATGATATAAAATACAAAAATATTATCTTTCAAGGTAACTTTCAAGAAAATATTCAAGAAAAACACTAAACAGCATTACCATCATCTCATTTAACTTAGCAGACGGCAAGACAATTTACAGATAAACATGCAATGTTTATGCAAAAAGCAGACAACTCCATTTCTACGTCGATTAAGCAGACATGAATTGTTACAGCATTTTCTTTAAAAACACGAGCTGTTTTTTCTTTCTAATGGTATGAAAATTCGCACTACCTTTTTACCATTTTATATCCTAAGGGAAAAAATTGTTCTGAATTTTTGCATTCAATTTTCACGCAATATCCGTCGTTTGTGAAAAATATCTGTAAGGTTTTACCACAGTTAGGTACTATACACATACTACACACATGTGCATATAAATGTTTGTGCAACTGTCCTGGTTATTAATTAACTATGACAATGATTTTTTTTAACATTAATTCATAAGCTTAACTAATATCATAAATCATCCGCAATCAAGATAAAGTAAATTGAAAACAATAAAGGCATGATTCAGTTTCTCAACTGAAAGTTGCTAAGTAATTTCGTCCTTCACGTGGTGATTCATTTTCATACCGATATAATCTTTCAATTGATATTTCGGAAAGGTTTGGGCCAGAACTTTTTATCGCTTCTTTCTTCTTTCTAGTCCAAAACCTACCTGTATTATATGGGTAGTTAAGCTTAGTAATCTTTTTAATGCTTTTTAAATGTATGGCCATGTGGTTATCGGCAGAATAGAATAGGGCCACTACATGTCCTCCCGTGGATGTTGTATAAGGCGACTTAGGAAATACAAGCTAAACAAAGCTTATATACATCAAAGAGACCTCTCCTACCTGTTTGGCCAGCGAGGAGAGTATAGGCTAAGTTCTCCGACTGCTCTGGCCAAGTATGGCTCTGTTAGTATAGAGAGGGTCGTGCTCCTGCAGTGGAAACTATAAGACTTCATGATGATGATGATGATGATGAGGAGCTAGGTGGCCCGGCGGGAAAGCGCATTAGCGCTTTCGCAAGTAAAGCGACACCAGGCGTGGTCCGCACTTAGATGTGTGACCACAAGTGGCATAAACATTTCTCAAGCTCCTCCATGCTTTGAAGGCACGTATAAGCCGTTGGTTCCGACTGTTATCATTATATAGCAGTCCTCAAACTATATCAGATGCCTTAAGGCAGCCTGAAAAATCTGACACAAAAGTGAAACTCTCTGACACAAAGTTGAAAAACAAACAAACATGATGATGATGATGAAATGAAATAGGTTACATTAATACTGTAAATGTCCGCTAAAGGTACACTTTGATGTTGAGGGGCGGGTAGCAATGGCAGCTGTAATTGCCGCAGATTCCATTCTTCCATGCCGATTCTGTCAAGGCCATCGAGAAGCAACATGGAAATGAAAGTATAATTGTCAATCAGGCCGATCGTTCGGCGACGGATGCAGGCTAATGAACATTTCGGTGCAATTGCAACTTCGTTTAGGAACAGTCGGAACAGTGCTGATTGACTTAGACAATCTGCTAGTTTCCAACTAGTCAAACCTGATAGTTTTTTTTAACGTTAAAATAAACACATTTTTTTAAGATTTGTTTGAAATACCAGACTACGACATCATAGTTCCTTGGAGGCAAATAATGCACGCTCAATATCAGTTTTTTTCCAATTTAAAAAGAAATGAATCGTGAAGTTAGAGGGTAACTAACCTCATGGTATAAATGTAAAAAAATATTAACAAAAAATAATAAATGAATCTATCTATCAGGTCCTGGAATCGTGTTATACTGGCGATGACAAAGCAGTCTCTGTTTTTTATTCTCTTTTTTCCCTAAGTATATAAAACAATATACCTACAACTTCAGAATGCCATAACCTTAAAGGCCTATAGAAGTCCTTGTGAATAGACGATAGGTTCACCTTTAAACTTGATTTTTCATTTTTAAAACACTTGGGTATGGATTGTAAGTTTATCCTCGAGTATACACAACACAATACAATACCCTTATTGCACAAAGTAAATAAATACAGGACATAATTATCTCAAAAACTAGGAAATCCGCAAAAGGCGGTCTTATCGCTAAGCAATTTCTATAAATATACTGTTAAAAGAAGATACCTTTCGAAGTTTACGAAGTTCGCTCAGACTTTGTTGAAAGCAAGCAGATGAACAAAATTTCATTACCATTATTACCTTTGCTCCAAGAGGCCAAACATAACTTTGGATCAAAACTATTTAAAATTCAGAACTTCGACTCAAAAGAACTTCGTCTCGGAAGATCCCAAAAGATTGGTCTGACTCGCTAGTAGCATAACCTTTTATAAATGACTTAAATGTTTAGCCAGTTTGTTAAAGTTAAACAGAATATTTGATCAAAGATTTCCTGTATTACGTTTTAGTATAATCTTTAATGAAGGTACAAGAAGTTCTCAGAAAACTTCTTGGACAGTAGATTGTATATTTGTATTCATGTTATGATAACTTACCACCTTATTACCAAGTTTATTTGCCAGGAAAATTAAAAAAAAGCTTTCAGCGTTCATCCTCATAATTTTTAATCCGCTGGACCGATAACCATCAATCATAGCTAAAACCATCTAGATGAAGGTTAACTTTCAAACCAAAAAATCAGACCAAACGCGGCCCATCCGACACAGACGCAGACACGTCAAACTTTTAACATCCCTCTTTGCCTCACACAACTATGAATAAAATATAATTAATACTCGTATATAATGAACGGTCTTGACCAATATTTCAAGACTCTCTCGCTAGATAGCTGGGTCAAGGGTAAGATTCCAAAGGCAGTACTCCTGGAAACCGCACGCAGGTTTCTCTCTGCGGCCGAAGGCTCGGGCGTCGTTCCATTGCCAGCGGGCAACTAGGTTAGATTTTTTGTTTATATTTTTTTGTACCTAGGTATTTACTAAAAGTGGTTGCTTAACATGTGAAAGTGCTATTTGGCGTAATCGTTTTTTATTGGAAGCAACGCTATCAATATCCAAAAAAAAATTACTACGGTAGAGTAGAATAAGGCCACTCCACGTCCTCCCATGGATGTCGTAGGAAATACAAGCTTATAAACATCAATGAGACCTGTTCTACCTGTCTGGCCAGCATAGAGTGTAGGCCAAAGTCCTCTGGCTGCTCTGGCCAAATATGGCTCTGGTAGTATAGAGTGGCTCGTGCTTCTACAGTGGAGACAAAAAGACCTGATGATGATGATGACGATGAAGATATAAGACGCACTGAAAATAGGTGTCAAGTTGTGTACACAATCCTGAATTTTATATATAAGAATGTCAACATTTGACTTGGCATGAGTTTTATTTAAATTATTATAGGAGATAATATTTTTGTTTAATTACACACAAAATAACTAAAAACTAAATATAACTAAGTATTGATAAAAACTAAACTAGATATAAAAACAATAAAAAACAAACATCAATTTATATAAAAAATTGAGCCTAAATCGCTGCGCTCGCAGGGTAGAGTGCCCAAGAATAGGAATAAGTTTTGAGGGAATGGTTTCTAAACTGGGATAAATTTACCTGGCACGTTGCTACCAAAAACTGGTTGGAGTTCTGGAATGCAGTTGTAAATAGGACAATTGGCACGTGAAGCTTTTCCTGGCATTTTCGCGGAAAACGGCCACATTTAAATAACGTAAAGATTTTCTCACTTGAAACTGTAAGTAGTTCACAAAATAGTTTGAAGTGTTATCTAGAGCCACATGAGATAAAATTTTAAATGATATCTCCTTTTCTTTTCAAATAAATTATTTCAAATGGGGGCACCATTTTTTTCTTTTGCTAGGTCCATTGACAAAGACTACATATACTCAATTTTCTTACTTTGTTTGTTTTTGTGTATGTAATTAGGTACCTATATCTCTCTTTGTTTTCATTATATTGTTCATCTTCATACATTTTGTAAATAAAAAAACTTGAGAGGTGTCAAGGGACACCCGGATGGAACGAAGTTCTTTTCGATTAATTAGGAGACAAAGAAACACGCGCACGCCGCACGGCTTACAACTATAGCAAAAAGTGTCCTTACAACTGGTCTTAATTTTTTCCGTCTAGCCTCCTTTCGCAACGCGCGATAAGGAACTTCGTTCCAAAAATAATAAAATAGTTTAGTACCTATTCACTTACATTTTAGCTATTTCTGTAGTACAATTTCAGCTTAAAACTAGACATTTTTGTTTCAGATGTCTAAGATGTCTTACGTATGTTTGATGTTTTGCTAACGCGAATGTGGCAGGCGATTGGGATGATGCTGGGTTAGAAATAATTATTTTGTCAGTTTCGGTATTTTATTCTGGAACCTTTTTGTTTTTCGGTTTTCCAGTTCATTATTTAGAAAAACTTTTCCTTAGGAACATAGGTATATTGAAATATGGAAAAAATCGGAGTGTCGTGGAACACTCAGTTGGAACGAAGTTACAAAATTCGAAGCTAAGTTACAAAAAAGTTCGTGCCGGAAAAATCTTACACTTTTTTTCGCCTAGCCACAGCCAAGTCTGTGGCGACTGAAAAGGAAATTCGTTCCAAGTATTTTTGGTTTCCACAAAAATTCGGATCAGCTCATCGGTCAACTCACAACAAATATCTGTGGGTCAACTTGTATAGGATGGAAAGTCAAAAAGTATTTTAAAATTTTCGATACAAGTTCCTTGAGTAAAAAGTAAAGTTCATTAGTATTATGGACGAATTCTCCGTGTGGTTTCCAACAGAGTAGAATAGGGCCACTCCAAGCCCTCCCGTGGTTGCCTAGAAGGTGACTTAGGAAATATAAGCTAAACAAAACTTATACTTAATGATCAATGAGACCTCTCCAAACCGTCAGGCCAGCGTGGAGAGTGTAGGCCAAATCCTCTGACTGCTCTGGCCAAGTCTCTGGTAGTACAGAGAGAACCGTGCTCCTGCAATAGAGACAAAAAGACCTGATGATGATGGACTGAATTAAGCCTTAAAATGATTTCACTACAATTTGCCAGACCCACGTACACTTCTCAATATTTAATGTATTCTCAGTCAAACGAAGCAACAATTGGCAGAAGCAAATCCATTAAGTCCCCTTCCAAGCCGGCCTTAACTTATTCACACAGGATTGATTCTGTATGCCAGTATTGGACTAGGGTTTTTCTGAGGTAACATCGATCTTCCATTTCAATTGGACTGCTTTATGTCTTCGCTTAGATAACACACAAACGTATTTATTCTTTCGGGAAAGTCGGTGTTGGAGATTGCAAAACCAATCGGCCACGCGATAACTATATGCATATATTTATGTTCATGTTCATTAATTTATTTATTTATTAAAACTTTATTGATCCACAATTAAAATTGTTTACAATTAGCGGACTTAACGCTAAAAGCTTCAACTATAGGGATAAACAGATAAATTGTTCCGGCGCAAAAAATTAATTAATTAAATATAAAAATATATTTATTCACATAAAATGTTCAATAGTACACATGCACATTTTATCACATTGTCATAAAAGGTCTTATTATTATTCTCTTTTTACCTGATAAGGTATTGTAAATGTCTGTCTGTCCGTCTGTGTGTCGGTTTTTTTACGTGAAAGCAAGTTCCCTCGCGGTGGTATGTTTGATAAAAATCAGTTCAGCCGTTAAAATCAGTTCAGCCGTTTAGTTTTTTTTAATTTACCTAGAAAATAATAGATGGCGTTACGAATATCACGTTCCAGTTAACATCGGTTGGAGGTGTGGTCGGAAGGATGTTTTATTTGCCTTGGAAATAAACGTGTTTAGTTAGCCCGACAATTGTGTGGGAACATAGGTATGCAGACTTTTTATTTTTATTTGATTTAAACCATTATCCGCCTTAAACTAGAAGACCTTCCACAAATTATGTTTCCTGATCTTTTTCACTATCAACTTTATTTGGTTAAATAGTGCGAGTGAGTTCCGTGTGCATGTTGCATTTTATGTCTTGCAAATTGGAACTATTACAGGACAAACATGGAGATAAAACTATCATTATGTATTTATTATCTGATAACATGGACGACACGATACGAGTGCGGTTATAATATACCCCATAACCATCTAATGATAACAACACCAAACAAACTCTTATTGCTACAGTTATAATGACCTGTTTCCGTAACAACTTACAATGTCTACTAGCAACATTTATATGCCGTGTGGTTCCCGGCAGAATATAAGACTACTCCAAGTCTTCCCGTGGATGTTATAGAAGGCGACTAGGATATACAAGCTAAACAAAGCTTATAAACATCAATGAGACCTCTCTAACCCGTCTGGCCAGCGTGGAGAGTGTAGGCCAAATCCTCTGGCTGCTCTGAGCAAGTATGGTCTGGTAGTACAGAGAGCGTTGTCTTCTTGCATTGGAGACTAAAAAGACTTACCGTCTTATTATAAATCGCAGAATAACTTTGTTATGTACTAAGTTTAAACTATTATCCGACTAAATCAAGTTGACCTCTAGTAATATGCCATCGTCTCATCTGGAAATGTCAATCTTCAACATCTTGATGTAGTCGGATAATGGTTTAGACCTAGTAACAAAGTTAATCTACGTTTTATAGTAAAACGGTAAATGATGATGACTCGCAACATTTATATTGCAATAAGGAATTTACTGTTTTTTGGGATGTATTTTTAAAATTGTTTTACGGCTCTGGATACTAGTCCTTTAGAGCTATTCTTTTTTTTTCACTTCTGTATTCCTAACCTTTACCCTAACTATACAACTCAATCTTAACCTTAACCCTTGAAGCAATCAATGGATTGAATGGTTGGATGCAGGCCGTTTCCGATCGGCCGTTTTGGAAATCCTTAGAAGGATCCCGTAGTGGAGTTCCTGTGGCTGATATGATGATCATGATAATGATTATGTCAAAGCAGAATAACACAGTTTCTACTGGAACACTTTTCTGATTTACACTACGATATCAAGACCCTCAATATAATAGAAGCGACCTTGACCCTCGATGTGGAGGATTCATTAGGAGGCCCTCCGGCTGACACGACAACTGATTTTAGACCCCAGATAGTCCGAACCCTTTCAACCACACTATTTCTTTTGAACTGTGCAGTCGTGTGTAAATTGAGTATCTACTCATGAGTGAATTATCTACTGTAACGTCTAAAAAATATACTCAAACTATTTTAAGGATGAATTCAGTCCATGATTCTAAACCACTTTCCTCAAGGAACTTACGTGTATATAAGTTCCAAATATGAAAAATATTTCTTGCTTTCTATACAAACTCGGATCAGCTGATCGTTCAACTTGTAAAATCTGTATTAATACGCCAATGGAAAGAAAAAAGTAAAGTAAGTACCATCTGCTTAAACTCTCAACTAATCTTAAATGGAGATCGAGGGAATATGAAAAAATATTTATTATTGTCCCAATGTCTCTCTGTCTCGTTTCTCCCATTAGTTATTGTAGGTAGGTTTTTTAACTTGCCCCATCTTGTTCTGAGTAAGCCATTGGACATCCTATTTGTAACTATCTTGCGCCAGCGATCATCAGCTATAATACTACACTACACACACGACACGACTAGGCAGGTAGGCAGGTGACGTCACTCGAATGGAGTATAATAATATCTGATAGATATTAAAGTATCCGTTAAATTTAATTATGCTATACCTGGCATTGCTGATAAAGCACAGGCGTGTGTTCGGTGCTATTTGCATGCCAAGTAACGGCAAACTAACCTAACCATATTACTAGTGGCTCTATGTGAGCTGTAGACCACGCGAGTCACCCTAATCCTTTAAAGTTTATCGACTGACTTGTGATCCGGTGGTCATGAGTTCGAATCCCATTCAGAAACATACTTTGTGAAAAGTTGTTTTTAGTCTGGTTAGGATATTGCAGGCTTGAATCCTTTCAAATCGGCGTACCTAATGCGTAGACAGACTAAGTCGCGATATGACTAGTCATAATGCAAAGTAGACATATATTAGTTGGACCTACTCACCTGATTACCCGAATAGAAAGGTAATCAGGTGATTCAAGTCTCCTAAATATCCTAACCTAATAAGTAGTCGAATAAACACACCTTATAGCCATTATTTTATACTTACGAAATAAACTCGTACAAAGAATAATCATAAAAGCAAATTTTAATAAATCAGCAAATATTTGGCGAGTCCCACCACTTTTTAAAATTCTTATACACTGTCTTCTTTCTCATCTTTTTTTTATCGTTAAGCAATTCGCACATATTGCAGTAGTCATCAGTTTCAACACTTTCACTTTTCTTTTGATATTTGTAGTGACTCTTCCATTTAAAGTATTCAGCGTATTTATCTGGATCTTTTATCAGTTCGTTCATTTTTTCTGCAAGTTTCTTAGGACCTAATTCTCGTGCGTTTAAGTAAATTCCATCTGGCATAAACCTGCAATTATTTTTACGTAATAGGTAATAAATGCATAATTCATAGAATAATATACATATAATAAAAGGTCTAAAAATGTGTACTGAAACTATTTTAAGGATGAATTCAGTCCATGATATTGAACAACTTTTAAAAATGACCACGGATGGAAATATGAAAAGTAATTTGACCGATGACAAGTTGACCGATCAACCGATCCAAGTTTGTATGGATAGCCAAAAAATATTTTTCATATTTCGATATATGTTTCTTGAGGAAAGTTGTTCACTATCACGGAATGAATTAACCCTTCAAGTAGTTTCAGTATATTTTGTTAGATCTTTTATATATCTTTTATATGTCTTACAAATATAGATGAAACGTAATAATAGGTGCGTCAAGAACTCAAGATCTCATCACATGCCCATAGTCTCTTCTTTCATCTGTGGGAAACAGGCGTCATATCTAAGAGTATGTTTGTACAATTGTACATCTTATAGAAAAGAATATATCAAGTTTAAAGAGATCTGTTGGTCATGATTACTCTGTTGTGACTATCTCATGTTACTTACAACTGCTTTTCCAAGGAGAGTTGCATTTTCAAATTTGTCATCTCTACGTTAGTTCTACAGAAATATATAAAGTGATCCTTTTTAAAGCAGGTTACCACACAGTATAAAGATGTGTAAAGGACTTTTATAGGCTTCAAGGCCCTTGCCTTGAAGCCTAATACATACATAAGCCTACATACCTTGTATAATTGGCTCCCCCGTAAACAATTGGAATAGCATTATTTTTTAATCCAAGTAGCAACTTTTCAGTGACGTAGTCCTCACTATTAGAATTCTCAAAAGCCAGATAGAAATAGTAAGTCGATTTAATAATTTCACCACATCTTTCCTCTTCTTCTTTGGGGCATGATAGCATTCCACATTTACCATATTTATCTATTGACAACCTATATGCATCTAACTCTATTTCTAAATTTTGTACGAAAAATTCTCGACCATTGTCGGACTTGCAGTTGGAAACGAACCAAGCGGCTGCTTTGGTCTTAGTCTTCAAGCTCATCTTAAACGTTCTATTAACCGGTTTCATGTCTTCCAGTTTTATCCAGTGCATAACTTTGTTCGGTCCTATAATCTTGTTTCGCATATTGCGGATAACAATGTATCCCCACCGACTATCAGAATCTAGTCTAAAAGTCCAGGTCCAGTTGAATAAGCCATCATATTTGTCAGTGCACATCGCATAGCTGTGGGAAGATTCTATACTTGCGAACACGTATTTCTGAAGTTCGGACCTCCTAGCTGGTAACTCGACATCGGATATAACCACTTCAGGGCCAGCAAAGAGGATAGCTTCAAATTGAGTGTAATCTTCTAAAAAGTATCGGTCTGACGTCACGTAGCAATTAGTACGCTTACAACGGTTTTTGATGAAACGTCTTCGCCCTTCTTCTAAGTATACGAATGGCACATCATTTGCTGATGTCCACAACAAGATATATTTCATATTTGGTACTTTTGTCTTTACTTTTGTCAGTAATTGTTTGTTGTGACGAAATATTTTTTTAAATAAATACATAGCTTTTATATGCGACTTTCCATCGATTTCCGACATAACCCTGCGGTACTCTTTAAGCCATAGCCACAAACACGATATAGTTATAATACACATCAATGCTTTCACAGTTAGAAGCCCTCCCATTTTTCTTTGAAAGGACATTTACTTGACTAAATACTGCTTCTTTCGTAAGAAGTGACGTGTAATGAATGGCTAATTGTTTAGCAACAAAAATATGTGTCTCTATTTCCTTAGTTGTTCATTATACACTTAAAAGTAGTTCTTAACTTTTAATCGCACTCTTGACTTTTAATCTGTACCCGATACTGGTACACCCAGTCTGATTAGATATGATATGAACAGTAAATTGGTCACAGTTTTCTGCAGGAACGACCACAAGTAATGGTTTGTAGTAGTTATATACAGAACACATGTTAGAATCTTTCAAAATTTAGTTTTAAGACTAGTCATGTTTCTTTTGTTATTTGTAAACATGGTCTGTCCGGTATATCTGTGTTAACTATCTGAGGAAAATGTATTAATTTTGATTTCTATGGTTTACCCATGAAAATGTTTCCCAAATAAAACGATGATAAAAATTTTAGGTGGATCCAACTCGATCCTCTTTGCTAAATTCTAGATCAAAATTTTCAAAACACAGTGTTAAATCAGTCAAAACTAAGCTACAATTTTCACAAAAATCACCACATTACAATTTACTACAAAACGCGTTTACCTCACTTTGATAACACGAATTTCGATTAGGTAGTTGTTGCATTATTGCATTATTGAAATAGCACTAACGTCTCTTCAACCAACCGACTGCATCTTATTTCATGATAGCTATTCGAATAAAATTTTGGTTGAAGGTTTTTTTTGCATTTGATACTAGGCAATATAGAACAATAAAGAAATAATAAAATCCGACGATATGAGGACGTCCTACTGTTTTGTAATTTGGTTAATTAGGGACATCACTGGGCTCTACCTTGGTCATGCCTACTCATCGCCATAAAATTACTAATAATTATTTCTCTTCTTTGTCACTAGATGGCGTTTTATGGTAATTATTAAAACACTGAAATCTTTTATCACTATTATTTAAATAAAGTAGTACAGTAAGTAATTAAATATGACTTATATGAAATGAAATAAATATTTTAAAAGTATATTGAACATTTTTGTCACTTTTATACTAGGCGTGTGTGCTGCCATCTCTGTGTGCCTACCCGCAACTCCAGTTATGCCTACTTACGGGGTATTCCAATAGTTTCTATGGTGTTGGGTATCTGTTGCGTTAGTAATTTTCAGCTTTGCCTTGGTTAACCAATTGAACGAGCGAAGCCAAGTTTTTAGATTCTACTTGAACAATTATAGTATTTGTATATTTGATAGATGATAAATTGAGTAGCTTTGATTGGAGCTTCATAAAATTTGTAGGCGTGTAGAAATAGACAATATAATTTAGAGTTTGAATATGAACCAAATCGGTAAAGGAGAGATATGGGGTTTGCACACTTTTGACTGCAAATGCAGATTTTTTTTAGGTTTTGACTGTTATTTTACTACCTATAGCTTTGGTTCGATTTATTACGGCATGCCCCTTCCACGTTGTATAGGAACTCTATAAGTAGGTATATAGGAACACGGGCGTAATACGCGTACATATCTACGTTTCCCCTTGACAGTGAGAGAATGTTTAATATGACTGTGTATGTCAGTAGGCAATCTTGTCACAAGTGCGTGTTGGCTTTGCCTACTACTTTGAAGAATGATTGGCCTAGCTTTTTTAGGTAGGTACCGCCTTTTTACTGCTGCGATGTATTTAGTACCTTCTCCTTTTTAATAACAAGTTTACTTACTAGGCTAATTAAAAAAACCCGACGACACCATCTAGTGACTAGTGGTAGAACTACATATTATTCTTACCGATGTTACGTGACATATTATAGGTTGCACTACCTATAATTTGTCAAGTATACTACAAAATTCCAAATTTAAAGCTTTATTACCTGAACTAAAAATAACTATGTAACTTTTAGACGACTGAACCGATTTTCATCAAACATGGCCGCATAAGCACCACCGCAAGGGAAGTTGCTTTCACGTAAAAAAACTGCATTGAAATCGGTTAATCCGTTCGAGTGCTATGATGCAACAGACAAACAGAAATTACCGTCAAACTTATAACACCCCTTTTTTTTTGGGGGGGGGGGGGGGGGGGGGGTAAAATAAAATGTGACAGGACTTAGGTACCTATATAAAAGGTCATAGAGATAGGCAGTTGCTAGCTTTGACTACCTTTATCTATGCAAACGAATATGTATAGCAATTCGAGATGCGTGACGCGACGATTCGATTGAATAAAACTATTTTCTCTCTTCCGTGAACCAGATATTATTTATTCAAGGACGCCATGTAATTTGACTCGTAAACCCTCATATTATGATTCTATTTTTTCTAGATATTGGTGACATTTTTGCCGACTACAACTTAATGATAAGAATTTGGATGGAAAATAATACACTGGCCTCTAAAAGTTTTTAGGCACACTTTGATCTGAGGAATTATGTCAATTGGTAATGCGGCTATATTTCTAAGGCACTGGACACACAGAAAAGACGTAAAACGTGGACGGGGCGCAGACATATGTCTCTTTCGCGACGGCAAGCAACGGTTTCATAAAAAATGTACAGAAACGTCGCGTCGCAGAAAACACAGAAAGGACGGGGTGCTCCGTCCTTGCCCCATCCATTCTGTGCGTCCAGCACCTAAGGTTGGTAAACATTTTCAGGTAGGGATATTAAAAGTATATAAAAAAAAATCTAAGTAATATAAAAAAGTAATTCTTCTCTAAGTTACTTATCAGGAAATCGGTTTTTAAATTGATTAGTCCCCAGTCACAGAATTAATAATAGCCCCAGTGACGACATCAAAAAAAAAAATCTTTTGTAAATTTTTTTTATATAATATTTTATAAAACCACATGAATTTAGTAGTTTCTTAAATTGGTTCCTGTGCTTTTTGTTGTAGAAAATCGAATAAGATCTTAACCTAATTTTAGTATGTCTGTGACAGCTAGGCGTATCTTATTAGGCACATAACGATACAAGAGCGTTTTTTAAGAATGGAATATAGACTTTTCCGAAGTCATAGTATCTATATAATTTGACTCTATATGCCATGCTGGTCTGGGAGAAATAAAAAAAAACTTAGAATGTACCAGCTGCTTCTCTTCCCACGCAGATCGTAAAAGCCGATCGAGGGAATGGGCAAAAATGCAAATCATGTTAACAGGCGATGCGGCCAGAAACCGTCACTGTATTGATTGCTTTTCCATCTTCTCGCCCACCATAAATCTAAAAGTGGCTTTTGGGTCTTGCGGCCCTGGGCTCTGCATAGAACCGCAAGACCCAAAATGCTCTGCCCCATTAGGGATAAAGACGTGATAGTATGATGATGATTGTCTCTATATATATTTTTTATTTATTTATGTCTTTATATTGGTGTTTGCACTTATGTAAATGACGAATAAAAATACAGGAGTAGAATAAAAAATAATTCTACTCTAATTTATTACAGGAAAGCGGATAATTTGTCACACTGTTCGCACATATTGTCAGACCAGCTGAAGGTCATTTAAGGATGACAATTATGTTATGTATGATAAGTAGCATGAGATGATGTCATATTCATATTTTATAAGCGAAACTGCCTCCGTGGTGTAATGGTTAGAGCGGTCGGCTCATACCCGGAGGTCGTGGGTTCGATTCCCGGCGGGGGCAACGACTTTGTGTTGTTGTCATAGTTTGGTTAGGGCATTGTAGGCTGATCACTTGATTGTCCGATAAGTAAGATGATCCGTTCTTCGGAGGGCACGTTAAGCCGTCGGTCCCGGTCACTGTCTTTGACATTGGTCGTTACCAAAAAACCATGCCAGAGGCCTTTAAGGCGGTTTAGAAACTCTGACACTAGTATTATCACTAACACACACGATAAGAAGAAGAAGCGAAATTACTTTTAACCTAAAAGCTAAAATCTACAAGTTCCACTGTACATAACGCAACATAAATTATTTAAATTCTTTGTCTATGTATTTTATTGAGAAGACCAACAACGTAGCAAGTAGAGATCTATAGCTTTTGGTAGATAGCTAAAGGGTGAAATGTGATACTGGTATATGTACTCGAATATCTAGCAAAACACACTTCAAAGATAAGCTATAACTGAAACACTCGAATGGAAATACTCTTTAGACAAAGATTAAACATAAATTAGATTAATCACGTAGAGAGGTCAAAGCGGAATCCTTTCAACCGACAATGCTAGAAGGAGGGTAATGTGTGCTGTGTCTATGTTAATAGTTATAATTTTTCAAAACTAAAAACCTACTTCAATCCCAAACTAAATTTCAATGGAACCACCTGACTAGTATGCCGTTTCAAACAATAAAACAATTTTTAAATTGGTCCAGGCGTCTTAGAGTACCCGATGAACATACGAGTACATAATCAAAACAAAAGATTCCGACAAATTGATAACCTTTTCTTACTTTGAAGTCGGTTAAAACGACATATATACAGAAGCTTGACGGTGTGATGACGGCAGAGAAGAATATGTTTTGTGACTACTTACCCCTATGAAGGTTTTGTAAATGGCGACTAAGGATTGGGACTCACATAGATGAGTATTCGTATTCTGCTGCAAGCTTTGTATATTTATCCTTTTAACTGAAGGAAGAAAGAAAAAGGAAGCTATTAGAATGAAACCGCATGCTACTCATGAAGTATTACCCTCTACTTCATGATGCTGCTATCATTTTCTGTCGCTCAGAACCAAAGACCAAAAAAATTAGAGTTTAAATAAGATAATCTAACAAAAAACCCATCTTATGTCCCTTGCTATGTTATGGGAATGTATTGTTGCAAGAATGAGAGGCTTAACGTCAAAGGTAAAAAACTTAATACGATAGACTTTGTCTAATGGCATGGACTTATGAGTTTCTTCCTATCTCATACATTTACTGGCGGATTTCATAAAAAAAGCACGTCACTAAGTTTCAAAACAGGTTATACTTTAGAGACTTCAACGCGAAATCTATATACCTGCTATATATACAGATACAGATACTTGAATAAGCGAGAAAGGGCGACGAAATGCACCGGCCATGCTGATGCGTTAAAGGATAGCCGTATAGGAAAGTGCTCACGAGTCCAAACTCTAAGGACTGTCACTAAACGAACGGTTTTTGTATGGAAAAACCATTTGTTTAGGTGACTCAGCGTTTCAAAACACTTCAGAGGATGGACAGCAGCATCTCTGAATTAAGGATAGACAGGCTGAGCTTTTGAATTTTTAAAACCATCTGAGACATAGAAAATAGTTTTTAAAAATCTAATAAGGATAGATTTAGTTTAGTCAAAGCCGCAACATCTATCTATATTATTTATGAGGTATGCTCTTGTCAGTGGAGTATGAGTTTTCTTCCATTTTTCTCTCTCATTGCCAGCTGTTTTACTTCGCTTTACGACACGACGTTCACCCTCTCCTTTATATGCTTCATGTAGCTATGCCTCGGTCTAGCTGGTCCTCTTTTCCATTCTAACTTCCCTTCAATGATAGATTTTATAATAACAAACATCACTTTTTTATCTGTGTTTGTATAATTTTTTTAATATTATGAGTATTTCGTTTTTATAACAATTACAATAAAATCCACATTGAACAGAGGTGATGAAAAAAGCACCTGGATCAGGACTCTAATTAAAGATATGATGTCACTGACAGAACCGCTAAAATGTCGAAAATGTATATGCAGATGACCCTATAAAGTATATAATTATAGAGTATAGAGATTGATTGATTACATCATGAGTATCTACTTCAGATCATGTCGTTAATTACATTTCAAAGTACAAGGAATCTCATCAAAAGCATAAAATTATTTCACGCTTACTTCATTCATGCATGTTATTGGTTAGACTAGGTTATCTCGACGATTGTTAATTTAGTTTACTACAAAATATGAAGTAGTGGAAAATGTGTAGGTACTAAATTATTGCATAGAAAACTTTATTCATAACTTTTTATTGACATGATTCGTCTTTTACTTTTATAACTTTATAGCTTCTGATTATGCCATGCGGTTTCTGGCCTAGACCACTTCATCTCTTCCTGTCGATGTCGTAAGAGGCGACTACAGTTCTAAGCACAAACTTCTTATGCTACGACTGCATTCCCAGGCTAGAACCCCATCACTATTGTTATTCCCCTTTTTCCACCTACACACCACCATTAGGTTGGGTTGGGATATTAGGGATCAAGATGTGATAGTAAAATCTGCCTGATATTGAAGTTCTACTTATGTAAGAATACACGCATTAGCAGAAAATCCTTGAATGGAATAGATGAATACGCGAATTTTGCTTTTTAACCAACTTTAAAAAAGGAGGACGTTTTAATTCGACACGTATGTTTTTTATTCCACTTGTGAAACGATTTTGATATTATTTTTATTTAAACCTCGTTTGACCAAGTTGGTCCCATTGTATTTCGTAAAGAATTTTAGAGATATGGAAGAAATTCCTGAAAGAAAATAAGATAGGTTTATTAATTTTTTAAATTATTATTTACCAATAAAATAGAGACTCTTGCTCAAATTGTTTGTTTTCGGATTGATAAAAAAAACAACATAAATTCAAAATCCTTTTATTATCTGTACTTTCTTACCTTGTATATGGCAGTTTTTATTAAATAAAAAGGTTTCATAAAAAAAAGACATAAAAATTATCACGCGATTGAAAAAAAAAAAGATAAACAACTTAATTAATCGAATAACTTAATCCACTTGTACGTATTTGTAGGTAGCGAATTTACATACAATAGGTTTTAGTGGTTATATTCCATAATTTTAAATTACTTACATTTTATAAACTTATTTGTTAATTTGTAGGTAGTGATAAAAACTATTGGTGTGTAAACCAGAAACTTTTAATATATCGGTTACTCGATATTAACAATATTTATTCCAAAAAACACGAATTCTGGTTACTAGAAGCGTTATTTTTTTAATAATTATTCACTTACAGGTGCTAGCAAAATATTATTATGTATATTTTGATTTTCTATGACATTAAATTTTCAAGACACAAAATAGCCATTAAAAAAAGGTTTAGCAAAATCTGCAACAGCTTTCATGTTATATTTTTTTTAGTCACTTTGCAAAATTTTTATGGAGCCTAATTTAAATACTATATAGACTTTTTACCACTAGCCTATCCTAGATATTGATCTATGTACTTTTATAAAAACAACTAAATTAAAATGAAAATTATTCTTTTAAAACGTATGTAATTCATATAAACCAGATCATCGTAATTTTAATGTGCAATAAAACGGCGTCAGGCATATAAACATATTACACGTATAATTTACCAGCTGCTTCTCTTCCCGCGCAGATCATATAAGCCAATCTAGGGATTGGTCTATAATTGAAGTCATATTAATATACGATGCGGCTAGCAACCCAACATTATTTTTGATTCCTCTTTTCCATCTTTACGCTTGATATCACGCTAAGAGTGGCTTTTTGGTCTTGGGATTTACCCCTCGGCTGTCTATAAGAAATAAAGACCTGATAATGTATCTGTATAAAACGTCAGCAAATTCTAGGTGAATCCCACCAGTCCCGAAAGTTCTTATACACTGATTTCTTCTTCATCATCTCTTCATTGTTCAGGAGAGCACACATGCCGCAATAGTCGTTTGTTTCAGGGTATTCGTTTCTCCGATGGTAGGTGTAGTGGTTCTGCCATCTGAAGTATTCTGCGTACTTGTCAGGATCATTTATGAGTTCGTCCATTTTGGACGCAAGCTTGGCAGGGCCTAATTCTTCCGCATCTAGATATATTTCTTCAGGCATGAACCTAGAACATGTTATCTAATTAAATATTTAAAAACCGCCAACTTTCTCCCATATTTATTTGGGTAAACCGATTGTCTTTTTCGATTCAGAGTATAATATTGTATAGGCGAATATTTGTCGCAGTGTGCGCGTGTGTGTGTATGTATGTTTGTTACTTCTTCACGCGAAAACGGCTGGACCTATTATTATAAAATTTAGTATGCAAAAAGCTGACACCCTGGATTAACAAATCCGCTACTTTTGCCATGAGTAACATCGCGAGGTGCAGCTAGTTTTGTTAGCAAATAAAGGATTTGATTTGATTTGAATGGGTATTGTTTATTAATTACAATACCACAGTCAGACATACAGACAGATTTAGTATAAAACTGATACTTGTAGAATACAATGACATCATCGGTAACATGACCATTCGTAGTTTTCACAGTCGGGCACATAGTTTTGAAATGATGCTCGACACAACTTTTTTCAGACTTCATTTCTATTCATCAATGCATGGCGATTAAAAAAGATTAATATTGTCATGTTTTCACATTAAGTGGGGAACCCATCACTTTATCGCAATTAACTTCAACGATTTTCATTCCCCATAAAACTATTCGCAAATCTTTTAATACAATATTTAACAAATCCTAAAATCTCTTGACATCGAAATTTTATTTACTCGATTATTCGTTATCTACAAACTCAATCTATCGTTATTTATTATCTTATTTTATGTATTTTATCGAAATAACGTAACATCAAAGTTTTGTTACCCATAATTTTGTTTCCACGTAAGTTTCAGTTTGCAAAATAGTTGAAACATTTGAAACGAGTGCTAGAAAACTACTAAACATTTTCCTAGGTTAGGGCAAACCTATAGGTTAGGTTATGTTAGAACTGCGACCAACACACGCACGAGCCGAGCGAGCGAAGCGAGCGTGCCGCGGTAGCGGCCGGCGAGTGCTAGAAAACTACTATACATTTTCCTAGGTTAGGGCAGACCTATAGGTTAGGTTATGTTAGAACTGCGACCAACACACGCACGAGCCGAGCGAGCGAAGCGAGCGTGCCGCGGTAGCGGTCGGTGAGTGCTAAGACACTTCTATCAATTTTCCTAGGTTAGGGCAATCCTATAGGTTAGGTTATGTTAGAACTGCGACCAACACACGCACGAGCCGAGCGAGCAAAGCGAGTTATTATGTGTACCGTTACATATTGGAACATGTTTTTATGAACAGTTTTATCGATAACTTAATATTTTATATGAAATGTTAGTTCGATATACCGTTTTTCTATAAAAGAAAACCATTTTAAAATATATATTTTTTTAAATGTTGTTATTATAATATGAAACTGCGATGATAAACTATTCGTTTTATTAAGAAAAAAATGTATTAAAAATCGTGGAATAGTTTTCTGGGAAATGAAATTCGATGTCAAAAAAATCTGTATTCTAATAGACACCCCATTAAGTGGCATTCTTAGCTACGTAAGCTACGTTTGCTTATAGCAGCATGCTTAGCTTTAGGTTTAGTATCTCGGCTTTTAGTTACCAACAAAAGATATTTTAGATGACAATATCCTGCCGTGTGGTTTCCGGCAGAGTAGCATATGGCCACAACAAGTCCTACCGTGGATGTCGTAGAAGGCGACTTAGGAAATACAAGCTGAACAAAGCTTATAAACATAAAGGAGACCTCTCCAACCCGTCTGGCCAGCGTGGAGAGTAGGCCAAATTCCTTTGGCTGCTCTGTCCGAGTATGGCTCTGGTAGTACATGGAGGGTCATGCTCCTGCAGTGGAGACAAAATACCTGATGATGATAATGACAATATGACAAAATAAAAAGTGAAGAAGAAAAAGCCAGAGCTGCAGAATAAACTCCAGCATTAAATTGAAAAAATGTGATGGAGGGAGGATTATTTGGCACAAGATGTTAATTTAGATATTGTTCCGAACATAAAAAAAAAACTATGTCTATGATCGTCATGCTATTATAATTCAATTTTAAGATAATCTCTAAAGTCCGTCCTAGCATTGGTATGTACCATATAACATTATGCAAATTTTAGTGATAACTACGGGTAATAAACCGCATTAAAATATCTATAGTTGATTTTAAATTTATCTTGCACAAACAGAGATGCATCTGGTTACATCAATGTTTTAACACGTAAGTCGTATCAATTAGTGATGTCATAATCACATTTAATAAAAACTTAAATTTCTGAAATAAGTATGAGTCTAATTCAACTGACTGCACTGATCCCATGGGTGTGACAGTATAGTTTTTGGTCATTTTTGCCCCAGAAGATATAAAGATTATTATTATTCTATTATACAAGTTGTTACCCGCGACTAAGTCTGCGTAAATTTGGTACTTTTAAATAAAGTCTAAATAGAAGATTCCCCATACAAACTTTCACTCCCCTCATTCCCTTAATGGATATTTTTTGGGACAAATCCTGTCCCGGATCTCAAACTATATCCTTACCAAATTTCGTTTAAATTGGTTAAGTGGTTTAAGCGTGAAAAGATAACAGACAGAGAGAGACAGTTACTTTCGCATTGATATGCTAGTAAGGAAGTAAGAATGTGCGTAAATTAACTTAAATTTTACCTTGTATAATTTGCCCCTCCATATACAATAGGTATAGCATTGTTCCTAAGTCCATGCATCAATTTTTCAGTAACATAATCCTCACTGAAAGAATTCTCGAAAGAAAGATAGAAGTAATATTTAGTTTTTATCAATTCGTCGCACTTTTTTTCGTCATCGCCTCTAGGACACGACAGAAATCCACATGATCCGTATATATCCACAGTTAATTTATACTTTAATAGCTCCGTCGCAAGTTCTGTGACGAATTGTTCTCGTCTGCTTCTAGATAAACAATTTGAAACGAACCAAGCTGCAGCTCTCGTTTTTGAATTCAAACTTTTCTTGAACTCAGCACTCACAGGTTCCATATCTTCTAATTTCATCCAGTGCATCACTTTATTTGGTCCGATTATTTTGTTTTGCTTATCACGGACTACGATATAGCCCCACCTGTTTTCGGAGTCCAATCTATAAGTCCACGTCCAGTTGAAATAATTATCAAATCTATTAGAACACAACGGATAATTATGCGAAGATTCAATGCTTGCAAACACAAATTTCTGATGTACAGACCTCTGAGGCGGCATACTGTTACGGTACATGCTTATCACTTCAGGACCGGCAAAGACAACAACATCAAACTTTGTAAAGTCGTTCAAGTAATACCTATCCCCAGTAACATAGCAGTTGGTGAATTTACACTTGTTTTTAATAAAGGTATTTCGTCCGACACCCATATACACAAACGGCACATTTCCCGGTGACGTCCATTGCAAGATATATTTTAATTTTGCCGATTTAGTTAAGTCTTCAACTTTTTGTGTATTATTTCCTAACACTATCGACCGAATGTTACTGATCACCGGACTGCGGTACACGTCATACCAAAGTAAGAACAGTGTTAATGACAAAATACACAGAAATATTTTCACAAGCACATTCCGTCTCATCGTATGTTTACTAAATGTTTTTTTTCACTCACGCGTCGAGTACGCGGCGCTCGTCAACACAAATACGCATCACTGCGCTAAATGAAAATCCGTTGAATGCTATCTATACTTTACCTACTCGTTATTACTTATTCACGATAAAAATAATGTCTACTTTTGCAAAAATCTGTGGTCGTCATAGTGCATCCAGCGTTTGTCTAGGTCGTCTGACCAGTAGAGTAGCTGGATGCTCTACGCTGCGCTTGCTATTTTGCTTCGGTAACTTTATATTATTATTTATTTATTCAATCACGTAAAGAAGCACCGACTATTCCCTCTCCTTAGCCCGTTGGGCGACCTTGAGCCATATCCATAGTAGGAGACCTCTATATAGAGAATAATATAACACAAATGTGTCTTCACTCACGTTGGACAAATTAGTGCCAGCCTTGTATCGCTTAGATGTGATACTATATGTACGTGTACCTATCAGTTTTACTGCTAATTAAAACAAGCTCATAGCTATTTAAAACATAGGTATAATGTAAATGGCCGCATTAAGTAATGTACCCACATGTTGACACCTCGTACCTGCAGATAGGTAAAGTAAGTATTTAGTGAAAAAAACGAAGAAATTTGACGACCTCCGTTTTGTAGTGGTCACCATGCTAGTCCGCCACCCAAAGGTCCTGGGTTCGATCCTCGGTAAGGGCAAGTTGTAAAATGACCTTTTTAAAATTTTCCTGGGTCTTGGATGTTTATCTATATGTATTTGTTATAAAATATAGTAACGTTGAGTTAGTATCCTATAACTGTAATATCTACAAGTCTTAACAAGTCTCGAAATTACTTTGGGGCTAGCTCAATCTGTGTGACTCGTCCAAATATTTAAAAAAAAATTACCTTTCAAAAGAGATGGGTTAAAGACGACATGGTCAAAGTCGTGGGACGCACCAGAATGAGCAGCTAAGATCGATAGTATCGATAGTTGAAAAAAAAAACCAAATCCGGACGGAATTTAAGATACTGTAGGGGCAAAATATTCTCGAATGACGCTGACGGTTTACATATAAACTGATAGGTGGTCGGACGACCTGAGCAAGGATCATCAGGATGCAGGCTGCTTCCCATCAGTCGTTTGGAAATCATTGGTGGAGCTCTATGTAGTCACTTCTGGTACCTATCCATACTTATATATAAAGCTGAAGAGTTTGTTTGTTTGTTTGAACGCGATAATCTCAGGAACTACTGGTCCGATTTGAAAAATTCTTTCGGTATTAGATAGGTCGTTTAACGAGGAAGGCTATAGGCTATATTGCATCACGCCCGCGACTTCACTCATGTGGTGAACGCGGACGAAGCCGCGCGCTGCCTCTAGTGTAATACTATTATTAATTCTGTGCTTCTGGAAAAGTGACTTCTTGAATAATTGGTATATTTTTTCGTGTGTAAATATGTTTGTATCAAAGAACAGAAACTAAAAGTACGACTGGTAGGCACTAAATAGGTAATCTGTCTTATTATAAAATGCGTACTAACTTTGGTACTTCATATTATCCGTCCATAGCAAAAAGACCCCACGCATATTGTCACCTTCTCTTTTGTCAATGTCAACCTCATTTAGGCAAATAATTATGGTTTTAACCTAAATTTTCAACCAACTGCTAAACTTAGTCTATATGTTTTATTAGTATATATGATTCCATAGGTTAGGCAAATAATTATTGTTTTAACCTAAGTTTTCAACCAACTGCTAAACTTAGTCTATATGTTTTATTAATATATATGATTCCATAGGTTCTATTTTCACAGACTATCACAGACTAAAAAGTGCGTCACGGATAGTCTGTCGTCTGCGTTGGGCCTAAAGTAAGACAGTTTATATAGGTACTGACCTCATTATCTGACCTGTTTTTTTCTTAGTGGGTGGAATTTCTATTTTAAATCGTTTCTATAGACATGTGTAAACCACATGAACTCAATTGTAAAATCTACTTAATTAACTGTTAATAGTATTACAGAACTTAGAATGTACCAGCTGCTTCTCTTCCCGCGCAGATCGTAAAAGCCGATTGAGGAAATGCGGCTAGCAACCCATCACTATATTGATTGCTTTTCCATCTTCACGAACACCATGACGCTAAAAGTGTCTTTGAATCTTGCGGCCCTGGGCTCTGTCTACTTAGAACCCTAAGACCCAGAATGCTCTGTCTGCCCCATTAGGGATAAGACGTGATAGTATGTATGTATGTACGTTAGATCTTTACAGGCAAATTTACACGTCAATGAGTAGATTTTGTAGAATTTATAGTAAACTTACCGACACCAGCGCTTCGCAACACTGCTGAGAAGACACGCCGAAAGAAACTATTTTTTACAGTATTGGTCGCCTACTTGCCAGAAGGACTTTGTCATATTATTATTATGTCGTTTTTTAATAATAAACACTTATAATATCTCGATTAATATCATTTTTAGCCAGATATTTTGACGACCCTCCTGCCGTCATGGTCGCAAGCAGACCACTACTATGATGAAAAATTAAATAAAAAAAGATAACCCTACAAGGCACGTTCATCTAGCCTAAGTACCTATCTGAAGAATTCCTGTCAGCTCAGGCAACTTCAAGCAAAATCTATTTTCTCCTTGTGTATATTTTAAATAAGAGCTACATCTACAGACAGATTATTATGTAGCCAGATGTTGTCGGTATTTACATTTACCATGGTCGCAGATGACAGTGTGGTGATTATAATAATATCTATTCAAGTTTGTTCATATATATATAGTACTATGTCGTGTGGATTCCGGCAGAGAACTTAGGAAATACAAGCTAAACAAAGCTTACAAACATCAATGAGACCTCTCCAACCCGTGAACCAAGTCCTCTGACCGGCCAAATATGGCTCTGGAAGTACAGAAAGGGTCGTGCTCCTGCAGTGGAGACAAATGACCTGATGGTGATGGTGATATATAGTACTGTAATTAAGTACTTAATCACAGTAGGTACTATATGAAAAAAACTTACACATACATACATACTATCACGTCTTTATCCCTAATGGGGCAGACAGAGCATTTTGGGTCTTGCGGTCCTATGCAGAGCCCAGGGCTGCAAGACTCAAAAGCCACTTTTAGCGTCATGGTGGGCGAGAAGATGGAAAAGCAATCAATACAGTGATGGGTTGCTAGCCGCATCGCCTGTTAACATGATTTGCACCCTTGCCCATTCCCTCGATCGGCTTTTACGATCTGCGTGGGATGAGAAGCAGCTGGTACATTCTATTTTTTTTATTTCTCCCAGACCAGCATGGGAGAAAAAAACTTGTTCCTATATATTGTGCAAAATAATATTGTCGATGCATCGACGTAAAAACAAATGTAAGTTTAACGCCATCTGTGATCGTTTAATGTGACTAGCGAAAATGAGTAAAAGCACAACCACTCGATACATCGACAGCCAGTTTGGTCGCAAGCTCGTTGCCTACAGTAGAGTGCTTTCCGCAGTTTTTTTAGTTCAGAGATATTCCGCTGTTTTTCCGAAAAAAAAAATATCATTCAAAAATAATTCACGCGGAACATTTACAAACTAGCAACGTTTTTTACTCCAAATTGAATTGTAGACCTCGCTCGCTCGCTCGTTCGGTCAAAAATTTAATGTTTGATATTAGGATTCCGTACCCAAAGGGTAAAAACGGGACCCTATTAAGTACTAAGACTTCGCTGTCTGTCCGCCTGTCCGTCTATCTGTCACCAGGCTGTATCTCAAGAACTGAGATAGCTAGACTATTGAAATTTTCACAAATTATGTATTTCTGTTGCCGCTATAACAAAAAATACTATTAACAAAATAAAATAAATATTTAAGGGGGCCTCATACAACAAACAAGCGATTTTTTATAGATAATGGTACGGAACCCTTAGTGCGCGAATCCGATTCGCACTTGGCCGGTTATTTCTATTTTTTGACGTGTAGGTACGTATGAAGAAAAACTTTTTGCATGGAAAATATTACTATTGATATTCTGTTACAACTAATTTTTACTTTTATTGCAAATTATGATATTCCATA
Source organism: Acrobasis consociella (assembly GCA_963555685.1). Classification (NCBI taxonomy): domain Eukaryota; kingdom Metazoa; phylum Arthropoda; class Insecta; order Lepidoptera; family Pyralidae; genus Acrobasis; species Acrobasis consociella. Next base: position 13,926,357 of record OY743115.1, read on the forward strand.
AAATCACTCATCACTAGATGGCTTGTATAAGAACTGTGATAGCTAGACAGCTAAAATTACAAATGATTGTACTTCTGTTGCCGCTATAACAACAAATACTAAAAACAAAATAAAATAAATATTTAAGGGGGCTCTCATATAACAAACGTGATTTTTTATAAATGGTACGAACGTATGGTACGAGTCAGACACTCAATTAGCTGTTTTTTTATTTATTTTTTATCAAAATCGGTTGTTTAGATAAGTGGGACTTATTTGTCTGATTATCATGTGCAGTTATTATTATTATTTAATTCTGTAAGTAAAATCGCTTTATCATTGCGGGGTTACATAGGTACGATGACACAGTCAGATACAGTGATATAACAAAACATCAGTTCGGTTTCATGCCTGGAAGAGGTACAACGGACGCCACATTTACCTTGCGACAGTCCGTTGAAAAGTACTTACATACTTGCACATAAGAACCTGACGTTCATTGACCTTGAAAAAACTATGATAATGACTTGAAAAGTTTTATGGTTGTCAATCAAAAAGAAGGGAGTTCTTCTACATATGTAAATAGTATACGGTCCGCGCGATGTACAGCAATCCTGTCACGAAAATGACATCAGTCGCCGAAATAACAGAAGGGTTTGGAGTCACAGTTGACTTGCATCAGGGCACAGCTTTTGAAAACTGCACCGATAACAGACAAGGTAAGAAGTAACAGATTGGCTTGGTTTTGACACATTAAGCGAAGATAAAGAAAACATGTAACGTCACTTAATATAAAAGTAAATGGACATAAAGGAAGAAGAAGACCAAAGAAGAGATGGATGGAGTGGGTTAAGTATGATATGAGTATAGTTTCTGTGGAGTAAGGAATGACGGAGAATAGATGAATGTGGAGGGATAAGACATTCTGCGCCGACCCCAAATAAAATGGGAAAAGGTAAGGCAGATGATAATGAGACATTTAGATGGAGCCCAACAACTTTTTGTGTCACAAATTTTTATATAAGTATTTTCAGATTTCCCTGATTCCGGCGCCTTGGCGTGAATCATCAGACGGCAAAATAGCGCTATGACTATGCCGGGATGCCCACGAGTGGCGGCCGACTCGCGATATGCCCTCCTGTTGCCCAGTAACGTATTAGGCGTTCTGAACAACGGACATTTTTATCGTGCTAATAATTTTGTGTGAAAAAGCAACTCGGTGTGAGTTTTAAAGTGACCTCCAAACTCGACACGATATTTTATAATCACACCTTATCATAATAGGAGCAAGTTATCGTGAAGTTTGTGTTAGTAATAATAAACAAAATAGTGATGCAATTTTTTCTTAGACTTTGGGTAGTGGCACAAATATGGTTGTAGGTATGCTTGGCAAGCCTTGTAGCTCCTGGGCGATTTCGTCAAACGTTCTTGTTTGCAAAAAAATTACCGTGTACTACGACTTCTGACCTTTTCAGCAAATCATTGCTTAACACGTTTTGTTTCGCATTATACGATATAGTAACTTTCTAAAAACTGATCTCTTTTTTACATTGTTATATATTGTCAAGTCTGGATACCTTAGCTGGGGTCATCTAAGAACCCCCAGTATCATAGAAAAATCTGACTCTAACTTGTAAGCAATTTTCAAGTTTTTATTTTATTGTTCATTTTAAATCTGGTTCTTAGTTTTATTACTAGCTTTTACCCGCGACTTCATCCGCGTCATCATTATCATCATCATCCTAGCCCTTCTTCTGCTGACTACTGAGAATAGGCCTCCCTTCGTCCGCGTAGAAGTCGAATATGATTCCCTTTCTTTATCGCTTTGTACACTTTGCTCCATGGAATATTGGCAAACCTTGAGTCTGTATTTTTGAGTCTGGGTCAAAGACCAGGTTTTTGCACCGTAGGTCAAAATGTAAAGGATGCACATGCAAAGAATTTTGCGCTTAAGAGGCAGTTAAAGGTTACCCTTCATTTGTCCCTTCATAGACCAGAAACCCTGCCATGCGTTATCGATGCGGCGATCGATTTTCTTATCTTGCCTTTTATCGAAGGATGATATCTAGCCTAAGTAAATATACTCCTCGACAAACTGCATTCATGCCCAATGACCTCGATTTTACATTTTTAGCTGTTCATCATTAGTTTCGTCTTTGGCCGATTCATCTCCAGTCCAACCTCAAAGCTCGCCGAGCTTCTAGCACTAATTGAAGTTCGCAGGCGGAGTGGGAGAAGAGGACAATATCATCGGCATAGCGTAGATTTGATAATCTTACGCCGCCCATGTCAATGCCAACTGTCTCACATGATTATGCGAGCTTTTTAAATACTTCTTCCAGGCAGCTCGTGAAGAGTTGAGAAGACAGCGGATTCCCCTGCTTGACACCTGAATGTAATGTAGATTATTTATTTAATCAGATTATTAATCTGATTACAAACGTAGTCGATTACGCCTAACTCTATCACTAACATGTCTACAGAACCACGCGGTGCATATCGACGTATCCCAACACATATGGCGCTCGCCATGAATCGCTGTGCAAAAATAATCACATGTGTTTTTCTAGTGTCTGTGTTAATTTTCCTTTACAAATTTCATATGAACTACACACCCCAGGATTTTGTTTTACCATCTAATTCAGAATTGAAATATATTCTACTTTGGACATCAGATAAGACGGAGCCGTTTGTTTTTATAGGCCTTGGCCAAGAAGGATTTATTAGAAGAAATTGTTCCTACACCAATTGCTACGTTACGGCGGACAGACAATATTTTGGTGACTATAGAAAATTCCACGCGGTTGTGTTCGCTATGTCTGAAGCTACGCATTATCCACAGAGCAAGTTGCCATTAAACAGGAGTCCCGAACAAAAGTTTGTGTTTTCTAGTATTGAATCTTCTCATTACTACCCAGCGTGTTCGAATAGATTTGATGGATACTTCAACTGGACATGGAGTTTCAGATTAGACTCTGATTGTAGATGGGAGTACATTGCTATTCGAGATGAAAATAAAACTGTTATAGGACCAAACAAGACAATGCATTGGATGGACCTTAAAAATATGCGACCTGTGAGTGATGAATTTAAAAAGAGTTTGCGGTCTAAAACCAAAGCAGTGGCTTGGTTTGCTTCCAATTGTCAATCGAAAAGTCAGCGCGAGAGATATATAAAGAGACTTAAAATAGAATTAGCTGAATTCAACCATGTAGTTGACATATACGGACGCTGTGGCAATTTGCAGTGTCCTCGTGGAATGGGCAAGTGTAAAGAGAAAATCAAACAGGACTACTACTTTTATTTAGCATTCGAAAATTCTTTCAGCGAAGACTATGTGACTGAAAAGCTTCTTACTGCACTACAAAATAATGCCGTTCCTGTTGTGTATGGACAAGCCAATTATACTAGGTATGGACAATTTCAGTTAAAGTAAAGGGTACAAATATATACAACGTGGAAGGGACATACACGCAATAAATCGAACCAAAAGCTATAATACTACATTATAATGATTATAAAATCCACGGGCTATACTAAACCACTATCATCATTTCTTCCTCGCCTTATCCCTATTTGGGGTCGGCTCTGTATCCATGTACTCCCTCCATATTTTTCTATCATTTATCATATTTGTACTTACCCTCTCTCCGCCATGTCCCGCTTTACACATTCCCCCCATGTTTTTCTAGGTCGTATTCTGTCTTTGTGGTGTGGCCATCCACCTTTAAGCTAACCATTTTATTTGCGTTTTTAACTGTTATTTTAATTTTATTACACTTTTGTGGTCTAGTATAGCCAGTGGCTAGAATCATTACGGGTATGTTCCTTCCACGTTGTATATACTTTCTTTGTTATATTACTAATAGATAAGACTAGTTATTTGTAAAGTAGGTAAGTTAGCTATCGTAAATTTGAGTACGGATTGTCATGAATCTTTGTAATGAGGAAATGATCAAACTCAAAGTACTTACCTACTTATACGTTATAGGTAGGTAGGCACATCTAACATCTGTAACGATCTAGAAGAATAAAGTAGTGTACCACTCGGGTGTCTATTAGAATACAGATTTTTTTGACATCGAATTTCATTACCCCGAAAACTATTCCTCGATTTTTAATACATTTTTCTCTTAATAAAACGAATAGTTTATCATCGCAGTTTTATATTATAACAACAAAATTAAAAATATATTTTCTTTTATAGAAAACGGTATATCGAACTAACATTTCATATAAAGTATTAAGTTATCGATAAAACTGTTCATAAAAACATGTTTCAATATGTAACGGTACACATAATAACTAACATATGTTCTAATGTGTTTTTTTTTTTTTTTCAAGGAGATCCAGCAGCTAATACAATTATTAACACAATTTGAATGGATATCGGAAAGCCAATAAAATGTTCCCACCAATAAAAGGACCAAGGTGTTGGTCGCAGTCCTACCTACCTGTTTGCCCTAACCTAGGAATATGTACAGAAGTTTTCTAGCACTCGCCTGCCGCTGCCGCGGCACGCTCACTTCGCTCGCTCGGCTCGTGCGTGTGTTGGTCACAGTTCTAATAAACCTAACCTATAGGTTTGCCCTAACCTAGGAAAATGTATAGAAGTTTTCTAGCACCCATCGGCCGCTGCCGCGGCACGCTTGCTTCGCTCGCTCGGCTAGCCTAAGAAAATGTATAGAAGTTTCCTAGCACTCGTTTCAACTATTTTGCAAACTGAAACTTATGTGGAAACAAAATTATGGGTAACAAAACTTTGATGTTACGTTATTTCGATAAAAACATAAAATAAATAACGATAAACTGAGTTTTAGATAACAAATAATCGAGTAAATGAAATTTCGATGTCAGAAGATTTTAGGATTTGTTAAATATTGTATTAAAAGATTTGCGAATAGTTTTATGGGGAATGAAAATCGTTGAAGTTAATTGCGATAAAGTGATGGGTTCCCGTACCAATTGCATATTCACTAAAGTGAGCCAATAAATATATATATATATATATTTATTGGCTCACTATATGTATATAATTATATATACATAATATATATATATATATATATAGGGACAAAGGGACAAGGTAGGAAGCTAGGTAATAGGAAGAGGGCCACTTAGAGCACACGTTTTAAAAGCACCTGGCATATTCCACGAACAGCACCTAATATTCGTAGGTGCTATTCGTGGACTAAAATTTGTAAAAATGGGTAAAAATACTCACGGAGAGTCATTTTAATAGAGGATGCAGCTAGCAATCTGGGTATTTAATTTCCATTTTTCTCCTACATGCTAAGGCCCAAAGCAGACGACAGACTATCCGTGACACACTTTTAGTCTTTGATAGTCCGTGAAAAATAGAACCTATGGAATCATACGCAGTAACGCAAACGACGCGCGCCGGACTTTTTGCGCGTCGCTCGTGTGCGTTACTGCTTGTGATTCTATGGGTTCTATTTTCACTGTCAATTGGTATGTCGTCTGCGTTGGGCCTAACTGTCACACTACATTCGGCACTAGACTCTGGCCTTGATTCATTTTACAGAAGGTACCTACAAACTAAATACAATTAATAAATTTAAGGTGACATAGTAGTAGAAGTGGCGCCCCCATTTGAAATATGTTTAAAAGTAAACATGGTGATAATTAAAAATTTTACTGCCAACAATTTGTAGAAAGACCTTTAAATAATTTTATAAATAAATGGTCGTGCTCCTGCAATGGATACAACAAGATCTAAAGGTGATGATTCCCTATTGCACCGTGTATATTTGAAATCGTCGCATCAGCTATAAATCTTTGTCAAAAATCTATGGAAAACTTGTTACACTACAAACAAACATACTTACATTATACTTATATTCCACATATACTAAATAAATACATATGTAACTATTAACATCAACATAATTTTTTAAATTTCTGTGTAAAGGACAAATTTAAAGTGCTTGTAAAGGACAAATTTAAAGTGCTTGGCTATTTTACCATATTGAAGCAAACCTTACTGCATTGAAGGATTTCAAGGTTAACTTATATAATTGATAATGATATGAATAAATTTATCGGAGGATCCATAGATCTACTATACTACAAGATATAACTACCTTATTGTAAAATGAGACCAGAAACGAAATGTCATGCCTGACTTTAAAATGGTTGTACCTATTACACGCCACGTACTTCGTCGATATCGATAAAATAATGTATTGTGATTATGAATGAATATTCTTATACGTAAAGTTATGACACGAAATATATACTTAAAACATTTTAATTTCTTTGTCCCCAGCGGTGTAGATGTCGCCCAAGTCCAAATATATATATATAGGGACAAAAATATATTTTTTTCATACACAAACCGTCTCCAGCGAATTATTTCTGTTTTGAACGAAACATTTTTTAACGTTAGCGTTAACCACATAATGAGGTGCTACTTTTCAAATGCGGAGTCACTAAACGAACAGTTTTTTGTATGAAAAAACCATTCGTTTAGGTGACTCCGCGTTTCAAAAATAACACTTAAGATACCTAATAATTATTTTCGATAACTGTTATCGTCATTTCTGCCTGACGAAGAATTAGAATAGAAGATGTGTTCTGCGTTTTACCAATTGCAGATGCAATCGCTAAAACGAAAAGAAAACTCAGATTTCGTATCAGAGAATATTTACGGGATCGCAATTTTAATATTTACCTGGAGTTACGTATAGACGATCGGTTTAGATCTCTATTTGTAACTCCTGGTATGGATCCAAGGATAGTAATAAAGAATAGAAGATATATAAATATACAGGACAGAAAGGTTCTAAAGGACTCGTACCCAGAACCGTAAAATAATTAAAAAGAAACCCTTCCCTTCTCGCCCCGCGCAGCGCATGTTTTCCATCTGATGTTTCGTAAAAACAGTAGCAGGAGATCCGCCTTTAGGACATAGATGTTCATTATCATGGATCGAATCTAAACCCTTAAAATTGTTGCAGTATATTATGTGATTATTAAAATGATTGAAGTGTTTTTTCCTTTGCCGAAAATCGACTTGTACAATCTACGAGAAGAGAAGAGTAATATTACATTATATTATATAAATATATTTGTAGCTATCAATTGCCTTACTTTACTTAAGTAATATATAAGAAAAATAATGTACAAGTAAGTACTGACAATTAATATTTTATTAAACAAATACTAATTGCAATCCACCGAATTTATTAACATACAAAGCGGAACTAAGGTCTCTCCTAATCTCCTTCATTCTTAATGAACGATATTAATGTTAAACATTGCAAATAAACATAAAATAATAACTGAAATTGAAAAATTCAATCTTTTTTTTCTCTTGGGTGAAAAGGTGAAATACATTATGATGCCAATAAATGTTGACAAACCAGCATCGAAAAATAGTCCAGCACCCAATTGACGAATTATGTACACTTACAGGAACAAATAAAGTTGGCTAAGAATCCATGATTAAAACATTCTTCTGCATTCTTTGTATAAAACGCGTTGGCTCGAAATGTTTACTGCAAATAATAGAACACCTTTTGGGAGCCCAACTCGGTCTATTCACAAAGGTTATCCATTTTTATAATTTTCTTTAAAATTGACATTTGTTGGGAATCTGTCAAAATAAAAAGTAATCAATTACTTTTACTGAAATAATATTTGTAATAATAATAATATGTTTTTATAAGACTAAGAAAAAAGAATAAGCGCTAGACTGATAAAATTAACTGTAAAAAAAAACCCTTAATAATATATATAGGGACAAATGTTGGGAAATAAATCTTACCAACGAAAATCGAAACGCATTATGAAATATTCCGATTGTAATTTTATTCAAAAAAAGTTTGTACTGATAACAATAACTTTATATTTATATAATTGACTTTTTATCGATATATGTATTCATGACATAAAATGACGTCAATAATTAGTCAAGCCCTAGCGGAATCAGATAACTTTATATTTTATGCAATATATTACTGAATTCCATATATAACTAATATATATTGTGTTATCTTTCAATAAAAATATAAAATGCATGATTTTGAGTGGTTTTTTGGTGAAGTTGCGAAGGAAATAGTGACTAAATGGAGAAATACGTGTCCGGCAAAATTACCTGTGAAATGTGTATTTACTGGGATTATTGTTTGTTGTTGTATCACAGCCGGTAAAGTTGCAAGATACCATCTTTTCAAGGTAGGGAAACTTATGGAAAAACACAGTTTACTATAAGAAAAATCCAATTTTCGTTTGACACTTTATCAGCTAGGATTACCGCGGTTGACTCTCATCCAAAAGTTGGCTCATGTCAGTGTGATCGCTATCTCTTTTGCTCTTGTGTTAGCGACATTAAAGTATTTTTTGTCGCACTCGGCATGTTCCGTCTTCTTACGTAGTAAAAAAAAATCTATGTCTATGGGAGGATCGAACCACACCATATGAACGGTTCAACACTTATCAAATATTTTTAGATTTGGGAAATCCATCATCGCCTTAGAAGTACAGTTTTTTACAAGCTTTTATTCAAATTTCTTTTTCAAAAGCTTTTCCATCTTCTCGCCCACCATGACGCTAAAAGTGGCTTTTGGGTCTTGCGGCCCAGGGCTCTGCATAGAACCGCAAGACCCAAAATGCTCTGTCTGCCCCATCAGGGATAAAGACGTGATAGTATGTATGTATGTATTTATTCAAATTGCAATGTATCTTGTTTGTATGTATATTGAATGTTTGTTTAGGTGTTAGGTCAAATCTTGCAAGTCAATTTTCAACCAGTTATTCTCATCCAATTTAGCTAAAATTTTGCAAACTTGTGTCAGGTGACAATATAATATTATGTCAATGAGCTGTTCTAATGATGGAGCTGGAAAATATTCGACAGAACTGTTTAAAAACAACATAACCTCATTGAACGAATGGAACTTAGTAATAAAACGACACAACTCTATCGAGTTTGGGTTTATTTCATTTGTCCTAATACGTACTTTGGCCTCACAATATAAGCTTGTACAAAAAATGATTCTTTTAAAAAAAACCTATTGTATCCTCAGCTGGCTGGAATTTGCGTCATTGTGATACTCGCGCCCTGTCCAGTTTCGTCATTATGTATAACTAGCCGAAGCCCGCGACTTTGGTCGCGTGAACTTTCTGTGAAAAAACTTTTGCTAAGGCGTCATTTTTATATTTCTTACAGTTTAGCTGGACTATTATAGTTCTGCACCAGGTGTTACATTTTCCAAAATCATTTATACCCTATATTTTGCCGAAGCTTAGCAGCTGAATAACAATAACAAGTTTTATTCGAATCCCTCCAGAATTTCCGGAGCTTAGCGTGTACAAACAGACAAACAGAAACATTTTTTAATTCTTATTTATTTATTTATTTAACTTTTATTGTACAGAACACAATTTGTGTTGCACAATCCTACTCTATTACTATACCTCCATCGCCCCCAATATTTTTTTTGGAAATATATTTAATGTACAATTGTACAGACACACTTTTTTTAGTAGTTGAGCAATTGTTGGACCTGAACTCTTAAGCTGAACTCCGATAAAGTCAGACTAAACAGCGTCACATTAAATAGATAAGTACGTAACTTCATAGAGGAACATGAGTAAACGTTGAGTTGTAATATTGTGCTACATACTTTTACCTGTTATATAAACCCCCAATGACACCATCTAGTAATAAGTGGCGGAACTACATACATAATATATTGATATCGTAGCGCTATCTATTATTTGTCAAGTAAATTACAAAACCCCGAATTTGAAGAGTTATCAATTAATAACTTTTAAACGACTAAACCAATTTTCATGAAACCTGGCTGAGAACCAAAGCTCATTGCTTTCACCTAAAAAAAACTGCATCGAAATTGGTCCATCCGTTTAACCGCTACGACGCCACAGACACACATACACAAAGTGGGTTAAAAATACCTACTTAAATAGAGAGAAGTATAGCACGCACTCCGTCCTACAAAAATAGCAAATGGAGAAAACGTTTTTCTACTGCAAAATTAGTTTTTAATTTAGTTGTTAATTGAGGAAGATTAAACTGTTATTTTAATTTTAGTAAAATAAAAAAATATTAAAGGATCTGATGTCAATTTTTTTTTAGTTTTTCCTTTTTCAATTTTTTTTTATTTTAGCAAAAAAGGGAGCTGTAGTAAAACGGGATCTTTTTTCTCCTTTTGAGATTGAGGACTCTTTACTCAAGTAGTGTAGGCGACAAAATGCCGAGTTTTCCAACCACCATAAAATCATATAAGATATTCATGATTAATAATTTATCTTACAATTTCCTCTTTCCAGATTCATGCCGGATGGAATATATTTGGACGCGAAAGCGTTGAAGCCAAGGGAACTAGCAGAAGAAATTGATTACCTCATAAGGAACCCAGATAAATATGCAGAGTATTTCAGATGGAGGAATCATTATTCTTACCACAGTAGAAGTGAGAGCCCCGATACTGACGACGTTTGTGCGTTTTGTAAGATGCTGAATGACGAAGAAAAGTTTAAACAGAAATCCGTGGTGAAAAACTTCCGCGAGTGGTGGGACTCTCCTAATTTCTGTACTAATCGAATAAAACAAAATTTTTAATACCTATGTATTTTTTTACAAGTTTATTTCATGATTTCCCAAAACAAGTTATTTTTTTAACTTTTTATCGAAGTATTAGTACAGTCAACGAATAATTGTGGATAAAAAACTCGAAAACAGAAATTTGACTCGGCAACTTTGTTAGGACTAGTTAGGAGATAAACATACTAAAAGTCCATACCCCTTCGAGGTGAGCCCGCGGGGGGAGGGCACAGAGAAGGGCCCGTATTTTGGCTTTTTGCTTACATTTCGAAAACGGTGCGTTGTACGAAATTTTGTTGTACTACATTAATAAAATTGTCTACAACTTTGGCTTTCATACTTTTTATCTATCTCCAATTTTTACCTAGCTATGACGTTCGAAAAATTTTCTATTTTAACAATGTGTTCTACACTCTGGGCGTGTTCGGACGAAAAGTGCACGCCAAGCCCACGTCCAATGCATGCCTTTCATTCCGTTTCTATCCCCATAGTTCAGGAGAAAGGTCTCCAAGCCAAGTCTGGACCTGATGGTAAGTAACAGCACTAGCCCGAACCAACTTGATAGATATTATTGGGAGTTTTAGCCAGTTTAAAAGTAAACTGTTTCCGCCTTTGCTGCGTGATGATACTCCCAGCAATGTTATTTTTTAATAGTGTTTTTAATAGTGGGTGAGCAATAAAAAATGATTTTCGTAAATTCGTATTGTTACAATGGGCTACAGAGAATTTAACACATTTTTGAAAATCGGCCATTTTTCGAAGATTATAGATAGCCAACGATTGGAGGTAGATAAAAAAGTGAAAGCCATAGTTGTAGACTATTTTATCAGCTTTCATAATGTAGTACAATAAAATTTCGTACAACGCACCGTTTTCGAGATGTAAGCAAAAAACCAAAAAAACTGGACCTTCTCTGTGCCCTCCTTCTCCCCCCGCGGGCTTACCTCGGAGGGGTAAGGACTTTTAGTATGTTTATGTCCTAACTAGTCCTAACAAAGTTGCCGAGTCAAAATTTCTGCTTTCGACTTTTCCATTCACATGCCCCTTTTGAGCACTCATTGATCGCACTATATATGAATAAAATCGTATGTTTGTATGTTTGTCTTCTATTCGTTCTTACCGGCAAGCGCAGCGTAGGACACCCGACTGCTGGATGGTCAGACGACCTGCGCAATGTTGCAGGAAGGCGCTGGATGCAGGCCGCTTCCGATCGGTCGTTTTGGAAATCCTTGGGGGAGGCCTATGTCCAGCAGTGGACTTCCTGTGGCTGATATGATGATGATGATGATGACGATTGTCAGTTTGGTAATGGTACATTGGTTAATTTGGTACTTTCTTCTGGGATTGCCCCAAATTTTCAAAAAAGATATTTATCCTATTAACCACACATTAAAATCTATTCGGGCCCCAGTCTTAGCTATTTTTTTATTTTTTATTTAGGCATTACTAATTTATTTACGATGGGTTTGTAAAAAGTTAAAACTCAGGGCGAGTTTTCCAAAATACTTATACAGGCTGTAATTAAGCTGATCTGAGGATTAATAAAAATTAAAAAAAAAACGTTTTTGAATATAACATACTTACATCGAAATTAAAAAATTTAAACTCCTTGGAGAAAGTTGCTCAGTTTATGGACTAAATCTGTGCAAACTACCCACCACTCTCGTAGGTTCTTACGTCGCGAAATGAAAACGCTGGCCAGTCTGGCCAGCGAGAAGAGTATAGGTCAAGTCATTTGACTGCTCCGCTCAAGTATGGCTCTGGTAGTACAGAGAGGGTCGTACTCCTGCAGTCGAGACAAAAAGACCTGATAATGATGATGATGGCCCTATAAAAGATCAAAGGTTGTATAACGTTGATTTGGTGCAGGCAAGTATATTTCAATTTAGTGACATAGTGGAACGGTACATAGCAATACTAGTTGTGACATTTTAGGTGTATACAAAGTTGATGTAATGGCAAAGATTTACCCACTTATTCATAAAAAAATATGATCGTTTGCTAAATCTATTTTAGTTAAAATATCCACTGACGCGCCCGCGGCCTCGAGCGAAAATGACCTCGGTGTTCGCGATGTCGCAAAAAAATTTGCAAACGTGCGCTTTTTTTTATTCAATTTATTGCTGGCTAACGACAACATCTATACTTATGAAAAAAATTGAGTATGGTTATTAGAATATAAATTTTATAAATGCGTAGTTAAAATTAATATAAACTACAGGCATAATTGATACGAAAATTTAGGCCTGTTCTACATTTTCGTATCAATTATGCCTTTAGTTTATATTTATTTTATGCAAATTGAAAAAAGCTACGCAATTCTAATAATAAAATGTATCGGATGTGAAATATTGTCGATGTGCAATAATTTTTCCAGTTAGAAATTAAACTACGTTTTGTCTCGTAATTGCAATGTCTAATAATGAAAAGAAGGAAAGGGGCAAAACATGTTATAATCAAAGTAATTATATTATCTTTGACCAAAGTAAGTTAGCAAACAGTTGTTAATTTTTAAATGGTGACTCATATGACAAAATATGTACATAAGGGACATAGTAATGCTTTGAAAATGTTTTTCTATTCTTTAATAGAGTTCGTGATTTATATTATTTATATAACGCAATTCATAATCATGTTTTCAACAAGGATTGAACTGATTTCGCTTTTTGAACTGTATCTAAAGAAAAAAGTATACTTTATTGGAACCACGGAATTGTATCGTGGCAAGTATATGTTACATCTCCATCAAACTAAAAAGAAGCTAGTCACTACCCTGATTTTTTCAATATTTTATATGGCGCTGAAACTTGGACCTCGCACCAGAAACGACGCTTTTGAGATGTAGTGCTGGAGAAAAATGCTTTGAATTCCATCTGGACAGCAAAATGGCATACAAATTATTAAATAAATAACTATAACGTCTGCCGTGCGGTTTCCAGCAGAGTAAATAGGGCCACTCCAAGTCTTCCCGTGGATGTCGTAAAAGGGGACTGAGGAAATACAAGCTAAAAAAGCTTATGAACATCAGTGAGACCTCTCCAACCCGTCTGGTCAACGTGGAGAGTGTGTGCAAAAGTTCTCTGGCTGCTCTGGCTCTAATATTACAGAGAGGGTCGTGTTCCTGCAGTGGAGACAAAAAGACCTGGTGATGATGATGAATAACGTTTGCAAAGGAAACGATAAGAGGCGGTCTATACAAAAAGCTTTGTTTAGCTTGTATTTCCTATGTAGCCTTCTACGACATCCACAGGAGCACTTGGAGTAGGAATATGTAAGCTAGCCACAGACATCGATTTTTTTCTGATAGTTTTGACAGTGTAAACTATGACATAGTTAAATCTACAAAAAATAATAATAATAATATAAATAATATATTATTATAAGGTTTACTTAGTATTTTTAATGTGCTTAAGATTTTAATAAAATATCTACTTAGCAGCCTAAGAATAAATCCGTGACTCTTACCGGCTTACTATAGACCTCATGAGTATGACAAAGATATTGCCGCATGCTTTAACAGGTCAAAATTAGTGAGATTCCATCAGCCTGTTGATTTCGGCCAAGAAGCACACATTTACAAGCAGCTATTGTATTAAAAATTACACACCAAACACCAGAGCACTTCGGCCTTGCTGACGGCCGAACCCTACAAGTAACGTACAAACCCTACAAGTAAATATCAATCAAGTGACGTTACAAATGCATGTTCATTTCGGCCAGGAAGCACACAGGCTTTTGTAGTTGAAACTCACACTCCAAATCCCAGAGTGTTTCGGCCGGGCCGATCCCTACAGGATAATGGCGTAGGAAAATAGAATGATTACAACTGCAAATTAGTGTTGCAAGCAATAATATAAATATCAATAGTCTATCGATAAAATCATGACCTCGGAAAATAGTGACAATATTGATAGGACTATCGATAGTATCGATAGTTTCGACACTATCGATAGTACTGATTGTATTTATAGTAAAGGTACTATTTGTATGAGAGCCATCATGTATGACAGCCAGATATTATTGTAAAACTTAATAGCTATCGATAGTTCTATAAACAAATATTAGTAACAGTATCGATAAATATTATTGCAAATTATTGACAATCGATACTTTCGATAGTATCGATACCATCGATAGTCCTATCGATATTGTGACTGTTTTTCGAGGTCATCTATCGATAGTTTTACCATAGATAGTTTGGATTATGCAAAGTCCGATGACTCATTTTTAGGGTTCCGTAGACAAATGGCAAAAACGGAACCCTTATAGATTCGTCATGTCTGTCTGTCTGTCTGTCCGTCCGTATGTCACAGCCACTTTTTTCCGAAACTATAAGACCTATACTGTTGAAACTTGGTAAGTAGATGTATTATGTGAACCGCATTAAGGTTTTGACACAAAAATCCCATACTTAGAACTGAAACTCAAAAAAATATTTTTCATCAAACCCAAACGTGTGGGGTATCTATGGATAGGTCTTCAGAAATGATATTGAGGTTTCTAATATCATTTTATTCTAAACCGAATACTTTGCGCGAGAGACACTTCCAAAGTGGAAAAAAGTGTGTGTCCCCCCCGTAACTTCTAAAATAAGATAATAATAAAACTAAAAAAAATATATGATGTTCATTACCATGAAAACTACCAGCGAAAATTGGTTTGAACAAGATCTAGTAGTCCGACTCGCACTTGGCCGCTTATTAAAGCTACCTAAAGGGAACAGACATATCTTGACGACTGACATACAATGATTATTGCCGACACCAACGGTTTCACGAAGCACTGAGGAGGTTAAAAATTATTACACTACACTTGTAGTCACCCATCTAAGAGCGGACCCCATCCTTGGTCACACACAACTTACTGAAGTTTAAAATAAGATTTCTTAACAAAATCCATACCTATAACGCTTCATGCCCGAAATGGACTGACATTTGTAATCTCACTTAATCCTATTTCCTTTTTCTAATACCATGTGCGGCTCGGCCTGGCCGAATCGCTTTAGGGTTTGGAGTGTGAGTTTGAAATACAAAAGTCTACAACATGCATTTGTAATCTCACTAGATTAATATTTACTTACTTCAATAGCCTGTAGGATTCATCATCTCGGACCGCCCGAAACGCTTTGGGGATTGGAGTGCGAATTTTAATTACAAATTCTGTGTGCTTACTGACCGAAATCAACAGGCGTATGGAATGTCGCGTCAAAATTATTATTTAAAAGGAGCAGTTTCCTTCAGTCCAGTTATGTGCGTTATTTAACCTTATTAAACCAATTATTTAATGCTATTAATTCTTAGTAGCATTAGGCATATAGACTGAGTCAAAAATATATTATTTCATTTAGTCCGTCAACTAGATTATCAAATTTTTCGTTTAGCAAAGTAGTCAAAATTCATGAAGATACAGCGCTTCGAAGTTTAGGAATTTACGTCACCGTTGGTAAAAATTGTAGACAATGACGTCACGCGAAATTTAAAATGCGCTGTATCTTCATTATTATTAGCTAATGAGAAAAAATAAAAAATACGTATACCATACTTTTAAATTATCTATTTGATGAGCCAAAAAAATATTTTTAATCCACATTCCTATTAGACCCACTTAGATACAAGTTTATGTATAGACTGTATCGTTTCCTAAAAATAACTTATATGTACTAACTAAAAATAACAGTGTGCGAGTCTTTCAACGATATCTACGACTGAAGTATAAAAATTTACGGCTAATTACAAACTCAATTAGTCACTACATTAAGAAATTACCTTTTAATTTTACGTTTACGTGAGGCATATAGATGGAGCGCGACAGTTTTCGGTGTCACAAGTTTTTATTCTTTTTATTCATATATGAGTGTATTCCCGTAAAGGTTTCCGAATCCTATGGCGCCTTGCGTGAATCATAGGAAAGGAAAAGGGCACCTGACGACGCCACCACGACGCGATGCCCACGAAGGGCGGTCGACACGCGACCTGACCTCCTCGGTTGCCCAGTAACGTCTAAGGCGTCCAAAACAACGGACATTTAAACATCAAGCTGAACTGAACATGTTACGTGTTACGTAATTGTGAGTGAAAAAAACTTAGTGTGAGTTTCCAAACTCGAGATGAGATTTAGGTAGGAAAGTGATCAATTGGTAGAAAAAAGAGTTTTTGAAGAATAAAATAAAAGTAGAAAATAATTTTGGGAAATCCGCCTCTACAGTACGAAAGAGTGGAATAAACATATCATAAAAGTTTGTGTATATAAATATTTACAAATCACGACGTGCGGAAATTCCAACTTCGGATGGAAAACTAATTTAGGATATTTTTTTTTAAAGACAAAATGCTAATCCATGTGGATTTGAGCCATATTTAAAACAATTACTTTATATCCATGTTAATTTAAGAATTTTGACAAAAAAATATCAAGCAAAACATCTGTGCTGTAAACAAAAGATGAAATTGCGGAATTTGGTGATCAAAGAGAATTCACACACAACGCAATAACCTCAGCAATTAAAGTTCATAAAAAAATTACTCTAGACGAGATAACGTTTCACAAATCCATCCGCCTACGTCATGCACGAATATACGAACCACAACCATGGAAGGATACTACCACTATTATGTCTACAGAACCGTGCGTGCTTGCCGTACTCCAACACACATGGCTCTAGCCATGAATCGCTGTGCAAAAATAATCACATGTGTTTTTCTAATATCTGTGTTGATTTTCCTTTACAAACTTCATACGTACTACACACTCCAGGATTTTGTTTTACCATCTAATTCAGAATTGAAACATATTCTACTTTGGACATCAGATAAGACGGAGCCGTTTGCGTTTATAGGCCTTGGCCAAGAAGGATTTATTAGAAGAAATTGTTCCTACACCAATTGCTACGTTACGGCAGCCAGGCGATATTTTGGTGACTATAGAAAATTCCATGCGGTTGTGTTCGCTATGTCTGAGGCTACGTATTATCCACAGAGCAAATTGCCATTTTACAGGAGTCCCGAACAAAAGTTTGTGTTTTCTAGTCTTGAATCTTCTCATTATTACCCAGCGTGTTCAAACAGATTCGATGGATACTTCAACTGGACATGGAGTTTCAGATTAGACTCTGATTGTAGATGGCAGTACATTGCTATTCGAGATGAGAATAAGGCCGTTATTGGACCAAACAAGGTAATGCATTGGATGGACCTTAAAAACATGCGACCTGTGAGCGATGAATTCAAAAAGAGTTTGCGGTCTAAAACCAAAGCAGTGGCTTGGTTTGCTTCCAATTGTCAATCGAAAAGTGGCCGCGAGAAATTTGTAAAAAAACTTAAAAAGGAATTATCTTTATTCAACCATGTAGTTGACGTATACGGATACTGTGGCAAGTTGCAGTGTCCTCGTGGAATGGAAAAGTGTAGAGAGAAAATCAAACGGGACTACTACTTTTATTTAGCATTCGAAAATTCTTTCAGCGAAGACTACGTTACTGAAAAGCTTCTTACTGCTCTACAAAATAATGCCGTTCCTATTGTGTATGGACAAGCTAATTATACTAGGTATGTCTTTCCTGATTATGTTACTAATAGATAAGACTAAGTACATATCTACATATTGTCAAACAGGGCCCAGGACCGTAAGAATCAAAAGCTTTTTAGCGTGACGGATGGTGAGAAGATGGAAAAGAAGTCAATGTAGTGTCGGGTATGTTTATATTATTGGGTACGTTGGTAATTAGTATACAATGTGTAATCTAGTATAGCCCGTGGTTTGATTTATTACGGGTATGTCCCTTCCACGTTGTATAATGGGTTGTTGCTAGCCACATCGGTTTCTACGATCTGCGCTAAAGAGAAGCAGTTGGTACTTTTAAAGGTTTTTGTTTCTTCGTAAGAGAATCCAGAATATATTTACGTGAAGCTTACCCGAAACTATCAGACGCGCCTCGACGCCACTGTTTACGATTTCTAAAAATAGAATTTATTTAAAATAGGTATATATATAATGCCGATAAACCTCTGCTTGATGCTCCAGTTTACTCGACTACTTTCTATAAATACTCATACACCGTCTATGCTGCTCGTCTCTGGAACGCCCTGCCTCTATCTATTCAAGACGCCAAAACGTTGAACAACTTTAAAACCTTAACTAAAAATCACTTTCTTGCATTTGTTTAGTTACTAATTTCCTTCTCCTACTATATCTTTCTTCTCTCTGCTTGCTCGTGTACATTACTGCTGATTTGTTTTGCATCATTGTGATACTTATTGATATTTATTTATATGTATGTAAAGAAACTTTATTTATTTATTTTGTATCATCATGCTATGTAAATATGTGCAATTGTATGTATATGAATATATATAAGTACATATATATATATATATATTTAGCTATATATTATGTATTTATTCGTATATTAATTATTTAATGTAGGTTATTGTATTTATTACTATTTTAATTTAGTATATACAAATCGAACTGCGCCACCTGTTATCTTATTATATATATCGCATTTCTTCTCTTTTTGGTTGCCTAAAAAATTGTAAATGTCTTTTGGTGCAATAAAGATATTGTATTGTATTGTATAAAGGCCAATATAGTAGAGACTCAGACATATTATGGCCAGTGCTGATATCAACGTCAAATGTTTAGCGTGTAGACCAGTCTTTCCCAAAGTGGGCGATAACGCCCCCTTGAGGACGCTGCAGGTCTCAAGGGGGGCGGTAAGAGACCCAGAAAGAAAATGTTTTTTTTTTTTGCTAGGAGCTTTATTTAGCTAGGAGGACGTGGATTTAGTGCTGTGACAACACTGCTTACTAAAAAGAGAAATCGTTTGCTTGTTACCGAACGTGGCGACTTGCGACTGTTCTTGAGTAAATTGGAACCTGATATCAACAAACTTATTAAACAGCATCAGATTCATCCTTCACATTAGTTTTTATATAAGGATTGATTATTTTAGTTATATTTTTAATAATAAAAGATACTTTGTTTTAATACTTTATAGTTGCGTTTCAATAATCATTCTTATTGGCAGGTGGAGCCCGTAAGAGTTAACTTGAGACCTAAGCGCCGTTGTATGTTACCTACTGCGATCAGGTTTCAAGTTGCGGGTTATAGTAAAAGTTTCGTTTAGAATTCTCCGTTAATATACATATATAGGTCACAATAATTAATTAATTTAATTTGAAGTTATAGTGGTTTTTAAAAAGGTGAAAAAATGGGGGCGCTAAAAAAATATTTATTCTCAAAGTGGGCAGTAGACAAAATAAGTTTGGGAACTACTGGTGTAGACCTTTTACCCTGTGTAGACCATGAATCAAATGGTTTTCAAAAACTAACATGAATAAAAATATTTTTCATCACATCTACTCGAAAAACTGTGTTTTCATCCCAAAACATTTGGAGCTAAAGTTACTGCTGATTCTCGCGGGATAAAAAGAGAAAAATTAAATCCTACGGGAATAAAACATTATTTGAAAACGGAACACGAGTGAAATCTATGTAAAATCAACCAAAAACAAAATATTTTGTTTTAATATAATATATAAAAAAAAAAATTGGAATACATATCATCGTCAACATGGATGAGAATGTAGGTAAAAATGTTTATGTTCTTTGCTTCGAAAAAGGAATAATTAAAAAAGGAAAATGTTGTCTTTGATTTAAAGTAATTACATAAATTTTATACACAATATAATAAGATTATATTGTGTTATAATATTATATAAATTTGAATACTTTTCGTAAGTTTAAGCCGATAGTGAACATCAAGTAAAAAATATGAACGACCTCGCAATCAAAGTTATAAGCTTATGAGTGAACATTATTTTAAGAGTTGGTTCTAAAAAAATATTTCTTAGTATTTATTGAATAAAAACGACACTAAATAAAGGTTAGTACTTGTCGGAGCTTTGATTAGGTATTGTATTAGTTATATCTCGTGCGTTATACATGAATCCCTCGCTTCATTCAGGTTTCCACCGTAGAATCACCGAATCCAAAGTAGCGCCATCGACTTAAACGTATTACCTTTACGCCTTGAAGCTCAATCTACTATTTATTATTACTTTGCCAGCGTTAAACGAAACCCAAATATACCTCCTACATAGCTGATATAGAGTCAACATTTTTTGTGTCTGAATTTTTGTTCTGACTAGCTAATTCGGTCGTACTAACGATCTTTATGAAGTGGCCTTCGGCTTCAAAACAATTAAAAAAGCACCATGTATATGCTGTCACTATTAACATCAACATTCTTATTCAAATCAGAAAGGACAATTTTAAAGTGCTTGGCTATTCTGCCAAGCACACTTTACCATATTAAAGGATTTCAAGGTTAACTTATCAATAAGTTGACAAAGGATGGAACCACATACAGCGTAAGATGCGCGTGGTGTGAACGGTGCACGTGGACGGATCATACGCTGCGTGTGATTCGACACTTACTAGCTGTGCCCGTGGGCTTCGCTACGGAATTTCGGGATGTCCTTCCCTGGGTATCAAACTATATCCATATCAAATTTCATCCAAATATGTTCAGTGGTTGAAGCGTGAAGTGGTAACAAACAAACAAACATACAAACATACAAACAAACATACAAACATACAAACAAACATACATACATACAAACATACAAACAAACATACAAACATACAAACAAACAAATTCACAAACTCACTTTCGCATTTATAATATTATATTAGTATTATAGTAGGATAGGATAGGATTTCTAGATCTAAGGGGAGTATTACCATCTTAGAGGTGAGGTTTTTTAAATACTCAGCTGGTTTGTACTCGCGTCATTGTGACACTCGCGCCCTGTTGCACCAGTATGTATACACGTAATTATAATTGAGGTTAGTAATTTAAGCAATTGTTGGACCCTGAACTCTTTAGCTGAACTCCGATAAACTCAGACTAAACAGCGTCACATTAAAAGATAGGTTATTAGGGGTTCCGTGGCCAAATGGCTTTATGGATTCGTCAAGTGTGTCTGCCTGTCTGTCCGTCCGTAAGTCACAGCCACTTTTTCGAAACTATAAGAACTATACTGTTGAAACTTGGTAAGTAGATGTATTCTGTGAACCGTATTAAGAGTTTTATACAAAAATAGAAAATAAACAATAAATTTTAGGGGTTCCTAGAAATGATATTCAAATATTTTTTTTCTTCAAACCCATAGCCCTGGGTCCGTCTTCAAACATAATATTGAGGTTCTAATATATTTTTTACTTTTTTAATACGTCATAAATCGTAAACCGCAATTTACCTTTAATTCAATCAATTCAAACATAAATAAAATAAAAAAACATTTAATTTCCTACTAAGAACTTTTATATTATGTTACTTGCTGCTACGGAACCCTTCACGGGCGAGTCCGACTCGCACTTGGCCGTTTTTTTTACTTGTCAATTAAGCAGATAACATTTGGAAGTGGAAGAACGTTTTCTTCATATGCACGGACGGAGTGCGTGCTATTATACATCGTAAAAGAAAATAACGGGCTATACAAGATCACTATAGTATAATTTATATATAAAATTTAAATAGCAGTCAAAATTTAAAAATAAATTGGTATTTTCATGTAAAAGACTGCAGCAGCCCAGGGGATTTTTTATGGAAATGGCAATGTTTTTAGATTTTGACTGTTTTTCCATAGGGTGTAAATCTGTACCATTGCCATCTTCGCGGACGTATCTGTACCAATCATACATAACAACTTTTCCCAAGAAAAATAGGCTCTTTGGGAAATGTTTTCAGTATGATCGGTATCGGTACGTCTGAGAATATGGCAAAGTTACAGATTTACACCTTGTATACTTTACCCATAAAGAGACCTCTACCTTAACTGATGATGATGATGATAAGCTATCTATAGAAAGGAAGGTTGTATCTTATAACTTTAAACGAGCAATTCTTGTATATTTATTTATTTATAAATTTATATATTTCTGTGATCTCGAAAACGGCTCTAACGATTTCGCTGAAAATTGGTATATGGGGGTTTCTGGGGGTAAACAATCGATCTAGATTAGTCTTATGTTCGGAAAAACGCGTGTTTTCGAGTTTTCATTCGTTTTTCTATCCACGCAGCATATGGTCGCTAATTTCGTCGCGCCGGACGCCATCCGCTTAGCTCAGCGGTTAAGGATGCTGACCGCTAGAAAGAGTGTTATGGGTTCGAATCCCATTCGGTGACTTACTTTTGTTTTTTTTTATGTTCAAGTTTATATATAATTTTATATTTTGTACTGTTTTTAGACAAGTTTAAAAAAAATGTAGGTAATGTTTGAGATGTAACCGACCGAGCAAAGCTCGGTCACCCAGGTACTTCATAATAAATCGGCATTTCGCGAATTTAGTAAGTAAACATGCTTCTATTTGATTTCGAGCTAGTAATGAATAATTTATATTTTAATTTCCTCTTTTCAGATTCATGCCGGACGGAATATATTTGGACGCGAAAGTGTTAAAACCAGAGAATCTAGCAGAAGAAATTGATTACCTCATAAAGAATCCAGATCAATACGCGAAGTACTTCAGATGGAGAAATCATTATTCTTACCACAGTACAAGTGAAAGCCCAGACACTGACGACGTTTGTGCGTTTTGTAAGATGCTGAATGACGAAGAAAAGTTTAAACAGAAATCCGTGGTGAAAAACTTCCGCGAGTGGTGGGACTCGCCTAATTTCTGTACTAATAAGAAAAAGATTTTAGTCTAAAACTTTATTATTTTTATAAGATTATTCCATGATACAACTAAATTAATCATATCACAAAACACGTTATTTTTATCTAAGTAAGTATGTAAATAAAATTGTACGTTTGTCTTTTATTCGTTTTACCATGCATTGGTCAGATAGTAATGAAACTTTTGTTTCGGAATTGCCCTACGATTTGGTCTAAGCCTATAATTTCAAAAAAGATATACCTATCATGCTGTTCAAGACTTATGATTGTACACTATTAACTAATAGGTAAATTATGTAAATATAAACTGTACGCTATTGTACAGTTTATATTTACATAATTTACCTTCATCTCTCTAGTCTAATTAGAACACAGAACATAAAGTGTGGCTAAAACTACATTGTTCTGCTAATTTGAACAAAAGTTTGGTGTCTATGTCTAATAAACAAATTGCAACTAGCAAAACTTTCAGCTGTCACTTTTTAGGGTTCCGTAGTAAAAAAGGAACCCTAATAGTTTCGCCATGTCTGTCTGTCTGTCTGTCTGTCCATCCGCGGACTCAGAAACTATAAGTACTAGAAAGCTGTAATTTGGCATGGATATGTATATCAATCATGGCGAAAAAGTCGTAAAACAAAATATGGAAATAATTTTTTTTAGGGTAGCTACGTACATATAAAGAGGAAGTCAATATTTTTGAAGTGAAAACTTTTTTAGCGGCGTTGTGCACTTTTTTTGGAATGGGTAAAAAATGTTAAACTCGCGTCAGGACACGTGACCTGATCGAAAATTCGTAAGACGGCGCAGCGCGCTTGCGCGAATGTTCGTGTGTGTTTATGTTACAGCGTTGTAATAAAATGTCATGTTTGTGTACGATAGCCCAATAAATAAATATTGTATTCTACCACATAAATGAGAGTACTTTTATACCGATAATTAAAGCAATTCGTGCAAAATTATTCCCTAACAATTCCAAAATATCAAAAATGCACAACGTTTAATATTCAAGTTTTCACTTCTGCCGGCACTCCCAGAGTGCAACCCGTCGTTTTTTTTTCTCTATAAACACATGTATCACTGAATAGGTCTTTCAAAAATATTGTGAGCTTGAAAGCACCATTTTTCGATTTAGGGATCCGTGTCTGAAATATTTAGGTTTAAAGTGAATTTTTGAAGTGAAAACTTCTTTAGCGGCGTTGTGCACTTTTTTTGGAATGGGTAAAAAATATTTCAGGACACGTGGCCTGATCGAAAATTCGTAAGACGGCGCAGGGCGCTTGCGCGAATGTTCGTGTGTGTTTATGTTACAGCGTGCTACGCGCATCCATGGATGGTGACAGCTGATGGCTCGACCGTCTGTGTAGTGGTCATACTGCTGTGTATTTGAAAATGATTTTGTTGAAAATGAATTTGGTCATGATTGTGACATTTGTGACAGACTATGGTTCAGAAAAGATTTGAAATATTTTATTCTGATAATTAAAGCAATTCGTGCAAAATTATTCCCTAACCATTCCAAAATATCAAAAATGCACAACGTTAATATTCAAGTTTTCACTTCTGCCGGCACTCCCAGAGTGCAACCCGTCGTTTTTTTTTTGTTAAAGTCACGTGTCCCCCCCATTTAACTGCTAAACGGTTATATATGAATACAATGTAGTTTAAAGGAAAACTATCAGAGCTAATAAGGGTTAACAAATTAAAAAGTTATAGGCGATCGACTTGTAAAATGTACTTAAAAAGGTAATTTTCATACAAATTCAATAGATACTTAGACGTTTTATACGTTTTTAGTGACGTGAACTCAAAGTTGGCATTGCCCGACGCGCACTTGGCCAATTATTTCAGTGTACAGTCAATCTGAAAACTGGTGTCAAAGTTATAGAATTGCCGGATACTAACACTTTAATTGGGCCATCCATTACTTACATATTATATGACCTAGTAAACGCCTTTTTTGTGACAAATGTTTGTTGCTGACTGTACAACTTTTTTTGAATTTTAGTTTCTAAGTACAAACGAAGTAGCACTTCATCAAAGTGCTTATTACAAAGATAGTTTTTGTAAAAATATATGCCGTGTGGTTTCCGGCAGAGTAGAATAGGGCCACTCCAAGTCCTCCCGTGGATGTCGTAGAAGGCATCTTAGGAAATACAAGCTAAACAAAGCTTATAAACATTAATGAGTCCTCCCTCTCCAACCCGTCTGGCCAGCGAGGAGAGTGCATGCCAAAGTCCTCTGGCTACTCTGGCCAAGTATGGCTCTGGTAGTACAGAGAGGGTCATGCTTGTCTTGTGCAATGGAGACAAAAAGACCTGATAATGATGATGATGATACAGCGTTGAGAGAATAACCCGCTCCACGCAAGGTAAACAAGGGTAAAAACAAAACTCTATTACTAAGACTTTGCTCTCTGTCTGTCCGTCCGTCTGTCCGTCTGTCTGTCCGTCTATCTGTCCGTTTGTCTGTCCGTCTGTCTGTCCGTCTGTCTTTCCGTCTATCTGTTTGTCTGTTTCTCTGTCACCAGGCAGTATCTCAAGAACCGTGATAGATAGACAGTTGAATTTGAAAGCTACAACAACAGTTTTTAGTATTGTTTGTTATAGTGGCAGCAGAATTGCATCATCTGTAAAAATTTCAGCTGTTTAGCTATCACGGTTCATTAGATACAGCCTGGTGAGAGACAGACCCTAAAAAAAATATAAATTAAAAAATCTAAAAATAAAATAAACAAGTCTTTAAGTCTTTGGGAGAGGCCCATGTCCTGCTATGGACGTTATGCGGCTGAAATTATAATGATGATGTATATGTATACCGATACGATTACTATAAATTGAATAAATATGTATTTAAATAAATATTATATGGATTACTAATTATTACGCGGGGACACCGTGAGAAGAAGAGACATCTTGGAGAAATCATTGATGAACCGCCTGTTTGAAGGCGAAATGACTAGGTGCACGTCTAATGGATTCCGGAAGAGCATTCCAGAGAAGAGTAGCTTTAATTTGAAAAGATTTTTTCATATAATCAAAACGATGAGCAGATATAGAAAAAGTAAAAGATTAGAAGAGCAAAGTTTACGCGGATGTGTAGAGCCAAGGAGGTAAAAATGAAACTCGAGTTATGCTGGGAGCTTGCAGTTAAGAGTCATTGAGGCTAGCACAATTCTGGCATTTAGACGCTGAGGGATAGGAAGCCAGGAGAACTGTGAGCGAAAAGAGATGTATAGTAAGTTTTAAAAAAAAAATCTTTTTTTACAAGCTTTTATTGTTAAACCAAAGTACCTACTTATTAAGGCAAATGAAATAAGACCAAACACGATCGAGTTGCGTCGTTTAATTATTAAGTCGCATTGACTACCTTCCGTCTCCGTGATCTGACCCTAGACATCGTCTACCACAAATTGCTCGTCAAGACAAATCAAAAAAGATCCTACTCAATGAGGTTACGTTGTTTTATAACTGAGTTCCGTCGAACATCTCCCGGCTCCATCATCAAAACAGCTCATTGATTCTTTATAACATTACTAGCTGTAACCCACGACTTCGTCCGCGTAAAAGTCAAAAATGGTTGTAAAAGGATTTTTAATTGTTGGCCCCGTGGTTTGGGCTGTATGTTGATATGTCAGTAAGTCACCATCAGTCAGTTTCCTTTTTTCCCGTTCCCGTTCCCGTTCCCGTCACGTTTCCCCATCCCGATTGGTTCCCATTCCTCTATACCCGTTCCCGTTCCCGATTGGTTCCCATTCCCCTATACCTGTTCCCGTTTCTAATACCGTTTCCGTTCTCGTTATCATTTAAGTTCGTATCGTTTGCTAGAGCGTGAGAAAGTGCGACGGGACGCTTCAGCATGGCCTAGGTAATACTGAAAAACGTATTTACTCATTTATCGCCAGAAGACCTCCTGTAAAGTTTTGCATAAAATAGTCTCAATAATCTTGGTTCTCCATACAAATATTGAACTCCCATTTCATAACCCCACCTCTAGACCTCATAAGGAACCTATGTGTCAAATTTGGAGTCTCTAGACCCAGCGGTTTTTACTGTGAGTTCATATTTCAGTCAGTCAACAATAAGTCAGTTTCTATTTTTCCCATTCCCATTCCTGTTCCCGCTGCCGTTCCCGTTCCCATTCTCATTCCCATTCCCGTTTCCGTTATTTGCTAGAGACAGAGGGACGGAACGCTTCAGCATAGCCTAGGTCACCCTATTTCATCCCTCTAGGGGTTGAATTTTGAAAATCCTAAACAGGTATTTATTTACTCGTTTACCGCCAGGAGTACTCCTGCGAAGTTTCGAATAAATGGTCCAACTAATTTTGTTTCTCCATACAAACTTTGGACCCCCGTTTCACCCCTTCAGGGGGTAAGTTTTGAAAAATCCTTTCTTGGTGCACCCTTAGACCACATAAAAAACTTATGTGCCAAATTTGGAGTCTCTAGGCCCAGCGGTTTGGGCGGTGCGTTGATATGTCAGTCAGTCAGTCATTCATTTAGTTTTTTTTTTATATATATAGATAGATAGATAGATATTGTCATCCAACTTACACAAACATGCATAATTTTAGCTAACTCGGTTGAGGTCAACTTACTGAAAATTGAGTTGCAAGATTTGACCAAAACCAACATTCATACATACATATGTACTTGTACATACAAGATACATTGCAAGTTTAATACAAGCTTGTAATTTATGCTTTAAATACATTCTCCTTCATTCGTCATCTTTGAAGATTTTTGGATATACTTCATCACTTGTCAGAGTTTTGAAATGACATTACTGTATCTGAAGTCCTAATATTATGTGCTAGTTGAATTAATACAAAATCTTCAAAAACATACTATGCGCCCCGTTTTCGTCTACAGGAAATTCCCCCAATATTTCAAAAATGTGAAAAGAATTGTTTGGTAAGTTTCATTTTTTATACGAAACATTTATTTAAAACAACAGAGTAATCTATCAAATGCGGATATTTAAAATTTTGACTAAGTATTCTGTCTTCTCTTTCTGAGAATCATAATAATATAAAATAAATATAAATATATAGGGACAAATTACACTGATTAACTAGCCCCAAAGTAAGTTCGAGACTTGTGTTATGGGATACTAACTCAACGATACTATATTTTATAACAAATACATATATAGATAAACATTCAAGACCCAGGACAATTTGAAAAAGGCCTTTTTCCAACTTGCCCTGACCAGGAATCGAACCCGGGACCTCTGGGTGGCGGACTAGCAAGGTGACCACTACGCCCCGGAGGTCGTCAATATGATAAATCGTATTTCACTCTGCCGTTTGTACACGGCTTGTAACAGGGGTTACTCCAAAATCGGTATGAAGGACGTTATTGTGTATCCGCGTTTCAGTGTCAAGCAACCTTGACCACTAACATACAATGATAAAGTCTAATTTGATTTGACATAGAAATAGGTAACCATAACCGGAGAGCATGCAGAAAAGAGTTATGAGTGTTGACGAGGCAAAAGAGATTTGCAAGGATCGTAAGTGGAAATCCATAGTCTCTGCCTACCCTCATCGGAAACAGGCGTGAAAATATGTATGTATGTATATGTATAGAAATAGGACGTCACTATTGTACGACTTACGTATTATTTTATGGAGGAGGCTTATCATATATATGTTTACAGGTACATATACTACACGTTCTAGAAAGGTTCAAGATGTGTACCAGCGCGGTTCTCATTGATAGAATGGAATGCTACATGGACGATCTGGTCGACAATTTCCAAGACTTCGTGACGAAATCATTATTTGTAATAACTGTAGCTGTCGGAAGTCTTATCGGCCTTGTAATTTATATACTTAAACTCCTAAATCAAAATCAACTCATAGGAAATACGTCAGGTACTCCCTTCTTTACTTTTATATGCTTGTATGAGACATAAGAAGAGGTTTTATCTATCCTGTTTGAAATCAAGACTTACGTTTACTCTCCCTATCATATTTCTGGTTGGCATACTTTCTTCTTTAAGTTTTTTCTTCCATAAAGCTGTTATGAATGTCAATGATTAACTTAGTCATAAACACGCTAGTCCAACACTCCAGGGGATCTGACCAGGATAGTTACCCCAGGGATATTGTAATTAATCTAGTTTCGCAGATGAAACTCATGTTACTCTATTAATCTGTAGAAATATTCTCCAGCTATCACTAAATTGACCGTGTCTTCTCCATGTGATTGCATAGGAAGGTAAAATGCGATCGAAGTTTTTTGGGACGGATGCCCCTTTTCTTGGCTTGACTTTTTAAACGTAATTTACATGAATTAGCCAGTTAGATCTAGAAATACCAAAGATGTTTTTTATTTTTTTATAAATTTTTAAATAAAGACCACATTACCAGTATTACAATTATATTGTTTTGCTTTCTGTACTAAGAGATATAGTGATATCAAAAAGTGTGGCTACTATCCGGCTTTTAGTCTATATGTATTAAGCATAAAATACAATTCAATAATGCGAGGATATAAAATGTTAAAATGTTCTTAAATGTTCCAGCTGATATCTCTTCCCAACAGATAGTAAAAGCCGATAAAGAATCATGTACAAAGGCTTAAGTTTATTTATTTATTAAAAGTTTATTGATCCACAGTTAACAATTGTGTACAATTGGCGCTAAGAGCGTTCTTTCTCAGTCAACCATAGGGATAAACAGATAAATTGCTACAGCGCAAAAAATTTAAACAATAAAATTACACCACAATATACTTACAATTGAATATAATATATTATATAACACGTCTTGTCATACCTGCATATAATATATATCTTAGATTACATACCTATACAACGTGGAAGGGACATACCCGTAATAAATCGAACCACAGGCTATACTAGATCACTATAATATAATGATAATAAAATAACAGTCAAAAACAAAAAATCGAAATTTCAATACAAATTTCCCAGACAGCTGCACACATTATAATTATAGTGATCTAGTATAGCCCGTGGTTCGATTTATTACGGATATGTCCCTTCCACGTTGTATTTACATTACATACCAACACCTACGATGATAAAGATGGTGATGATAATAACCTATTAGAAAATAACTACTTTAAAAGATGAAAATGTACTCTGCTTTTAAAAGAATGTCATGTTTTGTGGAAGTTTTTAAATGTCAACGGGTAAAGCATTCCAGAGTTCTACCTGACCTGTTAGGGATAAAGAAGTAATAATTTATGTGTATTGTAGTTCCAGGTCCGGGTCCAGGGTCAAATCCTATGATGAACATAGATAACCAAACCGGTAGGAGTACTGTAACCATGAGTAGGAGCGATCAGAGACCTTTCTCCTCATACGATTTTCCGAGAAAAAGGTGTTGCAACTTATCCTGCGGCAAATCCACCTCTGTTTCGGCCAATTTCGTTAGTTACTCTAATAAAATTAGTGAAGAAGATGTAAGGAGTCGTGGAATGTCCGACACTCCTATTGTAAGTATACGTCCTTATGTTACTTCATCATCATATCAGCTAAAGGTTGTCTTTTTGGTCTCCACTATAGGAGCACAATCCTCTCTGTGCTATTAGAGCCATACTTGGCCAGAGCAGCCAGAGGATTTGGCCTATACTCTCCACGCTGGCCGCGGGTTGGAGAGGTCTCATTGAAGTTTTTAGGTTTTTTATAGCTTGTGTTTCCTAAGTCGCCTTCTACGACATTCACGGAAAGACTTTGAGTAGGTAGGTAGTCCTATTCTACTCTGCCGGAAACCACACAGCATTAGAAAAGCAACTTATTTCATGCTGATCTGGAAGAAAAGAATAAACTTGAAAACTTAACCAAAGACAAGTATCTAGTACAATAGGTACTTCTCTTTGGTTTAAACCGATCGAGTAAATGGGCTAAAATGTGAATTATTAATAAAGGCAACTATTTCTCTATATCTAGCAACCATTTCTCTATATTGATTCCTTTTTACTCGACTATGCTTAAGGCAAGAGGAAAGCTAATGATTTCAGCGTCTATGTATGTATCACAGTAGCATCCGAATCGCTTGTCCAATTTTCACAAGTGATAATATGTCAATAGATTTGTAATTATTGTCCGGGTGACATAGGCTACAATGTGTAGGTATGCAAAAAATTACATAAGGAATGTTGCATGCAAAAGTAAAGTAATTTTTTTTTCTGATACTTGTGGGGTGTCGAATTAAAGGTCTTCATTAACATATTTCAAAAATAAACACATTGTTTGCCGTTATGTGGCTCCCGTACTCGGATATATTTTTTACAACATATACAAACTATCACAAAGTGGCCTTTGGGTCTCCTTAGCCTCTGTCTAGAATCGCAAGCCCTAAAATGCTCAGTTTGCTCCATTAAGGACAAAAACACGACAGTGTAATTATAGTGTATGTAAAATAAAAAATATTTGGGATATTTTGCCATGATGTTAAAAAATATTTTGAATTAACCTAATACGCATTTGGACCCCAGGAAGAAAATATTTTGGAATCAAAACGAAACTCTCAATTGCCTACTGAACTCAGCCTACTCACCTCTCAAAGTTCAACCAACAAAACTGTCGAAAGTCCAGAAGGCCAAGCACCCGAACAAAAGATCGAAAGTAAAGAAGTCAAAGCGCAATGAAGCTCTTTTTATTTTCAGAATGGCAACCCAGATATTAAATCCGATCAATCTTCTAGCAGGTACGTTGTTTCCGAAATCTATGGATGTCTAGAAGTATGAATGTTTGTTCAGCTTTGAGCCTTTCTCGCTAAAATAGCTGAACGGATTAAAATAAAATTTTGCGCGGTGTTGGTCGTTGCGCACCGCGAGCGGTTCGGACCGCGGTGTGAGTCTCCTAAGAACTGTTTCTAAATGGGATCATTCGCACCGCAGCGCAGGTGATAGAGTAGTGCGAGTAGTGCGAAAAGCTCAAAATATCTTTTTGAACGGGTCGATTCGTCCCACGGGGTAAAACTACCCAATGCTCATTTCTTAGGTCCGATTTGTATTCATATTAGAATTTTAAGGATTCCATATGTATTATGAAGAAGAATAAGACAAGAACCTAGTTCTTAAATTTATTTATTGATGATATGTATTATGATTTATGAGTAAAAAAGTGGTGAGTAAAAAAAGTTAAAAAATAAATAGTCCAGGAAATTAATAAAATCAGGGGAATTAGTTCGTGTATTTTGAAATTGGCAATTATACTTGTTTTGTCCAGATGAATATTTGGGTACTAAAAGTCCTCAAGGGTGCTGGGTGTGTAGGGTTTTTCAGATTTTTGTTTATATCTCGAATATATTCAGGAATAGCTTTCTTTGAACTTGTGACAAAAGCTTTTATATGAAACTTCCTACAAAGGTCATATTTATTTTTAACTCTACAATCAATACTTAAGGAGCTATCGGATGTTAAAGTTAGCAAAAAGAATATGTTTTCAAAAATAAAAACCGAATTCTAGGTCAAACCGATTATGATGAACTTGAAAGTTGAATTTCTATGGGATATGAGAAGTTATTTTTTTTTTTAACTTCTCAGATCCAATTTTCTTTAATTAGTTTCGTCGTCTTCGAGGTTATCGGAGAACATAAATAATATTTTTTCCAAACCAAAAACCGACTTTAAAACCAAAC
The DNA here is from genome assembly GCA_963555685.1 of Acrobasis consociella. Lineage (NCBI taxonomy): Eukaryota > Metazoa > Arthropoda > Insecta > Lepidoptera > Pyralidae > Acrobasis > Acrobasis consociella. The sequence goes on from OY743115.1 coordinate 13,959,229, forward strand.
TGGTTTTGGTTTTGAAAAGTTTTCGTGTTAGGTATGTTCCCCCATTATAATGTAAATGCTTACCAAAATAATTCCAAGACCCTAAATAAGTACCAAAGGATTGTACTAATAGGAGTACAGATAATATTTTTAAGGCGAAGGCGCTACTTTAAATCCGGGGTGAAACGAATTTATGTTTTAGAATTGAAAAACATAAACATGTTTACCTGCATTCATCACTGAGAAAAAAATAAGCTGGCAAAGCGTCAATAAAAGCGTTGTTAAATATTTATAATTACTGCAACTAAACACTTGACATACACTAACAAAGGGTAAATTATGCCCAAGGCAATCTTTTTATGGTCAGATATTTATTGTACCTGCGGCTTCGGAAATTTTAACCGCGTAACAATGTTGAATAACGTTGTTAAGGTAACAACCGCTACTGTTGCTCGAATATTAAAAATTAATTTATAGGTGTTTATAGTATAACAAAATAACTTCTAACAAAACTAAAGTTGCTGTCATGTTTAATTGATGCATCGCTGGGTCAACAATACTCAAAAGTAACAAAATATTAGGGTGTTCGTTTAACAAGTGAACTAGTGTATCGTGACAAAATACTAGTGCCGTTTTGCCGTGGTTTAAACTCAGGCGCTTAGTTTGTTCGCGAGTGTTCGACCGCGTGGCTGCGTTTTCTGCAGTCGTGAAACTGTTTGTGGAGTTTTACATTCTATATATCTAAATTTCATCATGGAGGACAGTCATGTAATCAAATCGTTTTATGAATCCAACGGTGTGCGGTGTCGTACCATGTTCGAGCATGTGGTGCACTTTACGACGAACAATATCGGTGCGGCTGGTTCGATGTGTCTATCTGTGCAGTGAACAGTAAACAATTGGGATAAACGTAACTTGTGATGAAAAATCAGACACAAAAGCATGAGGTGTAAGTACCTGTCAGTAGTGGGAGATATAAACATTTTTTATAATTATTATTTTGTACCTAATACTTTGATACTGCAGTACAAATAAAAATAGATTGTCAAAATAATTTTGTTTCAATCAGCAGCTGTCCTAACGTTGTTTGGTAATAAGTTGCCCCAAATCAATTAATTGTAAGGTTTACAAGGATGGCGATAAAGGTAAACAAAAGGCAAGTTAAAATATTTTATATAGTTATATAATTGTCTTGCGACCCTTTTTGAACCCTTTTTTGCTACCAAACCTTGCTTACCTGTTCCGGCACCCATAATTAGGCAGAGTAGATTACATGATATTAGCCTATTTTATTTTTAAGCTCTTCCTATTTTTCTTTTGCTATTTTGTAAATGTGATTTACCCAACCGTTTTCATGTCCGTTCTTGAATCTGGTCACTAGTTATAAATTATCTTTTCTTTCTTTTACATTTTTTGACATAAATAAGTACTACAAAAATATGATGTGTAATACTACCGCAATTAATATAAAAGGTGAATTGGTGCCTTTTACATTCCTTAAAAATGCTCAAAGGATTGTTAAAGGCACCAATGAAAACCCTTACCCATGATATTGATCACGGCAGAAAACACAACTTTATTTTGTATTGCTCATGTCAACGAATTAAAAATTAAAAAATTAAATTAAAATTGTTTATTCATTAACCATATTTTTACAAGCTGTAGTTCGATCGAGGAATTCAAAAGAAAGAAAAGATAATTTACAAATGTGGCCAGATTTAAGAACGGTCATGAAAGGGGTTGGTTAAATTGCTGAAGCAGCAAAAAGAAGACAGCTACAGGCACAAAGTTACATTTTTAGGGAGGCAAAATGGGGAATAGATAAGGTAACAAAGTCAGATTGCTGGGGAAACAAAGCCGGAATGGGCATGGGAACAAAATGATATAGGTATTGGAACAAACGGGAATATGTATGGGAACAAAGTTCAATTGTTAGGGAAACAAATAGGAGTATTTGATATGACAAGATTACACCTTGCTTCTTCAGCGATGTATTATTGTTGCCGAATCAACCCAATTATCGATTTCATTTGGCAATAAAAACTTTTATATGGTAACAATTCACTATGGACGGCTCTCAGGGATTAAAGTTTTATTGTTAATTTAACAGTATTTTTTTCTCAGTGATCCACTTTTGGTACGTCCATCTAGTACCTTATTTCCCTTGCTTACTATTATGTCCCCTATTTTCGGCATAATTTGACTAGGCTATTGTACAAGTACGAGTATTTAATTTCAGGCCCAGAGCGCTTAGTGTAAACACGCTCTTCGTTGACGTAGGTATCAAGCTCTAAACATCCATTCACAGATACTCAAATGTAGGAAGTACATAGGACTATTAACTAAATAGATTTGAAGAACTTCATTCGCTTTATTTGCTAGTTTTTTTTTTTTGGTTTATCGTTGTTAATTTAATTTTGTCTTAATGCATTAAAAACATTTTTTTCAGTATCTCTAATCCCAAGGCTACTATTGTTTCTACTTTACCGAAATGTTGTTCTTCATCATGTAAGTAGTTTTTTAGACATCGTTTACCGACATATACATACCTATACCATGCCTACCCATCGCCACATAAACATACTTTATTATTTCTCTTCCTTGACACTAGATGGCGCTTTATGGTAATTATTAAAACATTAACATCTTTTAATTATTATTTAAATAACGTAGTACTCTTATTAATAAAATATGACTTATATGAAATGCAACAAATATTTTTAAAGAATATTCTTCTTTTGTCACTTTTTTGCTAGAGTGTGTGCTACCATCTCTGTCTAGGCAATGCTGGAGTTGTGGGTAGGTACCCACAACTCCAGCATTGCCTACTTACCCTCCAATAGTTTAAATGGCTATGGATATCTGTTACTTTGTTAATAATTAAGTATATTATCTTTATCTTTGCCAAAACTGCTGAATGTAATGAGCACTTGGCATTGAGTTTATAATCTGGAACGTGCTTTTCCGAAAAAATTTATTCCGTGCATGAATGAGAATTTCCAAATAATTATTCTATGTGGATACAGAAATGCTTTTTTTTTATGTTATAAGTCGGTAAACGAGCAAGCGAGCCTCCTGATGGTAAAAGGTAATCGCTGCCCATGGACACATACAACACCGGAGGTGCCGTCTATGCGTTGCGGCCTTTTAGGACTCTAAAAGGCCGGCAATTTTGAAATACATCAAGATCGTGCGAAGTAAAACCGTAAAGCGGACCTTTTTCACAGCATTACAGTTATGAATTTAGGGATACGCTGAGATGAGAGAGTATATATTCATGTATATTGCGTGTTTTGTAAGATGACTTCAGATTGTTCATTACAAGGCAGGCGATGTACAACAACAAATCATACACAAAAGTATCTGTCTTCAACTTGAATTGGATAAGTATTTCTACATTTAACAAAGTTTCAACAAAGGATGGGGTGCTGGCAGAGATCGAGAGGTTTTATGGGCAGTTATATACATTCGTTGCAAAACCTAAATATGGATAAAAATATATGGGAATATGGCTACAGATCCAAGAGCCAAGCTAACCTGACACTATACCAAAGATATCTGAGATATCAGTCTGTACGATTTTATTCCTTTACCGTCAATAACAGACTCAATAGTAAAATAATGAACGTATGCTATCCGGAAACTGAAGGACAGCTAAATTTATAATAAGGCGCTATGTATACATGTAGAAGTACTTATCCAAGGTTGGTTAAAGAAAACTACTTTTAGTGGTGTCGTTTAGTCTACAACTAAATCTGGACATAACAATTTTATCATTTTTATGGTTAATCATCTTACAGATCCAATAGTTCCAATACCCAAAGTTGCTAAAAGCTGTTGTTCCATGTGTTGTGGCAAATGATGTTAACTGCCTATTAATTAAACACAAAACACGTTAAAAATACAGGTATTTCCGTTTTTTTTTTCTATATTAATAATTTTTCCAAACTTAAAACCGATTTCACAGCAAACTACACAGCCGATTTTGATTAAATTTCTATAGAACCACTTGAATTTTTGTTTGAAAGTACAATACAATACAATACAAATACTCTTTATTGCACCATAAACAAAAGGAAATACAAAACAGAAAAAAATGAATGAGACAGAATTATGATACAAAAGCGGACTTATCGCATAGCAATCTCTTCCAGTCAACCTTTGGGTAGTGGGAGAAGTGAATATTTAAGAGAGTACCTACATGTCATGTACTTTTAAACAAAAAATTTCCGAATTGGTCCAAGCCTCTTATAAAAAAACGGCCAAGTGTGAGTCGGACTCGCGCACGGGTTCCGTACCATTATCTATAAAAAATCGCGTTTGTTGTATGAGAGCCCCCTTAAATATTTATTTTATTCTATTTTTTGTTATAGCGGCAACAGAAATACATCATATGTAAAAATTTCAACTGTCTAGCTATCACGGTTCATGAGATAAACAAACAGACGGATGGACGGACAGCGGAGCCTCAGTAATAAGATCCCGTTTCTACCCTTTAGGTACGCAACCCTAAAAAACATTTATATAGTCAAATTTATAACCTCTTTTTTGAAGTTGGTTTAAAACTATCTCACTCTAGTCGAAGGATTAGAATTTTCAGGTCCAATTAACTTCATTAATAACCTACAAAAGTACCTTTGCAGTGTATACCAATCCAGTGCTAGAATATAAGCCTCTCCTAGCAGTCCCATCAGGAAATATTTTCCCGAAATTACCACGCTGAGCAGAAAAATTGACGATCGCGAGGTGGTGTGTGCAGCAACTTTATACCGTCCCTTAGTCGCATCTTACGTCATCAGTAGTAGAGGAATTGTTCTTTTACTTCAGATAAGTTGTCAGACCACCCCACTAGGTGAACTGTGAAGCTGACCAAGGTCACTGGAAAGCGTTGGATGCAAGCCGCTCTAGATCGGAAATTTTGAATACTTTGGGAGAGGCCTATGTCCAGCAGTGGACGTTATGCGGCTGAAATGATGATGATGATGATTTCAGATAACTAAGATTCAGTTTGTTAGTATACAGTAACTTAAAACTAATGTTAGTACTTATGTCCTATGTACAGACAGCCTGACGGCATTGCCTATAAGGCCATTGGCATGGTCTCCTGCACAAGGTAAATAAATAAATAAATAAATAAATATATAGGGACAAATTACACAGATTGAGTTAGCCCCAAAGTAAGTTCGAGACTTTTGTTATGGGTTACTAGCTCAACGATACTATATTTTATAACAAATACATATATAGATAAACATCCAAGACCCAGGACAATTAGAAAAAGGCCACTTTCCAACTTGCTCTGACCGGGGATCGAACCCGGGACCTCTGGGTGGCGGACTAGAATGTTGACCCCTACGCCACGGAGGTCGTCTAAGGTGTCTCTTAATCGGCGAATCCAGTCTATCCGCCACTGTTTTTAAGTTGCTGTTGTGACTCGCTCTTACTCTTCTTAACAATGATGCCATTTTTTTCCGTGCAACTAATCCACATACCACCCGTGTGAAACCCTGCCAAAATGAAGTGGTGAAAAATAGTATTCTATAAATAAATATATAGGGACAAATTAATCTGGTTAAGCTAGCCCCAAAGTAAGTTCGAGACTTGTGTTATGGGATACTTAATCAATGATACTATATTTTATAACAAATACATACATAGATAAACATCCAAGACCCAGGACAATTTGAAAAAGGCCATTTTTAATCCTGCCCTGACCGGGGATCAAACCCGGAACCTCTGTGTGGCGGACTAACACGGTGACCACTACGCCACGGAGGTCATCTTCTTAATTTGCCACACGGCCTATATACCATTGACATAATTTTAATTTATTTCAGCTAATTGTGCGGTTTACTGTACATCAAATTTCAAGTGGCAGAGCAATCCAGGGTGCGCATAGATTGTTTTTATATTTGTTTGTTTAGTGAAATAAAATGTTTCAAATTATTTTTGACGTCTTGTATACTGGTAATAAATTATTTGAAAAGTAATTTGTTGTTTTTTAGGGTTCCGTAGTAAACAAAGAACCCTTATAGTTTCGCCATGTCTGTCTGTCCGTCCGCGGTCCTACTCAGAAACTATAAGTACTAGAAAGCTGTAATTTGGCATGGATATGTATATCGATCATGGCGAAAAAGTCGTAAAATAAAATATGGAAATAATTTTTTTTTAGGGTAGCTGCCATACAAGTAAAGAGATAGTCAGTATTTTTTTCTCTACAAACACATTTTGGGGTATCGTTGAATAGGTCTCTCAAAACTATGTGAGCTTGGAAACACCATTTTTTGATTTAAGGATCCGTGTCTGAAATATTTAGGTTTAAAGAGAATTTTTTTGTTAAAATCTCGTGTCCCCCCCATCTATCTGCTAAACGGTTATATATGGACACGTGATAAAAAATCACAGCTATAGTATATATAATGTAGTTTAAAGGAAAACTATTAGAGCTAAGTAGGGTTAACAAATTAAAAAGTTATAGGCGGTCAACTTTAAAATGTACTGAATATACTTAGACGTTTTTAGTGGCATGAACTTAAAGTTGGCATTTACAACTACGGAACCCTACACTGAGCGTGGCCCGACACGCACTTGGCCAATTATTTATTTGTTGTAGATACCTCACTACTTTGTCTGCGTGGTACAAACTTAAAACTTACACCCCCTATTTTAACACATAATTCTTTTTTAATTAGTAATACAGTAAACTTAGTTTTGAACCGTAAGCTCGTATGTAATTGTCTAAATTTTTAACTTCTAAATTGACCAAGTTTCAAACAAACTTTTAACCTTAATTTCAACCCTTTAGGATATAAATTTCCAAAAATCCCCTCATAGTGCACACTTACACTGTTTAAGGAAGATTTGTGCATCACGCTTTTAGACCCGGCAGTTTTATCTATGATTGATCAATCATTCAGATAAAATAACCGTTGGTATAATTTTATTATGCCCTAACCTATAACCCACTTCTGCCAGGAAAGTTGCGGTCACCTTAAGAAAATAAATCCTCTTTGAAAAGCCGTCACATTTCATCTATGACATCTTTCTATAAATCTCCTCTACAAAGCTCTTTGCCCATTGTTGATTTATTTATCTATGATTGGTTTTGTATAATCACAAATCCTTCGAAAATTTCTGAATTATTTAAACGTAACGTAATGTAATCATAAAACGAAAATTATGTAAACAAAGTTACACCAAGTATGCCGAGGAGGAGAGTGTATGAAGGTATTTCGTATTATTAGCATAATAGCAACGTTCGTCGTTTTAGACAAATATCCTATCAAAAAATTTCTGAGCAGTTAATTTCAGTTGTCTGTGTGGGCAAGTACCCTTCACAGTCTGTCTCTTTATCAAAATAACTTTTGTATATAAGATACCTTTCAAAAATGCCTTTAGTCCTAAAACTTCGTAAGAAATTTTGAGGCATTGATCTAGCAAACTATAGAACTCACGTTTTTTAGATCTCGTAGACAATCGAGTGAATTCGAGTGGTTTCGAACAATATTTATTGATCCAACAGTATTAGGATTTATGTAGAGAAAACATACCTACCTTTCGGCATCATATCATAAACCCTGAATATCATCTGAGATCGCAGTACGTGTCAAGACAACTACTTGTTCGTTGTTCGTTATAGTTAAATTTTACGAGATAAAAATTATTCACGGCCGATTGGGTAGATTCGCGAATATTAGCCACATACCGGCAAGGCAGGCGTAGGATATTCACCCATTAGATGGTCGGATGACCTGGTCAAGATTGCAGAAAAGCGCTGGATGCAACCCGCGTTGCTTAGTGTTTACTACTCGTTTTGTAAATACTTTGAGGCGACCTATTTCTAGCAGTGAAATTTCTGTGGCTAACATGACTATGCCTATGATGAATCAATAAGCTATTTACATCTCCAATTTCATTCGAAGTTCAGCCATTTTAATTTGAAATTGTACCCAACATACATTCTACAATCCTTACAAACTTTCACATTCATTTAAGACCAGTATTTAAAGCAGGCTCCTACCTCAAAACCCGTAATCGGACCAGATCTATAACTATACGTTCAAAGCGGAATATGAGCTTCTTGAAGTCAGTCGAGTATTACTTCGATAAAGCATTCCAGCTGGCTACGGACTACTACCTTGTCGTCTGCACGATATTCTTCGTACTGGTGATGACGTTTGTCCTCCCTGACCTCGTGAACAAGTTAAATAGCAACAAGGAGTTCAAGTCTATAAAAAAGATAGTGAAGCAAGTGTCTGTGAGTATCTATTTTCTCTGTTTTTTTTTTATTCGCTGGATTCTTTTAATTTGCGGTATACGGCTGCATTGACTCGCCAGCTTACGGATGTGGTGCCTGAACAAGACACGACCACTTATCCGATATCACAGAATAACCCAGCAGACATGTTCACCCTGGAAAACGAAGCAATCCAATAGATACAAATAAATAAATAAAAAATCATTTATTTCGGACAACTTAGATCCATATTATAAATACATGCCAAGAAATAATCATATTTAATTTAAATTAAACAACAATAACAAGAGTATAGATTTGTGTGTGAATCGTTGTATAACGACTGTATGTAATAGCAAATGACTATTATAGCCATTCGATTTGATAATAAATTACAATTAATTTGTCTTACACTTATCATCATCATCATCCTCGATTATTCCCTGTAGCTAATTCAGTAGTAACGCTTTAGAGCCGGATCATCAGCTACCTAATTTAGGTAATTTGAATTTGGTTTTTGGTGGATGGTTATGGCCACAGAGATAGAAGACGACCTAGAAAGACTTAGGGGGAATGTGTGAAACGAGACATGAAGCAGAAGGGGGTTAGTACGGATATGGTACAGTCCTTGAGATGTAAACTCAGCTTTGCATAAGTGTTAGTGTGCGCCAAAAGTAAGCAAGAATATTACATAAAAATGAAATCAATATTTTATTAGAAAGAAATGAACCATTTTGACTGTAAAAAACGATATTGTTTTAATTTATTTTATTAACTTACTAATTATTAGTTTATTTCAACAATTATTCAATCAAAATACGGAAATGTCAAACTGCTAACGATACCAAAGGTGAAGGTGAAGGCGGAAAGTTTCGTACCTCAGGCCGATGCAAAATGCAAAGCAGAGCTTACATCCCGATAACTGTAAAAAATAAAAATTATGGAGGGACTTGAAATACAACACCGACCATGAGATGAGATGGCGAGGAAGATGATGATAAAATAACGATTTGCATATTAAGTGTCTAAACAGATAAAATCCAACAGCTTGGTGATGACATCCACTGGTTTTCTGGAATAGATCGCTTTAAGCGAGATAAGACAGCCCATTGTACTCATTTAATGTAAAATTATTTCTTTGTTATATTTTTTCTTTTGGTGTACAATAAAGAGTAATCTATCTATCTATCTATCTATTGTCCAACTATACAACTTATTTCTGTTGTTGTTTCATAGAAAGAAGTGAGCCGTGCGGAGGTGGCGTGTCTGACGGCAGCCGGTGATATCTGCTACCTCCATTGTTCCATGCACGATGGCGCCACGGAAACTGTATGAGCCTTTTTAAATTTTTGTTTGCAATATCGCTACCGGGTCAGCTGTAGACTCATTTAGAGGATATATAATATATTATGATGTTATTTTGCTTTTATCGCTACGGGCAACGACTCTGCGTAGCTTGACGTCACAATTATTATTCACTTCCAAATCCAAAGATGTCGTAGCAGCTACGACTCCTACAGCTATGATGCTACGAGCTACGACATTTAACCTTTGAGCGCCATTGAAATTCATTAAACACTTAATATTCTATTCGTAAAAAAATACACATGTTTGCCAAACAACATCATCATCATTATCAAGTCTTTTTGTCTCCACTGCAGGAGCACGACCCTCTCTGTGCTACCAGAGCCATACTTGACCATAGCAGCCAGAGGACTTGACCTGCACTCTCCACGCTGGCCAGATGGGTCGGAGAGGTCTTATTGATGTTTATAAGCTTTGTTTAGCTTGTATTTTCTCAGTCGCCTTCTACGACATAAACAGGAGAACTTGGATTGGCCCTATTCTACTCAGCCGGCAACCATAAGGCATTAAAGGCATTAATATTTTGCAATATAAGTGCGACTCATTTGGAGGCGAGGGTGGGGGAATAATTACTGAATTTGCCGCGTACTTGCTTGATTCTCTGCCCATTAAAATTAGCGTCTCGGCTCTTAGAAAATTGGTTGACGACCTTTGGAGGTTCTTGGTTCCACCCCCAATTAGAGCAAGTTGTAAAATAACCGTAGTTCAAGTTGTCCTAGGTTTTGGGCTTTTATCTATAAATGTATTTATTAATTACAAAAATTAAGGTAGTTTATTAGAGTTAGTATCCCATAATACAATTTAAAATGAGGACGCCAATCCACCTCCGCCGAATTCTGCTTCCCTTACTCTAGACAGAATTAGACTTTTTCATACAAACGTAGTCTAGCTTTTATTTTAAAACGACGAATTCCTCTTAAATTACAAAGTTTTGCCAAAATCTGACATGTAATTTTAAAATAAAAGATAGACTACCTTTGTATGAAAATGTCTATGGTAAGGGGACACTTTAAGCTCGTAACCTAAATAACAATATTTGTGATCGCGTACCAGGCCCTGTTGTAATTCTATAAAAATGTTTGCTTAACACGCAGGCAAACGGTGTCAGTGACCTTCATAACGTCTGTTAGTTTGAGGACTTGGTAACGCGAGTGTGTAAGTAACAAACACCACCGCACCGGTTGGTGCCTAGAATGGTGATAGAAAAAGAAATCAAAATAGTGATATATGTATTGCTAGCCGCATCGCCTATTACCATAATCTTAAAGGTGATTTAAGAGTAGTGCAATAAATTATTTGTATGGCTGGTGTTCAGATCACTAAAAGCACTTTGAAATAAAATTGTCCGTACTCAACATGAATATAACTTTAATTTATTGTAAGAGAAAAATTCACTGCCATTTTTTATTCTATATTTTTATCGTGGTCGAATCCACAGACAAAAAAAAAAGGTGCGTTCGAATACATTCACATACATCCTTTTTTCTTTATAATCTATATCTATACATCTATACATATAATAAAACAGTAAAAAAAGTGTGTCTGTACATTAAATATATTTCCAAAAAAAATATTGGGGGCGATGGAGACGTAGTAATAGAGTAAGAATTAAAAAAAAATGTCCGTCTGTTTGTCTGTTTGTACACGCTAATCTCCGGAAATACTGGACGGATTCGAATGAAACTTTTTTTGTTATGTAGCTATTAAGCCTGGGCAACATTTAGGGTATAAATGATTTTGGAAAATGGAACGCCTGATGCAGAACTATAATGGTCCAGCTAAACTATAAGAGATATAAAAATGCCGCCTTAGTAAAAGTTGCTCAGCCTGATGAACATTTTCCAGAGACATAAAGTCCACGCGAACGAAGTCGCGGGCTTCGGCTAGTAGTAACTAAATGAACAGCTGACGTTCCGTTTAGACCATGCAAGTTATCTATTTCTTCTATTTAATTTAATGCAACAGGCAAGAGAATTGCACCATGTATATAGGTTTTTAGATTCTCGCTCATTCTCTCAGTCGACTTTTACGATCTTTACAAAAATAGAAGCATTAAGCTGCTCATTCTACATTTTTAAGGTTCCGTACCCAAAGGGTAAAAACGGGACCCTATTACTAAGACTGTCCGTCCGTCAGTCAGTCTATCTGTCTGTCTGTTTGTCACTAGGCTATATCTCGTGAACCGTGATGGCTAGACAGTTGAAATTTTTACAGATGATGTATTTTTGTTGCCGCTATAAAAACAAATACTAAAAACAGAATAAATATTTAAGTGAGGTTCCCATACAACAAACGTGATTTTTTATAGATATGTACGGAACTCTTTTTGCGCGAGTCCGGCTAGCACTTGGCTGGTTATTTCTTTTCTCCAGAACACTATCAAATAAATACCAGTACTTGAAATACCAAGGCATATATCTATCCTGTGGCTGAAATGACATTTTCTGCGCACTTGACCTGCTTTGTATAAAACTACCACTGTTGTATAACTTTTCGTTCAAATAATTTGATTCGATCTGGTTTGAGAAGATGAAAGTAGCTTCCAGCCTTATATTTATTATGGTGTAATTTGGCTTTTATCACTACGGGCTACGACTCTGCGTAGCTCGACGTCACAGTTATTGATCAATTCCAAATCCAAAGAAATGGTCGTAGCTGCTACGACCCCTACAGCTACGACGCTACGAGCTACGACAACAACAACACACATTTAGTTGCCCATTGAATACTAAAGTTATCTAAATTTTACTATTTTTAGTAGGCTTGGCGTCGGGGGTGAAGTGACGTAAGCAAGCGCGCGAATATACGTCTTATCGTAGAGTTGAACAACGTTAGATATTTCATCATCGGCATTGAATAGGGAAGTGGACTGGGAAAAAAATATATTATTTAATTTAGTCCGTCAAATAGATTATACAAAACTAAAGGACCCACTTTTTTTTGTTAAGCAAAGTAGTAAAAATTCACAAAGATACAGCGCTTTGAAGTTTAGGAGTGCGGGTGATTTAAAACTTTAGTTAAAAATCGTAGCTGATTGTGACGTCACGCGATATTTCAATTCGCTGTATCTTCGTCATTATTTCCTAATAAGAGAAAATAAAAAATACAACTAAAAATAATACGACCTAAGATTTTTTTTCTCCACATCAATATTCGTTGGGCCATGTGCCGCTACTAAAACTTCAATGAGCTCATCCGCATTTGTAATTTGTTGACATCGCTGGTTTTGTTTGGTTAATTTTTTTTAACGAGCATTCCATTTTTTTTTTCTTTTTTATAGTTAAAAGACCTCCGGGACCTGTCGGTATGCACTAGCCCCTGCCTGCGGTCCACACGTTCGGAGCCTGTGCAGGTAGAAAAAAAATATTTTATAAAAAAAAGTTAATACTCCGGTAGGGGAAGGCCAAAGAAAAGATGGAGGGACGACATTGAATGCTACATGAGTGGATGGCAGCAAGCTGTCTTGGATCGTGAATCGTGGAAGCAAGAAGGGGAGACATTTGCCTAACAATGGGATACTATATCATCATCATTATCAGATCTTTCTAGTCTCCACTGCAGGAGCACGACCCTCTCTGTACTATCAGACCCATATTTGGCTAGAGCAGATGGAAATCAGTAGAAAACGGCAACTCCTTCGAGTTTGGGCTTATTTGATTTGTCTTAAGTACTTTAGTCACACAATTTACCTCTAGATTATATTTAGACCTCCGTGGCATAGTGGTCACCATGTTAGTCCGCCACCCAGAGGTTTCAGGTTTCATCTTTAGTCAGAGCAAGTTGGAAAATGGTCTTTTTTAAATTGTCCTGGGTCTTGGATATTTATCTTTATATGTATTTGTAATTTGTAATAAAAATAGTATGCTTGAGTTAGTATCCCATAACACAAATCTTGAACTTACTTTGGGGCTAGCTCAATCAGTTAATTCGTCCCTAATTATTTACAATAAAAGCTTGTACAAAAATTATTTTTTTAATCTAATTTCATTTATTTCAGGAAGTAGCAATAATGTCGTACGTGTATACAAACTCCTTCGACGCCCTCAAGCCGAACTCCACCGAGACTGTGACTTCATAAAATTGTACACATTAAAATATATAAATCATTTCGATATAAAGTTGTGTTATTTTCTTTATTGGGATTAAGACTGGGTTAAAAACATGTTATTTTATTTAGTCCGTCAACTAGATCATCCAAGGACCCATATTTTTAATTTAGCGAAGTAGTAAACGCTTCAAATTTTTTTCTTACGTCAACTAAATTATCTAAAAATAAAGACGCATATTTTTTTGTTAAGGCCATACCCAAATTTTCCGGGGTCCAGTGGCGCCACCGTTTAAAATAAATCATTTAAAAGGAAACGGAGATATCATTTAAAATTGTGTCTTGGTCAAGTTCTAGATACCCATTCAAAGTATTTTTTAAACTACTTTTTGTAGTTTAAAGTGAGAACGTGAAGCTTTTCGACGCACATTTGCGAAAAACGGCCACTTTTGGCTAATGTGCGTAGAAAAGCTTCGCGTTCTCACTTTAAACTATAAACAGTAGTTCATAAAATAGTTTTAAGGGTTATCTAGGGCTTGATCAAGACACAATTTTAAATGATATCTCCGTTTCCTTTCAAATGATTTATTTCAAATGGCGGCGCCACTGGACCTCGGGAAATTTGGGTATGGCCTTAAGTAGTAAAAATTCGCAAAGATACAGCAATTGATTTTGGAAAATGGAATACCTGATGCAGAACCATAATGGTCCAGCTAAACTATAAAAATGAAGAGATATTAAAATGACGCCTTAACAAAGTTGTTCAGCCTGATGAGCATTTTCCGGAGTTATAAAGTCATGTAATATTATATCCTGGACTGAAATTTGTTAGGCAACCCATATGCAATATATTTATTGACATATTAAATTAAACATAAAATACGTTTCATCAAATATACATCTCGGTGAAGGTCGTTCTATATCGGGATCTTAGACCATCAGGTTAAAACCATGGTATAATGAAATAAGGTATTCTCTTCCCGTGACAGCTAATGACGTAGGTGGAACCTGACTACGTCATCAGTTTGATGTGCTGCCACTGTGTGAAATTGATTTTTGAACTTTATATACCAATTTCGAATTAATAATCCATTATATCAATATATAAAATATTGAATCAATGAATCACGCGAGAATCGCGAGATACTAACTAGCTAAGTTACTTTATATTCATGAACTAATTAAGAAAGTCCTTAAATTTACTGAAAAGAACAATGAGTGGCAACACTTTGACGTAGTCAAGTTCCATCTCGGGAAGAGAATACCTTATTTTATTATACCATGGTTAAAACCTTGTTCAACCTGTTGAAAACTGTCAACTGTCAAATTTAAGTGTAAAGAAATAACCCAAAATCTAATGTAGTTACTTATAAAAATCCTAAAATTATGCGTAAAATAATCAAAAATATAACATAAGCAATATGGCACATAAAGGAATAAAAAGTATTTTTGTGGATGTCGTCGTGTTTTTCAGTATTCTGACGCTGGTTAGCCAAGTGAGCATAGATATCTGGCAGCGATTTGTGGTAAACTCTGAACTGATTAGTATGAAATCAAGCTTGAACTCCCTAAAGGTAAAAATAACCATTTTTTAAGTTCTCATTGCTTTCTTATTTTTTACAGCCTTTGTCAGCCTTTCCTTTAGGCCCAACGCAGACGATAGACCAATCGTATGATTCCATTGGTTCTATTTTCATAAACTATCACAGACTAAAAGTGCGTCACGGATAGTCTGTCGTCTGCGTTGGGCCTTATAGGCAATCTCTTATTCATATCTACCTTTATCAGTCCACTGATGGACTAAGCCTCTTCCAATAAAGGAACAGTTTGCCAACAATCACTATACTTGAGAGGCGAGTAGTTGATCGCACTGATAAATTGATGATCACACAACAAAGTCTTAAATACAAAATTTAAATGTTTATTCAGTTAAAAGACCTATTCAGACACATTTACACGTCAATACGCGTAGTATCACTCTGGAGAAAAACGTACGTCAACAAATTGTATTATGTAACTCGCTGTGACGGCAGTTATCAATTGAAGCCACCCCTGTCTTCTTTGAGTATCGTAACAGGCAACTCAGGGAGATACAAAATTAACAGAGAACAGACAGTAACGTGTTAGCTGTGTTAGACGACTAATTCTGTGTTTCTTCTCATTAGTGGTCGCTTACAAAGCGCTGGTATCGGTAGCTTTTCTTTATTAAAAACTAAATGTAAATATATCACGCTACACGTATTGACGTGTGTGTCTGTAAAGGTCTTATAACTGAATTAACATTTGAATTTTAAATTAATGAGATCCCGATTGCATCCTCAGTTGTGCTGCCTCGGAGCCCAGGGTGTGCCCTTTCCTGTTTTTTCTTCTCCAAATACAATATGCAAGTCAATCTTGCAAAATCAATAAAAAATGGCTTACCTTACATCTACAACCCTCTGTTAACAGACCATAATAATACAATTTGTAGATGCAATTGCGGACTTATCCCATAATAGGTTCCATTCAATAAATTATTTTGATTATCTTATCCTACTAATATTATAAATGCGAAAGCGAGTTTGTATATTAGTTTGTTTTTTTGTTACCATTTCACGCTTCAACCACTAAACCTATTTAGATGAAATTTATTATGGATATAGTTTGATACCCGGGGAAGGACGTAAGATAGTTTTTATCATGAAATTCCCACGGGGAGCGAAGCCCACGGGCACAGCTATTAGTAATAGGTTCAGGTGTGCGAAAATTACATACTATGTAGCGAAATCACACAAAGTAATTCAAATTACATAGTATGTATTTTGATTATGTATGTCTGGTTACAATTTCCCTTTTTTTCAGGATACCATACATAATATTCTGAACGCTTACGACAAACTCGATAAAGATTTGAATTCTCTGAGATATAGTGATAAAGGTGCCGTAACGAAGAATTTACATAATGTTCAAACATACATCAACTATGATCAACAAAAGTTTTATAACTCCAGAGAGAAAAACTGTGACGTTAGGAACAAAGTCTGTTCTATAAAAAAAAAGCCGGGTTCTATATTTAATAAAGACGAATCTACAATAACTAGGTATCCTCTTCAATCTAAAAGAATAGGAATCTCTAAGGATGCCATCCCCTCAAAACATAGCAACCATGTATTCTTTAAAGACAGTTATAATGAAACTAGCAGCAGGTGGAAGTTTTAGAAGAATGTGACCGTAGTAAATAAAAATGTATTTAATTTTATACGTATTTTATTTAATGGCCCTCAACGTGCCTCTGGGCATTTGAGACTATGGAACTCTGTTTCTTTTCTTAAGTCTTAGGGATTTACTACGAATGTAGCACGAATAGCGTCAGATAGTTTTGTGATATACTGACTTTACAACGCCAAATCGAATAAGCTAGGTTACATTTGCGTAAGGCGTTATTTTGTTTGACATTCTATCTCGGACAACTACAAATAAGTATGTGTTGATGACAGGCGATCTCTAGGGAAAATATCGTCCGTCTTCAACTTAATCGTGTCGATAGCTATAAGTATAAATAAAATGTTTATATAGGCACATATGACGACCTCCGTGGCGTAGTGGTCACTATGCTAGTCCGCCACCCAGAGGACTCGGGTTCGATCCCCGGCCAGAGCAAGTTGGAAAATGGGCTTTTTCAAATTGTCATGGGTCTTGGATGTTTATCTATATGTGTATTTGTTATAAAATATAGTATCGTTGAGTTGGTATCCCATAACACAAGTCTCGAACTTACTTTGGGGCTAACTCAATTAGTGTAATTTGTCCCTATACATTTATTATTTATTTATTTACATAACACGTAATGTAAACTATACTTATTGACGTGTGTGCCTCTAAAAGTCTTAATTTTTGTTTTGTTTTGTTTTTCGTATGTGTATGTGGCCAACACTAGTATCAGATTTTTCAGGCAGCCTAAAGTACCGACCACGCCTGGCGTCGCTTTACTTGCAAAAGCGTTAGTAACTTCCACCGGGCCACCGAGCTCCTCAGCACGGTCTAATTACTGAATAAACATTTTAATATTAAAGAACCAAAATTGGAGAAAAAAAAATTTCACCCAAAGATGCCCAAGACTTTGCAAAATCGAATAAAAAAAGGCCTGTCTGACGTCGTCAAACCTGTCATATGGTTACAGTGAGCATGGGTGAACAGAAATTCCCCATGGACCCACTGGTGGGTGCAGCTGGTGGGTGAAAGGGTCGCGGCTCCTATTAACAGACAAGGCGGACTTATCCCATTATGAGTTCTCTTCTAGTAACCAAGTATTTTGATTATGTATGGCTGGCCTATATTTTTCCTTTTTTCAGGAATTCGAACAAAGACCGTTATACCTCAAAAGAACGGGTTCTATTGGAATCTTTAAGGAATTAAGGAAGGCATAAAACCCTCAAAACATAGGAACTATGTTTTATTTAACAACAGCTACGAATGTAATAAAATCTGCAACAGGTGAAAGTTTTAGAAAAATGTGACCGTAGTAAATAAAAATGTATGATTTTAAATTATTTTATTTAAATGTCTCTTATTTGTATTTCATTTAAGTACTCAAAATATTTCTACCAACCAGCAAATCCAATACATAATTTTGTTCGACTAGTAAAACTACGCAATTGGACAACGGAATGTAACTTGTATCATTTGTACTACCGGTTGCCCTTTTCGGTAGTAGGTACTTCTAACACGGAGGGAACTAACCGAAAACATTTAGATAAGCAGTTGGAATTTTCACAGATGATGTATTTCTACTGCCGCTATAACAAAAAAATACATACTAAAAATAATGCCATGGCTTTTAAAATAATAATTCATATTTCTTGGACATAAGAAATCTTGGGTTGAACTAAATTTATATTACGTTGGCACGAATTTTAGAAACACCGATAAGGAGAATACCGTAAGTTACCTAAAAGTTTCATCAATAAAGGGATTTCCTTATGTAGCATCATGTGTGCACCTTTTGCTCCGCTTTAGTTTCATCCTATATTCAAACTGGCTTATTTTTCTAAAGATATATAGTAAAATGCATTTCAGATTTGCTGATTTTATTTCTTCAAGTAGAAGAAGAAGAAGAAAAAGAAAAATAGTTTATTTAGCAGGAAATGGACGTGCATGGACCAAAAGGAACTGCACGGGTGTGTAATATATGTTATAATAACAGATAATTTAACTTCAATTGCAATAACGTTCAAAAGATATAATTTTCAATTTATATAAAAACTCACTGCCTAATTTCATTTTACCTAATATTTCATATCATATAACCATCATGTGCTATAATAACTTTTAGATTAATGTTCATCTTATATATTACTAGCAGTCCATCCCGGCTTCGCCCGTGGTACATACATAGCCTATGTCACTCAGGGATAACATACCTATCCAACAGTGAAAGAATTTTTAAAATCGATCCAGTAGTTTCGGAGCCTATTCAATACAATCAAACAAACAAACAAACAAATCTTTCCTCTTTATAATATTAGTGTAGATCACTTGTCCAAATGCTCTTTTTATATAACGTTAATTTGTTATTATCTTCTTTTATATAACTATCACTTGTCCAAATACTCTTTTTATATAACGTTAATTTACTAAAATACACTAATTAATAATTGGTTACTATAATAATATAAGGGTATTTATTTTTTAAAGAAAATCATATATAATCTGTATCAATTACAACAATAATGATTACCTGATGTACCTGTATGTATGTATGTTCGTCAGTTTCCTCGATATTAAAAATAATATTGAAATTTTATTTACAAAAATGAACCTACTTATATCTTTATCATAATATTTTTTTCATCTGCTCGCTCAATATTAAAAAGAATCTTCAAAGATAATTCGTACCTATATAATAATATTTTTTTATAATGCGCCCTCGATATTAAAAATTATATTTAAATAATAAGAACAAAATAAAAAAAAATTGGTTAGACATACAAAATGGGCGGCGCATTTTCTATGTCTAACCAAATTTTTTTATATTTTTTTATAATTTAAATCTTTAAAGATAATTTGTACCTATATAATAATATTTTTTTCATAATGCGCCCTCGATTTTAAAAATAATATTTAAATAATATGTACAAAAAAATATAATAAAATTTGGTTAGACATAGAAAATGCGCGGCGCGTTTTCTTTGTCCAACCAAATTTTATTATATTTTTTTTAATTTTAAATCTCGAGGGAGAAGATGAAAAAAATATTATTTAATACCTAGGGACACTTACAAATGGGGCGGACAGAGCATTTGAATCTTGCGGCTCTAAGCAGAAAGAGCCCAGGGTTGCAAGACTTAAAGGCCACTTTTAGCTTAATGTGGGCAAGAAGGTAGATGAAGAAATCAAAATAGTGATAGGTTGCTAGCCGGATCGCCTATTAACACAATTTGATTATTTGCCCATTCCCTCGATTGGCTCTTACGATCTGCCCGGGAGGTGAAGCAGCTGGTACATTCTAAGTACTTTTTTGTCCCAGACCTGCATGCAAGCTATAATACATATTATTATATAGGTATATTTTATTAAATTATTTTTTAATATTATTTTTGTAATTTAAAAAATATTTCCATTATTAATATTTATTGCTTTTCCATCTTCTCGCCCACCATGACGCAAAAAGTGGCTTTTGGGTCTTGCGACCCTGGGCTCTGCATAGAACCGCAAGACCCAAAATGCTCTGTCTGCCCCATTAGGGATAAAGACGTGATAGTATGTATGTATGTAAAAAAAATGGATACACAAACACATAAAAAATGTACACACGTATTTTGTATGTATGTATAGATTATAATTATTATTAGAGCAAAAGAATATTATAGTAAGTAAATATTAATGTAAATGTTAAATATATAAAGTATTCATTATACCAAATAAAATTAGGTCAAATGAAATTATATAAACAGTGCATTATAACAATTGAACTTTATATTAAACAAAAGTATATTATATAATATTAGGTTGTATGATCATTAGAGAAATTGTTGTTATTACATATATTACACACCCGTTTTGATATAGTGGAAATTTTGATAAAGTGAACTTTCTACGACTAAAAGTAATATGAAGACAGGGGGGAAAATTTGCCTTCCTATAATTATTATAAATTATGACGGCATGACGCTCATCCCTTGGAAGAACGGGCGGCGGTCGCTTGTGTGGGATGCTACATGCGTAGACACTGTAGCTGCATCCCATGTACGGGCGACAGCCCGATAGGCGGGCGCGGCAGCGACGACAGCAGAAGCCATCAAGAGGCGCAAATATGCGGCTCTGGGAGAGCCGTATATATTTGTGCCTTTTGCTGTGGAGACCTTAGGGCCCTGGGGTGCGGAAGCTCGTCAAATTTTTAAGGAAATTTCCGCACGCCTGATCGATGTCTCTGATGATGATCATTTCGGACAGCGTTTAAGTATTGCTATCCAACGCGGAAATGCCGCCAGCCTCTTGGGTACTTTTACCCTGTGACGGCAGCGATTTGGCCTAAATTTTTTTTATAATTTAATATAAATTATTTTTAATTAGTTTTAGTTAGTTTTAATTTTAGGTTGTATTTATTTAGTTAATTGACCGAGCGAGCGAAGCGAGCGAGGTCTCTAAATCGAGTTGGGGGCGAAATTTGAATTGTATGTATGTATGTATGTATGTATGTATGTTTGTACCGCGATAACAGCCGAACCGATGGTTTGATTTTGATGAAATTTGGTAGGCACGTAGGAAATATCAATAGAATTTTCAAGTTCGGTGGGCATCAAAATCGGTTCAATAGTTTTTGAAAAATTAATAAAAATGTCCGCGATTATGTAGCAAAACGAAACCATAGCGCGTTCTAACTTTGGATAGCGCCATCTAGGGGTTATTTAGGAAACTGAATTGCGAAAAATAATCGCGAGGTCTAAGTTCGCGGCGAACTACTAGGTAGTTTACTAAATTTAGCAATTTTGTTGAGCGAACTTGGTTCAATCAATATCGCTGCTTGTCTGTGCTTCTGTTGTAGTATTAGTAATAATGCCACAAACTAACAAGGAAATCAGCGGCAACCAAAGCCCGCGAAGTAGTTTTACGTAGAGAGTCGCAACTAAGGGCTGCCAGAAGGTACTTCTCGTGCCAATAAGAGCTTTGTCAGCAAGAAACTTCGCCCGAACGCTCTAAACGGTTGTGTTCACAGCAAGTACGCTAGGGAAGTACGAAATTAGGAACTATACCCTGAACGCTAAAGCGCTAGCGTTCAATGCGTGAGCACGCTGTAGAGATTCGAGGGCAAGAATCCCTACCAGAACATGGTTCCCATCCCACGCATGACCCGGTCGTGGAAGACTGGCCAAGTGTCTTGCTCACGAACGCAATTTCCACTGTCACTTGCCTGGGCAATAAATGTGCACAAATCGTAAGGACTCACTTTGAATAAAGTAGTCGTAGACGTTGGTGTTTGCCCAAGAGCCAGCTAACCCGTCACTATACCAAAGATGTCTCGGACATCAGCCTGTACGAGATTAGGATGGCCCTTAAATAGCTTAAAAACAACAAGGCACCGGGCGAGGATGGAATCACAGCAGAGCTTCTGAAAGCGGGCGGAACGCTACTACTGAAAGTCCTTCAGACGCTCTTTAATTCCATTCAGCTCGAGGGCGTAACGCCAGAAGCGTGGAACAGGGGCATTGTGGTCCTGTTAAGGGAGATAACACTCTATTGAAGAACTATAGGCCTATCACGTGTCTTAGTCATGTAGTTGTTTTCGAGGGTCATCACGGATTGTCCCGCAAACAGGTTTGATGCCTTCCAGCCTCCCAAACAAGCCGGTTTCCGTAAGGGCTTTAGCACCATGGACAACATTCATACGCTGCGGTAGGTTATAGAGAAGACGAGGAAATATAACCGGCCGTTATGCTTGGGGATGGTGGACTATGAAAAAGCCTTCGATTCGATCGAAACATGAGCCGTGCTTCAGTCAATCTTCAGTCTCCAGCGATGCCGTATTGACTATGGGTATATCGAGGTGTTGAAGTGCTTATACAGTAACGCCACTATGTCAGTCCGAGTACAGGAGCAGTGGACGACGGCAATTCCACTGCATAGAGGTGTAAACCAGACGTTATATCTTCAAAACTATTTACCGTTGAAATGGAAGAGGAATGGGAAGGATTTGGCATTACATCAATGGCGATTATATCACTCACCTTCGATTTGCCGATGATATCGTTGTCATGGCGGAATCGATGAAAGACTTAAGTATGTATGCTCTATGCTCGCAGACCTAAACCGAGTTTCCCAACAGGTGAGCCTTAAAATGACCGATCTAGAGCGGCTTGCATCCAGCGCCTTCTAGCTATTCTAGATTGGTCATTTTGGAAATCTTTGGGAGAGGCCTATGTCCAGCAGTGGACGTTATGCGGCTGAAATGATGATGATGATGATAAGCCCTAAAATGAACATGGACAAAACGAAAGTAATATCGAATGTCTATGTTGCGCCCTTACCTGTTTGTGTTGGGAGCTCCACCCTCGAAGTTGTAGACCTGGGTCAATTGATCCAGGCAGGAAGCTTCAGCTTCGAGGAATAGGTGTTTCGACGAATCCGACTCTGCTGGGCAGCGTTCGGGAAGCTACGCAGTGTCTTCTCGTTAATAATACCTCAGTTTTTTAAGACTAAAGTTTACAAACAATGTGTGTTTTAGTGATGACTTATGGATCTGAAACGTGGTCCCTTACTTATGGGTCTCATAAGAGGGCTAAAGGTGCAACGCGCTATGGAAAGGGCTAAGCTCATTTTTTCTCTATCTAGCGATCGAATCAGAAATGAGGAAATTCGTAGGAGAACTAAAGTCACTGACATAGCCCAGCGGATTAGCTCGTTGAAATGGCAGTGGGCGGACACATAGCGCTACGAACCGATGGCCGATGGGGCAAAAAGGTACTCGAACGGCTACCTTTTACTGGCAAGCCAAGCGTAGGACACCCACACGCAAGGTGGTTTGTCGATCTGACCAAGGTCGCTGGAAGCCGCTGTATGATGATGAGACGTAGGCGTAAAATAGTTAGCGGCTGGATGTACACACGTTGCTCTTTCAAGATTCAAATGTCTATTGAATTTGATCCAGGTTTTGATTGAAATTGTTTGAAAAAAAATAAAAAATGAAACTTTTGCAGCTCAGAATAGACGAAGAAAGAAGGTTGGAAAATCTGTTTCCTGCAACGGTATCGAATTGGTAGTGAATAATGTATCACGGTTTCATTAAATCACAGTTTTACTGGACATTAAAATTGGTTCAGTTTTGGAATAATATCGCGAGGTCTAAGTTCGCGGCGAACCACTAGTATTATATTGTTATATTATGTTTATTATTATGCAATAAACTTTGTTAGGCAATTCTCTGTTGTAGATTAATTGATTGAAACAAACAAAAGAAATCATGAAATGTAATAAATTTTATTTGGTGAACATTAAAACTTTCCATAACATGTTTCTCTTTGAAGTGTGTGCTCCGTTTCATTTTTGTTTGATCTACAGTGACAAATTGTCTTCTTACTACCATATAGTCAATCAGAGCCAACTTGTATGGTTTTTGGTACAAATGTTTTCTCAGTTTCTATTTTTGCATCTATTACTTTGTTGTTGAATAGATCATCAATATTGGGAATATTTATAGGCATGATATCGTGTCTATTGTCAATATTATTTGTAAGGGCTCCTAAAATTTCCATTTGTCCTTCAATCTTCGGCAGATCTTGTGAAAGCTTCGAAATTTTCGCTTCTAAGTCGTGGTAATTACGGAGTATAACCGTTAGGTTGTTCTGTAATTATTAAAAGTTATAAGAATGAACAAAATTGTTAATTATTGTTAAGAAAATAGCAAATACTTTAAAAAACATGATAGTAATAATGTTAGTAGGTAGATAACCCGAAACCTAGAGTCCGTTTTTTAACCCCTGATAAAAGAGAGGTGACGGCACAGACATAGATATAGATCATCTATATCTTATTTATCTTATCGATTACATCTATATCTGTGGGTGACGGTAAGGTGTTAGATGGTCAGACGACCTATGCAAGGTTGCTGGAAGGTGCTAGATGCAGGCCGCTTCCGATCGGTCGTTTTGGAAATCCTTGAAAACCGCCTTAAAGGCCTCTGACATGGTTTTTTAGGTAACGACCACTGTCAGAGACAGTGACCGGGACCGACGGCTTAACGTGCCCTCCGAAGCACGGATCATCTTACTTTTCGGACAATCAGGTGATCAGCCTACAATGCCCTAACCAAACTAGGACAACAGCACAAAGTCGTTGCCCCCGCCGGGAATCGAACCCGCGACCTCCGGGTATGAGCCAAACGCTTTAACCACTACACCACAGAGGCAGTTTTAGTCTCCACTGCAGGAGCACAACCCTCTTTGTACTATTAGAGCTATACTTGGATAGAGCAGTCACAAGAGGTAGCCTAAACTCTCTACAGACGGGTTGGAGAGGTCTCATTAAAGTTTAAAAGCTTTATTTAGCTTGAATTTCCTACACTTTCCTACGACATTTCCAGGAAATACCTGCTGTGAGACCACAACAGGATGTGAATGTCGTAGGAAATT
Source organism: Acrobasis consociella (assembly GCA_963555685.1). Lineage (NCBI taxonomy): Eukaryota > Metazoa > Arthropoda > Insecta > Lepidoptera > Pyralidae > Acrobasis > Acrobasis consociella. Next base: position 13,984,457 of record OY743115.1, read on the forward strand.
ATAATCTTCCGGAAATCACACGGTTAAAAGTTTATTGGGGGTTAACGCTTGAAAGCTAGGGTGTTGTCCCTAGTAAATAAAAAGATAGTGCTTTAATTTAAATTGGAATATGTAGTTCTACTACTCATCACTAGATGGCATTCTTGAAAGTCGGGGTTTTTTAAAGCCAAGCAAATAAACTTGTACATAATAAGAAGAAATGATTCTAAGTACTTACCATTTACCACTATTTACTACTTAATCCTACCAGCTACATTTAATAACCAACCACAACATTTCAGAATTCATACTGCCGGAATAATAGGTACATCACATATCAGAGACATAATATTTGCTGTTATTTTATCGACAGGAGTTTCAGCAGGAGTTTCCTTTTGTATACTTGGTAATCGAAAGTAAGGCTGTTCATTACAAAATACAATAGTGTTATAAATAACAGGATATAACGTACCGCTATGTGATCAATGTTTGTATTCAATTCATTCATATCATAATGTGCCCTGCAAGTCTCACAATGATGCTCGAGCATCAAATAACATATAGCTATCAAACTGGACATTATCAGAAGACTATAGACTCCACTTAGGAAACTCCAGGGCTTTGCTTCATTAGGTGGAGTGTACACATGCACTGGCGGTGGTCGATTTTGATGAGAGCGGCATCTTCCCTTGCGGTTTCTCCTACCATAACCATCCATATTGCTAAACCAAATATAGTAGGCGCTTGTTCGGTTGCTGAAGGGGTTAAGCCACTCTGTGATTTAATGTTGTTATTGGGTTAACTGATATTTTTACATTTCTTTTTGTGTTTAGGTTTTTATAAATGAGTCAATTAAATAAAATTATAATGTGAAGTGACATTTTTAATGCTGACAAAAGTTTTCTTTGCTCTGACGTTTAGTTTGGTGCATGCTGCCAGAATTTGTAAAATACTAAGTAGGTAGGCAGGACCTATATTGTAAACTTCTTCTGTAAATGAACAACTATAGTATACCTCTAATATACTATAGAATCTAGGTCTATGGAGTAGATGCTTTTTTCTGGTATGTACACATCAAAAATACATTTAGGTAGGTACATAAATCTGTGGTAGGGCTATGGAGCTAAAGGGTTCCCTCTAACTTCATGTGCAGGTAGGATTCTGGTAGGAACCTAGACATAATTCCTACCTACCTGTTATGGCGTAAAAGAACTTGAGCATCGTGCCATCTGTCGTATTTTATCGGAACTAAATAGTACTTTTACCAGATGCTCTTACAGTCTAACACATGCCATAACTCTATATCTTTATTTCATGGCGATAGCTGTAGATGGCGATATGTATTTTTTAAATATTTTAGCCTTAAAAATCTTGAACAAGAGGAAGAGGAACCCAACTTCTTTGATTACCAACAAAATAAATTAACCTAGATTAGAAGGTACTTTACCCATTGTTAAACTTTACCTAACATAGCTATCTGACATCCGACATTCGAACCGTCATTATTATGAACAACTTTTGCGGGACTAATACTGGTTTCTTAAAAAAATCACGTTTACGCATCCTTTTTTACGGCATCATCACTTAGTCATTTTTCTTATCTTTTTAGGTAACTTCACAAGAGTATTTAATAAATCCTCGTTCAGCTGTTTTGGCGAAAAAGTCGTAGAAACATCCATACAAATTAATAATGTTAAAACTTTCCGTTCACATTTATAAAGTTCCGCATTGTGTAGACTAGGTATATTGTATAGAAATCGAATATTCTTAAAATCGGTGTTATGATTCCTAGGTACCTAATCTTAACCTACCTAGGTACTAACTTTCCTAGCAAACGCAAAAAAAAACAACAAATTTCCAAATACTCAAGTACCTATCTAGTTGTATATGTAGTTACAGTATTACAGACTTCTTCGAGGTAAGTAGGTACTTATATTATATGTAGATACTTCGCCTTCTCACGTCTCCTGCCCTAGCTTTTATTTATCTACTTCACGATTATGTGGGTGGGTGAAATTAAGAGCATCCCAATTTTATTACTTACGTGGTCAGTGGTCAAAATGAGCTTAAAAAATTCTAAGAAGTTATTCCACGCAGTGTTGCCAGTATGACTTCCCAAAAAAGGACGGTTGGCTTTCTGAAAAGGTACGGTTTTTATCTTCATGGTACGGTTTTTTTTTTTTTGCTGCTTCAAAGGAAAGCAAGGAATGCAGTCCATACATACAGCCAAGCAAGCCAAGTCTTATTTTGTTGGAAGAAAAATATTTTATTCGCATTAATCGAAATATTGAGAGAAATCGATGTTTTTTTTTTTGTTTTTTGCCATTTGTAGTTTTTAGTGAAAAAGAATTCTTCCATTAATTACGTGAGGAATTTTTAGTATGAGTGAAAACATTAGCTGAGCATTTGTGAGCTGAAAGATTTAAGGGTATAAAGAGTGTAAACAAAGCAAGCTGGAACCAGTTGAGCGATTTTTCAAACGCGGAGTCACTAAACTAACAGTTATTTGTATGATAAAACCATTCGTTTAGGTGACTCCGCGTTTAAAAAATGGCACTTCAGTCCTTGCGTAGCTATTACTCGGCTCTTACACGTGCTGCTTAGCGGGTGGCGGCGCGCCATTCGGATATGACATTATAAATACTATTACTTGACTTAACTAATAAGAAATCAGGAACTACGTTTTCGATATATCGATCGAGTTACTGAGTAACTTAACTTCACACCTACTCATGGATTTTAATATACAAATAATAATTAATTTGATCATATCTTATCATATTATTACATAATTTTTTTTAAAGGATTAAATTACGTGATATGTGTCGAGATTTGATAAGATTTCGCTTGACTATCCTGCCCCGCCACCTGAACAGTCACGTAATTAATGAACGCCTCCTACCTAATATAAAAAAGTACGAAAAAGGTACGGTCTACACTGAGGTACGGTTGCAGTACGGTTGTGTGTTAAAAAGTACGGAAAACCGTACCTTTTGGTACGTTCTGGCAACGCTGATTCCACGGCAGGCCCAAGTCCTTCTCCCTGCACCTTGCCTCCGTGTCCGTGATAGTCAGAGCGAGATGAAGATATCGTTTTCTCATTTCCTCTCATTGTATTCCGTACTTGGTTTTCGTTTTACATTCAAGCCTCTAGTGTGGAGTGTAATTTATATCGATAAAATTAGTTTTATTTATGAAACCCATACGCTATAAGTAAAACGTAAGTTTTTCATGATTTTGAAAAACTTACTCAATAAAAAGTCTCATAATATTCCAAATATCCACTTTACTTCGTTGTTTAAAAACCTACCTAGTTATAGGTTTATCTTTCTTATTACACTACTAGCCGAAGCCCGCGACTTCGTTCGCGTGGACTTTATGTCTCTGGAAAATGCTCATCAGGCTGAACAACTTTTACTAAGACGGCATTTTTATATCTCTTATAGTTTAGCTGGACCATTATGGTTCTGCATGAGGTGTTCCATTTTTCAAAATCATTTATACCCTATATGTTGCCCAGGCTTAATAGCTATATAACAAAAAAAGTTTCATTCGAATCCGTCCATTATTTCCGGAGATTAGCGTGTACAAACAGACAAACAGACAAACAGACAAACAGACAAACAGACAAACAGACAGACATTTTTTTTTAAATTCTTACTCTATTACTACGTCTCAATCGCCCCCAATATTTTTTTTGGAAATATATTTAATGTACAGACACACTTTTTTTACTGTTTTATTATATGTATAGATTTGCACTGATTACTGGGTCGTAAAAGTCAGATGAATACAAGAATTACCCTCGTCCTCATTTGAAATACCTAAATTGTGTAATCATAAATATGATAACTCGTTTTAAAATTCACAAAGTTACTGGCATTCATGTTTTTGACTCGGTAGTGAAAAATTTAAGTCTGTAAGTATCTTCACAATATTTCATTAGTCAGAAAAAACAAAAAAAACAAGATCAATATCCCTATGTTATTATTTTGATAATTTAACTGATGGGTTTAAAATATTTTTGCTGTCATCATTATAATCTATACATATAATAAAACAGTAAAAAAAGTGTGTCTGTACATTAAATATATTTCCAAAAAAAATATTGGGGGCGATGGAGACATATTAATAGAGTAAGAATTTAAAAAAAAATGTCTGTCTGTTTGTCTGTATGTCTGTTTGTCTGTTTGTCTGTTTGTCTGTTTGTCTGTTTGTACACGCTAATCTCCGGAAATACTGGACGGATTCGAATGAAACTTTTTTTGTTATATAGCTATTAAGCCTGGGCAACATATAGGGTATAAATGATTTTGGAAAATGGAACGCCTGATGCAGAACCATATTGGTTCAGCTAAACTATAAGAGATATAAAAATGCCGCCTTAGTAAAAGTTGTTCAGCCTGATGAGCATTTTCCAGAGACATAAAGTCCACGCGAACGAAGTCGCGGGCTTCGGCTAGTCATACATATTTGCTAGATCTTAATCATGTGAAAGTTATTCCGTCGTTCGAATGAAATTGGTACAAAACATTTACTAATAAATATTTAATATAATTAATAAATCATAGGAAATAGTAGACGAAGGCTTTTGTCTGGGTGTTCTATTGATGGGTAAAATCTTCCCTCTATTATTTGCAATCCGTCCAACCCTGCATCTTTCCTTTCATAGAACATACCAGAACACACAATTCATAAATTCCAAAACTATCGATAAGGCCACGTTTCTCCTTCCCATCCCAATGAGCCTACCGGTCGCGACTCGCGACGCCGCCGTATGATGTCATTCAACAACACACACTCACACATACAAGTTGTCGCGACCGCGCGCCTGTTTACATTCTGTACGCTGTGACTTCACTGAACACCCGTGTCTGTGATTTAATTTATTATTTATATAACATAGTTATAGTTCAAAATGGCCAACAACAGAGCAGCCAAGTCTGGATTTGCCGCCGAAGCCCAGAGAAAGGTAAGTTAAAATTCGCCGGGTATAACCCGACTAGTTGATGTTGTCATGCGCGCGTTGGCACTCCTACTAATGTTGCATTCACTCAAATGGGTCACGTTGTACGTAGATATTGATTCGGGATGCTGTGGTCCAGAATTGTGTTACAAGGGCTCAACCATGACCTACATTCATGTGTTCTGCTTGCGACACCACTAGGACACAGATGTTTCTTAGGGTACCGGTATAGCACTTCTTTCATACACATGTAGGTGAGTACCTACTGTTAGACACATTCTTAGTGACTAACCTGAGAACGTGCCTCATTCGTTGCATTAGAATGATGCTAATCTATGTATTGTAAATGCGGGTATGTAGCACGTAGGTACCTTCTAGGTATTTCATAAAATGCTGTAGGAGATAAAGAAGACCATTAAAAGAAGGCTAATGCAAAGTTACATAAGTATGAGTACCTACCTAATGGGTTGAATATATTCTACTAATGATGACAACTTGAATATTCACACTAGGTTGAAATTTATTTAAAATTATTTATTTATTATTTATAAGTTAATCACTCAATAATAATCTAAAGAGACTGAAACTACTTGGAAAAAACCTACTCAAATATAGTGAACACTGTCTAATTCACAAAATTACTTCCAGAACTTATATTTGGTGGTTACACCCATCAAGCTGTTCTAATCCACTTTGTAGTGTGTGGATCCCTGAATCGCCGAAAACTGGTTCTCTCGCAACGCAAAAACACTGTTGCTTATCGATTGAGCGTTAGAAATGAAAAAATGGTGAGACATTCAATTCTCAACACGTTTTGATCATAAAATAAAAAACTAAGGTTACGTAACGAATCTATTAAAATCATCACCCTGGAAGTACGAGAAACAGATAATAAAATAGTCACATAACATTTTGCACGGTTTGCACGGATCTACAAACCGAAAACGAAGAAAAAATAAACTTAGCTGCAGTAACTAAATGTTCTAACGATAATTTAAAAGAAAAAATGACAATAATCAAGCGATACAAATATCCAAAGTTAAATATAAATAATTTTGACTTTGACTTTGAATTTGACTAGTGAAACAAGTAGGGACTTACAGAAAATGAATCAAATTACAACATCGATTTGGTCATCATTAATGAATGATACAGAGATGTACAGAGCATCTATAAGGACGATTAGGTCACAATGTATTAGCTATTGTAAGATTTCAATGTGTACACTCCTAAAATGACGTCAACTTACGAAATCTGCTGTTGTGTGTTTGTAACCGAAATATTTACATACACATTTTAGCTGCGTTATCTACCAGCCTGAAATATGTAAGTATTCGGAACACTGGCGATCTGCAGTAAAATAAGATCAGCCAATAAGTATCATTCCAGTCAGATGTGACACTTCAGGTCAAAAGTACTAACACAAAAAGAAGCATTAACATTCTCCTGTACAAGACCCTACTAAGGTCCTAATTAACATACGGCTCTGAGTGTTGAGCAAACAATGCGAGTTTTTTGCTTTTGTTTGAACGAAGGATACTATCTATAAGGCATCATTTAGAGCTCTCCATGATAGACAACAATCAATGGCGAATGTAATAGTAATGAGCTCTACGAGTTTTACCACGAGCACAACATTATTGAAATAATAAAACTAGGATGCTTGAGATGGGCAAGAAACGTACTTATTAAGAATGGGCGAAGCCAGAATACCTAAATGGCTGCTAAAGAGTCAGCCACAGAAACACAAATCGGTCACAGAAATCGGGACAAACCCAAGCTCAGATGGTTAGACAGTATTCAGCCAGACTTGATGGATATCAACATAAGAGACTGGAGGCAGAAAGGCCAAAATATAATAGAATTACTTATTTGGAAAAATTGACTTGACCAGGATAAAACGAGAAATAAGTTGCAGACTGTTTAAGTATGCAAAAACTAATTAATATTCCTACGTTCTAAGGTTTCAGATATATATCAAATCTTTGCGTGTAAGATTTCATTGAAATTTTACCTGTTTTGATGAGCTTTTTGCGAAAAAAAAACATTAATTTCGCACATATCCTCAACATTACCTAAGTTAATATTTGAGAGGATCCATCGGTCGTTGAACTAAACGCTCTGCCAGCCAAGAGTGCCATACATGTAATTCTAGTAACACATTGCATCTTTAAATTTGAAAAACACCGTTGTGATGCCGTTACTTCCATAAAATTAATTTTAGAAATAGGTAAATATAATTATAAGATCCGTTGTCTGTTTTTGCCAAGATAACATTATTGCAAATCCAAAAGCAAAAAATCAAAAGAAACAATACATATTCTTGACCACAGATCTGGATGTTTGCCCCTCAATACGAAGATTTGGACCTTTTACCAAGAATGTTGTTTTCAGATAATTAAAAATAGATGTATATTAACACCATGATATAATAGAGCCAATATATAAAGCCTATATGGACTTACCTGTGTAATAATAAAATCCTTGCAACCAATATAAAAAATCTATCAAAAGTCTTGCAGATAACAGAGCAAGCTTTGCCTGTATCATAGAAAACTTGATGATGAACCGAGACATGTAAATATTATATTGATTTTTCCAAATATCAGACTCGAAGTCTATTATCACGAAAATAGAAGATTGTAGAAGCTGCTGTACCTATAAATATTTCGAATGCAAGTTAATGTAATATCGGTAATGCTGGACAGGACACCTTTCTTCCCGACACCGGTCGCCAAAGTGTGTCAAGGAGACTGAGCTTTTACAACCGGTTTGTAAGCTTTTTGTCCAAACCTCGCATCAAAGATCTTTCGACGACTCGGAGTTCGATTTTACTAAAAATAAAATTAGATGTAGGAACCTTAAACTAGTTTAAAGTGTAAAGAATCTCATGCTGGTTACCTTTTTTGTAGCAATTAAGTAAACATTTAATATAAATGTTGACAGATTAATGTTTTTATGATATAAAAAAAGTAATATAATGAGAGATTTTTTTTAGCTATATTCAAATATGTATAAAATAGAACAATCAAGATTTAGATTTTTAATTTAGATTGTAATTTAGATATTAATTTAGATTTCTATACAAATAATTAATTATAATATACTCGTATTAACTTAATAGAACTCCTGATTATGTTTGTTTAGGGATATTCAAATAAAAAAATGTCTGTTCTACTATGCGTAATACACTTACATTGCATAACGTTATCTCTGAACGGATTTTAAACATACAAACAAAATGAGAGAAAACCTGAAGATGGAAAAAAGCAGTTCACCAACAGTGATACATCTCTAGCAATATAGGTAGATACGGTCTATTAGCAATCTCAATCAACTCAGATCTTTATCTTGCCCATGTTCAGAGTATTAGATACCTACGTGAAGTTATGCGTTGCATCAGATAGTGCAACCTTTGATTTACATATCGATGTCTATGAACAGAGTACTGTAGCCAGCTCCTCTATTTATGAGAAATTGTCATGTTTGCTGTTATACTCATTGGAACAAATGTTAACGAGTGTGTCACGTTTACTTTGCATATCATTGCTTTGCGTAATATGTAAAAATAACTATGTGCTCACAACTTAGTTTACTAGCAACAAAACCAAAAAAGTTGCTATCAAATTTTATTCAACCACACATGAATTACGTAAATCAATTTATGTAGAACTCAGGACAAAATGGGCTCCAGCGGCGATACCAGCCCAAGTTTCAGTCACAATTTGCTCAATGTACTCTGGAGGAACAAGGAATCCGTACTCATATCCAGGCAGTTCAAGAGTGTAAGTAAGGGGGATGCCAACAGCACGAGTCCAATCTCGAGAAGTACCCGTAGTATAGTACAGCACATTCGCTGCGTTTCCAACTATATATGGGTCGGCTTTCTCCAGAGCGAGTTCGTCGATCGCTGTTGCCATGACGATACCAGCGAGGTGCAGAAAGAGGCCATTTGATGGAAGGGTTCCTGGAAAGAAGACGTTAAAGTTCAATCACTCATATAAAATTAAACTTGACGTCACGAAGTCAAAGACAAGGCCGATGATTAGTCACAGACACATGACAAAATGAGCTCAAGTGGGTCATTATTATTTTTCCTTATGCAAGGCAATGTGTATCCTAAATTGGCAGTAAAGAATATTAAGGTCAAGTAACGTAAACAAGTTCAATATGAATACTCGTGTTAAAAATAGTTCTATGTAAGTACATGTGGAATCCATTATGAAGCCTACGGCTTACACTTAATTAATTCATTATGCTGTGAACTTTGCACGGTTCAACCAACACCTATTTCACCAAAATAAACATAACCTTAATAGCGTGATGTAAATAAATATAGCTTTGCATATTAGTAGTACCTCGTTGAGTTTACTCTTGAGACCAACACCCATCGGAGAGGAATGGAGTGATAAATTGTATTAAATGTATTATTACCACGCGGTGAAACATAGCGTAAATTTTTTGACTTACTTTTACTTGATGTTATTCACAAAGGACGTTACATTATTCGTGATCACGGGATAGTTCATCCTATTGTAAAATATAAATCATGAGATTGAAGTACAAAATTTAAAAATCTTACCGTTATTGCCCCAAGCATAGAGGAACATATTGCCGTAACTGTGAAGGGAGATGTACAAAGAGGTCCTGGACAACTGCTGCATGACGACATCTCTGATCACACGGATCTCAGGTTCGGAGAAGGCGGAGGGTCCTTCGTAAACGATGGTACAAGGGTTGGCACTGGCTTCACTAGTTCCCCAGTAGTGGTCGAAGTTACGGTTTCCATCGACACCAGGACAAGCATCGGCGTTAGCATGGGAGCGAGAACGGGTCTTCCGCCACATGCGATCCTAAAAAAATATAAAAATTTAAATAGATAGAAGATAAATAATAGATAGATCTTTAAATTAAGTAACAAAATACTACGTATTATTATAGCGTTACCTAGGGTCATATTATTAGGCATTTATCCCGGTCTTTTGAGGCTTGCATGGAAACACAGGTTTAACATGTAAAGGTCTTGTGGGAGATATTATTTAATGGTTAATAGTACAAGATTATTATTATACCTGCTAAGTATTTAATTTTAATCTTGAACTTTATCATCCGCAGCATTCAACCTTCAATTAGGCATATAGCTATCTTTCAGTTTATTTACATACTTCATGATATATTCCTACTAATGTGATATAGTCCTTATTTCATCACTTTTAATTAAGTAGGTAAATAACAAAATTTAAAAAAATGTGTTTTTAGTATCTATACAGAAGCATGATACTTCAAAAACGGCTGATAGGTGAAACACAATGTAATCCGTTTATTGTTACAGATAATTATTTATATCAAATAAGCGGGGCCATAAACATAAATCAATTATTTATCTTAGAAAAAGGATATGACAGTACACTTTTGCGCCTAAAGTGGCCTATGTGTTAATCCAGGTCAGCTTCCTGCATGCCAAATTTTATCAAAATTGGTCCAGCCGTTTGCACGTAAAGAAGTAACAAACATATACACACATAAACAAACTCTCAAACTTTTTCCTTTATAATATTGGTGTGATAAAGCTTAAGCAAATTTGAATTCCAGAAAAAATACTTTGTTTACTTGAGTTATTTTATTAGTTACATTACGGAAATTACTTACACAATTAGAACTTACCTCTTCAATAGAATATTCGTAGCCATCGGGGTTGGCCATAGGAATGATGACCCAGTCAATACTATTGGTCAAAACACTATCAGCTGCTGCAACCACCAGTTGATGAATAATGTACAAAGCCACTGGAGGAGTCACCCATTCTCTGGCGTGGACGGCCGCGTCAATGATGATGACTGGCTTTTGAAGGTTTTCAAATCTTGTTGTAGAGATCCTCACGTATTTGATTTGACGTCCTTCGTAACTCAAACCAGCGTTGATGACGGTTACTAAGCTAGGGTATTCAGCTGCTAGTCCATCCAAATATTCGTTAATCTACAATGTTAAAAGTGATTAAAAAATTCTAGAACCTTGGTGTTTAAATTATTTTAGTAAAAATGCCATTAAAATGCCAACCTCTTCATGGTCATAGTAGGTATCCCAGCTTATTGAGCGTCCACTTCGCTTTGCTGCTATTCTTGAGCTTCTAATTTTTGCTTCTTCGTCGCGAAGAATACTAAAAAAATATATTTTAATTTTGAACTCAAATTAACCAGTTTTTCAGTTTGTAATTATTATATCTGTGCTAGTTATAACAAAGAAATTAAAAGTTGAGTCAAAGGTGATAAATGCGAAAATAAAGGTGGAGGTGTAGGATTTGGAGGAAGTATTATTAGTAATAACTACAATACAGAATTTGATTTTAATTATATATGCCTGTGACCTGAAAATGAATAGGTTTATGATCTATGAAGGTTTTATAACTAAGGTTCTTACTCTGCAAGATTGTCAGCAATTTTGGAGAACGGCATATCATTTTCATCGAAGTATTGCAGCCATTGTTGTCTTTCTTCTGGAGCAAGTCTTACCAAAGCCTCGAGGTAGCCAGACTGAGAACGGGCGGAAGGAGTAGCCGAAAGAATATCCAAATGTGCTTCTAGTTCTTTGATTTTTTCCGAAGGGCCAGCAACTTTAAATAGCTGGTGTCTGCAAATAGTAATAAAATGTACAAATAACTTTATAAATATTCTAAATTAAGTCAACAAACAAGTTACAAAACCTCTGATTTCAATACCTGCGTATGAAACTAGACTAAAGTGTGAGAATAATATGACATAATTTTATAAAATTATAGTTTATAATTTACCCTTCATATTTCTCATGGCGACCTTGGACTACACCTAAGGCCAGAAGCAAGAAGACCACCAGCCGTGCCATTTTCACAGATATCGATAGACTGATCCAAATTCTGATACTACTGCTACTATAATGAACATCCATATCAAAATCCTGCTAATACATTTATTGACATATAACTGATATACTTAATCCTTTAAATTTGATAAAATTTACGTAACATATTTTCTTCAAAACAGCATTTTTTGCACTAGATTGTCTAAAATGTTACATAAGACTGGTTTTCTGTATCGTGTCTTGAATAATCTTTAAGTTGCTTGTTATTGCATAAGTCCTCAGAGTCTGAGCATAAGTCATAGAAATATTATTTTCCCAACTTGCAGCTTTATGTAAAATTTTCAGATTCTTTATAAATTTCTTATCATCCAACAACTTAACTGCTTGCTTATTGAAACATTGTCAATAGTTACTATATTGAGTATATTGCTCATATTCGAGGCTCGCAACGACTAATAAGATTACGTCGCATAGTAATTAAAATTAGTCACATGATATTGTCTACTCCAATGTTTAAGACAAATATAACCAGATGTTCAATTAACGTGAAAGAATGTATTTTATACTGTATTCGATGACTCACTGGACTTGGTTTGCTTGCAACAGAAACCTCGCCTTTTAAGGTTTGGCCTTTACACACTACACATTTATATGGCTTAAAGCTGGCTTTCAAGTACCATATGTTCGTGATTGGCAACTGACCAAATTTCTCTTTAATAACTTTATATGTAAATTGCCGCATGTATATATTTTGCATAATATCGATTAATTTGAAATGATAAGATACTAGTAAAATGTCTGATGATCTTATTGATGATACAGAAAATGCATATGCAGTGCATTTCACAAAATGAGTAAAAGTTAATAAAATGTCTACTGCATTATGCATTTTCTGTATCATACCTACATACCTAATCTTATCATATCATTATTACTATAGGTTCTGAACAATTACATCAGATGCATTAAAAATAAAGTAATTTATATTAAAACTACAGATATATATAAAGTCAAACATATGTCAAACATTTTACATAATAACTATGATATATCTGTCGCTAACGTTGACTAAAATAGACGAAACTTGCAACACAGCCTGTGTGGCCTGAAATATGATACGTCTACGTCTACCAATGTAATGGGCCTTTGTTTAAATAGCTACTACACCGCAGTGAATAAACACCGCACCTTCACTTTTTGTTTCTCTATATTTAGAGTTTCCATTTGACTAAAGATAGCTAACAGATTGATGTTTGTCCCTTTTATAGTAATAATTTTCATTATCTTGACATTAACCTATGCGCCAGTTTATGTTTTCCAGTTCTATTTCAATTTCTCAAGAATTTGAAGTAGTCGCAAATGTCTCCAGCTCATTATCATAAAACATTCTTCTTGCTTTTGAAATAGTGGCACTTTCATTTCTTTTTCTTTATAAGTTAAATTTTAATGAAGGTGCAAAAGTATTCGAATCGACGCAACTTGCATTTGCATAATAAAATGCCGTCTACTGAAGAATGTGTAAAACATCTCTTGTGAATATCTTCTAACTCTTCCAAACACATGGTATCAGCGATATCAAAGGACACCAGCTCTGCTTTCTTTAATTGTTTTTCAAATATCGACCTTAATACTTTCTAATTAGGATCACGAGTGCTTGGGATTCACGATGCATGTGCCAGAGTCTCTTTTTGCAATTTGATTATTGGTTGCATTGCATTGACCGCATGGCGTCAACCTCGCGTGGTGACCCCATTCTTGTTTCCTTACTGGTCAATGTTGGAACCATTGTCGATGTTTCCTTGCAAGGTTGTGCGCTTTTATTCATTTTTTACCGCAACCTTACTGAGTGCATGCTTTGCAGATGTTTTGTTTCAATAAACTGGGTAAACTGGTAAGTACTACATCTAGGCATAAAGCTGTATAAGATTTGTAATTATAACAGATGTTCTTCGTCCAAATATGGATTAAGTGCTTTGCTTGTCACATAGGTAATTTGTGTCAAACTCGATATTCAAGCCAAACCAGATGTTTGCCATTTTGCTAGTTTAGTAATAAAATTATACCTAACAAAATCTGCAATTAGATTAGTTTTCCAAAAACTTTTTCAGTTAGGTACTTGAACCCCTTTTTTTATGCCTTTTATGTCCCATATTTGGGCAAAGACCTCCCCTTGTTATTTCCAACTATTTCGATCTTTTAAACTTAAAAAATATATTTTTAAAACATATTCATTAAGATATGATGATTATCAAAATTTGTATTATTAGGGCCCATTAAAATTAGTTTACCTTTTTGAGGCACTTACGTCTATAGACGTAAAACCAACTAAGTAATATAACCAGGATCTGTTCGTACATTTGTTTCGCGTTCAGTTTTTGCACTCATCTCAGAAGCCTGACCCATCTGACGTAACGAGTGTATCCGACTCCATTGACACTGAATCATAGTTATTTATGGCTTGAACCGTTTCTTCGCCATGTATAGTCTGAGATTAGCAATGAATGGCTTATTATCGTTATGCTGGCGTTCCATCCAATTTGACCTCTCGCCATCTGGTGCGTTTTTAGGTACATATGTATTGCGATATACATATATTTCAGATTATCTTGCATTGTTTGTATACTTAACACGCATTATTTTAAGAAATAAGTACTTTTCTCAAACCGACGAACCTTAGAATAAAACTGAATCTAAATTACTAATTTAGAAATCTAAGATTTGAGTAGATTTTTTTAGTAAGTAGGTTTGTAAGCTTTTTTGACTAATCTGCTATATTTACCTGCCTGCACTCAAAATTTTTAATTTCCTTCCGATATATTTTTTAGATTTGATTCGATGTACTTCATTCATCTATGTTAGTATTTTTAATAGTTAGCTTGACTTTCTATTTATCTATACCTTCTTACCTTTTTTAGTTAAAACTTTAACTTGGACAGGGTGAAGATAATGCTGAAAGATTTTTTACTGGATTGTAACCTCTATTGTTACTCAATTAAGTAACCCTTATATTCTATTTAGATTATTGTTATATATATTTAATGCCTACGTTATACAGTAAAAGTATTTGTTTGTGATGCATAAACATAAATTAATACCTATTTATGTTGTTTTCGTGTAGCACCTAATAGTTTCGATAAAATGCTTGTATTTAAGGACGATTATTCGAATATTAATTAACACAGCTTGTTCGAGAATTGACGTAAAAGTAAATAGGCAAGTGACAACATTAATTGTTGAAATGAAAATGTTAGCTAACGAGTATGATACGTGCTATCAGAATTAATTCACCCAACGACCTTGCAGCTCATAGCATGGTTACAAACACAAGTTGATTGATAAGCATTTTTACATTTAAAATTCATTGTACATATTATATTTATTTAGTTTTTGGTGGGAGAGAAACTTAAATTTCTCGTAAGAGGCCTCTTTGACCATATTAAACTCTAGACCCAAGTATTTTTGTGAAGAAGCATCTATGCACTGGATAAACAACTAAGGAGTCTATAGTATAAAAGGGAGAGAGGTTTTTCTGAGTGAAAAAAATGTTTTTCCGCATATAACTACCTAGCGAAAATCATACTAAAAATAAAACATGGCGGACTTATATACAAAATGTCACACTTTGATTGGTTGCATAAGCTTAGATCACTACTTGTATATTCTAAATCTTTGGCTTAGATTTACTTTCTAAACTGATACATCAACAAAATGCAATAAGTTAAACTTTTGTGCGTGTAAGTAGGTTCCTACCTAAATACCAAGCTCTATTGAAACTAAACGTGCCAGTAACAAACTACGAATACATACAAGTAATATAATGTAATATTTAATGAAAACTCTTAGTTCTACTTTTTATGTTCCTAAAGTTTACAAAATCAATGTAATATAATATTATAACCATTAGTGGGTCAGAGTTAAAGAGTACAACTAAACGGACGCTGGACACAGGAAAAACGTTAAAAGAATAATAATACAAAATATAGGACGATATTCAAATTTTTTAACGATAGCAATAATGTGGCAGGTGTACCAACAGGGCCACTCACTTCCTCTGTCTTAGAACACAAATTAGATAACCCTACGGAATATTAATGAGCACCAACCAAGCTAGCAGACCGTATCGGGTCAGTCCGTCTGCAAGATGAGGAATTCATTGACCTAACCGCTTATCTTTGGCAGCATTATAGACGATCGTCGTGAACAAATTTGAACTATTGATAAAGAACGCATATGAGATACTTACCTAAATAACCTACATAACAAATAGACACCCTACATAACAATAGAGATATTTATTAGATAGGTACCAATTTCGATAGATGTGTCATTGTTTTTATATTCTAGTCTTGTAAAAGTAAATAAGTAGATTTCAGTTTTGTTTTCCCTAGTTACTTGAAGTGTAGATATCTAGTTAAATTCGTTTATTGTTATTTGGCAAGTTTTTTTCAACCTTTTAATGATTAGTATATTGTAAGAAATTCGATTAAATTGAAAATTTATTAAATAATACCATTATTTCTGTAAACAACCGACTTCAATTTATTTCAGGTGTTTCCTCCATATCTCCAAAGTTCTTCATCATGTCTTCACCAAATTAATATGGGACCAACTTGGGAGTAAGGGCTTTGCTCTAAGGGGAAACAAAAAAAGGAATCATTAAAATCGGTCCACGGTTGACGAAGATATCGCGTCACATACATACAAAAAAGTAAAAAAAAAACATACAATCGAATTGATAACCTCCTCCTTTTTTGAAGTCGGTTAAAAAACAGTTTCATTACTATTTAGTTCTGCACTAGAGCATCAAACAGGGCAAAGAGGCAGTGATATGATACGAGTCTTCTTTGGTTACTCATACATACCAAATACCAAAGAAATAATATCGAAAACCTATCATAACTGAGTCAAATACCGAGTATCTAATCGGAATTTCTAGAACTAACGTCATTAGCAAAACACTCGCTAAAATTGAATCACACTGGAATTTAAAACCCACCGTTGTAACGTTTTTTGTCTGACTCTACTGAGTCACGTCTTGAATCTTTAACAAATTACGTCATGCCGACCATACCATATTGCTAAATAACGTTATTGTAATATATTGTTCGTTGGATTCTAATTGATTTATATTTTACTCAAAAAAGCATCGAAAACGTTTTACGTCTAAGTTATAAGTCTTTGGATGTTCTAGCTAGGTAAACAGCACAGCATGTCAATTTCACAACTATTACCGCTTCTTTAGAAAATATTTCTAAGTAGGTACCGGGACCTCATTTAAAGATGGACCTACTCTTATTATTATTTCTGAATAATTAACAAACCATGACAAATGCAAAATTGATATTAAAATATGAACCTATACATTTTTATAACATTCCAAAGCATTGAAAAAGAAGGTACCAACTTAATTTGTGAACTTTTTTCACCTTATAAATATTTTATAATCACTGAAACTAAGTGAGATAGTTACAATCACAACTAATCGTAGGTAACTATGCATAACATTCCTTACTTTCATAAAAAGTTCCCGTTAATCCAATCACTGAGATTCTCAGGTAACTAGTTTATATTGTTCTGCATAATCCCGCGAGATATCGATACAGAAAATCAATCGAATAGTGTTTAACGGTTCTACCACAGACATAGTCTATGGGTTCTACGAATAATATTCAGTTTAAAAAAAAATAATGATGGTCATTTCAATATATTTTTTACTCCGGAGATTCCTTATGCATGGCTGAAAAGCGTTTCTTAAGCCTTGAAAGAAAATTAAATAAAAATCCTGCCCTCAAGGCCGAATATTGTAAATTCATAAATGAATACGAAGACTTAGGTCACTTACCTGAAATTAGCAGACCCCATTTCGGTCACGTCCTGTCACGGTCGCCACTATTGCTGACACCCAACAATAGATGTGTACTTACTTATGAACTTAAGTTATTCATCTAATTAATTATTAGACCTCGTTTTATAGTGTTTGTTAATTAGCATTTTGTCAAGTTTTCGTTCACAACACAAAATCTGGCGTGCAGAGAACATGAGTACTGACAAGTACTTAAGTAAACTTATTAATAAGGTAACAAGTAAATTGACAATTATGAATCTATATTGATTGCTAGGAAAAACAAATATTGGATACCCGATTTTCCATCAAACTATATTGTTGCTACAAACTTGCCATTTCATCACGTCAAAAGCCCATTTATTGCTACTAACGAAAGTAAACAATAAAGCAAAATACTAATGGATCCATCAAGTTGTATTATTGACCTCGCAATTTTATGAATGGTCAGAACATAACAATGCCAAGTATTTACATGGTGCAGTTAATCGACATAGATAATAATAATACGTAAGGGAATCCCTTGCCATAATAAAATAATAGATTGGGTACAATAATGTCGGTCGGTAATTTGCTGTACAGGCTAAAGCTTTTACTTTCATTTATGTGTTCTATTAAATAGTTTTTGTGTTATCTTACTTAAATATTTTATTAGAGTAGATACTTACTTGTGTCTATTTATACTTAGTTAGAACAACACAGTTTGTGTGTAGGAATCTATAACATTCAGATAATGTGATGAGTACCCAACGTTGGCAAATATTAGTCCAGCATATCCGGATGTTACTTATAAAATTTGAGATCGTTTTTTCGTTCTAACCTTATGATATTACACGATTTTAAAACCATACATATATCATTTAAACTACCTACTTACTTATAAACATGAATTAACTGCTTAAATTTGAAACTATTTGTACCTTACTTAAGTAAGTATTGTGTCTAGATTTTCAATAGTTACTATCAAAATAAAAATTCTAAGTGGTAAATATATTGTGAACATGGTTATTCTTATTATGACGTTACTAAAATAATAAATCATATAATGTTAACCTGATAATTATAAAACATTAAACGTTCATTTGAGGAAACTGATTTTTAATCTTACGCTGGAAATGTCATTATTCAATACTAGATTGGATGCCTACAGTTGCAGTATAATAAGTAAACAACGAATAAAAGAAGCTAAATAAACAAACACATACAGGCTGACATCAACACCTCTTCTTGGTGCTTGAGATTTAAAACTCTATATTAATGCTCTGAAATTGCGAGTTAGCAAATCTACATAAAACCGTATCCAATCGATTTTTGTTTATCAGCACAACGTTCCTCTGCTCCACACCGTCTGTGTTTACTTAGCCTCAAATGGAATCGATCATCCAATATGTACTCACCTACTTATAAGCTCCATTTGTGGATATTTAGGTATGATAAATCTGACAAAACTACTTTGAATGATATAGTGATAGACCGTCATGTCTCCTGGTAAGGATATAGTCTAGATGATTAGTCATTCCTAAAAAAAATTTTAAGCTGAGTCGAATGATGATCAAATTAGAAATTCGGGATTGCTAACTGAATAAGTAGCAATCCCTTGTAGCATACTTAGCTACCTACTTGAATATTTTGTGCGAGCTCTAAAATGGTCTTCAGAATATAATAGGTGGAGGTATTGACTCGTACTTAACGTAATCTTCTTCTTTCATTACAGATCAACAGCAAATACAGTGAGGAACTGGCGTCAGAATGTCTGTACTGGATCCAGCAGATCACCAACGAGCCAGAAAACACTTCTGGTGACATGGACAACTTCTACGAAGTTCTTAAGGATGGAACACTCCTTTGCAAGTAAGTAATTAATAACTTTTGCCTAGATATAAATTATAGCGCATTTCAGTTACCTACTGATAAACATCAGATAAAAGTCAAGAAAATATTTATGTAGTACTTACTTATACGTAAAAACAGATAATGAACATAGTTCGCTTTTTTTCTGGCGGAAAAACTGGCGTTATATAGTAATTTTCTAAGAAAGAGATGAAGAGACCTTTGCCTAGCAGCAGGTAATTTACATTTAATTCTAAAACATTTACATTTTCTAAGGCTGGCACTATATGATAATGATTTAAATACTCTTTGACTTCACTACACAATATGTAAAATTTTGTTCAGATAGATCTGAACAAAGTTTTACATCTCTTTCTTTGAAAACGTCCGAAGGAATCTGCAACTTTAATTTTAATTTAAAAAAAATATATCTACCAATTTACTTATTAATGAATTATCTACATAAAACCATAATTTTACTTTCCAGACTTGTAAACAACATCCAGCCTGGCATGGTGAAGAAGATCAATGAATCCAAGATGGCTTTCAAGTGCATGGAGAACATCAATGCTTTCCTGGAAGCAGCAAGGCAGCTGGGTGTCCCCGCACAAGAGACTTTCCAGACAGTCGATCTGTGGGAGAGGCAGAACCTCAATTCAGTCGTCATTTGCCTCCAATCTCTGGGCAGAAAGGTAATATTAAGTAAACAATTTTTCATCCACATTTAATGTTGTATCATCATCATTACAGCTGCATATCGTCCACTGCAGGACATAGGCCTCACCCAAAGATTTCCAAAATGACCGATCAAGAGCGGCCTGCATCCAACGCTGTATAAGTAAATATCCTATATAACCGGATATCATATAGGTGTTGTATATCAAGATCCAAATCTTATTAGATATTCTATACTTCATCACTGTTAAGGTGTTATGCTCATTTAACAAGCCTGTAAACAAAGAGAAAATTATAGACTGAAGTTAGAAAGTACTGCCACGATAATAATATGTAATGTAATATGACGACCTCCGTGGCGCAGGGGTCACCATGCTAGTCCGTCACCCAGAGGTCCCGGGTTCGATCCCCGGTCAGGGCAAGTTGGAAAATGGCCTTTTTCAAATTGTCCTGGGTCTCGGATGTTTATCTATGTATGTATTTATTATAAAAATATAGTATCGTTGAGTTAGTCTCCCATAACACAAGTTTTGAACTTACTTTGGGGCTAGCTCAATCTGTGTAATTTGTCCCTATATATTTATTATTTAATGTCCCCGTACCTACCCCCGTATGGTAGACTGTATTAGTTAACTCAGTCAAAGCGAAAATATTGAATAGGATACGAGCAGAAATTATGAGTAGCTCTTAACCAAAGCGGATACTTTATTAAATAAAAGATGGCATTTAGCATTTATTACTTTTATTTCCAGGCCGGCAACTTCGGGAAGCCTTCAATAGGACCAAAGGAGGCCGAGAAGAATGTTCGGAACTTCTCCGAGGAGCAACTCAGAGCCGGCCAGGGCGTGATCTCTCTCCAATACGGCTCAAATAAAGGCGCCAACCAAAGCGGCATCAACTTTGGCAACACGAGGCACATGTAAAACAGCTGTTGCACCTTAATAACCGCTATCCCTCAAATATAGACTGCAAAGGGTGGACGGCTTTTGTTTTTTCGTCGTAAAATTACTATATTAAAAAGAAAGAGATAGAAGAACTAAAACTGAGCCACCTGCCGTGCAAGCTATGCTCGAGCGCTAGTGGTAAGGATCATGGTGAGGAATAATTGACATAATTTATTGTTGAAAATACTTATTGCAAGCATTGATAATCTCTTAAAAGTACCCGTAAGATAAATATATTAGGTACTCAAAAAGTCAAGTCAATTTCGTTAGAATCTTACAAAATTAAGAAATGTAATGTATCTTATGTTAACTCAAATGTTACAAATTAAGAAGTTTAAAAAATTCTCAATTTTATTTCGATCTATTGCTTTTTACAAAACTGTGTCAATTCTTGCACCACTTTTAATATTTATTGAAGCAAAACCTAAATGACAGGGGCACAAACGTGTCATTATAATAGATTTAAGAAAATATTCAAGTTTAAAATGTTGGCAGATCTGTGTAATAAATATACGTAGAAGATTTAGGAATGGAAGACTTATTAAGACCACATCAATGAAAACTCAATTACGAATCTCTTTCGCGTTACTTACTATGTTTTCAGTCACTATCTAATATTAAGCATTTAATATTGTTATAGAAATCATTCCACAGTCATTCCGTTTTGGAATTTATATTTTTGTGCTGTTTTTAATACTAAATGTTGATAAAGGTTTGTTTATTTATAGTTAATTGATAAGTGTGTAAGTCAGCTAGCATTACTATTGAAAAATCTTCCTCATTCTATCTCTAAGTTTCTTCTCTCTAAAATTCAACTCTTATAATGATTGTGCCAATTTTTTCCCACTATTGTTTATTAAACAGTACAATTGTTAGATTTATTAATTCTTTTACATAAGTATATAATTATACTCGTATAAGTACTTAACTTGTGCCTTCATTGACCAGACCCCGTAGGGGATTGAATTTCTTCAAAGGTGTCTAAAAGCAAATAAATTATATTGGCTTCCCTTATATTCCATTATTTATATTATTGAGAAATTACTAATCATTCCATATTTTAGTAAGTATTGTTAGTACACACTGTGATTAATGATTTTATAAAGACATCTAATGTACCAATATTTTCATATAGGTATGTACTTGGTTAATATAAGTAAGTTTCATAAAGTAACTGTGTAACTTTGTGGAAGTACGTAGAATAAAATTAAGTAATAATTATAATTGAAGTTTTTTTTCTAAGGAAGTAAGTATTCATATTATGTTCTAGATGAAAGTGTTCAGTGCAGTCATAAACTAAAACAATCCTTAAAATAGTATATTTTATTAGAAGCTATAAGTACACGAGATTATATTATGACTCTATACACTACATCAGAGGTTCCCAAACTCTTTTGTTTCAGAGACCACTTTTAAAATTTTGCTGCATCCGATGGACCCCCTTCAGCTTTATCACTACCAATTTCTTAATCTCGAAAAAAAGTGAAGATTTGATCTATCTATGGAAACTTGCGTTGTGACGGAGTTTTAACGACGAATTAAAAGTTTTCAAATAAAAGGTTGGAATTGATTACTTGATAGAGATAATTATTTGATAATAAAGTCGACTAAACAAATTTTTAATTAAATTGTAATTGATTGTGCTGTGAGTGGATGTCGAAAAAGCAAAGTTGGCCAGTCGAAAAAGTGACTCCATCCAACTTTACTTTTTTGAAATCTACAGTTGACTCAGCACAAGAACCAATCATTTCTTACAAATTTTATTTAGAAAACGCCCCATTCAGAGTGGTAAAAAGTTGTGTTGTGTACATATTTACTTAAATTTTTATGTAAATTAATTTTCAACCCCGCAACCCCGGTTACGATTGTGGACCCCCATTTTTTATTACGCCCAACGTAGACCCCTGTCGAATCTCCCGTAGACCCATGGGGGTCCACCTGGACCACTTTGGGAAATACTGCAATACATGATTTGGCAGGATGAGAACTTCAAAATTTAAAAAATTGGTGAATTGAGAATTTGGTGGTATCAAATTATTAAAGTGAGTATACGTACGTATGCCGACTCGTATTTAATTCAGTGACAAGGTAAGGACGTTACCTGTACCCGAATTAAAATAGGAGTTGGTATGTACGCCAGATATTTTTTTACACAGGTTGTATTGACACATGCTAATAAGCAGTAGGCCTATGACATCACAGGCCTACTGCAAAAGGCTTAGTAAAGTTTCATTTGTTCCGCTATCTAGAAGGGCAAGTTAAGGGTTAATTTTATGCTGCTATCCTTTTTTGTCGCTCAGAACCGTCATTTGCTAGAGCGAAAAAGAGCGACGGAACGCATAGTATTAAAGCGTTCCATCATCGCTCTTTCTAATAGCAGCAAGAAAAGTGGTCTTTCGTGCTGACAGATGTAACCCAACCCTAACTAGGAAATACACTTTCAGTACTGTTCATTCAACTGCGTTGCTTACTCTACTCGTAAAGAAAGAAAGGGGTAACGTACAAGTATTGTGGCTCTGACACCGTACAACCCTGATAGCCTGCCTGTAACTCCTACAAAAAATGTTTGTAGGTGTATGCCAATCAAGTAGGTACCTATAAAAAAACTGCATACAAACACGACGACTCAAAAATATATTCATTGAAATCATAAAATACTTACATGTTTTTATGTGTATAAATTAATATGATATAGATATCTATGCTTTTTAAATTACTTGTAGGTGTAATTTTGACTCCGGAAATAAATGTATTTTTGAACGTTTTTTTTCTTACAGTAAGTATTATGGTCATTCACATGTTATAAATAATTCTCAAAAAAAAATTCTGTGCAAGAAAAGTAGTCTGCTATCTACAGAATTTTCCCAATTGATCCCGTAGTCATCCATCTGTTCTAACTAAACCTACTAGGAAACGCGTTTTGCAACCGTTTTTCCCGATAAGTGACTATCGGCGTAGTTACATGATAACCTCTGTTACACACGCACATCACATGTTGACCGAGTGGGTAAGGAGGGTGGACGTACCTAATACCAGCCTTTCAACGTTTTATTAGATAATAAGGTTTCTGTAAATATAACTGGGCAAGATTTTTTTAAAAAAATGTAAACCTTTTGATCTAAAATATTTGTTAAATGTGGTTACACACTGCACTAAGTACTTTGACGTCAATCGTCAATTAAAGCTAGGCGAGTAAGGACACGGCGGCCATTTTGCTAAAAAATTGTAAGTTCCGGAGTCACTAAAACAAGGTATTTCTATTATTTCTTCAGCTCAGCTGTTCTTTATTTGCTTTATTTTATATTATGATGAAGTTGTAAATCGATTTCTAAATAATAATTTAGGTTCTGTCTCTCATATCAGCAGAAATTAATGGGGCTGTAGTTAGATACATCAAATGTATGGAGTATGTAATTCCAGGCACTCTAGGCCACTCTAGGCTGGTATTAGGTTAGATGGAGTACCTAATTTCAGCCACCCTAGGCTGGTATTAGGTTAGATGGAGTACCTAATTTCAGCCACCCTATTAGGCTGGTATTAAGTTTAACGGAGTACCTAATTCCAGCCACCTGAGGCTGGTATCACACTAGGCTGATAATCGGTACGTGAAAGGGTGGTATTAGATACCGAGAGGCTGTGATTAGAGCCGAAGGGTACTTTTCTGTATTTTATTGTTTTGAAAACTTGCAGTTAGATTTCTGATCAATTCAGAAGTTAATTATGATTCTTAAATACATAACCTATCAACCTAAAAAGAATCAATTGATTTTAGCCTATACTTAAAGCAGTACAATTTTTTAAAGGTGAAATTTGTACCAAAAGGCTGACATCAGGTACGTCTACCCTAAGTACCTACCACCAGTGGGGGCTCGTTAATTTGCGCGATATGATATGGACCTCAATCGATAACCTCATTATTTTTTTATAATAGATTAACGACCTTTTTGTTTGCTTAAAAATAAATTGATGATGGAAACATCTTCGATGGAAACCTACTTTAGGCTAACAATGTGACGATGTTTGTGCCGTTTGTAGTGGAAACGTCTGCTGATCTGAACAAATCCCTAACGCAAGAGCTCTCCCCTAGATATAGATAGAATAGAAAGAGAAGAAAAGTTCATAGATGTAAAATAGATCAGTACGCCGCGAAGGCACCTAGCCCTTTTGTCACAAACGGTGGTGACTGGTGACTCACCGCCGCTAGTGACGAAAGGCTAGGCTAAAAGTTTCTTTGCTCAATTTATCGGGGTTTATAATGCTTATGTAAGTACCTAGTTACTTACCAAATTAAAAAAGGAATTGTGATAAAAAAATCCTACGACCGGGACTTATATCATCGACTATCAACTTATACCTTACTTTTCCAATGACGTGTGGGCATGGATCCCCTATTCGAAATCTAATGCCGTTTGATCAAACATGATTTGCTCGAAAACTTTTACTCAACTGCCTATAAGACCTTTAATCACTGCGTGCTCTATAGTTTACTACATCAATGCATCGAAATCTCGAACGGTTAAAAGAGGTAAACGCGAATTCTCGAAATATCGTTGGATCAAATCGTTTTATTCATTAAGGACCTAGTTACCTACTTATTATTTTTTTAGGTGAGTAAGCAATTTTTTTTACTAAATATTTTTTTAATAAAGACGGTACATATATGAAGATATAATACTGTCTAATTATTTATTACAATTTCAATTAACAACTAAATTAAAATCTAAATTATACTCTAAATTATACTAAACAAATAATAATAATAATAAAAAAGAAAAACCTTACAAATAGAAAACGGCTTCCAGATCATTGCTCTGCGGTAGAGTGCCCAAAAGGCTGGCAGCATTGCCACGTTGGATGGCAATGCTTATTCGTTGGGCGAAATAATTGCCAGCCCTTTGGCCGACACCTCGACTAAGTAAGTAATTAGTACTTGATAAAAAACAATTAAATAAGACCATTAAAATAGTTGTATAATTATTATTTTAATTTTGAAATTAAGTAATCAAAAATTCTGGTACAAATAATTAAATATGTGCACACAACACGTAGTACATAAGACCAGATTGCAAAAATACAATAATTATGTGATAACTAACGAACGAACCAACTAATAAATAAATAACTAACGACTAATGAACCCACAAATTATCTGGCGTCAATATACACAACTGACCAATAATTTTATTGATGAGGGTATATATCGCAAGACGCAGCGCTCTTTTTCTAACTATAGTTAAAAAAAGAGCGCTGCGTCTTGCGATATTCAGTATGACGTACGAGAAAAAAATATTTGGTATGGATACCCAACCTATTAAACTACTTAATATAATTAAACTAACGACATTACAAGTTGTCGTTATGGAATTCGTGCAATTCGTTTTGCTTAAAAATAATCATAATTAATATTATACAGTGTTTTCAACGATTTCATCTTACGATATTTCGAGAAAACGTGGTACTTAGTGTAATCGTTAGAGATTTTGATGCATTGATGTTTAAAACGATTTCATCTTACGATATTTCGAGAAAACGCGTTTATTTAGTGTAATCGTTAGAGATTTTGATGCATTGATATGACATACTATAGTGGTCACGGACAATCGAGTGAAGGTTTTCGAGCAAATCATGTTTGATCAAACAGCATTAGACTTCGAATAGGTTTTCCGTGTGGCATAGCATAGTACTTACAGCAGGGATAGGTACTTACAGAAAAAAATATACTTATGTACACACCTAATTTCATTATTTTTTTATTATTATTAAAAAAGCCTAAACTAAATTCAGACAGACAGACACCTTCAAAAATTGAATCATCGGTTATTCATGTCAGTACCTAATTTGCTATAACTATTCTTGGCATGGTCGTAGGTATATAATAATATGTCGCAGACTCGCAACCATCTGCTAAACTTAAATCAGCCATCCAACCAAACGCCTAGCCAGGACATTTAGACCAGGCGTCCAATTGGATGGATGAACGACATCCAGCCAAGTCATTGAACGCAACGTTTAATTGGATATTGATGAATTTGTGAAATATGGTAAGGGTCCACAATTTACATATTACTGACGACTACTTTTTACTAATACCTACCACTTAGATAATAATAATAGAGAAATATAAGAAAAATTACTTTTGTTTGATATGATGAAAAATAACATTCACAGCACAGATATATTACATATATACCTAGATGTAAGTACCTAATGTCTGTGATTCACAGCCACAACAGCTGTTTGAGTTGTTGACGCCATGTTGACGCCATTGTTTTGGTGCGCTTAATGTCCGGACTGGGAGTCCAGTTGGATGGTTAACCAGTTGGCTGCGACTGCGACATATACCTATATAACGACCACGACAAGAATAGTTATACTAACCTACTTTCGCTCAAAGTGCACCATCAAGTACCTACCCTGGTATGAGACCCTGGTAGGGTGCAAAAAATCTGCTGCATCGGCAGATTCTGGCCGGCACTTTACGATAAAAGTATGAAAGAAACAAATCGTTAAATGGAGATAAAACGTTGTGGAATAACCCACAGGTTTCATGCCACACTAATAACAAATGATGACCATTATTTAGTATTAGTAGTAGGTACTTACTACAATACCAATCTTGGCCGCATTATAGCCAGAGTTTGACAGGTGGACCCAAAAATGTATGGCTCCTGAATGGTTTCCTATATTCAAAATCGGTTGTATAGCCTGGTGTTGAAGTCAGTTTTTAGTTTTGAAAAATGATATGCGATAAACTTCACTGGATCTGGTCAGGGGTGACTCACGAGGTCTACCTACAGCTTGCAGAACCACTAGTAAATACCTACCTAATTATTTACACATAGTAAGATGAAGGAATAGCCATAATTATTAATTTAAACGTAGGTACTAAAAGTTAAAGGTTCAGGCAGGTACCTATTAAATATTTTGTGGAGTTTTGGAAATAATATTCATCTGTAAAAAAATAATGATGAATCTAGCTTGTTGCATACCTAATTTACACATTAATGTAGTTTGAAAATGCACAAAGAACTTTTTAATAGAACCATTTGAACGAAACAGGACATATGCATTTTTGCTCATAGTAATAAACATTTATTTACACAGATAAAAGACACCCACCAGTACAATACCAGAAATAAAGAAAAATTGTGCGTCCCAACTTCCAGAATTGAAATGTTACACCAAAGCCCATTTCATATGGCAGTCAAAATATATAATAAATTACCTATAGATATAAAAAATGAAACTAACATGAAACATTTTCAAAGGAAAATGCTGCAAAGAGGTTGCTACTACTCTGTAAATGAGTTCCTGGATACAAATACATAATTTAATTTAGAAAACATAATAAAACAAATATAAATATAAAGTATATGAATAGGAATACCTAGTTTATAAGTTCATAATAATATATACATAGAAAATAAGTCAGATAAAATGTGCAATATAAAAAGAATTTAAAAATAAAAAGTAAAAATATTGTGATAAAAGATCTCAGTTAGTACCTAATATAAAATTAAAAATGTTAATGTCGCAGATTACAATACCTACCTATAAGTATATACTTAAACTACAAAATATTTGCTGTGCCCGAAAGAGTTGATTAGACGGATTGTATTTTAATTATAAGACCTCATGTATGTAAAACTCTTATTAGCAAATAAAGATATTTGATTTGATTTGATTTGGCTTTATTATACTAGGCTATTGAGAACGCATTCATTTATGTTAGCTGTCAAAGCCAAATGTCAACGTCAATCAAAATTTGTTTTCAATGCTCTTTTCTCGTTCTGAAATTTTTTTACGTGTGATGTGATTGGATAATTTTAATGTCGGAGAATAACAGCCTGTACAACTATTGGATGGACGAACTTGTTGTTTGTTTACCAAATCAAAATGTAACGAAAACATGCTCAAATTTTTTCAAGGGGAATATTTCACCTTGATTTTCATCTTTATTTTTCGAAAATTATTTATATTTATTTAGTCAATGACTAAGTACGATCTATATAATTATTTTCTTATAGAAAATATTTGGCATCAATGCCAAGAGAGCCTGTAAATTAGAATGTTTTTTATCCAAAATAATAACAAGACAAGTTTATTTAATACAAAATATGCCAAAACAAATAGATGGAATCTCAGAAGCAGTTAAAATCAATAGAAAAAAATCTATTAGTGACAAAAGCTCACCCAGGAACGATGTAAGTGCCTTGAAATAACGCAGGAGGAAGGTCTGACAATGTATGAAGGACTAAAACCTTATTTGTATAATTTTCCAGCTTGAGGCCTACGCAGATGGGTGGGCAATCGATACGGCAGTGCCTCTTGACCTGAAGAAGTCAGCTGATAAAGGCGTAAGTGGCCCCCTGCGGACTTGTTTGTCTTACTGATAAGGCTGTCCTCATAATGACCCTAACTAAGTATGTCTCCAACCCAATGACAGTATCAAGCATAAAATATGAAAAGTACAAATGTAGTTCTCCCAGGCGGGTTAACTTAGTCCATGTGTTGACACTACAGGTAGCACATTAAGTTACCTAAATTAATTATAATACAGGTAGTTATTACTTTCTTATTTATACCAATTCTCAATGGTGCATGTTTAATTCTGCTGCAATGACTGCGATGAGGGTAAAAGTAAAAAAGGTCTGTCGGGATTTTAGCAAGTGAAGGTCTGAAGTCTGCCTTCCTCTGTGGAAAATACAAATAAAATGCTTTGCTCTGACATGTTGAGAGTAGAGCTAAGCCTCAACGCTCCGCTTATTTATATCAACTTTGTATATTACATATCAACTGTATTTGCGAGACAGAAGTAATACTGGTGCATCTATGTGGGTAGGTAAGTCCCTAAAAATGCATTACATTTGTTTATTTATTTACGTAAAATAAAGCCTCATTTTTGGTTAGGACTGGAAATTTTTTTTAATATTAACAATGGGTTTTATAATCTGTTGTGCAGTGATCTTTTAATATGTAGACATCTCTTTGTATATATCTTCTTGACCTAGAAGCTGAAGCCTACAAAATTTCAAGGTTGTCTGCCGCATAATGTCCACTACTGGACATAGGCCTCTCCCAAGGATTTCCAATATGATCAATCTAAAGCAGATATAATATGTTGGATGATTGGTACTAATCACTGTGTATGTCCATTGCATGTTTAATTTCTGTACATTTCTTATTTGTTCCCATAACTCTTGCAATTCTTGCTTATGTGGCATCATGTTTTTATTAGATCTCCGTTTTATTTTGTGGCATATCAGTTTTGTTGGTCAGTCTGTTAAGTGCCTCTTGTACATTGTTTGTAAGTGCCAGTGTTTTCAACTGTATTTTGAAACAGAAAATTTTTAGAAATGGAATCTTACATTGAGGTGAATAATTTTTATGTGTTGATTTATATGTGTAATTATATGTGTAAATACTAATTTCTAATTTTAAAAGCCACTCTTTTATATAATCTGGGCAGTTTTTCCTTAATTCTGCTTTGGTAGGTTGGAAATTTCTGTACATTTATTTATTTAGGTTGCAGGTATTAAAATATTTGCATTTTTAATAAATATCTACCGGCCCTATATTTTATATATAAAAAATAACGTGTCACGTTGTTTGTCCGCGATGGACTCCTAAACTACTGAACCGATTATAAATTTAAATAAAATTTAAAATCAATTCAGTAGTTTGTTTAGTAGCACACCGTGTGCAATTTGATTCAACTTGAAAGATAGGATAGCATACATCTCAATCAATAGCATATAAATATAATACATACATACATATATAATCAATTTATAGTCCCAATATTATTTTATTGCACTGGATTGATGCAGATACGCCAGAGTCATAAGTCCACGCGAACGAAGTCGCGGGCATCAGCTAGTAAATTTATAATTAAATATTTATCAAAACCCATCAGTTTAAAACTTTTCATTCCCAATCAAACCAAAAAATATCAAAAATTGTTTACTTACTTAACCATTTAAGAATCATGATGGCACAGAGAAAATACTGACTCTCTTCAAAATAAACTAAATCCTAAAATAAAATATTAAACTTAAAAAAAAAGAAAAAAAAATTGAATCTTTCTCATAGCAACTAAGTTATGTAGGTGAAGACGTCATAGAATCTCACTGATAAAACATTTATGTAGGTACTTCTACAGTGGTATTTGTTATAATAACACAGAGATTGTTATTAATACAAACTGTTATATGAAAACACTTGGGGTGATCTGTATTAAAACTTATATTTTAGATATCAATTCCAACTTTTTAACTAAATATACATTTTTAACCCCTGGCAAAAAAGAGGGGTGTTATTATAAGTTTGACGCCAATGTCTGTCTATATGTCTTTCCGTCTGTGTGTCTGACAGCTCTCGAAAGGATGGACCGATTTCAATGCCATTTTTTACGTGAAAGCCTTACTTTTACGGTGGTTCTTAGCTATGTTTGATGAAAATCGGTTCAGCTGTTTAAAAGTTATTGGAGGTTAACACTAATTTCACTTGATATCGGTTGGAATATGTAGTTCCGCTACTCATCACTATAATATATGGCGTCGTCGTCGATTTTTTAATTTGCCTGGCAATAAACTTGTTTGTATTCTTAAATGATAGGAAATATTTTTTGCTTCTATAAAGTGTAGTTTCTTAAAATTTTCTTTACATTTTAGACTAAATGAAAAAAAATATAATTAAAGAAAAAATCTAAGGGTGTGACTTTTCTATAAAAATTGCTGTAAGTGACGGGAGATACTGTATTTAAGTTTGTTATTTAAAATTTCTTAATCAGGTTTTGTTTTTTATAATATGTAAATAACTCACTGTATGTATATAGTCCATTCGGCCAATTAGTTTTTTCAAAGGCGTAGCCTTTGTGGCGTGCACATTCAACAAATAAACTACAGTTAGATATAGTTAATGTTATTTTGTTTTTTGTGTGCTAATATATTTACTTACGCACATTTCCTACGCAAATAGCATTTGTTTTTCCAACGTTACAACGCTTGAGTTGATATTGTTTGAATAATAAGTTATATTTACAGCACAACACACCATACAAATATTACAATCATGATAAGAAATATTGCCGTCAATTTTAGCCTTTATCACGTTGGCATACTGTCTGAATTTGCTTGTAAGATAAATTGGCTGCACACTTGATGGTCACTTGCCTCATTACCCCCTAGCTAGCAGGCACGGATACGTGTTATCGCCCAGAGGGGACGATCTCGACCTCTGAGCTCACCCACGGCCTGTCTGCAATTGATAACACCCTCTATAAATTAGATATAATTATCGTATCACCCAGCTTTGTGCCAGTGCGCGTTCAGTTCTCTTAGAGTTCACACGTCTATTTTGCTTTCAAAGTCTTTAGTCTACTCTGTGCGTTTTATTTATTATTTTCGTATTTCGTATAATTTCCTGATGGCTAAATTCGTTAACTACAGTGATTTCCTGTCTCCCTGTTAATTACTTTGTGTTAATTTCGAAAGACTCAGTGATAAAAGAAGTTCTTCGCCACCAAAGGCCCACGTTTTCGCTACGATCGGCCTTAGCGATAGCATACATGCATTATACCAGCGACCTGTTCCAGAAAATGACCATTTCTTTGATGTTCCGTGTCAACCCCATCTACTATTCGGACTACTCCGATACGATCTAGGCTTGTACCTTAAACTCCTGAAATCATTTCTAAAGAAGCGTCTATTTTGCCATTGGCTTTACCATTTCGAATACTACAAGTTCGGCGTCTACCCTAAAGATATCACCTGACAATTGCTGTTCAGTCTCAGGACTTGACTGTACAAAATGGATATTGTGACTAATGTGAGTAAAAATAGATTTTTAATCCAAACAATTTAACTTAACATGATTTTAGTCTCAAGAATAAGGTTGGAGGAGCTTATATCCAGCAGTAATAATATTAAAGTTCTTTATTGCCTTAAGCAAAGATAATATAATTACTAACGTAACAGATACCCAACGCCATAGAAACGATTGAAGAGGCCGTAAGCACGCAAAACGGGAGTTGCGGAGCGTCCTCTCAGAGATGGCAGCACACACGACTAGCCAAAAAAGTGACGAAGAAAGTGTTGAATATACTTTTAAAAAATATATTGCATTTCATATAAGTCTTATTTGACTAATTAGAGTATTACTTTATTTAAATAATGGTTATAAAAGATTTGCATGTTTTAATTTTTACCTTAAAGCGCCATCTAGTTGCAAGGAAAAGAAATAATAATGTTTATATGACGATGGGTAGGCATGCCTTAAGTAAACAATATTAAAACTTAGATTGGGCCTTCCTTTTAAGTTATATAAAGCTGTGGTAATGAAGAAACGATTTGGGCCCAAAGCACATTAATGAAACCCTTTTTTAAGTAGATAAAAATATTTACATAATGATAACTGACAGGGGAAAAGAATGACCATCTAGGCTGTGCCCTAACCCCATGTGACAAGTGATCATTTCAGTAGCCATTTAATAATGGAAGTAAAAATATGTGCTTATCCACATGATTCTTGCTTAATTTATGGTCAGTAAAGCAAAGCGCAAATAACACCGAAATTATCAACTATCTTTGGCTTGTGTCACCAATAGGGCAAAGGGTATCACGAGACACTCGTAAGTCTCAAGTGTTATTGGTTAAAACAGTTGCTTTTCGCTTTTGCCTAAAGAGCAAGATTAGGATAGTGATGCAATTATTTATTAGGATAAGAGGACGACAGACACATTTGATATTTCACACTATCTGTGTATGAGAGTAGCAATTGACAGACAAGGGCAAAAATTATCTTTGATATAATATAGTAATTTTTAAAAATAAAGAAAAGCCGACTTCTACACCAAAATACACAACCGATTTTGATATAATTTCTATGGAACAACCTCGCAAACAGGCCCAAACAAAAAAAAAAAAATTTATTTGCGTATAAAAAGACATAATTACATTTAAAATTTGAACTGAGAACCTTTTTTTTTGTGGTCGGTTAATAACTAGCATTAGATAGACTCTTATAGACTTAAAGCAAATATTAGGCGTTCCAGAACGCTTGGAACTTTTCTTCTAATGAGTGTAAACGGTCATTATTAGCAACGTATCATTATTGTCCACAGTACCACCCGGTCATCAAGGCCTTCCTGGCTGGCTCCTTCTCGGGGACTTTCAGCACCATCCTCTTCCAGCCCTTGGACTTAGTCAAGACGAGGCTACAGAACCCTAGCCAGCATGTTGTTGCGGCGACTGTCAAGTGAGTTTTTCAGAAAGTTAAATTAAACCTTAAGGTTCAACACCTTAAGGATCAACATCTAAGGTTCGACACCATAAGGATCAACACCTTAAAGTTCGACACCATAAGGATCAACACCTTAAGGTTCGACACCATAAGGTTCAACACCTTAAGGTTCGACACCATAAGGTTCAACACCTTAAGGTTCGACACCATAAGGATCAACACCTTAAGGATCAACATCTTAAAGTTCAATTCAATAACTTTGAAAAACAAACATTTATTTATAATATAAAAAAATGTAGGAATAACTAAGTACTAAAAATAGAATTAGTATCAATTAGAAAGTAGACTAATTTTTGTAAACTAATTTTTTTCTGAAGTTAAAAACTTATCTACTTATGATGTCAGATTTCTAAAAACGTAGTTTTTTGCATTCACTGGCCATTGAAAATGAAATCTAATCGTATTAACTTTGCATCATATTAATTGCCTAGACTTTGAACGCCCACTTTGTAATGAGATAGTTACATTGCGTCAATTTATTTATCTTATCTAAATTACATTGTTATTTGTAGTAAAAGTAAGTTGTACCATTATAAAGATTTTTTCGTTCTTTCTTTATTAACAAACAAAACGTTATTTTACTCAATAATTATTATTATTCATATCAATAAGTAACATAATCCGAAGCCGAAAACAAAATATTTTTTTATCTGCCCAAACATAAGTATTTTATAAGCTTTTAACTAAGGTTAAAATCTGATGGAAGGGGAAACTGTCAAGTAACAGAAAAAGGATGCACGTACAGCACTCATGATATCACGCTATTAAGTCTCGCTCGTACGAAAAAGATAGTGAGATGTTCCCACCAAGCTCCTATCCTTATAATTAAAATGTTAATTACAACTTCATTAATTAACCAATCTTCTGGCGGTTTTCAAAAAAATATTGCTTTTCAGTTGTATTTTTTTTATTTGAAAAAAATATTAATCAAAAACATAGACAGTAAAATAGCCCATTACTTTCCCTCCAGCAGCCGAATCCAACCCGGCATGATAACAATCTTCGCAAACATAATACGCCAGGAGCAAATCGTTGGTTTATGGCGGGGCATGGTGCCTTCCATAGCCCGCTGCGTTCCTGGCGTAGGACTGTACTTCTCGTCTCTCCACTGGCTGAAGGCGAAGCTTGGCAAGACCAGGAATCAAGACTTGGGAGCTCTGGAGGCGGTGGCCCTAGGAGTGATCGCGAGGACTATGAGCGGGGTCGCTTTGATACCGATGACTGTGATTAAGACAAGGTAACATTATGACATATTTAATAACTAAAACCCGACTATCTATCTCACTAAAAGTAGTTTTAAACAGGGGTCATATTGAATTTTGTGTGACGTCACTTAGCCTATACAAGCGGATAGCCAAGACGCTTCCATTTGGATGGATATCATTAAAGATTCAAGAGAACCAAACCAAACCAACACAAAACCCTTATTTTGGCTGCACCGTAGTCGGGTAAATAGCAGTCTTATAAATTATAATGGGAAAATGCTGCTTAGAGCTGAAAACACTATATATTATTCTATCTAGTTACTATTCCTATAAATTATATACATTAAATATGGAATTATTTTCCCCTACCTGACTTCGAGACAGCGCATAAAATTATCACTTAATGTATGTAATGTATACATGTAACTATGTCCATATCGATTGTAATCAATTTTGATCGAATCGATTTACACGTATAAAACTTCAAAGCCCTGATTTTGTTTATTTTGTACGCAACAGGGGCGTTGACATATGCAAATTTGTGACCTGAAATTCTGAGGTGAAAGACGCAGTAAACTATTGCGTATGTCATTCAATTTGCGTTACACTTTCAGCGTGACATGGTAATTATTTTCTTTGAATATATTATATTATGTATAGGTATATTTAACATGTTAATTTGATAAAATCCCATATCATAGTCCATTAGGAGGGGTAGGGAGCAATTTCGTTTGGAAAAAAATTGAACTTAAAAAAATTACGTTCAATAAGAGAAACATTGAATAAAAAAATAGACTTTGACTTTGATTCATTGATACAATTTACCATCGTAAATAAATTTTATATTGCGTGACAGATTAGTGACGTCACACTTGTTATTATTATTGTGAGATAGCGACAATTGATAGCGCTGGTTGATGTTTGTTATATCACAAATCCTTTTTGTCAGGGCAGGCCTCCAAACCAACCTCCAATCCAATCAATGACGACCTCTGTGGCCTAAGTAGTTTAGTTATCTATCATACAAGGCTGTCACACCGGAGGTCCCTGGTTCGATCCCCGGTCAGGTCGAGATGGAAAATAATCTTTTTCAGATTGACCGGGGTCTTGGATGTTTATCAGCATTTGTTATAAAATATAGGTAGTATCGTTGAGTTAGTATCTCATAATATAAGTCTCGGACTTACTTTGGGGCTAGCTCAATATGTGTGCTTTATCGGCAAATATTTATTTATTTATTAATCGTAAATAAAATATTATATGACATTTTAGTTGCTCTATGAGCCGTAATTAGCTAGGTTTGTATCTGGAGAAGGTCAAAGCATGCACATTCCTCGTCTTACTTTACAGGGGACAGCGGACAAAAAGTCTTTCTTTCCTTTTGTTTTTATTGCAAACTTACAAAAGATTTTAAACATGAATTTTGGTTTCTTTATGTATATCAAACTAATAAGATTTTAATTATGTTTTTATTTTTTTTTATTTAAATATATTTAAATAAGTACATTTTTTATTAAGTATTACCTTTTATTAAATTAATGAAAATGATATGATTGTTGAATTACTATCTATTGATTTATTTACCAATTTATGTAAGCTGAAAATGTATACATATTCTTACATATAATACATAAAATTAAAGTTGTACAAAGGCACTTCTTATTTTAAACAAGGTCTCTTCCAGTAGGCATGTGAGATCTTTGTCTATGTTTGGTTATATTTTTGAAGTGGAAACTTCTTTTTTATGCATTTTTTGAGATGGAAAAAACCATTGAACTCGCGACACTGTTTAGTTACCGACACCAAGTTTTCTAATCAATCGGTACTCCAGGAGTGTTACTGTTTTTATTATATTATATTATTTATCATTTATTAAAAAATATTTTTTTTTTGTCAACAGATACGAGTCCGGGGTATACAAATACAACAGCCTGGGCGGTGCACTAAAGGCCATTTACAAGGCGGAGGGCCTGAGGGGCCTGTCCTGTGGTCTGGGACCAACTTTGGCCAGGGATGCTCCCTTCTCGGGTCTCTATCTGATGTTCTACACACAGGCTAAACAGTCTGTTCCTAAAGGTGAGACTAAGAAAATTTATAAACTTAAGGGCGCAACTTTGTGTAGCGAAAAATCCAGTGGAGGACATGTCCCGTTATGTATAACATCTTTAGCAAATAAGGAGGGACATACCGTAATAAATCGAACCACAGACTATACCCGATTACTATATTATAATGTAAATTAAATAACAGTCAAAAAACATAAAAGAGTTTCGACATTCCTATAGAAATTGCCCGGGCGCCTGCACACTTTTGTATGGAAAAGCCGTTTTTAGGGTTCCGTACCTACAGGGTTAAAACGGGACCCTATTACTAAGACTTCGCTGTCTGTCCGTCTGTCCGACTGTCCGTCCGTCTGTCACCAGGCTGTATCTCAAAAACCGCGATAGCTAGACACTTGAAATTTTCACAAATTATTTATTTCTGTTGCCGCTATAACAAAAAATACAAAAACAAAATAAAATAAATATTTAATGGTTTTTTTTTTCACGTTTTTGCTCGATATCAATAATGGCAACAGGTAGGCACTTGAAATATTCACAAAATACTCAGTAGTATTTTAATTTTAATAATAAATAAATAAGTGGGTTTTTGAAAGCTCATGATGATGATGATGATAAATAAATAAAAAAAACTTGATTTTTATAGATCATAGTACGCAACTCTTCATTCGCGAGTCAGACTCGCACTTGGCCGGTATTTTTAATGTTTTGACTAAAACCTAAGACCTTCGAGTGCTCGAACAGTCGCGATTTCTTTATCTTATCGCACTTGTAGCAGATTGATAATTAAGCATAATAAACATAATTAATACTCGTATGTCATGAAAATAATTATTAGGTAATATGTGGTCGTCGAGAATATTCTTTGTTTCAAAACATTGATAATGCTCGTATATTATGAAAACCATTATTGTAATGTCGTCGAGAATATTCTATGTTCCAGAATAATATTTTCCATATTTTTGACGTGAAAGAGAAATGAATGTTAGATTAAAAACTATGTTAAATTTAGTTTTGATCCTTCCCAAATTATATTCTGTCACACGCAGAAAACTTAGAAATATCAACGCCTTTAATTTTTTTTTTCTTAATGTCAAACCCTAACACCACTAACCTTTCTTTTACATTTGCAATGAAAACGAGTGGTCAAGTTCACTCATAAAAAAATTTCGCGTACAAGCGATTTAAAAATACGTCCCTATTTAAAAGCTCCCGCAAATCATTTATTGTATAACGAAAACTCATTTTAAACTAGACCAACTATCAATAATACTTTCAGCGGTCGTCGTTCACAAAATGATTTAAGAGTCCCCTTACCCTAGACTTCTCCATACAAACGTAGTCTACGTTTAATTTTGAAACCACATGTCAGATTCCGGTAAAATTGGTAATTGTAAAGAAATTGCAATTATCTAGGGTTATAACTGGTTTCCTAAAGTAAAATTATGAACTGGAAAGAAAATATAACGATTTAGAAGTTTCCCATACTAATGGTCAAAAATGATATAAAACACTATATTCTATTTCAAGTTCATATTTTTACCGTCGGAAACTAGTTATAAACCTAGATAATTGCAATATCTTTGAAATTACAAAATTTTGCCCAAATCGGACATGTCGTTTTGAAATAAAACGTAGACTACGTTTGTATGGAAAGTTGTATTTTGGTCTAGGGTCTGGGGACCCTTAAGATCTTTCTGGAATCTTTGGAGGTCAAATTGTTGATTGTGTTTGTGTTAATTTCGAATTTTTATCCGAATAACAGTTTGTTTCGAATGAGAGCTCCACTTATGCTGGGTTCTGCTACCATTTTGCCTTAAGGCGAAAGTATTATTAACTTGAAAGTATAATTCGTATAGTTTTAAAACTGCTTTTGGAGAAAACTCGTTATAGAACACGATAAGAGTTTTCGTCAAAAATGGCCACTTTTTGCGAAAACTCGTTTTAGAACTAGATGGACTAACGCAATTACTTTCAAATGTTATTCATTAAACAATTGAAAGGTCTTTCTATAAAAAGTTGTCAGTAATTTTATTTATTATCGCCATAATATTTACTTTAAACAATTTATTCAAAACTAGGGCGCCACTACTGCTACCATTTCGCCTTAAACAAAATATTATATACTTTTCAGAATGGATGCAATCCCCCAGCGCTGCTAGTGTGGTACACTTCAGCTGCGGCATCATGGCCGGCATAGCGGCCTCTCTCGCCACCAACCCGGCTGACGTGCTCAAGACAAAGATGCAGCTTTATCCGGATAAGTTTCCTAATGCGTTCAGTGCTGCCCTCTATATCCAACAGGTGAGTGTTGCAGTTTTATTTGTGCTTAAAATGCCTCCTCATCTAAAGACGTTAACACAAGTTCCCTAATGCGTTCAGTGCTGCCCTCTATATCCAACAGGTGAGTGTTGCAGTTTTATTTGTGCTTAAAATGCCTCCTCATCTAAAGACGTAAACACAAGTTCCCTAATGCGTTCAGTGCTGCCCTCTGTGTACAACAGGTGAGGATTGTTTGATTAGTGCCTAAAATGCCTTCCTTCTCACCTAAAGACGTTAACACAAGTTCCCTAATGCGTTCAGTGCTGCCCTCTATGTCCAGCAGGTGAGCGTTGCAGTTTTGTTTGTGCCTAACATGTTTTCCTCCTCACCTAAAGACGTTAACAATTGCATCGAAATATTTATGTGCAGTACCGGACCTACTCTTTTTAGGTGTGTCAAAATTTGGATATGCCATCCTGTAATATGTTACGGTAGTGGGGGACTTCCAGTAGATAGGGGGTAGTCCAGTCATCATCATCATCAGGTATTTTTGCCTCCACTGCAGGAGCACGACCCTCTCTGTTCTACCAGAGCCATATTTGGACACAGCAGCCAGAGGAATTGGCCTACACTCTCCACACTGGCCAGACGAGTTGGAGGTCTCGTTAATGTTTATAAGCTTTGTTTAGCTTGTATCCCCTACGTCCCCTTGTACGACATCCACGGGAGAACTTAGAATGGCCCTATTCTACTCTGCCGGATACCACATGGCTTCTTTGGGTATTCCATTATTCTTATTTCATTTTTGGGTGTCGATTCCTTACCATGTCTATGCCGTAGCGTAAAGGTCAGCTCTGACTGAGACACACTTTAAGAAAAATAGAACTTGTTTACTACACTAAAATATACTGAATTCAGCGAGAACTCGCTGCGCAGCGCAACGTTGTGCGTTACACTGAAATTTATCTTTCTCAATAGACCACAAGTTCTATATTTCTTTAAAGTGTTCGCCACGTCTGAGCTGACCCTAACACACACATATCAAGACGTAAACACATCCTAACGAACTGCCTCCTCAACTCAAGCGCTAGTAAAAACCTATGCTTATTGTTGTCATATAATGGTTTTATCATAGTAAAGGTATTAAAAATTTATCACTATGTTGCGTAACAAAACTCAGTGATCATCAACGAAGCCAATTACTGGGTTAATAATCTCCATGGGAGCAAAGAGTAAAATATATTTGCGAACATAATGAGTACATAAATGATAGTGGTATCTTGTGGCAAACGTCAAATTTAAAGATTACTTTGTCTTCATATCAATTTTAGAGTAACGATGTCTCAAGGCGGAGACGGGTCCAATGGCCCTCATTAGTATTTAATCGGTTAATCGTAAATAT
This sequence comes from Acrobasis consociella, assembly GCA_963555685.1. Taxonomy (NCBI): domain Eukaryota; kingdom Metazoa; phylum Arthropoda; class Insecta; order Lepidoptera; family Pyralidae; genus Acrobasis; species Acrobasis consociella. The sequence goes on from OY743115.1 coordinate 14,025,758, forward strand.
AGAAGCAGCGATGGCCAAACGTTTAACCCTAGTATATATGTATATATGGATGTTTATCTATATATGTATTTGTTATAAAATATAGTATCGTTGAGTTAGTATCCCATAACACAAGTCTCGAACTTACTTTGGGGCTAGCTCAATCAGTATAATTTGTCCCTATATATTTATTTATTATTATTATTTATATATAAAAATTACCAACCGTTTGTGAACCATATTTTAGTTAAAACGTCTTTTGTCGTTTTCTCTTTATTCAATATTTGATATTGTAAGAACGAGACAAAACATATTTTACTTTAAATAGGTTTAGCAATCGTTTATTATTAGTTGGGCATTAGCTGGGTGTCTGTGAGACACGAGTTCGATTCTTACTAGTCGCGATTTGTATTACATAAGTACATACATATTTTTACGACTGTTTCCCATGGGGGTAGGCAAAGAGTTGTATTAACCTCTGAGTATGTACTCAGGTATTGTTATTTTCAACAACCATTAACCCTTTCACTGGCGAACGTCGGATTTATTTGACAAACATTGTCGTGCCCACTTCGCGAGCATCGGATATTTCCGACAAATAAACCACTGCTCGTATTGCACATAACGTATCCACGTCCCTTTTTGGTTGTAGGTATTTATTTAAGATTTACTATGCCTCGCGCTGGGGGCACGGCACGGCAACTTTTATAAAGTCTCAGTGAAAGCTTCCGTTAAAGGAAAACATTGTAAAGAAACCTACCTACACAGAGAAGGCAATGACAAAACCTCCAGCTCCACCGATCGGAGTTACTGTATTTAGAGATTTATTTTTTAACATTTTGGGGGTCCAGATCCCATGGGTAATCCCATAAATTACTTATCATCATATTGCCGACACTACCGACAGACTTTTACAAGCAGCTTAGGGAAGGTGAAGATAACATCAAAGGGTGCGCATTTGATGCGCAGTTTCGTTATCTGAATCTGTTTATCGGTGTCACGAGCCGTTTGGTGGCATCAACGATAATTTATTTCATGCTGCCGGTCGCAGTATTATCTTGGGTCAAATGGGTATCATTAGTACCTATTAGGCGTCGCTTCCACGGGCGAGTTCCAACGCCGTGCCACTAGGTACACTTTTAAGTGCCACTTTAAGGTACACTTTGTAGTTACACCTACCTGAGAAAATGGAATTCGTCGCTTTTCATCGAAACGCAACTTTTCAGATACTCATTTCGCCAGAAAACGCATGTTGACAGAAACGCATTTCGTCAGATTAGAATCTCATTAAAAACGCAACTCGACAGACATGCATTTCGACTTGACAGTAAATTAATAAATAGAATTTAAAACCTTGTAGTCATTATGCATATATGCAACTAGTAAAATTAAGTAATTTACTATTTCTTACTAAATGCGTATCTGTCAAGTTGCGAGTCTATCATGCGTGAGATGACGAGATGCTTATCTGACCAATTGCGTATCTGAGGAAAAGCGACGAATTAAAAAAAAATACCTGTTTTTATTAGTTAAGAAAATCTCAGGGAAGAATAAAAGCTAATGTTATTTTTTCAATTGTTTCAGAATTATGGCGTCAAGGGTTACTTCAAAGGGGCTGTACCAAGAATGCTGCGTAGAACTCTCATGGCAGCCATGGCCTGGACGGTGTTCGAAGAGATAACGCGTTCGATAGGGTTAAAATGACACCGATTCGATTCCAACTCGAATTTGAATGAAGCTAAATCACCTCGCTATTCGATAGTTGAGTGATGTGGGTGCTATGTTCCTTTTTTTGGGGTTAGACTTGATTTCGTTGGACCTTTGTAACCGCTGCATATAATCGCATAGATGTTTACTTTGTTTTATAGGATGCTTAGCACTTTTGAGATTTATCTGTGTATCATTTGTTATGTTATATTTTTGTTTGTTATTTTATTGTAACCTATACTGTCGCTGTTGGGTTAGCTGTCTGTTTGTTATAGTAAAATCATGTTAAACGTGTATCCTAGTTGTAAAATGTGATATTACTTGTAATAAAGTGTGAAGCACATAAGTGTGGTTTCATTGTTGGAAATAGCGTTCTACTACGAGTAGAACGTATTCAAAATTAGTAAAACTCTTTTTAACAAAATAATATACATATATTCACATATTTACACAAAGTTCACTATAAATCTAAAACAATTTTCCTATTATTCACAAAGAAATTCCAAGCGTTTCATAGTTCAAAATAAAGTTTACAAAAAATATACAATGTGTACTTATGGAAAAAATATAGGGAAACGGTGGCCGATGTAACTCAAAAAATATTTATTATGATACCTACTATTGATATAATTTGATTTTGTTTTAAAGGTAAATTAACATAAAGCACATGATGTATTGCTACATATCAGCCTTACCCTGTAAGAACTTAGTGTTATAATAATAAAAATATATAAGCAAACATTGAACAATTATATTGTTGCCGAGACCAAAACATTCAGACAAATCCAATCAGAAATTCAATTAAATGCACATTTGTTGAAAGCACGAAAGTTATCTCTGAGTTATCTTTAGGCTCGGCGCAAACAGGCTACCGAAAAACGCGACCACCGACCGCTTTCCTGTAGTTTTCATACAGTTTGTATGGGATCGCCGCACACGGTGACGCTGGTGGCAGCCACTAAATAAGTATGAGTGGTCGGTGGCCCGTTTGCGCCGAGCCATAGTCAACATTTTAGTGTCTATAACGGCACTCGGTGTCAGATTTCCAAACTGCTATAAAGGCATCTGACAACTCCGACTAGCCGGTACTTTCAGTTGATAGTGCCTTCCAAAGCACGGGAACAAGATATTTGTGCCACTTATGGTCACCAATCATAAGAGTGAATATTTTTACACTATGCCTATGACTGTATTGAACTCCTGTTTTACACACCTTGTATATTCCAGTTATAAGCCAATAATATATATAGTCTTTTTTATTCAGTACAAATATTTTAAAGGATGTTTCAGTCCATAATTTTGAACAACTTTTCCCAATTACTATATATGTACTATACCACCACTTAAAATATATGTACTTAATAAAAAGGGCAGGTTTGGCTACAAGGTATAGAAATTAAACTTTTTTATGTTGGCAACCAACTCTCTATGCCAAGTCAAAATAGAGTTGCCACTACCACGATGGCGGCTTTCCTTTTCTAGACTGTAGCAGATGAATTATATGTTGTGCTTGAGTACGAGGTAAACGTTTTTTTAATGAATAAGGTAGGTATTCGTAAGACAACAAAGTATTACGATAGAAATGAATGCCTGTCAATCCAACATGCCTATAATATTCCCCAAGAAAGATTATTTTGGAGGTATAAAAAAAAAACCTATATAACTGATAAGTAACACTAGTATTTACCGAAGGCAAGTCTTTTATAACCCCCGACGCAAAAAAATGTTAAAAGTTTAACGTGTCTGTGTGTCTGCTACTCTTTCTATCTGTTTCATCATAGCTTTTAAACAAATGGACCGATTGTGATGCGGTTTTGTTTAAAAGCTTACGTAATCGAGATGCTATAGTTGTGTCGGGGGTTACATAATAAGTATTTTTTATTTATAGCTCTAGAAACATCATTTTTTCTGGCGAAACAATACTTAGTTTTTACAAATAAAAATATATTAACAACAAAAAAATATTACCTAATACATATGTTCGTGTAAATATGGCCAACACATACTCATACTCTTATATCGTACTTATGGGGAGACTCATTACGTCAGAATAAACAACTTTTTTGGTGATGTTTTTTTTATATAATTAACATTAAAAGTGCTTTGGAAGATATACTTATTTCGATTTCCGTGGTTTTATTTATCGAAATAAGACATATTTAATATTTTTAAATAATTTGTGTCCAAAATAGCTTGTGGGGTGTACTGAACACTTTTTCCGAATGAACTAAAGAGTAAAGAAATTGGGACCGCAAATTTCTAAAATCATAGGCCACAGGAAAGTTGTTTCTATTGACAGGCTAAGCCTTCAAATATGTGCTGACCATACATTTACAACATATCACATCTAGGCTATATAAATAAAAATGAATGTTGCTAAGCGCAAAACTCGAGAATAGCTAAACCGATTTGGTTGATTTCTTTTACGTTGTGTTTGATAAAGTCTGAGGATGGTTCTTGCGCAGAGAAAAAACGTAAAAAAATACAATGAAAGAAGTAAAAGTAAAATCCAAAAATTCTTTTCCTATACAAACCACTCTGTCCCCGCTGTCAAACATTTGACGTCAATCAAAACAAAACAAAGGCAAGTTAGGATTATCTTTGTATGAAGGGAAACAGGAATGTTGGAAGGCAAACGGGAATAAGAACGGAAACGGTAGAAGGAGAGCGGAAACGGAAACGGGAACGGGAGCGGAAATGGGAATGCTAGGAACAAAGTTCACCGAGTCAGCTAGTTTCATATAAATTCCACACCCTCATACTTGAGCGGTTCCACCAATGTGTCATGAAGTAACACTTTACCATCAGTTCTAAAAGCACTTATGTATGTGGCAGTCTTCCCTTCAAATTCCGTGGTCTTCAAAGCTACGATGGCCTCGTCATCTGTTCCGGGAATGAACTTGAACGATGAGAAGCCATGCTTCGGTTGACGTTTTGTTACCTGAAAATGAAAAGATATTTTCTAGGCATCTTCAAATATGGAGTATGTATTTGTAATCTGAAAAAGATCATTTGCCATCTAGGCCACAAAGGTCATCAAAAATTAAAATTAAATTTATTTTAAAGAAAAGCTACTGATCCCTGACAGACGCACGTGTGATCCTATAACGATTCGTTTTTTAATTTTTTGTCCGGAACTCTATAAAAAACCGCTTCAAAATAGGCTCATTTGTTTAGGCGATCTAACTTATACTATAACATATAATATTATTATACTCTAAAAAGTAAGTAACGAACAAACCTCAAACGCCCTAATATTCTTAAATTCAGTGTCAGCTGTGATCAAATAGTTGCAGCCTCTCACTTCATCCAAGGTCTCGTTGTAGGCTTCATGACTACATCTCCGGGGCAAGAAGTGCCACTTCTGAGTGACAGGCGACCACACCCCAGATTCATGGATCATGTAGCCTGGCCACTGGATACCGATTGAGCTCCTAATAGCTTTGAACTGGTTCACCCAATTGAGGTGTTGGATCTGAAACATTGAAAAACTGTAAGTAAAATCTCAGACTTATTTTATACTAGCCGAAGCTCGCGACTGGACTTTATTTCTCCGGAAAATGCTCACCAGTCTGAACAACTTTTTGTAAGGCGTTATTTTTATATTTCTTTTAGTTTAGCTGGACCATTATGGTTCTGCATCAGGTGTTTCATTTTCCAAAATCAGTTATACCCTATATGTTGCCCTGGCTTAACGGCTATATAACAAAAAAAGTTTCGAATCTGTCTAGTATTTCCGGATATTAGTGTGTACAAACAGACAGAAACTTTTAAAATTCCTACTCTTTTACTATTTCTGCATCACCCCTAATTTTTTTTTGGAAGTATATTCAAAGTACGGTCACATTTTTTTACTGTTTTATTATAGTATTATTTACTTACTTTATATCCATAACTATTTACTTATTTATAACGATATCCTCTATATAAGTATGTAAAAAAATAGGTGTGATAAAAAAATATTGGTATTTTTTTGCTATTCTGTTTGACAAAATTAGAGGATAACTATTTTTCATCTCATTCTTTTATCTACCAAAGGCAAGTATTTCTAAATAATCTATCAGCTATCAAACACTGTTACATAATTGATCTCATCTAAAGTACATACATACGCGGGCAAGGACGTGGGCTTCAGCTAGTGGACTTTACAATTTTTTAACCATGTAATCATGGTGAAAAACTCATTTAACTAAACCAAAGGTTGTGTGAACAGATTTTAACAGACAAAGATACTAATACGTTTTTATCCCTAATGTGATAGACATGACATAAGATAGATTTAGGTAGGTACACGGAAAGAAAAGCAGAAGGAAGGTAAGTTCATCAATGCACTCTCAATAAATTGTGTGAAAAAGTTATGCCTAAGTGCCAAGAGCACAAATTTTCCTATATTTTTTTTAATTTCTATTTTTATCCCATTTCTGGGCAACAACCTCCCCTCCCTTCCTATTATCAAAACATATTTAGTTCACCATCAATCAATACATACTAAGTTATATAAAACAAAGTCGCTTCCCGTCATCTGTCCCTGTTTGTACCTACTTAGATTTTAATGCCGATTTCATCAATAAGAGATAATGATTCAAGAAGAAGGTTGCAAGTACAATACATACTCATGCGAAGATATAATGGGTCACTGGTTAATATCATCATCATCATCAGGTTATTTTTCTCCACTGCAGGAGCACGACCCTCTCTGTACTATCAGAGCTATAATTGGCCAGAGCAGCCAGAGGACGTGGCCTAGACTCTCCTCTCCGGCCAGACGGGTTGAAGAGGTCCCATCATCGTCATCGTAATATATAATTAACAAAAATTACCTCTCCATTCGTGCTGATTGCTTTCACCCACATAGGGTCGTAACTTTGGAAGTCCCCCGATGCTGTGGTCCATTCTTTGCCCATGGAGCCAACATACAATATCTCATCCTTGACCGTCGCCCACTCTGATTTGAAACCTTTTTCAGCACGGCCGTTGCCATCTGATAATATCACCCATGGCACAATTTTATTATTTATAATCTCAAAAACCTGGAAAATATATTAATAGTGCTTAAACTATATAAAAAATAATAATATTAAAAACAATTATCATTACAAGAGAGGGAGATGTTTGCCCATTATAAATGAACACAGTCCATTTATTAAACATAATAGAAAGAAATGTCGAAGGAAGAAGAGGGAAGAAAATAATTTGGAGAAGAGCATTTTTAGATAAAATTTCAATAATGTAGAAATTGTTTCATACAGGGATGTCAAAAAGATAATAGGGAGGTCAAAAAGATAGCTCGACAGATCTGTATATCCTTGGCCTGAAGATGGCTCAATAGATGGAGACATGATAAATAAAATACTCCATCAGGCGTTATTTCTTAAATTAAGATGGATAGAATCAAAGTAGATAATTATTGAAATAAAGTTATTCTCTACCTTTGAGATACCTATGCAGCTCAGATAAATTGCACCAACGCACAATCTTATTGAGCAAGTGGTCATGAGACAGCAGACAATCAAAACAGAATAAATTAAATGTAAAGGTTAATTAAGTGGCTAGCTGAGAGGATTAAAATGTAGGATAAAGTTTCTAAAAAATTTTACTTTTGTGAGTACATTTTATAAGTTGTTAGTTTATAAAATAATTTACTTTAGCAAAGTATGAATTCCCCTAAGTATAATATTTTCATACTTAGGGGAATTCACTTTGAAACCAATAGACATTAACTAAGGACATTATTTTAAGAGCTACACTTACCATGCCAGACCGATCATCAAAGGTCAGTAATCTACCATCATATACTATCAACTCTGACAGCTCCATACCTCGTCCCTTATGAGAATAGGTAGAGGAAAGCTGCATCGCGGGCTGTAAGTCCCAGTTCACCTTCACATATTGCTTATCCTTGTGGTAGCTGAGATATCCTTTCTTTAAATAACTTTTATAGGTATGAGGCATTGTGCTCTTTGAACTAGTGTCTAAATCTGCTACTATTCCAATCCTAAATGTCACTAAATCACCAGAATACAATGGCTTAGTAAGAGGATATGTTCTATTGTATGGCCGTGTATAAATCACCCATTTGTGATTATCTTCTATATGGCTACTAGTCCACCAATTGTAGTAAAATAACACTAGTAAAAATACACCAACTAAGGCTATTAGACACACAAACTGGGGCTGAATTCTTACTGCATTGCCGACTCTATAGGTTGCAGGCGTACGGAGCGCCTTCCTCCAATCGCGAAGTTTACCTCGCATGTTTCTATCTTCAAACTCGTAAGTGTCATACATAATAATACGATACTTTTATTCCATATTCACTTTCAACAATAACTTGAAACTATAAGAATGACTAGTAGATATGATAAAGCATAACAACGTGTGTAATCACATTTATTCACTGGATTCTATTCACTCGCGATTTTTATGGAATAAAAAAGGCAATTTCTCCAGGAATGTAAACTGCTTGTGAGACTGTTGTAGTAATTAAAATTGCGTAAATTAGATCAAGTGACTTAAAACGGAAAATATGTTTCATTTTGAGCTAAAAATAATACATAACGTTATAAAATTATCTCAAAAATACATGTATTCATTCAACCAAATTGTTGAAATTTCGTGATGTGACATGACATGATGACATGACATCAGCTGACGTTGACGTGCGTGACAATATGACGGATTTAATTTTTAAAGTATTATTTTACGGCTCTGCATACAAAGATTTTGAATATGCAAAATCTATTAAATTAAAAATGCACAGAGAAATCGAGGCTTTCAATAACGGTTCAAAAGCGCAATATGAAACATTTTTATCTGAACCTGAAAGTACCTAGGTACCTAGTTCTGTAAGCTGTGTTATAGAAGTATTGTGGTATTTGTAGGTACCTACTTACAAGCGGTGCCCATGTCATATATATATGCCACATGCCCTAGACATCAAGGCCGCCATTCAATGCAATATTGAATATTCTCACGGTTTGCACCCCTCCTGAAACTGATAGCTGCTCTGAACCAAGTCCGTACATTTCAGAAGCTTTCGTCTTAATAAACGAATTAAAATTATATTTACATGTAATGTTTCTAATATTTTTAATATAAGTAAATATATGTTTACCTGTAAAAAATAATGTACTTAAAGGTTTACTAGTAAACCGATTTGAAAAAAAAAAACTGAAAATCTAGTAACTCTGTTAGGTAGAAAGGTACTCATTTTGTAAGAGCGAAGTCTAAAAATCATGGTGTAATCATTGAATAATTATTACATGGTGTGATCATTGAATAATTATTACATAGTGTGATACTTTTTAACAAATATGTACCTAATATGGCACTAATACCTATAACATTGCCAATTTTTTTCTTAATACAATCATCGGTTTGATCATGAGCACGTGAGACAAATTTCCACAAAAATCGACGGCAGTTAACAACGAAAAATAAATAAAACGCAGCGTTCCGTATCATTTTCTATCAAAATCACGTTTGCTGTATGGGAGCCCCACTTAAATATTTATTTTATTGTTTTTATTATTTGTCAGTAAATAGCGGCAACAGAAAAACATCATCTGTAAAAATTTCAACTGTCTAGCTACGATTCATGAGATACCTTCAGCCTGGTGACAGACCAGACGGACAGTTGGAGATTGGAGTCTTAGTAATAAAGGGGCTCATTTTACTCTTTTGAGTACGGAGCCCTAAAACAGCGTGTTAGCTTTTAATGAATAAAGAAATTTCAAGTGAATATAGTACCTACCCGTCATGGCGGACATCCTGTGCAAAAAATTGAAATAGTATCTAAACTAAACGTATGTTAAGTAATCCGTCTTATTATAAACGCATTCGGACGGGAATCAATAAAATCTTTGAAGGCGGTTTGGACTTCCCCATCGGAGTTGAATTTTTTCCCTTATAAGAAGATATCCAAAATTTAAAAAAATGATAATCTGTTGAAGTACGGTCTGGGGAGTACGGTGGGAGTCTTAAACATTCCATTGAAGCTCTTCTAATTGTGTGGTGTAGCGTTGGTTGTCGTGAAGCAGCAGTGGCGTAGAGCGATTGACCAGCCTCGTTTGTTAAGCAGCTAGCTAGCTAGATCCATCATGGTTTGCAATTGCTGACAATAGATGTCTACCGTAATCGTTTGGCAAGATTTGAGAAAACTGTGATTAACGACACCGGCACTAGTCCACCAAACGCTTACAAGTAACTAAAACTACTTTAAGTATTTAGTAGTTGAGTTAGTATCCCATAACACAAGTCTCGATACTTTGGGGCTAGCTCAATAGATAGATAGATAACTCAATCTGTGTGGTTTGTCCCTATATATTTATTTATTTATTTAACTTTTTATGGGTCAATTTTCGCTTGGGGCAGAATTTGGCTGGCTTGGCAGGGTTCAGCCATTGCGATGAGCGCTTCCAATTATCATAGAGAATCCACTTTTAATCACAGGCAATCGTTCAATTAAGAAACTTTTCATTATTGTGCCGGTCAAGTCAAGTAATGTAACGCAGGACGATGCGCGTTTGCCGCTTTGCTTCACTTAATTTGATAGGAACCCAAGTTTCAAGCTTTTTAATCTTTCCAATTTGCTTCAAATGGATTAAAACAGTTTTATCACTTACGTGCAGGTAGTGGTCCTAAAATATTAACAAAACTGAACTACTTGTCGTTAGTTGGCGAGTTTAACATTCGATATGACTGCAAGCCTCTATCTACGAGTTTGACTCGCATCTAAACTTCATGCTCGCATCGCACTTGTTTATGCTCGAAGTTGTCCAGCTTTCTATTTGAAAAAATGACAGTTTGGGTTCTGACATAAAAAATTTAATCAAATATCTCAAAAAATCATAAAAATGGCAAAAAATAGTCCTGGGCTTGGAATCCCGTTTACTAACATTCTATGGTATTTAGAATTTGTCGCGTTTGGTGTTATTTTGATACTGTTCTTTTGCCTGTTTCTGTACATAGCCAGCCTCAACTACGTTTCATATAACCTGAGTTTAGACAAGAGGGCAAAGTACGTATGTTCTCTCACTGTTTGCTTTTAGGGTTCCTCACCTAAAGAGTAAAAACGGGATTAGAATATTTAGTTATACCACGACAAAAAAATCACGTTTGTTTTATTTGAGTCACAATTAAATATTTATTTTATTGTTTTTTTGTATTTGTTGTTATAGCGGCATCTGAAATACCTATATCTTCTGTGATCTCAACTGCCTAGTGTCTAACTGTTACGGTTCATAATATACAGACTAGTGACAGACAGACAGACAGACGGACGGACAGCGGAGTCATAGTAATAGGTTCCCGTTTTTACCATTTTGGTACGGTACCCTAAAAAATAATATTTGAGTAGTTAAAACATTCTTTCTTGTTTCCAGATATATGGCAGATGGTACTTGGCTGCTTCAGTCTTGAGACACCATGGAAACAAAACAAGAAGAACAATTTCCAACTGCAAAATTTTCACCCGGAACAGATGTCGTACGAAAACCCAATATTATAGTGTAAGTTTATCTGTTTTCTTGATGATCTTCTGTGTTGGTTTAGGAATAAATAAATAAGTGCTTATAATTTTGATAAGTACTTCTTTTTGTTAGCTAACCGAGGAGATCGTAAAAACCGATCGAGGGATAATGTCATCAGCGGATGCAGCTAGCAATCCCGTCGCTATTTTAATTCTCTTTATCACTTACACGTTTACCATCAAACTGAACGTGGCCTTTATGTCTTATGGCGTTGAAAAAATACGTCTCAGTACATCCAATGATTAGTTTTACGTGCGAGGTCCTATAGACCACAAGGCTGCTTACGCCCACCGCCTCTCATCATCATCGTCATCATCAGGTCTTTCTGCCTCCACTGCAGGTGCACGACCCTTTCTTTACTACCAGAGCCATACTTGGCCAAAGCAGCCAGAGAACCTGGCCTATACTTTCCTCTCTGGCCAGACGGGTTGGAGAGGTCTCATTGATGTTTATAAGCTCTTGTTTAGCTTGTATTTCCTAAATTGCCTTCTACGACATCCATAATCCATGGGAGGACTTGAAGTGATATTTTTCTTCTGCCCGAAATCACACGGTATAGATCCCTTACGTAATTGTAATGAAATTATTTATTCCAGAATTCGAAATGTCGCCAAACCACGACCGCGGAGGCCTCGGGATCCACCTCAAAGGCCACTTTGTTGCGACATGGATTGCATTTGGTTTTGTAGACTAATCTTCAGCATACTTACAGTCGCTTTGTGTTATTACTTCGCATATACTCTAATAACGGACACTAAACTTAGATTTGGTCTATTTGTGCCTTAGATCGTAAAGGACATTTTTAGGGCACATTTTTACAGTAAGCTCTCATACAAGCACGCGAGCGTTTGCTCTAAATATATAATGGGAGGTCAGTTTTGTTCGATTTTTATGTCATAGTCGTTTTTGTGATGGGAAGATTCTATAAATGAGTGTATTTAACTGTCAATTAGTGGTTGGACTTAGCTAAGCCAATAAAGAATGTGGTATTGTTTATTATTGATATTTTTTATTTTACAACTGATACCTAGCTATAAATTTAAAAAAAAAATATTTTGAAAATGGATGGGGATTGTTACCACTGCTCATTCACTACCGATACTTAAATAGAAATAAATATCCGGCCAAATGAGAGTCGGACTCGTACAGGATTCCGTACCATTATTTAAAAAAGTCACGTCTGTATGTATGGGAGCCCGACTTAAATATTCATTTTATTGTTTTTAGTATTTATTGTTCCAGCGCTACAGAAATACATCATCTATGAAAATTCAACTATCTAGCTATCACGGTTAGGTTGAGAGATAGACAGCCTGAAGTGCTATTTTTGAAACGCGGAGTCACCTAAACGTGTGGTTTTTCCATACAAAAAATCGTTCGTTTAGTGACTCCGCGTTTGAAAAATAGCATCTCTGGTGACATACAGACGAACGGACAGACAGACAGACGGATCGACAGACGGAAAGCGGAGACTTAGTAACAGGGTTTCGTTTGTAACCTTTGGGTACGGAACCCTAAAAACGATTATCACCAATTTAAATTTTTATTTTGGATTGGGAGAGAGAATAGGTGATGCGGTTAGCAATAACAGTTTTGATTCCTTAATAGTACCCTTTGGTTCTTGCCGCTTTATAGACTCTGTCTAACACGTCAGGTTTAAGACGTGATGTAGCACGATAGTGCTTCTGTAAACATTTTGACGTTCTATACAGTGTTGCCAACCTTACTTAGGCAAAAAGCAGCATATCCAACTTAAGAAAACAGCAGAAAACAGTAAAATATCCTATCCTACTAATGCTATCCTATCCTACTATCCTACTTCCTACTAATATTATAAATGCGAAAGTGAGTTTGTATATTTGTTTGTTTGTTTGTTTGTTACCTCTTCACGCTTAAACTACTGAACCGATTTGGATGAAATTTGGTGTGGATATAGTATGAGACTCGGGGAAGAACATAGGGTACTTTTTATCCCGAAATTCCCACGGGGAGACAACATTGAATCTACTGTCTCAAAAACCTTTCGTAATATTGTTAAATTTGCATTAATACAATAAAAAACAAGTAGGAAATCAAGAGTTTTTATTATTATTAAAAATATTAATTATTTTCAATTTCTCTATCTTCGACATTTTCGGCCTCATTTTTAGGGTTCCGTAGTAAACAAGGAACCCTTATAGTTTCGCCATGTCTGTCTGTCTGTCTGTCCGTCCGTGGTCCTACTCAGAAACTATAAGTACTAGAAAGCTGTAATTTGGCATGGATATGTATATCAATCATGGCGAAAAAGTCGTAAAATAAAATATGGAAATATTTTTTTCGGGTAGCTGCCATACAAAATAAAGAGAAAGTCAATATTTTTTTTCTCTACAAACATATTGTGTGGGGTATCGTTGAATAGGTCTTTCAAAAATATTGTGAGCTTGGGAACACCATTTTTCGATTTAGGGATCCGTGTCTTATATATTTAGGTTTGAAGTAATTTTTTTTGTTAAAGTTACGTGTCCCCCCCATCTATCTGCTAAACAGTTATATATGGACACGTGAAAAAAATCACAGCTATAGTATATATAATGTAGTTTAAATGAAAACTATCAAAGCTAAGTAGGGTTTACAAATTAAAAAGTTATAGGTGATCAACTTATAAAATGTACTCGAAAAGGAAAAGTTCATACAAATTCAATACTTAGACGTTTTAGACTGCAAGTTGGCATTTACAACTACGGAACCCTACACTGCGCGTGGCCCGACACGCACTGGGCCAATTATTTTATTTGTTAAAATCATACATGTTATTATTAATTTTTTTCATGTGCTTTTCAGTTGAATCAAATAAATAACATTCCTTGATTTCTGATTTTTTATGCAATGTGCCCTATATGGTTCTCGTAGACATTTCATTTCTTTATTTAATTTTAAGAAAAGACTAGTTTTAGGAAATAAAAACCTTTAACAGCTATCCTTTTTACACTTATTAAACTATCCTGTTTTACTATGAGTAAAAAGCATTGTCTATGAGCATGGGGAATACCCAAGATCGTAGTTCCATAATGTATGGAAATCCCCTAAGTAAAAACGCGCGACACCTGCAAAAATCATCTTTATTACTTTGACTTAAAGACTATTTTCGTATGTAATTTTTTCTTGGGATCCAATAGATACTGAAAAACAGTAGAAATTTGTATTAAAACAGAAAACAGGGATGCCACTGCAAAAACAGTAAATCTCCTGTTAAAACAGTAGGGTTGGCAACACTGGTTCTATAAATAGGTAGTTACTTCCTTATAATACGAGTAAGTACCTACCTAATAGGTATGTAGTATTGTAGGTATATTATCTAACTGCTATTAAGCGTCAAAATGTTTACAAAGATTCTTAAAATGATTTTTCCTTATAAATTTTATTAACGACGAAGCTTTGAAAATATCGTCGTCGTTAATAAAAAATCATTTTATGAAACCTTCCCATTATTATACTTATTATTAGCTGTGCCCGTGGGCTATCCTATGTCCTTCCCTGGGTATCAAACTATATCCATATCAAATTTCATCTAAATAGGTTTAGTGGTTTAAGCGTGAAGTGGTCACAAACAAACAAACAAGCAATTATTCAAACTCCTTTCAGATTTATAATATTAGTAGGGGTGAGGATGTTAATTCTGAAACAGTAAAAAATAATAAAACATAACATAATTAAAGAAATTTCACTGGCTTTAAAAATGGTTAGCAAAAAGTTGTGTTCTTATTAAAATAAAATAATATCTACAAAGATGTAATGTATGCTCATTTATAATTTGCAAACTAATTAATATGGTCGGCTTCATGTTTAATAAGATGCACTTTAAGTTATTGCAATAAGGTCGCTATAAAATCGATATTATCATTGGCGTAGCTACGGTTTTTGAGGAGGGGTTTGTAAACGTTCAAGTTCAACTTACCATAGTCATTAAAATAGAAGTATTGCATTTTATATGTCTCGTTATGACGTCAGAGTAGAATATAATTTGTCACCACTCCTATTTATATTAATCCTAAATTCCATTGAGAATGAAGCTATTGTACAGAAATGAGTTGAGTGGGTACCTGACTTCTTCCTTTTTTTATCCCACTCTAGGTGACGTAGACACAGCATGTATAAGTCGTTTCCATTTTCACGATCCCTAGTCATCTCAACCGTTATGACAACCGAATGTAACATTTCTACTAGCCACATCCTAATTTATGCACTCCACCCACCTTTTTTTGACCACCCTCTATTTCTCTTCCCGTTCATCATCATCAATCAAGTCTTTTTAGTTTTCACTGCAGGAGCACGAGTAGCACGACCCCCACTGCACCACTAGAGCCACACTATAGAGTCAATTTTTAAATTCTTGGAAGAGGCCTATGTCCAGCAGTGGACGTCAGCTGATGATGATGATGAAACAACATAACACTCACTCTTGCTCCTCTCTGGCTACGCCCACAGACAGCTGCTCAGTAACCACAGATTTGTACCTACATTCAACGTCCGAGAGTAGGTACATTAAAACAAATTGAAAAGCGCTAATATAATAATAAAATTAATGGAGTTTAAACGAAAGTGAAGTCTGAATGAGCTGGCAACAAAAGGCAACAGGTATCAGCTCAATGGGTCGTCTACGTGACTCGCTTTTCAATCATTGATGATTGATAGGTATAGTACAGTTTCTTTGGGAGTTTGTTGCTAGCTTTTTTAATGTACTCGTTTATGCGTCTTCTTTTCGTATAAAATTGAATTTTATTGTAAAATTAGGCTAAGCTTTAGCTCAAGACTCAAATGGCTCTTAAGCGCGATTTTCAGTTAAAATATTTTATGTCTCGCTGTTACTTTGTCAAATATTGTTTGGCAGAAGTTAGATGTTTTTTGTTTTATGAACGATAACTATTTATTTAAGGTCTTTGCCAAAAAAGTAACACAGGCTTTATAAAAAAAGAGAATTATTGATAAAATTCCTTAAGAAGAATAGAGAGACATGAAAAATACAAAAAAGAGTTTGGAAAACGACTATAATACTTGGTATTTCTTTATTTATTTAAATTTTGTTTTTCTACAATTCAACACACACACACTATTGTCTTTATCCCTAATGGGGAAGACAGAGCATTTTTTTTTTTCAATACAAATTAACGCTAAAAGCGTCTTACCCGCGGTCTTACCATAAGGATAAACACATAATATTTTGTTGTGGCGCAGAATAGCTTATTTACTAAATTAAATATTAAATCATGGATGGTAAAATTAAGGATAGGTACGCGCTGTTTGCTTCAAAAATTTGCCATGAGCAAACAGCTTTCACTATCGTGCCCGGATTTGTGCCAAATAAAATCATTCACATAACAATAGGCCCAATTTTCATATACAAATACTCACTTTATTTGAACTCGTGACATTGCTCTACGATTAACCTTCACCTCTCGAGACTAAAGTGGCCACCTTTTCGACATCACCTAAGAGAAATACGAGTACGTAAGTCGAAATTACCATAGTCTTTTTTTTCAAAAAAATGTTTTATAAACATGCTTTCACATACTTGTAAGTAGGTACATTCGCTTCACCATTAGTGAGTGCTTTTCGTGTCTTTCTTCTTTATTATGTACTAGCTGTACCCGCGGGCTTCGCTCCCCGTGGGAATTTCGGGATAAAGAGTACCCTATGTCCTTCTTCAAGTCTCAAACTATATCATACCAAATTTCATCCAAATCGGTTCAGTAGTTTAAGTGTGAAGAGGTAACAAACAAACAAACAAATATACAAACTCACTTCGCATTTATAATACTAGTAGGATAGTAGGATAGGATTATAATGTCTCTATCTGAAGGCGCTGGATGCAAGCCGCTCTAGATTGGTCATTTTGGAAATCCTTGGGAGAGGCCCGCTACTGGACAAGGATTTCCAAGGGAAATCCTTGTCCAGTAGTGGACGTAATGCGGCTGAACTGATGTTTCTATTTCTTACGGGGTAGATAAAAGGTTGATAAAATCTTATATTCTGGCCTTTAAATGCAGATGAAAAGAGCATCAAAAATAGCGACAGGTTAGGTTAGTTTACAGAGAATATTCCTAGGGATGAAAGTAGATTAACAAAAAAGATATATCGTGCGGATGTGGATAGGAGAACCGGACCGGGTGGACCGCGAAGAACATTCTGCGACCAAATAGCAGATGTTTTGAGGAAAGCTGATGTAAGAAATACCCATAACCGGAGAGCATGCATGAAAAGAGTTATGAGTGTTGACGAAGCAAAAGAGGTTAGTAAGGATCGTAGTAAGTGGAAATCCATAGTCTCTGCCTACCCCCATTAGAAACAGGCGTTAAAATATGCATGTATGTATGTACTTGTACGTATCCTTAAGTTAACGCACATGCATTTCACATTTATTTGTTACCCAATGTTCATATTAAAAAATCCATCCGGAACCAACCCTACGCGTCTAGAATATTATAGATTCTGCATAGATCCCCAGGGATTCGAATAGCAGGCGTACATGCCTCATACATAAGCCATTCTAAACGGAAGGCATGACTTTTACTATCAGTAAGAGATGCATACAAACTTTTTTGAAAGTGATAATCAATCTCGCAGCAAGAAAAACACTTAATTTGGATACTAAAACCTTATTCTTTAAAGTTACTAATATTAGATAAGGACAATACGGGAAGATCCACTGTTATAAACAATCTTTGCGTCAAATCTCACCAGAGATAATTATTCATCATAAACTGAAACTTTCAGATGAATTTTATTATATTATTGAAATACTACAAAACATAAAAAATAGGATGCACCAGTGGGCATGACGGATCGTTCCCGTTTTGCAATAATACATACAAAGTATTATATCCATGGTTTGCTGCTTCAGATGTTTGATGAGATATATTTTACAAGTTTTGTTAATCAACGGTATGAATAAGATAAATATACCTTGCACATTTTCAATAGCTATTTTTACAGTAGAAAATAAAAAGAGAAGGTTAGCATAAAGCTTTTTTTAATTTTTTTCTTATATAGTTAGATAATGTCAGGTGGAGTGCTTTTCATGTCTATCAGTTTTTCGACAGATCCTTGAACTCTCTCTATGATTTATGTTTAATTTATATTTATGGCGTTATTAAACGATATAAGATAGGAAGAAATCCAAAAAGAAAAATGAAAACAATCTGCACCAGATTTTCTTTTATACCGATTTTCAAAAGGAAGGCGGTTATCAATTCGTCGCGATATTTTTTATGTGTCTTTACCGATTATTCGAAGATGCCTAAACCGATTTGAAAAATTCTTTTTTGTTTAAAAGGGCACTTTTGCAACGTTTGTACCATAGAAATTTTCGGTTATGCAGTTTGGGGATAAAGTCGGTTTTTAGTTTTGAATAAACTAGATATATTATTTTAATAAATTATATAGTTATAATTAATAGTATTATAATTAAACAAAAATAATATTATTTATACAAAAACCTAGCCATAGCCAGACTATCACAAATGCCATTTCTCCCAGTTAATATTAATGTTAGTTCCTGTCTTAGACAAAATGAATAAACATGCAACATTTCAAAGATCTCCTTATTCATCTTCTTACATTAATTCACTAAGTAGAAAGGTGTGAACTGCGAACAGCAATTCCAATTTGAACTTCTCTACTTACATAACCTGTCGATCTCCCATTACCGCTCTTAAAACTAAATTATAATTTATAATTAAGTAAGTGTATCTATTTATATTATTACTGTTGTTCCATAAACTAAGTACATATTGGGTGTAATTATTTTATAATAACGTTGTAAGTTTAATCTGTTACCTATATATTATAAACACGTCAGATTTTGATCGATGTAATATACATATAATTAAATTGGTTATTCAATACATCTCTATTTGCGAAGATTACAATATGTTAGTATTATATAACTTCTTTTAAAACAGTTTGATTTGAAATATACTCTTTTTATTGTAGATGAGCGTTCTTTATGGAACTATAAGAAATCGCTTTTGTAAATAATGTTTCTTTTTGCAAAGAATTATCGTCATGTATTTTTACAATTCTTATTCATGTTTCTTTCATAATTATTACCAATACCGACATATTCGTTCACACACTATGTTTAAAAATTAAAAATGTTTACAAAAATCGTGTTACGTAATTAAGTAGGTATGTGTTGTGTTTGCTTCATAAAAAATCGGATCACCAATTCGGCAGAATCGTAAGCACCTACAATAAAAAAAACTTTGTAAATTTCACTTTGGCTTAATTTACATTACGAGAATAAAAAAAACAGTCCACACATTGCCAATTTCAATGTGTGATAATTACAAATTGCGAACTCACAAGACAAAGAACGAGGCGAAAGGAAATTGAAATTATGGATCATTATTTTTTTTTAATTTGCAAAGGAACCAACTCTCTAATGCCAAGACAACTATAGATTATGGTTATGGTAGCTGCTAATTCCTCAATTATGCAACAAGGTAACAAAGAGAGCTCATTGATTATATGGTAGGTAGCTCATGAGTTTGCACACACGCATAGTATTAAAATTGTTCCGGCTAGTTATTTAATAGTTGTAATGTGCTATAAAGCTTCCGAGTTTTATGATATAGAAGGCATTGATACAGAAATGTGAAGATACACCACCAATGCTGATAGCGAGTAGTATCTTCAATTTGTAGAAAAAGTAGTGTAGTACCTCATCTCGCTTAAAACTTGTACCAAAACATGTACGTATTGTTTGTTTGTAATAAATTTATTGTACTAACATCATCATTATCAGGTCTATTTGTCTCTACTGCAGGGGCACGACCCTCTAAACTACCAGAGCCATATTTGGCCAAAGCAGACTGAGGACTTTGCCTACACTTCCCTCGATGGCCAGAAGGGTTGGAGAGGTCTCATTGATGTTTATAAGCTTTGTTTAGCTTGTATTTCTTAAGTCGCCTTCTACTACGTTAACGTAATCCTGGTTGTGATTCTGATCAATTGAATATCATGACGCTGATGGCCATTTGTTAATTTTTATTTTATTAATTCGCAAATAACTTTATTGTAAAGACTGTTAAGGGAAAAAACTGGCAGAATTTCATAATAAATATCACACTATACAATATATCTTCTATGACGCATTTAACAAGGGGTGAAGGCGTCATAATCGCCGAAGGTATGATAGTGAAAGATCGAAAATATATGCCCGTCCATTGCCTATTTAGATAATCCCCACTTCACAAAATAGTCTTCAACTTATTGACATTACATTGTATGTTTGGATTCCTTTTATGAAAGGAATTATTTGTATGAAAGACAGGCATCTTGAGACTTGATTAATGATTATAAGTATTACTTTTCTGTATCGATATTATAGGCGTATTAAGTTTTATTAACATTAAATTCAACACTGTAACTCTCATATAAAATTTATGGTA
This sequence comes from Acrobasis consociella, assembly GCA_963555685.1. NCBI lineage: Eukaryota > Metazoa > Arthropoda > Insecta > Lepidoptera > Pyralidae > Acrobasis > Acrobasis consociella. The sequence continues at coordinate 14,046,405 of OY743115.1, forward strand.
ATTCTTCCGGAAATTATATATTTTTTAATATAATATGTACTATCTATTTATATATATATATATATATGTCATTTCTGAAGCTACATGAACCAATAAATTATCTAAGTTTCAATATCTTTACTGCATATGAATAGGTGCTACAAATACCTACCAAATACATTTCAAAATCCCTAAATCAAACCAAATAATTTTTTACCTCAAATTTACTCTATACTTAATTATATATTTAAATTATTCAAATAGGAATTTACGAACTTCTACTTCATTTAAAACATTTAAAAAAATAACTCTTAAGTATAAAGTTCTAGCAGTTAGATTATGCAATCCAACTGCTACATATATACCGTCTTATTATAAAACGCGGACTATCTTTGTTACTAGGTTTAAACCATTATCCGACCAAATCAAGTTGATATTTTCAGATGAGACAATGATGTATTACTAGATGTCAACTTGAATTGGTTTTATAATAAGACGGATAAGGTCTAACAAAATATACTGAAACTAATTTGAGGGTTAATTCAGTCCGTGATAGCGAACAACTTTCGCCAAGGAACATAATATTATGTCAAAACATGAAAAATATTTCTGCTTTACATACAACCTCGGATCAACTAATCGGTCAATTTGTATGGAAGCCAAAAATTAGTTCCTTGGGGAAAGTTGTTCAGTACCGTGGACTGAGTTCACCCTTAAAATAGTTTCAGTATATTTTGTTAGACCTTATGTATAAAATAATATCCGTAACATTGCTCATAACCTGCAAGATTCTTGTACCGTCACATCTTGGGGAAAATAATGAGTTTTGTAGAAAACAAATGTCGGACCTCATGTCACCTGCAAGGAGCTGGTGATAAACGGTAACTGACTTGACGTCAGGGTACTCAGGGTAAGGGAAGTAGCTGATGCATGTGAGTTCTTTTCTTTCTCCCAGATCAGCATGGAAGAAGAGAGATACATAGGACATTCCTAGCTGGATAGACAGCTTCGTTCTGTAAGTTCAAAGGGTACTTTCGGGGCTAGGGCATAGAATTATTATATATATATAATAGTTGCCTATAAATGACAAGCGCAGCGTAGGTCGTCCGTTAGCAAGATGGGTCGACGACATCAAAAAGTTCACAGGTCGAACGTGGATGAGGCATTCATTGAGAGAGACCTATTCCCAGCAGTGGGAAGGATCAAGGTCGCAGATGATCATAATACATGTATGTAATTATATAAATAAATTAATATTTATGGACAAATTACACATATTAAGCTAGTCCAAAAGTAAGTTTAAACTTGTGTTATGGGGTACTAATTCAACGATACTATATTTTATTACAAATACATGTATAGAACATCCAAGACCCAGGACAATTTGAAAAAGCCCTTTTTAGGGTTCCGTACCCAAACGGTAAAAACGGGACTCTATTACTAAGACTTCGCTGTCTGTCCGTCTGTCCGTCTGTCTGTCACCAGGCTGTATCTCAAGAACCGTGATAGCTAGACAGTTGAAATTTTTACAAATTATGTGTTTCTGTTGCCACTATAACAACAAATACTAAAAACAAAATAAAATAAATATTTAAGGGGGGCTCCCATACAAAAAAACTTGATTTCTATAGATAATAGTACGGAACCCTTCGTGCGCGAGTCCGACTCGTACTTGGCCGGTTATTCCAACTTTCCCTGGCTGGGGATTGAACCCAAAAAATGAATGGTGGAATTATCTAGTAAGCTAAGTAAAGTATTTAAAAGCAAAATGTTAAGATAGTCGAATATTTTCGCTGCCTCGTCATCTGATGACTCATACGGGGCCTATGATTTCTTATTTGCTTACCGTTAGCTATTTTATAATAAATAATGGCTTTCCACACGTCTCGTTGGGTAAAAAGTGTAAAAACCCAACGTTCCAAAACAAAAGGTTTGTCACAATTTTTGAATTGAGTTTCACTATATTTTAATGACTTTAATTTAGAATTTTATTCCATTTAGAAGATTTACCTAACGTTTTAGAGTAAACGGATGTGGTATTTATGTATGTATAGGCACATAATAAATACAGTACTCACGTAGTATAGGTACTATATGCCTATTATAATTATCAAAATTTAAGACAATTTGAACTTATCAATCATGATCATCAGGTCTTTTTGTCTCCACTGCAGGAGCACGACCCTCTCTGTACTACCCGAGCCAAACTTGGCCAGAGCTCCCAGAGGTCTTGGCCTACACTCTCCACGCTGGCCAGACGGGTTTGAGAGGTCTCATTGATGTTTATAAGCTTTGCTTACTTGTATTCCCTAAGTCGCCTTGTACGACATCCACGGGAAGTCTTGGAGTGGCCCTATTCTATTCTACTCTGCCGGAAACCACACGGCATATACTTATCAATACTACAAGCTAACTGGAGGTAGATAAGCGGGCAGACGTGAAACGTGTTAATCGTCTATAACATGGTCATCAGATATACTAGAAGTTAATGTTGAGTTAGTGCCGCTAATGCTGCCGGGCTAACAACTAATGAGTAGTTAAATATAATTATTATAGCTGCCTTGACACCGACACATCTAAAGATCCAGGGGCGTCAGTAGTGTTATAATTATATTATGCATAATTGGATAGTACTACTTTAAAAGAAGTAATATGTAGTGCAAAAAGTACAATAAAAAGTCAATAATTTTGTTGTATTTTTTTACTATATTATTTTATAATGACTCTTTTTACCATTCCAACGGATGGACTTAGAAAGAGAGGTAGACCTAAAATGAGATGGGCAGATGACTCAAAAGCATTCGAACAAGATTGGAAAGTAAAGACCAGAGAAAGAGAGATAGTTATGGAAGGAAAGAGGGGAGGCCTTTGCCCAGCAGTGGTATTTGAACTGATAGATAATTAGAAATAAAGTTATATCTAAGAAGAAGAAGTACTTAACTAACAAACAGATCTGAAAGGCCCCAACGCATTCAAAGAAAACATACCTACGTCATAAGGAAACAATAAACAATGCAAAAGATGACTTCTTAGAACTATAAAGAAAGTAATAATTACCGAGTAAGATCTATACTAGCCACACTTTACTATTTTTACTCTGCCAATGAATCATATCGGAAATATAAGCGCCAAGTGAATCACTCGGGTATGTGTGAGCTCGGTAAATAGAGCCTTAGACAAATGAGAGCAGACCGGTAATTATTGTAACTGTGTAAATATTAGTACCTAAACTGTTTTGCAGTAGGTTTGTATTACGAAGCTGTTAAAATATAAATAAATCATACCTGTAACTTATCTTGAACCTTTACACGAGCAATTCGTGTATATTAATTTATTTATATATATATATATATCTGTGATCCGAAAACGGCTCTAACGTTTTCGCTGAAAATTGGTATATGGGGATTTTCGGGGGTAAACAATCGATCTAGATTAGTCTTATGTTTGGAAAAACGCGTGTTTTTAATTTTTATGCGTTTTTCTTTCTACGCACAATATGGTCGCTAATTTCGTCGCGCCGGCCGCTATCCGTTTGGCTCAGCGGTTTAAGATGCGGACCGCTAGAAAGAGTGTTACGAGTTCGAATCCTACTCGGTGACTTTTGTTTTTTTATGTTCAAGTTAATATATAATAATTTTTTTTTTATTGCTTTTAGACAAGTTTAAAAAAATGTAGTTATTGTTTGAGATGTAACTGAGCAAACTCGGTCGCCCAGGTACTATCTACCTTATTCACATAAAGAATAACGTAAGGTTATTCTTTGCCGAAAAATGAGTAAACGTTATTTTTACAATACTTACTCTTTAACATCAAGCAAAAGAAGTTTTTTTGTTTATGACATGTACTTTTGAAGAAGTAAAAGGCGAAATTTGCAATCCTTAATTAGTATAGCTGAAGTTGCAAGTGTTGGAACTTTGTAATACGCTCAAAAGAGAAGAGTTTTTACCGTTGCTAACTGCTAAGCTTTATCCAATGCGACAGTTGTTATACGAATACTTGATATATCTCGTATAGGAGTGACGCCATATGGTTTTTGGCAGAGCAGAATAGGACTACTCCAAGACTTCCCGTTGATGTCGTAGAAGGTGACTTAAGAAATACAAGGTAAACAAAGTTCATAAACATCAGTGAGACCTCTCAAACACGTCTGGCCAACGAGAGTAGGCCAAACCCTCTGTACCTAAGCCAAGCCTACTCTGGCCAAGTATGGCTCTGGTAGTACAGAGAGGGCCGTGCTCCTGCAGTGGAGACTTAAAAGACCTGATGATGATGATGATGATGATGAATCAAAAAATGATAGGAAGGCCTATCAATAATATCGATTATATCCATACTATCGATAGTATCGATAGTTGATTCGTCGTTAGGATCGATACTTTAACTGCCTCCGTGGTGTAGTGGTTAGAGCGTTCGGCTTATATCCGGAGGTCGCGGGTTCGATTCCCGGCGGGGGCAACGACTTAGTGTTGTTGTCCTAGTTTGGTTAGGACTTTTAGGTTGATCACCTGATTGTCTATATATACAGATAAGTAAGATGATCCGTGCTTTGGAGGGCACGTTAAGCCGTCGATCCCGGTCATTGTCTTTGACATTGGTCGTTATACCTTAAACCATGTCAGAGGCCTTTAAGGCGGTTTAAAAACTCTGACTAGTGTTAGTCACTAACACATACGATAAGAAGAAGAAGAAGGATCGATACTATCGATAGTATTGCTTTTTAACTGACTTCAAAAAAGGAGGAGATTCAATTCGTCGCGATCTTTTATTTTTTGTATGTTTACCGATTATTCGAAGACGTCTAGACCGATTTGAAAAATTCTGTTTGAGTATACCCTACTTGCAAGGCGAGGTGGTCCCATTGAAATTTTATTAAAATCGGTTGTGTAGTTTGGGGATGAAGTCGGTTTCTACATACATACATAATATCACGCCTATTTCCCTATGAGAGACTATGGACCTCCACTTGCTACGATCATGACAAACCTCTTTAAAAAAATATATTAACAATATAGTACAATACAATTCCATGATATACATAGTCTATTGATATGCTATCTATCGAGCGGAAACACTAGTCTAAAGGCCCATTTAGACGGTGCAAGTTTCTTGCCCGTTGCATGCCATTTTATTGCAGCAATAGACAACTTGCATGGTCTAAACGAAATGTCAGCCATACAAATAATTTATTGCTTTAATAAAATTGTATGCAACACGCAAGAAACTTGCACCGTCTAAATGGGCCTTTAGGCACTGGCTGTGTATCTGAGAGGTACGTCTTGAATCCTCACAAGGCGCGTGCCTTGTACCTTTGAGTTTGTTATCAATACGGTACGTACCATGTAGATACTATGTAGGTACGTAGGTATGGTCATTTTCAACTGTCACCACTTGCTTCCAGTAAAGAAAACATCGTATAGATACTATAAAACAGCGACTACGAAGTTCATTAATGTGTAAATTGATATTGACTTATGACGTAGGTTTTCTGCAATAGCAAATCTAAAATCACGTTGAAAATGGATACTATCATAACAAAGGATACTAACGGATTGACGACCTCCGTGACGTAGTGGTCACCATGCTGGTCCACCACCCAGAGGTCCCGGATTCGTTTCACGGTCAGGGCAAGTTGGAAAATGGCCTTTTTCAAATTTTCCTGGGTCTTGGATGTGTATCTATATATGTATTTGTTATAAAATATAGTATCGTTGATTAGTATCCCATAACACAAGTCTCGAACTTACTTTGGGGCTAGCTCAATCAGTGTAATTTGTCCCTATATATTTATATTTATTTATAAAAAAAAGTCACAAAATAATGTCACTTGCTATGATCATATCCATTTCAATGTGATTTTGATATTACGAGCGCTTTTTGACTCTAAGAAACTTTGATTCCATTTTCTATCTTCTCGCCCATCACCATCACTCTAAAACCTTTGGATGTTGCAGCCTTGGGTATGTTTGCTTGTAGAGCCGTAAGACCCTTAATGCTCTGTCTACCTCATGTGATGGTAGTGTGTATGTGTGTGTGTAATATTAGTATCAAGCGTATGGCGATCGCCCACAGGTGTACCGCAAATGGCTCCTATCATGGAACTGATTTATAATCAGAGATTTATAATATAACGTAAAACGATGATAGAAATATGACAGGAATGGCAGCGGTTTCACTTCGGAAGGCAGTAAATATGAGCACATAACATGTTTTAGCACCTTATTAGGTTTGACGTTATTTTATAATATCTACATACCTATCTGGTTTAGAATTTATAAGTTTAGGCTTCAATTCAATAACTGATTTCTAGACTAAAGCTACATACAAGTATGTTTTATAAATGCAGTCGGTCCTTGAGTAGGTGATACGGTGTTTACAATAAATCAATTATTTTATTATAACACAATCCAAAGCCGAAAATATTTTTTTAGTCTGCCCAAAAAGTAAGTTTTTTTAATCTGCCAAAAAAGGTAAGGTATAAGCTTTTAAAATCAGATTGAAGGGGAAACTGTCAAGTGATAGAAAAAGGATGCTCGTACAGCCAAAGATTTAAAATATACAATGTACCTACAGCACTTTTCACGTCACTGCTATTAGGTCTCGCGCATACGTAAGGAGAGTGAAATGTCCTCAGCATGCTCCCACTCTTATATTTGAAATGCTAATTACTACGTACTTCATTATTTAACAAATTTTCTTGCTGTTGTTAAAAAAATATACCTCATCCGTGGTATTTTTGTTTTATGTATAAAATATAAATCAAAAACATACACAGTAAAATATTATAGCCTGTTGTGGTCGAGAGAAGTATGTTCTAATATTTTGAGCACATAATTTGCACACAGTTGCAAACGAACTTTCCTCTCCACATGTGGCCTCTTGAAAGTAAACTTGGTAAAACAGTGCTAGGTAATTTAATGTAAGTATATTAAGTATGCAACAGCATCTCAATTGACTTACATTGCAATTGGTCTAAAAATTAACAACATCCGGCAAAACAGTTTCGTAAGGAAATTACCTGAGATACTGTTTTAATTACAAAATTTAGTAAGTAGCTGCTAAAACCAAGTCAAAAAGAATACCTATAATCACTACGTTCATTATTATTATACGTTTATTCATACGTTATTCATACGTTATTGTTATTTTTATCAGATTTTTTTTATTTTATCGAATAGAACTGAGTAGAACCCAAACTAGTTTCAAACTTTTAAAGCTGCTTTTGACAAAAATTGACGCTGTGTTGAGAACTGCCGCGATCAATAGCTGAGCGTGATTTTCAAAGTACAAAAAAGTCGAGATAATCTATATCACTTGTGTTCTCGAATTTTAGCACCGATCACGCAAGGGTTGCATAATATGCGTACTAATAATGCATACCTACAAGGGCCATCGAGCTTCTCAAGAACGAAGAAATATAATAGATAAATAAATATAAAGGATAAGGGGGAGGCTTGCCCAGCAGTGGGAGGAAAGATCTACAAGCTAACAAAAAAAAGGAGAGAAAGAAAGAAAGAAAAAAAAATGATTTGGTACAAATAAGAAATACAATTATAATTACAAATTACCGAACAGTACCAAAAGTAAAGACAGTAAGTAGTTTAGTAAAATAAAGGTGACCATGTACGAATGTAATGCTGCACGATTTCTACGCAATCAATGATTCTAAAGACTACCACTCACTTCTCAAAACTTTGGGTTCATGTTTTGAGTTTTACTAAGTTCACTTAGGTATTTGTCTTTATGTAAAATTGAGAAGTTCAAACATATATATCATCACCAAACGTATCAATTAGTTATTAGCACAGTTAATAAGCATAAGGTCTTCTTTACGTTGTAAGAGCGACTATATAAGCTTCTTTTATATTTTATTGTAGACCTAGGCATATATACGTTTTTTTTCTTCTCTTCAGTACTATAAATGCTCTTGGCTTTTAAATAACGTTTTAGGACTCGCTGCTTGGGTCTTCTTTAAGGCCATACCCAAATTTTGCGGGGTCCAATGGCGCCGCCATTTAAAATAAATCATTTAAAAGGAAACGGAGATATCATTCAAAATTGTGTCTTGGTCAAGCCCTAGATAACCCTTAAAACTATTTTATGAACTACTGTTTATAATTTAAAGTGCGAACGTGAAGCTTTTCTACGCACATTAGCTAAAAGTGGCCGTTTTTCGCAAATGTGCGTAGAAAAGCTTCACGTTCTCACTTTTAACTACAAAAAGTAGTTTAAAAAATACTTTGAATGGGCATCTAGAACTTGACCAAGACACAATTTTAAATGATATCTCCGTTTCCTTTTAAATGATTTATTTTAAATGGCGGCGCCACTGGACCCCGGAAAATTTGGGTATGGCCTTAACTTAGTTCTAGTTTTACTTGGATCTTCTTTTATGCCTATTGTCCTATATAACTACATGTGCTGTGCACTATTAACGATCATCATTTTAATTCTTTGGCAATAGTGAGCGAGCTTATGGAATTGAAGTGAAGTGATAAAGTAAAATAATTTAAACATAACTAAAACTATTGCACAATACTTAATAAAAGAATCTACTCTTGTAATAAAAATTGGTCATAAAGTGAGTGCGCTACCTAGACACCAGAATTTCAAGAGTGCAGACATTTTAATGCAATTGACAGAAAAATCAGTGCCCCGCGTTATAGTTGCATTTTTTATTGCAAACAACAGGTAACATTAGTTAATATCATTGAAAATGTTTGACGCAATAAATAAAAAAAAATGTTTGGTGTAAGCTCAGATTAAAGATGTTCTTAATTTGAGGGTGTAAGTATAAAAAAAATGCTACGAATTCCGACTTGTAGAGATTTTTTGTATATCATTAAAAGTTCTTTAAACCAGTTACCTCTTATAGCATGTCAAATCGTTTCATTCCACTCCTTATAGGAAAAGTGTTTATTATAGTGTATCATAAAAATTTTGGAGCCGGTATCATCTGCTCCCAGCCTTAATTGCACCGTGCGAATGCATGTAATTTATCAACCCTAATGAAGTGGGGTACACGAGAATCTATTAAAATGAGTACTTTCCTGCACATAACCCTGCACATAATTCCTGTAGGATGCGTTAGAGGAAGCAAGAGGATTGCTGTTGTAAAACAAGTACTTGGTTGTAATAACCGCACCGCTTTTTCCGTGGGAAAGCTTTTTTTATTGAATTATCGGCAACTTCCATCTTGAAAAAATCCTAAGCATTTATGATACATAATCAAAGAACATTTGTAATCTTTTGATTTTAGCTAAGAATTGCACGTGGGTTAAGAATATATATTTGCCACTTTTATCGAGTCAATTACAATACGGTATTTGACTCAATTTTTTTAATTATTTGTATCGAAAGGTAACGCCTAAAACTTTTACGGTTTGTCTACATCTGTCGGCAAGGAATAGCACTTTTCTATGGAGCTTTTCTTATCTGTCGCTCAGAACTGTAGTTTGCTAAAATATTAAAAAAGTAGCCATTCAAATGTAGTGAGAGGTCTGTCAGTCACTGCTATTCGTTTTTGAAAGAGATGTCCGTCCCCGCCTTGCTCCTACTGTCCTTCATACCTATATTTGAAGTTCTAATTGGATAGAAATGTTCTTGTCGTTTTCGGATGAAGATTTATTTTTAGTGTTATTTTTTATTTATTCTAAAATATTGTCCAAGGCAAACACAGTCATATACCCAATGTACTATGACAAAATACAATAATTATATTGTTATTTTTCCCTGCGCCGTACGCTAGTCTCGCACCTTGCTGCGCCCCAAATTCAGTGACACTCCAATGCAATTTTTGTAGGTTTTCATGGAGAATATTTTACTGTAAACATAATTTACAATTAGCAATATAAAATTAAGTTATAACAATTTAGATTCGATTTGGATAATCGAAAGTTTGTTTATCGTTTACGTGTATAATGCAATGCAAACATGGTGTCAGATTTTTTAAGCTACCTAAAGGGATAAGACTTATGTGGCCTAGAGGTCATCATGCTACAAAATGATCTATTTCTAACTGACCTGGGTTTTGGATGTTTAATCTATTTATGTATTTGATAAAATATAGTTTCGTTGAGTTAGTATTCCGTATCACACGTCTTAACTCATTCACGGACACTAAGCCAGACACAATAAAAAAAACAATTGATGACTTCTATAGAAGTCCTACTGTCCATTAACGTGTTAAACTTACTTTTGGGGCTAGCTCAATCTGAGTGATTTTTCCGTATATATTCATTTATTTTATACGGGACCAATGGTATTTTAGACGGACCTCTGGCTGTTCTGGCCAAGTATGGCTCTGGCAGTACAGAGAGGGTCGTGCTCCTGCAGTGGAGACAAAAACACCTGATGATGATGAACGGTTGTGCATTCCGAAGCACAAAGAAGCGTGAGATTTTTAATGCTACTGTGGTCACCCGTGCAAGTGCGGACCAAGCCTGGGGTTGCAAAAGCGCTAGCAATACCTACCTCAATACGTGCTCCCAGCAGGCAAGTTCCTCTAAGTTATTCAAATGAGGGATCATGATAGCAAGCCAACCGCGAGACGTAAGCAAGTAGCACACACCAGTGTCGGACTGGCATTAAGCATAGGTACCAACCGGGCCCTCTGTCTGCGCGGGCCCTGCTGTACCTAGTTTCAAGTTGAAAATATAAAAAAATAAATATATACGGACAAATCACACAGATTGAGCTAGACCCATGTTCGACACTTGTGTTATAGGACACTAACTCAATAATAGGTTAATTTTATAACAAATAATGTACTTACGTAGATACGATAATTACTGAAATTTAAACCGGTCTGATACAATAAGTTTCGTGTGTATCGTTTAGCGTGTAAAACATGTAAGTTTCATATTCCTAATGAATCAAACCACTATACAAAAAGTAAAATAATATTGACATTCCCATAGTAATTGCCTGGGCGGCTAAATATTGTATGAAAATGCTGAAATTAGTTTATGTTTTTTTGACTGTTATATAAATTTAATTAGATATATGCTAAAGTGATCTAGAATAGTCCGTGTTTCAACAAAACTATTTTTCGCTTAAATTAAGAGCCCTAGCACATAGGTCCTACTGAGTGGGCTCTTTGCTGACCCACAGTATAATATAAGTATAACATACAAAACGAAATCTTCTAAGGTCCCGTGCAATATGTTTCCCCATCCCCATACCTCGCACCTCTCCCCCGTTCTCGCCTTGTTGTTGGGGTGGCCTTGTTGGGGTGGCCAGGCGTCCGCAGCCGACCACTCAACACCTTCCACAAGGAGACTGAAAATGGGGATGCATATTGCGTGGGACCTTAGAAGATTCCGGTCTGCATATAATCTTATACCTTTAAACGAGCAATTCTTGTATATATATATATATATATATATATATATATATATATATATATATATATATATATATATATATATATATATATATATATATTTATAAATTTCTGTGATCTCGAAAACGGCTCTAACGATTTCGCTGAAAATGTGTATATGAGGGTTTTCGGGGGTAAACAATTGATCTAGATTAGTTTTATGTTTGGGAAAACGCGTGTTTTCGAGTTTTCATTCGTTTTTCTTTGCACGCAGAATCATCATCATCATCATCATTTCAGCCGCATAACGTCCACGCAGAATATGGTCGCTAATTTCGTCGCGCCGACCGCCTTGTTTTTAGCTCAGCGGTTAAGGATACCATATATAGAAATGATACCATATATATAATAGATAGAAAGAGTGTTACGGGTTCGAATCCCACTCCGTGACTTACTTTTGTTTTTTTTTATGTTTTGTTTTTAGACAAGTTTAAAAAGAAATAGTTAATGTTTGAGATGTAACCGAGCAAAGCTCGGTCGCCCAGGTACTAAATATATTAATTCTGTTGTTTGTCTTTATAGCATTAAGCCACAGAATTAATATAATGGCAAACATGCCACAAAACAAAACCCAACAGCCCGGGCCCTTCAGACTTAGTCCGACCCTGGCATACTCAATGCAAAAATCGTGTGTCTCAAATTTTAAGTTAAAAAATGTAGATATACCGGAACTATCTGCCATCTTTGGTAGTTCGCTTGGTTTGGAATAATTTCTATAGCGTGATCGTTTATTATGTTTAATGTGAATGAAGTATTTGATAACATCTCTTTCACGCACTTAGATTTTGTTAGCTGTCTATTTATATCTAAGATTTCTTTTCTAAAAGAAATATGGATGCAAATGCTGAAATTATAACATTTTTTTATTATTATTATAATGTTCTTAAAATGTTGCTATTTGGATTAACTCATTTTTTATTATTATTGTAGGTTTTTACTATTTATATGATTACTGATGTCTATAAATGACCAAGATTTACACAATAGTTTTGTAACAAATATACCTATATACAACGTGTTAATTAAATAACGCAAAACCTCTCAGATGGTACTTCAGCCCATGAAACTAAACCACTTTTGTTTTACAACTTTCATAAAACCAAAAAAAAAAAATTATTTTCATACAAACTGATCAGCTGATCGAGTCAATTTGTATGAAAATCTTAATTTTATTATTGGCATTTTGGGAATATTGTAGAACAAAAGTTGTTCAGTTTCATGGACTGAGTTACAACCTGAGAGGTTTTGCGTTATTTTATTAACACGTTGTATAATAATATATTTATTATTATAAAATAGTATCATTGACCTTAGTCTAACCTTGTATTATGGAATATAAGTATTCCATAATACAAGGTTTAAACTTTCTTTGGGGCTAGCTCATTTAGATAGATTCATTTATTGTGATTTGTCCATATCTATCTATTATCCATTATCTATTATTATAAAGATAGGTTTGTATATTTGCATATTTTCTAACAAGTCGAATATTGGACTTATTTTACAAAGATTAAAAAATTCGCCAATTACTATCGAATAAAGTCTATAATCAATCATTCATCAGTAAGTATTTGATAGGTACACAGACATCTAAAACAATTTGCAAAAAGTAATTTCTATTTTGAAAGTTTTTGTAGGTTCATGAATATGTTATGTGCAGCATTATTTATTATTGGCTATTTTTCTAACTCAGTCTTCTTCTTCTTATCGTGTGTGTTAGTGACTAATACTAGTGTCAAGAGTTTTTAAACCGCCTTAAAGGTCTCTGACATGGTTTTAGGTAACGACCAATGTCAAAGACAATGACCGACGGCTTAACGTGCCCTCCGAAGCACGGATCATCTTACTTATCGGACAATCAGGTGATCAGCCTACAATGTCCTAACCAAACTAGGACAACAACACACAGTCTTTGCCCCCGCCGGGAATCGAACCCGCGACCTCCGGGTATGAGCTGAACGCTCTAACCACTACACCACGGAGGCAGTTCTGACTTAGTAAACAATAAGGAAGGATGTAGACAACATTATTTTGGACTATTTATTCTAAATAATTAAAAAAAAATATATGTGGGTTTTTTTATTTTGATTAGCGAATAAATAATTTTGTATAAGTCGATCTAGTACAATTTCCGAAAAGTAAAAAATCCGGATCGTACTTGGTCCAACGTCCAAAGGCTGACCATAACAATTCAAAGAGGTAATACGGCCAGCATAATGAGTACCTTTAAACCGGGTGCAATTCGGGGTGTTATTTTTAACTGATTCGATCTTTCATGTATGAATTAATTTAATAATAACTGATGTGAATTAATTTAATAATAAAAAAAAGTGGTTCTGGTTCAGTCTCATCCCTTCTTTCAGGATGATAGACTATAACTAAATGAATGGAATATTCATGGCTTAGATACGTGTACCTAAGCTGAGTGTCCCAACGTTTTACGGAGGTAGCCCTTTGTATATGAGTCCGACTCGCATTTGATCGATTTATTATTAGCTATCAGAACAACATTGAAGAAGCAGTCAATATGCACACTCCGCAACTTCGGAGTTAGTCATTATTTATCACTATTATGTATTTTGTAATAAGAACTAAAGAACGTACAACAGATGTCTCTAAAGATTTTCAGTGGCTATAAGTACTGACTCCGAAAGGCAAAATGTGTTTTTATCCTGATAGAGAGTGTGGATATATATTTTTTTGAAATGAACTACCTGTATTGACTGTATTTTTAGATGACATCTTAACATGGTCGTATAATATGTCCATACATTTACGTAAATGTGACTACTAGACCTTGGTAATGCGACATAATAAAAATGTATACGTCACTTTAACAACCATAACCTAACTATTATCTAAGTTCCGTTCTAGCATAAAGCCGAAAAAGGTTAATGATCGTTGCCTTTAAAAGTACCCTCTGCAGCTTCTCTAGACAAGTAAAAGTACGTACGTACCAACTGAATAAATTACATAAGTAGGAACAAGTACAGGTATGTTATCCAATTTATCAAGGAGTCGTAAATACGTAGCTTACATGTATGGTTCAAGCGCAAGGTCGAGGGATGACCGTGACCTTTGCCTTGAAAAAAGCTCTTTAACCCTTTCGCAGCTTCCCTAGACAAGCGAAAGTGCACGCACCCCAACCGCCGAGTATAAACGCAATGCATACCGCGGCGCGCGCCATTCGCGAACGAGTAAAACGCGCGCGCGCACGACGCACGGACGTGTGATCGCTAACGCGAAAAGTGCAGTGCTAAAATTGTGACATTGCTAATTTTGCTCGCTGCTTGCGCTGGAGGGTTGTGTCGGTGAGTCCCTCCCTGTTTAACTATCTTTTTGAAATTTTTTAATTTTGTATTAGTCTGAAAGAAATATGAAAACTATGAAATAACTGTAATTTTCTTGTAATGAGAGGATAGTTTAAAAAATTTCTAGGTACTAAAAAACAAGCCAATATTGAAACGAATTTTCTTTTCGGACGTAGATTACTTGGCGGATGAGGGCTATGCGAAAAAGCGTGTAAGATTTTCCAGTCACGAACTTTTTTAGGGGTTGAAATTTTTGGGTGGATTTTTGTACCGGTTTCAATTTTTGTAACGTTTCTAACGACAGTACAGTACCACGACACTCAGTCTTTTTATTTTGTTTTATGGTTATTAAAACATTTTTTAAATAATCATTCCTAAATCAAATCCTAAAATAAAATAAAAAGCAAAAAAATTTACATATTTTTTTAAAAGCACCTATTTTTTTTATTGTACCGTAAAAAGTACCACACGTACGTACAGCGATTGATGTTAATAAAACTGAAAGAATAATTACTTATAATACTCGTAATAAAAACCAATCTTCGTAACTCATGACTTTTCTTACACATATTTTTATTACTTCAATACACATTACACATATCCAATTCTATTTGCTTAATATGCACCATAAAATAATTTCCCTCTTATTGAAACCAATGACGGTGAAACGCGTAAAATAATTACTTTCTTGGAGTTTGCATCTATAAAATTTAACGTGTAATTTTATACTTTATAATTATTACAGTCACATTTTACAAAACTACATTTTATTGCTGCTAATGGTTGTTAAAATAATGCTAAACAACCCGCTGGTTTCAAGAGGTAATCAATTCAAACGAATAATTCCTTGGGCGGTTATTACAAGAGTCTTTAACGTAACTCTTGTAATAAACGCCCAAGAAGCCACGTACTTTTGTTTGGTTCAAATAAAGATATAATATTTTTCCATGTTTAATTAGTTGAAGTAGAATAATTTGGAAACTTTTGTAAGTATCTTTTTAATGGATTTGTACCTATCAAATAAAAATACATAAAAAATATAATAACTTTAGAACTTTGCCGCTGCCATCCCTTTGGGGTGGATCTTTATACATATGAAATACTTGGAAAATACTTTCATTTGCCACTTGACTATTTAATTGTCCCTGTTGTTCTTTAAGACAATTATATAAAAATACCTAAAACGATACAGGTAAAAGATATGACAGCGAAGAACTTATAAAAAATTATGGCATTGGTTAAATGTAAATTATTTTTAAATTTCATTGACTGAATATTTTTTGACGATAAGAATAAAATAATACTTACACGTATCTCCTAGCATACAGGTGAGTTTGCATGCAAATCATCATCATCGTGGTTTTTGTAGATGTTCTTCTTTTACAGCAGCTGAGAATACTTTAAAAATACAGATTTTTAAGAATAAATCTTTTGCTATTTTATGTATTTTTCTTAAAATGTTAATAATATAATACATCAGCTAATATTACCTAATTGTCACAAAAATTTACTTTTACATGCATTTTAGAAATGCCCATTAAATTGTTCTATTGTAAAACCGGACTTCTGTTCTCCCAAGGTTTATGACAACGCACTAATTTGGGAAAACGTAACGGTACGTAAAAAAAAACGTAAAAGCGCAGCATCACTCTTATACTAACCAGACAACCGTCTAACATCTCAATTATAGTAATAACATTAGAATCGATTAACTTTGCCATTTTTAATAATTTCGAGTCATCGAATCAATTACTCTATATTCGGACGTTACCGATTTGGCAGTAATCAATTAAGTGAATCATTTTACGCACGTTTTTGTGAAAGTGCTAGACTGGGTGCGAAGTGACCGTAGAAAGTGATTATTTCATTATTTGGGGTACACTGTTGTTAGGTAAGAATTTTGTCATTTGTGCAGTTTGTATAGAGATAAAGTCGGGCACTGTACGAGTGTTTTATTTTATTAACCGGCTTCAAATATGGAGGGTGTTATTTCATTATTAGGGGTAGGTAAGGTGAGAATCATGTCATTTGTGCAGTTTGTATATTGATAGAGTCGGGTTGTATCCGTGTGATTTATTTTATTTACCGATTTCAAAAAAGGAGGAGGATATCATCATTCCTATGTTTTTTGATGTATGTTACGTGACTGATATCCTCGTCAATTATTTTTTAAATTTTTTTAATCGAAACTTTTTACTGTCTAGTTTGTTTCATATTAATCTGATAAAATTATCACGAAATCTTTGGACATAATGAAAGAAATTACAACGAAAATGAAGTCTGTTGTTTTTTTGTAAAAAAATATTTATGCTAAAATAGTTGATCCGTTTCAGTTGATCGGTTTAGTTGATTGGAGTGGAAGTCCAGGTATGGTATTCTAGGATTATTAATTGATGACCTCTTTGACCTAGAGGTCATCACGGCAGTCTGTCACACAGGAAGTCCCGAGTTTGATACCCGGTCAGTTCAAGATGGAAAATGATCTTTTTTAGATTGACCTGGGTCTTAGGTGTGTATCTATATATGTATTTGTTATAAAATATAGTATCGTTAAGTTAGTATTCCATAACACATTTCTTAAACTTAGTTAAGGCTAGCTCAATCTGTGTTATTTGTCCGTATATATTTATTTATATAAATCAGAAAGGATTTCGCCATTCTCCATTGTCCCATTTTATGTTACTTTTGAAATTCCTATTTCAGTGTAGCTAGTCCACAGATTAAATAATTTCCGGGTACATTATAGTCTATGACCTTAGAATCGGGAATACTATATAATCCTAAATGAAATAAACTTTGAACTCGTATGCAAATTAGTTTTACTCCAGCCAGCTTGCAGTCATTTATATGGACCCAACATACAATTATATGACATAAGACTTAATATACTAGCTGGCGACTGCTCTATGACCCCTTTAAGGCTACTGTATACGTATATACGTATTGCAGGTTTTAAAGCTGCTTTACAGCACATATAGGACGTGTTGGAGAAATTATTTCATATATAAATATTATATATAACATTAGACATTTAGGGTTGGGATTCATGTTTCAGTACTGAATGGCACTTTCCTATGCTGATATCATTTTCTGTCTCTTGGCACCGTCATTTGCTAGAGCGAGAAAAGGCGACGGAACGCTATGGAACTGGCCGTGCTGATGCGTTCCATCGTTCCCTCTCTCTCCAGCAAATGACGGTTCAGAGCGACAGAAAACGATAGCAGCATAGGAACGTGCGGTTCTGTGTTACCAGATGCTCAACCTTAAAAGGAATTTAAAAATTGAGTGGAAGGATATGGGGCTTTGGCCAGCAGTGAAACAATATAGGTTAAAATAATATTAAAAACTTTTATTTCGCTTACAACTTACGTCTCTGAATAAGTATATTTTATTTATTTATTTATTTTCTATGTAACTAAGTTGTATGTTTGTTACAGAGCTCACATAGGTATAGATTATAAAGCTTAAAGGTTCTCTCATAGATAGTGTCAATAAAATTGCCATAAGCTACAGCTGTTAAAAAAAATATAAATATTTAGACTTTTGTATACGAAACATTTTAAACTGAGTTTTTTGTTACCAACCAAAGATTTTTTTCACTAATAATTTATTTACTGAGCATTGTTTTACTGATAATTATCTAAATTAAGACATCTTTCGTTGGTACAAGTATAACAAAACTAAAAGACTGCATCTCGTAAAAAAATGTTTAAAAAAAATGACAATATGGAGGTATCTTTTAAAAAGAAACAAATGTAGATATAAGAGGCATTTTATGAGTCCAATTAACGTGAGCATTAAATAATGTCACAAATAAAAGTCTTAGATAAATGTAGATAACCATGAAGTTGCACTAATAACTGCACTATAATTTTTTATGGAAAATTCTGTTAAAAATAGTTTTGATATTATAAAAAACCTTTTTAAAGAAGGTAAGTCAATGTTATAGGCAGTCATATAAAACGTCAGAACGGAATTTTAAAATTCTGAGAAAGATTGAACGTATTCACTCTGATATACTTACTGACAATAAATCCTTAACTTATTAACTATATCTGTTTGTTACTTCTTTACGCTTCAATCACTGAGTTCATTTGGATGAAATTTGGTACGGATATAGTTTGTGACAAGGATAGTTTATATCTTGGAATTCTCACGGGCCGAGCCCGCTAACACAGCTAGTTATCCATAAGGTCAAAAATCAATGTTATATAATTATTCAGAAGTAAATCTATTTTCTTTTTGTATCTTTATCAATAAGCTATCTTCTCATCTTTGCGCGTTTAGTAAGTTTTATACGCCTCTGGCTTTTTTACCCATCCAAGAAGTTCAAAGAATGCGAAGTGAAGATGACAAAACCTTTTTGGCAAAATTATTTGCCAATCTTATAATCTATTGGATATACTAGTAAGTAAGGTTACATGGCTTTATTTATCATATCTAATCTAAATAATAAATAAATAAATAAATAATATTATAGGGACAAATTACACTGATTGAGCTAGCCCCAAAGTAAGTTCGAGACTTGTGGGGATACTAACTCAACGATACTATATTTTAAAACAAATGCTGTCTGCATTTGTTTTAAAATATAGTATCGTTAAACAAAAAACCCCATTTTTCAACTAGCCCTGATTGGAGTTCGAACCCGGAACCTATGGGTGGCGGACTAGCATGGTGACCACTATACCACGGAGGTCGTATTAACCATGAAGTTAGAGGTATTTACCTCGATCGCTCATCGTCAGCGTGACATTAACGGCTAGTTTTACTAATTCGCGTGTCACCGCGCCTGCACATGCGTGCAAAATTAATTATAATGACAGATCGCGAATAATTCACGCGTCAATTTGCACTAGCTTTGACGGCAGTTCTTTCATTATCTGTCACAAAGTATGACAAGTTTTTTTTTCACCTCCGGTTAACTTTCTGCGGAAGTTCGCGTGATGATGCACGTTGATTTGTCACTATGAGGTATGTTCCTTTCAATTATTTCGTAGTTCCGCTTTGTGTGATATAAATTTGTAGTAAGAGAATAACAATAAATGATGTAATATGTTTTTTTTCAACCATTTGTCTTGTATTGCTTGTACGTAGCATTTTATTGCTCAAACGTTTATCATATTTCTTCTTAAAAATGATTGCCATTAGGTATTTGTAAAATCTAAATAAGAAAAATATAGTGAGTCAAAAGTAGGTACAGTGAGCCAAGGAGATCATCATCATGTCATACTATTCACTTACTTATAATGTATAAAAAATATGTAATAATTTAAAATTTAGATTTCAAGTTGCACCTAACCTACAGGAAAATTAGAACAAAAAACAACATATTTAACCTCCGATTTAAAAACTTACACATTGGTCGTTCGATTATACCGTCAGTTTTAGATTTTTCAACTCTCTTGGGTACTATCTTGGCATAACGAAGTATTGTTATCTACGTAAGATATTTGAATTTTCTGCTCAAGAATATGATGCTTAAACTTATTGCTGTGTGTTCGCATAATTTTATCATAACAGTCAGTCCCTCCTTGTTTATTTGGTTGATATAATCGACTTATGATAATTCTGCAGTTTCATTCGCCATTCCCAGTTCAATGAATAAAAATACTCTGCGTTATGAATAATTCGTATCGTAGATTGCAAAGAAGTATAGATGTATCACCGGTGCAAAAACTTGACTTTCAAGTAAATTTTATAATAGGGAAGAACTTGGTTTTTTAAAATGTTTTTATTTCAAACTTTATTGAGTGAAAAAAGCTACAAAAGGGAGGCTTAATGTTAATGCATTTTCGGCCTTTAGGAAATTCAATCAGATGGTAAAGTTGGCGTCTAAATATCAGATTAAATATAATACCTAGATACAGGACATACAAGCTAAACAAAGCTTATAAACATCAATGAGACCTCTTTAATGCATCTGGCCAACGATGAGAGTAAAGGCCAAAGTCCTGGCTGCTCTGGCCAAGTATGGCTCTAGTAGTTCAGAGAGGGTCGTACTCTTGCATTGGAAACAAAATGACTAGTTGTTGATGATGATGATGATGGTCTAGATACAATAATTAAGTAGACATTTATTCATGATAAAAACATTAAATAATATACAGTAGATGCTAAAAATGAAAATATTGGTAAATAAAAGTAAACTGTAGATAATACAATAATACAGTTCAAAGAAACTATGAAATCTTCTAATTAATGTTTACAGACTCAGTAAATTAAGTACTTCTTGACTTTTACTAGAGATTCAATGGACATTATAAATAAGAAACTCAAGTGTACGTAGGTATGTGTTCAGACACTTTTTAGGTTAGAATCTGTACGTCGTGCAATATCTTGAGAATTTTAAACATCATTGGTAACGATAAATTCTTTTGTTAGTATATTTAAGGATTATCATAAAGATTTATGTTCTTTCACTGTTTACTTTTTATTAAACTAGAAGTTAGTACTCAGTTCGCCGACCTTTGTGGCGTATTAGTTACAGTTACTCATCTGTCACTTGGAGGTCCTGAGTTTGATTTGTAGCGCGGTGAATCTTTCTAATATAAAATTGATTAGCATGTAAATAGCTAGTGTTGGTTTGTTTGTTTGTAATAACTTTATTGAACTACTAGCCGAAGTCTACGACTTCGTTCGCGTGGACTTTATGTCTCTGGAAAATGCTCATCAGGTTGAACAACTTTTACTAAGGCGGCATTTTTATGTCTCTTATAGTTTAGCTGGACCATTGTGGTCCTGCATCTGGCGTTCCATTTTTCAAAATCATTTATACCCTATATGTTGCCCAGGCTTAATAGCTATATAACAAAAAAAGTTTTATTCGAATCCGTCCAGTATTTCCGGAGATTAGCGTGTACAAACAGACAAACAGACATACAGACAAACAGACAAACAGACAAACAGACAAACAGACAAACAGACAAACAGACAAACAGACAAACAGACAAACAGACAAACAGACAAACAGACAAACAGACAAACAGACAGACATTTTTTTTTAAATTCTTACCCTATTACTACGTCTCCATCGCCGCCAATATTTTTTTTTGGAAATATATTTAATGTACAGACACACTTTTTTTACTGTTTTATTATATGTATAGATGTATAGATATAGATAACAATAGAATAATTGACAACGGTGGACTTATCTCATAATGAATAAGTGTTTGTATGTTCTTTCATAGGTTTTGTACATACAGAGTACTCTATGGGTTTTGTTAGCGGTTTTGAATCATCGTCATCATCAGGTTTTATAATCTCCACTGCAGGAGCACGAACCTCTCTGTACTACCAGAGTCATACTTGGCCAGCCTCCAAGGTGTAGTGGTTAGAGCGTTCGGCTCATACCCGGAGGTCGCGGGTTCGATTCCCAGCGGGGGCAACGACTTTGTGTTGTTGTCTTAGTTTGGTTAGGACATTGTAGGCTGATCACCTGATTGTCTGATAAATAAGATGATCCGTGCTTCGAAGGGCACGTTAAGCCGTCGGTCCCGGTCACTGTCTTTGACATTGGTCGTTACCTAAAACCATGTCAGAGGCCTTTAAGGCGGTTTTAAAACTCTGACACTAGTGTTAGTCACTAACACACACGATAAGAAGAAGAAGAGTTGGCCAGAGCAGCCAGAGGATTTGGCCTACACTCTCCTCGCTAGCCATGCGGATTGGACAGGTCTCATTGATGTTTATAAGCTTTGTTCAGCTTGTATTTCCTAAGTTACCTTCTACGATATCCACGGGAGAACTTGAAGTTGCCCGATTCTACTCTGCCGGAAACCTATATAAATATGTATTTGTTATGAAACATAGTATCGTTGAGTTAGTATCCTATAACACAAGTCTCGAACTTACTTTGGTGCTAGCTCAATCTATACACTTTTTCTATTTGTGCGCATAAGTGTGATTTGGTATTTAAAAATTACAAAGTATAAGAATGCCAGTTTAAATTATCTTGCGTGTTGAAGCATTATTTATGCGCATAAGTGAATGTTTAATTTATCTTAATCATAATTTAAGTATTTCTGTGTAGAATTCAATAGAGAATTATTGTATATTTAATTATTTATCATCATGATAATAATAAGTTGAATGTAGGTTGTAATTCCTGACAAAAAGAGGGTGTTATAAGTTTGACGTCTCTGTGTATCTGTGAATCTCTCTGTGGAATCGTAGCGCATGAACCAATAGGCCGATTTTGATGCGCCTTTTTTGTTTGAAAGCTGACTAATTGATCGAAATGATTCTTAGCTATATTTGATGGAAATCTGTTCAGCGGTTTCTTTTAAATTTGCCTGGCAAACAAGCTTGTTCTATCATAATTCATAATTGGATAAGTGTATGTAAAAGACATCAACGAGCACGTTCTCATATATGTAAGGTTTTTTTCTTCCTTACTAATTTATCAATAAATGGATGTTTTTTACCAGCCTATATAAAGGGTTAATTTAGTCTATGTTATTTATACGACTTTCCTAAAAGAACATATATCGAAATGTGAAAAATAATTTTTGGCCTCCCATACAAGTTGAACGATCCGAGTTTGTTTGGAAAGTCAAAAAATATTTTTAAATTCACCCATAAAATAGTTTCAGTATATTTTGTTAAACCTATGTATGTATATGTATGTATGAGAGACATACAAGAGTACTTTATACTCGTACCTTCCTGCATAGCTAGAAACAATTTCAATAAACCTTTATTTCAATACCAAAAACAAAATGGTTGTAAAATGCACAATCATTGATTAATTGAAGAGTACTAAAGAAAAACGTGTGAGATTGCACATAATTGCAGCTGCAATGGTTTATCTCATTGGCTCTGATCACACGTATTAATGGAGCAGTCCACTGCCGATGATATGATATTATCACGACAATGATACAGTACCGAGTTTTAATTTGAATTGTACAAATGGCTGAATGTAAGTGCAGAATCACCTCGGGTGTTTTAGGGTGGCAAGTGTACAGAAGTGGCGCTCTCAATTAAAAAGTTTAACTGTATATAAGGTAATAATTAACATTCCGCTATAGAAAGCTGTTTAACTTATTATATGAACAACTGTTGACAGTGTTGTTAATGATTAAAAATACTTACCTTATTAAATTTTAACAAAATATAGAATACAAAATAACATTATATGTAGCGAATTTATTTAATTAAGCAGAAGGGGGCGGGGTGCACTCGTCTGAATTTTTCTTAATGTAATTAAGGTAATAATTTACATTTGTTGACCATTGGGCTATAGAAAACTGCAGAATCACCTCGGGTGTTTTAAGGCGGAGGGTGTACAGAAGTGGGGTTCTGGTCTGAAAAAAGTTTGACCATAAATCCTACTATGGATGGATGTTTGTTATTCTTTCACGCGCAAACGGCTGGACCAATATTGATAAAATTTGGTATGCAGGAAGCTGACATCCTGGCTTAACACATAGGCTACTTTAGGCGTGGGTAACACCGCAGTGCGCAGCTAGTTGGGCAATAATTAACATTTCGCTCACCATTATGCTATAGAAAACCCTTTAAAATTATATAAACAACTGTGGACAGTATTACTGATAATTGAAAACACCTACGGATTTTTTTACCAAAATTACTTTTTATTGCAGCGAAGATATTCAATAAAGAAGTTTTTGGGTCAAAAATAATTATTTGGTACTGTTAATAGAATAAAACGTACAAATTCGCATAAGTAAATAAGCAATAAGTAAATCGCATTATTTGTAGTCTTTCTACCAAATATAGGCACTTAGCCTATTTCATGATTGTTGACAAAATAATTTAAAAGGTCTATCTAATTCGTAATGGATCGCTGATTGTAGATTGATTTCCTTATTTACGATAAATCATAATATGCATTAGGGCGCCACTCCTGCACACGTACACACCCTACCTAATTTAATTTATATCACCTACTCGCGTTCTGCAAGTTTGCGGTGAATTATAACCCCTTCGGTCACTTGAGTCCAAGTGGCAAGACGTAAATAAATAGAGGGCACACTACATATACTGCACTAGCTCCAAAGCAAGTACTAAATTAGTCTGTCTTTCTTTTTGTGTATACCTGATAAACTAAAAAAAAGTACTGGCCCGAATTCTTTGTAATTTAAACTCGCGTATTACCCGGAATACTGAATATTATAGGTATATAAGTACCTAGGTATATAATACATAATTCGCTCTGTGTAAAAACCAGTAACCCCGTCAAATCACCTTAGTTAGGTAGCGACCGGATGCAATCGGGAATACGCTCGAATGATGATGACGTTTACATAATTCATACCCGTACTAAGCCGGGGCGGATCGCTAGTTTTGTGGCCAAAATTAATAGCTAGGGCCATTTTTTAACTTGTTTTGGCTGGTGACCGAACTTAGAACCTCTTGAGTGGCTCAGCGGGTTAACCACAGTCATGGAGTTCGTCAGTACTACAGGAGCATCTACACATGCCGCGTGCTTGGATATTGTTAGTCCAAGTAGTAATCATTATTCACAACTTAAAACCGACTTCACCTCCAAACTTCACTGTCCAAGTCGAGTGGTCGTGTACCACCCGACCTTTCAAACCAAAAAGAATTTTCAAAATCGTGTGTCTTCAAAAATAGGCGAACACACAATAAAAAAGACCGCCACGAATGAAAAACCCTTTCTTTTTTTTGAAGTCGTTAATTTTTTTTTATTAGCTTTATCTATATCTATACATATAATAAAACAGTAAAAAAAGTGTGTCTGTGCATTAAATATATTTCCAAAAAAAATATTGGGTCCGATGGAGACGTAGTAATAGAGTAAGAATTTAAAAAAAAATGACTGTATGTTTGTCTGTTTGTCTGTATGTCTGTTTGTCTGTTTGTACACGTTAATCTCCGAAAATACTGGATGGATTCGAATGAACCTTTTTTACTATATAGCTATTAAGCCTGGGCAACATATAGGGTATAAATGATTTTTGAAAATGGAACGCCTGATGCAGAACCATAATGGTCCAGCTAAACTAAAAGAGATATAAAAATGCCGCCTTAGTATAAGTTGTTCAGCCTGATGAGCATTTTCCAGAGACATAAAGTCCACGCGAACGAAGTCGCGGGCTTCGGCTAGTTATAAATAATTTCTATTGACCCTAACAAAACTTCAAACATCCGCGCCGCAACGGAGAAAACCTCTGCCCCGGTGGCGTAATCTGTAGACGCCCTTACCGAGGGTTTGATAGTAACTCATTGTATTTCCGATAAGGAACCAATCTCCTATGCAGATTACAGTTACCATCCTTTACGTATGCGCCCGTGGCGCCATCTATGCAGCCACTGATTGACATTAAATCGTTACTATGAGGCCGTAAATGCTCATGGAATTTTATCATACAGCTCGGTGTGAATTCCAAATAAGCGGAATTCCTTTGAAACTTTGTATTGAGGATTTATTCCCAGGGAATATCTCCCACTGGATGCGGACAGACGGCATGACGGAAGTCTATCTGATATACTTACTTCGATCCTGATATATTCAACAATAGGATCAGATTTGACGCGTGTTTTTCAATGCATGATTACCAATACTCAGATGCGCATGGTAAGTTTGTTTTCAATTGTGTTACACACCAAATATTAGTTAATATAAACTCAACCAGTGTTTTGTTTTATGATAAAAAAAAAATTACAAAGCTATGACTAAATTATGATTATCGAGTTTTAGACTAACTTATTTATTTCTTATATTTTATAATACTATCATAAATTAATATAAAATAAGTACAATAGAACTTTACATGACATTTATATAAACCACTGAGGTTTGCAGTGAAATTACTTAAAAGTTCTACGTTCAATTTGCAATGTACGTACATACCATTCTGTAAACACAAAGTACCTACTCATAAATTTAACACCTACTTATCATAAGTATATACGTCAAAAGATTAAAGTTAATATTATAATATTTTTTATAATTTAAATTTAATGTTTTTCCGGAAACATCAATTTTCTAAATAAACCCTGTTGGACGTAAAAACCAATAGATTCCAGTTTAATCTACAATTGCAATTCA
The DNA here is from genome assembly GCA_963555685.1 of Acrobasis consociella. Lineage (NCBI taxonomy): Eukaryota > Metazoa > Arthropoda > Insecta > Lepidoptera > Pyralidae > Acrobasis > Acrobasis consociella. The sequence goes on from OY743115.1 coordinate 14,073,118, forward strand.
ATCAACAAGAAAATCGATGTTCCCACCAGCCTTTCGCCGCCATGTCCCCTGTCAGACGTCAACGCAAAAACAAATTGTCCAAGACCATATTAGACCATTACGGTTCTACAAACATTGCTTAGTAAGTAAAGTTTATCTAAGAAAAAGAAGGCTTTTAGTTTTCTTAAATAAATAGCGTAACCTCGTAAGAAATGAGATACTCTTTGGTATCTAAAGGTGCAGCCATTATTAAAAAGAATATACAGCAAAAATAAACTTAAGTGTGGTTATAAAAGTGGGCAATTTGTTAGCGGTAGACAGTAGATATTAGTTTTAGTTAGTTTTCTTATGTTTTTAATTTATTTGTTTATAAACAAGCAGTACATAGCCTAAAGTTTATATCGTCCATATGAATGTTAAAAAAAGAATGTGATTTATTGATAAATTTGATTGTAGTTAATATTATGTCACCTGATTTTGTAAATTATTAGGTAGATGCTGATTTGGTACAAAAAAATAAAAATAAAATATATAGGGTCAAATAACAGAGATTAAGCTATAAGTATAGCCTGAAAATAATATTAAAACTTGTGTTATGGGATACTAACTCAAAGATATACTTCATTTTATCGTAAATACAAAGGCCTTATGCTTTTGATCCGCCATTACAATTTTATTTGTGTATTAAATTAATGAAGTAAATACATAAATAGGTAAACACGTCTTAACACCTAGAACAATTTAATTAAGGACATTTTTCAACTCGCCCTAATCAGGCATCGAACTAAGAACCCCCGGATTGGCACACTAACGTGTTAACCATTTCGCCACAGAAGTATTCAGACGACTAACGGCACTACTGCAGATATCCAACCAAAGCTATACTGTTACGAACTTATGATAGGCGCGAGTGGTCTTAAAGACCAGTAAATTTTGCACCAGACCGGACCAGTTTCAGAATGGAGACACGTTAAGTGAAATTTGCGGCACGAATAATATCAAACTAGATCTTACCTGCGAGATAATTCAAATGTACATATAAATGGGTATGTACTTCCTACTTAGGTTGTACATACTCATATATATCAAGCAGTAATATGCCAAATAAAACTGGATTTCACGCGCCTCCACCTACGTGAAACAATGTTGAACTAAACAAATATATTACACAAAATATTTTCGTACAACATACATACATACATACATACTATCACGTCTTTATCCCTAATGGGGCAGACAGAGCATTTTAGGTCTTGCGGTTCTATGCAGAGCCCAGGGCCGCAAGACCCAAAAAGCCACTTTTAGCGTCATGGTGGGCGAGAAGATGGAAAAGCAATCAATACAGTGATGGGTTGCTAGCCGCATCGCCTGTTAACATGATTTGCATTTTTGCCCATTCCCTCGATCGGCTTTTACAATCTGCTTGGGAAGAGAAGCAGCTGGTACATTCTAAGTTTTTTTTTATTTCTCCCAGACCAGCATGGGAGGTATTTCGTACAAGTATTATATTATAAGGTCTAAAAAAATATACTGAAACTATTTTATGGGTGAATTCAATCAGTGATAGTGAACAACTTTTCCCAAGAAAGATAAGCCCAAATATGAAAAATAATTTTTGGCTTTCCATACAAACTCGGATCAGCTGATCGGTCAACTTGTATGGGAAGCCAAACATTACTTCTCATATTTCGATACGTGTTCCTTGGGGAAAGTTGTTTAGTATCATGAACCTAATTGAACCTTGAAATAGTTTCAGTATATATTGTTAGACCTTATATACAGTAAGTACATATTTTTAGAGCAACGTCAATCCATGATTTTGGTTACATTTCCAAGAAACATAATATAAAACGAAATTTTGGATCTTCATTCAAGATTAAATAGCATTACGTACTTTCAATAGCTAACCGATCTTCTCTAGAATCCTGTGCGGATTCGTTGTAACTGCCATAAATAATTCGGCGTTTCTTCTCAGCAGTACTCCTTGCGAAACGCTAGTGCCTAGTAGCTTTTCATTATTGTTAATAATTGAAATATAAATAAACTACACGAAATGTATCAATACTAAACTTATTGACGTGTAAAACTGCCTACAAAGTCTTGAATAAATATTAGATTCTTGATTCTTGGATTCTGTCCGTACTCTTGCAACTTGCTCAGCAAAGTAGCCAGGGCAGGTTTAGTTCAGCAGACCGACATAATAGCTGGAGCAAGGACGTGTAAAAACTTCACTAATTGACGCACCTGTCCTAGTCAGGCAAGCCCTGTCTTCAACTCATTTGAGGCTCTAGGCACTTTATTATACAAGGATTGACATTTACCTCGCCAGCTTTACTGAGGTATATATTCTTTGTCGTTCAGCGGGCTATGGAGAGTTATGCTCGTGTTTCTTTACGTGATCGAATCAGAAATGAGGAAATTCGTAGGAGAACAAAAGTCACTGACATAGCCCAGTGGATTGGTTCTTTGAAGTAGCAGAGGGCAGGACACATAGAGCGACGAATGGTAACCACATACTGGCAAACGGAGCATAGGATATCCACCCACAAGGTGGTCTGACGACCTCACAAAGGTCGCTAGAAAGCGCTGGATGCAAGCCGCTCTAGATCGGTTATTTGAGAAAACCTTGGGAGAGGCCTATGTCCAGCAGTGGACGTTATGCGGCTAAAATGATGATGATATAGTGACGAATAACATTGTTTGAGCTAACCCCATGTAAGTTTAAACTTTTGTTACGGGAAACTAACTCAATAATACTATATTGTGTGACAAAATCTTGTATACCTACCGTTTTCAAATGGTTCCATAACCCGGGACAATTTGAAATTTTCCAACTTGTGCCCTGGCCGGGGATCGAACCCGTAATCTCCAAACGATGGACTAGCGTGGTTACCACTACGCCACGGAGGTCGTCAAAATACTGAAACTATTTTAAATAGGTAATTTTTTGCGCTTTATTATGCATCCAGGCATAGCGATATCCATAGTACCTATAAATAGTTCGCTAGTTCGATCAACTTTATTTTATCTGCCAGCTTTTATTACTAAGTAATTAGTATAAAGGATAAACTACTCAACGGCTTTTTAATTGTCTCTTGAATCGAGTATCATGTGAAAAGTTGTAATTTAACATATTTAGTTAAACAATTCCATGCAATAACTATATAATTCAATGGATGGCAGGATAATGTACGCCTGTCTTAAACATGACAAAATAATTTTAAAACTTCTTTTAACGATGTAAACTAACTATATACAGGTGTATACATAAATTAGTTTACACGAAAGTGTAAAAAGAGCAGCAACAATGAGAGTAACTTATTTTTTTAAATAAAAGCGAAAGTGAGTGCCTGCCAATACTTATCTTTTGGTAATTTTATAATAAGATATACGTTTAAGATACTATATACCCGACCACGGGAAAATTCTTACAGAAAAGTATGAATTATCCAATTAATCCAAGCTTGGCTGCCATTTACAGTTAACAATATATTTATATTTTAAATGTCATTTGATACCCCACTCAATATCTACACAAAAAAATACCAGCACTTTTTTCAAAGTTTTTTGCATGTAATATTCGTTATTTAAGTGCGCAGTGATGATAAATTGATTGACATGTCTTATGTGACAATAAGATAAGCGTTTCGGATAATACGGTGAAAAAGACATAAAACTTACATAATAGTATATACATACATACATAGACTCCTAAAACCACTACCCTACCGTTTGGCTTTGCCGCGTAGTGGGGTAAAATATAGAAAACATAAAACATCATTTTTATCGTATTACTCAGGATTCTCCATGCTTAGTGCCTAGTAACATAATTATTATAATATATTATGTTTACCACGGTAGAATAATATTGATAACATAGAGAACTTTTACCAAAGAATATGCCAACTACATGAACCTAGGTATAACATACATTTTTATTTTTTTATATTGTAATTACGTTCCTAAAACGAAAAAATATGATTGTCCTTCTTTATCCTTTTTTAAAAGTGTGTCAGTAGAAGAACAATTAGTTTGGTTGTGTCGACCGGGTAACATTATAACTAATATTATATTATAACTAATGTAACCCGGTCGAAACGTTAGCAAAATAATAAAATAAAAGATAAGTTTTGCGTTAATTCCCGTATGCATTAAATGTTGCAATGCGAAAGTTTTAATGTAGATAAAGAATTCGTACAAACGTAGTAAGTACGACTTTACAAGAAATGTTTGACAAAGCTGCAGTTCCGTCTATCCTACGCAGTTATTTGCATTAACGAATAGTCTATTAAAATACAGAAGATATTTATATTACACATACATACATATTTTTACGCCTGTTTCTGTTTGCTATTCTGTATTTGTTATTCTGTTTCCCATGGGGGTAGGCAGAGATTATGGATTTATTATTCTTACTATTTATTATGTTGGTACGCTTTTCAGCCACGGGTCTATGGGGACCCGGTCCTTTCAGGCGTTCATGGGGCCAAAGCTAACATGAAGAGGCCTTTTAGTTTTTATCTAAAATGTGAGATGGCTGCATCTACGGAGGTCTATTCCTTAATGTACCATTGAGATACAATAACGGACATTCCTCCATAGCTGTAGAACTATTGCCAGGGAGGAATTGACTTGGTTTGGGCTATGCGGATGGGATGTTAATGGACATATTCATATTATGTTTATTACAAATAAGATGCAATTTTAGAGGAGAAGACACGCTCAATGAATGTGGACCCCACAAGATGTTGGGTTATTTTAGACTAAAATTCATCGTGCGTGAGATAAATTATTACTTGATTTCAGCTTACAACTTCGTTTACTCTTATCTTTTTAATTAGGTACTTATTATTTCAAAAAAATTTGTAAAGAAATTAACTAATCTATCTCGCACTTTTAAGAAAAAGTTATTAATTATTTCCGTTATATGTATACTTATTAATTAATATCGTGTTGGTCTGGGAATAAACGTAGAATGTACCAGCTTTGTAATTATTTAATAATATAGGTATAATTAAGTATTTAAAGTATAATATCGCTGAATTAGTATCGCATAAAAGTATAGTTCAAAACTTACTTTGGGGCTAGCTCATTTAGCATATATTAACTTTACTTCTGAATTTATAATTTAAACACTATTTTATGTTTTGTAAATTATATTTGTTAAACTATACTGTTTATATAAGATTGTGCTATTATATATGTTTAATTGGAAGTATCAGTGCGCCATAAATTTTGGACACAATTATTACTCGATGCACAAAGCGATGTAATCATAAATAACCTACTAGATAATAAAATCGCGTTAGAAATCATGTTCTCGTTTACTTGATAATTTATAGAGCACTGATACCTAATTCCAATTAAACAAAGTTTACGGGAAGTAATAAATAATAGTACGTCAATAAGATTATTTTCCTAACTAACATTTGTTTTTCACTAGCTGCGCCCCGCGGTGTTACCCACGGAAAAAGTAGCCAATGTGTTAATTCAGGGTATCAGCTTTATGCATACCAAATTTCATTGAAATTGGTCCAGCCGTTTGCGCGTAAAGTAGTAATAAACATACACACACACTCACAAATTTTCGCTTTTATATTATTAGTGTGAAGTGTGATGTGATTACTTTCATTAGTATTGTTTTTTTTTGAGCATTTAGCCTCAGCCTCTATCTACTTCTTAAGGGATACGAATCTTAACTACCTACTTTATTTGTTTCGGTCACCAGCTAGTCACAATGAGGGTTTTCAAATATTGGAACACATTGAAAAAAAATTGGAAGGCAGCGCAGTGAGGTTAGCTCCAAAAAGCTTCTGTTATTGGATACATTTGACGAAGCTAAATAACCTGTCTGATAGTCCAATGGAATCAGTCGATTGTCTGAACCGTTGGTATGAATGACGAAAACTGATTCGTAAAACCTAGTAATAATATTATCTGAGGTAGAACGTTTATATTAACTTGAAAGTTAACTTTCTGCAAAATTTAATAATACTTGTCAAAAAAATTTGAGCAAAAACCAAGCACTTTTGTCGATAATGATGTTAAAATACCGCAATAATTGTTATTTAAAACATCACAAAAGCTGAGACGAATAAAAACAAACAAAAAGGTCGCACGTGCATATTGTGCTAGATACTGACTAGACTGAGACACTATTTTCCTCTAAACAAGCTTTATGTTTCATTTTTTATTCGTGATTGAATTAAACTTTTCTCACTACCTAGACAGCGATTTATCTAGAGCATAACCATTCGTTACCGCAGCGAAATTTATAATCCTAATTCGTTGAATTTCAAACCCTATAACTTCATATTAAAGTTCAAAAGCAAAGATAGTTTTCAGCGAAATGCGTGCGGGATTTATTGGATACTTATTATATTTCTATTCGAAAGGAAAATAAGGTTAGGATATCATTGCTTCTTACAATGTTGTAAACTAGTTAATATGTCTGTTTTCACTTTTAAATAGAAGCTACTTATTTGCTGACTGCTTGGTAAAGAGTAACCTTTGAAATAGTCGGTTTGTACTTTTCCTGTTTGCAACATTGTAAAATTTCTTTGCGCGTGCTGTTTATTAATGAGATGTTGAGAGCACTTGCTCATGTACATCTTTTTATCAAAAAGGACGCTTTTTACATTACAACAGTATCAAATTACTTTTTTCCCTTTCCTATTTGAAGTTATCTTTTCACATATTTGCGCTATGAACTTATTTAGTTACAAATATTTATGGTTTACTTTGTACGCGCGTATTTCTTTGGAAACCTTATTCTAAGATCTTATATATATTAGAAATACATAAATGTGATTCTGAATGAAATTTTAAAAAAACACGGCAACATTCATTGGCAGACACGAACAAATTCTATTCCTAATCACAACAAACACGTTCGCATGCTGTAATTCGTTTTGACGACGGGTCAATATTTTAAAAGTATAAAAAATATTTTTTTTCTTCATTCAACTAAGAGTCATCCTATTTCCTGTACCGTGTTTGCTCTATACACTCATCTATAACATAATTCACACGACTAATCGTAAGAAAGTGAATGCGTAAATTGCGTTATTGACAAAAAATGTTCGTCTAGCTCTAGTCTAATGTTCTCCAAAATTGGTTTTTGAGTTTTTGAATCACGCGAACAGTCTCAACCACAAAAAAGTTAATGCTATCTACTAATCTTTATCACTGAGACTTAAAGACTATATTCAGGATATTATGTTTAACTGAAGTTTGTTATACTCTGAGTTACTTAAGGTACCTACGTGAGCACTTTCGCTAAGCGAATATGGCTTTATAATGATCGACAAGTGATGTTTTACTTATGACATTTGACCACTGCCTCTTGACCTCAAGTGTTAAGTTAATGAAGTAGAAAATTGTTGATGATCTGTGTATATATTTATTAGGATGCCATTAATGAATCTTCTGACTAAAAGCTGTTGTAAGAATTCGTCAAGATAAATAGCTGAATATTAAGTTTACTTTGTCAGGTCAAGATGAAAAATGATTATTGTCAGATTGACAATGAAAATCTCTTCTTGAAGTCTGCCGTATGGTTTCCGGCAGAATAGAATAGGGCCACTCCAAGTCCTCCCGTAGATGTCGTAGAAGGTGAAATACAAGCTAAATAAACATCAATGAGACCTCTTCAACCCGTCTGGCCAGCGAGGAGAGTGTAGGCCAAGTCCTCTATCCGCTTTGGCCAAGTATGGCTTTTGTAGTAGGTCGTGCTCCTGCAGAAAAGACAAAAAGACCTGATGATGATGATAATGATGACTTCTCGAAGTAAACGATTAGTTATTTATTACTAGCGTTTAACTTTACATGGTTGGTTATCTTCTTCTTCTTCTTACATTTAAGATCTGGGCTCTTGTCGGTTGAGTGCTTTCCATGTCTCCCTTCCTTCCGCTAAGTTTTTAACCTCTTTATATGTTTTCACGTTTAATTTTTTTTTGATTTGGTTATCTTACTGATAACATATTATATTATTATGTAGGTATTATGTACCTGTTCTTATCATAGACCAGCGACCATGATGGCAGAAGGGCCGTCGAAATATCTGGCAAAAAACGATATTAGTCGCGGTAAGTCCCGTAATACTAATAACAGTAATTGTGGCCGTAAAACTCTAAAATCATTTTATATTATATACCTTCCCAAAGAAATATTCTCCATATTTCAGGGTGGCTCGCAAGCAATATTGGCTAACAATGATATTGGTAATGAATTGAGGGTACAATAGTTCACCTTCTCGATTTCAGTAGTTGGTTTTAAGTATGTCATATAAATACGGATTTAAAATCATAATTTATGTTTAATTTATAGTTTGCGGAAAATGATGAATAGTTATTGCTGGAAATAGAAACCTTCCAACTGATTTTTTAAAATGAATAAAGATTTAAGACTCAAGTAAAGAAGATTTACGAGTTATGTATTAGATGGTAAAAATGATTTATTTATTCATGTCTTCTATATGATACATGTGGCATAATCCAAGGACTATAGATTTGAAAGACCCTAAGAATAGAGAATACCTCACATCAATTATTATCAGTAAAGATCTTTGGAGAATACTCTAAGGATATACAAGCAAAACAGTCGCTACAATCAGAACATTCTGTGAAAAAATATAAATAAATAAATGAATAAATAGGGACAAATAACACTGATTGCCTCAAAGTAAGTTCGAGAATTGTGTTATGGGATACTAACTCAACGATACTATATTTTATAACAAATATTATAGATAAACATCCATATAGGCAGAAACTTAATAATTGATTTTTAACCTTAGTTCATATTTTAAAGGACTAAAAAATTTTTTTAGGAAAGCGTTTCTGAGTTTCAGAGTACTAATATTCTATTTGTCCTATTAGCTGAAGATGTTTAATCGTTGGGAAAATATCCTTTACTTTTAAACAGTAAGAATAGAGTGCTAGGCTTTATCATAAAAATTTAAAAAATACCTTTTTAAACGTACTTTGTTATCATTACGATTGAACTTCGCCTAGTTCAGATACCTTTTTATTGTGACAATAGTCTCGTTCCGTTTGCCAACTTTCGCTTTTGACACGACCCGACTATTAATCTATGCCACATCCTTGTTTCAGTTCAAAAGAGAGTAATTATTACCTAACAAACGCACGGGTTATTACCTTCAGCCTCTTTCGTGTAATTTGCTTCTCACAAAAGCCAGTGAAAGGAAGCCTTCGCGAATTAGAAGTTTGTTTAATTATCTTATTACACTCGCGAAAAAATCCAAGAGACGCTCTCGCCTTTTGTGCATTTTCTGTAATTACGTCTTTGTGGTTTGCAATGGAATAAATTGAACGCATTCATGCCCTGATTTTATTAGAGAGCTGAATTTCGCATGTAAATAACTTTTTCTTTACTAGACGCTTGAGTTGCCTTGTTAGTTTAGCGATCAACGTAGCGGTTCTTTTATGAATATTTTATTTAAGTAATTTTGCGCCGCAACCAATCTCTGTCTTTATATGGTTGACTAGGAGTTTAAAAAAATATAATTAAAAAAAAAACGATGTACCTAAAACTTAGACTTCTGTATGAGAAAACAACAATATACAAAAAATAATTAAAATTATGTAAGTAGGTAGTAAACAGTTTCTTAAAAGTTGTGCAGATATAAGAATCCGCATAACCCGAACAGCAATAACTTTGTACATTTGTACATATTTAATATTAGTTTGTATCTTTACTTACCTACTTAAATTTTGCATAGTTCTATTCGATTATAGTGATATGGAAGAGCGGAGTCTACTGGCACAAGCATCCCTATGCTTAAAAGTAGGCCCCAACAACCAAATTAATTTGTAGAACTCATTTTACACAACATTTTTATTTATTTTATTATTATTTATACTTAAACTTATATTAAAGTTACTTGAAGTTTAAGACATAAGTCTAACCACGAATTCGTACGAGTGATCTACCTGGGACATACCTATATAACGTGGTTATGCGCGTCGCGAGAAATAAATTTAAAAGATTTAGTTCTTTCACAGGTATCTTTTTTATAATATCTTAAAAGAATGAGGTTTGGTATTATGTTTGCGATTTTGTTAGAATTTCTTGGAAATTTAAAACAGCTACGAAGTGTATCGAAATTTGTATCTATTTAGAATGGCAAATGACAATATAAGTGAAAACGCGTGATACTAGAAATAATAGTAGTTTCAAACACATTATAGGTACCTACTTATATAAGGTCTAACAAAATATACTGAAACTATTTTGGAAGAATTCAGTCCATGATACTAAACAACTTTCCCTAAGGAACACGTATTGAAATATGAAAAGTAATTTTTGGCATCCCATACAAGTTGACCGATCAGCTGATCCAAGTTTGATTGGAATGCTAAAAATTATTTTTCATATTTCGATATATGTATCACAGACTGAATTCACCCTTTAAAATAGTTTCAGTATATTATTAAAATCATCATGTTTCGACGTCACCCGGAGGTCTTCATCAGGGCGAACTAAAGGCCCGTAAACCCCATCGGTCATCAATGTGTTGCAAGCCAGTGTGGTGTGCGAGCCTTTAGTCACATTCGCCCTGATGAGGTCGAAACATGCCAATAAAGTCTGTGTCTAAGGTTACTTTTAATCGAAAACTTTCAGTACATTTTGTTAGACCTTATATAGCAAGTTCTATCTTAGCATTTTAGCGACCATATATAAATACTATTTGTGTATGGCTATTAAAATTTCTTGGAAATGTATAACGGCTAGTGCACTATCAGAATTCGTATTCTATCTGGGCCGGCGGACGATATATAACGTGAGAACGCGTGTTGCGTGTCCGCACGCGCGGCGCAGGCATGTTGATTGATGAATGCACTCGGAAGAGAGTTTTTATGATTCCGATCCGAGCAACACTAGGTAATACTTGCGATATTGGATAACTGGAAAAGAAGGAAGACAATTATTACAAACTAGCTGTGCCCGTGGGCTTCGCACCCCGTGGGAATTTAGGGATAAAAACTATCTTACGTACTTCATTGAATATCAAGCTATATCCATATCAAATTCCATCTAAATAGGTTCAATGGTTGAAGCGTGAAGTGGTTACAAACAAACAAACAAATAAACAAACTCCCTTTCGCATTTACAATATTAGTAGGATTGTGTAAAAAAGAAATAACCGGCGAAGTGCGAGTCGGACTCGCGCACGAAGGTTTCTTTTTTTTATTTTATTGATTCCCAAACTGCTTCTTACTATATTGAGAAGGGTACTTAACATTATCATAAAATCACGTTTGTTGTATGAGAGCACTTAAATATTTAAGTATTTAATTCTGTTTTTAGTATTTGTTTTTACAGCGGCTATAAAAATTTCATCTGTCTAGCTATCACGGTTCATGAGATGCAGCCTGGTAATAGACATGAAAACAGACGGACGGATGGACAGCGGAGTCCTTATAATACGGTCCCGTATTTACCCCTTGGGTACGGAACCCTATAGAAATATATGACAAATGATAACACTCGAAAGAGAGTAAAGGAGGGTAAACAAAGGTTTTCAAAGAAAGGAATTACATACTATCGAATGGTCGCAAACGTCAATAAAATCAAAATGAGTCTAAACACTAGAAGTATTTTCTCGACCCGAAGTAACATATGACAATATATCTTTTGACTAACATGTTTTTTTATTCAAAATGAATGTTAGAAAATATTTGTTTTTATTTCCTTAAATTATTTTATTTATGTAAGATAACTGAAATATTACGAAAGAAATAAAATCATTTTTATAATTCTTAAATGTACAGTTTTTAAATCAGTTATTTTAAAGGTCATCATCATCATCATGTGGTTTTTTGTCTGAACTGCATGAGCACGACCTTCTCTTTCTACCAGAGCCATACTTGGCCAGAGCAGCCAGAGGTTTTAAAAAGTAATAATATTTAATTTCAACCCACAAAAATTAACCTTTTGCATTGGAAGAACGGATGATAATATTTCTAACTTATTCCCAAAAGACAACATTACACAAATTGTTTTACGCGAATGGTATAAAAAGAAAACTTGACAATTAATCTTCAACAATAAACTGGTGCCAATATCGTGACCGGCTGCAGGGAAAATGCCAAGTGATATGTTCATGAGAAGTTTAATTACATGTTTTAAAAGCCCTTGCTAAGGGCTCATTTACATAGGTACCATATTTTCTGTAAGAAAAATATTGAGAGTAAGTAGTATGACGGAAGGAAGTTAGACAATTGAAGTGACATTGGGCGGGGAATATGGTGCAAGTAATGGATGGTCGATGGGGCAGAAAGGTTTTTGAATGGTGGTCACGTACCATTTAGGACAATACGCTAGGAGTAAGATGAGGTTCTGAGTTTAGCGACATAATATTTTTAACGTGTTTAGGGGCCGAATCTCCAACCAAGCTGTACTGCAGTGGTTGGTACTGAGAGTACCTAACCGGTATGCGGGGCGAAGGTTACGACCTTCCTTATTCGCGATACCACAGGGGCAAAAAAAATCATGAAAATGGTGCCACTTACCCAAACCCTACACACGTTAAATAAGGTAGCAGAAAACATTGAACTATGCAGCTGCTTCATTGACAGAATTCACAAAGGCAGTTTAATTTGTTTTGTGTAGTGTAATTAATAAAATTTTATAAAATATAGGTGACTATGCTATTGGGGCAAAGTGTAAGATTAATTAAACAACTAAACAAGTGCAGGTCGTTAAGCCACGGTTGGACTAGAGTATATTATGGTAAGTAAGGTTGCAAAAAAACCGAAGACCGTTTCTAAATCGTATTTATTAATTACCTATTAAACTTTCATAATTTTTGTATCCTTAGGTGTATCCCCAAAAGACTTCCAAAATGAAAAAGCTCTTAAGTATTTACTTGTACCTTAAACAAATTTTTTTTAATTGCATATCTATGTTCACATCAGAATACATCTAAAATTTGTAAGCCTTTGTGAATGGACCCTTACAAGCTCTCGGTAACTGGGTAATCAGCGGTGTATCTGAGGTACCTTATCGCTGATAAAAAGTTGCAACTAGTGATATTTTTAATAGTGTTTAATTGCTCCAGTTATTAAGGTCGAGAGACCAGAAAAAGAATATTCGTGATCGCAAATGTGAGCTGCAAGATATTTTTTCAATATGTACGCAAATTTTTGTTTGTTGTCCGTGGGAATTTCGGGATAAAAACTATCCTATGTCCTTCCCTGGGTATCAAACAATATCCATATTAAATTTCATCTAAATAGGTTCAGTGGGTGAAGCGTGAAGTGGTAACAAACAAAGAGACAAACAAATTTACAAACTCACTTTCGCATTTATAACATTAGTAAGGAATAAGGATAAGGACACATCCTAATTACATAAAGAAGAAATTCTAACAAACTCAAAGTCAGCTAATCAAATTTTTAACTTATTCCTAGTATTCCCCAGGCCAAAAAGTGGTGTTTTTAAGTTATATCCGGGCCAAAAAAATTGTATAAAACGTAAACGTACCTTAAGCAATGGTTTTTTGGTTTATACAATTTCAAGGTATTAGAACTTAGTACCTGGGTGACCGAGCTTTGCTCGGTTACATCTCAAACATTGACTACATTTTTTTAAAGTAGTCTAAAAAAATACAAAATAAAAAATTATATAAACTTGAACATAAAAAAAACAAAAGTAAGTCACCGAGTGGGATTCGAACCCGTAACACTCTTTCTAGCGGTCCGCATCCTAAACGGATGGCGGCCGGCGCGAAGAAATTAGCGACCATATTCGGCGTAGAAAGAAAAACGCATGAAAACTTGAAAACACGCGTTTTCCCAAATATAAGACTAATTTAGGTCGATTATTACCCCCGAAAACCCCCTTATACCAATTTTCAGCGAAATCGTTAGACCCGTTTTCGAGATCACAGAAATTTATAATAAATATATTATATAAATGTACAAGAATTGCTCGTTTAAAGGTATAAAATAATTTTTGTGGTGACGTCACTTTGAAGTTACAAAATAGTAGATTTTGCTATGAGGGAGTAAAACTGCTTCATCGCTTATTATTCTATTTTGTATTAGTCCCAAGCTTTCTTGAAAAAAATTAACAAATATTCACAGTCATTATCTATCTTTTATCTGCTATTTATTACAACTATTAAAATTAAGCACTGGTTATCTTTGCCTTTAAGGTAATTATAGCTCCATCTCGCGTAGCTTGCACTGGCTCGCGGGCATTCATGCCCAGACATAATAGACCGGCGCCTACCCGGTCATTGACACTTGTCAGCTAATACAAGTGTATCATAAGAATAATTTAAGATGCTCTTGTTAAAAATTGCCTGTGATATATATCCCTTTAAGCGTGAAATCGATTAAATGGCCGTCCATCTTTGTTACACTGAGAAGTCTATTAAAAATGTTTCGCTAAGTAGTTCCTGGAGATGTTTGTTATCATTTTAGCCAAGTGTTTATGTTATTGCCAGTTCTAAAGTTCTGATATTATTATAATATAGGTATATAAGGTTAAATAAAAATTTTCCATAATTGAAGTGAAAACTTCTTTAGCGGCGTTGTGCACTTTTTTTGGAATGGGTAAAAAATCTTAAACTCGCGTCAGGACCACGTGTCCTGATCGAAAATTCGTAAGACGGCGCAGGGCGCTTGCGCGAATGTTCGTGTGTGTTTATGTTACGTTACGTTCGTGTGTGTAATGTGTCATGCTTGTGACATTTGTGACAGACTGTGGTTCAGAAAAGATTTGAAATATTTTATACTGATAATTAAAGCAATTCGTGCAAAATTATTCCCTAACCATTCCAAAATATCAAAAATGCACAACGTTAATATTCAAGTTTTCACTTCTGCCGGCACTCCCAGAGTGCAACCCGTCGTTTTTTTTTATAAAATGACACAAATGGGTGATTTGCCGATAAAAAGCCGTATAACATACTACTAAAGGCTATGACGTCGATGACAGTGACGGGACATAGTTATGTTAATAAAATAACCAGAGATAAGAGAAAATAACAGTCAAAAAACAAAAAAAAGTCATTGCCATTCAAATTGACACCCGTCACCCACCCACAAGGTGGTCTGACGACCTGACCGAGGTCGCTGGAGGGCGCTGGATGCAAACCGCTCTAGATCGGTCATTTTGGAAATCTTTGGTAGAGGCCTATGTCCAGCAGTGGACGTTATGCGGCTGAAATGATGATGATTTAAATTGCCCTGGCGACTGCACACTCTTGTATGGAAATGCCAATTTTTTTTATTTGGACTGGTTTTTCAATTTTATCATACTATAATGATGTAGTAGTTCGATTTATTACGGGAATGTCCCTTTTACGTTGTATTTAGTAAACCTGTGGAAAGTATACACCTAAAGCAAAAGAGTTCGTCTCTAATTATTTATATAACGTCTAACAGAATATACTAAAACTATTTAATAAATTCAGACCATGATTCTGAACAACTTTTCCCTAGGAACATATTATATATTATATCGAAACATGAAACATACAAACAATACGAAATACAAACTCGGATTAGCTCATCGTTCAACTTGTATGGAAAGTAAACAATATTTTTCATATTTTTATGTTACTTACAGTTGTTTAGTATCACATAAGTACTGAATTCACCCTGACAATAGTTTCAGTATACTTTGTGAGACGTAATATATGATCACACCATACTCGCTAACTGGCACATCCGATTTCGCAGTATGGGAATCGCTTGGTACAGTTACCTCCAATAAAGCATGGTTGCCGCCATTAATATTAATGCGTCTTCTGAAAGAGAGCAGAGCAAGCGTGTGGACTGAAAATTAAAATATACGTGGAACGCGTATACGAGTCTAGGACTCGTGATTTGCATCTAAGGGCCCTTACAGACGAGCGACAGACGGAGAAATTTCTGACGGTACTTTGACCATTTGCACATAATTAGTATTGTGTGCAGAACGGAATCTCCTAAGGTCCCCCATCTTCGCACCTTTCCTCCGTGCTTGCCTTGTGGAGGGTGTTGAGCGGTCGGCTGCAGGCTACGGGCGCCTGGTCACCTTGACAAGGCGAGAATGGAGGAGAGGGGCAGGGACGGTGTACGGGGACACATATTGCACCTTAAAAGATTATGTTCTGTAGTAATACTTATATTAATTTAGTGCTATCTGTTTATATCCCACGCATACTATTCATTTTTATTCATAACTCAAATTGCATTTACCAAAGTCCACACGCGCACGCCTTGCCTACGCCACGCGTTCGCCTTGCTACCGCCTTGCGCCCGCCTCGCACCCGCCCGGCGCTCGCCCCGACTGGACTTCGGAAATCCTTGAAATCCTTGGGAGACACCTATTTCCCAAAGGGCTCTCCCTAGGATTTCCAAAATGACTAAGTGACCTTGCTCATACAGTCTGACCACCTTTTGGGTGGGTGTCTTACGTTTCGCTTGCCAGTGCTTGGTCTCCATTCGAGAATCCTTTATGTTTAGTACGAGTAAATTTAGGATAAATTGCAAGATAGTCATCTACTTTGGTAATTACGGTTACTGGGTTCCTTAGGACAATTAGCCGTCTTACAAACATAAATATCCACGATAATTACGTGTTATTGATTAACTATAAACGCCCCAATAAAAGAGATAAGGATTTATAAATTTTTCATTTTCTTAAAATTAAAAAAAAAACTTATTCACCTTTTCATACATACATATTATTATTACATTTAAAATAAATAAAATACTTCTTCCAAGGCACCGCATTGAGACAACGTAACCAAAACATTAGCAATATTTCCTCGCCGAATCGCTATGCTTATACGCTGAGTAAAATAATTGCCAGCTCTATGATCACCACCTCAATGAGGCGCGTCGTGAAGTTCTTATTTCACCTAAGAAGCCGCATTCAAAGTCGAAATATTTAATGAATTTTACTTTGGCCGGGTAATTATCATCTTTTATAGAACACTTTACTGCTTTTTAATGTGAAAACCGCTTTTAAAGGGCTGTTACCGCCATTTAACTATTTTTAAAAGATTATTGTTCAGGTAATCGCAATATTAATAAAGTGCGATAAAACTTGTTCCCACTGGTAACAATTACTTCGACCTTTTATTTGTAAAGGCCGGTTGATAAGCCCTATAATATAAAACAATAAGAATGCAAGTTAATCTGGTACTAAAAGTTATTTCATGTAAAATAGCTATCTGAATGGATACTTAAGCTATAATTAGCAATGTAATGAAGACATTCAAAGGCATTTTTTTAATTCAAATTGCTACAAGTATGATATAAGTGTAAACGTACTTGTAAAGCCAATGACAAAATTTCAGTCAATTATGTATTTAGCTATTTAATTTTATTGGTTCCTGTATACTTGAAAATTTACAAATAAAACCTAATAAAAGTAAATATAGAATATAGAGCTATTTAAAAAAGGCGTCATTTTTATATTTCTTATAGTTTAGCTAAACCATTATGGTGCTGCATCAGGTGTTTCATTTTCAAAAAACCAATTATACTCTATATGTTGCCCAGACCTCTTAACACATTCACGGACACTAAGCCAGACACAATAGAAATAACAATTGAATTACGTCCACAGCCGTAAGTGTCCGTGAATGTGTTAATAATATTCGTTGTTTTGTGGCACACTTGTTGACGTCAAATGGTTACTTACAGCTAAGTTTACTAAAGCTTCCTAAACGCTAGCGCAGAAGAAGCAGTAACAAACTGCACTGCAGCATTTTTTTCAAGGGCGTCAACTCACAATTAAATTATTAGTTAAAGTTAATGCGGACAGAGAATAAATTACTATGTCATAACAAAATTCAAATTATTTTTTTAGAGTTCCGTCATCTAAATAAAAGACGTTAAATTTGGAATTCAGTTTTTCAATTATTGGGTGGATTGCAAGGCTGAAAATGACCGGACCTAAGGGGTCGCCTTGCTGACAACCTATTTCTGAGGACAGATGGTTATTTTGGTACATTAATTTAGAATTTTGGCTGTAACATTGCCAGAGAAAATTGTAAACAGAAGGGATTTTATTTTTTACCTGTGTCAGCATGGGGCCCCTAAATACCGAATTAAAAGCATTTTTAATGTCCACCTTCAGCAGGACCCCTCCTTTCTGTGTAGTTAGAAATGTACGCAGAGAATGGACGGCGGCTTCGCAACCACCTTTAGACCCGAACCCTAGCTGTACTGGCTGAAAATAATCTCCAAGATTTGCGGCCACTGCTCTACAGCATATTTTGGCCGTAAGTCTACGAAAGGTAGTGCCTACAGCAATAGGTCTGATGCCGCCGTCCTTTTTTTTGAGAGCTATAAGGTTTGCACCATATAATATACATGTGATCGAAGTATTGACCCTACCCAACAACATGAAGTTTACCAAAGCTGTCAAGTCTTGCAGAAGTGACCCGCCAGTGTGGTTAATGTCACCGTTTAATAGGTCTTTTAGGTGTTGTGGGGTTAAACCATCTAGTCCACCAGCTGAGCCACCTCTGAAAGACATAACAGCTCTATAAACATCTTCTTCAGAAGCCTGAAGAGTTATCTCATTGCCACTGGGTGGGTCAGGTAAGCTTGAGTCAACCGCTGAAGGTGGGTGCTTTTCCTGTAGAGCGGCAAGGGTGTCTGGGTTGTTAGGTGCGATCGCGTCGTCCGAAAACAGCATTCTGGCAGCTCCTTTGATGTCACCTTCACTAATTTTAGATTCTACAAAATGTAAAAGGCTCTTATTTTTGGATTTAGAAGTTGAATTAGGCCTAAAAGTTTCTAATGACGGATTGTTACAATTTTGTTTAATTTTGGACGTTAAATTTTGGGTATCAGACGCATTTTCCCGACTTACATGGAGGGTTCTAAAAGCAAACGTTAACAATTGCTCCCAAGCCTCCGTGGTATTGTCTTGCACAGTTTTGCGGATAGCTTGAGACAGAGTTTGGGACACCGTTCTTCGGGCACCTTTAGGGATACGTTTGATAATAGGTCTGGTACTTTTAAAATGTGATAGTAGTTCATGCAGGGAAATATTGGCAGGACAATTGGAAGATGTAGTAGGTTGGTTGGTTTGGTCTGTTGATTTTGGACAAAGAGGGTCACCGACTGGTACATTCTTGTGAGCTCTCGCGATGTGTATTTTTAAGCCTCTTTGTCCTTTGAACGATCGGGGTTGGGAGCACTGAGAACACTGAATGAAGCCCTCGGACGATAAAGTTTGGATTGGGACCACGTCATCTGGCGACACTCTATCGCGTAGCGACATAACAATAAAAAATACTTACATGCGGAAAAAAACATATACCTACAAAAAAAAAACACTAAGCAAAATATACACAAATCATAACTTGACAAATCTTGACACAAGACTGACTGCAGCCCAAAGACAGCAAGTTCACTCTGTCCGCATGCGTACAAGCTCCAAAGGGGCGCAGGCCGAGGCGACGACGGTGACTTACTCTTTGACAGAGATATGTCCAATAGCTCTGCTCTTTGATATTTTATTTTTTGGGCTTTATGGTCAGCTTTCCTATGTCGGGAAATGTGCAGAGCCGGTTTCTTAAGGCAACTATTATTTTTTCATTTTGAAATAAGGAAAATATAACAGAAATCTTCTTTGAATTTCCAACTGTCAGTAACCTTTGGAATGTAACTAGGATAAATTGTTGAATTATTTTACAAATAAAGTAAATTATATATGCAAGTTATAGATTAACAATTGAGATCATATACGGACCAAATATTATTATATTGGGCACGGCATTTATATTATATTTTTTATTTTATTTTAGATTATTAGATGTTTGTTTGACATTTTTGACATTTTTTTTTAGATAAACTCTATTGCCGCATTTTCTGCAACATGAAGCGCTCTAAGTTGCTACAAAAGTATCTTAGAGCACTTCTTCAGCCATCTCAATAATCATTTGAGTTAACGCATTTCTTATCCATGTATGTAAAAATCAAGCCCACACTGTAGTGCAGTAAAACGAATTTATGCAAAGATTCGCAGTGGCCATACTACTGTTAGCCATTTCTTTCACGGCCAGGTTTAATATTAATGAGCGGTTAGCCAAAGTTTAACGAACTGTGGTGCGATTTTTCAAACGCGGAGTCACTAAACGAACGATTTTTTGTATGGAAAACCCATTCGTTTAGGTGACTCCGCGTTTAAAAATAGCACTTCTGAAGGCAAGGCGTGAGTTAGGTGAGCCGCATCGTTGCGATTGTGATAAAGTTATGAGGATCCACGTAATCTGTGGCGTATTTTTGATAGCGCCCCGGGACTAGCGTTAAATGGAGAGAGAATGTCAAAGAATCTTTATTCGTTGCAAAATGTAGAAACTGAGATGAAATGTATATGAACTGCAGATCGCTCTAGTCGTTTGGCCACCTTAGTGAAAACGGAATGAATTTTATTTTAAAATCTTATCTATTCAGTTAGATTTTAAATGTATTTAATTTATCTTAAATATTTGCAATTAAAAAACAAGAGGCTTTTGTCTAACTTCTTCTTCTTATATTTAAGAGCTGGGCTCTTGTCGGTGGAGTGCTTTCCATGTCTCTTTTTCTTCCGCTAAGTTCTTAACCTCATTATAATGTTTTCATGTTTATTTTTTCTTTTATTTGCCTAACCTTTTTATATGCCTGCCTTTCTTTTAACTATTTAGGTCCCATAGACCTAAATAGTTAAAAGAAATCTTACATGTTTTGTTAATCTGAATTTTCAAGATTTCTTCTGAATGCTTGATTATAATTTTTTTACACTTTCGGTATAATCGGATGTACAAGTACATACTTTCATCTTTAGGTAGTTTTCAACGACCATATAAAGTCATTGTGAGAAATGGCTTAAGGTCACAGTGTGCCTTCTATAAACACCTTTAATAAATCCCTAATATTTAACAGAATGCTAGGCCCTTATGTTTTGCCACACCGGGCTGGCTCTTTGTTCTAACATTATGGTAAACACGCCATCTGTCGCCCATAACCCTAAGCATACATATTAAATACAAGAATTCAAACGAGAAGTAAGATTTTATCATGTTAAAATATCTTACATGCAGGTCTGACAGAAAAGAAAAAACTAAGTACATTTAAAACTTTTATTACTTTTTATTTAAATCAATTTTTGGTGTTTTGAACCTTACTATTTCAAGCAAGCAGGAAATATTTTTAAATCAGTTACAATAAAATTACAAGAGAAACATGCCATGTAAATCATTTTCAGAAAAAAATGACATTTATGTTCACGTTGACTAGGTATTAAAAAGCAAGTCTGTAAGAGATTGCCTTGGCGATAAGGTCGGCTATTGTATACGTATATACTTCTGTACACATTTTTTAATATTATTTTGTGTTTTGGTTTTTTAAATTTTTAACGTTAAAAAGTTTATAATGGAATAATATTACTAAAATTAAGACTAATTATTGCTTTTTTTCACTGTTTTCTGTGATCTATTCACAGAAAACAGTGAAAAAACATTAATAAAAGCAAAGATTCATTTTAGTTACATTATTTCTATTCAATTTGAATATGCATTTCAATTAATTAACCCTTCCTTTTTCTTCATTAAATGCCTATTTTCTCGTAGTCATGGTATGAAGAATGCTACTTTTGAATAAAACAAAAATGAATAAAACGCCATGAATCACTAGCGTCGCTAAGGATTCTAACATTTGAATCACTCCCTACGGCCGTGATTCAGTCGTTAGAATCCTTTACTTGCTCGTATGGCCCCATTAAACTTTTAAGTAGACCATGTACGGGCAACCTTATCATACCTACATTTGTCTTCGTCAAGTATCCGTAGATAATTTGTTGCTAGGTTTGTCACAAAAAGCCAGCCACAACTTTATGTACATATGTCTTCAGCATTACGTCTAAAAACATCGCTATGTAAATCATGCACATTCCACTTTTTACTTTGTGGTTTTGCAAGCCAATGTGATGATGAAAAAAAAATCAGGCAACGTTCTGCAGTACTTATAAAAATATGTTGAACATTATGCGGTTTTTAAAGAAATATTTTTATGGCTACATAAATACCTACTTATATAGTCCTGATATTGCGGTTTTTTACTTTATTTACATTAATATCCTAAACTTATTTGTAGGTTAATAATCACCATCATCATTCATTCAGAGGTTTCATTGATGACTTATGAATTACAAGCTAAACAACTTGTTTCATAAGTCATTCATTCACGGAAAGACTTGGAGTGGCCCTATTCTACTCTACTGGATACCACATGGCATAATTTATTTTTAAGGTTAATAATACCAAAGATAATATTATTACTAACGTAAATAATACTAAAGTATTTTAATTAATATTTTTTTGAATTCTGTACTTAAAACCAATTTTTGAGCCGTAGTTTCCATGACCTCTTTAGTTATCAACTATTTGCATACTAAAAAGTAGTGCTGTTTCGTTTTATTAATTTTGACATGAAGGATGGACTAATAAACATACATGTCATCATCATTCAAGCATATTTTCCCGGTTGCATAGTCAGCAGCAATGCTTCAGAGCCCGGGGTCCGCTACCTAACCAAGGAGATTTGACGAGGTTTCTTTCTGGTTTTTACACAGAGCGACTGCCGTCTGATCTCCGCAACCCAAACGTTAAACCAGAACCGATATTTGGGTAGTTTGATGATCAAACGCTAGATGGCGTTCGGGACACACAGTTTATATATGCCTTCCGAAACACGGAATTATATTTCTTTTTGGATAGTCAGGCGATTAAAGCCAGCAATATCCTAACCAGACTGGAAACTACTTTTCACAAAGTATGCTTCCCTGTGGGATTCGAAGCCATGATCTCCGGATCACAAGGCGAACACTTTGACCACTCGACCACCGACGCATTTGTGTAATAAATACACACACGTATTTATCACTAACGGGACTAAAGGGCGGTGAGATCCCAAGGCCATATAAGCTTAAAACTGTGCCAAAAGGTAGACGTGTAATAAATTATGGGAATCATATAAATAGCAATGGGTTGCTAACCGTCGATCGGGGTTGTCGAACGGGTTGCGACCATCGCCTTCTAACGATTTAGATTATCATCCATTCCCTCAAATGAATCTTCCAATCTACATGCTACGAAAAGCTGGTGACATTCTACGTCTTCTTTTTTCCCAGACTAGCATTTCTATGCTGAGATGAATCTTCATTCTTCATCTGACAACCTGACACTGCACCAGTAGTCTAGGTGTGCCTTTGTTCTTCAAACATGATTATGCATGCGAGTATAAACGGGCTAGAAGCCATACAAGAAAATTTAAAATAATATACGTAGGGACTTAGGTCTGTAATGAATTTTCATACGGAACTATAAACTTCCCTTTAAGTTGAATAACTAGCCTGTGAATGGGTTTGAATCGGTTAGATATTATATATTATTAAGGATCACTATTATCGGGACTCCAGTCACAAAATGACTGTTATTGAGAATAACAATACCCTCGCTATTAGGTACTTAACGTTGCAATGAGGAAGAGTTGGAACCCCAGAAATATGTTTACGTTCAGATTTGTATACCATTGAGTAAGTATATGCAATGCATATGAATGATTTAACTCAGAAGTGACGTAATAAATTCATGCACACGGTTCTTGCAGTTTGATAATGTGATTTAACATTAGTTATAACTGTAACTGAAGGTTTTTGATTCGACTTCGTCGCATTATTCTCCCGATATATTAATGGCGCCTGATCTAAATGAGTATTTTATTGTAGTTATGAGGTTACAGTTATAGCTTTGTAAAGTCGGAATGCCTTCATGCTAGGTATTAAATTCAAGATTAAGTTCTCAACAAATTTATTCGCCGTGTGGTTTCCGGCAGATTACAATAGAAACACCCGAAGTCTTTTGGTGGAGGTCGTAAAAGGCGACTTAAGAAATACAAGCTAAACAAAGCTTACAATCGTCAATATGTCCTCTTTAACCCGTCTGGCCAGCGTGGGGAGTGTGGCCAACTTTTCTGACTGCTCTGACTAAGTGTGGCTTTGGTAGTATAAAGAGGGTCGTGCTAGTAATGGAGACTAAAAAGAACTGTTGATGATGATGACAGTTATTCGGCAAAGAACAAAAAAACGACGGGTTGCACTCTGGGAGTGCCGGCAGAAGTGAAAACTTGAATATTAACGTTGTGCATTTTTGATATTTTGGAATGGTTAGGGAATAATTTTACACGAATTGCTTTAATTATCAGTATAAAATATTTCAAATCTTTTCTGAACCACAGTCTGTCACAAATGTCACAAGCATGACCAAATTCATTTTCAACAAAATCATTTTCAAATACACAGCAGTATGGCCACTACACAGACGGTCGAGCCATCAGCTGTCACCATCTATGGATGCGCGTAGCACGCTGTAACATAAACACACATGAACATACGCGCAAGCGCCCTGCGCCGTCTTACGAATTTTCGATCGAGGCTACGTGTTCTGACGCGAGTTTAACATTTTTTACCCATTCCAAAAAAAGTGCACAACGCCGCTAAAGAAGTTTTCACTTCAAAAGTTCAAGATGTTGGGAAACGAACGTTGGAACTCAAATGGAGTTGGCCAGGATGACTAGCAAGGCGTGTTAATGAATGGTCGAGTGAAACTTTAACAGAGTGGTGGTCTATTGATGCGGGTGGAACGTAGATTATTGTAGCTCATGACCGTGATAAATGGCGTTCATTGAGAGAAGCCTATTCCCAGCAGTGGGAAGTTCAAGGACACGAATGACAATAATCACAAAAATTATACGACAAAAAGTGCTGGAAAATATTTACACTTTTTTTCTGCTTAATCCGTACCGTCCGAAAAGGAACTTTGTTTCAATATATTATTTTATTCGTTTACAAATAAAATTAATATGGTTACAAATAAAAATAATTCCTGGAGATGTACTACTATTTTTTTTTTGCAATAAAACTTATCAATTTGTTGAAGATGAAATCCTTTGCAAGTAAGATAATAATTATTCGTTATTATATTAAATCTAGGATACATGTACTTAACAAGCTTATTTATTAAGCAAATTAAATAACCCCGACTTTCAAGCGTTCATCCTTAAAAATTTGCATAAAAATAACTGCATCGAAATCGGTCCATCCGTTCGAAAGCTACGATGTCACAGATAGTCAGACAAACCAACCAACATTAGCGTTAAACTTATAACACCCCTTTTTCGTCGGGGTCTAAAAACAAAGAGAAGTAGAGCATTCCAGTCGAGCAGTAAGTATAAAGAGATATGTCGCATAGTCGCAAAGTGGCTCGTGTGTAAAGTATCGAGCTACGAGGACTAGATGACTTTTCCGTGCCTGCAATAAAAATCTCAATTTATCTGTAGCATGGTGGCCTTACCATCATTCTTTTTTGTCTGGGTGTAAATTGGATCTTAATCAAATAAAAAACCGAATTCGAAAACCGAAGAAACCGAAAAAAAAACATATTCGAATTTTTAACCTCGACAAAATGCAGATTGGATTATTTTTACTTTTCTAAAAAACAAAAAAAGATTTTTACTCCTTTGTTATTACTTGGGTATTGAACAATTTCCTCCATTTATGATTCCCGTCAATCGAAAACCGAAAAAAAAACAAATCCGAATTTTTTACTTTTACAAATGCAGCATGGATTATTCTCACATTTCTAAAAAAACAAAAAAGATTTTTACTCCTTTGTTATTACTTGGGTATTGAATAATTTCCTCCATTTATGATTCCCGTCAACCATTAGGTCCATGTTAGGCTCACTGCCTGGCCTACCTGCCGTCGCCGCCACGTCATCAAGTCTTGCAATTAAAGGAGCCTGCATAAGTACGATCCAGGAAGGGCAAGGTCTGCATATTCATCATAATTCTGGGTGGCCAGTTGACTTGTTGATAGGGCGATCGTATTTAATATGTTAGAGTTTAACATTATGATTTCTACATAAGATAAAAAAGATAAAATTTCTTTTTTGCACCACTAAGTATGACAATAATCAAAAGTACATTTAAAATATATATAGAAAATTCTTCCAGCCAACCTTTGGGAAAAAAAGACTATAAAAGATGTGGGGGAGTTGGTTTAAATAAACCGGATAAACTTTTAAAACAATTTTCAAATAGCTTTTTTTCGACGAATAAGAAGGGTGTTATAAGTTTGGCAAGTCTGTGTGTGTATGTAGCATTGTAGCGCCTGAATAAATATGCTAATTTTGATACAGATTTTTTTGTTGAAATCAGACTTGATCGACATGGTTCTTAGCTATGTTTGATGAAAATTGGTTCTGTGGATTAAAAATTAATTGGAAAGAAAAAGTCTGTGTTTACCTGACAAATAGCTTTTTTCATAAGATCCCTGCTTAAATCTTACGGATCAAATCTAATGGAACTAAAATCACACTAATATATAAATGCGTAAGTTTGTGAGTGTGTATGTGTGTGTTTGTTACTTCTTCATGCGCAAACGGCTGAACCAATTTGAATAAAATTTGGTATGCAGGAACCTGACACCCTAGATTAGCACATAGGTTACTTAAGGCGCGGGTAACACCGTGGGGTGCCGGTATACCTACTTATTTCCAACTTGATTACTGAGAAAATTTTAATATAAAAATATTGTTACCAAATTTATTTTGGTACAGTGGGCCACATAGAAAAGTATACTATCTCTATACTTTCGGCACTACTAAATTGTACTAATGGTGGTATACTTTTCTATGTGGCCCACTGTACATAAAAAATACAGAAACAGTAAGCAAATTCATTTCAAGTTATTTTCTCAAAGTGGTTACAGTCCTGAAATGCCTTTTGGAAATATTCTCAAGTGACCACTGGGTGGGCACCTCTCTTGGCCAGTACTTTGTGAAGCGTACTCTGGTAATCAGAGCAAAGCAACACGGAAGGCAGCCCGCGGCTGGCGCTAGGACCACAGTAATGATTAGCGCGTTCTGAACAGTTGTAGGACGGTTTCATACTGGGCCTTGTTACACTAAACCACTGAATAAGTAAACTCACGTACATAAGTCTTACTCAGTAAAGGAATTAAAAAAAAAACTACTCAATGTCGTTAGCGATAGTTTAATTTAGCTCGCGTCAAAACTCGACACCTCTTCGTTTAGATACCTAAAAGTGCATTGCAAGCTAATTTCATTCTTATTACTCCTAGCATACGATTCACGTCACTGAATTTGCCACTGCCTGACCAAACTAACAATTAAGAAGGTGACAAGCCTACAACTCACCATTCGACATTTAGACGTTCATAAAAATGTGACTTCTAGAACGAAAAATAAAGAAAGAGACGAAAATACCTGATCATCATCAGGTATTTTCGTCTCTACTGCAGGAGCACGGCTCTCTCTGTACTACCAGAGCCATACTTGGCCAGAGCAAAGGACTTAGCTTACACACTTTACGCTCGTCAGACGGGTTGGAGAGGTTTCATTGATGTTTATAAGCTTTGTTTAGCTTGTATTTCTTAAGTCGCCTTCTAAGACAACCACAGGAGGACTTGGAGACTTCCAGATGACCTGACATTATTTGCCACTTTGTCAATCAAAATCGTCAGGACAATTTGAAATTTTTACATACTTTAGACAAATTATCTTTGAACAGTTGTTGTTTTCTTTATGAAATGCAAAATTATCAAAATACCTACATTTTTGCAATATCTTAACATTATATTTTACACTATTTTTTAAAGTAAAAAAATAATATAAAAAGAAATGGCTATATGAGCAAATATTTTCATGAATTGTTAACTTTAAAAAAAAAATGAATGAAAGAGTGTCTATACTAGTATCATACAACTATTATGTAAGTCAACTAAACTATGTTCCATGATGAATAGTCATGTGAGCTATATTTCAACTAATAATTAATCCTACTTTATCTATTTTTAAAATAGATTATAAAAGACCGAATAACTGCAGTAAAACAAACTTTATTACGAGGAAATACTCATCACAACGTCTAATGTGAGCGCGGCTTAAGAAAATACCAATGCTGTTGCCCAGCGATTTTAATCTTTATTGCGTATGACATAAGATCTCGTTCAGTTACGGGACTATTATGTCAATTATGCCAGTTGACGCTTTTTACTTTCGCCTGCTTGCGATGCAAAATACGGGGAATGGACCGGTAGGTCTGGTCTAGTACCGTATTTATCAAATAAATATTATCTACGGCAATCCAATTATGGGGATTAAGACGCATTATTCATTACTTAGAATATAGTTATAGCTTCTGGCAACAAGGTATTAGGAAAACTTAATTGGCCATCCTAAGTCAAAGCATGAAGGTATGAATGAAATAACATTTTATTAAAGTATGGTGGCAATACTTATCATCATCATATATGATTTTAGAGTAATAATAACAGTTATCATCATCATGTCGTATGGCATGTACTTCATGAACCCTAAATCTTTAATGGTAGGTTTTTACAACTGGCGGAATGAAGTAACGAGTTCAACTTAAAAAAACTTAAAAACAAAACTTATACTAATGTTACACTCACAAGTAAGTAGAGTTGATCCTGCTCGAATCAGAGTACTTAAGGAAAAAAATCCTTAGTTGTTTAGTATTATTTTAACTGCACCAACTGCACTTCTCCAACTAAGATATTACCTAAGTAATATAGCAATGACTCTCTTATAGTATTTTAATTTATAACGATAATCTAGAAACAAATAATTAATAAAAAAGTTATTAAAAAGAGTGTGATAATGATAAAAATAAAAATAACGACAGTAAAATATTAGAACAAATATACTAAAACAGATAACAGTATTTGCTGTGTATTCTATTCTCTCAAAAACAAAACAGTTAAGTGTACTTATTTGACGTCGAACTGTTCGATGAAGTGTCCACAGTAAACATGGGTTCGCCAACATTTGTTTTCGCTGTTTGAACGCAATGTTTGTTAGTGGATTAAGTTACGTGTGTAGTCACGAATGAGGGAGGAATGACAAATGCGCAAAATGTAGGAAATACTGTGATTTCCGCTTTAATTATGGAAAATTGGAAAACGGAATGGAATGAATTATCACACGTCGACATTTCTACATACTGAAACATGTTGACTTACCTGGTAAGTTTTTGTTCACTACGTATTCGTGAATACTTATTTTAAACGGCACATTGAATAGTTTGCAGCAATGAGTATCTTCTGATTGAATAAAATTTTAGTTTTTTTATTTAGTTACTTAATTTTGTTAAATAATTATTTGTGTACAACTTTATTGTACATAAACTATCGAAAAAGGTGTACAGGGATGTGTAGCGTCACCTTGGCTGTTGAAACTATTCACGGGCAGTTTTTTGATTAATCTTATAGATGTTGAATGTGGTGTAAGAATGGATGAGTTACTTATAAGTGCCTCCTCTATGCTAATGATTAAGTATTACTTGCAGACTCAGAGGAGGAATTATAGAAAATGGTAACTATTTTGAATTGAAACCTTTGAAACTTTGAAGAAAAAGAAAATGAAATTAAATGCCATTAAAACGAAAGTAATGGTGCTCGAGAGGGATAAATGTGTAAAAGATTGCAGTGTTGTGGTATATGGGTGAACAGTGCAGCAGGTGGAAGATTTGTTTATTTGGGATGTAAGTTTACAAGAGATGGAAAGCACGAGTGTGATATAGAAATAAGAGTGAATGCGGGAAATCAAGTGAATGGGGCACTGCAGTCTTTTATGAACACCATGAAAGTGTTTTGGCTGTTCATAATGGAGTGCTGATGTATGGGAGTGAGAGTTGAGTGTGGCAGAAAAGGCACGAAAGTAGAATAAATTTAGTATTAGAGCGCTGAGGAGTATTTGTGGTGAACTGAAAGCAGATGTAGTAACAAACATTGAGATGGTTCGGGCGTGTAGAAAGGATGGATGAAAGGAGTACTGAAAGGGTTTACAAAGCGAATGTGAGTGGAAGAGTGGGTCAGGGTCGTCCTCGACGAACGTACCGCGACCAGGGGTTAGTCCCGCTATGGTATGGTCCCGGTATGGCACCCTCTTAAAATACCTATCAAAAAGTCCCGCTATGCTACCCATCTTTTAGATCTACGTTAGACAATAGAAGGTACAACTGAAAAGAAAAGTGTATCTATAAATAAATACTTTTAGGAGTGTATCAATAAAACGTCTGTTTGCGATATTAAATCAGTCTTTTATTAATTCAAAATATTTATAAAAAAATATCAAACAGTAAAACGAAATATTAATTGCAATGTAATTTTTAAAATAATCAACAATATTAATTACCAATAATCAACAATAAAAAAAATATAAAAAATCCACATCTCAGAAAAGTATTACTGTAAATATTATAAACTACAAATAAAAACAACATCCAGACATAAATATTAGTTACAAATAATCAACATTGAGAAAAGGCAGTAATTGTAAATTTATATAAACTACAAAAATAATCAACAACCAACTAGACAAATATATTAATTACAAATAATCAACATGGAGAAAAAGGCGCAAATTGTAAACATAAACTACAAAAAATAATCAACATCGAGAAAAAGTATTAAACATTTTAATAGGCTAAAAACAAAATTAAAATAAACTATTTTTTTAAATGTTCTGATCGAAATATTGACTTTGATATGTTAATCAGAAAATCACCAATGGAGATAGCTTTATTTTCGTAACTTTTTGTTAGCTTTTGAATCTGGCGGTCGATTTCTATACTTGTTCTTTTTCTTGAATTTATAGGTGATCTTTTTAGTCGAAAGCTATAACAAAAATCATCAGTTATTTAAGTTAAGCTATATTTTTTTCAGTAACCGTCTGTAATAGAAGGCGACAACCAATAATATCTACCAAAATAAATAAAATCAAATCCATTTTCAAATTCTTCTATGTACTCGTATTATGTAAAAAAATATATATCTGCTTTTAAAAATATTATATCTGCTTAAAAATATTGTCTAAAAAATACAACTTACTTGGCTTGTTTTATATCAAAGTGACATGTGTCGTTGCCAATTGTTTGCAGAAACAATAATAAACTGGGATTTTTTCCAATAATTTTGTTGAATCTGCCATTCCATGATTCCGCCAAGTTAGTTGTTCTATGGCGTTCATTATGGCAACACCAAATGAGGTCTGGATATTCAAGCCACTGAGTGACAAAATAGTCATTGAATTTGGTCATAGCTTCATCGTCGAAACTGAAAAAAATACTTATTAAACGTTCGTACTTGTAAAGCAATGAAATTAACAGGTCCTTACTGATATTGTTGTTCTTTACTTTTTTGCCATATAATTAGAGTTAAGTACTCAAACATCATTTTGGAAAGTAACCAAGATATTATACCTATTTTCCATTATATGCAGCCAGCCGTCTTCAATATCTTGTTTTGGCAAAAACGCCAAGCCTATGCATTGCTTAACATGGTTCGAGGACTCTTCGTGTTCCATGAGATTTAAAGATTTCGCTTTTTTGATAACGTTCTTTTGAAAATGTACGTTACATCCATTTATTTTGATATCAGGAAAAATCTTCGCTGCTGCATTTATTACTCCTATTTCATAATCGAAGGTAAATTTCGATGGACGCCATTCAGGCAGTTTGTTTAATCAATTCGAAAACTTTTTCATAAGTTTTCCCTTCTTTGTTTTTTAACAGAATATAAAATAATGGTGCTACATTCGTGGATAACTCAGTGCTTCCCATGTCTCCATGAATGACATAAACTTGTTCGAATGGGTTTGGGCAGCCGTCGAAAGTGCCATCACCAAAGTAATGCGTTACACATTTTATATGTTCCTTTACTTCTGTCGAGGAAAATATAATTATTCGATTACAGTCTTCATTACAATAATCAGCCAATACATACTTATTAAATTCTTCTGGTATTATAATTTCTTCCACATTCTTAAATTGTGTTTTTGGTACGTTCAACGACTTATTTCGGTGTCTGTATAATACTGTTTTTAATTTTTTATAGTCAGGAACATTTCCTGTAAGGTGTAACCCTTTGCCTTTTAAGTTACCCATGTGTTTTTCGAAAATTTTCTGTACTGATCCGTAATTTGAATTTACTTCTTTTTTGCACTCACTTATAGCCATTTGAACTTCATTGTCTTCAAAATGTGGCACGCACTGATCACTGTGTTTATAATCTTTAATTATTGTATTATTGGTATTCTCAATAGTTATATATCCACTACATTTAATACTATTTCTCCTATTTACACAATGCCAAGTACTTGAATTTTTATTTTCTCTGCGTTTAATATATTTATGTCCGGCATGTAATAAAGTTTTTCCACCGCGTCGACTGTCAATAATTATTAAATTTACACCACGTGAACTACTTGACCCAGACATTGCAATAGATAAACTAACAAGCTATCCTAATTTACTCATATCGCAAAAGTACAGCTGCAAATAGCAAACTAAACCCGGAATAATACTGTCTCTCTCTATTTTCATAAAAACAAAAGGGAAGAGCTAGATACGAATTCGAGGAAGGGCTCGTCTCTATTGTTTTACGAAAAAACCGGTTGGTCAGGTAACTACCTGAAGTGAAACGACAATTACCGAGCGTGATTTGTTTAAAAAATAGTATTAATAAATATTATCTTGCTTAACTATAATAGTTAAGAAAAGATATTTTTTATTAATACTATTTTTTTCTTAACGCATTGTATAACTTTTCTTTACAACAGTACCAAAAACTGAAGGGTACCATAGCGGGACTTTTTGATAGGTATTTTAAGAGGGTGCCATACCGGGACCATACCATAGCGGGACTAACCGGCGACCAGATTGCAGACGTTCTTAAAAAAGGAGAGGTCAGAAGTACTCGTAACCGGCGGACATGCATGAAGAGAGTGATGAATGTAGATGATGCGAAAGAGGTCTGTCAGTAAGTAAATGGAGGTCCATAGTCTCTGCCTAACCCTGTGATAAAAATACTATCACGTTTAGAAATATTAAACGTGTTGTCCCATACAAGAGGAAAATATTAAAGTATTCGCTAAGAAAACTATTGCTTAGAAAACTCAATTACGTAGATCAGATAAGAAGAATAAAATAGTCGCGTACGAATACTAAATCTTATATATTTCTTTCGCGAATCTCACGCAATCAATGCCAATTGTTTCTACTACCGATGTATTGTAGAATTACTGGATTCCTCCACGCTATCCCGTATACTTATTTCTAGCGTCTGGATTTTGTGCAAAAACTTCTTTTAACAACGGTCTTTGTACTTTATAATAACAACTGTAAAATTTAAGAACCTTCAATTTTTTTAAGGATGTCCGTTGTCCAATCACCAATGAGAAAAAACTTAAATGAAAATCAGATACCTTTTTAAAGTAGAAAGTTTATTTTATTATTACCTTTGTTTACGATTCAATAATTTGCTATAAAAGATAGCGCCTTTAGACCACATTTAAATTTTTTCATAGCAACACCTGGACTTCATTAGGAAAGAAGAAATAGAAAAAATAGAAACATTTGTAAAGATTTTGGCAATCAAGAATGCTCTGTCGGTCTCATTATGGATAAAACGTGACAGTGTTCTTAACTATACAACGTGGAAGGGACATACCCTTAATAAATCGAACCACGAGCTATACTAGATCACTATAATATAATGATAATAAAATAAAAAAATCTACAATTCCATAAAATTGCCCGCACAGCTGCAAAAGTTTGTATGGAAATGCCGATTTTGTTTTGTTTTTGACTGTTATTTTTATTTTATTATACTATAGTAGTCTAGTATAGCCCGTGGTTCGATTAATTACGGGTATGTCCCTTCCACGTACTATACATACTAACTTACACTATTAAGCTGACTATACATAAAGAAAGCTTATTACCCATATTTCATATTTTCTAATCCATAAATTTTGCTAAATAAGTGGCCTACAGTTTACGACACTTGCGTATCTGCTTAAAACTCTGAATAAAATAAATGAGTCGTAAAATAGTCATATAATCAGGAGATCATGCTCAATAAGCTGCGATATCGCTACTAAATGACCAACGGTTGTATACCTGCTCAATAAGTCGATAGCAATCTGAGATATTATGACGCGATCGCACGATAATACTCTCACACAAAATAGAATAGATACAAACGTATAGTTTACTAAGCTTTCTAAAATATATTTTTGTTTTTACATTTGCATAGGGGTTTTTTTTAAACCTGTTGCGGCATGGCGCGGTAATTAACTTTACTTTATGAACACTTTTTAAAATATTTTAAAACATCTGTTTAAAAAAATATTGAACGATACTATATATACCAAAAATTATTTTGAAGTAAAAAGTTTATTATATATTTTTTATACGAAATAATAACTAATTACTCAGTCCTCAAATAAATATGTTATGTATATCGAGTTCGTTGGTGTAAAAGACATCAACGCGCTCTTGCTCACCATTTGTACACTTATGTTATGTGCTCATAAAGTGATCGCGGACCCTAATTTTAATTGACTTTTTATTTTTATTTATTTATTTTCAACTAGCTGTACCCGCGGGCTTCGCTCCCCGTGGGAATTTCGGGATAAAGAGTACCCTATGTCCTTCCCCGAGTCTCAAACCATATCCGTACCAAATTTCATTCAAATCGGTTCAGTAGCTTAAGCGTGAAGAGGTAACAAACAAAAAACAAACAAATATACAAACTCACTTTCGCATTTATATTATTAGTAGGATAGGGGAACAATTAGGGGAACAAATAGGGAAAAACAAATAGGGGAACAGGAAAAACAATTTTTACCAACCCAAACACCACTAAGGTTTGTCCAGAGAGCATATCATTTGTTCAATATTATTTTAAATCTAATAATACGTATATAAATTATTTGCCTCAATCTAAAGTTGACGACCTCCGTGGCGTAGTGGTCACCATGCTAGTCCACCACCCAGAGGTCCTAAGTTACCCAGGTAAGAAATAGCTTTTTTTATATTGTCCTGGGTCTTGGATGTTTATCTATATATGTATTTGTTATAAAATATAGTATCGTTGAGTTAGTATCCCATAACACAAGTCTCGAACTTACTTTGGGGCTAGCTTAATCAGTGTAATTTGTCCCTATATATTTATTATTATTTATTTATTAAGTAATTAATAACATGTAAGGGTACATTTGCGTAACTTATTCACATAGCATGACTCGAGCTCCTCCATACTTTGGAAGGCATGTTAAAAGCCTGCCATTGGTCTCAGCTGTTATTATTGCGTGGCATGCGTTAAATTAAAAAAAGTTGACACCAGTGTTGGCCACTTACCCGTGAAACACACAATAAACGCAAGAGAACATGCGGGCGTGAGATAGTCACACAAAATTTATAATACTCGCGCGTCGACGTATTGTCAACAATTATTCGCGAATAGAATTTTTATTATTTTTCAATACCTACCTTTAGTATGGTAACGGTAACGTGACATTATGCAAAGTGTCTGGTTTTTATTCGAGCTTCGAATAAATGGTGTTTTGTAGACTCTTCTAATTGTTTGTACACATTTAGACAAAGACAGAAATGTTTATTTAACACTCCGTAAGTTGTTTAAATATTTGAAAGTTTATACGAACAAGGAATATACGATTTGGAATATAAATTTTGCATAGTAATCAATTCAATTCAATTTAAATATATCTTTATTATCATAGGATATTTATAATATCTCTTAATAATCGTCATTATTTTGTTGCACAATTGTTGACGTCAAATGGTTACTTACAGCTAAATTTACTACCGCTTCCAAAGCGCTAGTGCAGAAGAAGCGGTAACAAACTGCACTGCAGCATTTTCTCCAAGGTCGTCAACTCACAATTAAATGAATACTTAAAGTTAATGTGGACAGAGAAATCTTTTCTAAGGTTTTGTCTTGAATAACAATTTAAAACAAGTTTTATTGCTAGGCAAATTAAAAAACCATACTTTCAAGTGAAATTAAGCTAAGAACCACCGCAAGGGAACTTGCTTTTACGCACGTTGACAAACCGCATCGGAATCCGTTTATCCGTTCGAGAGCTGCGAACGCACAGACAGACAAACAATGGCGTCAAACTTCTGTTTTTGTCTGGGATTAAATACTAGATTTTGAATTATGATGAAAGAGGTGTAAATTATATTCATATAAAAAAAAAAATCATAAGAAAACAATCGTCGTCCTATACAAAACCCTTTTGGTTTCCGTCTTTTCCAATATATATAAATATAATCATGTAGAGACTATGCTACCGATTTAGGATGTGCAGGTCTTTTTACGTTATTAATGTAACTCCACATATATTTGCACCAAATAAAAAGCGTTTCTTTCTTTCAAAAAAAAAATATTTTATTGGTAGAGTTTAGATGTTCTATATAACTGATTTCATCGTCATCATCATATCAGCCACAGGAAGTACAGTCCAGGACATAGGCATTCCTCAAGGATTTTTAGAATAACGTAAATAATATATAGTATATATCATAATTTCGTATAAATAATTTCATAATCACCATCAGGTCTTTTTGTTTCCACTTTTTAAGAGTCCGAATTTTTGAAATGAAGCTGTAAATAAATTATTAAATAAACTGCAATATCTTCAGAAAATAAACATCATTGGCAGGCATACCTAACAGTCGTATATGTATATTCGACAGTCTCAATGATAGGCAGTTTCTGCCTATTCTTTGCTATTTGAAGTGGTATAATTTTCTTACAGGGCCGACGTGATCCGTTAACGAGAAACGTGAAAGTTAATTTACGTAATATGATTTCTTTTATGCCTATAAATATGTCTGGAAAACGTTATTTAACTGATATACCAGTTATACTGTGTTTTATGTACTTATTTATTTTATTTTATCAAACTTTATTGTTCGAGAGTACAAAATATATACTTTTAACAAATGGCGGACTTAATGCTAAGAGCATTTTCTCCCAGTCAACCATAGGGATAAACAGAGAAAATTATGCGCCACAACAAAAGCAATACAATATACATATGTATACTCTTAAATATTACTAAAGAATATAAAATTATACTTATATAGGTAATGCTCGCGGCGTTGCCCGCGTGTTTTAGACAATCTTACGTAAACCTCAAAATTTTCCGGGAAAAAGTATCAAATGTGTAACAAATAGAAAATAAGCTTTGCACATGCCAAATTTCATTCCAATTTAAACAAAGATCCATACATCCATATGGAAAAAAATAAAATTGTTTTTTTTGGTTGTCATCACACTAGTCACACTATGATTATAAAGGCAAAAGTTTGTGTATGTGTGTGTATGTTTGTTACTTCTTCGCGCGCAAACAGGTGGACCAATTTCGATAAAATTTGGTTTGAAGAAAGCTGATACCCTGGATTAACACATATGCTAACATTCGCAGGTAACAGCGCAGGGCGCAGCTAGTTAAATTATAATTACTAGTTATCGTATAATTATAAGATATGGAACCAGCTAACTATACTTGTAACCAATCTAGATCTAATCTAGTTTTAGAATTTATCTGAATTTGTAACATTTCGGCCGAATAATAAATAAATAAGTATAAGTCAAACAAATAGATAAACCAAACTTAAGTTTAAACTTGCATTATAGTAAACTAGCTAAGCCCGTAAGCTTCGCTTCCCGTGGGAATTTCGGGATAAAAACTATCCTATGTCCTTCCCTGGATTCTATATCCATATCAAATTTCATCTAAATAGATAAAGTGGTTGAAACGTGAAATGGTAACAAACAAACAAATATACAAATTCATTCAAGCATTTATAATATTAGTAGGATAAATGACAATAAACACATAATGTATTGTGTTTTTTATGTGCAAACCTTCTATTATGTGAGTGAAATCATTTTGCTCAAAGCAACATACAAAGTAGTATTGTAATACTTTTTTTATAAAACTCGAACGAACCAGAATCTCAATTGATTCAAGATCCAAGAGGAAATGTTGTAGACGCGCAAGGAATCAATTTACTCTGTAATATTGGACATTGCTACAAATGGCCATAAATGGAGACCATTTACCACAAAGAGTGTCCTTATAATTGGCAGCTTAGATAATTCACAAACATGTATTCCATAGTCCAGTAATACCAGTCCTGTTAATTTTATCTGCAATTCTTAGAAAATAGACTCGCAATGTGTTTGCGTGGGTTTTAGCGCAAATTCTTTAGGTTTATTCGAACTTGAACGAAGTGTGAAACTGTCCGGTTGACCAGAGAACTATAATGGATAACCTATTTCAGCCATTTGAAAATTGAGTGAAAGAAAAAATGTGAAAAGAACAGTAGGAAATGGTCGGCCTCAGCGAACATTCTGCGACCAAATTGCAGACGTTCTAAAAAAAAGAGAGGTAAAAAGTACCCGTAACCGAAGGGCATGTATGAAGAGATTGATGAGTTTAGATGAAGCAAAAAAGGTTTGTCAGGATCGTAGCAAGTGGAGGTCCATAGTCTCTGCCAACCCCTGCGGGAAACAGGCGTGATATTATGTATGTATGTATAAAAATTGAGTGATTTTTTTTAATAAAACTTTTTTGTTACTCTTATTATTTTTTCGGTAAACATATACCCGTCAAAACGGGTCGGGGATATTTCGCGAGGCCTCTCTCGCTCTCAGAAACTCTAGTACTATGGTACTATGGAAGTATTATGAATTGCAAAAAAGTTTCACATCAAAAATACAAAGATGATGATATTACATAAGGTATTTAAAAACTACATTTGTTTTTCCACCAATACTGTAACCAAGATTAAATAATGACATTATTTAATCAAATTAGAGACAGATACCACTTAAGAAAACAAGCTCGGTTCTATTATAAATAGATTTCACTAACAATTCTCAATTCGTTAAATCCAGTACTAGTATTAAATTCATTAAACAAATAATCTAAACATACACGAATTCCGCGGGCCAGTCGTAATACGCTCGGATACACGCAGAATTTCAGCACAAAATACAAAGATGAACAGAAGTATACGAAACTTTTCTTTCTAGTATTCAATGATAACAACATAACTGTGAATTCTATTTACTAGGTACATTTAAATTTCTCGCCACCCTCGCGTGTCATAATTGTTGTTAAATAATCACGCCCATATAAGGTATACAATATGCATATCAGCACTTCAGTAATATGAATAACTTACCAATTTTCATTTTACAATGAAGATTTCAGATACTATGATTATACATACATCACAACACATGTTATTAAGATAGTCATAATGGGTAATCCCAAGTCCCGTTTACTTGATCACATTGCTTATTTCTAATGATGACTTTAATATTTTTACGTTTATAAATATTATTGATTTGCTTATGGTATTACTATTCCACTTATGAGTTAAGGTTAATACGAAGTAAGACAGCAAAATATAAAACCGAGAATAGGATAAGAGATAAGGATAAGCAAAGAAAATAAAAAGGTTATTTTTAATTGAATATAGGGCTAAACGGCCCCTAAAAATAATTTTAAAAAGTTTTCTTATTAATAATTTCATCACAAAATATTATTAAATTGAAAGTAGTACAGTATCATTGACCGATGTAAAAAAATATTTAAGCGTGGACCTTATAATCTAACGCACTAAAATGTTACTTCAGTACCCTCCTTATTTTGTGCTTAGAGTATATTATTTTCTTAGAAAAGGCAATCAATCGCTGAGTTAATGAATTCAGTTCTTTTAACGAGTTACCGACAAGAGACTTAAATGAAAGAAGAAGAACGAGCTACTCGTATAAGTTTTATCTATATCCAATACACTAGACCGCATTGGAATAATAATTAAAATTGAGAAAAAAGTTATATTTTCCTTTTCTTCAAGAATCGTTTCGAGTAGTTTAGTTTCTTTTGTAATTTTATATAGAGCATGCGCATTAGTTTAAAATTTTGTAACAAACGTGCACAATAAAACCAAAAATTTATAAATTTTATTACTTATACTAAAACTCTTGTAAAATTGAAAAATACTAAAGTCTGTCATACTCTCATTGTTATATTATTGACTACATGTAAATTGACGTTAAATAGTGTCAGCGAAGATGTCAAATAATAATGGACCTATATTTTTTTGTTAAGCAAAGTAGTAAAAATACACAAAGATACCTTCAACAGATGCGCATGGAAATTTAAGCATGTTGATGATGATAGAAATGATTTACGTCATCGTCTAGTAAAAATCGTACTTGATTGTTACATTATGCAAAATTATATGCGCTGTATAGACTTTACTAGAGGCAGCGCGCGGCTTCGCCCGCGTTAACCACACGTGTGAAGTCGCGGGCGTGATGCAATATAGCCTATAGCCTTCCTCGATAAACGACCTATCTCATACTGAAATATTTTTTTTAATCGGACCAGTGGTTCCTGAGATTAGCGCGTTCAAACAAACAAACAAACAAACAAACAAAAAACAAACAAACAAACTCTTCAGCTTTATATATAAGTATGGATAAGTATGGATTATGTAATAATAAGTGAGAAGAAAAAACATTTGTACAATATGTTTGTAATACTCTACCTATAGAAATGATTTTTTTTATCCACATTCGTATTACCTAGAACTGAGACAGATCTAGAATATAAACTTTTGTCGGTCTGTACAACGTTATAACTTTCGTCTCGTCAAAATGCCTGTACCGTGGATAATCTAAGTATTCGCGGTAACAAGCGTCCTTGTTACGAAGACACCTGTTATGCCAATGACGAGGAAATATTTAGGGCTAGATCTTGTGAGAACTGTGGCGATTGAATCTAGGAATTTCAGAACAACCTGATTTACGTTATGATGGCTTGAGTTTAAGACGAAGACATTCAGCTATCGGTCATGCAGACTTGCATGATACTTTGTCATAAGGGCTCTTCCAGACCAGCGGCAGTATGCCCGACATAAGTCGTCGACCGTCGTCTAATATCGGCGACCGTCGGTGTCGCCGACCTTATCGTGCGGCGCCGCTTGACTGCGTCCCCGACGGTCACAAACAGTCACGTGACATATGTCAATCGATCACAAACTGTCAAAAACTGCCGCGCCATAATCGGAGATTATCGGCGACAGTCGCTTGGCGTCGTGCGAGATCGCATACTGTCGCTACTGGCTGGTCTGTAAGAGCGCTAACATGTCATCTCGAGAAGCCTATTCTCAGCAGTTGGATGTAAAAAGCTGTCGATGATGACGATTATCTTGATGTCAATGATGATGTCTGCTATAAAAAAGTGATACAAATATAAATTCATGTTTAAATATAAAGATTTTATAATTGTTAAAAATATGTTAACATTACTTGGGTCCATTTACTCTAAAAATGCTACCATGTTTAGGCGTCAATAAAACATAGTGTTTAATTTCCCCTTCTTTCTTCCTCTACATATAAAAGCTAGTGCTCATTAGCTCATTATATAATTATGGTACCTAAGTAATAAGTGAAATAAATGGTATTATAGTACCACCCTGAGCGCCGCAGGAAGGCGGCTGATTAGCACTGATTACCTCCTTGGGAATAAGGG
The DNA here is from genome assembly GCA_963555685.1 of Acrobasis consociella. Taxonomy (NCBI): domain Eukaryota; kingdom Metazoa; phylum Arthropoda; class Insecta; order Lepidoptera; family Pyralidae; genus Acrobasis; species Acrobasis consociella. Next base: position 14,114,588 of record OY743115.1, read on the forward strand.
GATTTCTTACCTTAAGGCGTGGTTGACTTCGTCTCTATCAAGACAAATACATTTAAGTTATTGCACGCCTTATAAGCGGAGCGAATGAGGTTGTGCATTACTCTACTAAGACTTTAAAAGAAAGGTCACCTATTTATTTGACTTATAAATATCTATAAAAAATATGTAATATTCTCAAAAATATATATTTTTTATCTCATGAGTGTGAGTAGCCAACATTAGTGTCAGATTTGTTAGGCTGCCTAAAGGCATCATTACATAATGATGACAGCCGTGACTTACGGCTCATACGTGCCTTCTATAGCACGAAAGATATAATAATTCGGATACATCTTTTCTTTACTTCAAGCTAAATAATAATAAATATACTTAATACAAACCTAGTATTCCCACAGTTTATTTCTATACATATATTGATACAAACATTAAACATATTGTAAGTAGGGATAAACATTTATACATATATTTCCCACTACAAACTTAATAAATGATTCATAATTCTAACTACTGATAGCATTTTTTCTACTTACATTTATGTTATCCGCAATCCACAACATCTGAAGGCGTTCAAGCATAAATCCTCATTACGAGGGTAATAAAATTATAATAATTACAAGAGGAGCCGAAGTTTCGCCCGGGTGGTAAAGTAGTAAGGAAATTGTTCACACTACGCAGAATTGCTATAAATCTCTTATTAAACATGTTTCTTGTACACATTTCCCATCTACGTTCCGCGTATGTCATAAAATTGGGCGAGAATGCGAATCATGATAAAGGTGATGCAGCAAGTAACAACTATTTAAAAACATTTGCGACTTCCTCGCGTACCATCACGTACCTATAAAGTCTTTGCAAAATGTAATGTCCTATAAAGTCTTCATATTGCTCGAGCCAGATTTGCACATTAATATTATACCTATACATGTAAACCATCTTGGAGAATTGCTGTAAAAGTCGCTGTCGTATAAACAGACAGATAAGTCCAGGAGTTCATATGTATAGACTTTTAGAATTACATATAATTTTCAAGGCAATTTTCTTAACCGGTCAAGACCCGCACGACATTAATAAATGTCCACGTCCATTGTCTTACTATTATGTCTGTTATTGGCAGTAAAGGAACGGTTAACAAGTTTATCAGTTTCACACACTTGTAGCAATTAGCAACTATAAATTAGTTTCCGTCACCGTATTCTAGAGGTATAAAGTAAGTCATAATACAAAGAGTCTAAAAGTAACATATCATTAAGACTCACTAAACGTAGGAGTGGTCCTTGAAAACTTTTGACCATATTCCGACAGAAATCAAAGCTCTTTTTCACTTTAAAGGGCTAAGTATAAAACTAACTCTCACAAAGTCAACTTGAGAGCCATCCTATTTTAGAAAAAAATAAATTTAATTTTTAAAAAATAAAAATGTAATATGCCCATAATTATTACCATTTACTTGTAATTTTTTATCTAGTATATTATAAACTATATTCACAAAACAATATTTTTTTACCTTCTGTCGGATCGAAGTTGCCTTTGCGGTGTGGGTGTGCGTAGAACTGACGTACACCGTTTTTGGAAAAACTCCCGGTCCTGAATTCCAGTATGCTGGGTCTAGCTTTACGAACCCCTTTTAAGCCGAAATAAGACTATTTTTTGCAATCTTAGAAAGTTATTTGTGCCCTTGTTGCATAATCTACTTATACATACATTACTAACTGTGCCCGTGGGCTTCGCTCCCCGTGAGAATTTCGGGAAAAAACTATCCTATGTCCTTCCCTGGGTATCAAACTATATCCTTATCAAATTTCATTTAAGTCAGTTCAGTGGTTGAAGCGTGAAGTAGTAACAAACGAATATACAAAATCACTTTCGCATTTATAATATTAGTAGGAAGTAGGATGTAAGTATTGTATTCGTTCAAAGAATATTAAAAGAGAAGCTATGAATCTCTCCCTTATTCAGGATCAATTCTTAAAACAGTTGCCTTGACTTCCTTATAAAGACCAAGTATTCGACACATGTAAGAAAAACGCTTTTTACTAACAGGGATTTCAAAGCTATACCTAATGACTTATCGGTATTCTAATGGCATGTTTTCTTTATAAGGATTGAATAATATTTTTTGCTATGGTTACACCAATCACATCCATTAAAGTTTATATTACGGCATTTATTTATTTATGGGGATATGAGTTGTTCTATAAAACAACTTATGTAGAAGGTTATCATTAATTTATGATACTAATAACATTTCCATATTAAATAGCCTATCCAAACAAAATAAATAGGTACCTAGTTGTTTTTTCAATATTTTATAAATCTAACCTTATTGTTTTAAACAATAAGTTCAGGTTTTTTTATAAAAAAGCAAATTATATTAGTTTAAACATGGTGTAAACCGGAAACAAAATGGTTATCTGTTTAAAATAAATTAGAAGTTATTTACAAATTAAGTAAAAACCTATTCGAAAAATGTACTGTCACTTCTGATTTGTGCATACGAAGGAGATTGCGAGATGTCTAAACCACGCTTTCAGCTTTTAGAAGAAAATAAAACATTTACTGTTATTTGTTGTTTGGTAAATACATTGTCTGAAAACAATCAAATGCCTTGTTTTGTTTAACACAATTGTTTATTAATTTTAATACAAAACTACAAAAAAAGTAATGAAAAACCCCATAATCATAAATATAACTATTTACCTATAATCACACTAGTTCATCAACTATTCAAATATTTTTTATAGAAACACCAACGTCTTACTTAAGTACTTATAACAGTGTTACTAGTAATAAAATACATTCCGATCTAACCATAACTCTTCTTTACAGATCGACGCTACTGATCCAGTACAGCTGTTCATGCGAGGTGAGCAAAAACGGGCACGTACCGGCAATATCTCTGATGTATCTTAAGTTGAAACACTTCAAACTGTTATCGAGTATTACTCGTTGAGTGGCCTTAAGTAATATCTACTGCTATATGTAATGAAATATGAAAGTGACAAGCGTTTTGAATAAAATACGTTTTTTGTACAAGCTTTTATTGTGAGGCCAAATGTTCTTATTAAGACAAATGAAATAAGACCAAACTCGATGATGTTGCGTCGTTTTATTACTGAGTTCCATCGACCACCTTCCGTCTCCGTGATCAGACTTTTGGCATCGTCTACCTACTATGAAGTGCTCGTCAAGGCAAATCAAACAAGTGCTGCACATAGAAGTTGTAATAATTGTTTTGTTACTAATTTCCGTCGAATATCTGCCGGCTCCATCATCAGAACAGCTTACTGACTTCATAATGCTGTATTGTCATACGACTTACACAAGTAAACAAATTTCAGCTAAATCGGTAAAGGTCAACTGATTTAAAATTAAGTTGCAAGATTTGACTTTAACAAAAATACATACATACATAAAAGATACATTGCAAGTTAACAAAAGCTTGCAAAAAGCTTTTCGTATTACGAAAAAAAAATATTAGGATTTTTTTAGTTTCGTGTAAGACTATGTAACGTAGTAAGCACAATTGGGTATTCTTTTCCTAGTCCAAAAATAAATTATTTTGTACTGACAACAAAATAAAACGTCGCAAAATAAAGTCACTTGTCTTTGAACATATCCATTTAAACGTGATTTTAAATTTATTATTGCAGAAAAACTGATAATAAGATTGCTATTTGACTCCAAAAAACAATGACGTCACCTGCCTGTATTTCATACAAAATCTCATAGAAACTGTTTGTTTTGACGTTTAAAAATAAAGGATCTGATTTGACTCGTTGGAAAATAGCGTATAGTTTACGACATTATGCCTATGACATTTGATATTTACCATTGTTTACATTAATAAACACATACAAAACAAACATTCTACAAAAACTGGCACGAGTACCGGCAAAATCATTGATGTATCTTATGCAGAAACTGTTATTGAGTCTTTCTTGTTGAGTATATAATATTATCTACCGACATTTATGTCTAAATGATCAAAATGATCTAGATATTTTACTACATGCATACGATGCCAATTCAACTCAGTGACTGTTCTCACCTGGTCGCATTAATTCTCAATCGATTCTCGTGAAATTTCATGAGATTCGATAATCATAGGTATATAGGTTTCTATGCCGATTTAGTTTTTCAATTTCATTATCAAAATGATGAAAACATTGAAAACGGTTGAAAACTTAAAAATCTATATATTTTTATTTTTTGTGAGGTCTACCGAGTCTAGAACTAGACTCGGTAGACCTCACAAAAAATAAAAAATATATATAGGCTCTGAGAGCTCTCTCAGAGCCTCTAGTTATAATTATAAATATTGGCTTGGGCCTTGCCCTAGTTCTGTATATCCCGTAAGGGAAAAAGATGTATCTTAATGAAAATGGAGTCATGCTAACAACTTGATTTTCAAATTTTTATCCAAAAAGTAATAAAGAAATCTCGTGCAAATGAGGAGCTTGGCCTAGCGGGAGTGCGCATTACTAGCGCTTTCGCAAGTAAAGCGATACTGGACTTAGTCCGCACTTGGATGGGTGACCACAAGTGGCACAAAAATTTCTCGAACTCCTCCGTACTTCGGAAGGCACGTATAAGCCGTTGGTCCCGACTGTCATCATTGCATTGCAGTCGTCAAGCTATTTCAGATGCCTTATGGCAGCTTGAAAAAGCTGACACCAGCATTGGCCACTTACACACGAAAAAAAAACTCGTGCAAATATACAAAATAATAGAAAAGAGAAAATTATGAAACAAAACAAGCTGAAAAACGCATATATCGATATAATTGAAAAGCAACGGAATCAACCGTTGCGAATTGATAAATTATAACCAAGGTCGCTACCGTAAGGCTATAAAGGCGCGCGCACACTGCCTATTACCACACTGATAGTTACAAGACGCTAGCCGTTAATAGTGTTGTAAACACAGATCTAGATTATGTTTTAAAAATCTTAAATTTGAGACTCAATTGTAAATTTCACATTTTTACAGGTCTTGGACCTCGCGTATCAGTCAAATAGTTGTTATGCTATTAATTTAAGGAGTGCCAACTTTTTGAGCTATAGACTTATAAGCAGTGTTCCTAAAATCAGTAGCGTATACTTCATAACTGATTTAAGGATATGCAGGATTTTCCATAAATGTAGCGGTACCATCTGTCTTTATGTTCATAAAAATATAATATAATTTATATGTTTTATTTATTTATGTTTATACACATATACAAGGTTTTCGTTTGTATTTTGGCTTGTAAGTATTGTGCAGTGGTCCACCCTAATTAATAGCATTCTCTCCTCTGGCGTTGGGTTGACTGGAAGAGATCCCTTAAAGGGATAAGTCCGCCTTTGTATTGTTATCTACTGTATTTTTGTAGTGTCCTTTTTGTACAATAAAGAATTTACAAACAAACAAACAAAAAAGACATTTAAAGACATATTTATGTTTATCTGTGTATGTATTTATCGTTAATAAAGAAGCGTTAAGTTAGTGTTCCACGACACAAGTTTAAAGCCTACTTTGGGGCTAGCTCAATCAGTGTGATTGGTGGAAATATTTATTTTATAAGAATAAAGACGGTTTGGTTTTTTTTGTCAGTCAAATCTTGCACTTTAGTGTAACAGTCTAAAAATATGGACTCTTGGACTTAGGACTTGAATTTTGTACAACACTAGCTGCAAACCTTCAGGCTAGACGGCTCCGTGGCTTGTTTATCGGGAATTCTCATTACGTGTAATGTCTTCAGCGTAGTCTTGCACTTGTGGTAGCCTATTTACATATTCAAGAATCAATAAGATTGCAAGAAATGACTTTTGATATGTCTTGGTTGTGTTTGAAAACTTGTTGCGAGAAATGATCAATGTAAACTGAAACATACTTCCATCTTGTTTGTTTCTTTGATTTTCGTGGGTGTAAGAGACCAATAATGTCAGATTTCTCAGCTTGACGACTGCCATACAATGATGACAGGGACTAACGACTTATATAATCTACTTAAGTCATTGCTCAGAGAACTTGCGCTCGCCTTATCTCATAGAGGTTAGCAAAAGCGAATCGAGTCTTCAAAATTGGAATTCGAGGACTCGACAGTTGTACATCACTACATTCACTACTATAAGGGGACTGCGGGTGCTATTCACGCACTCCGCCCACACCTTCCACAGCCCCCAAACATATCTTAAAGATGTCTATTCTCAACATCGGAATATAGAGTGCCAATGAAGATGATCCAAGAAGTTTCTTGGGTCAAAAATAAATTAAATGGTATTGTTAATAGAATAAAAGGTCACAAAATAATGTCACTTGTTTTAAATTGATCATATCCATTTTATTATACATACTCCCGTATCCTTGTACTAGGGATATCTAAGAAAAATATGTTTTGAGAAAAAAACGGGACATTTTGACATTACTGACTTAACAGCGACATTTCTACTTAACATTGACACTATATAAGTCAACGTTAAGTAGAAGTGTAATTGTTATTTAATGCGATTTTAACAAAACCAGAACTCATTACTTTGATTTTATCGTGCCCTGGGTTACCGTCATGTGCGATCATGCTCCTTTTCATTGGTAGCCGCAACCAATTAATAGTTAATGTAAATTCATTTCATAAAATTACAAATTCCAAACGATTAGTTTCTGAGATCATATTAAAAGCTCGACCTTTTCCTAGTAATATAATAATATGAAATCCTACTTCTGTTTCAAGTTGATTAAATAACCATGGAAACTGAGAACGGAATTTTTTGCTTGATAAAATTAGTTAATAAACCTATCCAGTTCTATCTTCGCTTTTTTCTTAGAATTAGAGGTTTATGAGTATGTTTGTTAATGAAAACTAGGGACCGTTTACTATAGTATGTGTAATTAAAAAAAAATTTGAAGCCACTGATTATCTAGGTACTAGCCTCGACTTAAGTTTTCTATATATACTCTCAAATCACTTAAAACTTTTCATCTTCGTCAACAAGACTCGTTGCAAATCCTTCGCGTACCTACGAGGTACGACCGATTCAAAAATGCGCCCTTTTGGAAAAGCTCTCGTACGTGAAACATTCGTAGTGTGGCTCCCACCTTCAAAAATGCGTCTCCAGCAACTAGGCTGTGTGCCGCTTACTAAGTAATACAAAAAACGTAATTGACTTATCCTAAAGGTTTGATTAAGGCAGGCGTGGTAAAGTAATTACCGTAGATACCTACTGAGCTTCCGTCCTACTTTCATGACTTTAGTAAAGAGCTGATAGGTAATGACAGCAATTATTGTACAGCCATCCCGGTATGGGATTGAACTGTGTTCACATTTATCTAGCTAGTTGTAAACTGAGGATATCTATCAAACATATTTTTTATGATTAATAGGCAAATTACTAGTTGGATAAATGTTTGTGCCTAGGTACCTTTTGCATCAAATATATCAACAATGATACATTGTGTTACTAAGATTATAGCAATCGATGCCTATCATATGGATATTTTTATGTTAGTAATTTTATCTAGCTATAATAACTTTTTCCACCAATGTTTTTGTGATTTTAGTGGGACAAGGAAAGGTCACAAAAAAAAAGATTTGATAAAATGGTAAATTCTACTCGCACAGTGTAGACTTTAGTGTAGTGATAGTTTTTCACTCCGTTTGCGATTTGTTTCAAAGAATGCACCTATCATACCTTGTTTGTAGATATTTAATGTCAACTAAGGTGTTGGAATTTTAGTAAAAAGATTTAATGTCGCATTTCCTGTAGAAACTGTTTAGTAAAACTTATGCAAATATTACATACTATCACGTCTTTATCCCTAATGGGACAGACAGAGCATTTTGGGTCTTGCGGTTCTATGCAGAGCCCAGGGCCGTAAGACCCAAAAGCCACTTTTAGCGTCATGGTGGGCGAGAATATGGAAAAGCAATCAATACAGTGATGGGTTGCTAGCCGCATCGCCTGTTAACATGATTTGCATTTTTGCCCATTCCCTCGATCGGCTTTTACGATCTGCGTGGGAAGAGAAGCAGCTGGTACATTCTAAGTTTTTTTATTTCTCCCAGACCAGCATGCAAATATTATTTAATAAGAATTTGCTGGAAACCGGATGGCTTACGGCTTAGAATAGGTTCTCTCTATCTTCATCATTTCTATATGCAGATGTCGTAAGAAGCAATTAAAGGACTGAGCACAGAAGCCAATTATGTTACTTACTTACTATCTTGGCTCTTTTTGAAACCGTGTGGTATTCAGCATAGGAAATAGGGCCACTAAAAGTCCTCCCATGGATATCGTAGAAGGCGACTTAGGAAATCTTCAACCTATCTGGCCAGCGAGTAGAGTGTAGGCCAAGTCCTCTGGCTGCTTTGGTCAAGTATGGCTCTGGTTGTACAGAGAGGGTCGTGCTCCAGGACAGTGGAGACAAAAAGACCTGTGAGTCTTGGCTTTCAGCGCAAGCGCTCTCTCTCTCGGTATTGTGCTACCTCTAACCATTTGTCGCCAACTTGAAGCTCGCGCAGGTCCGCGATCACTAGACCAGCTGGACAGACTAGCTGAAGCGACCAGCGATACATGGGATGGCCCACCGGCCTCCGACCGATCAGCCGGCAAAGACTTTTCGCACATGCAATCTCAAAGAGCTAAATCGTTTAAATTTGTGGCCCCACGTTGAGCGCCAATGTGGCAGGCTTTGCCCAACTATGTGTCCTTAATTATTAAAAAATAAAACTACCTTCTGCTTGTGTAGTAAATATTCGTATTTTTTTTTATTAGTAGAAATAATAAAACAACAGTCTAACTAATACATAATAGTTAGACTGTTGTTTTATTATTTCTACAAACGAAACTTAATTGATTATAAATTGCAAGATCTCGTTCATTACCTACCAATAAACTAAGTTTCACTTCTAGACTTATAAGTCAGGCTGTATAATAAGGTACCTACAACTATTCCGTTTATTATTCTGAACTACTTTCTTTAATTGATAATGTAAAGTACTCGTATATCTAACGAATATACTTATTTATATTATAAGTCACAGTTTTTTATTATAAATAACCAAATATACAGATACCTTTTTTTATCATTCTACATTTATATGATTTAAATTAAAACTAAATAAGAAAAAATAGATGCAAATTTATGTAGTCCCACTAAAATAATTCCCCTTCGGTAACGTGGCCTTTTGGCTAGCAGCATTGTCACGTGGAATGGCAATGCTGATTCTTTGAGCCAGATACTTATAAATGAAAATAGAATCGATGCACCGATAAAACTGAGGAGGTATATTCTCAGTGCAAAATAACATACCCACGGGTTTCAATAGTAAACGTGAACATGGTAAATATAGATAAAGATATGAAAAGAGATTTTACATAAAATATACCTATCTACCAAGTAAAATTTGATTAGATTGTGATACATATTATGTAAATTTTACAATAAATATTTATAATTATTAATTTAAATATTATAATTCTTTAATTTTGTTTATTTATTTATCATACACAAAAATTCGTAGAAAAATGGCTGATGCCTTGAGTAGTCAAGAACAAATTACTACAAATAATCTAAAAGTGTAAACTTAAGGAGTATCGTTGCAAACACTTTTTATTTAACTGAAAATAGGTACCTCATTAAAATAGTTGTTGATACTGTTACATGATATCAAAAATACAGGGGTAAATACAAATGTTTTAATGAAATCACACAAGTATTTCAATAACCAATTAAGTGCAGTATCATACACTACTTTACCTAATCTCATAAATTAGGTTAGAAACGATTAAATAAAAAAGTATGAATGACTCCAAAACACTGTCATGTCTGGAGAAACTTTTAGATTTGCCTAATTATTTATGGCAGGCATAGAAACTATGTTTTTTTATCTAAAACGTTACCTGTCCAATTTAAAATTAATCATATAAGATTAGATATTAAACGTATAAACGAGAAAAGATATAAAACATGTTAACTTCTATATTAATTACAGATAGCGTCATGTAACATTGTTCGTAGCATTAACTAATGTTAATTACTACAAACATATAATTACACCCACTTTCTTCGTGTAACAATATACATGGAAATCGTAAAACTAAAAGTCCTACTGGTTAGAAAACCGGATTAATTTAATGCAAATTAGTATGAAAACCGCAGATTCGTGACCGATAACTTTCTTATACGGACTAACAAATGTTACCTACCTTAGGCTGGGTTTACACTGTCAACACTTTTTTCCATTTTATGTGTCTTAAATTATTTATTTTTATTTACAAGCTTTTATTTAAGTTGCCAATTTTTTGTATTTACAATGTTTGATTGAGTCAAATCTTGCAACTCAATTTTAAACCAGTTATCCTCAACCGATTGAGCTAAAATTTTGCATATTTGTGTATTTCTGATGACAAAAGCTGATCTGACGAAGGAAACGATAGGTATAGATATCTGTAAGAAAACAACGCAACATCATCGAGATTGGGACTATACTGCTGATAAACGCACCGTGTGTTTTCTCTATTGGAATACTCATACGATGAGTTTGCCTGCAGTCGAAGTTTTAAGGCCTCATCTTAATTTTCGGGGGTCCAGTGCTGCCTCCATTTGAAATAAATCACTTGAGAGGAAACGGAGATATCATTTAAAATTGTGTCTCAACCAAACCTTAGAGATAACGCTATGGATGTCTTGCTTGCAGATGGCTTTCTTGACAGACGGGAGATTTTATTTGCCTAGCAACTTATATACCTAATAAGTATGACTGGAACTATTATAGCTTTTACTTATCTTAGATGATAAGAAAGACTATATGTTGATTAAATACACAACAGTTAAACATCCCATGGCGTTTAAAAAGTGTACGGTTGTCTTAATCTTGATTGCCAAAAAATCGCACTGATGTGTATCTGTGATTTAGATGTTTTTTAACTTTATCCATTTCATCTCGTTTGTTCAAGAGATTAAGTGTAATTGCCAAACAAATAGACTAATCTTACAATCTTTTTTGCGGTTCTTTCAGGTTTGACGCCTCGGAACCGCTTTATTTTCGTTCTATCTAGATTCATGAACTGATAATAAAATGAATATTTAAGAGATAAGTAGTAAGAAGTGTATTCAGCAATTAAAAAGTAATTTTTCCTTTATATTTATTTTTGTATTTCAATCTTTTAGGCGAGCCATGGCAGATTCTTATTATATCAGTTGAGTTTTAGGCCAGAATCTGAGTAAGTACGGCTCAGTTAAGGTCAGATTTGCCATAGGTCGGTTACATTACAATATATAATTACTCATATGTCTACTATATTCGATTTCCTGTGTACTACTTTGTAAGATACTTTACCGATCACTTTCTCTAAAATCAATTTATTAACATCGGAAATACATGCTGTACAACTTACATGTTTTGTTTGTTTTATAGCTTATTATTAGATATGTTACATTTTATAATATAATTCATAACTATATTATATTATTATAAACAATAAATCATTGGATAGTAAATAAACTTGAATAACACAAGTCTCGAACTTACTTTAGGGCTCAATTTGTCCATAGTTATCTCAATCTCTTATCTCTCCCCTTAAGGATAAAAAAGATAGCATTACTGCCTATAATACCTATATCTTCATACTTAGTGTTAAATTAAACAAAACTAAATAACAAGTACTATATTCACTAAACTAAATATAGCCTAAAGTTTAAACTAATTAAACTAAAACTAACTTGAATTTCAATTATTTAAAAAAATAAGGCCGAATCGCAAAATAACGAAATACTCTTATCAATCTCATATCTCTACAAAAACAGCTTAACCAGTGTAAGGTTACGGTACACAGTGATTAATAAAATAAAATATAATTGCATATTCCCCTCCGTTTGGGCGGCTTCAGCATGATTAAGTTATTAAGCAATTATCCACACAGTATTACCGAGGTAGTCGTTTCAAGTCTATAAATTATTATATATATAAGATGCTCGACAGTCATCATTAAATGTACAGTTAGTATCAAAAATATTTTTCAGTTTCCTTAGTGCTATTACTTTATTAATAGCTTGTTTATTGAAGGTGATTCTATACACACACTATGACGTTTTTATCCCTTATAGATCAGACAGAGCATTTCGTTTCTTGCGGCTCTAAGCAGTCAGAGTCTAGGGTCGCAAGACTCAAAAGTCATTTTTAGCGAGGAAAGATCGAAAAGTAATCAATATAGTGATAGGTTGTTAGCCACATCGCCTACTAACATGATTTTTATTTAAGCCCATTTTCTCGATCAGCTTTTACGGTCTGCGCGGGAAGGGAAGCAGCTGGTACATTCTAAGTCTTTTCTTGGAAGAGACTTTTTGAAGGTGACAACGTGGCTTTTTAAGAGTAACTCTATGAGCAACAAAAAATGCCCATAGTTCTATAAACCAGGTAGATGGCTTATTTAAAAATAAGTGGTTTAAACGCAAGGCAATGATAAAATTTTGAAAATTCATTTAGGATTCTACAAAAATAGCCGTTTATTTAAATCATAAATATTACAGATTTTTTTTGTTACGACATTTTTTAATAGTATCCTACCTAATGCTTTTATTAAATTGGCCTTGTTCGGGGTAAAACTTAAAACCCAAACGACGGGTATACTATTAAAACTATTCATCTACAAAAGCGCTCATTTACAGAAACAAAATATCCGCTTGAGTTTTATGGTAGTAACTGTACCAATTTAATGACAAACATACAATTATTACGTCGTTTAAGTGTGAAAAATCACGGAAAATAAATCAAAGCAAAGTCACGCAGGAGAAATTGGTTATGATTATGAATCGGTAATAAGAAGTTTTTGTTCCGTCAAATGTTAATTTTATAGCTATATCCCTCACGCTAGGGAGGCAATCGATACTATATTCATATAACTACTCGTAATTCATCTTACTTTTCGTCACTACTTAGTAGATATATTTAACGTTGTAAAACCGTAATTACTTAATGTAAAAAAATATCACCAAACATACATTACCAACATTAGTCAATTCAATTTAAACATAATTATCTTTTTATTATAAATTTATTGTCACAGGAAATTTATAATATCTTTCAATAATCGTTACCTTGCTTTGTTTCACAATTGTTGACGTCAAATAATAATAAATCTTTATTTAGCCAATATACATAATAATTTACAAATAACAAAGAAATTGAAACCTATCCAGCCCCAGGCCATTTCCGGACTAGACGGAGGTCTGTATCTCGGAAACAACCTGCCTGGAAATTTCAAAATAGTTGGTCCAAAGTTACTGGCAAATGTAATCAAAAATTGTGCGCAAAATTTACTTACAGCTAAGTTTACTGCCGCTTTCTAAGCGCTAATACAGGAGAAGCGGTATCAAACTGCACTACAGCATTTTCTCAATAAAACTTCTTTAACCCTGAAGGAGCAGAAAGAGCCCATGGTTTGTAAAACCCAAAGGCCACCTACTTAGCGAGTGGGTAATGAAAGGCGATAAGATGGAAAAACGAATCAAAATAGTGATAATTTGCTAGCCTTATCGCCTATAAACACCCTTTTTAAACCTCGACCACCACCTCATTAAAAGTGGCCTTCGAGTCTTGTGGCCCTAGCTCTATCCACTTAGAGCTGCAAGAACCAAAATGTTCTGTCCGTCCCATTAAAAATTAAGACGTGATAGTAATAAAGGCATGTGGAGCGTATAATTACAGCTCTAAATGCACGAAAACAATTACCCAAAACATCACTAAACAATATAAAAGAGCAGTTAGTTATAACCGTTAATTAATTAATAGGTGCTTTCGCATCCCTTGCTCTGCTTTAATTCCATCAGATGCCAAATTTCTAACTTAGTTAATGGGCTATTGTTAAGCTATCAGACGCCATCTTGATATAATCTGAGGCGAGGTGAGAAGCGTGAGCATCTTCGTACTTTACCTACATACGTAAGTACCAAGCCAGACGAGACTGCAGCCATAACACAATCTGATAAGAAAGTCAGTTCCCGCCTTAGTTGATACTAGCTATTACCCGCGGCAAACCCGCAGGGTCACAGGGTGGAATACCGGACTAGCTATATTATTTTATTGATCAAATATATGTTTATATCTTATATTTCCTTAATTCATTTCAAAACATGGAAAAGGTTTTATAATATTTCTATAAAGTAAAATAAAAAATAAAAAATATAAGCTCATTTTAAAACCTTATCTTATAATGTTATTATTTAATCCTTAAAAATTACATATTATGCACCTCCTTCTAAAGACTTCTTATTCTCGACATCATCAGTAGGTTGACTGGTAGATAAAGCCTATGGCTTTAAATCCGTCTATTATGTTTTTAATAAAGTTAAGTAAATAATGAATCTAACGGGACCTTTACATTTTTCTGGAATGAAAACTATCCAGTTTATTAATACACCAGGTAATAAGCTACTTACTTTCAATCCGTTCAGCCGTTTTGGTATGAAAGTCGAACAAAAACTTATTTAAACTTTCACATTATAATGTTAATAGGAAGTTGAATAGGTAGTACAACTGATAAATACATTAGTGTTGCACTCACAATGTTAAATTTTGCCAGTTAAAGAGGTATTTGTGGAATGTCATGAACTAACCTCGTTATGACAACTTCGCAGTGGAATAAACTCTAAACTTTGCCCAGAGTTAATGTACTGCAGAATCTTCGCTATGGTACAGCCAAGAGGCATCATTTCTGAGGAATAGTTAACAAGGCTATAATGAAAGGTAAAGCATAGCAAAACTACTTTACTTTTGATTCTCAGAATCAGTGGACGATGCACCCTTTTCAATTATATCAATTACCTTAATAACTTCCATTTATTTTGTCAATTACAGTTTTTTTATAACATTTAAAATAGAATCGTAATTTTATTATTAAAAAAGAAACCTAATTGAAATTAAAAGGTAATAAACATGACCTTTATTTTTTAAATTTAAAGAAGTAAATTCAATTTGTATTGTAATATAAAACTATTAAAATAAAACCAATAAAATTTTATAATCTATCGAGTAATGAACATAGATTCGATAAAAGTACAAGCTTTAATTGGTACAAATCACTCATAATAACTAATATTAACGTAAATAAATTTTATTAAACTAAATATAACTTCGAACATAATTAATTAACATATCAAATCATGACATGCTTAGTCAAAAGTTAAATAGGTATCGGCACCACGCTTCGTGTAGGTAATGAAAGTTTACGCAGTAAAAATATAAACTAGGTCTATGAATGAAAGTACAAGTTAATTTGTCTGGCAAATCAAAAACTCGTTCACCCCCAATAATGTTTAAACCGATTTCCATCAAACCTGAAAATAACCATCTCGATTAAGTCAGCTTTAAAAAAAAAACCGCCTCAAAATCGGCCCTTATAGGCACCACGATGCCACAAATAGACTAACAAATAATTCTAACTTATAATTTTGTCGGAGGTTACAAAGAGAAACAACATCAATTGATGTACCATAGTACGTTGTGGTTTATTCACGTAATCAAAATTCAAACATGTCAGATATGATCTATTGATCACGATCATTTAACGGCATAGAAAGCAGCCCTTTTAATTTTTTTTTTAGTATCGTCAATATACGATTTCGCTTTTTCTGTTTGAGCAATAGCAGCTTTCATGTTCGAGTTAAAAATAGAATATGTAGATCCTAAGCAAAATTTATGTCGTGTGCCGTGTGGTTTTCGGCAGAGTAGAATAGGGCCACTCCAAGTCCTCCCGTGGATGTTGTAAAAGGCGACTTAGGAAATACAAGCTAAACAAAGCTTATAAACATCAATGAGACCTCTCCAACCCGTCTGGCCAGCGTGGAGAGTGTAGGCTAAGTCCTCTGGCTGCTCTGGCCAAGTATGGCTCTGGTAGTACTGAGAGGGTTGTGCTCCTGCAGTAGAGACCAAAAGACCCGATGGTGAAGCAAAATTTGTGAAAAATGATTTTATTTGTATTTTTCCGTCTCGTTGGAGACGCATTACTTGCGCTTTCGTGAGTTAAGTGACACTGGGCGTGGTCAGCAATAGAATGGGTGATAATAATATCAAATGGCATAAAAAATTCTCAAGCTCCTCCGTGCTTCGGAACGCTAAGCCGTTCGTCAGCTGTCATCTATAACAGCCGTCAAGCTATGTCAGCCTTTAGGCAACTAGAACAATCTGACATAAGTGTTGATCATCACACGAAGAACAAACATATTATTCTTTTATTTGACATGTAATTGATGGTGCTCCCTGGCACCTTATTTAGAAGATAATCAAATAATCATAAATTAATTATTGAACGCTTTTCTGCAAATTTTTATCAATATTATATACAAGATAGACATCGCTCTTATGTTGTGTTCGTGGACAGAACTTAGGATATACGTAGCCTGGGCAATTCAAAGTAATAGCCAGCTATATAAAAATTAAATAAATAAATATTTGGAGTACCAGAAAAATAATTGAATGGCAAACTTCATTACCTATCTTCATATCTACATCATCATAGCATAACCGCATAATGATAAACAACTTTCTTATTACTAAACCTTGTAAACATAGTATTAAATTACATACGTTATGCAAGTACCTCCGCAGTACCTTCACAATAAGAGAATGAACGCGTTACTAATTGCTGGTTGTTTTAAGATCCATTACTAAATAACGGTAACAAATGCACATTGAATGACGTACAACTCTTAATTTTGATGAATGAACTATGCTTTTAGTGTTCGGTGTCTACTTAGCAGAAAGAAACCCCGTTACGCCTTAAATTTTGCGTGAGAGGGAGTAAATAGTAAAAAATATATATTTTATAGTACAGTTTATATGACTTTTTAAGCAGTTAGTTTTAAATTATGATTTTGTTAATGATTTATTCCCTGAATGTAACAAATAAAAATTTAAATGTTTACAAGACGTTTATTCTATTGATAAAGCATCTTATAAACCTATAAACACCCTTATAATATCAAAATGAGTAATATGTAATGAATAATTTTTTGCTACCATTATTTTACCAAGCATTTTAATGCTATTTAAATCAATATTTGACTACCTGATAAGCTTTGTAGTAAGTAAGTAGATCAAGATTTATATTTAAAAAAAAATTGACCGATGTCTGTTTGTAGCTGATGAAGTCCAAAATAGTACAGAACCTTCAGTGATTAAATGCAACTCTCTCTTGGCCGCTCTTGATTTTAATTCCGCCTGTCAAAATAAACAAGCAAGCGCCAGCGCTAAATGTTTCAAATTTTAATTACGAGTTACTCATTTAATTTTCACTTCAAAATACTTTGCTAGAAAGCTGATGAAAAAAGAAGAGCGGCATATTCCCATGGAAAGAATACGCGAAGAATGCGAACTAGTTTTGTATGTTTATAACTTAACCGTCCTTCTACATTACATATAGACCATCCGACACTTTTCCATACAAACGTAGTGTAGCTTTTATTTTAACCTACTTCCAAAAAAGAGGAGTTTATAAATACATCGCGATCTTTATTTTATGTATGTTCATCGATTATTCGTAGACACTTGGACCGATTTGGAAAATTCTTATTTTGTTTAAAAGGGTATATTTGTAAAATAGCTCTATAATTTTTTTATCAAAAGTGGTTGTGTAGTTAGGAGGTGAAGTCAGTTTTTAGTTTTGAAAAATTATAAAACGACATATGCAAATAATTTTAAAAGAAATTGTTCACATTTACACATATAATTTTTACAGTTAAAATACTTGAAAGAGAATATAGTGTATTATATTATCTTTGACCACAAGTATGAAAAACTTTGGTCCTAAAATTTTTCTCTTAAAGGGACTCTCATGATCAATAAAAATATATTTTAGTGAGTGGCATATTTTGTTTAGTACCCAATCTTCTCTCCACTCCGTGTTGTAAATGTACTAACATGTAGAGCATATTTTTGGGCACGTATTATAAATACGCTAATATACTCGTATTCAAATTCTTATGTAGACTTTCGCAAGTAGTTTAGTATGATAAACTTCTTCGTAAAGATGAACTTTTCTTTTCCATATTTAGCACTTAGCTGATTTACCGCCGTGTACCCAAACTATGCTAATGGTCCGGGCATCACGTTCTGGCGATAAAACATGGCGCTAAATTGGGTAAATTGGATGTTCCAGCAGTATTTCACGAGAAGGATGTCAGGTGGGATGCGTCCTACTATTGTAGTATGTTCTGTGCATTTTTTTTATAGCTAGCATAGTCCATTATACTTTTTGTATAAATAGTTCTGCTGATAATATATAAAAGCGAAAGTATAAATGAATGTACGGATTTTAATTTTGCTTTTACGCCAAAAAAGCTGAATAAATTGGAATGAATTTGTCATCTTAGATATAGCTTTTTATCTGAATTACTTTATTTTTTCTTTATTACAATATACAACGAGCAACACCGTGGGTATCAAGTGAGCAAAATGTAAGTACTATCTTTTAAGAATCACGGGTCTTTTCACCCCGGTCCTTTGAGAGGCTTGCGTGGGAATACAGATCCAACACGTAGAGGCCCTTTGGAGAAGTTGATGTCATGTGGCGCTCCCGCTAAAACCTATTCCTGGATATTAAGTATTATTATAATTAATCACAAATTTAGTATGACACGTCAAATAAATTTTAACTGAGGAGAAGAAAAAACATCTGTTAGAATTTCTAGATATAATTAGTCTAGTAAACATCTATAACAAACGGTAGGTTAGAAAATTTAACTACTCTACAGGTTGTTTCAGAAAAGCGAAATAATCGTTGAAGAACTCAGTATGGACTGAGCATAGAACGACGAGATAAAGAAAAAAAAAATTTTTTAGATATTCTTTTTTAAACCTTAAAAACTAAACTTAATTACTTGATTTATCAATATGTAAAGACTGTTAGATAAAGTTAAACTTTAATAACGAAACTTAACTTGATTTTTTAATAAGTAAAGACTGATAGAAAATAATTGAGCACCAAACTAATTTTTTTTCTTATTTCCAATATTTATTTTCTGGTAAGCTGATAAAGTGTTAGGAATACACTTTAAAAATAATTTCGCCTTTCTGAAACCTCCTAGTATTATTTAAAAAAAACTAAGAGTCATTATGTAAAAAGAGAATCAGTTAAATGGCTCCTACCTAGCTCCAGAGAAAACATGCATAAACATTATTGTGTCTATAAGGTACACGTTTAAATAAATAGTTATTCTAGGCATTTAATAAAAAATCTATTGGGTCAGTTCAGTCTATCAGTCACATTATCCTTATATAATGGACCTATATTAATTGACAAAGATACAGTTCATCGTACCACCTAGAAGCTATTTATCCTACGCTGGTACGTGGCAGCAATTTGAGAACATTTTCTGCTCCATCTGCCATTGATACATCGCGCTACGTGCCCCGCCCACTGCCACTTCAATAAGCCAATTACGATGGTATTTATGTATAAGTGAGAAATCTGTTCAAAAATGATGCACTGGGCTGTCCCTTATTCGCTTTTTTAATTAGAATTATCTCGTGTGGGAATGCAGTTAACGATCCATAGAAATGATAAACCTATTTTTTCCGCCATTATATCTTTAAAATGTGAGAAAATGCAAGTTTATATGCACGTATTAACCTTACACATCTGCACGCCAAGTTTTCCAAGTAAATAAATAAATAGGGACAAATTACACTGATTGCGCTAGCCCCAAAGTAAGTTCGAGACTTGTGTTATGGGATACTAACTCAACGATACTATATTTTATAACAAATACACATACGTATATAGATAAACATGCTAGACCCAGGACATTTTGAAAGAGGAAATTTTTTAACTTGCCCTGACAGGGGATCGAAACCGGGACCTCTGGGTGGCGCACTAGCATGGTGACCAGACCACTAGGCCACGGAGGTCGTCAATAAATTACAATTTTTTCACTGTTCACTATACTGCTTAAATAAATAAATGAACGTTAGGAGTGTGCTCAACCAACTCGATAAGAAGTAGTGTGTAGTGTTCAGAGTCACTCATACGAGAACTCGTGATTTGGGAAATACGGCACATTTTCATCAAAATAATCATCAACATCAGGTCTTGTATGTCTCCACTGCAGTTGAACGACCCTCTCTGTACTATTAGAGCCATACTTGGCCAGAGTATAGGTACAGAGGGTTTGGCCTACACTCTTCTCGCTGCTGGCTTGGAAAGGTGTGACTGATGTTTATATGCTTTGTTCAGCTTGTATTTCCTAAGTTGCTTTCTACGACATCCCCGGGAAGACTTGGAGTGGTCCTATTCTACTCTGCCGGTAGGACACATTTTAGAAGATATAAATAAATAAAATACATACATACTAGCGTACATACAGGAGTAAACCATACAATTGAAGGCATATTGTGTCTCCATACAGGTTCATACAATAAAAAAATGAAGTAGTTCATTCATATGCAGATTATTGGACAACGTGCACATTGAATTGAGCCGCGTTTGTTATTTTATAGTCTAATCCAAGTCCATTGTCTAACATGAAATGTAAGCTAATGCATTTACTATTACTAACAATGAAAGCAGGTACGGAACCCACCTTTCAATAGCGTACAATAATCCTTAAATAATACACGAAGACATTTAGTCGCGGGCGTAGCTATTGCTTCTCCATTACAGGGGTTGGAACATAGAAAATAGAAGAAAAAAAAAAAAAATCTTTCTTTTTATTGACGTTTACGTTTCCATCCACCCCTCATCATTATCTCAGGGTTTCCTCCACTCACTGCTGAGCATAGGTTCGTTCACGCCACTTATCTCTGTCCTATGCTGTTCTCACCCAAGTGGGCTTACGATTTTGACTATGTTGTCAACCTATCTTATCTCTTGACGTATATGTGAGATATTATAAAATGTTGACGTATACATTTTGTCATATTATAATAGGGTACGAGTAGTTACCTGGGTCAAAAATA
This sequence comes from Acrobasis consociella, assembly GCA_963555685.1. Classification (NCBI taxonomy): domain Eukaryota; kingdom Metazoa; phylum Arthropoda; class Insecta; order Lepidoptera; family Pyralidae; genus Acrobasis; species Acrobasis consociella. The sequence goes on from OY743115.1 coordinate 14,135,517, forward strand.
GATTTTTTTTGTTTTTTTGAGAGAATAAAACGTAAAAAAACGCACTCAAATAATTCTCATGTGATAATTTTTTTTTTTTAAATAAGTAATCGAGCATTCTTGTCTGTCACATCACTCGCTATCGTTGCCGGCTTTTCCACGATCCTCAAGTTAGTTTCTTGCTAGAACTATTTTTTTATCGCTTGTGATTTTAGGCGATTCTGGCACCCAGCTCCCTCACTGTATATACGCCCATGCATTCAACCCAACCTGTTTGGCAGACACACAGTTTGTAGCCCACCCTATAATTTATTGCTTGGCTGGCTTAAATTCATAGATAAGTGTATTTAATCAAGTATCGTGGTTATTACATTGAATATTAATTGCATGCTCGAGGGAATTATCCATTTTGCAAAGTACTGTACCTACTTTCCCGAGACAACATACATCTATGGAAGTAGAGACTTCGTTCGTCAAGATCGAGCTTTCTTTCAATTTTAATTCAATCATCATCATATCAGCCACAGGAAGTCCACTGCTAGATATAGGCCTCCCCCAAGGATTTCCAAAACAATCGATCAGAAGCGGCCTGCATCCAGCGCCTGCCTGCAACCTTTCAAAGGTCGCCTGACTATCTAGCAGGTGGGTTTCCTACACTGCGCTTGCCAGTACGTGGCCGCCATTCGAGAACCTTCCTGCCGGCCTTCGGTTCTTCGCGTTATCTGCCCCGCCTCTGCCACTTCAATGAGCTAATCCGCTCGGGTATGTCAGTGATCTTCGTTCTTCTAAAAATCTTCTTATTTTTGTATAGTCCTCTCCATAATCCGTCCATCTATTTTAATTCAAGGATCTCTCAAACTCAAACCTTCCACTTTGGTCTGGGAAAAGAAAAATAATAGAATCTACCTGTTGCTTCTCTTCCCGCGTAGATAGTAAATGCCAATCGAGGGAATGGGCGGCGAGGCGGCTAGCAATTCGTCACTATTTTAGGTCCTTTTTCCTCATTCGCGTTCTTCATGACGTTAAAGGCCTTTAAATCATGTAGCCCTAAACTCTGTCTGCTTAGAAAGACACAAGACCTAAAATGATATGTATGTATCAGATTTGACTTGTTTGACAGCGGATTAGGATATTGTTAAGAAGAAGAAAGCTTTTCCGCATACCATTCTTGTCTCCAAGATTGTCGAGGTCTTAGGAAATTAAAGTAGCTAGATAAGATAGCGTGAGTATAATTAATTACGTCCGTAGTAATCAATATATTATCTCTCAAGACCAGTAGTCAGTGCAAATGCTCGGTTTAACCTGAGGCTCTAATGATATAGCAATTTATATGCAAGCCTGTTGATTTATGTAGTTAGTACATATTAGATTATTATTTACACTATTAATATGCTGTATAAGGTCTGAGAAAAAGCATACTGAAACTATTTTAAAGCTGAAATCAGAACATGATAGTAAACAGCTTTACCCAAAGAACATGTATCGATATATTAAAACTAGTTTTTGTCCTCTCATACAAGTTGACTGAATAGCTGATCAAAGTTTGAATAGAAAACCAAAATTTATTTTTCATATTTCGACATAGTTCCTATGTTCCTTGGGGAAAGTTGTTCACAATCACGGTCTAAACTCGCCCTTTAAAAAGTTCAGTATATAATTTACGGGTTATTCAGCTACTCACTGACATGTCTCGACCTCATATTGAGGTCTTCCCCTGAGCGAATGTGTTTAAAAACGCGTGCATTGTCTCGACACACACACTTATTACTTATGATGTTTACACCTCTTTGACTTGTCTAAATATACAATATCTTCAGATAAAGCAACTTTAGAGATGTATTATAACAAGACGCGTAAAATTCCCGGATTTTAGAGCCCTCAACCCTGACATACAGGGGGGTGATTTAGCGAGTTGGTTGATCGCGGCGTGCGAGCACAGTGCAGTGGGTGTGTCTCGGGAGCGGCAGCGGGGGAGGGGGGGACCAAATACTTACAATATTTTAACCCGGACAACAAATGAAGCCCCGCCCGGACGCTCCCCGGATGTCCTCTAAACTAGGACAAATCCGGGGAAACCCGGGGGAATGGCAACTCTCATCCGGTCTCATCAAACATGTTGTGAATTTTTAAAGAAGCGTAATGTGTTATATTTTATTTTTGGCAATACAGGATGACTTTTAATCACCAGCCAAATTTTGGGAGCAATTTCTGTCCACAAATAATGAACGAAAAATGGGAAAAATATTTGACTTCATACTTATCAGTGCTTGTCCGGGAAAAAGCTTCAAACCGGCACTTCAGATCGCATTCCACTTGCTCCCGGCATCTAAGATTAATTCTAAAATTTGTTGTTTAAGTGTTAATTAATGTCAAGTTAATTACACGTACATATGAGGATTAAACAGTTACCAGTCGACACTTAATTATGTGCATCATACATTGAGCAGCATCAGAGCGGAAATAATAAAATAAATTACATTATTTCATTAGCTATTCAGCTCAAACGTGTTTAGTAGGTACTATATCTTCACCAGCTTAGTGAAATTATTATGCGTTTTCCTAATAAGGTTCTAATTGACTAAGACATAACTTTAAAATGTATGTAAGTAATAAATGTATATGCATGTCATTTGTTGATGTGATGAACGTTCATAAAGTTTTGTATTAAAAAATTAATTTATACTTCTAAAACTATATTTTGAGAGCGTAAGGAAGCATTGTCTGGAATCCCATGTAAAATCCCCTTCTGAATCACGAATTTTACAAAGCAGGAATAAATTTTAATTCTATTTTTTTTAAACATTTTTTCAAATTCTTGTCATTTTTTATATTGTTTCTTGTTCTTATTCGTAACTTCTGAAATCTAAAACAAATTTGCATCTTATTAAACGAGAATTATTGAACTATATTATCTACCATATATTTTCTAAAAACATAGATCACCTCAGACGAACCTCAGACAGTCAACGAGTTATTCAAAACCACAAAAAATAAATTGACATGAGGTTTTTTACGTCTAGCTTCCCTAACGAAAGTGTACCACATTACAACCCAAATTGCCTTTCTCTACAGACAGGCTATGGCATTTGCACGTATCAAAGTCGCAACAGCTTCCTCAGGCAGCTGAGCATACTGAGCTGTTTATACTCCTGTTTTAAGAGTTGCGCTGGGGATTGACGACTGACGGAGGAACTTAAGAGTCCCCTTACCCTAGGCTAAACTACACTTTTTCATACAAACTACAAACGTAGTCTAAGTTTTATTTCGAAACGACATGCCTGATTTTGGCAAGCCAAATTGGCAAAATTTTGTAATTTCAAAGATATTGCAATTATTTAAGGTTTTAATTGGTTTCCGACGGTAAAAATCTGACATGTGGTTTCAAAATAAAACGTAGACTACGTTTGTATGGAAAAGTCTAGGGTAAATGATTCTTAAGTCAAACCTCCCATCTGCAGAGAAACAACTACCATCTCCCCCGGTCAGTTTGGAAGTCTCTCAATAGACTCTGGGCTGGTGTTGGGAGAATGAGAGAATAACGTCAATGAGACCTCCCCAACCCGTCTGACCAGTGAGAGTGTAGGTCTTTTGGCTGCTCTGGCCAGGTATGGTTCTGGTAGAACAGAGAGGGTTGTGTTCCTACAGTGGAGACAAATAGACCTGATGATGGTGTTGGGAGGTATCGAGAAAACCGAGTAGATGACGTCACGTTGATAAACTATCTTTTGTCATCTCTGAACCGCTCTACATCGTGTAAAACCCAGGACTTTAAAGTAACTACTGACAGAAGGATCACCGTGGCCTCGTACTGGTCAAAGCAACTATATTGCAAACATTTGGACTCGAAAATAAGACCTAAATTTGCTAGGCGAGTCCATGCAAACCTAGATCAAACAAGCCACTCATCATCAACTAGCATGACACACCAATAAGATCATTCTTCAACCACTTTCTTCCGCCTAAAAAGCGTACAATTTATTATTGAGCTAATAAAAACTGGTTGAAAAACTTAACTCAATTGTCGTTGAATCGTGAGAGACCGCCAGACCGACCGAATATACTACAATTGTACTTTTTTATTTCTTTATAATCGAGTTTCGCTTTCACTGGCAGGTGAAGTAAGTTTAGGTAATATTGAAATCGCACATATTATAGTTTTTATTTAAAAGAAGCTAATGCGATTTTAAACAATGTAATTTGATGTGGATTAAGGTCGTTTTGTTAGCAGAAACTATCTATGTGTATGTATACGTCGGCATGAAATCATATTATCATAATTTTGGTGAAAAACAGAAAAAATACTTTTAAATAGACAAGTAATATTTTATGGGTATGTAATTTTTAGACAGACCATAACTCTAAAACCAATGATGATTCTTCTTATCGTAAGTGTTAGTGACTAACACTAGTGTCAGAGTTTTTTTAAACCGCCTTAAAGGCTTCTGACATGGTTTTAGGTAACGACCAATGTCAAAGACAGTGACCAGGACCGACGGCTTAACGTGCCCTCCGAAGCACGGATCATCTTACTTATCAGACAATTAGGTGATCAGCCTACAATGTCCTAACCAAACTAGGACAACAACACAAAGTCGTTGTCCCCGCTGGGGATCGAACCCGCGACCTCCGGGTATTAGCCGAACGCTCTAACCACTACACCACGGAGGCAGATACCAATGATGATGAAAAGTAAAAATTCCAAGGCTTGAATCATACCTGTTTTGGATATTTAACACAGACCTGGAATCATAGTAAAATAAAAAGAATATCTGGGTTTGCCAAGGACACGGTATAGTTGATACTCTTCGGCTATTATATGCTATAAGTTTAGTCTGTGGCTCAAAAGATGCACTTTGAAGGTATTTTAGAGATCTAGGACTCTTAAACAATATTAGAGGTAAAAACACTGAAGTAAAACAAGACAGTGTGGTTCCCGCAGGTTATGGTTAACCATAACCTGCGGGAACCACACTGTCTTGTTTTACTTAGAAACATTGTAATAAACCAAGACAGTTTGGTTTTCCGCAGAGTTAAGGCCACTACAAGTCCTCTCGTGGATGTCTTAGGCGACTTAGAAAATACAAGCTAAACATTAGCTTATAAACATCAATGAGGCATCTTCATCTGGCCAGTATGGAGAGTGTAGGCCAAGCCCTCTCGCTACTCTGGCCAAGTATGGCTCTGGTAGTACAGAGAGGGTCGTGCTAGTGCAGTGGAGACGAAAAACCTGATGATGATGATGATGATGAAAACAAGACTGTAAATTTTACAATGACACTTACTTCCGGCGGGGTTGAAGATAATCAGACAACCTTTATTTACACGGAGAAATGGCTAACCCAAACCGCTGTCACAGGGATGCGGAGCGGTAATAAGGGGCTTGAACCCGATGAAACTCTATGTTGCCTCTAGATCCTAAAGAAAAGCGCTTAAATAAATACCGATCGCGATAAAGAAAGACTGTTGTAGCCCAGTAGGCTTCCTAAGCCTAAGATAAAGGCCTTAAGACCTTAAGTCAAAGTAAGTCAATAAAAAAACCGGTGGCACAGAAAAATGTTTAAGAATGACAGCTCTATGAAAAAATTCAATGGTGTTCCGTACATTAATCCATCACCTCTCTAAATTGGCTGTATCATACTTGTCTGTTGCTAAACGGCTGTCAAGATTATGAAATATAATCGGTGCATCTACTGCACTGGTAGCCGAGTCAATGACCTTCAGATAATACCGGTTATAATATTGTTCTGTAAGAATGAGCTAATAAAACATTCTTGATGGGCCGAATCTAATTGAGTGACGGCTTTTTATAAAACTATCGGTGTGATGTTTTACAATTAATCATTTGTTTCGTAAGTTGCTAGGCATGCACGGGTGCGATTGGACTTTTTTATTTATGAGTATGTTTCTTTTATATTAACAGAACGCAGAGGCGTTTCGAACCGTATCTTTCTTTTGAATCATGTTAGCTGCCAGTACAGTACTGTTGTCGGTATTTTCAAGTTCCCTTAATTTATGTTTAATTTATCTAATTTGTGTTAGGTAAAAATATATTACTTGTCGAGCTAGGATGGAGATATTCGAACCTGGCTTAGAAAACGCTTAGTTTAAAAAAAGACGAGTATAGGGGAAGAAAGAGACATGAAAAGAATCCGTGACATCAAGTATGAGGAAACAGGTAGTTAGTAAAAATAGGGACAAGAAATTATGACTAAAAGTGCCATTTTAAAACCCTTATTCACTAAACGAATGTTTATTTCCATACAATAAAACATTCGTTTAGTGACTTCACGTTTTAAAAATGGTTTCACAGAACCGAAAATGAAAAAAGCAAAGAAGAATCAATTAATACTTACCTACAACAACTATAATGCAATCTTCACAATTCGCACAACTGATTGTGACGATTGCTTTTTAAATAGTTTTTTTGTACTTTTTATGTAATAAAGTATACACTTTATTCCAGCTTCTATATGTGGATACATACACATTAAAATGCTACTGGCAAGTACTATAAAACCTCGTTACATCAAATCGCATATATCATGCTTTGAACCTGAATCTCTGACTTGGTGTAAAAATGCAAGACTATAAATTTTACAATCCCACTTTTGATTGCTGGCTGCCTCAGAAATGAAACGTCTTATTCAGTTCGCAATTGATGGCACAGATGATTCAACTTAAGGTGAGGATTAAGAGCCGATATTTGAGATAAATGAATAAGTACCTGGGTGACCGAGCTTTGCTCGGTTGTATCTCAAACATTAACTACATTAAAAAAAAAACATATATAAACTTGAGCATAAAAAACAAAAGTAAGTCACCTAGTGGGATTTCAACCCGTAACACTCTTTATTGCCGTCAGCGTCTTAAACCGCTGGGCCAGACGGATAGTGGCCGGCAGGACGAAACTAGAGACTATATTCTGCGTGGAAAGAAAAACGCATGAAAACTCGAAAACACGCGCTTTCCCAAACATAAGACTAATCTAGATCGATTGTTTACCCCTAGATTAGGAGGTCACGACAAATTTGGTAACGAAAAGGGATATGGCTGACTCTGGTTTTATAGAATAAAGAGCACTTCTCTGATGCTAAATATGGTCTTTCTAATATCTTTCTTTTTTTGTCCAGGTAACTAACTTTTCAGGCGCCCTACTAAGTAACGCAACCACTTCACGCAGACAGATCGACATATTTAGCATCAGAGAGGTGCTCTTCATTATGTAAAACAAGAGTCAGCCATTTACCTTATCATTTTTTTTTTTTGGTCACGATAACCAACTTTTCAGGCGCCATATCTAAGTAACGCAACCACTTCACGCAGGCAGACTGACATATTTGGCATCAGAGAGATGCTCTTAATCCTGTGAAACCAGAATCAGCCATTTACCTTATCATTTATTGGTCACGCTAACCAACTTTTCAGGCGCCATATCTAAGTAACGCAACCACTTCACGCAGGCAGATCGACATATTTAGCATCAGAGAGGTGCTCTTCATCCTGTGAAACAAGAGTCAGCCATTTACCTTATCATTTTTTTTTTGGTCACGATAACCAACTTTTCAGGCGCCATATCTCAGTAGTAACGCAACCACTTCACGCAGGCAGACTGACATATTTGGCATCAGAGAGATGCTCTTAATCCTGTGAAACCAGAGTCAGCCATATCCCTTATCATTTTTTTTTGGTCACGCTAACCAACTTTTCAGGCGCCATATCTAAGATCAACATATTTAGCATCAGAGAGGTGCTCTTCATCCTGTGAAACAAGAGTCAGTCATTTACCTTATCGTTACCAAATTTGTCGTGACCTCCTGTTCTACCCCTAAAACCCCCTTATACTAAATTTCTGCGAAATGGTAAGAGCCGTTTCCGAGATCACAGAAATATATTTATTTACATACAAACATAAATACACAAGAATTGCTCATTTAAAGGTATAAGATAAATAAATAAATATAAAAGGATAAATCACACTGATTGAGCTAGAGCCCCAAAGTAAGTTTGAGACTTGTGTTATAAGATACCAACTCGATCGGGTACTTAAAAGAAATAACAAATTTAGAACAATTAACACGAAACGTACGTTTTATTTGTTTGCTGACGTTTTAATCGGATTGCACCTTGGTCTCAGCATGACTGCTCTCTCATGCTGAGACCACGATCGGTGCAATCCGATGGAAACGTCAGCAAATAAATAAAAAAGGAACATTCCCGTGTATAAAATTTTATAATTATAGGTACAACGCAGTAGTTTTATAGTAGACAAGTACGTAGTAAGTAAGTGAAAACACTTTAATGCATCAAACATACCAAATGACATATCTTATTGTTTTTAAGATACACTACTTGAATTTGATCGCATTCAGAAATTGATAAATAATTGATTTTCCATAAGATTGGGTATAGAGCTGATGTCAAAAACTATATCCTATTAGTTGTTTAAAGTCCACGATGGAGTCTCACCCTTAACAGTGGCATATGCCAGTAATTGTAGACGCATTGGAAGCCGTCTGCATATGATAGCTTATAAACGCACTTGATTTATATGGGAATTGATTTGTTTGAAGCGCGTTGTAATAAAACCTATTTTTTTTCTACTCGGAATTACTAATTACCATACTCTGAAGACTACATTTCTGTCAAAAATATACGCGCAGATTGTAGAAGCCGATAAAGAGACTAGGCAAATACGCTAATTTATTTTAATAGGCGATGCAACTAGCAACTTAACACTACTTTGATACTTTTTTCCTCTTTCTTGCCTACGGGTGGCCTATGAGTCTTGTGGCCCTGAGCTCTATCTACTTAAAGCCGCAAGACAGAAAATTTTACCCAAAGAAAAGTTTCCCTAATACCTAGGTTTTAAATCTGAATTCTAGGTACTTTAAAAAGGGGCTAAAATAAAAATTATATTTAACTCATACATTTTTTCGTAATGATATTACATTTTTTCATAAACAAAGTTTAATTTATTTTCATGCCACTTAAAATGTCGATTAGTCACTGTTGCTGATTTTAAAACTTTCAAATTATGTTTTGTAGATTACTAGAGCAGTTATATCCATTATATTCGAGATAAGAGTTTGCAAATTAACGCAAAAATAACTCCGTCATAATAGTTCCGTAAACAAGGAAATTAAACTACTTTTTTTGCACAATTAAATATAAAATCTAGGAAATAACTGTATAAAACATTAACTTTTGTATATAAGCATTACTTTTTTTATTAAAAGAATATAAATTACTCTTTACCATCGCATTTACGAAGGTTGTTTGTATTACTAGCTCATAATTGCATTAATTATAATTAATTACTATTATAACCCAATAAATCATTTTTACTGTTTTACCACCCGCGTTTATATAAATAGTGTTATTATATATGTTAAAGAAGATATATGTAATTACCTACTTTGTTTAGTTAAGACCAGTGTTTTACCATAAAAGATACACCTGTACTTCATATGTACCATTACTGTTCTACAACACATGTATCTACGTACAAGCATGTACAAAGCTTTTCAAATAAGTCATATAATTTGCACCTGCTGCTTATTTAATCTTCTTTTCTCGGCATTACTCGTGGATTGACACGTAGGTTTACATTTGTAACAGACAAAGCCTATTAGACTCGTAATAAAGTTAAATGTATAAAGTGAAGCTCTGCAGTAATTAAGTAAGTAAATATAGTTAGTATATATGTTACGGCTAAACCCCGAAATGTAGCTACGCCTAGGTATCGCTGGCTAGAATTAGGTGCAGCCGATTGCGGGTGGTTAAACTTAGGTGTAAGACTCGGTTGTCTTGTCTATATTTTAGGTTATAACATTTGGCTTGGTTCACTAATATTTCTTTAACTTTATTACGAAAAAATATAAACAGTGGTCTTAAAACCTTGGGCTTTTTCTACCAGTCAACTGACAGGTAATGTAGATACAATTGAGACCAAAATAGGAGCAAAAATATAATTTTTATAATTACTAACTAGTATTCAAATCTTTGTGTATGTACTAATATGCTTCTAAACATAATTATATTGCATTACATATTATTATCAGCTTTGTCAAAAATCCTGTCAAAAACCTACTTCTGGGTATAAGCCTGAACTCAATTACATATACTACAAAAGTACAAAATAATTACATGAGGTGTACTTAATCAAATTTTTTAATAATTTTTTTTTAAGCTTAATTAAAATTCATTAATAAAGTTTTTTTTAATTTCAGATATACACCAGAAGCTTCAACATATTATCCACTAGAAAAAAACAAGTAAGCATGTAAATTTTCTTATACCATTTGCTATAATTAAATTGTCAACTATCTGACTTCATTAGCCTTGTAAACTTCTTATGTACAGTACAACCATAAATATAAATCACACGTACTTATAATTTTATCTTCATACATTTTTAATGTGGGATATCCGCAATTTGTATATTAATGAACAATTTTCTACGAGTTATGTATATCTCAGAATCTGAGCATGTATCTACTATCGCTTACTTTCCGGTTGCAATTCAAAATTAAATGAAGTAAAAATCACTTATAAATAATATACCTACATTATACTTTTACTAGATCCTACTTACTTACTTAACTTTTTTTTCAATGCAAATTATACAATTTCTAAAAAAACAGTAAAAGATAAATTAATAATATCTAATATTTTTTGATAAAAAAAGAACTTTGGCATATGTTTGAAATATAAACTCAATTCACCAAACTTATGAACTTGAGACCTAAAAATATACAATCTATATCTATACATACAATAAAACAGCAAAAAAATGTGTCTGTACAATGAATATATTCCCAAAAAAAAAAAAATTTGGGGCGATGAAGAAATTCATCCACCTTCTTGCCCACATCAAGCTAAAAGTGGCCTTTGAGTCATGCAGCCTTGAGCTCTATCTGCTTAGAGCCGCAGGATTAAAAATGCTCTGTCTGCCCCATTAGGGAAAAAGACGTGATAGTATGTATGTATGAAGACATAGTAATAGAGTAAGAATTAAAAAAATGTCTGTCTGTTTGTACATGCTAATCTCCGGAAATGCTGAATATATGCAAATGAAACTTTTTTTGTTATATAGCTGTTAAGCCTAGGCAACATATAGGGTATAATTGATTTTTGAAAATGGAACACCTGATGCAGAATCATAATGGTCCAGCTAAACTATACAAAATATAAAAATTACGCCTTAGCAAAAGTTATTCAGCCTGATGAGCATTTTCCGGAGTCATAAAGTCCACGTGAACGAAGTCGCAGGCTTCGGCTAGTATAAAATATAAGATCAAGAGGAGAGAATCTGATTCCCTTGTATGTTTATAATTTTTTTAGTCTCTTGACATTTTCCTACCTTCAGAGCTGAGCGTGCATTGGAGATTTAACTATTTGAATCGCTTTAAATGCTTTAAGATCATAATATACTTTTTTAATCAAAATAATGTCGAATACAAGTTTATTTACAAGGCAAATAAAAAAATTCCCAACTGTCCAGATTTAAAAAAAAAAAACTTCATTGTGCTTAATTTTTTTCTTCAATTTTTAAAGTCCTCCCACTGTGTTATTAAATATATTCCTTGGTCACAATCAATTATTGTTATTTTATGACTGACTTTTAAAACATGTAGGCTCACTTGCACGTAGTTAAAGAAAATAATTTACCAGCGAAGAAATATATTATGTATGACATTGGTGCTTATAAAACAATATATTCGAGTTTATAATTATTTTTACGGTTGTCATTTTCTATTTATACACGTTTTCTCGTAATTTACGTTCAATTGTTGTGTTTGAATTATTAAAAAAATATATGAATAAATAAATAGATATTATAATAAAACAAATTAATATACCTTATTCTTTTTTAATAATAAAAATGGTTCATTTCTTTAAAATAAAACATTGATATATTTTTTTTCACGTAATTTTTTGTCTGACTTCTTTTGGCGCTTACTTACACATAAATGTAATGTAAAATTTGCTTTAACAAAGCTGAGCTTACGCCTCGAGGACCTCATCATCATCATCAGGTCTTTTTGTCTCCACTGCAGGAGCATGACCCTACCAGAGCCAAACTTTGCCAGAGCTGCCACGAGGACAGTCTTACTATAAAACACGAACAAACTTCCTAACTACTTTGAAACTTTATCTGCACAAATCTAGTTTACATTTATTATGATTACTCATTTGCTAATGTCAACTAGATTAGGGCGGATAATGGACCTAAAAATAAAGTTAGTGTTTTTGACATAAGACAGTTATTTTATTACTTACTTTATTTCGTAACTTCTTCATTTTTGTTACACGCACTCATTCATTAGAGATAGTTAGTAGGTGAGTGAACCAGGACCCTTGCAGAGTATTTTTCTCTCCAAGATAAATGCAGATCTATTTTTCAAAGAAAATCGTAAACTTTTAGCTCCCATTGCAAATTTATTTGTATCTAATAACCACCTTGGCTTCCTCAATCAGGTTTGTTTTATGTTTATTACAGAAGCCGACACTTTCTTTATAAAAGAGGAAACTAAACGAAATAGGCAGGTATGCTGAAAAGATTAGTACTTTCACTGGTTACGTGATAATAATGGCCTTGTTTTTCTCATTTAGAACAGAATATTGCACCATATTGCACCATATTGCACTTTTGACAACATACCAACAAGTATGTCTCATGACTCACATATGAACAATTTAATCATTTAACTAATGTCCTTCTTACATGGGCAACAAAGTTAATATTATAGTGTTTAGTTTTGGGAACCATACGATTTCCTGGGATAAATTGTATTCTATCTGTTTATTTAGGTAACAAGTTATAAATTAGACAAATTATTTTTCAATTCATTCGGCCGTTTTTAACGTGAAAGCGCGGAACAAACATCTTCATAATATCTTAACAATTTTTTGTATTTAGAATATAAATAGTTTTTACATATATACGAAAAATTCTAACAACCTTAAAGCTTTTTAATTTCACATGTCCCGTTGTCTGCCTGTGATCAAATCTTGCAAGTTAAATTTGACCCACTTACCGGTTTTTGCACGTATAAGTAGGTATATAACGTTTACTAAAATAAAATGTCTTATTTTAGTTGTACGATAACTTAAGATTCAAACGCTGGATTATCCAAAGTACACTTAGAAAACTTCGCTTGCATCTCTTACTCGTTAAACTAACCATCGAGGTAAAGGGATGGCAATTACCAGTACTAATTTAATACCAGATAAGAGCACCCTTTGAATCTTGCAACCTTCGAGATAAAGTTGTGATAGTTTAACTAAGTGCTTATGAATAAGGAGCAGTCTTTGGCTCGAAGCAAAAAGTACACTACAAAGTTTTACAGAATGAATACCAGTAATAAGTTATTTTACATTGCTTATATAAGTGACTGTAGCTGTGCCCGTGGGCTTCGCTCGCGGTGGAAATTTCGGGATATGTCCTTTCCTAGGTATAAAACTATATCCGTATCAAATTTCATCTTAATAGGTTCAGTGGTTGAAACAAACAAATATACAAACTCACTTTCGTATTTACAATATTAGTAGGATTGTTAGAAGATACTTACTTAATCAGTTATACCCATGCACATCGAAGAAAGGTATTCTTAAAGATATTAGAGTGGAAATATTTATTAAGCAAGTCAAACTTCTAGTTTGCTTTGCTGTAGAAATTCATTGACTGTTGTGCATATTATAAATTCTAGTACTTCTCCCTAAACTAGGCCTCCGTCTGTCACTCCCTGACGGACAATGGCGCGAAATGTACCTACCGCTAGCCGTTCCGTCAGCCCTACGAGCGGTAAGTCAAAGCCATATACCGTCTTATTATATAAAACGAGAACTAACTTTACGACTAGGTTTAAACCATTATTCACCCTAATTAAGATGACAGTGACATAAAAGAACGTGACATACTGCAAGAGGTCATCGTGCTTTAGACGGATAGTGGTTTAAACCAAGTACTAAAGTCCATGTTTTATAATAAGACGGACAGAGTTCATTTTTCCTCGTTTAGTCCCACTTTATTTAAACAAAGTGCAGAAATTTTTGTTTTTTAACGAAGTGAGAGATATGTTACATACTAACATTAGTAAAAACTGCCGCGCGACCTTAGGCGACAGTTGTCGATTTATCGGCAACACGGTCATTTGTCTGTAAGAGCCTTTACTTCATCGAACTAGCAACCACAGTAAAATTACGCAACGTATGTGATGGTCAGAACAAATGCATACAAAACCCAAGCGCGCGGCACCGCACCAGCATAGTATGTAAACGCTCTTAGTCCAAGAGTCCACCAAAGGAATAAACCACATTTGCATGTTCCAATTGAATGCAATGCGATCGAACCAGTTGGTATTAATATCCCGTGTTAATATAATTCAGAGCATTCGTTTCCGCTGTTGAAAGGACATTCGTTTTCTATATATCTACGATTATACCGATTGTTTTCATTATAGAAGAACTGGCTTCCTAAGAATACGACCACTGCATCGCTTCCTGTAGATATCGTAAAAGGCGACTAAAGGACAAGGCACAATTAAACATCTTGTGTCCCGTTCTAAAATGGATGTTTATCTATCTATATATGTATTTGTTATAAAATATAGTATCGTTGAGTTAGTATCCCATAACACAAGTCTCGAACTTACTTTGGGGCTAACTCAATCAGTGTAATTTGTCCCTATGTATTTATTTATTATTTATTTATTAAAACTATAGCTTAGATATTAGTTCTACTATTTAGCTCCTCCACTCATCACTAGATGGCGTTTACATATGAAACTATGTGTAAGCTGCAATATCCAAAGTGCTCGGTCTGCACAATATTGGGGCAAAACACGATAGTATATATGCATGTGTGTGTGGAAAGGAAACCTATCTGAGTAAAAGCTTTTGTTCTATTTTTGTTGTGTATACCGACGATAAAGAATTGTCAAAAATAAAACAAAAATAGGTATCTACTTATCCCATTTCTGATCGTGACATTTATTTTTCACCACGTACATTTGTTTTGTTTTTGTTGCTCGATGTTTATACTTTTTACGACGTATTCATGTCCCTTATATTAATGTGCGTCTTATTTCCAAAGGTCTTCCTCAGGACGTATGTGACTTGAGACGCGCAAACGCATTCGTCCATATATCGTATAGTTATTTATGTAACGTTAGTTTTAACCTATTTTAAACCTCTATTATAGGTTAGGTACATAATTAAGTATTCTTATATTACTAAATCTTTCCTCTATTGCTCCATCCATTTCATTCACATCCAGAGTTCCGATGCTGACACAATCTCAATCTGATATCAGTGTTCACACCGAGTGCGTCAGTTGATATTAACAAATTGTCAATTTTATTATTCTGCTCGACAATCACCGATTTAATCTTGCCGTACGAATGTACTTTTGTAAAATAAAATGTTTTCTAAGATACCAACTGCTATAAGTATCGTTTACATAGGCTTATATATATAGGCTATAGGCTTATTTATTTTATAGTTATATAGGCTGTTTAATTGTTATCAACAATAGCATCATCAGGTCATTTTAGTCTTCACTGCAGGAGCACGACCCTCTCTGCACTACTAGAGCCATATTTGGCCAATGTAGCCAGGGAATTTGGCCTACATTATCCTGACTAGCCAGACGGTTAGGAGAGGTCTTCATTAGTATAATTCTTC
Organism: Acrobasis consociella; assembly: GCA_963555685.1. Lineage (NCBI taxonomy): Eukaryota > Metazoa > Arthropoda > Insecta > Lepidoptera > Pyralidae > Acrobasis > Acrobasis consociella. The sequence goes on from OY743115.1 coordinate 14,151,183, forward strand.
GACATCTGCGAGGAGACTTTAAGTGGTCCTATTCCGGTCTGCCGGAAACCAAACACATGTTCTTAATTTTATTTTTTAATTATTGCGTATTTATCATTTACTTAAGACATCACATTTCTTTTTTATCAGGTCAGGATCCTGCCAAACCCCAGACTAGGGACCTTTATAGCTCCACTGTTTGTTAACTATCTCTTGTAATTTAAAATGGATATTTTTTTCTTCATCTTATAGTGCGTCAGGTTGCATTCTCAGCTATGCTGCTTAGAGGTGCTTTTCCTTTTATTTTCTGAAACTTGAATAAGCATTTCAATGGTCACCAGTCCATGCTAAATCGAGAAAATAGCAGAAACAATTTAAAACGATTTGGCTGTTGTTTTACAACCAGTACTAAATATTAACATAAAAGTAAAATTAATGGCATGTTATTAAACATATTCAACCCAAGTAGCTGTGTAATATACATGAATTTACCAACGCGTACTACTATCATAGATTTTTATTAAGGGTCCTCCCCGCGCTAACGACCTTGAAAACACAAAAAAATTAATTTCTCTTTCTGTAAGTGAGATTATCAGAAACCCTCGTACAACTTTTTAGCTAGTATCCTTAAGTTTCATTAGAACCTCGAAAATCATTAAAATAAAATACCCTGAATTTTCCTTTGCAAAAAATACTAAAAACGGCCATTTTTGACTCTTTTTGTAAAGGTTTCTAAACCGGATAGTATTTCAATGACTTTCGAGGTTCTAATGAAACTTCAGGATACTAGCTAAAAAGTTGTACGAGGGTTTCTAATAATCTCACTTACAGAAAGAGAAATTAATTTTTTTGTGTTTTCAAGGTCGCTAGCGCAGGGAGGAGCCTTAAGTCCCACATCTCTGACTACTATGATAAACAAAAAATGTCAAAAATTTGTATAAGTACCCACTTAAAGTATTTATTCAATAACAATAAAATAAAGGTCGAATCTCATTAAACATTTAAAAACAAGTAGCTGCGTAATTTATAGGTAATTAAAGTAGGTATATTAATAACAAGCTGCGTTTTTTACACGGGTTTTTAAATGATTTATTTGCCACGTGAGCGAAATGATTTAGTACGAATAGTACCTGTAATACGTAGGGTGTTTCAGAAAGGCGAAATAATATTTTAGGTGATTTCTCAAATAACGAGCGGTGCAACTCTAAACATATATTTCTTTTAAATTAAAACCGACTTTATCCCCAAGCTATACAATCGGTTTTGATAAAATTTCCATGGGACCATCTGACAAATATACCCTTTCAAACAAATAAAGAATTTACCAAATCTGTCTTCGAATAATCGGTGAACAAATACATAAAAAAGATCGTGACAAATTGATAACCACCTCCTTTTTGTAAGTCGGTTAATAAATGAATACTCCACCGACAAGAACCTAGTTCTTACATTTATTGATGAAGATAAAAAAAAACATAGGCACAAATTACACTGATTGAGCTAGACCCAAAGAAGTTCGAGACTTGTGGGATATTAACTTACCGATACTGTATTTTATAACAAATACATACATAGATAAACATTTAACACCCAGGACTATTTGAAAAAAGCCATTTTTCAACTTGCCCTGACCTGGAATAAAAAAAACGCCATTCCGACTAAAGTAGGACTCAATGCACCTACAGCTCAACTCAAAATTGAACAGGTCACACATGACAGAAATTTCAAAATATTTTTTTTTATTGAAGCTTAATCGGTCGATTGCTCCATTTATATAGATCGATTGCTCTATTTATATAAGTACCCTGTTCAATATCAGCCTATGTATATCCTTAAAATTTTATTTTAACTTTCTGAAACATCCTATATATCGGGCAGTAAAAGCGCAGGATGGTCAGTTACAAATGTGCTATTTTTTATCATACTCGGTCTCGGTATCTTGAGAACAAAAATATAAATGACTTCTCTTCTTTTCACAGTTGTTTAATTTAGCAAATGAAATGGAAACGCAATATTTATTTCTTTTTTGTTTTAATATTTTTACATGACACTAAAATATTATTACTACTCTAGCAGTGAAAATGATTTGAAAATGTAGAGAGTAGCTATATTTATGTATTTTTGTTTTTATCACATTTATCACCTCAATGTCTGCTTCACATCGAATTTGTAAGGGTATATTTTGAAAGTACTGGTATTTACTGTAATAGTAAGAATACTACTCTTTACTAGGGAGTACACTTAGTTTAGATATAGAGTAACATTTATTTATGATAAGAATGTACAGCGTAGGTGTGCCTACAGGCAAAGCTTTCATGTTTAATTAAATATACATACATGCAAACATACTATCACGTCTTTATTCCTAACGGGGTAGACAGAGCACTTCGGGTCTTGCGGCTCTAAGCAGACAGAGCCCAAGGCCGCAAGACACACAGGCCACTCTTAGCGTGCTGGTAGACAAGAAGGTGGAAAAAAGAATCAAAATAGTGACGGGTCGCATCGCCTATTCTAAGGCCACATTTAGCGTGATGGTGGGCAGGGAGGTGGAAAAAGGAGTTTTTTCTATTTCTAAAATATTTTCAAAAATATCACTTTCTACTATGCTTATAATTTATCCTACAAACCTACCTACTAAAAACTCCTTTGTTCAGCCAAAAAAAAAAACATAAAAAGAAACGTAGACACTAAAATAAAGATCTCAAAACATCTTTTGAAAGTTTTAAGTAATATTATCACTGAACGGGCATTCAATGTAAAGGTGATACTCCTGTGTGAAGTCTTAAAAAAAAGAAGCAAACTAGATTCATTGTTTATTTGTTCAGAGAAATAGCTTACATCCGAATACAATGTTGATATTTGCGCTACTAAAGTGGATAAAGCATTCCCAAATCATGTTGTCTCTTTTCAACGTAGTTCAAAATAACCGCAAGGTGGATACCACAGGCTTTTAAGTCGCAAATATTTCACGGTTATTCTTTTAGTATTTTAGTTTGACTCTATTAACTTCCAAAAAAAATCTTACCCAACAAAAAAAACACTATTGTTTTTTTTTTGACTTAAACAAAACATAGCATGCATGGCTAAAAACGTGTGTGCATAATTTTTCAAAACTAAAAAACCGACTTCACCCTTAAACTACACAGTAAATTTTAATAACATTTCTATGAAGCTACTTGACAAATACCTGACCATTTAAACGAAAAAATAACATTTCAAAATCGGTCCAGGCGTCTTCGAATAAATCGATGAACATACATAAAAAAACGATCGCGACGAATTGATAACCTCCCCTTTTTTTAACGTCGGTTAAAAATGACGTGACATAGCAAAAGTAGGCTTGACATCTATTTAATTTAAGAAACTAATATAATATCAGTCAAATGATTGCGAAACGCCTGCACAAATAAAAAGAAATAAAGTTTTGAAAGCCAAACTTCATAGTCAAATCTTTAAAATGTGGTATAAATATGATGATTACTTCGAAAAAATATTTTATACCTTGTTTTTGCACTTTAAAAACATATCAAATAAATGATGGAGCATATAAGCTACTGATCATTATCGCTTAGTCTCAGCACTGTTCAACTACAATCGATGGTTGATGCCCCATTTATCGTGAAAAGTTTTCTAGAGAATCGAGTTCATGGTGACTTTGATATAGTAAAGTGTTCTATAGGTTTGCTAAACTTTAAAAAGATTTAGTAGGTAGATTCTTGTAAAATTGCCATATTCAATTATCAGCGACAGAGGGCCAAAGGGCTGGTAACTAAACTTGCTCAAAGAATCAGCATTGCCATACAACGCAATGCTGCAAGCCTTTTGGCCACGTTACCGAGGGGTAATATTTTAGCGGGACTACCTAATTTGTATTTTTTTGTTAGTTTTAGTTCTTATTTAGTTTTAATTTAAATGTAACTATAGTTTTAATTTTATTTTTCCAATAAAGAATAATTTAGTTTTAGCGACAGTATTTAATGTATTATACGATTAAGTGTACCTAAAAAAATCACACTTGGCTAATTTAAAGAAATAGATTTTATGAAACACCGATATGTAACTAAAATGAAAAAAATAGAACTGAGATGTCAAAAAAGATAAAAAGTGTTTTTTGAAAGAACCGTCGAGTTCACGGTGACTTTTGATTCTGTAGTAGCACCCCAGATGCGGCGAGTATGCCATTGGCAGTACCGAAGGCCGTTGTAAGGCCGGCCGTTGACCGAGCTATTTATATCGTAATATGAGTGGCAACACATAGTCGCAACCTGTTGTCAGATTCCGAATAGAGTAACCGGCGTCACAGAGCTGGCAGAGGCGTGGACTTGTGAAATGTAGGCTAGTATTATTGTCTTTTGTTAATTATTTTTTATAGGCTCTAACGAGCGCTCCACGTAATATCGTTTAGTATTTTTTACTGCACTTACGCACCTTGGCTCCCTGATTGATGAGCAAGAACATGATAAATACGTGATAGTTAAGCCTGAAAAATGATCTTTGTAATTTGCGTTGTTATGAGATCTTTAGATTATGGTTTTAATTAAGGTAATGAGTGAAATATTTTAGTACTTAATACATGTTGGAATTTAGCGTCATTTTTATGGGATCCTTTTGTTAGATGAAGTCATTTTCAGAATTGTTATTTTTTATTTAAAGTTAATTGATTTTATGTTCATGGTTTTTCACTGTTAAGTATTAAGTCTTGTAGGTACAAAAGACGTCGTTAGTGTTTGTTTTTTTTCATGTATGTAAGTAGCCAGCTGTCAGATTTTTCAAGCTTCCTTATGGCATCTGACGTAGCTTGACGACTGCTAAACAATGATAACAGCTGAAACCAACGGTTTAACTTTCCTTCCGAAGTACGGAGGAATATCATCATCATCAGGTCTTTTTGTCTCCACTGCAGGAGCACGACCCTCTCTGTACTACCAGACCTATACTTGGCCAGAGCAGCCAGAGGACTTGGCCTACACTATCATCGCTGGTCAGATGGGTTGGAGAGGTCTCATTGATGTATATAAGCGTTTTTTAGCTTGTTTTTCCTAAGTCGCCTTCTACGACATCCACGGGAAGGCTTGGAGTGGCCCTAGTCTACTCTGCCGGAAACCACACGGTATATAAGAAATATTATAAGAAATGTTAATGTCACTTGTGATCACCCATCCAAGTGCTGATCACACTTGGTAAGTATTACTTGACTTACGGCGCTGCGTAATCCCAACGGGTCACCTAACTCCTCGATCAAGCATTGTTTGATCTTAAATAAATTGCTAGGTAAGAACATGTAGCAATAAATATAAAATCATAAATTTTTAAATTTAATATTTCGCACCCGCAAATCTAAGTCTTTAAACGTCGGATCTGACACAATAAGTGTCCATACTCTGTTACGTCTGTAGATTACGTCTGTGCTTATAATCTCGCATCAACGTCTGCGCTGAATCTTTTATAGGTGCGAACTGTAATCTAGACTGTTTGATTAAAAAGCAAGACCTGTATCTATTCTGTGATATTAGATTAGAGTATTGTGGCGTGTCCACATAATCATAAAATTATTTATATATAATTACTATATTACTATACCTACATATATATTTAGTATATCACACATCCCACTACACATACAAAATAAACACAACAGTCAGACATAAACACTTACCTTCTTGCGCGCCTAGCCGCTCTCTATGAAATCACTGGCCACCTACAAGAAGTTTCGCCCGGTGACAAGAAGAAACAAAGTGACGTTCTACGACAGACTTCTTGATCTTCTCTGCGGCTGCCTACGAAGCTTGCGAATCACAACTACATAAATAATTATTGCAAATAACATCTCGCGCATTGTGCTGGAAAATTTTACTTGTGTTTTATGTATATAACATTGTTATGTACTAAATATACAATATTAATAGTGGCTCGTTGTTTGTATGAAGAGTCCTTCGTCACTACGACCCCGCTATACTGGTGACCCCTCAAGAGTGAACACACCCCCGGCATATACTGGATTCCAGTTTATAAGCAAGTAAGGCAGATTTATTTTATTGAAAAACTATGGAAACCGCAAATGGCAGCGAAGCGTCCGGCGATGAGATCGACGTAGGAAAAGGATCGTTTACACCATCCGATATTTTTAGAGTAGGCGTGCGATTACCACCGTTTTGGGCGGAAGAGCCCAGCGTTTGGTTCGCTCAAATAGAAGGTAACTTCATACTCTCAGGGATAAAGAACGACGAGACCAAGTACTATTACGTCATCGCCCAACTAGATCAGCGATATGCAGCCGAAGTCAAGGACATAATAATATCGCCACCTGCAAAAGGGAAGTATGAAAAATTGAAATCAGAGTTGATAAAAAGATTGTCGGCATCCAGAGAAAAGGAGGTCAAACAGCTCCTCATGCACGAAGAGTTGGGAGACCGTCGCCCTTCCACATTTTTGCGACATCTTCAAGGCTTAGCAGGTCCCAACGTACCAGAAGATTTCCTGCGAACCATTTGGACCAGCCGCCTGCCAGCGAATTTGCAAACAGTTATCGCATGTCAACCTGACTCACCCCTTTCATCTATTGCTGACTTGGCAGACAAAGTTCACGAACTGGTACCACCGAAGCCTCAGGTAGCAGCAGCTAGTACATCGGTCGATCCCATGATAGCCAAAATGGCCAAGCAAATTGAGGACCTCACGCGGAAAATAGAGATACTTACCTCTAGAGGCGGTAAAGACAGAAGGTCATCTTCCAGGTCTAGGTCGATTTCCAGGACTGATAACAACCAACGTGGACTACGATCGCAGTCAAATTATAGAAGGTACCCAATTTGTTTCTACCATTATAAATACCGTGAAAACGCTAAGTCATGTCAGCAGCCGTGTGACTATGAGAAGTCGGAAAACTGCAAGGGCGGTCGTTAATGGCGACAGATGACTGCCCCACGTCGTACAGTCGCTTGTTTGTAATGGACAGACGGACCAAAATGCAGTTCTTAGTTGATACAGGCAGCGACCTCTGTGTCTACCCTCGTACAGCAGTTAATCAATGGCGAGAACCAACCTCGTATGGACTTTTTGCTGCAAACGGGACGCCTATCCAGACTTATGGCATCATCCACCTTGACTTAAACCTTGGTCTTCGACGCGATTTTCCGTGGCGATTTATAGTGGCAGACGTCACTAAACCGATCATAGGAGTCGACTTCCTCTCCTTCTACAATTTAATGGTGGACTGTCGTAATCGTCGTCTAATTGACAATAAAACCACATTGTCAACGGCAGCATCCCTAATAACTTCAACTATTAGCATTTCGTCGGTGAAAACCATATACGGCGACTCAAAGTATCACAAGCTACTTAGTGATTTCCCGGAAATAACTCGTCCCTCGGGCACACAGCGGATACCACGGCATCAAACAGTCCATCACATCCGGACAACGCCAGGACCGCCAATTTCGTGCACACCGAGAAGATTGGCACCGGACAAACTAAAAATAGCGAAAGCTGAATTTGAAGCAATGTTGAAGAATGGAACTGCTCGTCCATCGGAGAGTCCCTGGGCTTCGCCGCTGCACCTAGCTCCAAAGAAAGACAATGGGTGGCGACCATGCGGCGACTACAGGATGCTCAACGCTCGCACGATTCCAGACAGATACCCTATACAACATGTGCAGGATTTCACTCACAATGTTTCTGGTTGTAAGGTCTTCAGCACAATAGATTTAGTGAAAGCCTACAATCAGATACCAGTCTGCCCTGATGATATCCCTAAAACAGCCATCACAACGCCCTTTGGAATGTTCGAATTCAATTACATGACTTTTGGATTGAGGAACGCAGGTCAAACATTCCAAAGATTTGTCGATGAGATGACCAGAGGCCTTGATTTTTGTTACTGTTACTTGGACGATTTTTTAATCTGCTCACGTGACGAGGAGAGCCACATGGAACACCTACGGCAGATATTCACCAAACTTCAAGAATTTGGAATGGTCATTAATACTTCAAAATGTGTATTTGGAGCATCTGAAGTCAAGTTCTTAGGCTACAATGTTTCTGAAAAAGGTATTAAGCCCCTCGACACAAAGACTCAGGCTATTAAGGAGTTCCCAATCCCGAAGAACGTGAAAGAACTACGGAGATTCCTCGGGATGATCAACTACTATCGCCGATTCATCCCAGGTGCAGCAAAAATACAAGCCCCTCTAAACGCCTTGTTGGCAGGTTCAGTCAAAGGCTTATCTCCCGTTACCATCTCTGGAAAGCTCCTGGAGGCATTTGAAGAGTGCAAAACAAGTCTTTGCCAGGCAACCCTCTTGGCTCACCCAGACTTAGGCGTTAAATTAGCTCTAGTAACGGATGCTTCAGATATGGCTATTGGAGCAGCTTTACAGCAACTAAAAGACGGCGATTGGCAACCGTTAGCTTTCTTCTCTCGTAAATTGAGCCCATCTCAACAGAAGTACTCTCCATACGATCGAGAATTACTAGCCATCTACGAAGCCATCAAACATTTTCGTCACATGCTAGAAGCCAGACATTTCACAATCTATACTGATCATAAACCTATCTGTTTCGCATTCAAGTCCCAGAAAGAAAACTGCTCACCACGACAATTTAGGCATTTGGATTATATCGCCCAATTCACTACGGATATCCAACATATATCTGGAAAAGATAACGTGGTAGCTGATACTCTCTCCAGAATAACGGAAATTACGCAACCCATAGACCTGACAGCTTTAGCGAAATCTCAGTCGTCAGACACCGAACTGCAGAACCTTCTCAAAGACTCATCTACAGCGCTTCGACTCAAGAAAGTTAATTTGGACGGAGCTAACATGCCCATTTATTGTGACATTAGCACCGGAAACGAAAGACCCTTCGTTACTCAACACTTCCGAAGACAAGTTTTCGAGAACCTTCACTCGTTTAGTCATCCTGGCGCTAAAAGTTCTGCAAATTTGGTCGCCCAGCGTTTCGTATGGCCTGGAATTAGAAAAGATTGCAGAGAATGGTCAAAAGCATGTCACGCGTGTCAATCATCAAAAGTCACCCGGCATACTTCTTCACCTCTAAGTACATTCAATCTTCCTAAAGCCAGATTTCAAAATGTTCATATTGATCTCATTGGACCCCTTCCCATATCAGATGGTTTTCGATACTGCTTGACAGCTGTGGACAGATTTACGAGATGGCCTGAAGCCTACCCCATAGCCGATATTACAGCAGAAACTGTTGGAAAAGCACTGCTTCAAGGATGGATTTCCCGCTTTGGATGCCCAACAGAGATCGTTACAGACCGCGGAAGGCAGTTTGAATCCGCTTTGTTCAAATATCTGTCAGATATAACCGGATTCAATCACAAAAGAACCACTGCATACCACCCCGCTTGTAATGGCATGGTCGAGCGAATGCACCGGCAGTTAAAAGCAGCAATAACATGCCACAATACTGTTAGCTGGACAGAATCACTTCCCTTAGTGCTGCTCGGCATAAGGAGCGCTATCAAAGAAGACCTACAAGCATCACCCGCTGAACTTCTTTACGGAGAAACACTGAGGCTACCTGGAGAATTCTTTAACCCTAACACGGTCACAACAACTGACGTGACCGACTTCATCGCGCGACTTCGCTCGATAATAGAAAATATCCGCCCAGTACAAGCATCACGTCACTGCAACAAAAATATCTTCATTTTTAAAGATTTGAAAAGTGCAACACACGTTTACCTTAGAGACGATAGCGTGAAACCTCCTCTCCAGCCAGCATATTCAGGACCTTATCAGATTCTAGAAAGAAAAGACAAAGTTTACAAATTATTAATAAAAGGCAAAGAGCAAACAGTATCCATCGACAGAATAAAACCAGCTTACTTTGTTAACAATAGCCCAGATCCTTTGCACAGTATACCTGAACAGAATAATGAAAACAAAGAAGATAATATACCTGAAAAAGAAATGAATGAAAAAGACACTGAAAGTAACTATCACCGGACAAGGTCCGGAAGAATTGTTAAGCCTCCGGCCCACTATCGTCCGTCCTAGGACGGCCTCAGGGGGGGAGTGATGTGGCGTGTCCACATAATCATAAAATTATTTATATATAATTACTATATTACTATACCTACATATATATTTAGTATATCACACATCCCACTACACATACAAAATAAACACAACAGTCAGACATAAACACTTACCTTCTTGCGCGCCTAGCCGCTCTCTATGAAATCACTGGCCACCTACAAGAAGTTTCGCCCGGTGACAAGAAGAAACAAAGTGACGTTCTACGACAGACTTCTTGATCTTCTCTGCGGCTGCCTACGAAGCTTGCGAATCACAACTACATAAATAATTATTATAAATAACATCTCGCGCATTGTGCTGGAAAATATTACTTGTGTTTTATGTATATAACATTTTTACTAAATATACAATATTAATAGTGGCTCGTTGTTTGTATGAAGAGTCCTTCGTCACTACGACCCCGCTATAGTATCTTAGTCTCCTTAGTTTTCTTTAAAATAAAATAAAATTTTAATATACACGGTTATTAATGTAAATTATACTTATTCACGTAAAAGTGCCTGTAAAGGTCTAATTACTGTATCCCTTTAACTGTCGGACGCCCGGAGCGGGCGTCTGATGTATTGTTTTACTATTGTGTCTGCTATGCCGACATTCGAAGGGGTATAATCATTTGAATTCTGCAATAACAAATATTATCAGGTATAACTTATAACATTTTTATTACCAGCTCTTTAATCTACGTCATATCAAGCTAATCGCAGTTAAATTAATTCTTTCATCCACTCGTTACCCACTGCTGTAATAAACATTATCTCATGAAAGATCTCAATAACAATTACAAGTGCAATTTCTATTTTTATATTAAAACCCAGAGAGAAACATTATTATGTTGTTACTCTACTATAATTAAGTAATGTTAGCCTTGCAAGCTGTTTCACATAATATGGTACAAACGCTGTCAAAATGAAACAATTACCGGATAAAATGTAAATTGACTGACTTGAATACTAATTATAATGTCTTTTATGTGAAGATACTATTATTTTAATAGTCTTTATTCAATTGTTCTTTAAAAAGTTAAAAGAATTAGCTTTAACATATAGACAGGTGATTTCAATGTTTGATTATTGTTTCCAAAATTATTTGTAATTCGGGTAAGTACACATTATAGCGCTTTCGTAAGTTAAGTGACACCGGGCGTAGTTTGCACTTGGATTTGGATTGTTGACCACAAATGGCAATAAAATATCTCAAGCTCCTCCGTATTTCATTATTTTTTGTGCAAGGTTTTATTGTGGGGACAATGTACTTACTAAGACAAATGAAATAAGCCCAAACTCGATGGATTTTCTTCGTTTTATTCCTGAGTTCCATCGACCACCTTCTTTCTCTCTGATCAGACTCTAGGCATCGCCTACCATAAAGTGCTAGTCAGAACAAATGCTCACAAACGAGTCTTACTCAATGAGGTTATGTTATTTTATAACTGAGTTCCGTCGAATATCTCCCGGCTCAATCATCAGAACAGCTCATAAACTTCAAAATATTATATTGTCATCCGACTTACACAAGTTTACAAAATTTAAGCTAAATCTGTTGAGAATAACTGGTTGAAAATTGATTTGCAAGATTTGACGTAAACAAACATTCATGCATACATACATACATAGGTACATTACATACATACAAGATACATTGCAAGTTAAATAAAAGCTTGATAATACAGAATTAATATAAGTATTACAAATAATTAGCGGAAAGTCCAAGGGTTCCGCGCAATATGCGTCCATGTTCCCTGTCCTTGCACTTCTCTACTTATTTACTTTTAATTTATTTACTTTTAATTCTTTGGCAATAAATTAAATAAATAAATGTTACATCGTAGCTTTGTAGTGTTGCCTTTAACGTTAGAGAAAACTGTAAAAGTTTAAAGAGAAATCAGAATTGCATGTTTCGAAATTACACCGTTATCGACGAGATGTGCATAGCAATCGCATAGAACAATTCGATCGGAGCACAATAATTTTAGGCCGGGTAATGAAAATCAATTGCATCCCGTGGTACTTTCGAAACTTGCGCAACGATAATGCGGGGTTAAAAGAACAATAGCAATTTGTGGACTTAATGTGATATTAATGTCTGGCCGGTTTATTAGATACCACTTTCCTCGGTTAATGATAATTGGGATCATTCAGATTAGGTTTATAATTTCTTCCATGCAGCTTAGGAGTAAATAGAAAACATGAAAAAAGAAGTTTCTCCAGCGTAGGTCGTAAAAGACCATATTTTTTGTAAATCAATCACCACGTCTTTTTGGCTCCACTGCAGGAGCACGACAAGCTCTGTAGTAAAAGAGCCATACTTGGCCAGAGCAGCCAAAAGATTTTGGCCTACACTCTCCTCGCTGGCCAGATGGGCTGGAGAGGTCTCATTGATGTTCATAAGCTTTGTTTAGCTTGAATTTCCTAAGTTGCCTTCTAGGACACCCACGGAAAGATTTTTGAAAACAATTCGAAAACATTACACTGATGAAGCTAGCCCCAAAATAAGTAAGCAAAAACACTTGTTTTATTATATAGGATACTAAATCAGCTACACTAACTTTCTGACATATAAATTGACTGATCGATCAATGCACAGCTGAAACTCTCGGTCTGGAGGCATTAACTTATGCATTTTTGCATAATACCTCATATCAGAAATTTATTTTTAAATTTCTGATATGAGGTAAACGTGTACTAAGAAGGGATTTTTGGAAATTCATCCTAAAGGGTTGAAATGAGGAGAAGTTTGTATAAACCTTAGTCAATTTTGAAGTTAGAAATATAAAAAAGTACATATGAGTTTACGATATAAAAGAGTATTTATTACTTTCAAAAAAAATGAGGATTGTCAAAAATTCGGTCCACGCGGGCAAGGCCGTGGAATTTAGCTAGTACCCAAGCCTCTGAATTTGTTTGAATTATTGTAATATAAAAGATAATATTGTTAAAATTGATTAATATAAAAGTAAAACAAAAATATGAGCCCATTCTAAGGTGTTTCTGAATGACGAAAAACGATTAGGTATTGCTCAGTCTACGATTCACATAACAGGTTAGGTAAAAAAAGAGTTAAAATTTTCGATTTTACGTTTTAAGGGTTAAGTATAAAGTGCATCTATTTACATATAACATACAAGTGTATACAAATACATGTGCATTGAAAATAAATAAAGATATCTAAACCAGTGGAAAACAGGCTAATATAAAGTGACTGTTCACAAATCACTTCACATAAGAGTTTGACACTATTTTCTCCTAGTTTTCTACTAACAAAGACAAACGGCTCATTGTGTGAAAATTGATACTCGAACACTAAAAAAGTGTGAAGTATGAACCATCACGAAACATGATCAATAACTGTATAGTGCTACCTAATTTCTCTCCAATACTTATTGAAATCCATGTGCCGTGTTGTTTCCGGCAGAGTAGAATAGGACCACTCCTAGCCTTCCCGTGGATGTCGTAGAAGGCGACTTAGGAAATACGCTGAACAAAGCTTCTAAACATCAGTAGACCTCTCCAACCCGTCTGGCCAGCGTGGAAAGTGTAGACCAAATCCTCTTCTCTTGCCAAGTTTGGCTCTGGTAATACAGAGAGAGTCATGCTCCTGCAGTGGAGACAAAAAGACTTGATGATGATGATGACTCCTACTTCAGAAGATAATATACTTCAGAAAAAAAATTAAAATTGCATACAGAAAGAAAGCTCGCAGCGTTCCCCGAAATATGGCGACCCCGCACCTCTTACCCGTTCTAGTGTACGTTAGATGGCTTTGAACATTGAAACTCACACTTGACGTGTGCACGGATGTATAGTTTCGTTTGTAGTAGTAGGTATAAATTTGTAGGTACGAGTATAAATATTACTCTGCTTATATGAAGCGCCATACTATGATAGTACTTTATAAATATACTTACCAGTATATTAACTTGGCTATTAAGACAAGACGATCATTAATTCTCTCTTATTAAACCGAAGTTGTAGAACTGAAAATCTAGTTCTTGTCCTATGACATTACATCGTCATTAGATGTGCAGAGAAACCAAACAGGTCAAGAAATAAAATTACTTAGAAACTGAATTGTCAGTATTTAAAGAAAGCGAACGACAGCCTGTTGCAAGAATATTTTGGTTGACTATTCAAAAAATATATATGACAGATTTTCTTTATAAAAAAATAGGGGGTCACTAGCGTCGGTAGTTTTGTCGGCTCATACGCAAAATCTAAACTTATAGTAAAAAAGCAAATATACATCAACTTTACGTAGAACAAGCCAAACAAAATATTTTGCCACAAAAGTGTACAAATTTGTAATGAACCATGCAAGACGCATGAATCGCCACGTGGTCTTCGGCTGAGTAGAATAGGACCACTCCAAGTCTTCCTGTGGATGTCGTAAAACGCGACTTGGTAAATACAAGCTAAACAAAGCTTAATGAGATCTCTTCAACACGTCCAGCGTAGAGAGTGTTGGCCAAAATCTCGGGCTGCTCTGACCAAGTATGGCTCTAGTAGTACAGAGAGGGTCATGCTCCTGCAGTAGAGACTAAAAAGACCTGATGATAATGATGATGTTAATTCAAGACTGCTTATTATCCTGTAAAAATACTGATAATAACGTAGCATCAATAAAATATGCACATTGTGGAATAAAATACACGTGAATTCTTATTTGAATAAGATGTTATACGAGTGTTCATAGTATGAATAAATAAAAATACTTCTACAATGTAATCCTTTGACGATTCATTGTTATGTTTAACCCTTGTAACACTAGGCGCAAAGAAAATTTTTATGATCATGTTTTCATGATTGTTATTGCAAGCCAAGTATGTTAAAAAGTATTTAGTATTAAATTCAACAATGAACCTTATAGGAGCTTACAATAGAGGTGAATTTAGCCTATCTGTTTGTTAAAACGTATTCAATTCTTGATGGCCAATGTGCGTACGTCACGGTAGGTGTCCGCCATTCCTTCTGGACCCTTGATAATAAAAAGACAGGAGAAATGTATTTAAAGAACAATCAAATAATTTCCTTGTGCTATCTTAGTTTATATGGAGAAGGTTTGCTGTTATTTAGCTTAGAATTTGTTTGTAATGGTTGTGGCTATGTTTATTATAAATTTATTTTTGTATGAATCGAGGCAGGCCAAGCATTTTGGCTGGACATCTATGAGGCGTCATCTTCATTCTCACTGGCTGATTAGATTTTGACTCACGTGGTATGACCACGCTATGAGGAGGTATGCCAAACATCTGGCTAAGAGCATAGTTCATTTGGAGGTGGAGGGACTGCAGAGGGACAGGAAGACCGAGAAAAACATGAATAGAATGTGTACGGACAAACATGCTGGAACAAGGAGCTAGTGCAAATATGGTGAATGACAGAAAAAAGTGGAAACAGTTGACATACAGAGCTGACCTCAAATGGAGAATTGGCGAGGAGAATAATAATGATTCTAAATAATTGATTTGAGACTTAAGTACAAGAAACACGGGATCCGGCTCTTACAGCCCTCAATTCACTGGTATATTTTGTTTCACCTTATTATATATCTTTGCCAGTAAGTTGCCAGTGCTCATTATATTTTCAGATATTTTCAGTAATTTTCAACCGTTCCTTTACCGCCAATACCAGACACAATAGTAAGACAATGAACGTGGACATTTATTAATGTCGTGCGGGTCTTTACCGGTTAATAAGTGTTTCTCGTCTTATAAGCTCTAACATAAGTACAACCATGTGATTATAACTAAATATATTCGCTAATAACTAATCTCGCCTACCGGCCATGTAAAATCAAGCGAACCTATTATAAATTGCACAGTGAGCGCTAAGGTTATGGTGAGGATATGTTTTATGTTTCCGATTCACGTTAAGACTAGAAATGCATCTGATGATGCTTCCTGCAGCGATGTTTTATTATTTTTAGATCATCATCACATAATATCGTTTTCCTATTTATAAGATTTTAATGTGGTGGTTATTTGTTGAGCTGTTTGCCCATAATTTTATCATGGGTTTATGTTATACGTTTTTTTGCATATCATGTCATATATCAGATGCGTGTTCAACATCAATTAAAATAATCCAATCCAATTAGCGTTTGCAAGATTAAGGAACTTATATAAAGGGCTAAAAATGATGTTAAGTGTGCTCGTTGATATCTTTTTAATCTATATCTATACATATAATAAAACAGTAAAAAAAGTGTGTCTGTACATTAAATATATTTCCAAAAAAAATATTGGGGGCGATGGAGACGTAGCAATAGAGTAAGAATTAAAAAAAAAATGTCTGTCTGTTTGTCTGTTTGTCTGTTTGTACACGCTAATCTCCGGAAATACTGGACGGATTAGAATGAAACTTTTTTTGTTATATAGCTATTAAGCCTGGGCAACATATAGGGTATAAATGATTTTGGAAAATGGAACGCCTGATGCAGAACCCTAATGGTCCAGCTAAACTATAAGAGATATAAAAATACCGCCTTAGTAAAAGTTGTTCAGCCTGATGAGCATTTTCCAGAGACATAAAGTCCACGCGAACGAAGTCGCGGGCTTCGGCTAGTAGGCATATAAATGAATATGATAAATCACTCGCGTAGCTCGCTCTTTCAAACAATACTAATTTTAAGGCTAATTTTGTTCCTCAACCAGTTTTTTTTCATGTGTGTAAGTGGCCAATACTGGGGTCAGATTTTTCAGGCTGCCCAAAGGCATCTGACATTCTTGACGACTGCTTTACAATAATGACAACCGGGATAGCTCATACGTACCTTCCGAAGCACGGAGGAGCTCGAATTTTATATGACACTTGTGGTCACCCATCCAAGTGCGGAACATTCCCGGCGTCGCTTTACTTGCGAAAGCGCTAGCGATGCACACTCCCGTCGGGCCACCGAGCTCTTCCAGCTCAACCAGTGAAACTTGACACAGCAATACCGATTGACAAATAGACATGTAATGTAAAACAGGATTAGAAACTTGACCTTTGCCCTGAACCTGCAGTCAAAACATGATTTTAACGTTAATAGATTTAGCGAGATTTACTGTTTCCACTATACTCTTCAGTGAAATATGAAGTCGAATGCTCCCCGCGGCGCGCGTAGTCTTAAAACTCTTAAGGCGCAGCCATATAAGCTGAGCCGTTTAATGTGTTTAAACGTATACTTCATCTTAGGGAGTCGGAATGGCGATTTTATATAGTTGTAGACCAGTGTATGGCGACACTTCTCCCATGTCATTAGCAAAGTTTAAGTCCTCTATTGTACAAGATCTTGGGCAGTTCGGACATGAGAGAAAGGCCATGGTTTGAACATTTCCACATTTACAACGGTCGTTATTTGAGACCCCACTAGACTCAGTTTCCATGGCACCTTCCAACACCTTATACTATACTAATATATAAAAAGAAAAGTACGTGAAAAAATATTTATTTAAATAAATAAATACTTTTTCAAAATAAAAAACCGACTTCTCCTCCGAACTACACATCTTATTTTAATAAAAAAAATATGGGACTACCTGATAAGTGACGCCTTTTATACAAAAAAAGAATTTTCCAAATCAGTCCAGGTAACTTCGAATAATCGGTTAATTATATGCTACTACGGAACCCTACACTTCTCGTGGCCCGACACGCACTTTGCCGATTATTATTTATTTACCAACTTTTCAATCTGATATAGTATAAACGATGTGTCATCATCATCATCATCAGGTCTTTTTGTCTTCACTGCAGGAACAAAGCCCTCTCTGTACTACCAGAGCCAAACTTGGCCAGAGTAGCCAGAGGATAAACGTTGAATAACATTCATTAATCATATTGGTTAAAGTTTATAAAAGCTGAAGTGCAATCTCACCCTTAGACTAAGAGCTAGCTACGATAAATATCAGCATTTGAAAATGCGTCAACATTCTCTGCCTCCTATAGCTGCGATCATTGTTTAGATAGCCTTCCGGATTTAATGACTGCGGGCTACTAGACCATGTAGCAGTAGTGGGTTAATGGGTTTGAAATATAGAGGCGGCTGAGTGGTTTAGGGTTTGATGGGTTTGTTTACCCATGCTGGACAAAGGCTACGTGGCTTTCAGTCTAGAATAAAACCACTCCATGACTTCACGTGGACATTCTAAGAGGCAACTAAAGACAAGCGGGCTGTTTGCTTTTTCGCTCAACGAATTAACATTGCTATCCAGCGAGGGAACCTCAGCCAGTGTTCTTTTTGCCATGTCGGATGTACTAGATGATTTTTTTTTTAATTAGCATTGTTTAGTATATTATTTTATAGTTTAGTTTTATTTTGTTATTTGCAGATTAAATTGATTACAAATATATATACAAAAAAATAAAAATCGTAAAAGACAAATATATATATCTTGCTACGACTTTTCATAAGGGTTATGTTTTTTTATTTGTTAACGTTTGTTGATGTTTTTTGACGTTGGACGGCTGCCAGTTGTAAACTTTTTGCACAAATGCGTTACCAAAAAGAATGGAAAGCAGGCAGGTGGCCTATGTTGGAAAAATTGCGACTACTCGATTTCATATGTGTATAGGAGTTTCTGTTTTTATAACTTTTTATGGCGGTTTACGCATCTCGTTTATGATATATTTTTGTTTTTTTTTAAAGTGTTTTAAAAATAACTGGTAACAGAAAAAAATTGTGATCTCTAAAAGGTTTCTAAGGTTCCAAACCGAAAGGTAAAGTGAAGATAACTTGTTGTAACATAAGTTCTACCGCAAATAAATGCGCAGACTCTAGCTTCATATTAAGGTCATGTAATACAAGAACTTCAAATAAATTTTAGACTTACTTAGTCGTTGAAAATAATTATGTACAACAAATAATAATAAATATAATTACAACAAAGTGAACACTAAGCCTTCGTATTCCAGTTTCAACCCTACTGCATTGACCTTAAAAACTATTAATTCTCTCATTTACGGTGTTATATAATCTTCAATAAATTGTCGTCTAAACATCGCGTGATAACGACTACTGTTAAGGAAAACACTCAATTTAAATGTAAATATAGAAATTAGAACCACCTTAGGCTAGTCACAGCCGATCGAAGGCACCGTTACTCCGTATTCCCTTTACAATGCTCTCCGTAACATGAAAGGACAGTGTCAGGATTTCCATAAAGCTCTTTGAGGCTTCATTTGTAAATGTAACAGTAACAGAAGAGTATCTTTCAAGCACCTTTATTCAACGGTAATAGTGGCGAGATTGCAATAAAGGCCAGCTCGATGAGCTATTGACTGTATCAGCCTAAATTTACATAGTCCAGCTTGAAATACAATTTTTTATTGACCGATCAAGAACCGCACGACATTACTATTGTGTCTGGTATTGGCGGTAAAAGAAAGTTTAATTATTTTTCTAAGCATCTAGAGACCTATTGCTGGGCAAATGACTCCTTTTTAGTGTTCCATTAACTTCTTTCAGCAGCTCTTTTTGTGTGCCTTTAAATGTTTAAGGGCGGCCTCTTTTTCATCACCAGCCTATATTTGTTTATTTTTTGATGCGTCCTCTCACGTGACAAACCCAATCCCACTTAAGCTAGGCTGCTTTACTCCCCAGATCTTTTGATTGATTGATTGATTTTGATGGTCTTGGAGAGAATTGTGTAATGGTATAGTACGAGTATATATGATCAAACTGACTGACATTAGCTTCGCTCCTAGACCGTTGGCAAATCAGTGTCCATTAAAATTTTACCAATAAATTAATTTGAATAACTTTAATCGTAATGGAAATGATCACGATTCAAATAATTACTATTATGTAATAATGAAAAGAAATCCCAATCTCGAGAAAAAATCATGTAAATGCTAATTTTTATTATAACGCGTAACGAATTTGAAATCTGTATAAATCGTGTGAAATATGCGTGAATCTTCCAAGCGTGTGTTGGGTCACGCCCAAAGTACAGTTCCAAAGATTTGTATTTTTTTTTTGTTTTCATCGGCATTGCGACGAAAAACTCTAAAATATTCGTGGCGCACAAAGAGTTAATCAAATTAAATATGATTAGTAATCATAATCTTAACCTAATTTAAAAAATATAAATTATTATTTCGCAATATTCATCCCTTTCACCGCAAGACTTTATATCAGTTGTCGTGCCCCCAGCGCGAGACATGGTAAATCTAACATACCTATCTACAACCAAAAACGGATATGGATACGTAAGTTATGTGCCATACGAGCATTTTTTTTTTGTCACAAATATGCGACCTTCGCGGAATGGGCCCGACAATGTTTGTCACATATATGTGACGCTCGCGGTTAAAAGGTTAAAACTGAAGGCAAGTTAAAAATAAGCGGCCAAGTGTGAGTCGGACTCGCTCATGAAGGGTTCCGTAGTAGCAAATAACATAATTTAAAAGTCTTGTAGCATGTTTTTTTTAAATTTTATATTTGAGTTGATTAAATTAAAGGTAAATTGCCGTTTATGATTTATGACGTATTAAAAAAAAACTACGAACTAGATCTCGTTCAAACCAATTTTTGCTGGTAGTTTTCATAGTAATGAACATCATATATTTTTTTTGTTTTTTCATTCTCTTATTTTAGAAGTTACGGGGACACACACACACACTTTTTTCCACTTTGTAAGTGTCCCTCGCGCAAAGTATTCGGTTTAGAAAAAAATTATATTAGAAACCTCAATATCATTTTTGAAGACCTATTCACACCCCACCCCACCACACCACACCCCAAACGTATCGGTTTGATGAAAAATAAATTTTTGAGTTTCAGTTCTAAGTATGGGGAACCACCAAAATTTATTGTTTTTTTTTTCTATTTTTGTGTAAAAACCTTAATGCGGTTCATATAATACGTCTACTTACCAAGTTTCAACATCCGTATGGCTGTGACATACGGACGGACAGACAGACAGACAGACATGACAAATCCATAAGGGTTCCGTTTTTGCCATTTGGCTACGGAACCCTAATAGACGCACTAGAGCAATTAAGGTACCGATATATAAATTGAAATACTACTCGTAATACACTTCAACATTAAACAATAGGTAATGACCAATTATAGCGAAGAAATTGTTTATTTGTACGTTTGGGATTTATCAGGGAGATTGTAGATAAGAGAACATCGCCGGTTAAACGGAACATCGGAAACGAATTACTGAATCCAAAGACTCTGTGTAGCGATCATTGCACTATCTCTGGGATATGGCGTACTATTCTAAAATGGAAATTCTAACTCATATCCTATAAATGTATGGCTGAAATGCTGTATAAATAAATAAATAAATAATTAGGGACAAATTACACTGATTGAGCTAGCCCCAAAGTAAGTTCGAGACTTGTGTTATGGGAAACTAACTCAACGATACTATATTTTATATTCATATACAAATACATATATATATAAACATCCAAGACCCAGGACAATGTGAAAAAGGCCATTTTCCAACTTGCCCTGGCCAGGGATCGAACCCGGGACCTCTGGGTGGCGGACTAGCATGGTGACCACTACGCCACGGAGGTCGTGTATTGATTCGGAAAAGGGCTGATACGATGACATTTAAAGGTTTAGATTTTTTTATTAAATGCAAAAGGTGAACTAAATAAGCGAAGTGAAGTATTATTTATGCAGCCTTTAATTGAAATTACTAATAATAATTCAAAAAAATATTCTCTATTTTATTTCAAATCAAAAGGTCCACTTACCTTTTAAAAAATATAAAAGACGTGTAAATATATTACGCTTTTCATTAGATAACAGTTGTTGAACTACCATCTATTGACATAGGGGTAAAAAATTATACACTAACAGTAAAAGGAAAAGTTGATCATCGTACCCCTTAGATTCGCATTCAGGCTGTTCTAAAATTCTAAAATGACTATTGTATCCTGAATACCACTAATGGTAGCATACGGTAGTGAGATTTATTCCTATCTTATCGGAGTAGATTGCGACTGGTTATAGATTAGTATTGGATAGTACAAAGTTGATTCAAATACTTATTATGAGATGCCTGATTGTAGGTACCGGTGCGTCGGTTTAGTTTTGAGTTAATTTGCATTGTGTTGTGTGATTTGTGGCTGGATCTGATACTTAGCTCTACAAATAACGGTTCAGTTGTTTTATAAATAAGAATCTTATTGTTTACTAGCCGAAGCCCGCGACTTCGTTCGCGTGGACTTTATGTCTTTGGAAAATGCTCATCAGGCTGAACAACTTTTACTAAAGCGGCATTTTTATATCTCTTATAGTTTAGCTGGACCATTATGGTTCTGCATCAGGCGTTCTATTTTACAAAATCATTTACACCCTATATGTTACCCAGGCTTAATAGCTATATAACAAAAAAAGTTTCATTCGAATCAGTCCAGTATTTCCGGAGATTAGCGTGTACAAACAGACAAACAGACAGACATTTTTTTTTAATTTTACTCTATTACTATGTCTCCATCGCAAATTTTGAAAATATATTTAATGTACAGACACACTTTTTTTACTGTTTTATTATATGTATAGATTATCTCCTAGTACACAAAGGTCTCCCTAAATCCTTTCGTACGTAAGTCGTAAGATGCGACTAAGGCATGTAAAACAAGTGCTCTTATAAAATTAACAGGATACGGGCAGCAGCGTTCCTTGCGTAACGACTGCAATCATCAACCCGTCTTCTAGGCCTGGCGATTTTATGCAAATCCTGTTTTTATTGGGAGAGGCTTAGTTTAGGTCCAGCAGGCTGATAAAGAAAGACAAAGATAACACAAACAAGCTGACAATCAGACATGCCGATGAATTTTTCGGAAGTTTTAAGTCCAATTAACTTTCTGCGAATAAATGAAATGATGGTAATTTTTTTCCATGCTGGTAAAAAATACCCCGTCCCGCAAAAAAATCGTTCCGCAGAACAATCACCTAGTTTTGTGCCTAAAATTACTTCGTGAAACTCGTATCACGGATACGACAGCCGTTGAAGCTGCAGCCACAACGGCTGCTTATTAGATAGCATATCATTTTGACACCCGCCCGCAAAGTATATAATAAGACATGTAATTCATTAACTACGTGGTATCTTAAAAACTCGAGTAGATACGGAGCTTTATAAAATTTGGTAAGTAAGACCAAGAATAATTAACTTCAAACATGGATTTAATGATCGTACTCAAAAATTCAATTAGACTTTGGGTCAGTCGAGGGGTTGCCGAAATATGAGATTGTAAAGGGCCACAGTAACTCCGCGTTAGAGCGTTCGGCTCATACCCGGAGGTCGCGGGTTTGATTCCCGGCGGGGGCAACGACTTTGTGTTATTGTCCTAGTTTGGTTGTGGGCTGATCACCTGATTGTCTGATAAGTACGATAATCCGTGCTTCGGAGGGCACGTTAAGCTGTCGGTCCCGGTCACTGTCTTTGATATTGGTCGTTACCTAAAACCATGTCAGAGGCCTTTAAGGCGGTTTAAAAACTCTGACACTAGTCTTAGTCACTCACACACGATAAGAAGAAGAAGGGCCACAGTTCGGGACGAATTCTACCTTGCTATCCCGTTATTAATTACTCCGGTATCCGACCGACAAATTCATATCTCACTGTACCGTATGCGAAATACAAGATGGTTATCAAGCAAAAAGTCAAACAAATCGATATGGTCAAAAACGTTACTTATAAACAAAGATCAATCAATAAAGTAAGATGAATGGAGTAACTGTCGGTAGTTACAAAAACTGTAGCACGTTTGTTGACCCCATGGGAACTTGTTATGAATTTGCACATAATAGCAGGTCAACTAGCCAACGCACTTGAGAAGTTCAAAGCACACTATTAATATACAGATTGATTTTGTATCATACTATATTTAAATCTTAGACTCAGAGAATCACTAATAGAAAAAACCGTAAGAAAAAAGACTTTTTCTCCCCAACTCTTTATTTCTTTATTTAAGTATCGCTTACATTCACTTAAACAAAAGATGGTTAATAGGTAAGTACATGAACCCTGGCAGGGACTTGCGATTTTTATAATTTTCTAATAAAGGGCTAACTTACAGAGTTTCCTATACGTAGCCGTTACCTTCACGACACTCAAATAAAAAAAATGTTATGCAGTTTACGGCTGGTATCTTTGGTTTATATTATGAAACAAGGTTCATATGACAGAATATGTATTTTAGTAATTTCTTAAACATAGCTTCGAGATTCAAAATCACTCAGTGTCATCTAAGACTTCATCGTCATTACATTAGACTTCATTTAAGAGGTGGGCTCTCGTCGATTTCACCTTGGTTGGGAGCTCCACCCTAGAAGTTGTAGACCAATATGTCTACCTGAGTGAATTTATCCAGATAGGAAGTTCCAGCTTCGAGGAAGAGATCTTTCGACGAATTCTACAAAGCTGGGCAGCTTTCGGAAAATTACGCATTGTTTTATCGTCTGAAATACCTCAGTGCCTTATCAATATGTGTTACCAGTGATGACATTATGGCTCCGAAACGTGGTCCTTTACTATGGGTCTCATAAGAAGGCTCAAGGTTGCTCAACGGGCTATGGCGAGGACTATGCTCGGTGTTTCTCTACGCCATCGAATCAGAAATGAGGAGATTCGTAGAAGAACGAAGGTCACTGCCAAGCGGATTAGCTCATTGAAGTGGCAGTGAGTGGGGCACATAGCGCGAAGAACTGATGGTCGATGGGGCAGAAAGGTTCTCAAATGGTGGCCACGTGCTGGCAAGCGCAGCGTAGGACACCCGCCTGATAGATGATCAGACGACCTGTGCAAGGTTGCAGAAATGCGCTGGATGCAGGCCTCAGTTTATTATGATCTAGACTAGATGAATCAAATCCCCGTAATCTATATCATCAAGGAAATATAATATTGTTTTACATAATCAGTGACCTTACGAGTTCAAAGTGAATTTTGCGGTTGGCCCAATCTACTTACTACAAACCAATTTTATTTCTAGATGTCTATCGGAATCTATCTCGTTGTTCCAATATATCAAAAGTACCGGTATTGTCCGGTGATTGAAACCAAATAGGATTCATGTTGTAGAATATTTATTTTATAAGTTGTTAAAGAATTAAATCGTCAGTCCACGTCTAGAGCTATATGTATATGTATTCTCTGTCCACATTAACTTTAAATATTAATTTAATTGTGAGTTGGAGAAAATGCTGCAGTGCAGTTTGTTACCGCATCTTCTGCACTAGCGCTTAGGAAGGCAGTAAACTTAGCTTTAAGTTACCATTTGACGTCAACAAGTGTGCGACAAAATAATGCCGATTATTAAGAGACATCCTATGATAACAAAGATATATTTAAATTAAATTGATAAACATTACTATCACCCGAACTGTGATCCCTTTTACAACTCAATAATTTTTGCTATATAACCTTTCCTTCCCCTTCCTTTTTATTAATTAGATTTTCACTCATATTCCTTACCCGAGTTGACTTGAGTTAATTTCTTTGAAAAACGAGTAAACATTTCATTTATTATCATACACCATAAAATATGATAAGCATTTAAAATTTATTGCAAAATAAACATACTCACTCGTACTAACAACTTTTATATGAATATTTATTTGATGCGTCTTGTATTATAAAAATTTATGCATGAACATGAATAATTTTTACACGTCAGCTTTTTTTTATAATGTCATACTTAACTTACATGTTTGCCTATCAGTGAAATAAACTTTTTACTGAATGGCTATTTTTATTGCAGTTTGTAACGAAATATTTTCATAACGAATAACGAATTTAAAAGGGTTAGGTAACATTTATGTAACTCCCCTTTATGACTTTATATAAAAAAATAATAAGTTGGTACATAATATAGCTTTTATTTATCAATAATACTTAAATCAAAAAGGTAAAGACTACTTAAGTATACAAATTTTAAAAATATAACAAGTAAAAGCAACAAAGAAGCAAAATTTAAAAATAATAACATAACAAGTGCAAAACCCTTAAGTGTATCTATCCGACTCACAACTATATCTTTTGTTTTATTTTCTAAAAAAAGCCAGTGATGCCAGAACGAATGTTGAAAGCCGTAACAAATGCATGAGATAACTCTCAAACAAAATCATATTACACTTAGTTACGAAAAGCGTCGCATAAACAAACTTACTAACTAACGCTCCATTTGGTGTATCTATGACATTGTTATTAAACTGCGCGAATTTATCCAGAGACCACGGTGCACGGTGAGAATTTCAAATTTTATATAATTTAGACGGTACTTATTTTTTTAATATTAGTCTTTTAAATACTTTACCTGTTCATATTGACTGTGATTAATTTATTAGGATAAGTAACTAAAAAAACACTAAACGAATTTGTATTCATAGAAATAAATCAGGCAGTGTAGAATAGGATTACTCCTATTCTTCCCGTGACTGCGACTTAGGAAATACAAGCTAAACAAAGCTTATGAACATCAATAGACCTCTCCCACACGTCTGCCCAGCGTGGAGAATGTAGGCCAAATCCTCTGACTGCTCGGGCAAAGTGTGGCTCCAGTAGAACCGAAAGGGTTGTGCTCCTGCAGTGGAGACTAAAAAGACCTGATAATGATGAAGAATAAGAAAAAGAAGAAGAAGAAAAGATAATGATGATGAATAAACCACATTTTTGCCTCCACTACGCATCATTCAAGGCTTGGGAAGAAGTGATTTAATTTGAAATATGAGTAATATCTCCTACAAATGTAGAAACATTTAGAAAGATGGTATCCGTAAACCCTGTTCTGTCTACTTAAATTATTAAGACGTTCTTTACATAAGTTTATTAAATTTTACTATATTTATTGAGTTAATGATACCAGTTCTCTTGACATAATCATGACAGAAATAAAGAACATTTGTATATAAATGGTTTTTCTTTTTTTCAGATCATAAAACTTGGCATTGGCTGTCGTAGTTGTTCATCCAGCTTTAATCGTAAGGTAATTAAAGTTAATATAATTATTGCACTAGTCGCATTAGTTAGTGTCGTCAACCAGTCACGAGTCTTAAAAAATAAAATGATAAAATTATCGAAGGCACATAACTACTAAATAATTTACATAGATAGTTACTCTATGATTTATTTGCACCAATGTTTGTGTGTGTACAAAGGTTTTGACACTTCGTTTTCAGGGTAAAATCACCGTTTCATCTTTACGTATTGCTTGCCGTACTAAAACCACGCCTAATCACATTTTCATAGATTTTTTTAATCTCTGTATTTTTGGAATGAAGTTCGTTTTCGGACGGTACGAACTTGGCGAATGGGAAAAAGGATAAGATTTTTCCGTCACAAACTTTTTTAGAGGCTGGAATTTGAATGGAGTATGGAATTTTGGGGGTTTTAGGGGCTTCAATTTTTGTAACTTCGTTCTAAGCGAGTGTTTATTTATTTCATTTACATAAAAAAAAACTTATACAGATAAGTTACGTATAATTCTAATAGTAAAATAATAAAAGATTACTAATATCGCTTAGGTTCATAAGACTCAAATGCCACTTTTATCGTTCTTAAATAGGCGAGAAGAAAAAAAAACAATGTTTCATTACATATATTTGTACACTATAAAAAATTACAAAGAAACAAACGAGCAACGAATTTTTAGAACACTTACCATACACGTATTGTCGGGGCTCCCGGCAAAACCGTACCTAGACAGGTTTTCTTTGCAAATATTGTAAAGTACTAAGATTACTAATATCGCTTAGGTTCATAAGACTCAAATGCCACTTTTATCGTTCTTAAATAGGCGAGAAGAAAAAAAAACAATGTTTCATTACATATATTTGTACACTATAAAAAATTACAAAGAAACAAACGAGCAACGAATTTTTAGAACACTTACCATACACGTATTGTCGGGGCTCCCGGCAAAACCGTACCTAGACAGGTTTTCTTTGCAAATATTGTAAAGTATGCAAGACAACGGAATAAAAATAAAAGGACTATTTTTAGTCGGTTATTTTAAGCAAATAGCTCCACACGTAAGAATAAAGTGGGAGCAACTATGTGCAGCCGCCAGTTATCTAAGTGCAGGGGCTACATTTAATTATTCAGATTGGTAATGCTGGGATCACATGAACAATATCACACGAAAAACGCTTTTCTAATATTTTTATTTGGAATGGTTAATTTAATTTTTTCTTATTTTACAAATTTTCTGAACTGAATTTATGTTAGGTATAATGATATATCGAACAACTTATGATTTCATTATGATCGATTATCATCTTTGGGTCTTTTTAGTTCCACTGCAGGAGCACGACCCTCTTTTTACTACCAGAGCCATACTTGGCCAGAGCAGCCAGAAGATTTGGCCTACACTCTACACGCTGGCCAGATGGGTTGGAAAGGTTTCACTGATGTTTATAAGCTTTGTTCAGCTTGTATTTCCTAAGTCGCCTTCTACGACTTCCACAGAAAGACTTGGAGTGGTCCTTTTCTATTCTGCCAGAAAACACATGGCAAATGATCCATTAATTTTAAAATAATTGAAAGAATTACAAAGTTTATAATGGTATTTTTGTTAAACTAGTTTTAAATTATAAAGACTATGCAAACATAACTGATATGCTTGTCCTCATATCCTTATATAGTAAAAGCCTAGGTTTCAAATGGGAAGAAGATTAGAAAGCGTATCTAAGGCGATATTTAAGATTCAAATGACGGTCTCTCTTTTATTGAGTGTATTATTAGCTAACAGTAGATAAAGGAGAATTTTCAGATGTAGGCAAAGGCATTTTACGCAGCTGAAGGAATGTCATTTAGTGACAAAATTATTATTACACTTTAAAAGAAATGACGGTAATCAGCCAGAATAAAGGTATAAAGAAGGAGGAAAATTATTATAAAATCATCATCATCATTATCATTTTAGCCACATAACGTCCACTGCTGGATATAGGCCTCTCCCAAGGATTTACATAATGACCGATCTGGAGCGGCTTCATCCAGCGCCATCCAGCAACCTTGGTCAGGTTGTCAGACCACCTTGTGGGTGGGTGTCCTACGCTTCGCTTGCCAGTATATGGTCGCTATTCGAGAACCTTTTTGCCGAGTTATGTGTCCCTCCCACAGCCATTATAAAAATCATCGCCGTCTAACTACTAAAGTGTAGTGAACATGTGAACCTACCTTTACAGAACAATTTATGCATAATGGATGTATTGACATGCGATGAGCAGCCATCGATTATTTCATGATTTATTCACACTTGGCTAGTTTATGTGCGAATTTTCGCCGCACCACCTTGATTAATATCCTATCGATATGGGCACACCGGCAACAATCATTACTGTAATCGATTCTATCTACAAATTGTACTCAGCAATGATAAATGATACTTTAGACCGTTTCCTGAAGGTGAAATTACTTGCTGGATATAATATGACGTCGGTAAAGGTTTACAAAGTCGAAACGGGGTTTCTGTTGCTGTACACAGTTATATTGTGAATAAGTGAATCAGTTCCGAAAAAGTAAAAAAAAAAACAACTGTTCAAACAAGACCCTGAAAGTAAAGTGTAACAGTGTTGACCACTTACACACACGCAAAACAAAACAACACATTACGATATTTGTATATTACTGGCGTAATCTGGACGTATCTTATTATCCATTTGTGCATATACATTAAACATAGTACTTCGGACCATAAAAACTTTTTGAAAGGAACATTTATTTGGAATAAAATAAAAAACTTATAATGCACTAGCTACTCCTCATCCCGGGGATATCGTCAATCCGGAGGAATGGGCGAAAATGCTGCTTCGACCAAAAGCTGACCTTTGATGCTAGATATAAAGTGCGTGCGCAGTACAGAAGCAAATATTTCACCCTTCTAAGATCCTGTAATAAATATCTATGAGTAACGGTGTTCACAGTACTCGTCGCCTGCTTTCTAATACAAAATATATAGGATAACTAAAGATAGCCAGCTTTTCTATCTCGAGTATCTCCGTACTCCAAAGGCCGTCAGTCTTGTTCCTGGCTAGCGTCATTATATGGCAGTTAGCAAACTATATCAGATGTATTAAATTCTAACAAAATTATTGTGGCAAGAAGGCTCAAGGTCACTCAACGGGCTATGGAGAGGACTATGCTCGGTGTTTCTCTACGCGATCGAAACAGAATGAGAAGATTCGTAGAAGAACAAAAGTCACTGACATAGCCAAGCGGATAAGCCCATTAAAGTGACAGTGGGCAGGGCACATAGCGCAAAGAACCGACGGGGCAGAAAGGCTCTCGAATGGCGGCCACGTACCGGCAAGCGCAGCGTAGGACACCCGCCTGCTAGATCATCAGACGACCTGTGCAAGGTTGCGGGAAGGCGCTGGATGCAGGCCGCTTCCAATCGATCGTTTTGGAAATCCTTGGAAAGGCCTATTTCCAGCAGTGGACTTCCTGTGACTGATATGATGATGATGAAAAAAAAGAAGCAGGAAATATAAAAGACCAATTACATAAAGAGACCAAGGATAGCTACCATTTATATCCAAGGATAGCTATATATTAACTTTTTCTGTAATTCGAATGACACAAAAAATTGCATGACTCTCGGAGATAAACGTCGATTTTAAAATGTCTCTCGCGGCCCAATGTGAAATATACATCACACAGGATCTCAATCGGCTATAAAAACCAGTGGACTCGTATAGATTTGTCGCCAGAAGCTCCCGTGAAGCAATGGACCTACCTATACCAACCTTTGATTGTATAGTTAAGGGTTTAGGATTAGGAATAAAGAAGAGATATTACTAGACACTGGCAAAATAAGCTTCAACGAAGTTTGACCGCCATAATCAAGAAAAGAAAAAAGAATACAAACAGAAGCCTAATATAGTTAGAGCTTGCACTCATTGATTTTAAGGGGACATACCTGTATACTATATATTAAATCTGCTTAGAACCGCAAGATACGATGAGATAAAGACGTGATAGTTAATATGTATGTATACCTGCATACTTGTCACTTTTCTAGTTTGTAAAATTACCTCTACAAATAAAGACCAATAAATATAATTATTTGAGCTAGCATACTTTTTAAAAACCAACAACTGTCTTATATTGGAAGTTCCCTGTATGAGAAAGATATAAAAAAATGTCTCTTAGAAAGTTCGCCCAGTATAAAATGTCATATCTGCCACTTTAAATTTTTATCACGACCAATAAAATAGAGGGATAGAAAGATAATTTATCCAATAAGTGCTTTTGATTTTCGTTCCAATTTATATTTTAAATCTTCATACTTGTTTCTCCCAGGCTTGATTTTAAGAAAAAATAAAACATAAATACCAGTTGCTTCTCTTCCGTCACAGATATTCAATTTAAATTCAATTCAATATATCTTATAAATGAAATAGGTGTACATATCTTTATTATGTTATTATTATAATAGTCACTTTGCACAAATATTGTTCACGTCAAAATATATACTATACTTACAATTAAGTTTATTGTAATCGATATGCAGCTAACATAACTATTTTGATTATGTCTTACCAATTTCACGCCTAACATTACGCTGAGTAACATTACTGCTAACTTTCGCAATAAAGCTTGTATTTATGTATGTATGAATTTTGCAATTCAATTTTCAACCAATTATCCTCAACTGATTTAGCTGAAATTTTGCATACTTGGATGTCGGATAACAATAACTATTTTAAAGTCAATGAGCTGTTCTGATGATAGAGCCGGGAGATATTCGACGGAACTCAGTTATTTAACAACACTCTTTTTCAATTGAGTAAGACTTGTTTGATTTGTCTTGACGAGCACTTAATGGTAGATGATGCCTAGGATCAGATCACGAAGACGGAAGGTGGTCGATGGAACTCAGTTATAAAACAACACAATTCTATCGAATTTGGGCTCATTTCATTTGTCTTAATAAGTACCTTGACCTCACAATAAAAGCTTGTACAAAAAATGTCATTTTTTAAAACTTATATAAATACTAGCTGTACCCGCGGGCTTCGTTCCCGTTGGGAATATCGGGATAAAGAGTACCCTTTATCCTTCCCCGAGTCTCAAACTATATCCAAACCAAATTTCATCCAAATCGGTTAAGTAGTTTAAGCGTGAAGAGGTAACAAACAAACAAATATACAAACTTGCTTTCGCATTTATAATAATAAATAAATAATAAAAAATATATAGGGACAAATTACACTGATTGAGCTAGCCCCAAAGTAACTTCGAGACTTGTGTTATGGGATACTAACTCAACGATACTATATTTTATAACAAATACATATATAGATAAACATCCAAGACCCAGGACAATTTGAAAAAGGCCATTTTCTAGCTTGCCCTGACCGGGAATCGAACCCGAGACCTCTGGGTGGCGGACTAGCATGGTGACCACTACGCCACGGAGGTCGTCAATAATATTAGTAGGAAGTAGTTTTTTTTTCAAATTATCTAACCGATGGGCCGAAGATATTTCTGCATGTCTATTGTACAGTAGTTATACCTGTAACTTCTCTAATTTGGATCTCGCCTTACAAATAAAGGCCTACAAGTATAATTCATCGAGCCAGCACACTTTACGATAAGGCACGCGACTACTTTTCATTAGAATTTCTGTGCGTGCTTTTGCCTGTATTCTGCGCGATATGCAAATTTGCTAAACTTGAAACGCCATTTGTTGGAACGCTAGCGCCATGGTACATGACACTTTGCCGACTTTAACAAACATGAGGTTCTTTAGTTACAACTAAAGTTTTTAAGAACCATTTATATAATCCACTGGCATTTGTACCCGTCTGCAGGTAAAAGAAATTATAGCAGACATAATCTATACGTATAAAATAACAGTAAAAAAAATGTGTCTGTACATTGAATATATTTCAAATAAAATATCTGGGCGATGGAGACTTAGTAATAAGTTAAGAATTTTAAAAAAATGTGTGTAGAAAATACTGGACGGATTCAAATGAAACCCTTTTTTGGTATATTGCTGCCTGGTCACTTAGGGTATTATTGATTTTGGAAAATTGAACACCTGGTGCAAAACCATAATAATTATGGTCAAGCTAAACTTAGCAAAAGTGGTTCAGCCTCATGAGCATTTTCCGGAGTCATAAAGTCCACGCGAACGAAGTCGTGAGCTTCAGCTAGTACCTAATATGTACCAGGATGATAGTCTAGATTACAGTTTTATGATTTTTCTTTTCAATTATTAAATAAATTTAACTTCTTAGAAAGTGTAAATTTTTACAAATTTTTAAAAATAAAAAGTAGAAGTTATTCGGTTCCCTTTTTACAATTTATAGAAGCTACAGATCAGCTGCTATAGGTTAGAGTATAGAAGCCGATAAAATTTTGGCTTGTTTGTTTATCTTCAAAATGTAGCCTGGTCTTGAATGAAATCCAATAAAGAAGCTTGTTTAAAAATATAAACACAAACATATTTATTCAGGATTTGTTTATCAGATAAGCATGTGAACCAAACTTAAAAATCACTTTTATGTGTAACTGTAAAGGAAATGATTATACATGAACTGTGCAACGTATAATCACAAATCACTACCTATTAATAGTCTGTACAAGAAATAATGAACACAAGTGTTAATGACCCTACAAATTATACTGTGTTATCTATCGATTTGCATAAACATAGGTAAGTACTTGATTAGTTGCAAAAACTCTAATTAAAAGCAGCATTTCGTGTCAATAACCTATTGTAAATGAATCAAAAATAAATCGACTTGTGTGGGCTTTAGTAATTACATTATCTTTGGTTTGGTATCATTTTCTTCGGTCGTATAAATAGCTTCATTTATTATGTAATCATTCAATTAAGCCATTAAGTAAAGTAATAGTTTGAATTACTAGAATTTTAATAGGATTGAGTTTGGTGCAAGGCTGCAACCTATTACTATTCTTATAGGTACACTACACTTTTCCTACCTTCCACCCGTTTTAGAGTTAGTGCATAGGTCTAACTCTAAAACGTGAAAAGTACATACCCGCCTTTAGTCACAAAATGACCACTACCCTGTAATAAATCTAACCACGGGCTATACTAAATCTATATTATAATTATAATAAAATAACAGTAAAATAAAACAATATTCCTTTACCAATTGCCCGTGCATCTGCACACTTTATTATGGTAATGCCCATTTTTTTTTTGTTTTTGCCTGTTATTTTAATTTCATTATACAAATGTGGTCTAGTAGGTACAGCCCATGGTGCGATGTTTTTCGGGTATGTCCCTTCCAAGTTGATATAGGTTAAAATATTGAGTTAGTTGCAAGGCAGCAACCATCACTAGTACACTTTTCCCACCTTCCACCCACCCATGCTCTAACTCTATAACGTTACGCCAGACAAGATGTAGACGCCGACAGTCTAAAGGCCCCAGGCTGTGTCTAGGAATCTTCTGTATCCCTTAGGAATAAAAACGTGATAACGCACCTGTATAGGTATAGTTACAAAGCGGATATAACATACAAAAAAGTCAAACGAAATGGAAACGGAAAAGAAACCTTTTCCATTAACGCTAGCGGAACTCGATCTTATCTTATTTATTTAGAAATTAAATACACTAGATGTCAAGAGACGATAGTTACAGTTGCATGTAATAAAATGTCGAATTATTTCATGCTTTCTGCATATGAGAATCGGTTTGATGGCGGCTCGTCTTTAACGAGCGTTTAATTCTACATCGTAAAATGCATGTTTTGTTTATAAGAACATATATATTCCGTAGTAAGTTATATTCTTCTTGTTTTCTATTTAAAAGTATTAAGAAAAATCTGTCAATTGAGCTCCGAATAATTAATAGAATTACCCATGAACGATTTTATTGTATAAAGAAATCACTGTTCACCGTTCATCGGTACAAAGAGAAAATTCAATCTCACGTTGCTCAGGGTGAATAGAAAATATTTAGAATGTACCAGCAGCTGCTTTTCCCGCGCAGATCGTAAAAGCCGATCGAGGGAAGCTAATATTTCTAAATGTGATAATCAGGATGATAAAGACAGATATAATCTTTTATTCGTCTCATAAACGTCGTTATGGTTTAAGATTCTGGTATTTTCCTAATATATAGCCTAACGGCTTGCTAGGAAAAGGAGTGGGTATAGGTAGCAGAGCTATAAATTGGGAATTGCAGGATGGAGTTACGGTTGGACCGACAGGAAGCGTCTTCTCTTCCTATCTTAACGTGATGTGACAAAGGAAAAAACTGTGCAAAAACTTGTACGTTAATAATACAAATGTACACAATTAGGCCGAAACTAATTTTATGGCTCTATTTTAAGCAAACATAATTTTTTAAGGTTAATTATCCCGGAATTTTACAAATTGCCGTAAAACGGTCATGATGATGTCACGATTACTCCATTTGGACAAACAAAAACGTTTAGCATTAACTTATGGACTTTTTATATGGTTACATACATTATTCCATATAAGTAATAAATTAACTGGTAGGCAATTTTTATAGTTTTCAGTCTCAGTACACTTAACAGAATCATCATCATCATCATCAGGCCTTTTTAGGGTTCCGTAGCCAAATGGCAAAAACTGAACCCTTATAGATTTGTCATGTCTGTCTGTCTGTCCGTCCGTATGTCACAGCCACTTTTTTCAGAAACTATAAGACCTATACTGTTAAAACTTGGTAAGTAGATGTATTATGTGAACCGCATTAAGGTTTTGACAAAAAAATAGAAAAGAACAATAAATTTTGGGGGTTCCCCATACTTAGAACTGAAACTCAAAAATTTATTTTTCGTCGAACCCATACGTGTGGGGTATTTATGGATAGGTCTTCAAAAATGATATTGAGGTATCTAATATTATTTTTTTCTAAACCGAATACCTTGCGCGGGAGACACTTCCAAAGTGGAAAAAAGTGTGTGTGTCCCCCGTAACTTCTAAAATAAGGGAATTATAAAACTAAAAAAAAATACATGATGTTTATTATCATAAAAACTACCAGCGAAAATTGGTTTGAACGATATCTAGTAAGTAGTTTTTTTTTAATACGTCATAAATCATAAACGGCAATTTACCTTTCATTCAATCAACTCAAATATAAAATTTTAAAAAAAACATGCTACAAGACTTTTATATTATGTTATTTGCTACTACGGAACCCTTCATGGGCGAGTCCGAGTCGCACTTGGCCGCTTATTTATCACTAATACAAGAGCATGACCCTCTCTGTACTACCAGAGCAGCCAAAGGATTTGGCTGGAGGAAAAAGGACACATCATTTTTCAAAACTAAAAACCGACTTCACCCCAAACTACACAACTGTTCTATTCGGCCTTTAGACAAGTATTAAGTATAGACCCTTTCAAACAAAAATAAAGAATTTTTTTAATCGGTCTTGGTGTCTTCGAATAATCGGAGAACACACATAAAATAATTGGCCAATTGCGTGTCTGGCCACGCGCAGTGTAGGGTTCCGTAGTTTTAAATGCCAACTTTGAGTTCATGCCACTAAAAACGTCTAAGTATCTATTGAATTTGTATGAAATTTTCTTTTTCGAGTACATTTTCTAAGTTGATCGCCTATAACTTTTTAATTTGTTAACCCTACTTAGCTCTGAAAGTTTTCCTTTAAACTACATTATATATACTATAGCTGTGATTTTTTTCACGTGTCCATATATAACCGTTTAACAGATAGAGGGGGGGGGGACACGAGACTTTAACAATAACCTTCTCCTTTTTGGAAATCGGTTTAAAAAGGATGATCAATGCCAAAGAGGTAAGTGGAACATGGGACCTTTGCCAACAAAGTGACATAACAGGTTAACAAAAAAAAAAACATGTGTTAATTTGTTAAATTCTCCATCTCTTTAAGGCTTACCGGAGTTCCTATTCAAATTTGAGTGATATAAAATATCGCATGAATATAAACGTATAGTCCCGATACATTGTAACAAATCTCTTACATTAAGTATCATAGACTAAACGGTAACCATCAAGCATGGACAAGCGACACAGCCTTAACACTGCAAGTGCTGATACGGGCTCTTAAGTAAATGCCGCTAAAATAGCCCAGATAGTACCTAAAGTGCATTTGGTTCTATTTGACATTGTGAAAGTATGTAGTTAGTCCAGTTTCATACGGGTGTAGGAATATAATCCCCTCCCTTCCTTTTATTGGAAGATGATTTAAGACTGAAAATAAGCTAGCATAGCAAGTAAAGAAGAATGAAAAATCACTCCATTTTACCTTTGGTACCCTTAAGGTGCTTTAAGTTTCTGGAGTCTGCCACCCACACACGCACACACACCCTTACACATACACACACACAATGTTATGTCTTTATCCCTACTTAGACAGATAGAGCTTTTTGGGTTTTGCAGTTCTAAGCATTCCATTTGCCTAATAAATAAATCATAAATAGCTAAACTATAATATATGTTGCTAGCCATTATCTACTTCTTGATTTTTCAAGCTTTTTATAGACATTTTTACGCTTTGAATAATAATTTGACGCTTATATCTGTGTCTGTCTGTGTAGCTTTCTAGCTAGATGGATGGATTTCAATGGTTTTTACGTAAAAGCATTGTTTAATGAAAATCGGTTTAGCTCTTTAAAATTGTTAGGAGTTAACGTTTGAAAGTCGGGGTTTTTTTTATTTTCTTACCAAATAATAGATGGCGATTGTTTATATTTAACTATGTAGTTCCGCTACTCATTACTAGATGGCGATCTTGAAATTCGTTTTTTTTTTAAATTTGCCTGGCAAATGAACTTGTTCCTTGATAGCATACTATAGTGTTCATTTTCATCTGATGAACCTCTGTAATCTGCACCAGCGGAATGCTGTATTCATCATCATCATTATCTTCCTCGTCTTATCCCTATTTGAGGTCGGCTCTGTATGTCGACTCCCTCCATAGTTTTCTATCATTTACCATATTTGCACTAGCCCCCCTCTCCTCCATGTCCCACCTTACACATTCCCCCCACGTCTTTTTAGGTCGTCCTCTATCTTTGTGGCCATCTACCTTTAAGCTATGTTATTAGCCAGATGTTTGTAATGAATATACAAAATAAATGAATGGTAATTTAAATCAATAATTGAAAGCAGTATTATTTGTTTTTCTTTACTCCAAGACCAACTTGGATCACTTATATTAATTATCTTGCAAATTGAACTTCATATATCACTAAAATAAATCTTTTCAGTACAAATAAAGGTAGCAACACGCTCTTAGGTAATGAGAATCATTTTTAACTACATAATGAGTGAACTTAATGCGAGATCGTTAACTTTATCTATGACTAGCTTCAGGTAGCTGATGATTAATAAGATAAGAAAGTGATTATACAGGATGAATTTTAAGTGAAGCAAGTTCAGTATATAATTATGAACTACTTTTTTATCGATTTCCAAAAAGGATGAGATTATTAATTTATTGCGATCTTTCTGTTTTTGTATATTTACCGATTATTTGAAGACGCCTTCACCAATTGGCAACATTCTTTTTTAAAGTATTTGCTTACGAGGTGGTCCCATAGAAATTTTATTAAAATCGGTTGTGTAGTTTGGGGGTGAAGTCGGTTTTTAGTTTAAAAAAATATATAATTTAATTATCACTATTAATTAAAAATATTTCAAATCGATAAAAAATCGTTCCGTATATCCTCAACGTTTTGCTTAGTAACATTTGTTTTTTGATTCTGCTCGGAATAGGGATTAAGTTAAATTCTAAAAGCCGCTTGAATAGGGAATGACACTGATTAATCTTTTGAACTATAAAACTGTAAACCAGATTATCTTATTGGCTATGAAAGTACCCATAGCACTTTCAACATTAAGTATCATGGGCTTGAACACGCGATAGTTGGCAGTACCTACATAATAGAGCTAAGACAGGTCGCACATTGGTCAAGCTACTGGCATGCTACAGCAAAGGTGAGTAGAGAATTGGTAAAAATAAAATCCAATGCTAATTGATATTTAATTTTTGGCTGGATATTAAATATATCTAGCTATTATTTAATGTACCGGTTCATGAAAATGTATGTGTATAATAGAAATAGTAACGTTTTGGACAGAGGCATTCCAAATAAAATCTGGAACAATCAATGTATTAACTTTCCGCTACATGACGCCTTGTTGTAAGAGGAAATACTATCATAGTATATTTTATTAAACATAGTATATGTTAGTAAATTAGCACGAATACCAAAATCGACACGGTTAAAACGGGAGTAAGTTGAAGTTTGAAAATTGAGCTTTCCTGGGTCTTCAATAAATTATTATATAAAAACATGAGAATAAAACGTAAAAATAATGTCACTTATCATTTTACATATCCATTTTAACGTGATTTTAGATTTATTATTGCACAAAAACTGATAATAACAGAAGCTATTTGACTCCAAGAAACTATGACGTCATTAGTCTATATTTCATACATACATCATCGAAAATGTTTATTTTGACGTATAGAAAAAAGTATCTGATACGGTAAGAAGCAGCCCCAGAAAAATTACTACGAAAGTGCCATAACTATTTCGATCATGTTACAATACTTACTCGCAAGACAACTTGACCAATGTAAAGTGAACTTCATCTCGCCTCGTTATAAATCGAGCTCGTACTATAAAATAATCAGTTTAGTACCGGCGCTATGCTGACTGCCGATAGCAGCCTCTTACCTTGATTTAATGCTCTTCCTCTGTATAATGACATAATGAGTAAGCCTACCTTTTACTGTGAACTAGAGCTTGTTAAATAACGTATGCGAATTTAAAAGAATCTTTGAAAAGTAATCTTTTTTAGAAATTAATTGCACTTTGGGTATAGTTTGTTTAGTTTTGCATAAGATTACCATAGTGTTGAAGCAATAGGTAACTTGCATGGTCTAAACGAAACCTCTTTATTGTTGCTATTTTATTGCTTTAATGAAATGTAATGCACCTTGCACCATCTAAATGGGCCTTTAGT
The DNA here is from genome assembly GCA_963555685.1 of Acrobasis consociella. Classification (NCBI taxonomy): domain Eukaryota; kingdom Metazoa; phylum Arthropoda; class Insecta; order Lepidoptera; family Pyralidae; genus Acrobasis; species Acrobasis consociella. The sequence goes on from OY743115.1 coordinate 14,191,164, forward strand.
TTATGAAAGACTTGCCGTGCCCGTGGGCTTCGCTCCCCGTAGGAATTTCGGGATAAAAACTATCTTATGTCCCTCCTTGGGTATCAAACTATATTCATATCAAATTTCATCGAAATAGGTTCAGTGTTTGAAGTGTTAAGTGTTAACAAATAGACAAACTCATTTTGGCATTTATAATATTAGTAGGATAGGATAGGATAAAAAGTATAAGACGTATATCTGTTCAGAATCCCCATAGATATTTTGATATAACAAGCCAGTACAAATACATGTAAAAATACCTTACAGCCCACAGAGTATGCAATATAGAATATAGATATAAGAAGCCGCGGCTCAGATCGGGATCACTCGTATTCTACACAAAAAGCGCAACATTTTCCAGAACTGGTTCAGCTACAATCCACACTGCATAATAATTATTGTTGTCTTATCCAATCCATAACATATTACGACAAATGAAGTTGTTTTCTTAATTCTTTATCCATTAACAAGTGCAAACATAACCAACCTACCATTAATCATTGACTAACCAGGCATTTCAGAAATATCTCTTTTAATTTACCACTGTGAATCCAACCAGACTCATCAATCAGTTGTAAGTAATAAAAAATATACAAGTGCGAGCGTGCGCTCGTTGGTAGGGTTCTGATGTGAAACAATAAATTTACTTGGAAAACAAATAAATACTTTTTGATTTTACTTTCGCAAAACCATGTCAAAGTAAATATGCGGTATCGTTTTAGTTCTATCAGACACGTAGCGATAAAGATTCAAACTTTCTCACTATTTTCTTTCTTCGTTTCTAAGAACACTTGATATAATTATTAAAGATAAATAAGTCGACAAATAATAAGCGTCTACTTTTCATATACAAAACTTACACGGACAACATTTCTTTATACCTAAAATGTTTGCCGTAAAAAGTAAATAGTAGTAAGTTTGTAGTAAATCTGTAATCATGCATCAATTCAGAAGAATAAATAAACTTTATTTTATTTTATAAAAAAAAATATTGCTTATTAACTGTAATAATTGACAGACTTAAAAACGGGCATTTAAAAGTAACATAGAAATTATCTTTTTAAAAATTTCCAATTGCAGAACCATAAAAATAAGATCTCCATCACACAGTCACCATCGTGCGAAATAAATTGACTATATGCACTTCATACTCGTATTAAATATTGTAACAGTCCTGATGGTCTTTATAACACCTTTTTAAGCGTCCCCATGTTCACAGCGGCATCTTGAATGCAAACGATAAATTAAATATCAGGCAGTACATTTGCATGAACACCAGAAGGGGTGTGTAGTAACATTTTTGCCATTTTCAATGTATGTTTATGTACCTTACATGGTACACAGCAATTTACCGGTATTCTCGTTGTACCGATTCTTTTATAAAGTACCGATAACAGTATTGAAAGGTCTTGGTAATTAACAGATACACTATAGATAGATAAGTAAGAATATCTATTTATTATTCCTCACAGAGTAGAGTTAAAATACGCAAAGATAGACTCAAAGACCACACTTACCAAGATATTGGACATATTATATGCAAATTTGGAATCGTAAGATATTTAAAGATGTGAGCTTAAGTATATGAATCTAGCTTTTTTAGATCTTGTTATCTTGTAAATAATACTAGGTTAATGTCTCAGTTTGTATGAATGTATGGATGTTTGTTCTGTTTTAAATGAATGGATTTTAATGAAATTTGGTATGTAAATAGCTTTTTACACATATATACTTTTTGTCGTGAAAAAATGAGAAATGAAATCGTCCAAAAACTTCCACTTTTAGCATTAGCGGGCAACACCGCAGGCAATAGCTAGTCTAAAATAACAGTCACTGTAACCAAGTCTTGGAAGACATTACTTGCGGTGTTAAATGCAGGGCTAGTGAACATTTTTACGACCGCATACAGAATCGAGCAAGCGCCCTGAATGGCAAGTAAGGACGATTATGGTAATCGATCGATTTGGTAGAGTTCATTTCTCACATATATTTACATTTTAATCGATATTAATACTATTCGGCCGGGATATTATGTGTACGAAACAATTCCATTGGCAGCCATGTCATACTACCGGAAATGATAGGTGCGAATAGTACAAATACCTTGCACCATTCAGTTATTTAGTACGTGTACCTATTTTAAATGCGTATATAGCCAAAAAATACATAATAATACGAGTATACTTACACACATTCTTGCTCCTAAGCTCAAACTCAAACTCATATGTTTATTCAGTAATTAGAACTTTACAGGTACATTACACGTCACTAAGTATAATTTAAATAACTTGTATTGTATATCAAAACTTAATTTATTTTTGAAGAATACTAATAGTGGAAAAGCTGGAAAGTCATCCTTTAACCCATAGACCATGCCATGTGGTGTCTGGCAGAGTAGAATAGGGCCACTTCAAGTACTCCCGTGGATGTCGCAGAAGGCGACGTAGGAAATAGAAGCTAAACAAAGCTTATTAATATCTATGAGAACTCTCCAACCCGTCTGGCCAGCGAGGAGAGTGTAAGCCATGTACTCTGGCAAAGTATAAGGGCCTAGAAGAATGGACATAAAGAGCTGACGCTAAATAGGGAAAAGGAGACGAAGATGATACATGCTATATTACATGTTTTACTCGGCAATTAAGTTCTTGTGTTGAGCAATAAAATGACTGATTTATAACCTTTATATGTAACCGATTCCAATATCAAGATTATTTTTCTCATTCCAATTGGTTACTTTTAATCGATATTGCATCCTGTCATGTACAACCCACTTGTTTCTTACGCAAAAAATGTACACACTAAATTTATCGTGTAAAAGATAAACTCATATAATATGTTGAATTTATTCAAAATATTGCGAAGAAGGTTTTTTTCTATGTTCGTTTAAAAAAAACATAGCAACGATTAAATTTTTCTTGTGGAAACATATTTTTTAACTGACGTACATTATAGACGTGGTTGAAGTTCATATACCTATAGACAGTGCTTTTTGATTCAATAAAGTCGTTAATAAATAACTGCTCTGTAAGTCTGTGATAAAAAGAACGTAGAATATGCTGCTTATCTTCCCGAGCCTCATCGAGGGAATGGGCGAAAATTTTAAATTAGATTTTAAAAAATTAGATTTCCTAATTTCACAGCGGCATTTGATTCTTGCGGTCATAGGCATAGGATAATTAAGTGCATCTGTTTATATAAACAAAAATATATAATTTGAGCAAATAAAATTGTGTTTATTTTCACTAGTTGACCTTTACATAAACAAGATAATCCGTTTCAATTCCAGTTGAGTACTTAATGATAACTCACCTGTGGATTACAATCAACGCATCTTCTCGTCCTGTATTAATGTCATCTTTATTCCTTTTGTACGCCTGTCTGTACAAAATTAAAGAATAAAATACAAAATAAATTAGTTGTTATAAAACTTACTGCCCTGGGTGTCAATTCTATTTATAATACAATCGATATTAATGCCAGTTATTTATAAACCAGCTTCTTAAAAAATATATTTAAAAGATACGTTTGGTAAGTTTATATAGCTTTATTCATACTGATCTGTCCGGGCATCTTCGCTTTAGCTGTACTACTTCTGTAAACGAGATGCATTTTTCGTCTTTTTCTGTGTTCAAAGATATACGTATGCCATGACCATTGGCATACGTATATCTTTGAACACAAAGATATACGTATGCCAATGGTCAACAAAGGATTACAAAGGCTGGAAAAAAATAAAAATAATTATTATATAAATATTTTCGGTACAAAAATACGACGTTATGCAAAGAGGTAAAAAAAATTTACAAAAGGTTATAACTTTTTTTTTTGCATTTGAAATTATGAAAATATCTAAGATACTAATTGGAAAAACTATAATAATCATTATAAAACTATTTATCAATTTGTATGACTATCTTATTTTTTGTAAAACTTTACACACATATTTTTGTATTAAACAAAAATGCAATTTAAGAGAAAAAGCGCAGTAAAACCGGTGGACTTATTTAGCTTTTTTATTATCTTTTTTATTAAACACTTCGTCAAAAAGTACAGTCGTTAAAGCTGTTAGGTATTGATTATAGACCTATAATGGAAAAAATGAGGTAGTTTTAATGTACTACGGGCTGTACCATGAGGAACTTTAAACTTGCTTCGACCCAATGGTTGTAAATAATTTACAGCACATGTTACAATATCGTGTAAGTTTATTAATATCCAACATAATTCTTGTAGGTGAAATAATGAAAAACTTTTTATAATAACTTTTTGCGTTGAATATCTATTAGGTGCTTGTCGTCATATTTTTTTATGAAAAATCTAGCCACAAAGCTTGTACGATTTTAAAATATAATTTTTAGGAACATTGTACACCGATCATAAAAATCTCACTTGGTAGGGTAGGCGTAGAACGTTTAAATAAATAATTTGATCTCTCTTTGATTTTACTCTTACCTGGTATTACTCCTACGTTTTGTTGTTATTACGTCTTTAATCGGTATTATGGATATAGTTAGACGGGTTTTTATTTAAATTTAAAGAAAACACAGCGAACCGGTGTCCGTGACAAAATGCGCCACACACGCATGTGTTCATAAATGTATGAAAACTACAGCAAAGAAGTCAGTAGGTGCGTTTTGTTACAGCCAGCAGTAGTTCACTGTGTTTTTTTTAATTTAAATTAGAATCGGACGTTACTTTAAGTATAAATCCATGACACGGTGACGATGGTGATGGCCACTAAATTAGTTGGCCCGTTTGCGCCGAGCCTAAAAGATAGTTCGTTATTTGATAGACCCACGTAAACTTATTACTTTTAGCAAAAGTATGCATTTAAAAAAGAATCATTAATTCCAATTCATTCAGCCGTTTTGGCATGAAAGTGGATCAATCATTTACATACTTAATCAATAAATTAACATAGTCGAAAAAAATACGGAAAACAATCAGCTATAAAGCTGTCATATTTGAATTTTATCGCCACGTTTCATGAGTTTGTAACATAAAATTCAATAATCATTAATTAATCATAGATAAAAATTCTTCCTTTTTGCTTTAAAGCATTTTTGTAACGTTTGGTAAACAACAGTTTATTATCATAAGGGTTGGATTGAGCTACATTACATCTTGCAGCTCGAAACGCGAAAGTGAGAGAGACCGACGTAACGCAAACGCTTTAGCACAATGCTGAAGCGTTCCGTCGCTTTCTCTCGCTCTAGCGAATGACAGTTCTGAGCAACAGAAAAGGATAGCACCAAAAAAAATTGCTGATAGAGAGTCGGCCACGAAACTGACGAAACTATATATACATATGTAATTGGCAATCATAGATAATAATGTGACTTTTTACGCCCAGACCATTTTGCATACAAGTATGTTACATACAATAGCAGCTGAAATGACCGTTAAGCTATTCATAAATCGACATATACACGCAACTTTTTTACGTCAGCAAAACGTCTCTTGCAAATTGCGCTATGTGTTTTTTTATTTAGCAAAAAGGCGACAAATTAACTTGTCCACTTAGCATGCTGTCATTGGTTTAGTTTGATGTTTTCATCATTCCAACATCCTATTTGGTTACAAACTACGGGTTATACTAGATCACTATAGTATAATTGACGACCTCCGTGGCGTAGTGGTCACCATGCTGGTCCGCCATCCAGAGGCCCCGGGTTCGATCCCCGGTCAGGGCAAGTTGGAAAATGGCCTTTTTCAAATTGTCCTGGGTCTTGGATGTTTATTTATATATGTATTTGTTATAAAACATAGTATCGTTGAGTTAGTATCCCATAACACAAGTCTCGAACTTACTTTGGGGCTCAATCAGTGTAATTTGTCCCTATGTATTTATTTATTTATTTATAGTATAATTAAATTAGAATAACAGTCAAAAAACAAAAAAAAAACCATACAAAAGTGTTCAGCCACCCGGGCAATATGTATGAGAAATTCGATCGTTTTTTGGTTTTTACCATTAGTATTGTCGTACTTTTATCCTGTTTTGCACGAGTAATAAGTTTTAGATAAATCATCCCACAAAAATATAATTAAAGATGATTGTGTTATAAGTAGGTAAGCATATCATATAGACTAATTATGCTAGTAATAAAGCATTACTTTATCTGTTAAAAGGCAATCCAAATAGTGATGGCTTGTTAGCCGCATCGAAAATTAATATTATGATTTGTATTTTCAACCATTCACTCGATCGGCTTTTCATTCTAAGATTTTTTCTTTTCTTCCACAGAAGCAGAAATACATGCGTATTTCTTCTCAAACGTATATACTTAGATGCCTGCATAGATGTACCTAGAAGGAAAAGTTGTTCAAATATGTAATTAATGACCTCGTGGCCTAGTGGTCATTATGCACACCAGAGTTCCAGGTTCGATCCCCGATCAAGTCAAGACGGATAAAGATCTTTCTATTTTTTTCAGATTGACATGGGTCTTAGACGTTTTACTGTATAAGGTAACAAAATACATTGAAAATATTTTAAGGGTGAGTTCAGTCCGTGATAGTGAACAACTTTCTTAAAGAAATATATATCGAAATATGAAAAAAATATGCTTTTTATACAAACTCTGATCAGTTGATCGGAGGGGCTAAAATTACTTTTCGTATTTCGATTTCCTTGGGGAAAGTTGTTCGTATCATGGACTGAATTCAAACCTTTAAAATAGTTTCAGTATATTTTGTTAGACCTTATATAATTTTTATAATATACAATGTCCTTTTCAATTAAGTACAAATATTTTAAGGGGTGGTTCAGTCCATCATTTTGAACAACTTTTCCCAATGAACGTATATTAAAATACGTAAAAAAAATTTTAGGTTTTCATACAAATCGAAGTAGTCACGTGATATCACTACTATCGAAAATGAATTTTTTTTTAGTATTTCGATATACATATATTGGTAATAGTTGTTCGAAATGATGGACTGAATCACCCCTTAAAATATTTGTACTTAATTTAAAAGGACATTGTATAGTATCGTTGTGCTAGTATCCCATAACACAAGTCTCAAACTTACCTTAGGGCTAGCTCAATCTGTGTGATTTGTCCGTATATATTTATTTTTAGGCTGAGTCACTTGTAGAAGTAAGTGTCGACTCTATTAATTTTATGTATATTACAAGTTCTTGAATAACTTACTTAGCAGCTAATGTTTTCTAATTACAGTTTGCCGGCAAATGTCTATCTAGCAGCAGGAAGATGACATAATTATGTGCTTTTAATTCAAAATGCGTGTAAATGCAATTTACACACTCTTTATAAGTGGTTAAGTCACTTCGTAAAGTACACGATAGTTATTTAATAAACTTGTAATACAAGTAGAACCTTTTATATGACAGCTGTTTTATTTTTCTTTTAATTTTATTTTAAGTTATGAGTATAGGTACTTGACAGGCTCTAGGTAGATTCAGTAATTATCTAACTTCCTCTTGTAGAATTAAGCAACTATTTTGTAGCAAAAAAAAACAAGATTTTATGCAATGTCTTTTTAGCGTTTGAAATAATAGAATATTAACACATCGAAGTAAATGATTTTATGATTGGATATTATTTTTAAGTTGTTAGTTTTTTTTTCTGTTCAAAGTAGAATTTCGTTTTTGTCTGAAAAAAGCCAATAAATTATACTGACGAATGCGGTATCTGACGAAAGTAGCATAATTCTTAAATCTGGATTGGACAAATGGACAAGTAGGATAGATGAAAGAAAACTTACTTATACCATAGCTTATACCTAATATTTGAAGTGCAGATAAGAGCAGTATAACGATTAAGAAAACTACAACTAAACTAAATATAAATACCTGATTAAAAATACAATTTAATAATATAAAAAAGGACCCCAAATCGCTGCATTCGGCAGGCTGGCGGCATTCCCCCGAGGAATGGCCAGGCATAACTTTTGTCCAAAATGCGCGCCAGCTCTTGGACCTCCTGAGGCGTCGATGAGACGTGATCACGTGAATAAGTAAATTGTTTGTTGGTAAAAAAATACTAAATATCAATACATATTTTTGATTGGTGTACACGCTCGCATCATGTCAACTGATCATTAAACTGTTATCGTAAAGCGCCAGCTCTCACGCCTTTTGCTCACATTTCACACAATGCGGCCAATTACTCGCTAATTAATGTCACCAGCCCCATTTAATTAGAGGTAACAATAACTTCATCAAGGCCTACCATACATGTGAGACTTAATTGCTTTATATTTCCATTTTCCATAAAGAGCACGGTTTTTATTCCAACGGTTACTATGGCGCGTACGATGGGCTATTCATTAAGACATTGTGCTGTCCCTAACTTGTATCATAAAGTTCTTTAAGTACCGAGGAGTTCTGAGACCCGGTTGCAGGCGCTTCCGCAAGTTAAGCTACCCCAAACGTGGTCCGCTCTTAGATAGGTGACCACAACTGGCACAGAAACTTCTCGGGCTTCTTCGTTCTTCGAAAGGCACGTTAAGCCGTTGTTGGTCTGACTGTTATTATTATACGGCAGTCTTAGTATATCTGGTATGTCAGATATTTACCACTATCGACCCAGTTTTGTCCACTTACGCGAAAAGCAACAAATATTCATAAATAATACGTAATAAATCTAAGATCACGAAAATGTGATTTTAGGTTTATTATTACAGAAGAAACTATGACGTCGCCTCGCCTGCATTTATTTTATAAAAATCCTATTATTCGTAGTAAAAATCCCATAAAAAATGTTTGTTTTGACGTTTATAAAAAAGTAAGTATATGATTTGAGTTGTTGGAAAATAGCGGATTGTTTAGTTGGGGATATGAGACAAACAAGCCATTTTCAACATCTCATTATGAAATAATATAGAAAATATATCAGAGAATATATGCTTTTCAAATCAAATTAATATTAACTAATATATGCAGGCATATAATAAAATATATAGGATTTTACAAACTTTTATCTATTTTCTCTTCCATGCTGATCTGGGAGAAAAGAAAAAATTAGAATGACTAGCTGCTTTTCTTCCCGTGCAAATCGTGAAAGCTGATCGAGATAATGGGCCAAGACGTCATTTTATGTTGTCATAAATCATGTTAATAGGCAATGCGGCTAGCAACCCATCACTATATTTATAACTTTTCCATCTTCTCGCCTACCATCATGCTAAAAGTGACTTTTGAGTCTTGCCGCCCTGGGCTCTGACTGCTTAGAGTTGCAAAATACAAAATGCTCTGTCTACCCCATTAGGGATAAAGACGTGATAGTATGTATGTAGGATGAAGGAGTTATGCATGGAAAGAAACGTGCGATTTGTAAGAGAAGGACAGATTATACAAATAAGATCGAAGAGAAGAAGTGTAGGAGAGAAAGGGATAGACGCGCGAAAAGTTTGAATTGGGAAGGATGCGTGAAAAATAGTGATTAGAGTTATAGAGTAGGTAATGAAGATTTGGTAAAGATGGAAATAAGGTAAGACGTATTTTTTAAACATGTTTAAGTTTAACAAGACGACAAAAGTTAAGACGCATTGTAAAGTTTTTTTTAAAATTAAAAGTCGAATATAAAGGCCTATTTAGACGGTGCAAGTTTCTTGCCCGTTGCATGCCATTTTATTGCAGCAATAGACAACTTGCATGGTCTAAACGAAATGTCAGCCATACAAATCGTTTATTGCTTCAATAAAATTGTATGCAACACGCAAGAAACTTGCACCGTCTAAATGGGCCTTAACAGTTTTATATTTCCTCAAACACAAGTATTTCTCTGTGTGGATCTTCCTCAGCCCCATCCCCACGTGTACCTATGTTTATTGATTTGGTCTGTAGAAATAGAAAAGTGAACACAACATTGTTACTGACAATAGCAACATTTTCCAGAATGTTACCTGTCAATTATGGAATTGCTAACTACAATTTGTTAGTGGCCATGGTTAGTGACCCTAACCACGTCATAACTTGTGTTTGATTTTACGATGACCGGGGCTCGTTCGTCATTTTGTCTGGGACTAATAGTCGTTCTTTGATGTATGGGAGGGTAAGACCTGCATTTCTCTCGTTCGTAATTCTAATAATCTGAGTGTTGTTCTCGTTCCTGTTTGGAATTCTCCTCGTAAACAATTATTTACTGTGTTTTACTGTTTTCTAAAGTTGCGCTTCGTACATACCGAAGAAACTTTTTATAAATGTACGATTTGAATAGCATATTTAAATCTATATGTATCTTGAAGAATATTATAATAAAAAATTAAAAACTGCGTGTCTGCAAATATAATTAATTTATGAAAAAAAATAAGTGTGGTCAATAAAAAGAGTAAATGTACACAAAAAAGAGGATTTTTTTTCTGTGTGTATGTTCACGCTGATCTTCGAAACTACTGGATGGACTGAAAATCTGATACCAGGAAAAAAATTGTACTCATTTTTAAATTTCACTAGATCAGCATATAAGATGTAAAATTTTCGACATTGTGAGATTCGAAATCACACCCTTCATGTTTCATTATCATTATCTTCATCATCACCATCATCATGTGTGATGCCGGGCGTGGGTTAAAATCTCACTTGTGGCGAAAATTTTTTGGATCAGTTATTTTGAAAATCATTAGGAGAGGCCTAATATTCGTACAGCAGTTATCGTAGGTGATAATACGCTTGAAATCATGATTACTTACGCCCTTAAATATTAAAACTTTTGTTGCTGTTTTTAAAAGCGACTTCACCACATCAGACACGTCCTCTCTTTTTTATCTTCAAATCCAATGCAAAAAAGCCCTTACAGTCAATTTTTGTTTCTGGATTGATTATGATTATGACTTTACGCACGCTTGTGCTATTCAATGACCTCATGGTTTTGCTATAATTAAATAATAGTTACCAACAGCATTTATAAAAAATAAATTTATATTCAAAATGTTTCCTTAATTTGTGGTCATTTCAAGGATCGTCGTTTAAATTGTTATGACAACGATTTCGGATGTTTTTTTATTCCATTTTAAGTAGTAGCTGTTAAACAATTGAAGGGTCGTTCACCTTTTCACCTGGCTACTTCTCCTTATCGTGTGTGTTAGTGACTAACACTAGTGTCAGAGTTTTTAAACCGCCTTAAAGGCCTCTGACATGGTTTTTAGGTAACGACCAATGTCAAAGACAGTGACCGGGACCGACGGCTTAACGTGCCCTCCGAAGCATGGATCATCTTACTTATCAGACAATCAGGTGATCAGCCTGCAATGTCCTAACGTCCTAACCAAACTAGAACAACACAAAGTCGTTGTCCCCGCCGGAAATCAAACCCGCGACATCCGGGTATGAGCCGAACGCTCTAACCACTACACCACGGAGGCAATTACTACTAATGCTGGCTGTAGTTCCTGTTTTTTTCTTTGTAAACACGGCTATATGTGATGACCCGACACAGAATAAGTACTAGGACTCACGTACAGAAGTCTTACTCAGCAAAGGAATTTAAAGAATTATCTACTCAATGTCGTTAGCGATATGGTTTAATTTAGCTCGCGTCAGGACTCGACACCTCTTCGTTTAGATACCTAGAAGTGCATTGCAAGCCAATTTCATTCTTTTAACTCTAGACATACGATTCACGTCACTGAATTTGCCACTTCGGAGTGGTCGCTGCGCGCATAGTTATAATGTAGGTATATTTTCGATGCCTAGAAGGGGAGTGACACAAGCCTGCCGGCACGGGCGAATGCTGTATTTACTTATTTTCACAGGTTTTGTATGTGGAACTCAAATCAAATGTATTTATTTACATTCAAAGGTGTGCAGTTCTCTATGTTTGTAATTTCTACCCATGATGTCGATCTCCGTGGCGTAGTGATCACCATGCTAGTCCGCAACCCAGAAGTTCCGGGTTCGATCCCCGGTCAGGGCAAGTTGGAAAATGGCCTTTTTCAAATTGTCCAGGGTTGTCTATCTATATATGTATTTGTTATAAAATAATAGGAGCGTTGAGTTAGTATCCCATAACAAAAGTCTCAAACTTACTTTGGGGCTAGCTTAATCAGTGTAATTTTTCCCTATATATTTATTTATAATACAAGCTAAGCGTGCTTAATTTGTTTATTTCTTGTGTGTTTTAGTGGTTAACACTAGCGTCAGATTTTTCAGGCTCACTAAAGGTATCTGGCATAGCTAGACGACTGCCGTTCACTGATGAGTTGATGAAAGTTCTTAGTGAGAGCTGTTGATTACCCAGTATCATTTGTTCAAAATGACAGACTTTACTGTCCCTTTAAATATGAATATACAAGCTTTGGTATTTTTGCAGTTAGTAATTTTAATGAAATTTGAAACGAACTCATAATTTTAACAAAACCGCGGGTTTTTAACAAATGGATGATACTTTTTTCTAAACCTCAAAACAAACATTTTCTATGGGATTCTTTGAGTAAAAAATAGCGCTCCTATTATCGGTTTTTCTGCAATAATAAATATAAAATCACTATGAAAATTGATGCGATACTAACAAGTGACATTATTTTGTGACGTTTTATTCCCTTGTTAGCACAAAATAATTAAATTTTGACCCTGAATACTATCCAATTATACCTATACCTACATAGCAAGAGTTTTAGTACACATTATGATCATAACCATAACGACATAAATATCTATTCAAAAAATTTAACCCCATAATCAACAATTATGTGTTTTTTGTTGCATTAGAAGTAATGTTCACTAAAACTGTGGGCGTAAGCTGCCAGGCTGGTTCTAAATGGCCTTAGACCATTTATTGCGAATTTGATCCGATCAAACCTCATTAAATAGGTACTAAGCATTACATAAAAGGCTAACTGCACATTTTTGGCTCAAAATTTTAAAATATTAGTAATAAATTTTATTTCTCCTTTTATCTTTCACGTTCCTTGTTTCCATTTCCTAGTAACTATAGACACATTTTGTATGCATATTATTTGAGTCAAAGAAGAGTAGTCTTTAGGAGCTAGTCTAGTCAGAAAAAACATTATAGGTATGGCTATAAAAATGTACAATAAACTAAGTACCTAATGACTTAAAAGATACTACTTATAAATAAATCCTCCTATTCTGTAAAATACTTTTTTAAAGACGACAAGATAGAAAATTGTGCGATGATTATCTATAATCATTGCACAATTTTATATCTTGTCGTCTTACACACAATACACTCTACTGTATTGTGTGTGAATTTGTTGTGAATTTATTTGTGTGAGTACAGCCTTATGCTCAATAACTGCTAATCCAATGTCGTTGATCTCTGTTTTAATTCAATTAACAACATTTTATTAGCTTGTCAGATGTCAAATTAAATGGAGAACGTTGCAAAAACTCGCGATAGAGCCACCTAGGTCCATAGATAAGTAAATGATTTGTGTCTAGATTAATTGGTAGTGATAATCAAAAAATATTAATTGATTTTGCTTTTTATAATTCAGTTATCTTAGTTTGACGTGGAATGGAATAAAGTAATTTTAATTAGATTTTTTAGAATGCCCAGTGCATTCTATAAAAATCTAAGAACTAATCTAATTAAGAACAGCTAGCAATTAGTATTTAGAATACTTAATGCAAACTAAGTTTTTTTGCTTTAGACGAAAAATGTTACCATTTAGTTAAGTTACTTATATAGAAAAAAAGAACTTTACAACTAACAAAAAAGCATATTAACTTCATGCATGTATACATGTATTCATAGACCTAGATTGTTTTTACCATAAATATTATGTACCGAATGTCATTGACCCTGCCGTTCGATTTCCATTAACCAATGTCACGCAAAAAGTGACAGGCGATGTACTATCTTCATGGCATTAAATTCCGATAATTCTAGTCCGAAATTGCTGCTTCTGTTACGTGAGTACGAGCATTTTGTTCAATTTAAATTCCCGCGCTTTCCGTGGCTGTGCAGACTCACTTTCCCTTGCGCTAGGCAAAGGAAATTACCTTTGTAATGCCGTAATGCGTTGTCAGTTGTCACATTTCTTGTTCATCTATCCTAGTTCTTAGGGAGAGCGTGAAGTTTTGCTATGCATTATTTGCTGTACTTATCGGTAAGACCTTTGTAGTTTAGTCATCATTCTAGCTATTTTTCTTAGAGGTTCTAAAGTATTAGGTATTTTATTATAACAAAAATAATACTTGATAATATACGTACAAAAACATATTAAAAGCAATGAAATATTTTAAAAATATACAAGTTGTTACGATCGATGACGTTACGGTAAGACGGTAAGTATATTAAATGAAAAAATAAAATTACTAAAACCTTCATTAGACATTGGAATATCCAAATTGTCTAAATAAACAAATAAACACTTGCAATTTTTTTACAAAGCAGTAGCCTAAACAATTGAAAAAGTATCGATATAAATCAATCACAAGCTATTGTCCGATTAATCGATGAATCAATCCATCAATGATCCATTGGCACATTCGTATCTTCAAATTGGTGCTAATAATTTATCCTATGAAAAACGAAGCTTTTGCGCGTCATTTAGGTTCCGTATACAAACAACACCTATATTTACAGCATACAGGAAGACATTGCCCACTATGTGATTTTTGTAGCAAGTTTAATCCATGACACTGACGTCACCTTGTCAGAAGTTAAAACCGACTTCACCCCTAAACTACACAACCGATTTATAAAATTTCTATGGCACACATCGTAAGCATATCTACCCTTTCAAAAAAAATATTTAATATATACATACATGTTTCCCGCAGGTACCCCTGCTGCATAGGCAGAGACTATGGACCTCCACTTGCTACGATCCTGACAAACCTCTTTTGCTAAAACTAATTATTATTTAATATATAATAAATTAAAATCAGTCTAGGCATCTTTGAATAAACGGTGAACATAAAAACAGATCGCGACGAATTGATAACCTCTTTGGGAGTCGGTTAAATACAGGGCAAAAGGGCAAAGACAAAAAATATAAGTCCCTTACAAATGCGTGATAATTTGAATGGAAGGTGTTATTTCTTTTACTTTATTACGATATAAATAAATAAAATAAATAAATATATAGGAACAAATTACACTGATTAAGCTAGCCCCAAAGTAAGTTCGAGACTTGTGTTATGGGATACTAACTCAACGATACAATACAATACAATACAAAAAAACTTTATTGCACCAAAAGAAATTTACAATTTTGGAACACTTATTAAATAGCAACATGTAGTGGGGTACAAGAGGCGGCCTTATCGCCGAAGCAATCTCTTACAGGCAACCAAAAAGTGAAGGAATGTGAAAATATATAATAAGATAACAGGTGGCGCATTTAGATTTTTATATACTCAATTAATATAGTAAAAACGATACTATATTTTATAACAAATACATATATAGATAAACATCCAAGACCCAGGACAATTTGAAAAAGGCCATTTTCCAACTTGCCCTGACCGGGAATCGAACCCGGGACCTCTGGGTGGCGGACTAGCATGGTGACCACTACCACAGATTACTAATAAGTTACCCACTACGCCACGGGGGTCGTCAAATATATGCATATTTCTTTTGAGATATGGACTGACCTCACTACATTTAATAATATTAATGCGGAATATAATAATGAATCAACAATAAAGATTCAAAATATAATCTAAAAGAAAATGTAATATTTTTCTTTATATCTCTAAAAACGTTCTATGACCAAAGCAAACACAGAAACTCAATGTACGGCTATGTCGAAACAAAAAACTTAGAAGTGATAAGACGCAATTATTTTTGATTGACAGCTGATTTTGGTCCAACAATCCCACATATTGTTTTTAAATATTTAAATCAGTACATTATGTGGGCGATAAACGATAAGACAAAGGTAGCAAAATTAATAACACAACACACACATTTTTTAACCGACTTCAAGAAAGAAGGAGGTTCTCAATTCGAATGTTAATAAGTGTTTTAATGTATGTATACCTTGATTACTCGAAAATGCCTGGAACAATTTGGAAAAATATTTTTTTGTGAACATGTCATGTCAAACTTTCATGGAAATTTAATAAAAATCAGTTGTGCTTTTTGGTGCTATAGTCGGCTTTTAGTTTTGAAAAAATTGTCTATAGTGGTGTGACATTTTTCAAGCTACGGATAAGTTTCTGACATAACTACGAGATAATAGCCGCGATGCCTGCGATTGATAAATAGCCTAATGTGCATTTCGACTTTCTGAGGCAGAGAGGATCGAGCTCTATATATTTTATCGTTAATGTTAATACCTATCATTTAAATGAGTAAACGCTGGCTTGACAATCGGACTCTTCAAAAAAAAAACTTGCATATTTGATCCTTGCGAGGTTACGTCAGTGTCGCGATTTTTTTATTGATTCTTGTGTCATGTAATAAAATATGGCCGTATCGCACATTAATATCTTGTAATAGTTCAATAGGGAATGAGTATTTTAGAAATTTAGTCATGTTACATGTGACGGTGTAATATTTCAAGGAATATATGGAACAATAAAACAAAATTTGTGACGAAACACATTTAAAACATTATTGTTCAATTTCTTGTATAATTTGTACTATCTTTAACAAAACTTACTTATCCTTTATCAATTATTGCTTACAAATTTGAAATTCAACGCTAAGTACTTTGATTATAGTATTTTAGTCCCATTGTAACTTTTTGCGCAGTTAAGAACCCATCAATTAGCAAATATCTGTAAATCGATATAATGTTTTGTAAAAAGTCATAATCATTTATTAAAACATGGGTTGCTATGACTGCTCTATTTTGTAAGAGGTAAGATTTTTTACATTACCAATTCATACGTACATATTATAAAAAAACCAAACTCCCGGCGCGTTTACCAATAGTCTACAATGCGGGTTTTGATGTGGTTATTACTGTCATGTAGAGCACTTCTATGAAGGTACAAAAAACATACTACTTGTACACAGTGGGAGAGGACCACTAGTATTTTTAGTAAAGTTACATAGGAGGAGCAAACCCCTTTAACCCTAAAATATTAATCATTGTCTATTTTGGGAGTTATATTTTAATTCAAAAAATCCTGCTTCGTTTTTAGGACTTTTATCTTCACGCCCACCATGCTAAATGTAGTCTTTGGATCAGGCAGCCCTGAGCTTTGTCAACTTCGTTACGAATAGACATGCATATTTATTAAAAAGTCATGAACTTTCTGAAAACATTAAAGGTAAAATTTCCAATAAAGAAATAACGACAATCCTACGAATTAGTTAATAGAGTCATGGATAGGCTAAAACATTAAAAAACACAAAAGAACCTCCTCAAAATCCACTGAATATTTAGACCACTTCAAGAAATTCTGACATAACGTTACTTAATAAACGCCTGCGTCCGTACTATTAATATCGCTATAAACTCAACACATTATAACTTATAAAAGGTATAATCAGCAACTTAAGTGGCTAGTTATATTCTGATCATAACACAGTAACACATAATTATTTTAAAGTAGTTTTGGTGTGTGAAAATCAATTTTCTGTGCTGTTACTTTCAGTCGAAAGATTATTAGTGTTTTTTGCGTCCCAACGCTAAAACTGTTCAAGTAGTAACTGAAATTATTTATTTGCTTTATGCCAGTATGCTAGTATGCTAGTATGCCCTTTCAAACAAAAATAATTTTTCAAGTCGGTCGGAATAATCAGTGAACATACATAAAAAAGAAAACATCGACGTCATCAACATCAAAATTTCTTTGAAACTCGGTTAAAAATGCTTTGCCTGCCCCATTAGGGTTAAACCGTGATGTATGAATATACAAAAACAATCAATTATAGTACTCTATGCTATGACACTTGCAATCAGGGTTGCAACACGCAACTCGCCTCACTATACGAACAATCGCCTGCTATCCTAAATGAAACGTCTCAACTCGTAATGATCGATTTATCTCAGTTGTATCTTAAACTACTATTATTGCTCTGTCAATCTCGTACTAGCAAATGACAAGATTTCAGTAAATAATAACTGCCTCCGTGGTGTAGTGGTTAGAGCGTTCGGCTCATACCCGGAGGTCGCGGGTTCGATTCCCGGCGGGGGTAAAGACTTTCTGTTGTTGTCCTAGTTTGGTTAGGACATTGTAGGCTGATCACCTGATTGTCTGATAAGTAAGATGATCCGTGCTTCGGAGGGCACGTCAAGCCGTCGGTCCCGGTCACTGTCTTTGACATTGGTCGTTACCCAAACCATGTCAGAGGCCTTTAAGGCGGTTTAAAAACTCTGACACTAGTGTTAGTCACTAACACACACGATAAGAAGAAGAAGAGTAAATTATTACCTCCACAGAAGAAAAAAATCTCTTTTCTCACGGGCTGATTGACATGCCAGATTATCTTATAGTTTTTTTAGGCAAGACAACAGTTTTTGACATAAATATTGTGTGTTTATAATAAATTCCAGCTTCAAATGGACGTGAGGTTATATGGAACTTGTTATTATTTATTCTCTTGTCCGAAGTAAGGAGGTAAACAGCCGACCTTGTCGGGTTTACTTAATTCTTTTTTGTACATTATCCTGTTCAGATAAAGTAAATTATATGTATTGGGATAGACACTTATATCACTTACGTATTCAGTTTTTAATTTGAACATAAATATTTCTCTTCATAAATACTTTGGCTCTACAATAAAAGTGTATCTGAATCAAACCGCTTGCAAAAACATAATTCTTTATTGAGATATGATTGCTTGACAGATATGATGATACAAGATATATTATGCATTCAGTTATTTATTTCTCCTGTTCCATACAACGCATGTGTGCATTGAAATTGCAATTAAAAAGTCATACTATGCTTTTACACTGTCATGTGTATGGTACGATTCAGAACGACCGGCTCGCATCGCATCGCGCCGCATCGGAAGTTCGGAACTACAGTCGTTCGGAGCCGTTTGCGTCGCGGAATGTCAATTGGCTTGTCAACTAAAGAATATAAAAGTGTTGTAGGTGCCTTTAAACGAAAATATAGACAATTTTAAGAAAGTAATTTGAATAAAAAATTATCCGGATTTTTAATGTATTTTTAAACATTACACTGGAGGAGACGACACACAGCAATCGAAGTGTATATTTTGCCTATGCCTGCACTAAGAAAACAATAACATCTGTCATCTGTCAACTGTCAATGTCTTTTGTTTAAATTACCATCGTTATGTACATACAATTCCAAGATCGATAGGTTGGTTGTTGTCAAGTTGTTGTATTGTAGAAGACAGTGACAGTACAGTACTGAAAGTGGAAATTCACAACTTTACTCAAAAAAAATTCATCATGACGTTTACGATCGAAACCTTCTCCAAGAGGCTATTCCGTGAAATGATTTGCGCGAATTTGTTTTTTTTTTTTTTAATTATTTGACAAGCGAATTGCATGCGAATATGCGAACCGTAATTCCTGTTCAATTTCCTTTACCGCATTATAAAATGCTGTCCGACCCGGCCCAGAGGTGCTATTTTTCAAACGCGGAGTCACTTAACGAAAGATTTTTTGTATGGAAAAACCATTCGTTTAGGTGACTCCGCGTTTCAAAAATAGCACTTCAGTACGAGTCGGTCATTTTGCATGACTCGTATCTAAGGGTTAGTTCAGACAGAGAGGAAAAATGCCCGAGCAATTTACCAACTCAATTGAATAAGACCGTATTACCATAGTTCAAAGTATATAAACGTTTAAACATGACAAAGAACACGCGAGCATACTCGCGTTTTGCGCGAAATACTTTCCACTGTGCTCCTCTCTGTCTGAACTGGCCCTAAAGAACCGCTGCGCATTGATCGCAAACAAAAACTAGTAAACAGAAAAGAAAGACAGGAAGTGTTTAAACATGGATGTATTTATTTATTCAACGAACGAGAGATGTTCGTCGGTCTACTTTGACAATTCTGTAATGGTTTTTTATGGTAATATGTTTTGATAATGCACAAATATTAGTCATAAAAGGATTTTTTCTACAAGAGAGTTAAATATACACGCTAAAAATAAATTTGTAATAAGTCAGAAATAATTGTTTAGGAAGTGTAGATATCACGGAAATCAAGTGCCATTAAAATTAATTAATGTAAGGTGGATAATTTAACACGGAATTCTCAATAATAATATTTGCTTTTGTTTGTGTTTCGTGTGTAAGTGGCCAACACTGGTGATATATTTTTTCAAGCTGCCTAAAGGCATTTAACATAGCTTGACGACTGCAATACAATAATGACAGTGGAGACCAACAGCTTATACGTGCCATTCGAAGCACGCAGCTCGAGAAAATTGTATGCCTCTTGTCACTCATCCAACCACGCCCAGCGTCGCTTTTCTTGCAACAACGCTAGTAATGCACACTTCCGCCGAGCTACCAAGCTCCTTAAGAAGAAGAAAGAGGTAGTATATTCTATTTAGGTAAAGTTCCACAACCCAGAACTTAAAAAAAGCAATTTTTAAAATAATATCTTACAGTTCAAGACTCGGTCTACCTCTTTGGTAACAAAGACATGAAACTGTTAGAAAGCATCTTTATAATATCTAAATATAATCTTTATTCAGATGTTAAATTGTTCAAAAATATGTTGATGCCAATAATTTTTTTGTTCGTTTTTCTTACATAGTGTCATATTGATTCATATAGGTAATTTTTTTTTTTTTTTATGAGCCTGTAGTGTCCCATTGTTGGGCAAAGGCCTCCCCTCTAGTCTTCCACAAACTTCTATCAGTGGCGATGGTTTGCCAGTTCTTTTCATGGGCCCTTAGTTCGTCTGACCACCGTGTTCGAGGGCGGCCTCTTTTTCGTCGCCAGCCTGCAGGGACCCAATCTGTTGTTATTTTAGCCCATCTATCCGGATGCATTCTGCTCACATGACCAGCCCATTCCCACTTGAGCTCGGCTGCTTTCCGCCCCACATCTTTTATTTTGGTCTTGGAGCGAATGGTGGTATTGTGTATACGATCTGTCAGTTTGATGCCCAGTATACTTCGCTCCATAGACCGCTGGCAAACCCCGAGCTTGGACTTTTGTGATAAGGTCAAAGACCAGGTCTGCGCTCCATAAGTTAAGACGGGCAGGATACACATATCGACTAATTTACGCTTCAATGTTAAGGGGAGATCTCCCTTCATGATGTCGCCCATAGACCAGAAGCTTTTCCATGCATTTTGAATCCTTCTTTCGATCTCTTTATCTTGCCTATCTTGGAATGAAGCTATCTGGCCCAGGTAGATGTATTCATTGACGTATTGTATATCCTGACCGTCTACTTCGATTTTAGTTTTGGACCTGTTGGTCATCACTTCGGTCTTGGATCTGTTCATCTTAAGTCCAACCTCGAGGCTTGCTGTGCTCAGATCTTGCAGCATATCTTGTAGTTCTGTGGGGGAGGAAGATACCAAGACAATGTCATCGGCGAAACGTAGGTTTGTAAGCCTCTTTTCGCCCATGACAATGCCCTTATCCTGCCATTTAGCCTCCAGACTCTTAAAAACCTCTTCCAGGGTCCCCGTAAATAATTTAGGGGATAATGGGTCACCCTGTTTTACTCCACGTTGAATAGGGAAAAGAGTTCCAGAAGTTTGTAGTTTTACGGCGCTTGTACTGTCTCGGTAAACCTGTTTTATTAAGTGTATGTAAGTTCTGTCTACTTTTTGTTTTTCTAACGCGGAAAAGATGGCTTGGTGTTTTAAACTGTCAAATGCCTTATTATAATCAACAAATGCTATGTACAACGGTTTCTTATATTCTGTAAATTTTTCTATGCTTGTAGGTGGTCAGTGGTGGAAAATAGGGGTCGAAATCCAGCTTGTTCTGGTGGTTGGTGGTTGTCTAGATTTGTGGCTATTCTATTCTGTATTATTTTAATAAAAATCTTGTATACATGTGACACCAGGCTTATTGGACGGTAATTATTAATATCGCTACTGTCCCCTTTTTTATGAATTAGGATGATATTAGAGTGACAGAATTGTTTGGGCAAATAACCAGTGTGTAATATTAGATTAAAAAGCTCAGATAGGTACGGAAGTAAAATTTTGTCCCCAAATCTTAGCACTTCTATAGTGATACCGTCATCACCTGGACTTTTGTTGTATATAGGTAATATGAATTTAATATTAATCAATATCCTGTCACATATATTCAGACAAGTTCAGACAAGTATGAATATTCAATTTCTGCTTTTAGTGTTATAGATACAGGACAATCGTTGCATATACGTTTTTCTTGCAAGTGCTCTCTTTTTTTTTATAACGTTTATTCATATAAAAACAGTGCAATTTCATTATACATAGTCTGCCAAACTGCACAGCAGTTTGTCGGCAGTAGTTCTCGTGGATGACTTACTCAGTTATCTGCACTTCTATTTTTATCTGTTATAAGTAGTTTTTTATTTATTTACTATAGTTGACAGCATTTCACATTTTATTTTATTATATAAATATTTAAAAACCATAGCCTAATACTGTTATTTATTTTGTAAGCTTACGATATTTTTAATTTTAGGCGTTCATGATTATGTATACCTTTATGAAGTGCTGCCAACTATATCTAACTTATGTAACTTATTTCTATTTTTACTATAATTTATAACTAACACACTAATAGGATATCAGCCCTCTCAACCCAGTCACACAGCTCAAAGGTACTTATTTAAGAATGTAGACTTGTAACAAATTTGACATACAACAGTGTTCACTGAATTTACTACCTTACTAAAAAGTACAACACTCCACAGTTACAAAAAAGGTACATAATATTTCTCTGGTTACGCTGTGGGTGATTATAAATTTGGATGGCATTTAGCTGTGTGATTAATTGTCGACATTTAAAATATTTATTTACCAACAGAACTCATAAATACTATTTTCTTTGATTAATTATATCAAAGACGGTATTGTAGTTAATTGAAAGAATGGATATCTCAGTAACGCACCTTACCAAGCAATAATTTTTATACATGTACCCAATACAAACAATTAAATTAAAAATAGGGGCGAAAATTAAAGTAATAGTAAAAAAAATAGTTAAATTAAGTAACAGGTGATGCTGAGAAAATAATCTTTTGGGGTAAAGTTACGACCTCCGTGGCGTAGTGGTCACCGTGCTAGTCCGCCACCCAGAGGTTCCGGGTTGGATCCCCTATCAGGGCAAGTTGGAAAATGGCATTTTTCAAATTGTCTTGGGTCTTAGATGTTTAACTGTCTATATATGTATTTATTGATTTACTATAACACAAGTCTCGAACTTACTTTGGGGCTAGATCAATCAGTGTAATTTTCCCCTTAAAAAAAGAGTAAGTACAACCCTGATCGACCCTGTGAAGGATAAAAACTTTATAGTATATCTATCCTGTAAATATTTTTAATACATCTGCTTTCCCTTCATGTCTAACATAATTTTTTAATTATTAATAGACCACTACAGTGTGGTCAAACAACCACAAAATTGTGGTTGATTCTATAAAAAAACCGTATCAAGTGTGTGAGAACTTATACATAGGCATCATTTAATTAGTACTGAACTAGTTTTTACGAGGCCCTTGCATGTTCTTATATCCTCCTAGTTATTATTGAAGGAAAACGGACTATTATCGTAAAATTTATAACATAATTTGAGGAAGTTGAGTTGCATGCTCGATTGGGCTTACGATATATTGTAGTAAAACTTAATAGTCTGAGTTGATCTTTATACTTAGGTTCTGTACTCTGGAAATACATATTTTTTATTTCGGTGAAATTAGTGTAGACCAAATCTTCTGTCTGCTCTGGCCAAGTATGGCTCTAGTACTACAGAGAGGGTCGTGTATCAGTGGAGACTAAAAAGACCTGATGACGATCTGCATTAAAGAAGCTTATATATATAAATATTTTTTAATTTCTTTGCTGAATGTACAAGTATATTTTACTTTGAGATAAATATCCTGTACCCTTTTAAATAAATAAATAAATATAAATATATAGGGACAAATTACACTGATTGAGCTATCCCCAAAGTAAGTTCGAGACTTGTGATATGGGATACAAACTCAACAATACTATATTTTATAACAAGAACATATATATATAGATAAACATCCATATCCAAAAGGAGCCATATATGTACTTTAATAGATTTTATCAGTCTGGACGCGTTTCGTGCATTACCGAATTTTTGTGAACAAGTAAGTTAGTCGCGATTCGTGCATTTTAGACAATTTAACAAAAAATTCTTAATAGTATGGTAGTTAGAAATAACTTGACTTACAAACGCTTAAGCGTGATTATATGGACATTCTCCCTTCTGGTCCTCTCTATAATAAAAAATAAAGGTTAGATAAATGAATAATAATAGGAAAATCTAAAGTTAATTATTAATTTAACTTCATTGTTACCCGTTTTCGTTGTTGCCCTAGATAAGCGTTTTGACACGAGTACGGAACTCTAAAAATGGCGTAACTATAGCAACTAGAGTAATGGGAAGCGAGCGGTGGGAATTTATAGATCACAGGCATTGCATACCAATTACATGTAAATATAGCTGGTTAGTGCGGGAGTGCTTTTGCACGTAAAGCGACACCGGGCGTGGTCCGCACTTGGATGGGTGACCATAATGGCAGGAAAATTTTTTCGAGCTCCTCCGTGCTTCGGAAGGCTCATAAAAACCTGGTTGGTCATTGGTTAGGCTGCCATTATTGTATGGCAGTCTTGAAGCTATGTCAGATGCCTTAATATAACCTGAAAAATCTCTGTAAAAAATAATAGTCAATATTGATGTAGTGTTTACATTTATAACAACATTTTATACATGATTAATTTTTATGATATATGTGATAACATTCTCCAAAAAGTTGTGACAAAATAAGAAAATAAAAGGAACTTAATTCTTCCATGCTGGTCTGTGATATATGAGTGAGAATGACAAATACGAAAAATGGCCAGTACGAAAAATTACCTATTAGAAAAATTACCTACACGAAAAATGTCCTACACGAAAAATGACCAATACGAAAAAAGACCAATACAAAAGTCAACATGGGTGATGCAGCTAGCAACTCATCACTATTTTGATTTCTTAATTTGCCACCTCTTTGCCCTACATCACGCCTTTGTGACTTATATCTAGCAAGCATATAGCAAGCATATATCTGAGAGTTCACAAGCTAACATACCGCGGATTATCGCAGGCAGGTTACCTTATGAGGCAAATCAGGTGCAAATCTAATTAAAATTTATACGACTCATTTCAGAAGACTTAGATTATATCCGACATAAATTGTCGGTTGCGGATAGGCACTGAAAAAGATGCAATATACAATTATGTGTTTATAATGTCTAGCTAGATGAAATTGCTATGTCTTAATTTATAAAATTATGTACTTGGAATTTTTTAATGGAATCGCGAAACGAAAGTCTTTATAGGTACCGAAAAAGTTAAACTTTTGTAACTATAAATAAACACTAACCCACTGATACTAAAATAACCCTTTCTACAGGACATATTCCTTCCACTTCAAGATTTGGTGATTTTCATCTTTTCGGTTTTTTCTGGTTGCTTTTAAAACATCCTCTATACAATGCTATATCAATCATTACCTCTGTTACTCTGGAACAGTTTAAACATTTTGTAACGTTCGCAACTGACGCGACTTGTTGCATTAGGGCCTCCGCTAAGTTACGCAGGCGCACGCGGCGTCTTCAGTCTATCTCTATCACAAAAGCTACGTGCGACATAGACAGGTGAACCGCGAAGGATTCTGCTGTCTTTTTCTCATTTAGAGTTTGTGAAGGACTTTGTCCCAACAAAGATTTTGTCCTCCAAAATCAATTATGACTTTTTATGTTGTTCGCAGAAAAAAAACTACATAAATCAGTCACTTTTTACGCATTTAAGAAGTGCATTTTTATTAAAATGAAGGGTTTTTAAACTTATCTTATGTATCAGTTTTTTTAGATTAAAGTCAAAGACAAAGTATACTATCGCCTCTCTTAAATATTCACTTCTCCCACTACCCAAAGGTTGACTGGAAGAGATTGTTATGCGATAAGTCCGCCTTTGTATCATAATTCTGTCTTATTTTTTTTTCTGTTTTGTATTTCCTTTTGTTTATGGTGCAATAAAGAGTATTTGTATTGTATTGTATAC
This sequence comes from Acrobasis consociella, assembly GCA_963555685.1. Taxonomy (NCBI): domain Eukaryota; kingdom Metazoa; phylum Arthropoda; class Insecta; order Lepidoptera; family Pyralidae; genus Acrobasis; species Acrobasis consociella. The sequence continues at coordinate 14,217,271 of OY743115.1, forward strand.
TATATAGACCTTTAGTTACTAGACAGAACTGTCTCTGTCAAATTAGTAGAATGTCACATGGGTCTACTACTTATGCCAACACTGTCACGTTAGAAAAGAAAAAAAAAACAATGCGGTACAAAAGACATCAACGAGCTTTCACCCAAAGGTAGCCTATAAGAGATTGCCTTGGCGATAAGGTCGCCTATTTGTACATCTGAATTTATATTTAAATGTTATTTTCATGTGTTTTGGTGCAATAAAGTGTTTTTACTTACTTACTTACTGACTTTCGAAGAAATCAATTCTTACAATATAAGTTAGGGTTTGGGAAGTCTCAACTAAAATATAGCTTCTGATCAGTTATATTAGTTAGTTATTAATTCTTTGTAGATCGTATAATATACTTTTTGGTTTTTTTTTAACTTGAAACAAGTACCTATTAATTTTTTTGCATGTTTATTTATTGAAATAAGTATAAAGAAAAAATAAATATACTATAATAAAACTAACTAACTCAAATCTGTAAATATAATATAGCTTTTGTGTTTTTAAAATATGCTTTTATTTTATTTCTTATATACGACGAATAGGAAATACTCTAGTTCATAATTTTATTACAGCTACTATTCCTTATTTTAGTTTGTTTATTTATTTTAGCATAATTGAAGTATATTTTAGTATAATACACCTTGACTATCAATAATAATTCTTAATTTTGATTGAATAACACAACCTTTATTACTACAGGTAATTTAGCTTACAAGCATTCAGATAAAAATAGATTTAATATGATGCCTTAATCATCTAGAGTCTTTATTTTACGCTACAAGAATCTATCTTCCATAATTTCGTTCCGATACTCAATCTTAGCGATAAAAAATATAACTGCCGCAATCATTTTCAACACTTCCATTACACCATGGTACAATAAAACAAGGTATTCTCTTCCCGTGACAGCTGATGACGTAGGTGGAACTTTACTACGTCATTAGTTTCATGTGTTGCCAGTGTGAAGTCAAAGTCAAAGTCAAAATTTTTTTTTTATTCAATGTAGGATAAATTTATCTCTTATTGAAGGTCATTTTTTTTTTAAATATTTTTTTTTTTAGTGCAGATTTGTATGTGAAATTGAATTACCCGAGCGTAATGCATTTTTGAACTTTATATACCAATTTCGAATTAATAATCCATTATATAAATTTATAAAATATTAAATTGATGAATCACGCGAGAATCGCGAGATACTAAATAGCTAAGTTACTAGTATTTTATTTAATATTCATGAACTAATTGAGAAAGTACTTAAATTTACTGAAAAGAACAATCAGTGGCAACACTTTCGGGAAGAGCCTTGTTTTATTATACCATGCATTACACATTTCATTTAAGCGAAAGATTTATGAGGTACCACGTATTATATACATAATCATGGCAACCTCAGCGGCGTAGTGGTCATCATGCTAGTCCGCCACCCTGAGGTTCCGGGTTCGATCCCCGGTCAGGGCAAGTTTTAAAATGACCTTTTTCAAATTGTCCTGGATCTTGGATTTTTATCTATATACGTGTTTGTTATAAAATATAGTCTCAGAATATAGTATTGTTGAGTTAATGTCCCATAACACAAGTCTCAAACTTATTTTGAGGCTAGCTCAGGCAGTGTTATTTGTCCCTATATACTTATTTATTTATGCATCACATCATGGTTAACAAAGGTATTTGACATCCCACGGGATTCATGCATTTTCCGGGATAAAAAATATCATCTAATCCAATTTTATCCGATTAGACGTTTTAGCGTGAAAGCCTAGAATAGTTTCAGAACATAAATGAATCTTTTAATGCAAACCAAACACATTGGGTTTAGTCTATAGGTATATATCTGTAATCGTTAATTAATTTACTGATTTTATTTTAAGTGATTTGTAATGATTTTGTACAAAACTAAAAATAAGCTAGTTACCTGTATCTCAAAATAAAAACATGGATTTTTCGCGATCATTACATTACTGTCCCATTTTTTTAGATATGTTCCACTTCCGACTGAATATTATAACTGCTGAATTTTTATTAAAAGTTATTTTTTTGCTCTTTCCAGAAACAAATATGGAGTACCCAAGTACCATTCTGCTGGCTTTGGCGCTGCTAGTGATGATCTGCCACGTCCACAGCGCTCCGAATGCCAGAAGGTCCCGTGCAGCCGCCTTACCCGAAGAAACAACCAAACGGGACAGCAAACTCGAAGATGAGTTCAAAGAAGAAAGAACAACGCTACCACCAGCACCCTCCAACAGAAAGAACAAAGCTCTTAATCTCTTTGGATACTTCCCTTCCTTCCTTTCGTCTGGATTAGATTACGCTGAAGACGACGATGATGACGTCACTTTCGCTGTCAATGATGATAACTTTGATGACGAAGATCTCTCACGCACACTGCCTTCGAGGCGCAGACAGCAGAATAAGAAGAAGAACGGCAACGGAGATAACTACTCCAACGACAACATCAATTCCCTACAATACGACAACTCGCCCATTTTCTACATCAGATTGCCTCCCACTCCCTACATGTTCGTGCCAGGTTTAGGTTACGTGTCTCAGCCCCCAAGCATCGGTCCACCAATGGCTCCTATGATGCCTCCAGCACCAGTCGCTGACCCATTCATCAATTTGCCTCTCGACTTTGTTTCTAACGGGAAGCCTACAGGAGTGTACCAATGGAACGGCGGAGCTGGCTACCAACAAGTTCCTCAGATGTCTCCAGTCGACTTCGGATACGGAGGACCACAACCTATGATGCCATCAGTACCGCGTCCAAGCTACAACGCGCCTTCATACTCTAAACCCAAACCGAAACCAGCGCCTACCAACTCTAAAGTAACTAACCTCAAAGGTCCCTATGTATTCAATGGGAAGCCAGGAGACAGTGTGTACGTTTTGAGAGATACTTACAACTCAATATACTCTGATGCTCTTCAGAATTTCTATCCTTAAACGGTGTACGGTTTCAAATAGGAATCGAATAAATGGCTCGTATCGAGCTTTTGTTTATAAGGATCTATGAAAAACACTGTAATAGGGACCAGTTAATCAGAGTAATATTTAAAAAAACCTATTGTTAACGATAGGAAACGTTGGTTGATATACAGAGCCGACCCCAAAAAGGGGAAAAGCGAGAAAGGTATTGTATCGAAAATTAAATGTTATTTATCCCCATAAAATTATCTTTGAAATGGGACTTTTGTAAACACAGCATTTTTTTGTAACAAGATCGGTAGATTATCGAGTTAATGGGCCCAGCCAAAGGACGCTCTAGGCTATATAAAAAACTTAGGGGCTTTTAGAAGTTTTTTTACAACAATATTTTTACGAGGGCTATTACTAAAATAATATTACTCAAATATTACTTTCTCAGACTTTAAAAATGTATTGATTATATTTTCTTAGTCGTGATGAATTCCGATATAATTAAACATAAATTTATGTATAGATGAAGCATTATTTTAAAATAGACATTTTTTTTTGTTTCGATATGTATCTACATATAAACTGAAACAATTTTTTTTTCTTTTGTACATTTACTAAAGAAAATAATATGATATAAGTAGATACGTTGATATTCATTTTTTCACGTTTGCAATATGTAGGTACTTATAATTTTACTACTGACACTAGTTACTTTATTTTATAATTTCCTAAATAAGGTTTAAAAGTAAGTACTTTAGACTTTTTTGCTTAAAAATGTGTGATTAATTAATATTTTGCTAATTATACGCTTTAGTTGATATTTATTGTAAGGCATATTAGTGCCTTATATTTAAATAAAATAAGGGAGTGCCTCCGCTGCCGGCGCTGGTATAACACGATCTGTGGCTGTGTTACTTTCGCCCTTAGCCTGAGTAGCTCGCTCGCTCGTGTTTTGGTCACAGAAAACCTAACGAACCTAACCTACACTTCACGGCAAATTTTGAGTGCTGGCGCCGGCAGCCGGTGTTTTAAATCTCGGTTGCCGGCAGTATAACCGCCGGATCCCAATAGTGATATTTTTAGGAGACGGCGCCGCCAGCGGAGGCGCTCTCTTTAAATAACCCTTAAGATTTCAGCACGCACGCACAGTGATCATTATACTTATATTTATAAGTTAATTCGTAATTTTCTTCAGTCAGTAACGCCTAGACTCCAGTAATGTAATAAATTATTAATATTTATTTTAATTATTAATTTATTTTAACTTAATATAAGCTTTATTAGGTACAAAATAATATGTAAAAATAAAGGTGTATCCGTCCAGATAAAATACATTGCAAAAAAAAGGTAAAAGTAAGGATCTTTATTATATCTACATAGTCCTACCACTTAGATGTGGTAATATTTATGTAAATATCTGAGTATATATTAATGCATACAATACTCCGTTATTGATGTGACTGTTCATTAATAACTGAATATTTATCACTAATATCAAAATGTTAAAGTAGTTGCCAGGCAAAAATACAATATAGAATACAGTTGCTCATATACATTCTGAATAACGCACATAGTTAATTATGATTATATAATTTTGCAGAAAGGTTTGAAGGAATAATCAGTACAATAAAAATAAAAATAAAATTATAAAGAATTAATCATTATTTATAATTAATTATTATTTATTATTTTTGAAGTTATGCGGCTGAAATGATGATAATGATAAATCATTATTTAAATATGATTATTTCGCTATCCGAATGTTTTATTAATTTACATGGCTGGCACCATAGTTATTGCCTAGTCACATAAGTTGTGAGATTGATGTTAGATAGGTATTTTACCTACAAGTAAACTTTTTGTAAAATAATTTGTTTTTAATCAAACAACCGACTTCAAATTTTAAAACGCTACGCAAAAATTGTCTCTTAAATTACATACATTTAGTTGTCTTGGTTTAAAAACAGATTTAAATAAAATTTCTATGGAGCCAATCTAAAAGTAGATAAGTTTATCCGTCAATTAAAAAATCTAATCGGTTTATACATGATGGAGCTCTGAAGTGACAGACATAAAAATACAGTGTACTTTTGAAGTCGGTTAAAAATAAGTATCTATTGTGTTGCTTAATGTACGAGGATAGATAAATATCGCATTAAATATAAAGTACATAAGCGGTATGATGTGAAAAACGTAGCATAGTAAATAATAATAGGTAATGCGGATTATGATTTCATCTATATAAGGTCTAACAAAATATACTGAAACTATTTTAAGGGTTAATTCAGTCCATGATACTGAACAACTTTCCCCATGGAACACGTATCGAAATATGAAAAGTAATTTTTGACCACCCACAAGTTGCCCGATCAGCTGATCCGAGTTTGTATAGAATGACAAAAATATTTTTTTATATTTTGACATATGTTCCTTAAGGAAAGTTTTTCACTATCACGGACTGAATTCATAGGTACTTGAAATAGTTTCAGTATATTTTGTTAGACCTTATATAAATGTATTATGTGAACTAAATATGCCTGAAAAATTTCAACTCTGAAGGTCACCTAGTAAACTTTCTTTACCGTATTGCAAATACGAATAAAATATGTTTGGAGTTATGCAATCACTAGTTAACTAAGAATTTTTCCTGAAAAAATTCTAGAAGAATACTTAGCAGCCCCAGTCGAGGGCGTGACGTTGTAATTTAAATAAGTTGGTGTATTATATGGACTTACCTAAGTCTTTTATGATCTGAGATTCTATAATAATTAATTCTTCGGGTTCTGTTGAAACTAAGATGTTAAGAAAGAATAAACTTAATAACTATATAACACTATATTGGAAAGCCAAGACACATATTGTTTAATATAAAATGAGTTAGATACGCGCGGCGCTCTTTAAAGACCTATTGCGAACCTATTGCACTTATTCCATCTTATTATAAAACGTAGACTAACTTTAGGACCCGGTTTAAACCATTACTCACCCACATGAATTCGACAGTTACGAAATAGGTGACAGATTACGGGTGGGTTTCTTGATTTGAGCGGATAATAGTTTAAACCAAGTACTGAAGTTGAACCGCGTTTTATAATAAGACTGTCCGTCTTATTATAAAACGCAGACTAACTTTGTTACTAGGTTTAAACCATTATCCGAACAAATTCAGTAGATATCTAGTAATATGCCACCGTCTCATCTGAAAATGTCAACTTGATTTGGTCGGATAATGGTTTAAACCTAGTAACAAAGTTAGTCTGCGTTTTATAATAAGACAGATTATGTTTTGGCGTGCACAATTATCAAGTTTATCATTTCCTATTATTCTAAGTCTCGGCAGAACCCGAACAATAAGCACTCGCCTGAAAGGAGAGCCTATCCTATTTTACATTCTCCCTTGAAAAGCTTTTTGCAGTCCAGGGGAAAAGATAATAGAGGTACTTATTTACGGAGATAATATTAAAGCATGTTTATTAGCTCATGATTTTGTGATAGGGCGTCAAAATGTATGTGTTTTGACGTCCCTCTCATAAAATCACTGTTGGTTAGTCTTCATTGGGTATAATTTCTACTATCTATATATCTAAAATGTCTTCCATCCAGTAACAAATGAACTAGTGACTCATTGATGTAGACGCAGAGATTAAATAGGTTTATTTACGTTACGTGTAGTCGGTATTTGTAAAGATTGTACCTATAAAAAATAAAAAATAACATCCCGTGGAGCCCATTTTTTATTTTTTACACTATATGTACTCATTTGACACTAAATATAAGTGACGATAAATAAAGTGTATGTATAAATTTATTGGCTGTTTTAATTTAATATGAAATTACGTATGTACTTGTACTGAGTACATACCTATGTAGGTAAGTACCTTACTTAACTTATATATTGACGGTTTTGCCTTTCTGAAACTTCCTTTAAAATTCACTGACTGACCATTAGATAGACGGATAACATTACCGACTTACAAATTGTATCAGAGTCCTTAGGTCACCCTGTGTAGTAAGAAAAAGTGAAGGAAGCTAGGAAAAGGTCGGTCGGTCTGAGGACGAGATTAAACTATAAGTAGGTAATTTCACAAGATCGACATAAAATATAGGCACCTACGCGCGTTCTGACCTAACTTTATGAAATAATTATTGACCGAGCGAGCGAAGCGTGCGACGTGAGGTCTCTAATAACTTGGGGGCGAAAACACATTGTATGTACGAATGTATGTTTGTACCGCGATAAGAGCTGAACCGATGGAACCGATGACTTTGATAAAATTTGTTAGGCGTGTAGGAAATATCAATAGAATTTTCAAGTTTGTTGGGTGCCAAAATCGGTTCAGTAGTTTTTGAAATATTAATAAAAATGTCCGCGATTATGTAGTAAACGAAACCATAGCGCGTTTTAACTTTGAATAGCGCCATCAAGTGTTTACTTAGTATAGGGGTATAGGGAATAAATTTTTATTGTGAAACGCGAATAATTATCGCGAGGTCTAAGCACAAAACTAGGTACTTATCTTATAATAAAATAAAATAAAAGATTTTATGATCCTACTATCATGTCTTTATCCCTAATGGGGCAAACAGGGCATATTGGGTCTTGCGGCTCTAAGCAGAAAGAGCCCTATGGCCGCAATAGGTACTCAAAGGCCACTTTTAGCTTGACGTGGGCAAGAAGGTGGATGAAGGAATCAAAATAGTGATAGGTTGCTACCCGCATCGCCTGGTAAGTAACATGATTCGAATTTTCGCCCATTCCCTCGATCGTCTCTTACGATTTGCGCGGAGAGAGAAGCAGCTGGTACATTCAATTTTTTTTCTTATCTACCAGACCAGCATGGAAGATATAATACTAACTTAAGCTGCGAAGCCTGGACGCTAATATTACCTACCTAAAAGAGGATAAACCCATAACTCTTGGTAGCTGAGTGCAAAATATTACGAGACCAGACCGGCTAGAATACTTGCTGACGGCAACTTGAGTGTCAAATCCATATTATTATGGAATTAATGTAGTGGTAGGTACCTACCTACTCCCAAGAACCGAACGTGTTACATAAAGCACTCCGCAAATAGATAGGAAACCTACCTATTCCGCATGTAATGGTTTGGGCACCCAGAGCGAATAAAAGAGGATTGTGTCGTTATAAGGCAGCTTATCTGGGAAAAGTATCAGGAAAAGATCACCTTAGATGACGTTGGAGCGATTTGGTGCAGGCAGGCTGATCTCCGGGAGCTGGAAGGTGTCAGCTGGTAAGATATCGCTCGTCTCAAGGCCTTTACCCACTTCGGCTCAATAAGTGAGTAAATCTTTAAATAAGTAGCTGTTCCTGGGAAAGTAGCGGCTGAAAATCACCGCTCTCTCATAAATTCTCATTACTATCATATAAATTGTAAAAGTAGATTCTTTTACCAGCATTGATAAGTTTAAATAGAAATCTGTCACTGTCATGAGGAACAGCCATGCCAGTGTCATGTCAATGTCACTGTCAGTCTTTAATTTGCTGTCAAAATTGCAGGTGTTGGATAGGGTTGAAGTGATCAGGAAAATAGAAAAAAATATTCTCTAGATAGAAAAATACTAATAAATAAGTTGTGTTACAATTTAACAAAATGAACTGAAGACGCATTACATTTAATAATGGGCAGAACTACAACATCCATACCTACGTAATATTCTTCAATGTGCTAATTAAAGTGACGTTGTGAAAAAACACGAAAGTAGGCTGAAATGCCTCGTTTCTGTTGATTAGTCACAGTGAAACTAAACAGTCGACATGTTTCGGAGCAGAAGTTGGTTCGGAGCAGGCTGGGGCCGTCCAAAAAACCCACATTCCCTGGAGAGATTGAAGTATTTACATAATATCCTGTGTAAGAACACAACAGTGTCTGAGAATAACAGAGGCACGTTGGTGGAGTCTTTGCGATGTATAGCGGAGATATTGATATGGGGAGACCAAAACGACAGCTCCGTTTTCGAGTAAGTAATGATTTTCGATAACTTTTATAGGTTTCTAGGTAATTGGAATATCATTATGACGTATGGCGGCCTTGGTATAGTTAGGAGCGTCTAACGTCCTAGTATACCTATACATATAGTGTTATTATTATGTTATGATAAGCAGTCTGTACCTATTTGTTTCCTTATTCCTTTAGTTTCATGTAACTTTATAATTTAATGTACTATTATTCCTAACATGACAATGTTTTTATGTTTTCCTGACTATCTTAACTTCAGATATAGAGCGTACATGCATTGCTTACCAAACTCTTAAACCTATCAAACTTCAGGTGGTCACAAACATAATGCATAATGCTGGGCTAAATGAATGCCAACAAATGTGACTGCATCTCTTTTGTTTTGATATTTATGAAACATGATGCAGTGCAGCACATTAATTTTCATTTGTTGGCCTGGTGTGTATCCGGCATAAGACTAACAATATTGAAAAATAATAATACCCACACTTGATAAGTTAAAACTTTATTTATTAGTTTGTAAAAACAACATAATGCTCCAAAAAACAGATAGAGATATGTGGAGAAATATCGCAAGAGTAGTGGCTATGGATGAATCTATAGTCACGATCACTCTTTCAATTATTAGTTTACAAAATAATTCTAGTAATTCTATTTGTGTTTCTTACTGCATAATCAAAAAAGTTTATCAGTCAGGCCAGGGCCAGAATGACCCTGGCCATAACAAAATTAACAACAATGATTGAAGTACAACATTCAACATGCTAGAGTAATCTGCCCTGGCTTCCAGAAAAACTTGCAGCAAGAAATGATTGACAACTGCACCAAAATCCATTCCATTGTAAATAAAGTAACTTTTAGCAAAAATAGCAGTCAAACATTAATATTATTTATTTAATTTATTTTATTTGAAAACTTAAGACAAAAGCTACAATATTAGGAAAAGAAAAACAGATAAGAAAGTTAGCGTCACAATGTAACAGATAAAAGATATAAAGCCAGATATCATAATTAAATTACTTTATAATTATCATAAATACATAAAAGATACCTATATATTTATATGTAAAATAAACAAATAGATAAATTCTGTCAATTTTATTATTGTTTTACTATAATATAGGTAAAGCATAAAAAAGTCTTGTTGCCTTTTTCGTTAACTTCTGTCTTTGGAGAAAAAAATAACCAAGGAGCTTGTAGTGAATATTGTGTTCCACAGTGAGGATTTATAATTTAGACTGTTTTAACTGCTTTAGGTTTAAACTAAAATAATGATGAACAGTGACAAGCAAGAGATCAGGGTGGATGGAATGACAGTAGAATATGTGGATGAATATGTGTACCTGGGAAAATTGGTCTCCTTCAATGAAAATAGCAATGAAAATGAAGTTGACAGAAGAAGAAACATTGCATGGAAGAATTTTTGGGCCTACAAAGAAATACTAAAAGGAGAATACGACTTGAAAACAAAGAAAATAATACTAGATTCGTGTATTTTACAAGGCCTAACCTATGCTAGTCAGACATGAGTATACACCAAAAAAGTAAAAAACAAAATATTGTCCTGTCAACATGCTATGGAAAGGTCCATACTAAAACTACGGAAAATACAAAAAATAAGAAATGTAGACATTCGGAATAAAACTAAGATTACAGATGGATCACTGCTTAAAACAAAAATGGAAATGGGCAGGACATATAGCAAGATGTAAAAATAAGAGGTGGACTTATCAAGTCACGAAGTGGCTTGGTCCAATAGGAAAAAGAAGGATAGGAAAACCAAGAAAAAGATGGGTGGATGACATCGTAGAAGTGGCAGGAAGAAAGTGGATGGAAACGGCCAAGAATAGAGAAAGGTGGAAAAAGATAGAGGAGGCTTTTACCCTAAAGGGACTGCATGTCCAAAAAACCAAAAATTGTAACTGGAGCGTGGAACATGTGGAAATAAAAAGCTAATAATAAAAATAAAACTGCTTTAGGTTTAGGTCTAATAAACGCATATGCTAGCTCACCCTAGCTCCTTCAGAGGATGCTAAGATGAGAGATCGGTTTTATTATATTATATATTTCAAATCTCTTTCAGTTTCTTCTTGGAAAAGAATATGCTCTCGTACTTCCTGAAGATCATGAGACAGAAATGCGGAGGCTCTTCATTTGTGTGCGTGCAGTTGTTGCAAACACTCAACATTTTGTTTGAAAACATTAGGAATGAAACATCTTTATGTAAGTTAACTTTAAAGTCATTTAAACATTTAAATTATTAAATACACATTTAGCTTTGTTTTTTTAAGCCGTGTAGTTTCCGCCGTAGTAGAATAGGCACACGCCCAGGTCTTCCCGTGGATGTCATAGACGGCGACTTAGGAAATACAAGCTAAGCAAATTATATTATAAACATCAATGAGACCTCTCCAACCCATCTAGCCACTGTGGAGAGTGTAGGCCAAATCATCTGGCTGCTCTGACCAAGTATGGCTCTGGTACAGTGAGGGTTGTGGTCCTGCAATGGAGACTAATAAGACTTAATGATGATGATGAGTATCACACAGAAAAAAGATATTTCTTGATTGATATTTTTTAATATTTGTTTATAATTGTGATTTGACTATTATAAGAACATTTTCTAGTAAATATAATATCTAGTATAATTAGTGGTTAACCAAAATTACTTTAACCAAGTCTAACCATAATTATAAGAGTTCTAAATGATCTAAGAGATTAGTTGAATCTTTGGTTTCTTTCAGATTACTTGCTGAGCAATAACCATGTCAACTCCATAATAGTGCATAAATTTGACTTCTCTGATGAAGAAGTAATGGCATACTACATATCGTTCCTGAAGACCTTGAGCCTGAAATTAAATAACCATACCATCCACTTCTTCTATAATGAGGTATTTTCTAGTTTTTATTTATTGTAACTATACAGTGGTGTGATTTTTCAAATGCGAAGTCACTAAACAAATGATGTTTTGTACGAAAAAATCGTTTGTTTAGATCACTCCACATTTCAAAAATGGTACCTCTGATCACGTTACTTTGATGACTCTGTGGTGTAATGTTAAAAACTTGTCTAGTTTTGAACATAACACCGCAGAGTCATCGTCACAGGCCTCTGGAGAAAGCCAGGAATAGTTGAAAAATGGCCTTTTCCAAATTGTCCTGCGTGTTCCGGGTTTTTAAAATCATTGACTTAGTATCTTGCTACTTTGGAGCTAATAGCTAGAGTTTATATAAAATTACGTAATGTCCAAACGTACGTTATTCCAAAACCACTTAACCATATAATGTCTTGCTAAGCAATTAATGACAAATTAAAATTCAAAATTGAAATCACAAATATTGACAGATTTTTAGAAAAGATTTCTCGATTTAGACTCATTCCCTTTAGTTCGGTCAATGAGTGGTTGTAGACAATTTTATCAGCTTTCATAATGTAGTACAACAAAATTTTGTACAACGCACCGTTTTCGAGATGTAAGCAAAAAAACAAAAAACGGGACCTTCTTTGTGCCCTCCCCCCGCGGGCTCACTTCGGAGGGGTAAGGACTTTTAGTATGTTCTTGTCCTAACTAGTCCTAGCAAAGTTAAATTGCCAAGTCAACATTTCTGCTTTCGACTTTTCCATCCACAATAATTATTCGTTGACTGTACTACTGGGTTTTTGATAATTTTAATAATAACTAAGATAGGGAAGTCGGATGGTCACGTTATTTTATATCTGCAATTTTATCAATGAAGATGAAGAAAAAGAACAACAAAATAATGGTTTTAAAGATAAGATACTAATTGATTGTGATTATAGTTCTCTTAACATCTATAGCTAATATTTTAATAATAAAATATTAAATTCATTAAAAATATAACTTTAATAACATAGTTACTTAATTTTATAAAAATAAAATTGAAACTATCACTTATTATAAGAAAATATGTTCAATAAGAAATCAAGAATCATTTAAGTAGTAGGTGCTTTTTTAAAAAAAATAACGTCTACTGCCCTTATTCTTGGCACAGGTCTCCCCCATCTTCTTCCAAATATCTCGATTGTGTGCCACTTCCAAACATTCTCAGTGGCTTTTATCTTAGATTTTTTATTTTTTCGTAAGTTTTAGAATAATTTGATTGATTGCTTACTGTTTATAAGGCTGTGTCTTTGTAATGTGTATCTAAAAAAAAAACATAATTCCTATTTCGCAGCACACAAAAGACTTCCCTCTGTACACAGAGGCGATCAAATTCTTCAACCACTCCGAGTCCATGGTCCGGATAGCTGTAAGAACTCTCACACTAAACGTCTACCGAGTTCAGGATGCCAGTATGTTGCGATTCATTAGAGACAGGTTGGTATTAAGTAGGGTATGTAGAACTCTACTATCGCTGTCCATGAGGCTTGAAAGAATCATTCTTGAAGTTCTTTAAATGTTAGTAAAAGCCACGCATCAAAAGTTTAGTTTCTGGGATTGTCAGGTACAGTACACTACAGGCAGATATCTTATTCGATGATCTAACTATAATAATTAATATAGATGAATGGGTATCAAAATCTGTATTAAGTTCTCGTACGCTGTTGCGTAGATCTACGCGAGAATGTATTGTTTAACTATTGTGTCTGATATTCCGGCATACAAGGGGTTAACTTTTAATAAACCTTGGGATATTTCAATAATTTTTTATACTGGATTGTACATATACCCAGATATGCTTTAAGTTATTTTAAATGGCCATTTCTATACCAAGTCCACTGTCAGTTACATTGACTAAAGAACAGGCATTCAAAGCTAAATTCCCAACATTGCGAGTCCGATCAACCCATAATCAGAGTAACTGTTTTGTGAGCAAAGAATACATTGTGATAAAACAAATTAGCGCGATATGACGTACCTAGTACCTACTAGTGACGCCCCGCACAGCTGCACAGAGATAATATAATTAGAGTCATTCACACTTTTATTGTGCCACAGATGCTATTGAAACAATATAAATTACAATTCCACTGTTCAAATGCCGTGTGGTTTTCGGCAGAGTAGAACTGGACCACTCCAAGTCCTCCCGTGGATGTTGTTGAAAGCGACGTAGGAAATACAAGCTAAACAAAGCTTATAAACATCAATGAGACCGTCTGGCCAGCGAGGCTGGCTAGACGGTCTCATTGACTGGTACAGTGAGGGTCGTGCTTCTGCAGAGTAGACAAAATGACCCGATGACGATGTTGTTCAAATGTATAGTGCTATAAATGTTATAAACATTTTGACAATGGAATACATTCTAATATTTTCCCTTCATAACGTTTTGACAATTTTTATACACAAAAAAACCTATCAATAAGTTTTCAAAAATTCTTTCTATATTTTTGATTCAACAATACAAGCCTTATGCTACTATACGAGTGATACCAATGTTATTATTTTCCATTTATTTTCAGAACGGCCGCTCCGTATTTTAGCAACCTGGTCTGGTTCATCGGAAAACATATTTTAGAGTTGGACGCATGTGTGAGAAATGACGCTGAGTAAGTATATATGTCGCAGTTGGATTGTATAATCCGCTGTTATTTAAAAACTCTAGCTGTTTGGCATTACAGCTCGGTTTTGTAATACAGCTGAAAATTATTTAGCTAGATCGTCCAATGTGTTACGTTTCACAAACTAGCTGACGTAAGATTGTAGAACGATTAGTTCGGAATTCTGCCACTTGGGGCTTGTGAAGTGTCAGTGTCATAACAACAAATATGGCCGTATAAAGTAAATTCTTCGCCACGCTCCGGGACTTAGCCGTTTTTATCGAGAGACATCGGGGGCATCGTTTGTGATTTCGGACTGCAAATGATTGAAAAGAATAAAGTAGACCTTTAGCTTGGTTCCCATATTGTTATTTCGACGCGTCCGCCTTCCGGCGAGATGAAAAATTCACGTGGATGTGGATCAATTGGTTGTAAGAAATCGCTCCGCCATTGAATTGTCGGGTTTATAGAAAATTTCAATATCCAATCGCATCGAGCTGATTATCATTTTTCATTGGTGTTTTATAATGTTGGAGACTGAATTATTTAGTAAGGAGTTGAATTTAGGTTTTATTTTCATCCCACGAGTAATATAAAAATAATAAAAAACAACTATTGACCCCTTATATATTATTTTGTTCGGTAACACAGTTTTATTTAATATTGGTAACCCTATATGTCATGTCAACGTTAGTTGTTTTGTTAAACGTAATTACGTAACTCATTGACAATCGAGCTGAACTATTTTCAGCTGTTTTACAAAACCGAGCTGTAATGCCAAACAGCTAGAGTTTTTGAATAACAACGGATTATACAATTTAACTGCGACATATATACCTATTTAAACTTAATAGAATCTTTGTCTAAAGAAAAAAAATATTTATCGAACTTGATTTTTTCTTAATTCTCAAACAATAAAAAGACACAAAAGATTTTGTTTTATGTTGTTTCACAATACTCAATATGTTTCTTTTTAGCCACCAGTCTCAGCAGAAACTTGACGACCTAGTAGCCGAGCATTTGGACCACTTGCATTACATAAACGACATCCTATGCCTCAACATTCCAGACCTAAACGATGTTTTGACCGAGCATCTACTACACAAACTGTTTGTACCTCTCTACATTTACTCCTTGACATCGGAATCTGTGAGAAGACCCGCCACTTCTTCTCCATATAACAGAGACCATATACAAAGCATAGAGGTCATAACAAGAAATCTAGAAGCAATATTGAAAGGGAAAAATACAGAAGTATCCCCTGGAAGAATTAATTTCCCAAGAAGATTGGAATCAGAGGAAGAAAAACCATCCGTGTCGTGTGTTGTATCATTATTTTTACTATCTCAAGTATTTCTTATAATTACTCACGGACCGATCGTCCATGCTCTTGCTTGGATCATACTCCAGTCCGATTTATCAGTATTCGCTGACGGTGCTACGAAAATTCTAGAAATGTACATAAGTAATGCCAAATCTTATGTCAAACTTGAGTTTTCCAAACCTCAATTAAGTTTGGAGAAGGCTCTAGAAAATACGTCAGGCCATGAACGGGATTATACGACGCCAGAGTTTAGCGGTGCCAAAGCATTTGGATACGAGGATAAGGATACAGATCACTCGAGTTGTGATCTCGACCCTGAGTTAGTCTCGACCTCTTTACCGTCCACTTCTCATATAAGCGAATCTTCAAGCGTGGTCCACGATTCCACTGAAGATTTAGTCACACAAATTCACTCGCTCAAGGAAGAAATCATGTCACCCAAAGAAAACATGCCTGATTCTCCATTACCCGACTCTGGTATAGAATCTAGTTCTAGTAAAACAGTATCAGAGTTAAATATAACGGACGAAGAAAAAGAAAAACTACTTGGTGTGACTTCTACTCCTTCTGAGAGAACTGTGACATTAGAAAGTATTTTAGAAAAAGAGAATAAAGAAATCGAAAAGAGGCCGTTTCTTAAAACGATTTTAGACTCTTTGGATTGCAGCGAAAACGACTATAAGGCGTTGTTCGCTCTCTGTTTGTTGTTTGCGTTGATCAATAATAAAGGTAAGACTTTTGTTTGCGTAAATATTATGTTTTGCAATTAGATTTCGTTCTGTACTAAAGTCTGTTTTCTGTTTCTTTGCTTACCTTGGCTGTTAGTGGGTAAGATATAATTTTCAGTTGAATAGGTATAGTTTTTCTGATTCTATGTAAAGATGATTCTTAGAAAACATGTTTGGCTGCAACACTTCGTTTCTCCAATCATAGCTGAACAGTTCTGTGGACTGATTTTAACTTTAAATTATTGAATACCTAGTAGATTTTAGATTGTCTATCTGTTTCTCTAGAAATAAGATTTAGGTGTACTCTCTCAGGATTCCTTAAAGAGACTTCTTCATTCATCATATTGCCTACTTTGTCCAATTTGTCAACAAACAAGAAACTTGAAGAAAATTACCCCTTAACTATGTAACCTTTTCGTCCAACTTTTCAGTTCACAAATTTATTTGTTTTAGGTGTAAACACGGAGCTGTTAGATACTCTGCTATGCCCGGAACCGGAAACGTCCAGTAGTTCGAGCACGCAAATCGAGGCGACCTCTAGCGAACGCGCCGAGCAATCGACGCCTCAGTCGAGCAGGCGTTACATGAACAGTTTTAATGCACTGCTTATTTCCAAGCTGATGGCAATTGCTAACTTGAGCTGTAGACCAGGTATTTTATTCTTTTTTCTAAAGTTAACAATAAGAAAAAAAATGTGTTGGTATTTAAAATATGGTCTTCGTATCGAATTATCAAGTAATTGTAATACTTGGATTGTATTATGTAACATGTAAAATATCGAAGACTTTACTATTATTAAAATGAAAAACCAATTAATATATGGTTTATACCTATTTAATTATTATCTTTGAAATACCACAAAAGTTTTTATGAAATGCAAGAAAATATATTTCATATTTCGATACATGTACTTTGGTCAATTCCTCTGGCTGCTCTGGCCAAGTATGGTTCTGGTAGTGGTAGTACAGAGAAGATTGTGCTCCTGCAGTGGAGACAAAAAAGACCTGATGATGACGATGATGATGATAAGCATTACAATTTATTATTTATACCGTTCCCCCTAAAAATGTTTATTTTAGTCACTAACATCAGTGAATAAAATGCATCACTATTTTGGTATTTGAAACTCTTAATTTTAGTAATTGTTAAAATTTTAATGTGCAATTTAGTTAATTTAGCCTTCCTTTTCCTTCATTTAACGTCTATTTTCGCAGATTTTTTTCTTTTTCTCGTAGTCATGGTATAAAGTATAGTATGCAACTCTTGAATAAAACGGATTTAAATCGAGGGCCGTGAATTACTCGCGTCGCTCAGGATTCTAACACTTTAATCACTTGCTACGCTCGTGATTCAATAATCATAAATCACTCCCTGCGGTCGTGATTCAATCGTTAGAATCCTTCGCTTGTTCCTGATTCATATAATAGCCTTTTATTTAAATCCGTCTTTTATTCCCTAATTGCTTAATATACTATTGTACTGATAAGAGAATAAAACATGACAAAATAATGTTATTTGTCATTGATCACATCAATTTTTAACGTGATTTTATGTTTATAGTTGCAGAAAAACTGACAATTGAAGCGCTATTTGACTCCAAGAAAGTATGACGTCACGATGTATAGATAATGTTTGTATTGACGTTTAGAAAAAAGTATCTATATTGACTTGTTGGAAAGTAGCGGATTAGATTAAATTTTTCTGTTTTCCTACAGGTTGACTGGTAGAGAATGTATTAGCATTAGGTTTCACCTTTTGTGTCATTGTGGTCAATCTCGGTTCGGTTCAAAGAACTTTAGTCTCATTGAGACACAAAGCCACTTACATGAGAAATAATAATAAATATACAATGTTCGAAACACATAACAAGGACCAGATCACTTTGTAAATAAAAGAACAGTAATATTAACAAGCAACTAATCATCATTATCATCAGGTCTTTTTGTCTCCACTGCAGGAGCACGACCCCCTCTGTACTACCCAAACTTGGCCAGCAATAATAAATTACAATAATAGGAAGCTCCTATAACTTTAAAATATGTTGGGCGAGTTTAGTTTTAAAAGTACAGATAGTTTTTATATTTTATCTTTTTTATATCCGATGGTAATTTATTATTAATGTACAATCTACAGTGGAGATACAAATACCTGACGATGATAAAGCATTTGAAGTCATTAAAATAATTTCCAGCGTCAAAAGTCCGGCTAGTGACGCTGGAGCTGAGCGTGACGCTGGCGCGCATCGCGATGCAGGGCGCGGGGTGCGCGCCGCCCGCGCGGCACGTGGCGGCCGCGGACGCGCTGCGCGCGCGCGCCGCCGCGCTCGCCAGGAACTTCTACAAGTGCGACGACATCTTCCTGGACATGTTTGAGGACGAGTGAGCATATTTACATTATTATTCATAAAAAAAATATTTATGTGTTCTTTTTGCGAAGTCAAATACTGAAAAGAGTAATAGAGACAGAACATATTTAACTGAAATAGGTTTAAACGGTAGTAAAAAATTATCAATAGGGTAATTTTTTACAAAAAAATGTTTTTTTGAAGAACTTATAGTATTTGTCCTTAAGTTATAATAGAAAACATAGACTAAACCCCTTATCTATAAAAAATGCAGACGTTTGCTAAACCTATTGTAGTTAAAATTTATTTTGTCTTGTTTTTGCAAAGTCAAATATTGAAAAGAGTAATAGTGATAAAATATATTACCTTGTTAGTGTTGCAGGCTATTATTTTATGAATCACAGAATCAACAGCACCTGTTTGCTTTCTTTTTTATACGACCTTGTCCTAGAAATTTTACCTTTCTTATAAGGTAATGTATCAAATTAAAGAAGTGTGTATTATTTTTCTAGGTATTGCGAAATGAGCAAGCGCCCTCTCAACGTAGAATGGCTGTGTATGGATGCAGCGATACTGTTACCTCCTACTAGGACGCCGATGTCAGGCATCGCTTTCGCAAAACGCCTACCTAGTGGAGAAGTAAGCATCTTATTCATTTTTAAAACCATTTTTTTTTTAAATATTTTTGTTCGTGGTCGACCAAATTTCGTTCGATGAAAATCAGGAGGAAAAGGCGTTTTATAAAAATGAAACCTAGCTAGACCGATTTTTCACCCCCAAAACCCTCTACATACCAAATATCATTGAGATCATTTGTTTCCGAGATCCTTATAAATGTACAAAAATAGCTTTCGTACAAGCTTTTATGGTGAGGCCAAAGAACTCATTAAGACAAATGGAATAAGGCCAAACTTGATGCTGACTTCCGGCGAATATCTCCCGGTTCCATCATCAGAACAGTTCATTGACTTCATAATATTGTGTTGTCATCCGACTTACACAAGTATGCAAAATTTCAGCTAAATCGGGTAAGGATTGACGGAATGATAACTGGTTGAAATTAAGTTGCAAGATTTAAACAAACATTCATACAAAATAGATTGCAAGTTAAATAAAAGCTTGTAAAAATACAATAGATATCGTATTTACCTGACTCAATTCTCAAAAAGTGAAAATATCTGGGGAGGATAGAGATCTGGGAGACAGCTACCTAGTTTTATCTTTCTACCATCTTAGTAGAATCAACGGGACCTTGGGGCCCTGAAGCTAAGATATTTTTAAGGACATCAGAACTCGTCTCATCGAGATAACTGGTGACCCTAGAATTGGCAGGTTTTTTTGCTCAGCGAATAAGTCTCACTGTCCAGCGAAAAAACCGCCGCCAGCATATTAGTTACTATTGTCTTAATGTTGTGCGTTAAAATAAATATTTTGTTTATAACGCTGTAATATTGTTTTGTTTTTAACAAAACAAAGAGGGGTGTTATATTTTAAGTTTGATGCTAATGTCTATCTGTGGCATCGAAGCTCTCGAATATATGGACCCATTTCGATGCGATGGCGCCACGGATCTCTCTCTCTCTCTCTCTCCAATCTGAGCGTTTTCCCAGTTGCATCCTCAGTTGCAATGCTGAGAAGCCCGGGGTCCGCTTTCCGACTTTTTCTTTTCCACTTCGCACGGTCTTGAGCATCCTTGGTTGTAAGACGATTGGCACGCATATCATCCTTGACGACGTCAAGCCAGCACTTCTTGGGTCTACCACGCTTGCCGGGCCCCGGCGGAGGCGGCATGGCTATACATTTGTTTCCCACGTAACTTGCCGGCTTCCGCAAGACGTGACCGTACCAGCGTAGGCGACTCTCTTGCAGTTTGTCTGGTATGTCACGGACATGAAGGCTGCCGCGGATGCGGGTGTTTCTCACACGATCTCTTCGTGATACACCGCATATCCAGTGCAACATTTGCATCTCCGTGACACGCAGCTCCTGTTTGTGCCGCTCAAGCAAAGGCCACGCTTCACTCCCATATAAAAGGACAGGTCTAAATATGATGGATTTGTAGACCTGTCCCTTCAGCCTAACCGGCATTTTAGGGTCACAAATGACACCAGTCATCTCTCGCCACTTAGCCCATGCAGCAGATATACGGGCCTTGACGTCGGCATCGATGTCTCCGGATGCGTGAAGTACAGATCCCAAGTATTTGAACTGGTCCGTACGCTTGACCAAGTCTTCGAATATATATCAGTTAAGCGACTAACACACTGCGCCGCGCCCCGCTGCGTAGTGTGGGGCCGCCATACAAAAACGACGCGCGGGGACGCGGCGTCAGTGTGTTGGACTGTGCGAGTTTTCTATAAGTACAAACGGAGATACTTACGAGCAACGTTAGAACTATTCACGCGCTGCACTGCGTAGTGCGGGTCAATGTGAGAATCGCCTTAGAATATGATGAAGATCACCATCTAGTGATGAGTAGCGTAATCAACGATATTCATCACTAGATGGTGATCTTCAAATTGGGGTTTGAAAACTTGTGATTATCAAATGAAGTTGTAACTTATTTAAAATGGGCAGACGGGTGAGTAGGAGTGTTGTAAAAACTTTTTCTTTCAGATGGAAAGAGCCCGTCGTGCGATCCGAACTTTCTTCCTGATTCGGGACCTGTACCTCAAATTGACTGGGAAGACGGAGACTCAGCTACCTTTGACCAATCCCACGCCGTTTGTGCTAGTGGGAGATAGTCTGGATTTGAGTAAGTTACTTTCTTATTTGTAACTGATACATACGTTATTGCGTAAAACGTACAGAAGAAACGAGGCGTAGACGTGTGGCGGGGCGGATGGTTGAAGCAACACAATAAATAAATAAAAAATATAAATAAAACAATGTAAACCTTAATAATATCTAGCATAAAGTTGCAAGAATAAGGATGTGGACTGGGACAAAAATAAATTATTCGGTACAGTAAATAAAATGAAACGTTACAAAATAGGGTCACTCTATAGTCTATTTCAACAAGATTTTAAATTTATTAGTGCCTATGTGTGCAGTGTTATTTGACTCTAAAAAAGTATGACGTAACGGTTGGTTATTTCATACAATTCCCATAGAAAGTTGTTTTGTCCGTTTCACACTTTTCTATACTTGACATGGCAGGAATAAGAAAAAACATATTAAAATAGGTTTAGTAAACGTTTCCATATTGAATTTATTGTGACGTCACATAACATAAGCAGCGTCCAGCTAAGACGCTTTCAACGATATCTCATTTGTTAAGGTACAAGGTAGAATAAATAGAAGATACAAGGATACAGATGCACATACATACTTACTTACACACATAGCAGCGAAACATAACTCTCCTTTTGGCTTTACCGTAGTCGTAAAAAGAGAAAACTAGCAACATAAGTTTTGATACGTAAAGCGGAGGCTTTTGCCCAGCAAGACAATAGCTAGCAAAAAAGTATTTAATATTTTCATATATTGTTGTAAAAGTTTGTTTTTCGTGTATGTAACTGGCCAGCTGCACAAAGTTCAGTTATTTAAGTTTTTTTTTTGTAGGTTAGGTAGGATTTTGATAGTAGCCTTCCTTTCCAGACGACTCAGATCTCATATCATGCGACATCACACAGAAGGACGGCAGCTGGCAACACCGGTTCCTGGCGGTGGACAACGTCCAGATCATACTTGTGGAGCCAGACAAGCAGAAATTGGGCTGGGGCGTGGCGAAACTAGTGGGAAGCCTTCAGGACCTTGAAGTTAGTGGCTTGATTTGAAATTATAGGAATGTGGAGGTTCAAGAAATATTGTTGTATTTAGTCCGTCAATTTGATTATGCAACTGTAATTTACTCATATTTTTCGGTAAAATTCACAAAGATAGCGTATCGAAGTTTCGGTGTGAATGTCTCTATCTAGTGAAAATTGTACTAGATCGTGACGTTACGCAAAATTTAAATGCGCTGTAAATAATTATGCAATATTATTTACAGAAAACAAATAACTGGCCAATTGCGAATCGCGCTGACTCGCGCACGAAGTATTCCGTACCATTATCTATAAAAAAAACCATCATCTGTAAAAGTTTGAATGGACTAGCTATCATGGTTCATGAGATACAGCCTGCTGGCGGAAGAAAGGTCCCATTTTTACCCTTTGTGTGCCTGCTCATTCAAGAGTAACTTTCTGTATGTCTGTCTGTCTGTCTGAAGCATCGTAGCTCTCGGTGCATGGACAACGGTACACCGATTTTTTACGTGAAAGTAAGTTTCCTTGCGGTGGTTCTTTGTTATGTTTGATAGAAATCGGTTCACCTTGGACGCTTCAAAGTCGGGGAATTTTTTATTTGCCTGGCATTTTTTTATTTGCCTGGCAAATAAACTTGTTTATGAATACAGCTACGGTTAGGGTGCAGTTATCGTTTCTTTGCATGTCCTATATTTATTTTACATCGATGCAGATACAAGGTGACAAAGAAGACCCGCGATGCCTTCACCTAACAATCCACAAACCGCGCGTCGGCGCTAGTGGCGCGTTGCCTAGAACAGTACTACTAAGGGCCAAGTTCAAATTCGACGACCACATACGGAGTATGGCTGCGAAACAACGACTCACCAAGGTAATATACAACGTGGAAGGGACATACCCGTAATAAATCAAGCCACGGGCTAAACTAGATCACTGTAGCATAATAAAATTAAAATAATCGTAAAAAAATAAACAAAAAAAATTGTCATTCCCGTACAAATAGCCCGGGCGGTTGCATATGGGCGGGTGTATGGATATTCTCAAAAATTTTTTTTATCCCTTTTATTCTTTTTTATTCTTTTGCTGTTATTTTAATTCCATTATACTATAGTGATCTATTATAGCCCATGGTTCGATTTATGACGATTGTGTCTGTTCCACATTTTATAAAATAAAATAAATAATATAAAAGTAAATTTATTGTTAAAATTGGTACAGTTGTATAAATGCTTTTTAGCAAAAGCTTAGCATGTGTTACCTTGAACCTAGGTTCGAGTAACGCTGTTTGTAGGCAACCCCCCTTCAATAGATGCAAGAACAAGATTATGGATCTTGCTTAACGTGACTCTTGAGTCTTGATTGAAATAAAAAAAAAATATCTTTATTTTGGACCTTCTTTATCCATAGAAGAATTACAAGTACACCAGTCCGCTCCCCTCCCACATTCACCAATTACATAACTATCACTCATAACATAATCTTGTCACATTTATATGTATTTTTACTATTAACGTACTGTTACGTTATATCATCAGAACATTTAAAATAATATATGAAATTACAGGTCTTACTTACTTTTCAATTTGTGCATGTGATTTTATTTAAATCCAATGCTCCAACATCGGACCTTCAAACTTATTAGAAATAATGCTCATAATGCTATTAGCACCGCATCAGAGATGCAGTCCTTTTGCGTAAAATTGCGATGAACAATCATAACATGTATGTGTATATCTATGTATGATTCTTCTTTTGAAAAAATGTATTGAAAAAAATGCATCTTTCATTCGAAGGTTTTATGTGTCCATTTAGGGTCGGACGAAATCCCGCCAAAAGAAGATGGCTCAGATCGGGCGGCTTCTAGAAGTTTCGGGAATACCGGCGGCGGCGTTGCAACCGCGGCATCGACCGCTGTTCACAAGACCTGGCTTCAGTGCTATACGCAGAACTACTGGTACGTTTATCTTAGTGTTATATAATTAATATTATGGGACTTACCTCGATTAAAATCATTTTTAATTCCTGACAAAAAAGAGGGGTGTTATAAATTTGACGCTAGTGTCTGTCTGTCTGTGTGTCTGCCTGTTGCATCATGACATGTGTTGATGGACCAATTTCGATGCTGTTGTTATATGTGAAAGCAATTTCTCGCGATGTTTCTTAGCCATGTTTGATGAAAATCGGAGCAGATAAGTGAGAGAGCTTCAAATTCGGGGTTTTGTAATTTACCATACAAGTAGATGGCTCTACGATATTAATAATATTATGTAGTTCCGCCATTTATCACTAGTAATTTACCTGACAAATAATAGATGGCGCGAAGATATCAATATAACATAATTCCGCCGCTTAACACTAGATGGTGTCGGGGTTTTTTTTAATTTACCTATAGCAAAAACACTTGCTATCCAAATATTTTGAAGATCCTTCTGCCGTACTACAAGAGACCATGATTTATAACGGTAGGCAAGTCCCGTAATATTATTAACAGTATTTCGAACATCTCACACCCTGTAAGTGTGTATGAACTTAGATCTTCGATTCCCGGCGGCAACGACTTTGTGTTGTTGTCCTAGTTTGGTTAGGACATTGTAGGCTGATCACCTGATTTTCTGATAAGTAAGATGATCCGTGCTTCGGAGGGCACGTTAAGCCGTCGATCCCGGTCACTGTCTTTGACATTGGTCGTTACCTTAAACCATGGCAAAGGCCTTTAAGGCGGTTTAAAAACTCTGACACTAGTGTTAGTCACTAACACACACGATAAGAAGAAGAAGATCTTCAAAACTTGACTTGTTACAGGAGGGGACGGAGATGACATGGATCGAAGACTGCGGCGCCCTAGCGCCCATATGCTGAAAGATGGAATCGTCGTGTACAGAGAAAGAACTACGAGCCGAGAAAGGTATTGTGACGTTTGAACTATTGCAGTTGTGAGGGCGCCACTTCCGTACATTTTGACATTTACACTATGGACGTCATATCAAAATCTACACTACAGTGTACAGTCAGCATCAGAGTTACATTTTTAAAAGAAAATTCAAGATATAGATAGAGGAGGGGTCAAGTATCTCTGATGCTGACTGTACATTCGTCTTGACATGGGTACAGAACAGAATCTCCTAAGGTCCCGCGCAATACGCACTAACCGATTTTTCGAAGACGCCTAGACCGATTTCGATAAATCTTTTTTTGTTTGCAAGGGATACTTGTCAGGTGTTCCCAAAGATATCGGTTATGTAGTTTGGAGCCTTTGGGGGTAAGTCGGTTTTTAGTTTTGAAAAATTGTAGACACTCCATTCACTGTTTTTGTCGTCCTTATTATGTAACTCAATGTGAGTTACACTGTGGATTATTTTAACTGAAGCTTTTGAAACAATGTTTGAGTGCTAATTTTCAATCTTAAAAACACGTACACACACGTTTATGGTGATTATCAGAATAGGGGTGACGACAGGGTCCGAAAAGTAAGATTGTAATTAGTCCGTCTTTTAGATTATCCAAAAATAATGGACCCGTATTTTTCAATTTACCAAATAAGTAAAAATTCACAAAGATACGGAGCGTCAAAGTTCTGGAGTAAGGGCTTGCGTCACACTTAAGTAAAAATCGTGCTTAAGTGTGACGTCACGCGAAATTTCAATGTGCTGTATCTTTGTCATTTTTGGTTTCTCAAAGAAAAGAAAAAATACGTGGACAATATTTTTTAATAATCTAACCGATGAACCAAAAATATTTTTCCATTCGTCATAACTATTGTTTGTATTGCAGTAGTGTATCACGAACCAGCAGTACACACGGTTCACGGGAAGGCTCGCCACGCTCCCGCTCCGAAGAGATTCCACTGGAAGACATCAAGAGGAATTCTGTGGCAACCATCAGCACACCGCCACCAATCGTGCAACAGGTAAATTCTGATATAAAATGGGCAAAATGCACTTGTTTTACCCCTGACAAAAAGAAGGGTATTATAAGTTTGACGCTAGTGTCCGTCTGTGTCAGCGTAGCGCTAGAGCAGATGGACCAATGCGGTCGATCGATGTTCGATGATGAAATCTATGCGGGTTTTTTTACTAAAAAATCTACTTCCATTAGTGTTTGGTTAAAATCGGTTCAGCCGTTTAAAAGTTATTAAGGGTTATAACGCTTTCATTCGGGGTTTGTAATTTACTTGACAAGTAATAGATGGCGCTACAATATCAGTATATTATGTAGTTCCGCCACTTATCTCTAGACGGCGTCGTCGGGGTTTTTTTTTTAAATCGTCTATAGCAAATAAACTTAAAGCTATAAGAGTAATAGCAAAATATAGTTAAATACACTTGCCTTGTCCGTAATACGAGTAGATAAAGCGTTCAACAAAATATAAGTACTTACCGAAAATATTTTATGGGTGAATTCAGTTCATGATAATACTTATATCGTATACCGAAATACGAACAAAGAATTCCTACAAGTCAAGTCATTCAATTCGACAGATCACCTTATCTGAGTTTTTATGAAAAAAATTTATCCTCTTTCTCGCCGCTAAGAGTTTGAGTCCTGCGAGTTTGAGGCTGTCATTAAGGATCAAGACGTGAAAATCTATATTTCTGTATGGAATTAATTGTCAAACTCAAATGTTTATCTAATTTTATGTTAATTGTTTGTATATTAACTGTAATGTATTATTTTTGAACAGAGCCAACCCAGCACATCAGCGCAGTCGCAAAAGCCAGCTCACTCCTCAGAAGAAACGTCCTTCATATCGACGGACAAACCCCGCCCTAAACGCAAGGGCCTGGTCGAAACCATATGATATTAGCTGAAGCACCTACCGGAGGGCTAGTAAGTGCGACAATGAACTTTATTTTCATGGGAATAGATCTTGAAATTGAAAAATGCATTGGCCAGGAAAGTGTTTCAAATTGAATTTGAAGACGATGTCATTAGAACGGGCGCTTTGGCTCGGTTAATACAGCGAGTTAAATAGACGAAAAGTGAATATAAACAGAGAAATAATACAGTTGGAACAGCTCCTTGAATGTATAGAAATTAGAAGTATAAATTATGAATTGAAAATGCAAAGGATCATAGATCTTAAATGGTAAAGAAAAGAGCAGATAATGCAATGATGGAAGCTGCCGATTGAAAGGAATGAATTTTATTATTATTTAAGAAAATAATAATTGTAGTAAACACATGACCTTCCCTCACCTCATAATCTCGTAAATTTTTAACTTTGTCGTGATTGTTTATTTATAATTATTATAAAACGGGGTCAATAAAGAAAATGCAAATTTCATAAGACAATAAACATTCAAGAACATGTTTGTTCGTAACTAATAAGGTCGCTCAAAAATCGTATTATTTCTAGTTAATTGAAAACGCGGCCTGATAAATGTAAACATCGCGAAAAAAAGTCTTAATACTTTTTTTGGTTTTTATTTTAACAAAATATTAATCTTTAATCCCCGTCTTTAGTCCCTTACTCTTTTACCAGTGAATTTATAATTTAAACATACCGCAGTCTTTTTTTAAACCAGCTCTCCCAATCCTTGTGCCATTATAACTAAGCAATACTTTGTAAAACCATGAAAAATTATAACTAAGAATATGTCTTTCAAACCGCCATTTTATATCTACATGATGTCACTTCAAAAGAGACAACAAATATGGCGATATAAAATATCGGAATTTCCATCATAATATTTTAAAGTTCACACTGTCTTATTATAAAATTCAGACTAAATTTAGGTTTAAACCATTATCCACCTAAATGAAATTGACATTTACAAAAGAGAAAATGACATATTGCGGGAGGACTTCTTGTTTTGACAGGATTATGGTTTAAACCTAGTACTAAAAGAAGCCCTCGTTTTATACTAAGACGGATAACATACTACACTATTTTCCCATACCTATAGCTATACTTATATGTTTACCTAAATATTTATGATCTAAAACGGGCTTTAGTAAAAAAAGTAAGGCGCTGGCTACAAGGACGATATTTAGTCGGCGATGATAACCAAAACATCGTTTATTTTTTCTTTATTTATGCAAAAACTTTATTAAGCTAAAAGCTACAATAGATGGACGTAATGCTAAGCATTCTCTCCCTGTCAATCTTCAGGAAAAGAAAAACATGAAGGAACGTTTGGCTCTAAATAACAGATAAAAGGTATACCAGATAATCGTTCTATGTGAAATACACTACATGAACTGTCATGAAAGAGTGGACGTCCATACGTCTATATTCGTGGTTATAAAATTTGGTGGTTAGTTGAAAACATCACACTCAAAGATACATGAATCGTTGTTGGTCGTTGTAGCCAACGCCTAATGTTTGTATTTTATATAGTCGTAGTTAAAATATGAGAATAATTGTATAGCGTATTTTTATAAAACTAACGTATCGATCTCTCGTAACGTCCGTATATTTCTGTATGTGATAGAAGTAGATAGAATTGTAAAGTAGTTTCACGCGAAGATTATGCCTTGGTTGCTAATTTACTTATTTGTTCGTCAACAACTATCTATTTTTGAATCGAAAGAAAATTTGACAGTATCAAGTGATACAAATATCCAAAGATATATAAATGACTTTTGAATGTAAAACATAGGCATATCATAAAGGGAACTAAAGAAAAGAACATATTCCTAGGTACAATATAATAGCTACTATCGTAAGCACGTGTTTCAACCGATCTATATTTATTTGAGAAAAATAATCTCGGTTATAGTCTTCGTGTGAAATGAACTTTATGTTTATTAACTCCTTAATAAACATAAATCTATAAATAATTATATTACCTTTTATTTCAATTCGTATTTGTGTTAAAAAGAAATCCTATTATAATTAAGTTCCTTGATTTCAAACCCTTTAGATTTTTTATGTGATATTTTTTATAGTTATTTTGAAATTATATTTTGGTTAGACTATGTTAGATAATAAATACTTAAATAAGCGGTGTATATTACTCGTATGTGACTTCAAGTGCATATATCGTTAAAATGATTGTTTTTAAGGTATTTTAAAGTATTTTCATGGCTCATTGAAAGCACAAACGGTGGTTGTAGAAGATTGTAATGTTTGTTTTTGGCCTTGATCTATAAAAACATGTCTTCAATCAATATTAAAAGTTAATTTGGTTCTTAAACCATAGCCATAAGGTCTAAAATTGGATGCTGTTGTACATTTACTCTATAATTTTGTCTTATTAAGTTCAGACTCCACTTAAGCGGAAATGCTCGTCACTCATATAATCCCTCCCTCCTAAGCGCCACTGTCTACTTGATAGGGCGATGTGTACTTCTTTTTTTATCTTAATAAACGACACATAATTATTTGACGTATTAAACCTATGTGATAAATTACACCTAAATTTTTTTATCTGTTTACAAAAATATCTCTTCTTATTTCTGCTTTACTGGAGTCTGGGCCTTAAAGTCCGAATAGAACGCTCCGTGATTTTTTTTTCGATAAGAATGACGAGGACGCCATCTATGTTGTGATTTAGTTTAACGTTTGCAATAATTGATGTTATTCACATTTTTGTTCACAGACATTACCATAATGTTGAAATGGATTATATAAATGTTATATCTATAATGCAATTTTATTTGACTATTTTTAACCATCCGATCCGTTCAATTATAAATTTTCGTTTTAAAAATAAAAGTATGTATAAATTGACACTGATATTTATGCTTTAAGGGATTTCGTCCCTCAAAAGGTTAGGAAGGGGGAGGGGTACTTTGGGTTGATGATGGTGTAAATTTTAATGCTAAACCAAATTAGACTTTATCATTATTTCGTAGCGTTTAATGTTGCGTGACAAAACGAGAACACGTCGTGCCGCTTTTGGAGTAAATGTCCAGTCCTAGCAAAACATCGCCGGCAATGTTTATCAAAAGCTATAATTTATCACTATCTCGCTCTACGTAATAATAACGAACGGGATGGCAATAGTCCGTCGCGCGATATAAACTTAATCGGGATTTATCAGCGGTACGGGAGCTATAGTCACTATTCTATTATCTTGGTTTTTAAATAAAAGATAATTTTCAACTATTTTTGTTCTAATTTATTTGATTATTCATCTGCTCCTATACACTTGATATGCACCAATGCCTATAAATAACACAAACGATGTAATAAACAGTACAGGGTATGGCGTTAAACTAATTATTTACAAAACACAACAAAACGATCAATATTACATTCCATTGCTCTTTATCATATACATTATAAAATCCTATCCATTTCTATAAATATTTTAATAACTTCTTTGAGCGCTACTGACCGTTATATTGAACTTAAATAGAAATAAAATATCTCAATTTCGTTCAACACTTTAAACAACATTTAAATCACAGTAATCATTCTATCCAATCGCCTATTTGTACCATAGGTACTTACAATCCTAAAATCAAGAGAATATATAAATACATGGAAATGTTTTCGATGTCGCAAATAACTAGGCTAACCATCTTCAAATTTAAAACATTTTAAACAAATAGTCCACTTTCTTCACGCTTTTTCAACTCTCACAGAGCAATGTTTACAAAAACCACTAAAACAATTTTAGAATTTAGTTACATTACTGGCGTGAAACTAAATATACTTTAAAGGCAAAGTGAAAAGGAACTGTTTAAATAATCCCATTTACTCTTAACTATTAGTAGTTAACTTAAACTTTAGTTCATTAACTTAAATATATTATGTGAACTTATGTGGTATTTTGGTCTGCGCAACTTATTCATACATTAACTCATTACCTAGTTTTGAATTAAGAGTGTCTTGCAGATTTACTCAATTAAAGTCACAAGAGATGGAAAAGTGTAGGTTTATCGAGCTGGAAATTGAATGTTAATAGTTTAAAAGTTTGTCTGTCTACATTTAAGAGCCAACCTTTTGGCGGTGTATTTTGTCTAGTTATACTCCATTTGCTTAGGTATTTAAATAAGTGTAAACAGTCTTGACATGTCTTTTTATTGAAATATACACTTTATAAATCAATACCTTTGCAAATTAGAAAGTAAGTATGTAATTTATAATTTATAACATAATTACACAATTTACAACAAAATTATTGATTTATAAAGTGTTTATTTCAATAAAAAGACATGTCAAGATTGTTTACATTTATTTAAATACCTAACCAAATGGAGTATAGTTAAATACTCAAAAAAAAACACTTGAGCCTTAGGCAGTATGTCGCCTTGTGGAACATCAGCCTTACGAAAATACCGATAGCGTGTTTTAGCAATTATTGCCCTATTTTGCCAACAGTATAGGTCATTCACCTGATGTATCAAATAAAATATTAAAATGATGTAGAACAGCCAAAATCTCAATAACGACCGTCTTGATCAATATACAGTAAAAAATGATGGCTTGACAAGAATGCAGTCTTGACATATACCTACAGAGGTTTCGAGACAAATAGATTAAAATACCTATATAAAATATAAGTAATTTTAATAGTTGCAGACACTCTCTTCAAAACCTTACTCATATTGGGTTGTATTTATTTTAGTGAACACTATTTACAGTTTTGCTATGTTTTGACATGAAACTATAGGTATTTTGTCATATTATATCTAATGCAGACAAGTGGAGATGACGTTCTAATGTGCGTAAGGCAAGTGTTACGCAAAACGCAAATAGGTAGCACGGCTGTGAAATTTGATACATTTTGAGCAAAATTGTTAAACAACCATATATACAAATCTTAAAAAATGAGAAACGTAGGGCTATCGCAGATCGACCTATTTTACTTTTTAAAGAAATGTGTTCCTTCACGTGACATAGATGCCGCAGCAGTTACATAAATAGATCTGTCAATGTCTAATTCATATAAATTTTTCATGGTGAAAGTCTTTGGAATATTTAATATTTATATTATATTAAATTTATTTAAAAATTTGTAATTGTTTGTATTTTTTTGTATGAAACGGATCACTGTTATTAAAATAATTGAACGTAAGCTTAATGTCAAAACAAAGCAACTTTAGGCCCTGAAACTTAAAGTTTTACTTATCAAATAAACTTATTCGAGTCAAATCTTACCAGTATACTATTTAGGAAACATGAAAAAGCGACGTCCATGCAAGCTAAATGGAAGCACTTATGCAAAACTTAGAACATTAGTTTAGCTAGACAGTCACATCGAAGAGTGTACTAAACAGAAAAAAATATAACACACACTGTTATTTTGATAATAACTACTGATTTTTATACAAAGTGGCGCTGCGCAGGTGTGCCTAAATTGAACAAAAACGTGGCGAATGGCAGTGGTATTCTATTACGTAGTTCATTGCTCGTCTCACTCTCAACAATTTTTGATTTAAAGTGACAAGTGAGCAATGATACGCTATACACATAGCTTCAACCTACATTTCCGCATTTTTTTCCGTAATTTGTTGGTCTTCAGGCCTCAGCGCGATTTCGGATTCATCGCTTATGTTATATCTTCCTCTAGCAATATGAATTAAAAAGAAATTGAGATCATATCAAACTTAGGTAAATACTTATTGGTGCATGGCATTTTCGCTTAGTAAATTATATACATGCTAATATTTAAATTGTTTCATAGCTTATCATAACTCACAGCATTTTCAAATCAATTGGTGTCTCGGGTATGAGCGGTGAAGTGCATCATTAATTTACATTTCGTATAAAATCATCTATCTTAGATTTAAACAGACGAATTTTCCCTCATAAAATACGAGATTTGTCCCTTATCCATCGTTAATGAGAATCAATAAGAAATGGTAAATGAAAATTCGTCTGCCGAAAAAATTAAAAAAAAAACCCTGTCACCAATTTATGTGCGCTTGGATTATATTATGCGGAAAATAACATTTCTTAAACCGCCTCGTATTAAACAACGTCTCATTACAGAATGTATTTTTCTCGAAATGACCATCCTAACAATGACATATTTTTCCAAATGTAGGTACTCTTCCAACAGCGTTGATCATTTTACTTGCAACAAAAATGAGCACACGAATGGAAAGCAACGAAACTAGCCCGTTTGATTTCGACAAAAAGTCATTTTGAGAAAAAGACAATATGCGATGAGAAGACAAACAGGTTGTACAAAATAGTCTCGAATAGAGAAGTTTTTTTTTACAAATCAAAGATAGGAATGAATAAATGAAGGGGTGACAATGTAGGTATGTATCTATTTCGTTAGTCACACAACACTTTGTTACACAAGCCAGTAAGTCTAAACGAAGCTCATATTTTTCTTAACATCTATTTACGTTATGTACGACTATTACTTTATTCTCTTGTAAATAACACTTATAATTTTGAAATATTTATCATTTTATATAATTACATAATTTTTTATGCTCGTTTTTGTGTGCTCAAAAGTGTTGAAAAGAAATAGGAACTGCTGACATGTCAGTATGTGTATATTTCATTGAAATTATATATTTATGTCATTACATTTTGTATATACATAGTAGCTTAAGTGATGTGGTAATAAAACGTCAATAATAATCTTTGATTTACACTTTTTATAATATTTCTTTTGTTAGATTTTTGTGTACATTGATAGTAAGATATAGTGTAAAATGAAGCGAAATTTTAAAATCTTACTCCGAAAATAACCGATAAGTAATTGACCATTCTTAGACTTAAATAATACAAAATAACTACTTTAATCTGATTACAAAGGTATAATTGACAAAAACTAACCAAAAACTTTTTTTTTTATAGATATTCTCTGTTTAGTCTTATAGAAACTTAACTTCAAAATGTGTTGCCAAACACTTTATCTCAAAAAGTGTATTTATAAATATCATAATCTAGTTAAAATCTGCAGATATATATTTTCACTACTAAAGGTGCAAATATTTCTAAAATATATAATATGTTTATAAACAGTATTTCCTATTTGTGCCATGTACAACGCACGCGTAACACTCATGTATTTAGTATTGTTAAGTATACTATATTTACTTACACATAAAAACATTATACTGTTAGACAGTATCACACGCTATACACCAACCTTTTATGTATTTAGCTAACTATGTATAATATATATATCCTTGGTGTCTATACGTAGTTCACACGCCAAGTCAGTTCGCCCATTGCATTTTTACAGACTTTGTTACAGCAAAGAAAACAAGCTAAATATAAGACCAATAAACTGAGAATAGTCATGCGTAAATTTATTCCTACAAGATTAAGATTTGAAAAATTAAATAAAATGATAAGTTGTTCGATATCTTGGACTGAACTTGCTTTTCACGAATTTCATATTAATTTGATAGACCTTAATTATGACCTTATACCGTCATACGGACGGGTGAAAAGTCCTCTGAGGAACGTCACATTTTAAAAATCCCTCTTTAGTTGTAATAGATCATATAAATTCATAAAACTTTTTCTATATTTTAACGCAATGTACATTTTCTTTTATATATTCTAATAAATACACTCGGCGCTTGAACTACTCACAATTTGTTGGATATAATTAAAATAAAATCAACGCACATACGCCATAACATTTTATACATCAGTTAACAATCATTATTGTCAGTTATAAATCTATTTTTATGTCTTTTATATTTAAATATAAATTCGCGTCTAGTAGTAGGCAGTTTTAACACAATTATGTTTAGGTATTATAAATTCACTATTTACTTTATACCGCGGCGAGGTGTAGTTTAATGAAAAAAAAACACCACTTAACTAACTAATATCTCATATTTGTTTTTCAATATCGCTAGTCATATTGACTTACGACGAAATAAACATCGTGGATATGTAAATTGTAATGCATGTAATTTAATGTAAAGCTTAACAAAATTGATGGCGCCACAGAACGTTTTTAATTTACGTTGTGGCGGTGCCATGTTTTTAGTTCCGATTTTTTCCAC
This sequence comes from Acrobasis consociella, assembly GCA_963555685.1. NCBI lineage: Eukaryota > Metazoa > Arthropoda > Insecta > Lepidoptera > Pyralidae > Acrobasis > Acrobasis consociella. The sequence continues at coordinate 14,252,722 of OY743115.1, forward strand.
AATATGGCATCGTCATCGGTTAATTTTTTTGCCAAACTTTAGATATTAAAGAGCCGATACAGTGTTTGAAAATCTTAAACTATACAAACTCATTCGTGACGAAACGAATATGTTTGAAAAGTTTTAGATTTTCGGATGCGAATTGTCGGATAATCGGCGAAAATGATACTGGCCTGTAAAATGGGACATTTAAACCATCACTAAACCACATCTCGCGTGCAGTAAATCTACTAGTTGGCTCAAGACGGATGTATCTAGCACATTCAGTATTAAAACGCTACATAGATGCTTACGTTATGTTATGACATAAGTATATTAAGTAGGAATATCGCAAAAATAAAACATAATTTTGTGTTACAGCCAATACGGTATTGAACTCAATTATTTTTATTATTCATATTATTAAGTAACATAATCTGAAACCGAAAACAAAATGTTTTTCTTGATCTGCCCAAAAAGTTAGATGCTTTTAAAATCTGATGGAACGGACACTCATGTAGCAGAAAAAGGATGCACATTGCACGTACAGAGTTCTTGACTCAGGCTCGCGCGTACGAAAGAGATAGTGAGATGGCCCCACCACGCTCCCACTCTAATATTTGAAATGTTAATAACTACTTTTTCTTTGTGTATCAAGCATCATGTTGTAACTGCACAGTAGATATATACTTACCTACGTCGGTCTCTTTCACTTAATCACAATTTGTAATGCCGTCCAGCTTACACCTTCGATATAATTCCAATATAGGAGCAGTACCTAATACAAGTAGGTGAACGAAAGGGATGGGTAATTATAAATATGCATTGTTAATTGGCGCTTACTATATCTCTTCCAAAATATACTGTATTTAAAGGTATACTTTACTAAAATAATGATTCCAAATTTCGTTTGATGTAACACAAAAATATGTTTTGGCGTGTTGAAGTCCTAGAGGTGCAGACAGACCATTATATATCCGATATTTAGCAAGACATGGTATATTTTGAAATTGGTCTGGAAGCTCCTTGGTACTCGTTTGAAGGCCCAATCAAAGCTGTAGGCATGGGAACACGTCTATCAATAATAAATGAGTATTTACAGTTGGCTAAAGTTTGATTTACGAGTGGTACCTACGTTTTCCCGTTGTGTGTGTCTTGGGCTATTCGAAATCTGATCTCAATCGATGTTGATCAATGACTCTTCAAATTGAAGTTTTGAATATTAACAACACAATGTATTTAATGAATTACCTATTATCGTAGTAGTTTTATTTATGGTTTGATTTTCATTTCGATGGTAATTAATTAGGTTTTACTTAATTTTGTCGCTGCGGCTGTACCTACTTATGTGAATATATGTAAAGGTTACTTATTGCCGTAAATTATATTCTGTTTCAGTCTTGATATCACTTACATGAAATCAGATTTATGGATTTGAGCTGCGGGTAGCATTCTTCGTTACACAAACGTTTTGGCTTTACATGCTGCATTGTACTGAGACATCCAGACGGCGAAGTTAAACTAGCAAAATATTCTTAAATTAATTACAAATATCGCTTGCGAGAATATATCCAAACGTGCAAATAATCAACGACCGTAGCTTATATAGAAAAATCACTTGAGAGTTCACGCTATCACAAATGGCGATCGGCAGAGCCCAATCGTCCGGTACAAAAAGGGGTATTGCGTCAAGTTTTATTGCTTGTGGGTTAGGAGCGGAGCTGGGCGGGGCTGAGAACGAGTTCGCCGTCGCCGCCGCCCGCGAACGAGACGTTCCGCGGCGGCGGGCGGCGCGGCGCGGTGCCTTGCATGGCGCTTTGCATCGCGCTCGGCTGGGACGCGCTCTGCTGCAGCGGCGCCGCGCTCGCGGGCGGCGCTGGCGGCGGTGCGCTTTGCTGGGTTGAACTCTGGAATGTGGTTGGAAACATTTGAACGGTTAAAGGGTTAACTCCTTAAACGCGAACGTCGGATTTATCCGAACATTGTCGGGTCCATTCCGCCAACGTCGGATATTTCCGACAAAAAAAAAAGTTCGTTTGGCACATAATTTACGTATCCATATCCGTTTTTGGTTGTAGGTATTTAGGTACATAGGTAGGGGCACGACAAATGATATAAAGTCTCGCAGGGAAAGGGTTAACCATTTGTTGGTTGGACATCTAATGACATAACGTACAAATGTTTAAAAATATGATTTATAACATGGCACCAAAAGGAATTGTTTGAAGTAGTTCGACGTCTTAACCTCGTGAAATGGCGTAGCAGACTTTTGCAGAACCTTGCCTCATTGTGTAAAGACTACTAATCTTCAGCTGAAGATAAGCTAAAGTAAAAAAAAGTAGTTTACATATTTCCTCCATGCAAAAGTACGATAGAGAAAGAAAAAACTTAGGTTGGTTAGGTATATGCAGATTAGAGAAAGCTGGAGCCTTTTGAAAGTAGAAACCTGTGTTACAGAGGTCTACAAGGATAGTAAGGACCATTGACTGACCAAGGGTTTATAAGTACCTATAGCAGTAAGGTTGGTGGCACGGAGAGATACGACTGCGCAAATGCGGTTCTGTCCGAAGCCTCTAATTCACGGATCCTAGACGCGTCGCTAGACGACGCGTCAAGGCGCCGTTCATACATTGAGCTGGATTATGGCGACTCAACCGCGTACGGACAAGCGAAGCGTAGGGCACCCACTTACGAGGTGGTCAGATGACCTGACCAGGTTCGCTGGAAAGCGCTGAATGCAGGCTGCTCTTGATCGGTCATTTTGAAATTTTTTGGGTGAGGCCTATGTCCAGCAGAGACTTTATGCGGCTGAAATGATGATTCTCTTTAGCATCAAATCAGCATTTGGCAGCTTATGCTTAGGTACCTGTGGCAGCGAGGTCGGTGGCACGGAGAGATGCGACGGCGCGGACGCGGTTCGGTACCTCCGAAGCCGCTCGTCTTCCTCCCCACTTGAAAGACTGGACACATCGCAAGACGACGCGTCGAGGCGGCGGGCGGGAGAACACTGAGCTGGACCAGCTCTCTGACCCCCCGCCCCGCCGCCCGCCAGCGGCATCTCCTCCCCCTCCCCGCATCCGGACAGTCTGAAATACCAGAATAGATAGTGCACATACAAATAAATGAATATTGACATTTAAACTAAGTTTACTAAGCAGTAGCAAGCGATTGATTATGATCATGATGTAAGTCAATGCCGTGTGGTTTAGGCAGTGTAGAACAGGACCAGTCTAAGTTTCCGTAGATGTGTGGATGTCGTAGAGGGTGATCTATGAAATTCGCTAAACAAAGCTTATAAACATCATGGTGAGTGAAGGCCAAATCCTCTGGCTGCTCTGACTTAATATGGCTGTAGTAGTACAGAGAGGGTCGTGCTCCTGCAGTGGAGACTAAAAAGACCTGATGATGATGATAATGATTTATGTAATTATTCTGAAAATTGAAAACCAAAACAGAAACTAACTACAAAAAAAAAATCTATAAATTACAGCTTACTCTATCGAAATAAAAAAGTGGAAAAAGAAAATCTAAATAGTAATATATAATAATAAGATTCTCGCCTATTTCCTTGGTCTGTTTTTACGATCTGCTCGGATCTGCGGTTCTAGATGAGAAATTTACTATTTTTGGTTGATTGTACTTTTAATACTGTATGTGCTGTAATAGTGCATGAAGTGAAAAAAAGCATGAATTCGAAAGGTTTAAATTAAGGTAAATATATATCAGGCAAGTCGCTGGTAAGAACTGGATAGCAACGGCCGTGGACAGGACGGGATGGCGCAGCAAAGAAGGCTTGTGCCCAGCAGTGGATTTTTGAAAGCTGATGATGATGATATATATCTTTCTTTCTTTATTTCTATATATATTCTCTTGCAAGCACAAGCTGTATAATTAATCATAGATCCTTACCTTCTGCTCTCCTTGTAATTGGTCCGCCGTCGGCAGCAAGGCTTCGCAAATATGCAAAAGGCGATACGCAGCAGACAACAAGCCAGCCCAGCGATGATGAGCGATGGGCCCACCAGACGCAGCGCAGGTGTTTTGAAACCCTGAAAACATTTACAGATATTTTTAAGGAGTTACATATTATATTCTTTCCCTTTTTTGTCAGTCAATTCTGTGTTCTCCCTGGTTTCTTTATTAGTGTCAGCAGAATCCTGCGTTCTGCAATTTTGAATTCAAAACTTCAAAGTTGACGCTATTTACGCACATTGCCTTAGCTTTTTCACGCAATTTACGCTGCATAATAGTGAACGCAAAGTAGTACTTGTCACTACTCCCACAGGTATTATGTGAGACAAACTTCTGTGCAATTAAGTTAGGTATATTCATCTTCTGCGTGAATTAGTGAATTAGTGACCACTATTTATTTCAATTACAATGCACATGTACATACACAGCGATTAGATGATGGTTTTCACACATGTAACATTACATGGGCCCAGCTAGGGCATAGCATTTTACACTTAGCATAATATACTATATATATTTGAATTTAAACTATAACACATTTATACTAATAAATTAACTTATTCTAATATCACTAATTCACTTATTCACCTGCCCAGCGTGGTCTGGTCTGGTGGACTGATATTGAGGCTGGTAATGGTATCTTTCGCTGTACCCCCGAAGTATACCACGCCCAAGTGTCAGCGTGCCAAGCCCCATGTACAGATGTCTGTTGAACCTTTAAATCATTGAATTTTTGAACCCCCACGGTTCCCCCTTTCTCCTCGCTTCCCCGTCAGACTATGACAATGAATGAGCTCCTCCTCGACTCTGCCACCAGCACGTCTCAAGAGCCACAACAGCTTTCTTAAGCAGCCCAGTATACCAGCCGTAGAAGCTCCTAATGTAAGAGTTGACCGGTGGTTAGAAAAATATCCACCTTATGAGTCATACCTTCCACCTGCAGAAAAACTTCCACTGAGTAAAGACCTCCCCTGGTCAGTCTGAAAGTTTATCAATAGACTCCGTGCTGGTGTTGGGAGGTGTAGAGAAAACCGAGTTAAGTAGCGTCACGCTGATAATGACCTTTGCGATTGCGCCGCCATCCAATCAATGGACCACCTTCTGTCGTGTCCGAGTTGCCCTACGACATGAACCATAGAGGACCTTAACTTGGCTAATGACAGAGGGATTACCGTGGCTACATACTGGTCAAAGATAATTTGAAATAGCTACACTGAAACCATTTCGTCTCGATAAGAAGAAGAAGAAGCTATATAGCTAACTTGTCAAAAGCCAAAGCTACCTTGTCGCCGGTAGCCATAAAGTAGACCACGAGCCCCAGTGCCAGAGTGGAGAACCCCATGTACAGCAGTCTGTCGAACCCCCATGGTTTCTACTTCTTCTCGCCTCCCCATCTGACTATGACAATGAATGAGTTATATAACTATCTTGTCAAAAGCCAAAGCTACCTTGTCGCCGGTACCCACGAAGTAGACCACGAGCCCCAGAGCCAGCGTGCCCAGCCCGGCGTACAGCAGTCTGGCGACCCCCCACGGTTCCCCCGGCGCGCCCTCCGCCTCTCCGTCTGACTCTGACGATGAGCCGTAAGAAGCATCTCGCACCTGGAATGACAAAGATTGGAATTTAAGAAAAAGGTATATGCTAAAAAAATTGGTACCTAGGTACGTAGAGTAGTTCGTATTTTGGCCTGATCACAAAACTTATCACAATTTATAGCACCACTTTCTCGAGTCAGACGCAAAGTTTTTCTTGCATCCAGGTAGCCGCTGAGTACGAAGTTCCCCCTCCCCTCTCCCGCACCTGCCACACTATGATATATATTGTATGTTACCTACCCGGTTGTTCCTGTGCTACTTGCTTCCTGATGTCTTCCCCACTTAACCCCAAACATTTCCTTGCATCCAGATTGTCGCTGAGCACAAAACTCACCCCCCCCCCCCGTCTCCCACACCTGCCACACTATGATAGACATTGTATGCTACCTACCCGGTTGTTCCTGTGCCACTTGCCCCCTGTCTTCCGTGCGCCCGGGTGGTCGCCGAGCACGGAGCAGCGTCGGGCTGCTCCCCCCGCGCCCGCACCACCCCCGCCGACGGAGACTGCCGCCGCCTCCTGCCACGCCGCGCGCCCAGCTGCGCACTGAAATCAGAAAGGTAAATATTTAGAGAGTGCCTCGCCGGCGCCGGTTCCTAAAAATATCACTATTGGAAACCGTCGGTTATACTGCCGGCAGCCGAGGTTTAAAACACCGGCTGCCGTCGCCAGCACTCAAAATTTGCCGTGAAGTGTTTGTTAGGTTTCCTGTTACCAAGTCACGAGCGAGCGAGCGACTCAAGCTAAGGGCAAAAGTAACACAGATCAGATCGTGTTATACCAGCGCCGGCAGCCAATTCGGCAATCAGCGACGGCAGCGGAGACACTCCCAAATATTCAATATTTTTTTCAACACACTTGCTCATAAAGTGGCTCTATGGTCACCGCAATTAGGCACATAATGACACCCATAATCAAACTGTGACTTTTTCATTGCTATAACTCACTAGTGAGTTATAGATTTTTTTTTTAATTTTATTGGTTGAGTTCATGGAATTGTATGTACTTGCGTTGAGATGCTTTGTTCTTATTAAAAAAGTTTTTATTAAAAAAAAAGATCGTGTTCAATAGAACAAACAAATTAATGTTCTTTTGCTTGCTTATTTCATGCAACTTCTTATTTAAATAGATAATTTTAACTCGTACGTGTTTAATAAATAAAACTTTCACTCAAGTATAACTTTTGTTTTCTCTGTAATAAAAGAAAACTTTAAATTCCCCATTTTGTACGTGGCAGAATAAGCGCAAATCGTATGCGCGAAAAAAAAAACTTATCTCTTTAGTCTGTGGCCGATCGCAATGCGCACGCATCAGGCGCGCATAGGAAAACTGATTAATTGTTCCCGCCCGAAACATTTTTTACAACTCGTTTTCACATTATTGTTGTAATTATAGTTATCTATTAATTAAAATGTCTACAAGTACTAGTTACGAAGAAAATGATTTATGTTGTACACCTCCCGATATAAGATGTGAATCCCTTAACGTTGTAGAAAGTTTATTACCTGAAAACTCCAAGGAAAAATATCTATTAGTGTACCTACCAAAATTTCATAAAATAGCAAAACAGCAAGAATACGCATTCTTTTTCAGAAAATGTGTTCATGGCGTACTTTAAAGAATTATCTTCTAAGTACAAACCTAGCTCTTTGTGGTGTTTATACTCAATGTTAAAAAGTACAGTCCGAACAAAGAATGGAGTGGACTTAAAAACATACTCTAATTTGTAAGCTTATCTAAAGAGACTATGCGATGAATTTAAAAGCAAGAAATCAATGGTTTAATCGTCGGACGATATTGAAAAATTTATAAAAGATTCCTACTGACGCAACACCAAGTACATACAATGATTGGATTTCACCTACCTACACGAAAAATGAGCCATCTCAAATTACAATAGAACATGAAGTATTTCAATAAATAATCTATCTGTTGAGACCGCTATGTCATCAACAGTTAATTATAATTTTACTAACTGCATATTTACTAATTGTTTCTCTAAATAAACTTTTTATCTACTAAATAAAATTAGTTTTTATTATTATTTTATTCACAAGTGTGTTGAAAAACGTCGTATGATACACGTGTGTATTGATGATTACCGTCCTTGGCTCTCTTAAGACCCTCGCCTACGGCTCGGGTCTCAATGGCGCCGCGGCGGTAATCACCAATGTTACACACTAGTACCATAATGTACTAATACATAATAGACGTAATGAATCAGTGCCGCCACCCTTAATGAAATACCTACTTTGTTAATAATTATTGTGTTCTATTTCGTAATATTTAAAGTTCAAAATTTATCGATAAAGTGCAAATATTATCAATTGCTGGACCACCAATCATAATAGAGCACTGGCTACAACTCTAAATAAATACAACGTTACAAATAAAATTACATTTACTGAATGCGTACCGTTATGGAATTGTTCTTTCCAAGGGATTGAGGCATTTTTGGATGATAATTCATATAATAGTTATTAAAAGCATATTCGCATTTTCTTTGGCATTCGCAAAAAAAAGACTTACCTTCATCAAAAGCAGAAGACCGAAAGGAATGGAAACGAACGAAAGAGGCCCAACGTTAGCATATAAATGACTCGTAACATTTTTTTTAACGATACAGGTATCGAACATATGGTTGCATGATAAAAGTGGTTACCATTAGTTTGATTTATCTCATCTAATGTTTTATCCTTAGTTGAAGTCGCAGTATTTAGATTTTTTTGTTTTTTACCAGACTGCCAAGGAAGGTTATGTTTATCGCACATACCTTTCTTGTATTTATCTAATTATGTTTGTTAATTTCTTTTATTACCTCGTGTCTTCCCAACGACTGAATAGATTTCAACAGTTTCTTATTTCGTTAGATGGGTTTCGTTAGAAGGTGTTTTGGAAAATCATAATTGCAGATTTTTGGCGCTTGTCCGAGTTTAACGGTTTTTTATTATATTTTACTTAAAATTTCTATTTTTATATTGTTATTCATTTTTTAACGTGTTGTTTGTCAATGTTCTCTTTTTTATTTAGATTGAAACATTAATTTATTATCGATTATGCCTGTTAATGTATAAAACCTCCAAGGCCCAAAAAATTACATAATTGTACTTACAGCACAATAAAAACTCTGTTTTAAAAGTAAAATTACAAATTCTGATAGGTCTAACTGCTTATATATTTAGGTAAATACCGTCTTTAACTGAAAGCCAATAGACTAGAATAGACAAAACATATTAGTCGTTAATATAGGTCAACATAGTTACGTCCTGCCAGGTCAAAGTTTCCCACACTTGCCCACCCAAGTCACGATTTCGATAAACAGAAATGAGGACATATAGGCCAATCGCCAGTGGATTTGTGGGCTTACATCGAATTGACACAAAATACAAATACTACAGAAGTACTCTTATATCTACGGTACCTATCTGAGTTTTGTCTCGACGAAACTTAGTTCTAAAACAACATAACCTTATTGAGTAGGGTAGGACTCGTTTTATATGTCTTGACGAGCGATTTAGGTACCTATGGTAGACGATGCCTAGGGTCTGATTACGGTGATGGAAGGTGTATAGAACTCAGTAAAAAGTAAAAAAAAAAGCAACTCAATTGAGCTTGGGCTTATTTCTTTGTCATAGTAATAACTTTGGCCTCTAGCTTGTACAAAAAATGTTTTTTTTTAAACTTATCTCAATTCTGTCTGTAGATAGAGATTCAAATGTTTATTCAGTAACTAGACCAATACTTTTTCACGTCAATAAGTATAATTTACATTACGTATACATAGTCCATATAACAATTAAATTTATTTTACAAAAAAAAGCAACCGAAAGGAAACGCTGAAAGAAACTTCGCAAATGTGCATAGAAAAGTTTTACTTTCTTACATATCATCATCTTCATCATCATCAGGTCTGTCATGTCTCCACTGCAGGAGCACGACCCTTTTTGTATTCTTACAAATAGTTTATTTCGAATGGTGGCAGCACTGGACCCGATAAATTCAGGTAGCCTTAACCAAAATTTAACCAGGCTAAGTTGAAATTAATAAATGATTGATTGATTTAACACGATGTAAATACTTATCGTATTGCCACGCCTGCGCTTTTAATTTTTCTTAAATATTTTCTGACGTATTTACTATGATTGACCATCAATTCTTGAGTCCACTTTTATAAAACAGTTGAACAGCTTCACATTATTGCCATATCTATTACATCAGAACATGCTAGGAAGTAACAGTCTGTCCATCTCTATACTATAAACCCAGAAACTAGGTACTGGGTTACTTCTATGCGAGATTTATCTACGTGCAGTGACGTGCAGAAATATTTTTGACAGCGTAGGCACTAATCTTACCTAAATTACGAGAACGGCTGCATATCAAGCAAAATACATATTTGCTAGTTTCCAATTTTATATTAGGGTCACACAGAGAAGACAACTTCTATGTGTCTGTACGAAACTGCCTACATTTCGTATAGAGCAATTCATAGGAACAGTTAGTTTTTATACTCGTGCAAAGCATTTGTGCGAAGCAGTTTATTATAGGAAAGACCCATTTCCGTTACATCATATTTTGTGATATTGGCCCGTTGACAATATATCGTGTACCGGAAACGGCGGCTACAATAAAAAGGCTCTAAACGGGAAACAAACATTTGGAACGTAGATCAACAAGAGTTGTCCTGTGTCGGAACTTATTGTTATATTGGATTTGAGGATTTACTTTGTGAACGTTTTTAACTGACTTCCAAATAGTAAGAGAGATGGAGTTTTTGTGTCTTTATTTATTTATTGGACAGTTTTACTATCGTGCATAGGTACTCTGATCGTTTGGTTTTGCAGTGTGTTCTATTATAATGGTATTAATGTCACAAAACATATTTACTTTCGATCATATGTAATTTTTTTTGTAACTTTAATCTTTAACTATGGATTATGAGATCTCAGAGAACCCTCCCTAGGTATGTACCAGAGACTTTTGCAAGAGAGTACGCGGATCGTTCTGTAGGTTTTAATTTTTTCAAGTTTCAGTTTTTATCCCAGTGACCCATTTTTTTGAATTATCCTTTTATAGGGATTACAGGAACTTTTTAGATTTGTCATGTATCTGTCCGCGACTATAAGTTCTAGAAAGCTGTAGTTTAGTAACTGTTTAGTTAGTTATGTTAGTACTGTAAGCTGTAAATTAATCATGCCAAAAAGTGGTAAAAAATTTCTTGAATTTTTAATGGTAACTCCCATACATGTAAAGTGGGAGTAATGATTTAGGGATCCGTTACCGAAATATTTGGTTTTGTAGTTCTTTATATGCTTAAATGTGTTCGGATATGATTTGAGACAACATTGATTATATGCTTATAGGCATAATAAGAGTTGCAGAACATATAATTATTAGATAATGCCAATCACCCATACACCAGCTTCCTATGTTTTTTTAAAAGATAGATTTTTTAAGTAAACAGTTTCCAATACAGGCTAATAAAGGCATTGCTAAACAACACGGAATAAAATTTTTAGTCGCAACAAAATCGTAAAATGCCATGAGGTAGAAATCAAAGTAATCACAACATAATTTCTTACAACTCTTTCGTGGATAAACCGGTATTTTCATAGCAATTTCATAATTTCAAAACGCCACGAAATTATTCCTACAACCGGTATCAACCGTTCCGTTTCACGGTCGGAGTAAAATATTTTAAGGCGACGATGTCGCGTGCGGCGCGCCCACGCTCCGTTAGCAAAAATACTTAAACGGCATAAATCATGGGTAAGTTTGTACTGCGAATTAGAATAATTTCCTTAGGACGCTTGTTAGCTCGTGACGTAAGCAGTTGCATGCTCTTGTGGAGGCGTTGACATTGTGTAATGACTACAGAATAAGTACCAGTACTCACGTACAGAAGCTTTACTCGGCAAAGGAATTCAAAGAAATGTCTACTCAATGTCGTTAGCTATATGGTTTAATTTAGCTCGCGTCAGAACTCGGTACCTAATCGTTTAGATACCTAGAAGTGCACTGGTAGCCAATTTAAATATTATTACTCTGGTAAATTCAGTGACATACGATTCATGTCACTGAATTTACCACTCCGAAGTGGTCGCCGCGCGCATTGTAATAATGTAGGTATATTTTCGATACCTAAACGGGGAGTGACACAGGCTTGGTAATGACTGATACAGAGCCGCCGTGTGGATTCCGGCAGAGTAGAATAGGATCACTCCAAGTCTTCCCGTAGATGTCGTAGAAGGCGAATTAAAAAATACAAGCTAAACAAAGCTTATAAACATCAATGAAACCTCTCTTACCCGTCTGGCCAGCGTGGAGAGTGTAGGCCAAATCCTCTGGCTGCTCTGGCCAAATATGGCTCTAGTGGTACAGAGAGGGTCGTTCTGCAGTGGAGATTAACACTTTGACTGCGACGGGCCGAAAATAATCCCACCCCCAGTGACGGAGCCCCACACGCAGGGCGCGTGTGCCCGTACCGGCGTAGCGACAAATTTAAAACCCTACAGCTGTGCGGCATCGCACGCCTCGCGCGTGCCATCGTTCTCCTTCGCCAGTGCGGGCTAACACTCGACGCGCGTAATTTAAAATACAACGGGAGTGCGGTAATCCGCGCTAGGCGTGATCTCTTATTTTCCTATATTTCCTTTAAAGACCTCATGGTGATGATGATACAGATAAATATAATATCTTCTTCATCCCTGATGGAGTAGACAGAGCCCAGGGCAGTCAGAACTAAAAGCCACGTTTAGCATGATGGTGGGCGAAAGGAATCATAATTAGTGATGGATTGTTACCCGCATCGTGTATTAACACTATTCATATTCTCGCCTATTCCCTCATTTGGCTTTTACAATCTGCGCGGGAAGAGAAACGTATAATAAACCTGCTACTTGACTTCCCACACAGCTCGTAAGCAACGAAGTAATGAGTCAAAATTTAAAATATGTCTATATAAGGCTCGGCGCAAATGGGCCACCACAATACGCGGCCACCGACTACTTTCCTGTATGTATGTTTCCACATGATAACGCTGGTGGTGGCTGCTACATTAGTACGAAAGTGGTCGGTAGCCGCGTTTTGTGGTGTGGCTTATGTTAACAGACCACTTATTTTTATTCTGTGACGTGTTACGGTTGGTAGCGCTTCGTAGCCTCGAGCTACGAATCTCGTAGCACAGCTATATACGTCGTAGCACACTTGAAATTAATATCTTATACCTTTAAACGAGCAATTCTTGTATATTTATTTATATATTTCTGTGATTTCGAAAACGGCTCTAACGATTTCGCTGAAAATTGTTATATGGGGGTTTTCGGGGGTAAACAATCGATCTAGATTAGTCTTATGTTTAGGAAAACGCGTATTTTCGATGTTTGAGATGTAACCGAGCAAAGCTCAGTCGCCCAGGTACTAATATGTAATGTTTACAAATTCTTAGATTTTTGTTACAGTATCTTTTCACTTTTTTGTTCTGAAATGTGACTGAGACATATTTCTAATTAAACAACAGTTTATACTACTTTAAATGTCTAACATAAAACAGCCGATATATAAAAAAAAATATGCAACATGCACAGCATGCACAGCTGATACAATTTGAGTAGAGTAGTAGAGTAAAAAACCTAAAATAACTACCTACATAAAAATAAGTCATACCGAAAAATGTGCTGAGTAACCGACAAATAATAAATTAGCAATAGAATCACAAGCAAAAAAGCTTAAATATTCACCTCCTCATTCACAAAACATACAACCGTATACTAAACCTTTTTTAGTTAAAATAGTTTTGTCTTGATTTTTTCAATGACAAATATTGAAAAGGGGAAAAAATGATATGTTTTGTCTTGTCCTTTCAATTACAAATATTGAAATAAGAAAAAGGGACGAAACTTGTTTTAACTAAAATAGGTTTAGCAGGCGGTTGTTAATGTTTATGAATATTAAGGTTAAGTCTATGATATGCCTTTGTCTATGCTCAGAAGTGAATGGAAGAAGGACTGGAATGATGATGATTTAGCGTATGAAAATAATAGCATACAAAATCTGTAGCGTGAGCTATACATGCTGGACTGTAAGAAAGAAAAAAACTTTGAATGTACTAGCTGCTTTTCTTCTCGAACAGATCGTAAAAGCTGATCAAGCAAATAGGCGAATGTGGCTATCAGCCATCACTATTTTGTTTCCTTTTTCGACTTTTTCGCCCACCAATCCCACTATATCGCTTAAATTGGCCTTTGGGTCTTGCGGCCCTTAGCTCTGTCTATATAAAGTCGCAAGACCCATAATACCTGTGTACCCCATTGGGGATATAGACGTGATAGTGTATGTATATAGAAATCGGAACAACAGGCATAACAAATGTAAAAATGCATTTTGCCATTCAGTTTGATTATTAAAAAAATATTCTACACGTGTTTTTTATTTTCTCTGAGAAACAAAAAATTACAAAGATAGAGCGCATTTAATTTCGCGTGACGTCACGGCTAGGTACGATTTTTACTTAAGGCCTATTTAGACGGTGCAAATTTCTTGCGTGTTGCATACAATTTTATTGAAGCAATAAATGATTTGTATGGCTGACATTTCGTTTAGACTATGCAAGTTGTCTATTGCTGCAATATGTCAAATGGCATGCAACGGGCAAGAAACTTGCACCGTCTAAATGGGCCTTTAGAGTGATGTCGCAGGTGACTATGGACCTTTGATGCTCTGTATCCTTATGAATTTCTACTTTTTTGATAATCTGAAAAATATCGGTCCTTTATTTTTAATCTTTTTTAAAGGACCGACTCATTAGAATAATACTTTTCTGACCCTGACGTCACCCCTATTCCCGTTTTAAACTCGATTAGTCTGTCATAATCATTCAGAAGAAATGCATTAGTGTTATTGGAAAAATCTAAAAGCTAAGATTTCCGTTTAATGCATAAAAGTGGGGCTGCTATTCTACGAATAAATTTTAATTATGTTCTCCAAGAATATGAGTCTTAATCATACCCTTTGATCATACCTATCCCGTAAAAATGCTTGCAATGCAATAATTTTGCTAAGCTATAGCTATAACTTATATTTTCTGTATGTAATAAATTATCTCAAATTCTTGTTTACATTTTAAAAATACCATTTATATTAATATTATATTTATATAAGTATTATTACAGACAGATTTAGAAGAATTGCCCTTCTCCTCCCCTTAAGTCAGTGATATATTATAGTGAAGAATACTAATTTAATAAATGCAAACTTTAAGGGAATACACATTATGATTCTTTTCAGGGGTTGCTGCCTCCATTTGAAACAAATTATTTGAAAGGAAACGACTGTTTACAGTTTAAAGTGAGAAAGTAAAGCTTTTCCTCTTAAATGAATGAATTGGACACACATTATCAGTATTCCATAAATCAATAGCATTTTTCTATATAACTGATTTTGGAAGTGCATATTTTTATCTATATTAAGGCAGTTTTAATACAGGATGTTTTATCTGTGCCACTGTACTCCCGACCCAGGCTTCAGGTCACTGATATTTATTCTGCTAACCGAGGGGAGCTTTGATCTGTTTATAATGAAGTGTAATCTGCTGCAGTCATAATGATCTTGCAAAATGTTCTTCTTTTTACAAGCTTTTATTTAACTTGCAATTTATCTATGTTTTGTATGTTTGTGTAGGTCAAATCTTGCAACTCAATCAATCAGTTATCCTCAACCGATTTAGCTCAAATTTTGCATACTTGTATATGTCAGATGAGAATGAAATCAATGAGCTGTTCTGATGATGGAGCAGGAAGATATTTGACAGAACTCAATAAAATAAAACAATATAACCTTGAGTAGGACTTGTTTGATTTGTCTTGACGAGCACTTTATGGTAGACGATGCCTAGAGTCTGATCACGGAGACGGGAGGTGGTCGATGGAACTCAGTAATAAAACGACGCAATTCCATCGAGTTTGGGCTTATTTTGTTTTTCTTAGAAAGTACTTTGACCACACAATAAAAGCTTGTACAAAAAATTTTTTTTTTTTTTTCAAAAAAACTTATTATGAAATGGACTAAAATAATGATATGGATATGTTGATGAAAACTTTGAGTAATATTTTATTAGGAAAACATAAAAAAATTATTTATTTAAACTACACAATTTATAGTATTTGTGAATAAACAACTTAATTCTCAGATTCCATAAAGTTGTTGTAACGTCTTGATTCTGTAAAAGTATTACCTAAAGTCACGAAAGTTTATTTATTTTTTTATTTCGTGGATGAGTGGAAATTATTTTGTGGTATATTTTTGATGTACCTACTTTGTAATTTGTACCAAATAAAGATTATTTCTTTTGACGATCCCCGTGGCGTAGTACAACCATGCTAGTCCGCCACCCAGAGGATTCACGTTCGATCCCCGGTCAGGGCAAGTTAGAAAATAGCCTTTTTCAAATTGACTTGGACGTTCAATTGTATATGTATTTGTTAAATAATATAGTATCGTTGAGTAAGTATCCCATAACACAAGTCTCGAACTTTCTTTGGGGCGAGCTCAATCTGTGTAATTTGTTCCTATATAATGTACCTATATACTTACTCTTTTGGTTTAGCGGTGGATCGTTTGTGGACTGTAACTTTAAGAATTGCGAATGATAAAATGAAGGTTTTTTTGCTAAAGTCCGAATCCACAAACACATTTTATGCAGTCACCTTAATTCAGTTAAGTTCAGGCTGCATCCCTTTGCAATTAATTTGCAAATGAAAACATTTGAAAAGTGGTTATATAATGCGTCCAACGACATAAAAGTAAATTTTTACACAGTTTATTAGCGAGAATAACTGCGGTATTATTAGTTACAAAGATTTGGAATATACAAGTAGTAGTAATATGCGTTACGGCAGGCCTCCGTCACTCGATCAAGATCGCTCAAAATGTACCTACCGGCTAGCCGTGTTTTCTAACGCCCAAGTGGCAAAGGGGCGCCGCACTCCGGCCTGTGTAGTCGCGTGCATGAGACTTGCTTACTGCGAATTGTTTGTTTACAATATAAACTAGCGTTTTATTTAACAATGTCAAGACATTATTGTGCGGTATTCCAATGTCAAAATCAAAGAACCAATAAAGAATTGTCGTTTTTCACATTGCCAAAAGACGAGGAAAGTAAGTGTTTTTTTTTCGTTAAAAAGTAGGTAGTCGTATAGAATAGGATTTGGTACTGTCTAGTCCAATCAGATTATTTTGTAGGTATGAAGTTTGACTGTCCTACTGAACGTCGAAAGTTTAACATCAATGTACTGTATCCAGATAGTATGTGTTGTTGTTTTTCGTGTGTGTAAGTGGCCAACACTGGTTTCAGATTTTTCAGGCTGCCTAAAGGCATCTGACATAGCTTAAAGACTGCCATACAATATGACAGCCTGGACCAATGGCTTATACGTGCCTTTCGAAGCACAGAGGAGCTCAATTTTTATGCCACTTGTGGTCACCCATCCAAGTGCGGACCACGCCCGATGCCGCTTTACATGCGAAAGTGCTAGTGCGGGCCACCGAGCTCCTCTAGTAAAGTATAAAACAACGATTTACGTGAACTTGAAAGTATGCTATAACGAATTACTCAATATCGTATGTTTCTCATTGCGATGTACGGTACATCCACAGTATATAAAGTTTCTATGAAAATCACACGCTCTTATTACGTCACAACTTTTAAAGTCAAATCATCTATAGATCCTTTTTAATAAAATTTCATTTCATAAATATGTGTTACGTTCATTTTTGTATTTTACAACATTGAGTCAACCCTAAGGTAATCTCACAACGGCCGACGTCATCGCCCGCTGTGCACTTAAAACGCTCCGTTGAGTCAAAGCAGTTAAGCTCATATTTCCTCGCGTCGCTTGACAGCTAGAAAGTTTAGTTAAATAAAGCGTAGGTATTTGGCGTTTGTAGGGAAGTGATGTATCTGTTACGTAGTAACTTATTAGTAATCTGTGGTTACGGTGCGACATTAAAGAAAATTACACTAAAATATCCCTTATAAATATTCAATACTAAATTTATTCCTTTTTTTTAAAGCAGGCCATAAATGAATAAATGAGATTAACACAAAATAAGATATGAAAAAAAAAAACGTTATGGCGCAAACATGTTTCTGACCAATTTTACTTTGCGACCAACCCCCAACATCCCAAAACTGAAATAAACAGATCAATACAAAATTAAAAACCTACTAAAAACCTACATGCTTCAACCGATATATTTCTTCTTCTTTTGTCCTGATCCCAAAGTGAAAGCTAATCATACTGATTGGTACTTTTATCCGATTTCAGCTTGACCTTTTCCATTATACATGTTAAAACTGACTCAATATTAGATATAATCGGAAAATAGTGTAAAGAGTTTCGAGAACTTTCAACACTATTTTCGAGGAAAAGTTTTACTCAAATTATTCCAGTGGTACCTACAAGAATGTGTCATTTCAAAGAAACACAAACCTGAGCTTGTGTAAACTCAGTGCATTCGCCTCGCTTAGTAATTAGAGACGAATTCAAATGCCTGGGCTAAATGCATATGAGTAGTAAAAGTATAACGCAGAACATTTTCCTTTTGGGTGTATAAAAGAGCAACATTCTTTACTTTTTTACAAGCTTTTACAAGCTCTTTACTTTTTTACAAGCTCTAATTAATAGCATTATCTCCTCTGGCGTTGGGTTGACTGGAAGAGATCCCTTAAAGGGATAAGTCCGCCTTTGTATTGTTATCTACTGTATTTTTGTAGTGTCCTTTTTGTACATTAAAGAATTTACAAACAAACAAACAAAGCTTTTATTTAGTTTCACCTGTCCGTTGTCTATCTATCTGTCTGTAATCAAATCTTGCAAGCTAAATTTGACCCAATTCCCGGCCCGATCTAGCTGAAATTGATGAAACGAATGAAGATGACAAGAAGCTGATGTGATGATGGAGCTTGAAGGCGGCCATAGGAACTCTGTAATGAAACGACGCAACCCTATTGGGTATAGGTTACGTAGTAACCTGTAGTATGGGCTTATTACATTTGACATGATGACTAGCTGCATTTTAGGTAAAGTAACATTTTAGACTACTTGCATTTCGTACGAATTGATATTTAGACCACTTTTAGCAGTAGACATAATAACATAGGGGACTAGCTGCCATTTATTCAAAATAACATTTGAGACTACTTGCAACTTAGACGAGTTGCTATTTCAACGAGTTCCGAGTTGCGTTTTAGACGAGTTTTCATGTAGACTATTTGCATTTAAGACCATCTAACAATAACTGCCTCCGTGGTGTAGTGGTTAGAGCGTTCGACTTATAACTGGAGGTCGCGGGTTCGATTCCCGGCGAGGGCAACGACTTTGTGTTGTTGTCCTAGTTTGGTCAGGACATTGTAGGCTGATCACCTGATTGTCTGATAAGTAAAATGATCCGTGCTTCGGAGGGCACGTTAAGCCGTCGGTCCCGGTCACTGTCTTTGACATTGGTCGTTACCTAAAACCATGTCAGAGGCCTTTAAGGCGGTTTAAAAAACTCTGACACTTGTGTTAGTCACTAACACACACGATAAGAAGAAGAAGATTTAAGACCATTCGCGACTAACTCGTACTTCGGCCTTACAATAAAATCTATTACGAAAAATTGACACCCACGGGAGGACTTGGAGTAGCCCTATTCTACTCTGCCGGAAACCACACGGTATACCAAAATACACATAGCACGTTTTAATTATGGCAACATTTTTGGTACACCTGCTCATTCCGTTGGTAATTAGCACGGGTCCGTGAAACGGGAACAGTGACGCGCTTCAGGTAAATTTAATAAACTCCCCGAATATTTTAGTTAGTTTGTAGTTTCATTTTGCAGAATAACTGATAAATTGAGTTCCTAGTTCAAAGATAATATTGAACCTCCTACTAAAGGCTTCTTGCGTCTTATTATAAAACACAGACTAACTTTGTTACTAGGTTTAAACCATTATGTGACCAAATCAAGTCGATATCCATTAGTAAGCCATTGTCTCATCTAAAAATGTGAACTTGATTTGGTCGGATAATAGTTTAAACCTAGTAACGAAGTTAGTCTGCGTTTTATAATAAGACGGCTTATTTTTGTCATCACTAATGAATATGGATTGACTGGTAGACAAAGCCCTATAGCTGTAAGTCCACCTTTTACATTTGTAATAACGTTAAATAAATGAATAAAAAACCTCTAATTTATTTATTTTAAACCCCCTCAAAAAGAGGGGTGTTATAAGTTTGATGCTAACGTCTGTCTGTCTATCTGTGGCGTCATAGCTCTCGAACGTATGGGTCCATTTTGATGCGGTTTTTCAAAGGTGAAAGCAAGTTCCCTTGCCGAGGTTCTTAGCTAAGTTTGATAAAAATTGGTACAGCCGTTATTGGGGGTTGATGCTTTTAAGTTAGGCTTCTCTTTACCAAATAAATAAATGGCGTATATAGGTCAGGGGCTTTTCTAATTTGCTTAGCAAATAAACTTGTTATTTTATGGTTAGGAGCTTTAGTAGGACTAGTATACTGGGCATTATATTCTCAGGAGTACAAATGGAAATAACATTCACATTATATATGCTGGTAGGACTAACTTGGTAGGTCTACTAGGACTATACTTGGATTTTATTTACATTACGAGACTTACCGCAATTGAATTTTGACGCAGGTATAAGAATAATAGTTACTGTGACCGCGAAAGTCTAAAATTACCTATTGGGATGGTACAAAATTGGTAAAAAATTCGTGGTAAATATTCTCATTTTGTTGGTACCTAATTAGCGCGGGCCAAGTTTGCAGAATGGGAACAATGACGAGCTTAACTGAATTATTAAACTCCATAAATATTTTAGTTATTTCGTAGTCTCACTGTGTAGTATAGCTTGCAAATAACTAGGTATTTACCTACCTACTAAATTGAAATAACCCACATAATTCAATGATTGACAATTATTATGGAAAAAATTACACAATGGATGAATGATCATAATTTAGATATAAATTTTAATAAAACAAAAATTATGCAGTTTAGGCCTTACCAAAAATCTGAACTACAAATTTAATTTAATTATAATAAAGTTAAATTAGAATGTGTTCCCACTTTCTCTCTGCTGGGTATTGTTGTGGATTCACACGTAAATTGGAAAGCCCATATTGAAAAAGTAAAGGCAAAAATGTCACAATTTATCTACGCACTACGCGAACTAAAAAAGTCTACTAACACAAAGACCGCTCTCACTTCATACTATGCATACGCGCACGCGTGGTTAAGTTACGGAGTGATAATGTGGGGTGATAGTACGGATGTCCATGACTTGTTGGTACTTCAGAAAAAATGTGTCCGAATACTCACCAATCTAAAGCAACGGGACAGTTGTAAGGAGCACTTCACAAATCTTAGGATACTTACTTTACCAAGTATTTATATATTAGAGTTGTGTAAATTTATAAGAAAAAATTCTAATCTTTATAAAAAGATAAGTGACGTTCCGCGTCGATTTGACTCGCGCACACCAAATGACATAATACAAATCTCATCAAAGTTAGAATTACACAAATCCGGACCTTACCCTATGTCTGTGAAATTATATAATCAATTGCCCAAGAACATAAAAGACGAAAAAAATTACAAAACATTTCTAAACTTATTAAAAAACCATCTGTTAAAAAAATCATATTATTCAGTCGCCGAATACCTGCAGGACAAGAAAAAATAGAAAATGTCTACCTCCCTCTCGTTCCATTGCAATGCCTGACAAGGTGCATGTGATGTTTTTGTATAGAATAGATCATGTGCAATGCAATGTAATTATTAAATAAATAAATAAATAAATAAATAATTCTAGGTGACAAATAAAAGTTTTATCCTTCACACTCCATAATGATAGAAATGGTGTTATTTATGTAGAATTTATTATTATAAAACGAAACTCCTAAAACTGTTAGCATACTTAGACTATATGCCTAAAACTATGTATAGATTATATCAATAAAAGTAGTAGAAAAGAAAGATAGTCATCAATAATTTGGGAATCTCTAAGTTAAGTCCATATGCGTAGACGCAATTACATACTTGTGCAATATATAATTGTTCAAAACTAAAAATCGACTTCACCTCCAAACTATACAACTGATTTTGATAACATTTCTTTGGGACCACCTGACAACTATACCCTTTCATACAAAAAAAAATCAAGTCGGACCAGGCGTTTTCGAATAATCGATGAATATATAATTTAAAAAAAGATCTCGACAAATTGACAACCTCTTCCTATTTAAAAGTCTATTAAAAATTAAATAAACTGACTATGTACTATTGTCGCTTTTTCATTATATATATCTAAATATCTATGATATTGATTTAACCTTATATTTACGAATGAAGCCTCTTGCAATAACTGAATAAAAGCAAAAACCACATTAAACAATCACCGCCCACCATAGGCAGGAACGGTCGGTGCCAGGGTCAAAGTTTAATGGCAATATTCGGCCGCCGCTCTGACCTTCACCTGTAAAACCGAATAACGAATACCACTGCTATAATACACTCCCATGCTGGTCTGGGAGAAATAAAAAAACTTAGAATGTACCAGCTGCTTCTCTTCCTACGCAGATCGTAAAAGCCGATCGAGGGAATGGGCAAAAATGCAAATCATGTTAACAGGCGATGCGGCTACCAACCCATCACTGTATTGATTGCTTTTCCATCTTCTCGCCAACCATGACGCTAAAAGTGGCTTTTGGGTCTTGCGGCCCTGGGCTCTGCATGGAGCCGCAAGACCCAAAATGCTCTGTCTGCCCCATTAGGGATAAAGACGTGATAGTATGTATGTATGTTTAATACACTATCCATCTTTATTCCTAATGGGGTAGACAGAGGTTTTTTTTTGGTCTTGCGGCTGTTAGTAAACAGAGCTCAGGGACGCAATACCCAAATGCCATTTTTAGGCGAGAAGGTGAAATAAAAACCGGCCAAGTGCGAGTCGGACTCGCGCACGAAGGGTTCCGTACCATTATCTATGAAAATCAAGTTTGTTGTATAGGAGCCCCCTTAAATATTTATTTTATTTTAATTTTTTTATTTATTATTAAAATAAAAATACAACTGAGTATTTTGTGAATATTTCAAGTGTCTACCTGTTACCATTATTGATATCGAGCAAAAAAGGGGTAAAAAATCGCGTTTGTTGTATGGGAGCCCCGCTTAAATATTTATTTTATTTTGTTTTTAGTATTTGTTGTTATAGCAGCAGCATATTGAGATACAGCCTGGTGACAGACAGACGGACAGACAGCGAAGTCTTAGTAATAGGGTCCCGTTTTTACCCTTTAGGTATGGAACCCTAAAAAGGAATTAAAATTGGATGGGTTAATGCCGCATCGCCTTTTAACATGATTCAGATTTTCGCCCACTAACTTTCCTTCGATCGACTTTTATGATCTGCGCTAAGAAAAGAGAAACAGCTGGGATATATTTAGTTTTTTTTCAGAATGGGAAAAGGGAATTATTTAGTGAATACTGCTATTAATTAATAATTCCCTTTCCACCTACGCGCATGTGGCTTCTGTGGTCTTGTGGCGTAAGGTCCTGTCTATCTCGAAAGGAGGCCAGGCATTTATGTATTAGGCAAAATTGGTACCAGTTATTCAGCTGCCTCTTCGGCCTTCACCGATGGAAACCGAGTCGTCAATACTGCTATTCACAAAATAACAACATCTAAGTACATTAAAATCTGCAATGTTATTTCAACAATGAGTTTCTGTAATCCAGACGGTAATAAAGTTTCAGATCGCATTTTTATTACATGGGCAAAAAATCTGCGAAATTCTTCATATGCACAAGCGTTAAGGTCTTTAGCAAGCTATTCTATGCATTTCAAAGATAGAAATAAAGTTAAATATGGTTTGACAGAGAAATTGCGCTGCCGTGCGCTGCTCCGATGCTATATTATATTCCACCTCATACGTAAACAACCTCACCCCGAGCAATCGTCACTTATCGAAAGGCGATCAATGATATCAAACTGTTAAAAATCGCTCAAGCATTGTTCACATTGGGCGAGTAGTTTAGGCGCGACTGATCATTCGTCGGCTATAGTTACTCTATTTAAGTAACAAAACTGTCAGAGCTGTCTAAATGTACTTACTTGCCAAGATTGGTGCAAAAATTGCACCAAATATAGATTTTAATATGTATCTAGCTCTATTATACTCTTCTCACCATTACTTTAACTGCTTCTTCTTCTTATCGTGTGTGTTAGTGACTAACACTAGTGCCAGAGTTTTTAAATCGCCTTAAAGGTTTTTAGGTAACGACCTACATAATAATATAATTACTTTAACTAATGAGCATCGACACAATAGACGCGTCTTTAAATTTTTTGTTAAGAGCCCGCTGTAATATTTTTGCACGCTGGCAGCGGGCGCACGCACACAACGACATGCCGCTCACACACACAGAGCTACGTAGGCGACGTAAAGCGCGGTGTAGCGCGCTCGGCGATCGTTGATGTTTTTTGGTTAAATATACTGGTGGTACATTATGTTTTGGTGCAATAAAGATTTTCTAACTTACTAACTGGTATAAACTAACAGATATTATTAAAATTTTGGTAAAAGTTTTATTACATAGTAAATGCCATCCTAATTTAAATGCGAGCAATAATATATGAATATTAAATCCTTGAGTGCTTTGGATTACGGGTAAGTAAAAAATATTATGATAAAATAATATGATAAATCGTGAAGGTGATAATAATGGAGACTTCTATTCTTTAACTTATACCTTTAAACGAGCAACTCTTGTAGGTATATTTATTTATTTATATATTTATAAATTTCGATGATCTCGAAAACGGCTCTACCGATTTTGCTGAAAATTGGTATATGGGGGTTTTCGGCGGTAAATAATCGATCTAGATTAGTCTTATATTTGGGAAAACGCGTGTTTTCGAGTTTTCATGCGTTTTTCTTTTCACGCAGAATATAGTCGTTAATTTCTCCGCACCGGCCGCCATCCGTTTGGCTCAGCGGTTAAGGATGCGGACCGCTAGAAAGAGTGTTACGGGTTCGAATCCCACTCGGTGACTGTTAATGAGTACTTTTGTTTTTTTTTATGTTCAAGTTTATATATAATTTTTTACTTTGTATTGTTTTTAGACAAGTTTAAAATGTAGTTAATGTTTGATATGTAACCGAGCAAAGCTCGGTCACCCAGATACTTTAGCAGAGTTGAGCACGTACATTATTTAATTTGTATAGAAACTTAAATAAGGCAAGTTTTAGCAAATTAGGTAGTGCAAAGTATTACTTATCATTGATGGTAAGCCTTAATACTCCGTATTACTCTCTACATGGTGATTTTTAAATGGTTTTAGTGCCGAAAGCCACTTCATAAGGATCGTTATTAATACCTAAATAGCTAGTTAAAATAAAAATTCAGAAACAAAAAATCGTGAGATCAATTAGTAGTACCACCACCTGGCCGGCCCGACAGAGTTCATCGAGCTCACGCGGCAGTTTTGGTTAGGCGTAACTACTATTAAGTATTACTTTTATTTAAAACTCTTAGATCTGTTGTAGCTAATAAGTATCACGATTCGTAAACAGTATTGGCAGTTGTTATAAGTGTTGCTAAATTAATAAAACCTAAGTGGAAGTCGATTGATACAGTTGGTACGTTCGTACGGTCGGGTATCTGTGGCAAGTTGTAACGAACAGACGGATATTTTAAAAATTGGCAGCACTAATTGACCGGTTGGTGAGAATTCATTCTGAATAAATAATGAAGGTAGAAATTAAATGTCTTTGGTGAAAATTTTTTTACAAGCTTTCTGGGGCATTGACGGTGGAGATAAACACGTGTCATGGAATCTATGCGAATCTTTTATTTAACACTACGTGATCTCGATCAGAAGTCATTTTCGCAACATTTTTGTCTTGTCATACACAAATATGGATAGAAGAATTTTTGTACACGATGACATTTTTTTTCCAAAACCAATGAAAAGTCAGCGTGTATATCGAATGAAAAGGAGTTTAGGGAGGTAGCACACGGTGAATTCTTTGGTAGCTATGCAGTCGCTGGTCATAAACCGATGGAGAATGTTGCGATGCAGTAGCGCGTTCATGAAACACACGACTGCATCGCTAGAGTAGAAGTTTCTTTCCTTATTATCGAATAAAATAAATAAAACTGTAGAATTAAGAAAATTGGTATAATTTGTCTGAGTATACATTTAAAAAGTACACATACAAATCTGCTTGACAGGAAACGCTACTTTTGCTTCTGATTGTCGATTAAAATTATTGCAGAAAAGCCTCATGTTAGCACGCAAATCTGACTACCGTTTTAAACCTTGCGTGCTCAAAACAAATATTTTCTAACATATAAACGGATTTCGATGAAATTTAGCACAATGATGAGAAATAGTGTCGCAAAGCTACTAGAAGTAGAGAATTCCAGAAGAATTAGCAAGTTCTAAAATAATGTGGAATGTTCTAGAAGTTTATAGAATAATCCAGAATGATGAAGAATTAAAAAGAAGGCTGTGGAATGTTTGACAATAATCCCGAGTTCACATCAGTCAACCAATACTAACATTCTAAGTCGGGGTGACGGAGGGTCAAGCACATGAATTTTCTAGAAATATCTATTCTCGTACCTTGGCAGGCGTATATAAAAGTGGTGAGATAACTTCAAAGAGATTTAACAAATATTATCGGCGCGTAACCTATACGACTTCAGCGACGAATTTTGGACTATGACTGCATGAAGACTTGGACAATGGACGTTTCGAAGACCATATTAGTGTGTCAATCTTTGGTTGCATAGTGAATAAATTCCCTAAGAAGAGTGTTGGCATTTTTTTCCAAATCTCAAACCCCACTTTCGTAACAATAGCTAGGATACTTATTGAAGGTACAAGCACGTATTAATTATAACATAGGGCTAATAGCTGCAGGAGTTTCATTAAACGACATTTAGGCGGATCGATGATTTCCAGTAGTAATAATTTATGATAAAAATTTATCAACCGGTCTTACATTTTATTTTCCCAAATCTCATCGTCTCGCCTGATAATTTCAGTTTTAATTAACAAATCAGGTCCAGTCTAGAGACCAAACTGACAAACGTCTTGTATAGTGACTTACTTAAGCTTACTTTTTGCCTTTTGCAGAATTAGTGGCACCATAGTATTTATTTTTCCGATTCACATTATCAACGTTCTATTTTTAGCTCGTTTGCCCATTCTATTTTTTTTTTAGTCTGCATCCTCCAACATAATCGGAGACTGTATTCTCCAAATTAAAGTTTTTACTAACAAGTTTTTGGAATAAAAATTAATTTAACTATTTTTTATTGATTTTTCAAAATTTGTTTCATCTTAAATTTGGGGTGTGGAGGACGGCATCCGGTGCCAGCACTCAGCTGCCGTGCTACACTCTTCAAATGAGTACGGCAAATTAAATATAAAAAATCTTTCAATAATTATGTTTGGTTACTTAGACGATATTAGTGAAATCGCATTTTCATGTAAACTGAATTTCTTAAAATGGCCGCTACATCGCGTCCCTTTCCACCGCGGAGCAGACAGTGCCTACGCATATGGCTTAAGCCACACCAGCGCTGAACACCACCGCCCAGCGATGGAATGGGAGCAACATCTTCATTTAAGAAATACGTGGCAATTAGGGAGAACTTGATAAATTTTCTATTTCTGTTCAAGTTTGAAAAATTTATCCGATAGCCCATTATATTTACGACAGTACGTTCAACGACATAAATAAATTACTATAAGTAATCAAGTTTTCCAATGATCAAATCCTATCAGTCACTCTATGGTTTGCGCACGTCATCGCACAGTGACTACGAGGTCGGCGTTGGCGCAAAGAAATACGTCCTCTCGCTGTAAGCGCTGCGCGCGGACTGCCGTCGGAGAGTAAACCGCATCCTATTTAAATAAATTTTTATGCGATATGATTTTATTTTTTTACATTATTTAAAAAAATATAATTATAATGTGTTTGGCATATTTAAAAAGGGCATGAAATGGCGTTTGTAACGTTATTTTTATTTTTCTAAAATAGGAGCTCAAAACACAAATACAAGCGACTTTATTTACATCGATTTCGGCGAAAATTACGCGACTTGTTGATTTTTTTTCCTTGTGAATTTAAATAAAACAATGAAAAAAGCTTCACTCATGTCATAAATTACTTATTCAACTATATTTGTGTATTTTTTTTACCGGGTGTTAATGATTAAATCATTTGAAAATCTCGAAAGCCCCGCCACGCGTCTTGCGAAATTTGGCAAAACGCACGTTGGATTCCAGTGAATTATACTAAAACAAGCAAGTTCATAGGCAAACTGGTTCACTCATGCTAAATAATATGATATTATCTTTCATAATATATAAATAAATTTAATGATAATCCTGTAGTTTTCTCAAAAACACGACGCAAAGTTGAGTGAAATTTGTCAAATTTAATAGACGGCCTCTTAATACGAGATAATCCATTTTCTAGTAATTAACATTTTAATTTTGTACGATAGAAATATATATTTTTATGATAGAAACCTTGTTAAATAACTTATTTATATGATAATGACATACTAGCCGCGATGATCAAGCGGTTGAGACCATTAAAAAAGATCTAGGTCAAACTTTGGACACTGGCTAGCGGCTGTCAGGCACGAGTTTTATGCTTATTAAGCATGACTTGTACCTCATGGTTTGTACTCATGAACGGTAATTTAAAACAACCACTTGCTTTCGGGGAACAGAAAACATCATGAGAAAACCTACATACAAATTAATTATTGTAATAATGATTGTTGCCAATATATGGCCCAACGCAAACGACAGACTAATCCGTGACGCACTTTTAGTTTGTGAAAATAGAACCCATGTAATCATATGCAGTAACGCACACGACGCGCAAAAAGTCCGGCGCGCGTTGCATGGGTTCTATTTTCATAGACTATCACAGACTAAAAAGTGCATCACGGATAGTCTGTCGTCCGCGTTGGGCCTATATCAGATGCCTTTAGTTAGGCAATCAGGTAAATCTGACATCATTGTTAATGTTAAACACAAGCGCCATCTAGTACCTAGTACTAATCATACTTGATGCTATAAAGTATCCTTGTCAATAAGTGATTCGATTAACCGCCACTACTGTCATATTATACATACACTATTTTAACGAATTTTTGTCTTCTGTTTCAACGCGCTTTAGTTATAAGCAGTTACCTCCAAATAAATCGATAATCTTCCTTCTTTCTTTCGGGCACCCATTTTACAGTTAGTTAGCCTCACTCGATACTTAGGGTGCATGAAAGGAGCCTCCCCGAGTGACGCACTGAGGCCCCCTGTACGTCCAGCGCACAATGGGCAATCTGCGTAGACAGCCAGTCAGTAACGCAGATTGGCTGATCCGTTCGCCACGGAATGGCAATAAAATCGCCATTCCGACTTGTTAAGAAGAAAAAGAAGACTCGCCGCTCGACTCGCCCGGTCTACACGCCCAATGTTTGCAAAACAGCAAGCTGTCAGCACCATTCAGCTATCGCACGGAAGCTATTATCGCTGCCGAACTCCACAAACGGCCCTCGCCAACTCAAAAACGCCTTGTGTACAATGAGAAGCGAACGCGGATTTTGTATATTCACAAACACAAAATATTAAACTTAGGTTAATATTTATAAATTATTTTATTTATAATTTATACTTTAAGATTTCACATCAATTTATTACTCCCGTCCTTTTTTATTTATTTTCCTACTTAGCCAAATGTTTTATTTGACAGAGAATAGTATTTGTAGACGTACCTGCCAAAAAACGGAACAAAATATAATTTACTAGCTCCTGATCTCATTGTGGATCTTTGAGTGTTGTATAGGTAATTATTTATAAACTCTGTACCTATCATATGTATCAAAACTCAAACTCTCCCAATCGTGGAAAGGCAAAGCCTTAGCAAATTGTATGAAACATTATGTTGCATTGCAATGTCAAACAAAACAAGTAAAACAATAAGTTCTGCCGCTGGAACTGAATGCAGCAGTCGGCTTTGGTTGAGTTGCGAGTTGTTTGCACTGTACTAACTACCAACCTACTACAAAGCGATTGAAATCAGGTGTGATGTTTATTCCATCAATATGAACTGCAGAGAGTGTAGATAGAGCGAAAGAGGTCTGTCAGTCTTGCAGCAAGTGGAGGTCTCTGCCTACCTTGTGAAACAGATGTAATATAATCTACCTATATTTAGGTATGTATAGTATAACTAGCTATACACAACGTTGACAAACTCTTGGAACGACAAATAATATATATATATTTTGTTTATTGTATGATGGCTAGCTTTATTTTCGGGACCTTACAAAATTGATTTGCTATTAAACTTTAGGATTCTAAAATCATGCGTAAACAGGTAGATATACTGAGTTGTACCACCTTTAGCATGACACCGTGGATAAACCTAGATACGTAGAGCAAGATAGTGATAGGTTTTAGTGCTCATAAACAAAGATTTGAAGATTTAAATGATTATTCAGTAATTAAACCTTTACAGGCACAATTACACGTCAATAAGTATAATTTACATTGCGTATAGGTATAGGTAGAGTATACCTATTAAAATTAAATTGATTTTTTAAAGAAAAGCTACTGATACCAGCGTGTCGCAACGATCACTGCTGAGAAGAAACGCCGAAAGAAACTCTTTTTCACAGTATTGGTGGCCTACTCGCCAGAAGGGCTTTGTTATTATTATTATGTCTTTTTTATATAAATATCTATTATACAATACAATATTGATAAATTATAACATGTGATGCTTGAGAACGAGTTAACTCACATAAATTACGTAATAAGAAATAGAAGTGAAAAAAGCGAAGCAGAGCTGACCAGTCCTTCCCGACAGCACCCGTTTACGAGCTGACGCACGGATCAGCCATTGTTAAACTCAACCATATTGAAACCGACCAACGATAAACGTTGTCGCTGGTGCCATGCTAAGAGGGCGTAATCATAATTGTGGGTTATATCAGAATTTTAAAATGTTGTCCCTACCAGCAGTTGGTATTGTTAACAAACAATACCAATATAAGTACGTTTAGTTATAGACTATAAAGGTTTCTCGATAAACGGCCGGCGCTATAATTCGCCTCATAAAATATTTATTACTTTATTGAAAATAAAGTTATGTTTCACTTTCTGAGTCATTAACTGGTGTTAGGTCAAGGAACCCGAACATTATACGAAGAAAGTCACTGTAATATTAAGAACTGAAAGAATATAATTATTTGCACGCACTTGAGGACTTTAGCATTATGTGTGATTACCTTATTTTCCATCACCATTTCCAGAAATTGCTTAGCGAAAAGGCAGCATATTTATTTTTTGTGCTATAATAGGTATTGTATTGTGATTGAGCTACGGGCTTACGGTTTTTCAATAAGGTTTTTTTAATTATTTTTTTATAGACTGGCTAAATGAGAGACAAACTTTATGAAAGACTTCTTTATAAAATTGAGTAATTAAATTCTAAATAATGACACGTTACCATCTCATAGGGTGTAGATACGCATGTCATGAATAGTGATGTGCCGTTCCCAAATTCCCATTTCCGGGGAACGTTCCTTATTCCCGTTTACGGGAATGTTCCCGGGAACATTCCCGTAAACGGGAATAAGGAACGTTCCCGTCTCAATTTTATTTTTTCATCATATGAATGTTTTCTGCTATAGGTAGTTAAGTATTCTTAATATGTATATTCATCAGCAGATCAAATATCAAAATAATTTATTTTTACCCATTATTTTCAACCTATTACCAAGAAAGTCGGCACGTTTAAAAGGCCAATTTCATATTTTTAAATAATTGTATAACATATTAATGACCATAAAATAATAAAAATGTTTTTTTTTCTCGATAATTAAGATGTTTATCCTATGGAAACGGATCTCGTTCCCGGCATCAAGGAAACGTTCCCGGCAACAAGAGAACGTTCCCTGGAAATTAGGGAATGTTCCCTAGAAATTTGGGAACGTTCCCAGGGAACTTTCCCACATTTTTTGGAAATGTTATGGATTATTGGAAATATTTAAATTATAACCATATTAAAGTATCAAACCCCGACGGTTCACATGTGAACCGCAAAACAATTGAAATCTATTGTGTCTGCGATTCCGGTACTTGACAGGTTAAGAAATGCTTTTACATAAGTTTAATACATTTGCATTGATAAAAAAATTGTCTG
Organism: Acrobasis consociella; assembly: GCA_963555685.1. NCBI lineage: Eukaryota > Metazoa > Arthropoda > Insecta > Lepidoptera > Pyralidae > Acrobasis > Acrobasis consociella. The sequence goes on from OY743115.1 coordinate 14,284,563, forward strand.
ATAAATAAAATCATAACTTTCCCAGACATTTCCAATTTTTGGGAACGTTCCCGGGAATGATTTTGGAAATCTTGGGAATGTGGGAACGTTCCCGGGAACGGCACATCACTAGTCATGAAGTACATTGTGGACATGCTTTATGACTATATATTTATTTGTTCAACTAAAAACACAAATATATTTTTTAGTTACAAAGAAGAGAGGATAAACAGAATATTCAGCGGATCGAGTAGCTGCATTTTGCGTGAAAAAGAACCCAAAGATAATCGACACACATACACGAACGGAATTTAAATGAAAAGAAGCTAGCCAGCTCCAAGGCATGCATTCGTATAATGTCCGTTGCGAGTTCAGTATCAGACAAAGGACAGTATTTGCATGGTCGAGCAGGGCTCCGCAGGCAGTACTTTGAAATGGTGCATTACACGTTTGTAGGACATTCTGCCTTTCCATGCAAGAAAAAGAACCCATTTACTGTGTTTGATATGCCTGTTACATTCAATTATTGTAAATGGGTCTTTATAACAAAACTAACCTTTAATTCTGTCATTGGCACCATGCTAGTCCCCACTTAAAGGTTCCGGGTTTGATCCCCGGTCAGGGCAAGTTATAAAATGACCTTTTTCAAATTGTCCTGGGTCTTGGATGTTTATCTATAGATGTATTTAGGTACTATAAAATAAAGTATCATTGAGTTAGTATCTAATAACACAAGTCTCAAACTTACTTTGGGGCTAGCTCAATCAATGTAATTTGTCCTTATTTATTTATTTATTTGTATGGCGTATTAAATGTTTAGTTGTGGAGTTTTTAAAGTATCTATTCGTATTTCTTTAAAAGATACTTATACTCTTTAACCGACTTCCAAAAAAGGATGAGATTATCGATTTGTTGCGATCTTTTTCTTTATTTTCTACGATTATTAGAAGATGCTTAGACCGATTTGGAAACTCAGGTGGTCTCATTAATCGTCATCTCTGGTAATACGCTATTTTCCAACAAGTCAAATCAGATACTTTTTTCTAAACGTCAAAACAAACAGTTTCTATGGGATTTTGTATGAAATACAGGCAGATGACGTCACAGTTTTTTGGAGTCAAAAAGCGCTCTTAATATCAGTTTTTCTGCAATAATAAATTTAAAATCACGTTGAAATGGATATGTTTAAAGACAAGTGACATTATTTTGGGACATTTTATTTTGTTATCAGTACAAAATAATTTATTTTTGACTCAAGGAAAATACCCAATTTTATAAAAATCCGTTGTCTAGTTTGGGGGTGAATTCTGCTTTTAGTTTTTTAAAAATATTAAAAAACAAATATAAAACAGGTGTATGGAGATAAATGTAAGTATAGGCACAGAACAAATACTAGTATTCACGTACAGAAATCTTACGCAGCAAAGGAATTTCAAGAAATATCTATTCAATGTCGTTAGCGATATAGTTTAATTTAGCTCGCGTCCGAACTCGGCATCTTTTTGTTTAGATACCTACCTAGAAGTGCACTGCAAGCCAATTTCATTCTTATTGCTCTAGACATACGATTAATGTCACTGAATTTACCACTCTGGAGTGATCGCCGCGCGCATAGTAATAATGTAGGTATATTTTCAGTGACACAGGCCTGGTTAAGGTATACAAAAGGCAGCCTTATCGCACATCAATCTCTTCCAGACAACTTTAGGGTAAGTAGTTATGAACACAAGCTATTTAGACAAGGGTCAGGTGAGGTGCAGTTACCTATTTACGTAAATACATAGGCATAAAAAGTAGGTCCAATGGCTGTTACACTTAGCATGCAGCATGCTATCAACTGACAGTACTTTCAACACCTCGGTTTTTGGGTCAGGGTTGGTATAGGCTAGATACAGGTAATAAACTAGGCTATTTGCCCTTCACTATGATTTAGAACTTTGAATTTTAATATTTTTTCTCAACTAAAACTGACTTTACCACACTGCACAATCAATTACCGCCAATACAAGACACATAGTAAGACAATGAACGTGGACATTTATTAATGTCGTCCGGGTCTTTACCGGATGATACAATTTATAAGGTACCACCTCGGAAGTATACAATTTTAAACCATAAAATAATTATTTGAATCGGTCCAAGGGTCTTCGAATAATCGGTGAGGAAACATAAAGAAGAAAGATCGAAATTTATAACTTCCTCCTTTTTTAAGAAAAGCAAGTTAGTGCAAGTCAGGCTCACACACGAAGGATTCCGTAAAAGAAACATGAGAAAAGCTAAAACAGTATGTAAATATTTTTGAAATATGAACACCTCTCTACACCCTCCCATGTACCTATTTCATTGACCGAGTGAGCGCAAACACGAGGGAAGCGTTTAGGTTTGAGCTTGGACAAATGCTTTCGTATGTCCGTCTGTCTGTTCTCTTCTACTAACTTCAGTTCGCATGTTTAAACTGATTGTCGTGAATTTTTTGAGCAATTTCAGCCATTCATCGAAAAATATTCAAAATGTCACAAAACTTTTTTGTTACCCATAAGAAAACTTTTTTGTCCGAGAACAAGTTATTCATCCGATAAACTTTAAGGGTCGGGGTCTGAGGTAGTAGAAAATCTCGTGAGGTCTACAGAAAAAAAGGCGGTTGTCAATTCGTGCAATATTTTTTTTATGTATGTTCACCGATTATTCGAAGACGCCTGGACTGATTTAGATTTCTTTTTGATACTTGCAAGGTGGTGCCATATACATTTTATAAAAATCGGTTGTGTAATTTGTTGATGAAGTCGATTTTGGTCCCATAGAAATTTTATTAAAATCAGTTGTGCAGTTTGAGGATGAAGTCGATTTTTAGTTTTGAAAAATTATCTTTATACCGGTTTCATTTCCTTTTAATATCAAATTTAATTATAACTACTTTACTTACTTTACTACGTTACTTTCAAAAGCTTATGAAGTGGAAAAAACATTGCAAGGTAGTCTTTTACAAAACAATTAAAATGCAATAAATAATAAGAAAGAACTAGTTGCAACAATAAAGTGGTATAAAATTACCGTGTCATTTACAAGAGAAAGCGAAACTGCATAATTGCCACTTCCGCATGCATGGCCAATTAGCTTTTTAATGTCGGCAACACTGGCATTTGTTACTAACAAGAAGCAAGTGTGACACCGTGTGTTTAGCTAATGGTTTCCTATTGAAGCTTTCTTATGTGGTAAAAAGATTGAGTAGTTCCACCGAGTTTGTTCGACCAGTAGGACTACTGGATTATTTTTGTCCCAATAGACTACTGGGCCTGGCACTTTTGGGAACAAATTAAAAATGCCTAGTAGTCCTACCAACTCCTTTTTCAAGTTGGACACCGTGTGCTTTGCTAATATTTTTTTCCTATTGAAGCTTTCTTGTGTGGTAAAAAGATTGATTGGTTCTACCAATTTTATCTTATCAGTAGGACTAACGGGAATTTTTTGTTCTAATAGACCTACCGGTAAGACTACTGGGCCTGACACTATTAGGACCAAAATTCCTAGTAGTCCTGCCAACTCCATTTCAAGTTGTACACCATGTGTTTGGCTAATGTTTTTCTATTGAACCTTTCTTGTGTGGTAAAAAGATTGAGTAGTTCTAACAAGTTTGTCCTACCAGTAGGACTACTGGATTATTTTTTTCCCAATAGACTACTGGGCCTGGCACTATTGGGAACAAATTAAAAATGCCTAGTAGTCCTACCAACTCCTTTTTAAGTTGGACACCGTGTGCTTTGCTAATGTTTTTTTTCCTATTGAAGCTTTCTTGTGTGGTAAAAAGATTGATTAGTTCTACCAATTTTATCTTATCAGTAGGACTAACGGGATTTTTTTGTTCTAATAGACCTACCGGTAAGACTACTGGGCCTGACACTATTAGGACCAAAATTCCTAGTAGTCCTACCAACTCCATTTCAAGTTGTACACCATGTGTTTGGCTAATGTTTTTCTATTGAACCTTTCTTGTGTGGTAAAAAGATTGAGTAGTTCTAACAAGTTTGTCCTACCAGTAGGACTACTGGATTATTTTTTTCCCAATAGACTACTGGGCCTGGCACTATTGGGAACAAATTAAAAATGCCTAGTAGTCTTACCAACTCCTTTTTAAGTTGGACACCGTGTGCTTTGCTAATGTTTTTTTTCCTATTGAAGCTTTCTTGTGTGGTAAAAAGATTGATTAGTTCTACCAATTTTGTCCTATCAGTAGGACTGACGGGAATGTTTTGTTCTAAAAGACCTACCGGTAAGACTACTGGGCCTGACACTATTAGGACTTAAATTCCTAGTAGTCCTACCAACTCCATTTCAAGTTGTACACCGTGTGTTTGGCTAATGTTTTTCTATTGAAGCTTTCTTGGTGGTAAAAAGATTGAGCTGGTGCCAGTAGTCCTGCCAATTTTGTCCTACCATCAGGACTCCCGGGATTTTTGTCCCAAAATATCTACCGGTAGAACAACTGGACCTGAAACTATTGGAAAAAAAATCCTAGTAGTCCTACCAATGCCATTTCAAGTTGGACACCGTGTGTTTAGCTAACGTTTTCCTATTGAAGCTTTCTTGTGTGGTAAAAAAATAGAGCTGGTATCAGTAGACATACCAAGTTTGTCCTACCAGTAGGACTTATGGGATTTTTTGTCCCTATAGACCTACCGGTAGATCGGAGCCTGACTGAATATTGGAACAAAAATTCCCAGTAATCCTACTCACTCCTTTTTTGTCCCCCTTTTTTTTCTTTGACTCTATTTATTTATAATCTTTTTTTATGAAAATAAAACTAGCTATCGCAGGTTTTAACACTTTAACGTATCTTATTTTTAGAAAGTATGTAAGTTTACTGTTAGCTTGATGATATACTTGTGGCCGTTTTTCGCAAAAGTTCGTAGAAAAGTTTCATGTTCTCACTTTAAACTATCAAGTTCACAAAATAGTTTGAAATATTATATAGCAAATTATATCTCCGCTTCCTTTCAAATGATTAATTTCAAATTGGGGCAGTACTGGACCGCGGAAATATATAAAACCTTCGATTTAAAACTCTTAACAGAGTAATAACATGTATGTTTATGTGTATAAAGTATATGTGTTTATTTAAGTGTATGTAATGTAGTTATATATGTCTAATCTTTTAAGGTATATAGTACGTATTTACTTCTACCTTTTAATTGAGTAAATGTCCTCTCAATCTATCGCAGGTTGACTGGAAGAGATCCCTACATGGGATAAGTCCGCCTTTGTATATTTGCTCTTTCGAATTTTTGTATTTTATTTTGTTTTTTGGTACAATAAAGTTATTACAAACAAACAAACAATAACATAGGCGTCTTGTTAAACATTGTTGTCTAATAGCATATTGTTTTTTGTGAGTTGAAAACATTTATTAAAGTCTACCTAATCAAATAGTATGAAAATAATTTATTTCGCTGAAAAAGCGTATATAATCATCAATGAGACCTCTCCAACTCGTCTGGTCAGGGTGGAGAGTGTAGGAAAAATCCTCTGGCTGCTTTGGCCAAGAATAGCACTAGGTAGTATTACAGTACAGAGAGGGTCGTGCTCCTGCAGTGGAGACTAAAAAGACCTGATGATAATTCCTTTCAGCTAACTTGCTTTACGTTAAATCGGTTCAATAATATCAGGTCTTTCCTCCCAGATAAGCTATCAAATTTCTCCATATATTATCGAAATAAATATTAAAATGCTAAAACCAATCTCTAGTTTCGTATCTGGATAAACACCGCAGCGCAGTTATCGCTATACCATACTTACCACTGTGACCACACGGCAGCAATTTGTTAATGCTTTTTCCAATAACGTATAACACGTAGGTAGGTACCTAACGATTAACTGCTATTTAGGTTTAACTGCCATGCATTGTTACACAACTACGTCACGTCAATATATAAAGTAGCAAGACTGAAATATTGAGCTAAAATGTAACCATATTTTTTATTTACATGGTACATAAGGAAAGAAAGAAGTTTGTATCCGCCCTGTAAACATGTACATTGTAACTGTAAGCAAAGCTCTAAACTCTTTCTTAAAGTTATGTATATTATATTATTAAACTGCGTTTTATTTGATTGTTTCAATTCAATATGACGACCTCCGTAGCGTAGTGGTCACCACCTACGATACGCTAGTCTACCACCCAGAGGCTGCGGGTTCGATCCCCAGTCAGGGAAAATTGGATAATGGTCTTTTTCAAATTGTCCTGGTTCTTGGATGTTTATCTATTTACGTATTTGTTATGAAATATGTTATCGTTTAGTTAGTATCCCATAACACCAGTCTCGAACTTACTTTGGGACTAGCATATTCAGTGTAATTTGTGCAAAAAAATATTGTGTCGCTCTGTTCTGTAAAAGAAAAATATTTATTAACCTTAGTTAAGGGGTTACTCACGTATAGAGTCAGCCACTGCCAACATGTTTCGACCTCATCCGGAGTTGACTCTTTACGTGAGTAACCCGTTAACTAAGTTTAATAATGTCTGTGTCTCACGTAGTTTTAATCAGAAAAATAATTCGTCAAATACAGTCACACTAAGTTATACCATAAGTTAGCAGTAATTTGATATTTAACCTCTTATTTCCATATTCCGATATTTGTTTAAGAAAACCCTTCATCTCAGAAGCGGCCCAATCACGGCTCTGACTCAGATAAATCTCAACCAATCATCTATATTTCCTTAATCAAATAACGGAGTATAAAAAAGAGGTCCTTTTTTCCATATTCTGTTTTTAATACCTACCTGTTATTATTTAGTTATTTGGTACCTTATTACAGCGACTGGATTTTGAGCCAGCAAAATACTTTTGCTATATGTTTACAGGGCATTCTTACATTATAGCTCAATATAAAATAAATAAGAACATACCCATGAAGCAGGAGGATATCTCGGGAACGGTGCGATCGTCTTCGTGGCAACATTGCTTGGCAGTTCGTGCTTGATCCCTCTCTTAAGACGCTGTTTTCTTCTCTCCCGCGATTTCGCTCTTAGCATAAGAGCTGCCTGCATACTTGCCAGTTTTGTGGCCTAAGGTGAGCTCTGGCGGAAAACTCAGCCGAAGGCCTTAAGCGAGCGGTTCACGGGAGTATATGCACGCACGTTTAAATGTTTCGCTCGTTACAACTGGCTATCACGTTATAACGTTTTTAAGTTCACACGTTTTTTGTCACTCGCGTTTTTAAACCGTTATCTACTTTCTAACACTACGACTAGCGCGACTAACCAAATTACTTCGTTTCTAGACTTTTACTAATTTAAATTGAATCTAGCTTGCTAAACTATTATTTACACATCAAACGTCAATATCACTCTTAAATTAGTCCCATCACAGTATTAATTACTTTCAATTTAATAATCTCACTTTTTAATGCTTTGGAATTGGATTAAGATAGGCACAAGAAAGGCGCGAAACTATACTTTAATTAATAGCTAATAATTGAACTATTTAAGTGGTCGATTAGTTTACCTTAGTTTACGATATGTTTGTGAGAAAAGAATTAATGGAAGCAAGCGCAATTTGGCGATTAGTAATTAGTTTTATTTGATAGTTCGTGTCGCATCAGTTGCGATCAGCTTTGTCACTCATGTTTCGTTCCGGATATCAAGGCGCAGTCTCTGGTTCTTCGACACCTGCCATCTGACGCTGCTGTGCACTAGATGTCGCTTTTTCATGGCCGGCCCACTTGTATCACTTCACTAGACAACACTTTCCCGTAACACATGTTATTGCTCACAATTACTTACTCGCGCATCCTTCAATGACAAATCGTGATAAAAGTCGGCAAATTAAAAGATATAAATGCAAAAAGTGACGTCAATAGTTGCATTGTCTCATATATTAACGCATGCTTTTACAATAAGCTACATACCTATACTAAATAACATCAATTACCTTATACATTTACCTTTAACTGTTAGAAACTGTACGCAAATTCATAAACTTGCATGCAATTTCCAAACGGAGAATACAATATTCAGGGCCTAGCAAAAATGCATTACAACATCAGCTAACGAAAGTCACACGACATCGCTATCTTACGTCAAATTACAATTTGATTACATCATAGAGCTCGCACCACGATGAAAAAGACATTCGAGCGCACGCTTACAAAGAAATATCCGTATATATAAAAGGTCTAACAAAATGTACTGAAACTATTTTAAGGGTGAAATTAGTTTATTATATTGGACAACTTTCCTCAAGGAACATATATCAAAATATGAAAATTAATTTGTGGCCTCCCATATAAGTTGACCGATCAGCTGATCTAAGTTAGTATTAAAAGTCATTTTTTTTTCTTATCTCGACATATGTTCCTTGAGGAAAGTTGTTCACTATCACGAACTGAATTCACCCTCAAAATAGTTTCAGTATATTTTGTTAGACCATATATAGACCAAAAAAAGTTACCATTTTCCGACTTCCCCTCGTAAGATCGTATTAGATATGCACACTGAACTTACCTCACATCAGTAACAATATAATAATTTCTCAAATCGTAGAATATTCTGAAACTCTATCGCTGTGCGAGCTCAACTAACGTTAACAATAACACTTACCACAACAGTTAACAAAACCGTTTAACGTTATAACGTTCATGCTTATTCTAACATCGAGTGACACGACAGGCAGTATACCTCGGAGACTTCGCATGGTGAATGTGGCGCAGAGACGAGGGCGGAGAGGGGGCGGGGGGGCGGTGCGGCGAGGCGGGACTCCCAGTGTTGGCAGGAGTATGCGCGGACGCCGGTCGGCGCGGGGTGCGGTGGGGAGTGAGCGTTCGGGCTCGGCGGCGCGGGCTGGCGGCCGTGCTGGCGCGCCTGCAGAACAAACAAAATATTATAAGTAATTAGAAATACGATATACCTATATGTATAAGTTAGTATATCTGAAATAAAGTATCTAACAAAACACCTACTGAATATTATTTTATTTTTAGTTAGCTTTTATTGAAGTCTTACAGCTGGGCAAAGGCTTTTTTCTTCCACTCGTGTCTACTCAGGGCTATTAGTCCGCCAGTCAGTCATAGTACCTGGGCGACCGAGCTTTGCTCGGTTATATTATATCTCAAACATTGACTAATTTTTTTAAACTTGTCTAAAAACAATGCAAAGTAAAAAATTATATATAAACTTAAACATAAATTAATAAAAAAAGTAAGTCACCGAGTGGGATTCGAACCCGTAACACTTTTTCTAGCGGTCGGTATCCTTAACAACTGAGCTAAAATCAAGGCGGTCGGCGCGACGAAATTAGCGACCATATTCTGCGTGGAAAGAAAAACGCATGAAAACTCGAAAACACGCGTTTTCCCAAACATAGAACTAATCTAGATCGATTATTTACCCCCGAAAACCCCCATATACAAATTTTCAGCGAAATCGTTAGAGCCGTTTTCGAGATCACAGAAATTTATAAATATATAATTTATAAATATATAATTTATAAAAATACAATTCTTGTATGTATGTATATATAGAAATTTATATATATTTATACATACAAGAATTGCTCGTTTAAAGGTATAAGATAATACAGTCATCCCACCATATCCGCCTAAATCTTCCTCGCTTTCGGGGAACACCTGGTATCCACGATGTAGACAATTTAAAAAAATATTTTGGTAGATAGGACTGGAACTATTATAAGGCTTTGTAACTCCATGATGATCAAAATTTCTCAAAGAAAGAAAAAAGATCTCACCTTACGGCCCGCGAGCGACGCGCCGCCCGCTGCCGCGTACATACACCGCCGCCGGGCACCGTTCACCTACTGCCGCCCATCGCCTACCCGACCCGCGGCGCGCTTGCTTTCCCTGCGTTATCGTAGTGGGCGCACGCCGGCGCCTCGCCACTCCACCGCATCCGTGCCTCTAGTGACCACCTAGAATAGCATTTAACGATAAATAACTGTTTTCTATGTGACAATACAACACTATTGGATAAGCCAAATAGCCAGGTGGGCTGTTTACGTTCACTGGTAACAGACGTTTTGCTTTTACATTAAAATATAAGCTTTATAACACATAAATTATCACTTATGTGGCTTATTATTTCGATTTAACAATTTCTCTATTTACCGCCCTCAGTGAATATTCTGCTGTAAATATTTGAAATATAAGGGCTGATTCACATTTGATTTGACAAGTATAAAAGTATATTGTCATAGAAAATATTACAATAACTTATATCTACACTATAAATACCTATAGGTAGGTACAAAAATTGTATCAAAATTTTAAATTAGATCTTATTTACATAACGCTTAAAAATAATTACTTAACATAAATACATTTTTTTATAAATGTTATTAATAGGTCGATAAGTGTAAGCATAGTTATTTTTTGTTCTTATTTATTACCATGTTTATTGTTTAAACTGTCAAAGATAACAAAATTAGATAACACATACCAACAACACCATGAAGTTAGACTAACTTCATGAACTAACAACTAACTTCATGAACAAAACAAACCTTTTTTTTGGTTTTAAAATTCCAGAGTAATAGACCAAGTACGCAGCTACTTTTTTTGTTCAATTCAAAGACTATATTAACTACTTTCATGTTGAAGGCCTGAAGCCTAATCTAGTAGGTGCTTAGGCTTCAAGCGAACAACGATATAAGTTTAATGGAATAAGCTATCAAACTGTGCGGTCCCTAATCTAAATTAATGTTAACCACAAGCTTGTTTAACTACCTCTAGTTATGGGACATACGTCTACGTATTATTAGCATATATTTCAGTACATCATACATATTAGTACACTATATCTGACGCCCGAAGCGTAGGCCGCGTGGGGAAATTTTTGACTATTCTACAGTAACCTCTCATTTTCTCTGGATAAGAAGTATCCTATGTATTCATTCAGGTAATAAGCAATCAACAACATCCATACAAAAGGAGAACTAAAGTCAGTGATATAGCCCAGTGGATTAGCTTGTTGAAGTGGCAGTGGACAAAAAGGTTATCGAAAGGTGACCGCGTACTAGCGAAGCGTAGACCCACCTACAAGGTGGTCAGATGACCTGACCAGGGTCGCTGGAAAGCGCTGGTTTCCGGCCGCTCTTGATTGGTAATTTTGGAAATCTTTGGGAGAGGCCTATGTCCAGCAGTGGATCGTAGAAATCGGTCAAGGAAATGGGTGAAAATACGAATTATGTTTATAGACGATGCGGCAAGCAACCCATCACTAGTTTGTTTCCTTTTTACCTTTTCGCCCACCATTGAACCTTTAAGTCTTGGGCTCTGCTTAGAGCCATAAGACCCAAAATGCTCTGTCTGCCTCATCAAGAATAAAAACGTGACTTGTATGTATCAATCTATCTTAACATTTTAATAGACCTTACTTTATCCTGCAATGGCCGGATTAAAAACAAGCTCTTTATAATTCCACCCACATCAATCATTTTAAAATATGGGGTGGATAACGCGGCTAGCTGGAAGCAGCTTTCCTAGGTAACACATACTAAAATTTTATATTAAAATGTGATCTTTTGACTTTTGAACTTTACTTAAAATATAATATTATATTAATATGACATTTACATGACAGTAATTTATAACAAAGCACGTACTTGTTTATTTATATGGTTGATTGGGAGAAAATTCTCTTAATTGTTCCAAAATAAAAATAAAAAATAAAAATATTTGTGTGAAATATTATTTTTTTAATTTAAACATTCTTTATTGATATACAATTTTATATAATAAAAATCGAGCTACCATTAAATTAACTGTAAATTGAAAAATCGATCTGAATATGGTTTAATTGTGTCTACCTATCTTCAAATAGTAAATTTTAATGTATAATATACATGAAATTGACAGATTTAATGTTGTTTAAGTATAGTTATATAGGTATATTTTATTTATTTATTTGTTTAACTTTATAACAAAAACTGTAACAGGCGGACTTAAGGCCCAGGACCTTTTTTCCAGTTGACCTATGCAACGTGGCTTACCCGTAATGAAACACTAGATCACTACGTTTAACGATTATAAAACAGTAAAAAAACAAAAAGAAATCGACAATCCCATACAAAATGCACACTTTCGTATGGAAATGTAATTTTTTTTTAGTTTTTGACTGTTATTTTATTATAGCAAAAATGCAAATCATTTTAACAGGCGATGCGGCTAGCAACCCGTCACTGTATTAATTGCTTTTCCATCTTCTCGCCCACCATGACGCTAAAAGTGGCTTTTGAGTCTTGCGGCCCTAGACTCTGCATAGAGCCGAAGGACCCAAAATGCTCTGTCTGCCCCATTAGGGATAAAGACGTGATAGTATGTATGTATGTATGTATTTTATTATAGTTTAAGCCCGTTGTTCGATTTACTACGGGTATGTCCCTTCCACGTTGTATAACTTTGTTAAAGTATAGCTGCTAGCATATCCACACATATCCCACGCCCCTATAGCTAGGCTTACGTGGTAATGCCACTTTGAATCAATTTACATACTGAATGGCATCACGACCAGTCGATCAACTGGGACATAATCACCAAGCGTGTACAGTCAGCAACAGTATATGTATGGAAAAAATACATACATACATTTTCTATAGATCTGATGATCCAAAAAAGAGGTGGATGGAATGCGTAAAGCAGGATATGAGGGTAATTTTTTTTTTCTTGATTATGGTGGTCAAACTTTGTTGAAGCTTATTTTGCCAGTGTCTAGTACCTAATATCTCTTCTTTACTCCTAATCCTAAACCCTTAACTATACAATCAAAGGTTGGTATAGGTCCTTTGATTGCTTCACGGGAGCTTCTGGACGACAAATCTATACGAGTCCACTGGTTTTCATAGCCGATTGAGTGGCGGACGGCGCCAAAGACGCCCACCGCAGTCCGCAAATAAATATCACTACAACCGCACTATGACTGTCCACTTTAAACATTTCACATATTGACCATGAGAATGAGCATTTATAACACCAAACTACACCAATTTTATATTATAAAGTCCACTAGAATCAATTTTCAAAACAATTTAAAGCAAACTCCAACTGGACCCCTTGACTTCCCGCCAAAAAACTCCAAATGACCTATGTAGGTAATAGGAGTAGATGTCAGTATGACGGGAAACAGAGGACTGTGGAAGGAGAAGACATACTGCGCCGACCCCAATAATGGGATAAGGCTTTACGGATCAGAAGGTTTTGGAAGCTAAATGATCTTGGGTGCACATTGACTGCAATGTAAAATGCTCTGAAAGCAAAACGTCCTCAATTTAAAATGGGTACGGAAGCTAATTGGCTTCGCCAATAATAAGCCCTCTAGATTTATGTCTACAACCAAGAAACAAATCATCCTCATTTCAGAAAGTATTTACTGCAGATGGCCTTCTCAATAAAGAGATTTTATATAGCACTAGCTGACCCGGCGAACTTCGTACCGCCTAACAGTCAATGAATGTCGTGTTACTTTTTAGCTGAACTAATTTAGGCTTTGATGAACGTAAAACAATGATACAAAATAATATATTTATATAGATAGAAACAAAAATGAAAAAAAAAGAAGATGGGAGGTGTGCGTGTAAAAAAATTTAAGTTACTTTCAATAGAGGCGCCAGTATCAGCGACCCCAATGATAGGTGCTCATACCGGAGGCTGCCATGTCGCTGACACTGGCCAGCCGTAAAGGCTTATTTTTTATATTTTGAATTGTTTTTTATATTTATGTTCTTTGTCATTCTTCTTTTTATTATTACACATATGTCTTGGAAGTGAAGTGTGTTTAAATATGATAAACCCTTATCATTTAAACAAACATAACAGTACCTGAACTTTGTAGACATTTTACAAAAAATAAATTTCTGAACGCACACATGATGTCTTCAGAAAAAAATAAAATTGTGGCTTAAAGGTCTCAGCAACCAGGCCATAAGCCCCAAAAAAAAATAGTTGTTACACTATTTGAAAGGATTGGACAACAAATGTTTGACATGTAATAAACAAATCAGCATCTATTAAAATGATTAAGTATTCATTACACATATCGAGTTTTCATTATTTTTAAGATGTATTCTGCTATTCGGGACGGAAACAAATCCAACAAATCAAAAACCATGGCAATCGGTCCAGCCGTTCTCGAGTTATAAGTGTTGTAACAAACACGACTTTCTTTTATATATATAGATTAGTGTAGATAAAACCTTTTTAGAATATTATCTATGATTGTTATATGTCAACAACGATGCAAAATGGATGCAAACGACATTCATTCTGCAAACTTCAGATGATGTTACCTGATGGGGCAGACAGAGCCCAGGGCCGTAAGACCCAAAGGCCACGCTTAGCGTGATAGTGGGCAATTAAGATGGAAAAGGAATCAAAATAGTGATGGGTTGCTAGCAGCATCGCCTATTACTATGATTCAGAACTCGCCCATTCCCTAGATCGACTTTTACGATCTGCGCGGAAAGAGAAGCAGCTGGTACATTTTAATTTTTTTTCTTTTTTCCCAGACCAGCATAAAAAAAAACTGAACTAAATTTAACCCTCCGGCCGCTTTGGTGACTATTATTCGCAACCAATTGTTAAAAATATAAGTAATAATCTAACATGAGACCACCCCATAAAACAGATAAAAAAACAGGCTGTATTTCTTCTTGTATAATTTTTATACTTATATATTTTATGTCTTTATCTATATTTTATATCATGTGCAGTATGAAGCTGTGCAGCCATGAAAAAAGCACATTCCATTGCGTAGATTACTATTGTTTATCATACACCTTTTTACTTTATAATATTAACTTACTGCAACCCTAGGTAGACAGAAAAAAGTGGTAACTCAATAACTAGCATGATGGTGGGCGAGAAGGGTGATGATGATAATCATCATCATCATCAACAGGTATTTTTGTTTTCACAGCAGGAGTAAGACCCTCTATACTACCAGAGCCGTACATGGCCAAATAAGACAGAGGACTTGGCTGACCAGACGGGTTGGAGAGGTTACATTGATGTTTATAAGCTTTGTTTAGCTTGTATTTTCTAAGTCGCCTTCTACGACATCCACGGAAGAACTTGGAGTGGCCCTATTCTACTCTGCCGGAAACCACACGGCTAATGCTGCCAAGTTATTTGGAGGAGCCGCGTATACAAAATTTGTATGGAGGGGAATTGTCTATGTATGGCGGCCATCTTGAATTTTAAAAATATTAAAAAACAAATGAAAATTAGTGGTAATGTGACATTTAAAATAGTGATGGGTTGCTAGAGCGGCATCACATCATTCCTTCAATCGACTTTTAAGATCTACGCTGAAAAGAAAAGCAAGGCAGAGTAGAGTATAGTTTTTTGTGCAATAAAGAATTTACATAGTATATGAATGTCGAAATACCATGAATCTCTAAAATACCATCCCATAATGAATAAATTTATTGTAGCGCGGCTACAGTAAGAAATAAGGTTCGTTGGCTACGACCTTTGCGTTTCGTAGCACAGCTACGAACTGCTACAAGCTTCGTTTGCTACGAGTTCTACAAACTACGAGCTCGTTACAGTGATGTGACGATTGAACTCTATTCATTTTATTTTTTTGTTATCTTTTTTTAAAGTTCTGTATTTTAGTTTTATTGCGTTACATTAGTCAACTTTTTTGTTAGTTTAGGAACGTTTTAATAATTTTTAAAAACAAAAATGTAGATCCCATTTTGTTTGAGTTAAAAACATGGAAAGATCATAACTTGCAGTCTTCAAATTTATGACAAAAATAAATCAAAAATATATTCAAATTTATGATGTTGTGACAAAAATAGAGAAAGGGATGTTAAGATGGTTTGGGCATATAGAAAGGATGGATGAAAAGAGATTGACGAAAAATATTTATATGACAAATGCGAAGGGAACAGTAGGAAAAGGTCGGCCTCGGCGAACTTTCTGCGACCAAATTGCAGACGTTCTAAAAAAAGGAGAGGTAAAAAGTACCCGTAACCGAAGGGCATGTATGAAGAGACTGATGTGTTTAGACGAAGCAAAAGAGGTTTGTCAGGATCGTAGCAAGTGGAGGTCCATAGTCTCTGCCTACCCCTGCGGGAAACAGGCGTGATATTATGTATGTATGTATGTTCAAATTTATATTCTTCAAAAACCAAATATCGAAGTATAAAACCTTAAGATTCTTCTTAAAGCACATAATTAATAAGTTGTTTAAGGGGTGGCTCTACTATCGGTACTTAGTACTACCTTAGAAGTTACCCACACAACTTAGTATAACTGAGCTCCCAAGTACAAACTTGTCTTGTATGCAGTCAATAATTAAGCTCTCTTGAAGACGCGTCTATAGTTTGATTTTGAATAAATTAAGACTTACACGTGTTTTACTAATACAAACTATAAGCATGTAGACTGCATAAAAAACATATTATTTTATTAACCACATGCCTAAAAAGGAGGAAGTTATCAATTCCTAGCGATAATTTTTTAATGAATGTTCAAAGACGCCGGGACTGTTTTTTTTTTTGTTTGAAAGGCACTGTTGTCATCTAGTTCCATATAAATTTCATTAAAATCGATTATGTAGTTTGGTTGTACTATGTGGTTTCCAGCAGAGTAAGCCACTTAAAATCCTCCTGTGGATGTCGTAGAAGGCGACTTAGGAAATACAAGCTAAACAAAGCTTATAAACATCAGTAAGACCTCTCCAACTCGTCTGGCCAGCGAGGAGAGCGTAGGCAAGTCCTCTGGCTGCTCTGGCCAAGTATGGCTCTAGTAGTGCAGAGTGGGTTGTGCTTCTGCAGTGGAGACAAAAAGACCTGATAATGATGTAGTTTGGTATTGAAGTCGGTTTTTTAGTTATGAAAAAATACTACCTACGCGAAAATCTCATTAACCCCAGGGTCTTCATTAAAAATGCATCAATATTTTACCCAACTAAAATGCTTCAAAATATATTACATCAGTGACCTAATATCAAAATAATTTCCTTTTACACCCGGCCGTAGAAATACTAGTTTTTAGGGTTCCGTAAAGACAATGTCAAGGGGATATTATCAGCCTTCGTTGTCTGCTGTCCGTCAGTCTGTTTGTATTTCATGAACAGTACTTATCTTGCTGGTCAGTAAACATTTGAATGTGTAACCCAAATACCGCATTAAGCATGATAAAAGGTTTGAAGGTGAAAAAAAGAGAATCAAAATATGGTATTGCTTGGCCATAATTTATTTTAATCATTGTTTCTAAATAACAATGATTTTATGATTTAGAACAGTTCCTGCAAAATCTCTTATAGTTTAGTTTAGCGCGAAATCTTAACAGGGCTCTAGTGCACGAGTCCGACTCGCTCTTAGCAGGTTTTTTTATAGCCACATTACGCCACTAAAAGTTCAAAGAACGTTAAGATCGTACGATAACCGATATCGTGCTGCGGGGAACTTAGAAACGTATGCAGTATATGCTGTGTTCAAACGTTTCCTGTAACTTTGCTTGGTCGTCATTTATTTTAGATGATGTTACTAAATAATGGCAACGTAATAGATGCCCAAAACACTGTCGGGAATGTATTGGACTAATATTGAATTATTAACATGTATTTTTTTATAATATAGCATTTTTAGCGCTTCAAAAGAGAGACATGAAAAGTACACCACCGATAAGACCTCAGCTCTTAAATATGAAAAGAAGAGCTCCAAATAATAGCTGAATCAAATTTCAATTAAGTTTGCCAATATTAACATTTGAAATATTTATAAATTGACTACTTTATATTAAAAAAAATGGGATTTATCGATATATTGACTGATATAGAATTATTCACACAAATATAAGAATAATTTCAAATTTTTAAGTTAATGGAATTACTTTTTTTTAAATTCATTTTACGTAGAATACAACCACTGTTAGTCTTCCCGTGGATGTCCTAAAAGGAGAAACAAAGCTTTAAACATCAATGAGACCTCTGCAACCCGTCCAGCTAGCGTGAAGAGTGCTTGGCCAGAGCAGTCAGAGAATTCGGCCAACGTAGAGAGTGTAAGCCAAATTCTATGGCTGCTCTGGCCAAGCACTCTTCACGCTGGTAGTACAGAGAGGGTCATGTTTCTGCAGTGAAGATTAAACAAGACCTGATGAAGAGTGTGTTGTACAGCACAGGTATCCTCATGATGTTTTCCTGTACCAGGAACCTTCAATTTGAGGTAATTAAAAAAGATCATTTTACATAACAAACCAGAGGTATGTATGTATATATCGCTTTCAGAATCAAACTAATGCCTTACGGACGCACAGCTACTGTCTAAACCGCTTGGCCACCACCGCTTCAATCTATCCAACCTAACCTACGTCTACTTATAAGTGTTTTTTGAAGAAAAAAAAACCATTCTTGTACAAGCTTTTATTGTGAGGCCTAAGAACTTATTAACACAAATTAATATGTTACTTAAATTAATTTGTTACTGAGTTCCATAGACTACTTTCCGTCTCCATGACTAGACCCTAGACATCGTCTAACATAAAGTGCTCATCAAGACAAATCAAACTAGTCCTAATCAATGGGGTTATAACTAAGTTCTGTCGAAAATCTCCCAGCTACATTATCAGAACAGCTAATTACTTCCATATAATTGTACTATACATCCGACGTACACAAGTATGTAAAAGCTTGCATTTTAGCTCAATCGGTTGCTAACTGGTTGAAAATTGAATTGCAAGATTTGACCTAAACATACATGCATACAAGATACATTGCAAGTTAAAGCATAAAAGCTTGTAAAAAAAAGGAGTGATTCGTTATAAAAACATCAAATGGCAATCGTCTACCGGCTGATTGCGTCACTGGCCGTTTAACCTATTTCTAGTGTCACGCAGTCCCCTAGTACCCTTCAATCGGCTTCTATACTTAGTGTCTATATTGGTATTAGTACCTGTAATAGTGATGAAGTGATCATCGTGTAGGTATATTTACAAATACATCATATGTACATTTTATCAAATTTCAAAATTTTATATACCGTACTTATTCAATACAATATTTTTAAGGTAGCGTAGTAAACAAGGAACCATAATAGTTTCGCCATGTCTGTTTGTCTGTCTGTCCGTCCGCGGTTCTACTCAGAGACTCTATGTACTAGAAAGCTGTAATTTGGTATGGGTATATACAATAATTATGCCAAAAAGTTGTAAATTAAAATGTGGTAAATTTTTTTAAAGGATAACTCCTGACAGTTAAAATGGGGGTCAATTTTATTTTCTTGATTATCCATCGTTTGCTAATTTGTTGAATATGTCTTTCAAAAATATTTTGAACTTTTGTACACTAGTTTTGAATTATATGGACACGTGAAAAATTGTAGTATGTAAGTATAATGAAGTTTAAAAGAAAACTATCAGAGCTATATAGAGTTAACAAATTCAAAAGTTATAGGCGATCAACTTAAAAATACGGAAAAGAAAAATTTCGTACAAATTCAATGAAACCAATGAAATGTAGTTTGTAGAGGTTTTCGGGATAGCAAATTTAGGCAAAATGAGGTGTTATAAGTTGGACGTGACTGTGTATCTGTGTGTCTGTGTGTCTTTGACATCGTAGCGCCCAATTTTAATGAAAAGTTCTTTGTTTGTAAGCTGACTTAATTGCTTTGTTTCTTAGATATGTTTGATATGAATCGGTTCTACAGTTTAAAAGTCATTGAGGTGGACACAAAAGTCTGGGGTTTTTAATATGCCTGGCAAATAAAAATGTACTTGGTGTTTTCATCGAGCGAAGCTCGGTCACTCAGGCACTTTTTATTAATACAACTATGGTGCTTTCAACGCACGCTAATTTCAAATCGAACAGTGATTTGTGATTTGAATAACATAAACACGTTTTACCTAATCCTTTAAGCGGGTTAAAGCTCAACGACTCTGAGATGACCGACCCCGGCAACTCAATAAAATCCTCGAGACAAACTGCAGAGTGCCACTTGTGGCTTCTGTCTCGAACAGGACCTTCAGATCTTTGATGGATGGGTGTTACGCAATCAGGAATTCAAGTACAAAGTTATCTCTTATGTCGTATTCCCCAACTAAAAAGATTCTGACGATATGCGGCTATGACAATCAGGTTTTAAACTAAAGTATTTAGGTACTTTCTTAAACTTTTTTGATTTACTTTCTCTTTTATATATTTTTTTATAAAAGGAATATAGACTGAGTAAAAAATACTTACATACATAATATCACGCCTGTTTTCCACAGGGGTAGGCAGAGACTATGGACCTCCACTTGCTATGATCGTGACAAACCTTTCTTGCTTCATCTAAACTCATCAATCTCTTTATACATGCCCTTTGGTTACGGGTACTAATAACTAAATACTTTAATTTAGTTTTTTATTGTTTACTCGAGTTAAACATGTTGATTTATTAAAATATGAAAGAAAAAAGATTATTTAAAATAAAAGACCCACATTTTTTTAATTTGCAAAGTAGTAAAAATACAATGCTTCGCAGTTTCATCACGCGACATTTAAATTTGCTGTAACTACATTATTTGCTTATTAGATAAATTAAAAAATACGTATACCATACTTTTTAATAATCTATACAAATGGGCCAAAATATATTTTCAGTCCACATCCACTGAGCATGCCGCATGACATGATGCTGTGAGGTCTTGATTATCGAAACATTATGACACAACGACAATACAAATATGTGAAAAAACAAAATCTCTAATGACATTTTTATTTACTTGGCAATGTGTTATGTTATATATATTTATATTGTTGATTTTTGTAATTAAATAAATTATGCTTAAATAACTCAACAACTCACAATCATGATAACTATTTTAAAATCATGATCATGATTGAAAACGCCATTTGCTTCATCATTTTGAAAAAAAATCGCTAATCCTAACTCGCACAAAAATTCTAAATAATCTTCCAACTTTTCAAATCAAACATTTTCTATGGGATTTTTATGAAATATAGAGTATTGACATCAGTTTTTTAAAGTCAGTTTTATTAGTTTTCCGCAATAATAAATCTAAAATCACATTGAAAATGATAATATCATCATGACAAGTGACATTATTTTGCGACGTCTTATTTTCTTAACAGTACTAAATAATTTATATTTGAACCCAGAAAAATACACACTTATTGAACCTGCCCACGAAATCTCCCATACGAAAGCATTTTTGTCGAAACTAAAAAGGAGACGCTTCGAATTCGAATGGTCAAAACAAAATAAGTATACTAATTTTTTTTATAATAACTAATTATGAAGTAATAAATCGTGCCCAAATCTGGCAAAACCTGGCTGCAGCCATTATTTAGAGCCATTCGCAAATACGATACGATCTCGCGGAATAGGGAGCCATAAACTACGATGGTTAAACTTGCACACTGATACCGTAATAGGGTTTTGCTACGGATTATTTAGCATATCGTGATTCAACGATGTTCTATGGAATACACATTCGTTTTTACATACAAACATACTATCACGTTTTTTTCCCTAAAAGGGCAGATAGAGTATTTTGGATCTTGCCGCTCTAAGCAGACAGAATCCAGGACCGCAAGACTCGAAGGCATATCATGATTTGCATTTCGCCCATTTCCTCAATCGACTTCTACGTGTTAAATCTCGCCCCCTCGCAAGCTTCCCAAGGACCGGGGTGAAAAGACCCGTGAAACTTTAATCGGTCAAGACCCACATATAACGCTGCTTCCATTGTCTTACTATTGTGTCTGGTATTGAAGAATCTCAAAAGGTTAAGGAGTACAAAGAAGAAGACTAGGCAACAGTAAAGTTGGTAACTTAAAACACTCCTTTTCACCTGACAACAGTTTCCCAACAACGAATCGAACTGGTAATGTACTTTTAATTGTACACCTCAATGCCTCGACGACAAAAACAGTATTTCACACATTTAATCAAGACTCAGTCTATTATTTGAATCATTGTTAATGCGACAATCGTCGATAAGGGCTTTTCCTTGTCGTCCGGGGAAAATTGATTTGTATAAAGCGCAATTAAAAAGGTGCCTATTTACACAGCAGATATCAGAAGAAAGAAAGGAAGATAAAAAATGAATTCTATTTTTACAAGCTTTTATGTAACTTGAAATGTATCAATGTGTGTATGTATGAATGTTTGTTTAGGTCAAATCTTGCAAATTAAATTTTCAACCAGTTCTCCTCAACCGATTTAACTGAAATTTGGTACTGGTGTACGTTAGATGACAATACAATATTACGGAGTCAATGAGCTGTTCTGATGATGGAGCCGTGAGATATTCGACGGATCTCAGTTATAAAACAACATTACCTCGTTGAGTAGGACTTGTTTGATCTGTAGACAAGCACTTTATGGTAGACGATGCCTAGGGTCTGATTACGGAGACGAAAGTTGGTTGATGAAACTCAGTAATAAAACGACGCAACTCCGTTGAGATTGAGCTTATTCCAGTTAATAAGAACTTTGGCCTCACAATAAAAGCTTGTACAAAAAAATATTATTTTTTCAAAAATCTTATTAAAATTGTACTTACTCTTTATGTATGCTATAAAATATATTTATGACAGTTTATATTCATAAGTTTAGTTAATATCAATTATAATACACTCCATAGAAATCATAATAAAATTTCTTTTTTATTGACTATTTTTTTGTCATGTTAAGCTTAGTCAGTGACTATTGTCGAGCATTTTTTCGTCACCTACACTTAATTATACGACCAAATAACGGAGGAGCTATTTTGGGCGTATCTACTAAGCATTAGTGTACAGTTGCGTGAGTAAAAACCCATGAAAGTTATGTTATTCATATTATTAATGATAGAGTCGCACTGTGTCACGGATTGTCGTAGACATTACGAGACAAATGTTTGTGTATGTATACTTATCGATAATGTACGTGAGTTGTTTACACTAACGATATACAACGTGGAAGGGAGATACCCGTAATAAATCGAATCGCGGGCTATACTTGATCCCTATAGTATAATGGTAATAAAATAATAGTCAAAACCAAAAAAAGTCGTTCCTGTACAAACTTTCATAGGGAAATGCCGATTTTTTAATTTTTTTTACTTTTATTTTAATTTAATTATACTTTAGTGATCTAGAGGTCGTGGTTACATTTTAAGGGTAGGTATGTCCTTTCCACATTCGATTACACACCACACAATGCTATGTGTTGTGGGAATGTTAACAATGAAAAGTTAAGTAAAATGTATTTATTGTTTTCTTTCAGTGAAAAGAAAAGCAGCTGGTACATTCTAAGTTTTTTCTTTTTCCCAGACCAGCTTGGAAGGTATAAGACTGATTATCTTTACTTCCTAACTAAAATATAAATGCGAAATAACTTTGACTAATTGTTACATTTTCAAACTTCAACCACTGAACCGATTAAGATGAAATTTCGTATGGATATAAAGTTTGAGATCTGGAAAAGGACATAAAGTTTTGTGTTTGGTAGTTCAAAATAATCTAATAAGGGAATGAAAAGGGGAGTGGAACTTTGTATGTGGAATCTTATTAAGTAGACTTCCAAAGTACTAACTAAACAAGGACGAAGTCGTGGGTAAAAGCTTGTAAAAATATATTATATTTTTATAGGAATCTCATTATTCTTAGCAACTGAAGTGGGCGGAATGGTAATGATAAAACAAATAAATCTTCAAAGTCAAGAGAACATAACACTAAAATATTGCTATTCTCTCAGATTTATTACGAGTGAGTATTGTAGGAATGACCACTGAATATCTCCTCGGCACATATAAAAGGAACAATATATTATGTTATCTCTTAATGCCGTCGAAAGGCTTTACTGTCAGAATATATCTTCTGGATTGTATGTTGTATGACTGAGTTAGAATAAAGCTGAATTGCAGGGAACGGAATTAGGAGACACTTTCCTTTGAGAGTGTGGATTTGATGAGCTTACTACATATATGTACATATATATAAAGGTAGATAAAAGATGTAAGTATAATGTGATCCGTATATTTTTTTCGCCTTTCGCCGTGGAGACTTTAGAGTCTTGGGGTACAGAAGCGCGTCAAATCTCCTTACTGGACGTTTGTGGGGACCTAAGAGCTGAGAACATTTTGGCCAAAGATTAAGTCTGGCCGCCAGTCTCTTAAGCACCCTGCCCTGGAACCGAAGCGATCTGTGGTAATTTTTTTTTTTTTGTAAACATAATGTTTATTTTTAATAAATATTTTTGTTACTATACTCTATTTGGTTAGGTATCACAATAAATGTCAACAATCTTGACATGTTTTTTTATTGAAATATACACTTTATAAATCAATAATTTTGCTAATCACAAAGTAATTATGTTTTAATTATAAATTACATAATTACTTTGTAATTTGTAAAGATATTGATTTATAAAGTGTATATTTCAATAAAAAGACATGTCAAACTTGTTTACATTTATTTAAATACCTAACCAAATGGAGTAAAGTTTTCTTTTAATGTACCTGCGTTATAATTATGTTAGGTTTCAGTTTAAATATGTCAGGCTGACTCAGCTCATAAATCTTATGTATCTTAGCGCGTTACGGGTTACATTCTCAGCTATTCTGTTTTGGAACCCGGGGTCTTCCCGCTTATAGGTACTTTTCCAAATATAATATTTTATTTTATGTATTTTCTTATAAAGATGCCGAAGAACGTGAAAATCTTAAATAAATATTGGGTTAAATTGGTTTTAAATAATCGAGTTTTGAACACATTATTAATTTATTTATTAGTTATCGAAAAATAAAGGTTCGTGCTAAGCCCCGTTCATATAATAAATTAAGAATAAATAGCCGTAAAAATTCAAACGATTAGCTATAGGTTTACGACCGGCCTGCTACCTGACGTCAATCTAGTTTGGAAAAGCTCGTCAATATGAACAACTGGTTCTTTGAAACCAACCTGTAGGATCAATGCTAAATACACACTGTCACGTTTTTATCCTTAATGGGATAAAGAGTAGTGAAAGCTGAATCATAGCTTATGCATTATTATCACTTGAAAATGCAACTTCCAAATAATAATTATAAATGCGAAAGTGAATTTGTATATTTGTTACCACTTCACGCTTCAACCACCGAACCTATTTAGATTAATTAGAAATTTCATACGGATATAGTTTGATACCCAGGGAAGGACATAGGATAGTTTTTATCCCGAAATTCTCCCGGTGAGCGAAGCCCACGGGCACAACGCGGCAGCGTGTCAGAGCCAAGTTCAAAAAAAAAGGAACCGGAGACGCAGCTACTGTGTGTATATTTACACAAACCATTTCGGTTTCTATTTACCAGATTCAACTTTATAAGGTTACTCAAAAATGTATCTATCAATCACAAAAAGCTATAATAAAAGAATAATAATATATCTTTTTATATATAAATATATGAACTCTATTGGGAAAGGTCTATGTCCAGCAGTGAACGTTATTCGGCTAAAATGATGATGGTGATGATAACAAGCTAACTACTTTATCATTTAGGTATGAATTTGGCACCATGATTGCCAACATTGCATAATAGATTATTTTATTGTTTGTCCCAACAAACACACTAGGTGAATGTTAATTGTTTTCGTATAGTTTTGATCATTCATTTGTAGGATATTTGAAAAAAACTTATATGTAATCTAGTGCACAAAAATGTACCTACCGTAACTAATTATCAACAGAATTATACAGAAAAGAAACATAGGTGTATTCTGTATAGTAAGGAAACTCAAGTGTTAAAAATTTTAATGCACTATCACAAAATATTAGTCACAAATATTATTATATGCATAATTACATATTATATGCATAATATATAGTTCTTATGTTATCATGTGATAGCTGATAGTTTACATAGTTAATCATACAACAATACATAGTTCATTGCTTCATAAAATAAATCTAAAAAGTTGGTAGATCGTCATAGAGATTACGTTAAAATTTAATACAGATTAGCTGTTCGACACGAAACATGCATTTTGCTTTGACTTTTTGTCTGAAAATAAACTCTAATACAATACTAGACAGGTAGATATTTATTTAGCACACATCAAAGAATGCAATGTGTATAATAATCAATATAACTCGAAGGCCGTAATTCTCGGCAAAGGCTCTACAATGACTAGAATATGAGACAATGCAACTGATTAAGGAATTAATATCGATGTTTTCACCGCGCAAAACACGAAATGCCGCGGCAGTGACGTCACCTTTTAATAAAGAAAGCAACGAGCACGAATTTATATGGTCGGGCGACAAACTGACCCACTGTAGGTACGGCCTTTGCCAAACCCATAATCCCTTAATTAGCCCACAGTTAGCACGATTTGAAGAACACACAGCACTTTGAGCACAGAACGGATTTTGAATTTGAAAATGGCGCGTTTCGAATTTGGAACTTTTGGAAGATCGCGGCGGTGCGTTTGTGGAGGGAAGGCGTGAGCGCGCGCGGGCGCTGTGTGCGCGGTGCTTGCGCCACGCCGCCTCAGCCACGACTGACATGGAAATTCGATTTTTCTGACGTTTCCTCCGCGCCTTGCTTCGCCCGATCGAAGTGCAGGCCGCACGAACCGCCACTGATTTTGCACGTCCGTTAACAGTCATAATTTCGGCTGCTTTATGCCACTTTTGCCAAAAGTAGACAGCAGGAATGTTGGAAGACTGGTAGACACGCGAATTTCGATCTCCATTTGGTGATAAACATCATTACGTGTAACCTTGGTTTTTCCTATCTCATATTTTCGGCTATGGAAAGATATTGAAGTAGTTAGCGGTACAACTACCGAGTAACATGAAAAGGGTGGTTTAATTAAAACTACCGGTAGTTTGGTTAGCACTGTTGATAAGTTAATAAGGCACCTGAGTTATTCAGGCAAAATTAGTACCTTAGTTGTTTATTGTAATTGCTACTTAATTT
The DNA here is from genome assembly GCA_963555685.1 of Acrobasis consociella. Taxonomy (NCBI): domain Eukaryota; kingdom Metazoa; phylum Arthropoda; class Insecta; order Lepidoptera; family Pyralidae; genus Acrobasis; species Acrobasis consociella. The sequence continues at coordinate 14,311,443 of OY743115.1, forward strand.
GTAAAAATGATAAAAAGGCCCGTACGACATTTGTAGCCTTCGCTACTTAAATAAAGAAAAAATAGCACGAGATCCATTGAAAACTTGTTGATTTTTTGTTTAAAAGTTTCGTTGACTGATTAAGACTTTCGCCACAATGATTATTATTTACATTACATAAAAATAAATATAGAAGTTGTCAAAAAATGTGTGCGAACATCTAAAAACGATTCCTAAACAGACACCGTCAATGTTGTGTGTAGGAATTTTTGTAACAAAAGACAAAGTAAGAGGGCAGACCAATACGGTTACCCTTGACAGCTCAACATCCACCTTCTTCTTCTTCAGACTACCAGTGAACATGACGAAGGCAGTAGAGTTGTTAAAATATCTGGGACAAAATTTTTCAAAACTAAAAACCGACTTCAATACCAAACTACAGAACCAATCCAACAATCTATTAGACCATTACGCTAAGATTCCCTTTCAAACAAAATAAGCATTTTCCAAATTCGTAACATATTTTAAAAAAACATAAAGGTTCCGAGTAGACTCCTCTGCAGGAGCACGACCTTCTCTGTCCTACCAGAGCCATATTTGGTCAGAGCAGCCAGAGGATTTGGCCTACATTCTCTACACTGGCCAGACGGGTTCTCATTGATGTTTATAAGCTTTATTTAGCTTGTATTTCCTAAGTCGCCTTCTACGACATCCACGGGAAGACTTGGAGAGTTCCTTTTCTACTCTGCCAGAAACCACGTGGCATCTCCACTCTTTATAGTCGGTTAAAAACAAAAACAATCACGGAAGTCCCGTAATATGAATAATAAAAATTTCCTTGTTCAAGAATATACATAAGAAATTATGAAAATAACATATAACACGAACGCGAAGTGGTATTAAGATATTCAAAGGATGATTTAATAAAAGAACAATGACATGAATGTTTAAACCGGCTCAAGTGGAGGCCGCACGCGACGTTCGAGGGTTTCGTAACTTGATTTGGGAAAACAGGTACATTGCTTGTTAAGTTTGAATTTTATATGGCGTTTTGTATTTACTAACTTTAAATCATGTCCTTATACAGACATACTATCACGTCTTTATCCCTAATGGGGCAGACAGAGCGTTTTTGGCCTTGCGGCTCTATGCAGAGCCCAGGGCCGCAAGACCCAAAAGCCACTTTTAGCGTCATGGTGGGCGAAAAGATGGAAAAGCAATCAATACAGTGATGGGTTGCTAGCCGCATCGTCTGTTAACATAATTCGCATTTTCGCCATTAATTTCTTCCATGCTGGTCTGGGAGAAAAGTAAATGCTTAGAATGTACCAGCTGCTTCTCTTCCCGCAAAGATCGTAAAAGCCGATCACGTCCTTATACAGGCTGTAAATCTGTAACCTTTCCATATTCTCAGCCGTACCTATACCGAATAACTTTCCCCAAGGAACATAGGTCAAAATATATTTAAAAAAAACGATCAGCTGATTAGGAATTTTTTTTAAGGGGAACAATTGTTTTTACAATAATTTTTGGTTGTTCATACAAACTTGGATCATCGGTCAACTTGTAAACGAAACGCCAAAAATTACTTTTCATATTTCGATATATGTTCCTTGGGGAAAGTTGTTCAGTGTCATGGACTGAATTCATTCTTAAAATACTTTCAGTATATTTTGTTACACCTTATATATTATGAAGTGACCATGTTTTTAAATGTAGAGGGCATAGGTATATGACTTTTAGATGACTGATGGATTAAAAACGCTGATCATATATAATCAAAGCCCCGTCATCGTCATAGCACGTCCGTGGAAGCATCATTAAATGTACTGCTTCGGAGTCTGGGGTGCTGTTTCCATCTTTGTCTTCTTTTTACATGATCTATGCCATAAATGGTTGTGCGACTATTAATCATCATAGATTTTGTTTTTGCAACGTCAAGCCATCATATTTTTATTTTATCTTCTCTGCCGGTGAAGGTGGAATGGCCAATTATACTTCATCATTATCATCAGGTATTTTGTCTCCAGTGCAGTAGCACGACCCTCTCTGTACTACCAGACCCATAGTCACTGATACTGACCTAGGTCAGAGTAGCCAGAGGACTTGGCCTATACTCTCTACGCTCGCCAGACGGATTGGAGAGGTCCCATTGATATATATAAGCTTTGTTTTGCTTGTATTTCGTAAGTCGCCTTTTACGAAATCCACGGGAAGACTTGGAGTGGTCCTATTCTACTCTATCGGAAACTTCACTGCAGTATATGTTATTATATGTATTATACATACATACATACATACTATCACGTCTTTATCCCTAATGGGGCAGACAGAGCATTTTGGGTCTTGCGGTTCTATGCAGAGCCCAGGGCCGCAAGACCCAAAAGCCACTTTTAGCGTCATGGTGGGCGAGAAGATGGAAAAGCAATCAATACAGTGATGGGTTGCTAGCCGCATCGCCTGTTAACATGATTTGCATTTTTGCCCATTCCCTCGATTGGCTTTTACGATCTGCGTGGGAAGAGAAGCAGCTGGTACATTCTAAGTTTTTTTTTTTAATTTCTCCCAGACCAGCATGGGAGAAATTATATGTATTAAATGTATTAGTATATATATATATTAAGGAAACTTAAAAAACGGAGCGTCGTGGAAAGATGAGGCTGGAACGAATTAACAACAATTGAAGCCCAAAAAACGCCCAAAAAATTCCAACCCCTAAAAAAGTTCCTGACAGAAAAATCTTACACTTTCTTTCCCTAGCTTATTTCTGCCAAGTCCGTTCCGTACAAAAAAGAACTTAGTCCAAAAAACTAGTTTAGAAAGGGTATCGCCCGGCAAATTTAATTCATATTTAATTTCAGGAATGATTATGTCCGCCAAATAGATGTAAGGTTCGTGACATAAATATTCATGTTTCCGGTGTATTGGCCTAATGGCAGTCACAGGCTTTTCATTAACCGGTACTTGCCACAGATTCGTGTTGTGGAAGTACTACATGTATGTAAAAAATGCAGTATGCCATGACATGTTTGAAATGTTTTAGAATTCGAAAGATTGTTTCAACGGTTTGCCGAATAATTTATTACTTTTTTGTATATTTTTTCATTGGTTGTTGCTTACCAAAGTTTCTTGTAGTGAAAGTATTACGTGTATTTGGGGCTAACTCAAGAGTAATTTGTCCCTATATATTTATTTATTATTATTTATTATTTATTATGTACGAAATGTAGCTTGAAAGTAGAAATGCTTTAATTTTTTTAAGCTTACAGTGGCGTTTTCCCGCATATTTTTCTTATTTGTTCAAAAATTTATATCTAAATTCATAAAAAATATAGATAAATGTTGAAATTGGAAATGAAAAAATTTCATTCTTCGTACAAACTTTTATTATGAGGCCAAAATATTTATTATGTTATCAAAAATAAAAGAAGCCCAAACTCGATGGAGTTGCGCCCTTTTATTAATGAGTTCTATCGCTTTTTGCAGCGATACATACATACATACATACATACTATCACGTCTTTATCCCTAATGGGGCAGACAGAGCATTTTGGGTCGGTTCTATGCAGAGCCCAGGGCCGCAAGACCCAAAAGCCACTTTTAGCGTCATGGTGGGCGAGAAGATGGAAAAGCAATCCATACAGTGATGGGTTGCTAACCGCATCGCCTGTTAACATGATTTGCATTTTTGCCCATTCCCTTGATCGGCTTTTACGATCTGCATGGGAAGAGAAGCAGCTGGTACATTCTAAGTTTTTTTTATTTCTCCCAGACCAGCATGGGAGATTTTGCAGCGATATTTATCTTAAAAATCAAAAAACAAAAAGTAATTGTCATCGTCATTATTTTTTGTACATCTGATACAAAGCCAAGTCGCACCATATGTTAGAACACTCAATGAGCGTTAAAAACTCACCGCCATGCCAAATCTAGCAGAAAGCGGTGGTGTTAATAGTCGAACCGTTTTGGCAGCGAGCGCTGGTTCCGCTTTAAGATATCCCGATATGATGTGGTACCGCATTATCTTTTATTTGATCGACCTTTTAGTTTCCTAACTTTCGTGCTTTAATAGTCAGAAATTGCTACTATAAAATATAGGGCGCAACACTGCTGGTTAAAATGGTCACGAACATTAGTTAAGATTTTAAAATTTCAAATTAAATAATTTGATAATTGTAATTAAGTCTGTTTACCCCGGTTCTTCGGAAGGCTTGCGTGGGTATACAGATCCAACACGTAGAGGCCCTTTGGCGTAGCCTTTAAACTGCTTCCGTGGTGTAGTGGTTAGAGCGTTCGGCTCATACCCGGAGGTCGCGGGTTCGATTCCCGGCGGGGGCAACGACTTTGTGTTGTTGTCCTAGTTTGGTTAGGACATTGTAGGCTGATCACCTGATCGTCTAATAAGTAAGATGATCCGTGCTTCGGAGGGCACGTTAAGCCGTCGGTCCCGGTCACTGTCTTTGACATTGGTCGTTACCTAAAACCATGTCAGAGGCCTTTAAGGCGATTTAAAACTCTGACACTAGTGTTAGTCACTAACACACACGATAAGAAGAAGGCGAAGTTGATGTTATGTAGCGCTCCCGCCAATTCTTTATTGGATAAAGCTTTGAAAGGAAATATATTACTTTTTTAATTTTTTTATTTATTTGACAAAATTTATAAATTACACATCGCTAGATTCTACTATTAGCTTATTCCTATATTAACCGGTCAAGACCCGCACGACATTAATAAATGTGCACGTTCATTGTCTTACTATTGTGTCTGGTATAGGCGATATAGGAACGGTTAACGTTGAAAGTTCAATTACTTAATATAAATTATTATTATTATTTTTATCGCAATTTTATTCTTAGGTTTTTAAGCATTAAATTTTGTTGGACCGGACCGGACCGTTGTCCTATATCTGCAAAGGTAACAAATACAACGTGGAAGAGACATCCATAATAAATCGAACCACGGACTATACTAAACTATACTGAAATTAAAATTACAGTCAAAATCTTTTAAAAACACGTCATTTTTATACACAAGTATGCAGCCGCTCGGGCAATTTGTATAGGAATGTCGTAGTTTATTTGTTTTTTGACTGTTATTTTATTATCATTATAATATAGTGATCTAGTTTAGCCTGAGGTTCAATTTATTACGGGTATGTCCCTTCCACGTTGTATATGTTACCTTTGCAGATAAAAAAAAACCGGCCAAGTGCGAGTCGGACTCGCGCACCGAGGGTTCCGTACAAACGAGAATTTGGTATGAATTTCAATTTAATACCTCTACGCGTTTATGAGGAAATGGGTAGTAAGTTTAAAATTATTAAAAAAAAATATATTATGTGATGTAACTAAAAATTTATGGTTTTCGTAATTTTTCCTTTATCTATGCTATAAGACGTTGCTTCGTACCAAATTTCAAGATTCTGAGTTCACGGGAAGCACCCTGTAGGTTTTGATTCCCTTGCAAGTGTCGAAAATTTGCGGCATTAACGGCTGTATCTTTTGATTGCGTTGGCTTAGAAGTTTGATTTTTTCACAGCTTCAAGGGACAGTAGACCTGAGTAATTGATATAAATTTCAGCTTCATACCTCCACGCGTTCCTGAGAAAAAGGGTCTTGACAGACGGACGGACGGACGGACAGACGGACAACAAAGTGATCCTATAAGGGTTCCGTTTTTTCCTTTTGAGGTACGGAACCCTAAAAAAGAATGTAACAAGTGCCTTGACAAAGGATAGAGAAAAATGGAAAAGACTCACATGCTGTCCCGACCCCACGTAAAGTGGGATAAGGTGAGGAGAAAGAAGAAAGAAGATGTCCCTTCCACGTTGTATAGCAGCTGATTCAGGTTACAGCTAAACATTTTGTAGCAGTGCTACAGAATATTGCTGCGAATGTTGTATGTTGATTATCTGCTACGAATATTGTAGCAGTGCTACGAACATGCTACGAGTTTCAGATTTTACGATGCGTCGATTAAATAAGAATAAAAATAGAGCGTAGAATATGGATAGGAAGTGCTTTATGTATCAAAAAGTATATAGCATTTAAATGTATATGTATTCTGAACTTTGGAAGCAATTCGCAATGTTTTACTGTAAAGAGAACAAACTTTAAACAAAATTATTGGTACTTTGTAATATGCTAAAATGGTAAACTCCATTAAGGAGGTAGAAGCATGTCAAACTGCACTATAATTTAGCATGATAAGTTAGCGAATTAAAACGTTTCGAAGGCTTCATATATTTCTAGAAATTACAGAGCACAGCCGACACTGAGACTGTATTGCCGTGAAAGTATCGGTGTAGCTGATGGCGTTTAGGGGCGGGCAGATTTAGGCGGGGTTTAAAGCATCGGGTCGGGCTCATTAAATGAAAACATTATTTTTGTGGGTTTCATTGCATTATTATTATAAAAGCGAAAGTTTATGAATGTGTGTGTGTGTTTATTACTTCTTCATCAATTTCGATATAATTTGGTATGCAGAAAGCTTACGCCCTGGATTAACATATAGGCTATTAATACTTTAACGCGGGTAACATCGCGGGGTGCAGCTAGTTTTCTATAAATCTATATGTTGCAAACATTTGCCAGATTTTGGTTAATGATGTGATTATAATAAACAGTAGATGAACTCTGTGGGGTGATCAGTGCACGCAGTATTTAGTGGTAATGCATGTTAAGCATGCCCAGGCGTGGTTCGCACTTGGGTTGGTTACAGAGTGGTATAAAATATTTTATTTAAAAAAATAATGTATAAATGAACAAATTTTTTATTCTTAACTGCACAGGGCCAGGGCTTTAAAACTCATTTTTTTTCTTTTCTCCCAAACAAGCATGGCTGTTTCGGAGCACGGATATTATCGGTCGCGATTTTTTACACCGTAAAAATTAATAAATTTAGGTGTTACTTTGCGAAAAACAAAGTTACATGCTATTTAAAGCCCACAAATTAGTCTAGGTCAAATAGCAAATATTGTGGCCCGAATTTTCGCGGCCCGTCCAAATATGCTCATCATAATATCCTCACCGACTTGGCAGCCCTCCAGCCGGCTTACAACTCTACAAGTCATTTGTAGCGTTTTCTTTTAAAAATAAGAAATTGGTCTGTTATTTTAAAGCTGCACGTAATGATTGCTTTGCTGTCATTCGCAATGTTCTGTTTTTAAATAGTGAAAATGTTTTTACTTATAAAAATGTAGGTGAAAGTCACAGACAAAGGGAGGCAGAAAAAACATTATTGTAGACTTAATACAAAGATTTCCGCGTGGCATGAGTTTACACTTAAGCTACATTAGTTTTGTTGTTTTTTTAATATATCATCGTAATATTTAAAACAAAAATATTAAAGTTATAAACTTATGAATGTGAAAGAGACTTGATATACAAACACCCGCAATAATTGTTTATAAATAGATTATTATTTATGTTTTCTTTATGTCTATCTATGACTTCATAAGTAGACATCATACGTGTAGCACAGCAATAAACATGATAACATAAACACGAGTAACACAAACTGCAATAAAATACAAAATAGAAGCACATAAACTAAAGTCTAAAAGCTATTTTTTTTTCTTTTTTTTATGTTTTTATGCAATACACACGCTTTAAAATTGAATGCAAACGTCACAAAAACAGTTTGAAAGCCAATAAAACGGTAAATACTAGGCTTTACGTTTTTCCGACGACAAACAACTTTATTGGAAATCATTTGCTAACATGTGTACTCTAGTTTTTAACAAATACGATCGACAGCTCCCAGCACGAGCTTAAAATAATGATGGTACAAACACTACACTATTTCGGGAATAATTTGGAACGAATTCGTAAAAATATTGGCTGTACCAAAAAGGCTATTTTATAGATTATGGGGCTTACTTTAATAATTGTCTTTATGGCCGTAAGAGACTGAAGTAATTTATCCAAAAAGCTTAAAAACCTATCCCTTTCAATCTAAAGTTGATTGGAAGAGATCTTAATCTGGGTCCGCCTTTGTACCGCGCTTTTTTGTACAGTAAAGTTTTACAAATAAACAAAAAACTTCAGAAATGTCAAGCAAACGTCATTAAGAATTTCTCGTGTTAAACGTACCCTATATTTATACCCGAGACTGACTGTAAAATGACATTAAGCAATTTCAAAAAATTGTAACCACCGAAGTTGACAACTAAGATCAAAAATTTATTAGTTCTAGGAGGGTTGAAAAACCTAGCGATTGTGTCTTTGTATTCACGTTATTTTGTAGAACCAGCCGCATTGTTTGCGAGCTAGATTGGAATGTGTACAATAGTGTACATGCTCGCTACACTTTTTGTTTACAACTTTAGAATATTGCGCCCTGGCGGCTACAAAAAGTGCATCGATTTAGTTTGTCTGTTGAAAATGTTTGCAAGTACGCACTATGATGTTTTTTTAACTTGTATCTTGCATATTTGTTTAGGTCAAATCTTGCAACTCAATTTTCAACTAGTTCAATCATCATCATCATCAGGTCTCTTTAGTCTCCACTGCAGGATCACGACCCTCTCTGTACTACCAGAACCATACTTGACCAGAGCAGCCAAAGGACTTGGCCTACATTCTCCTCGCTGGACAGACGGGTTGGAGAGGTTTTGTACTAATTATCTTCAACTTATTTGGGAAATTTTTCATACTTGTAAGTCGGATGACAATACACTATCTTGGAGCCAGTAAGCTGTTCTAATGATAGAGCCAGGAGATATTCGACAGAACTCAGTTTACACAGAACACTCATTAGATTTGTCTTGACGAGCACATTATGACAGATAATGTCTAGGATAATCATGGAGATAGAAGCCAGTTAGCTGTTCTAATGATAGAGCCAGGAGATATTCGACAGCACTCAGTTTACACAGAACACTCATTGGATTTGTCTTGACGAGCACTTTATGACAGATAATGTCTAGGATAATCATGGAGATAGAAGCCAGTTAGCTGTTCTAATGATAGAGCCAGGATATATTCGACAGCACTCAGTTTACACAGAACACTCATTGGATTTGTCTTGACGAGCACACTATGACAGATAATGTCTAGGATAATCATGGAGATAGAAGCCAGTTAGCTGTTCTAATGATAGAGCCAGGAGATATTCGACAGCACTCAGTTTACACAGAACACTCATTGGATTTGTCTTGACGAGCACATTATGACAGATAATGTCTAGGATAATCATGGAGATAGAAGCCAGTTAGCTGTTCTAATGATAGAGCCAGGAGATATTCGACAGCACTCAGTTTACACAGAACACTCATTGGATTTGTCTTGACGAGCACATTATGACAGATAATGTCTAGGATAATCATGGAGATAGAAGCCAGTTAGCTGTTCTAATGATAGAGCCAGGATATATTCGACAGAACTCAGTTTACACAGAACATTCATTAGATTTGTCTTAACGAGCACTTTATGACAGATAATGTCTAGGATAATCATGGAGATAGAAGCCAGTTAGCTGTTCTAATGATAGAGCCAGGAGATATTCGACAGAACTCAGTTTACACAGAACACTCATTAGATTTGTCTTGACGAGCACTTTATGACAGATAATGTCTAGGATAATCATGGAAAAAGAAGGTAGTCGATATAACTCAGTAATAAAAGAACACAACTCCATCAAGTTCGGCCTTATTTAATTTTACAATTTTTTTTCAATTTTTTTTTTTTATCCCAAGTCTTATTTGTTCAAGATCTAATAATGACCGATTGTAAAATCACAGCCAAATTGTTTTGTTAGTTCTGGATCTTTCCTCTCCACTTATCCTTAGACAAGAACAAGCGAGTCCAGACCATGCAAACATGCAAATAAAACAAAATTGAAATGCAACCGGAAATAAGCTTATACCATCTTCATCTTAGCGCATTATCAGTTACACCCTCAGCTGTGCTCCTTTAAAGCACAGGGAGCGCTTTCCCGTTTTTCTTCAAATATAATGATGCTACCCAAGGATGCCAAATATCAAGCAAAATCGAGGAGAAATAGCCCAAACAGTTTAAAAGATTTGATTGCAGTTTTACGACTGGCCGTTGGTGTGACGTCAACCCTCGTTGGGAATGTATTTATGCGAAAAGTTTTACTACACGCTTAAAACTTGATATGATTATTCTCTTCAATAACAAATTCAATTTTAAGTTTATCAAATAATTCCCAAAAAAAAGTAAGTACATAATATGTGTCGTTATCTTCTACTTCTTATTATTAAAGAGCTAAGCTCTTGTCTGTGGAGCAACCAATGCCTTCCATCTCTTTCTGTCCAAAGTTAAGTCCACGAAATTAAAGAGTACATACAATTCCATGGTAAAGTCCTTAACATCCTTGTTGGTTAAAACATTAATTTGATTTTGTATTCATCTTAATTTTTCTTTTCTTTCCTTTCATATGTGTAAATTGGCAACACTAGTGTTATTTCAAGTCTGCCTATAGGCATCAGACTGCCGTGATAGCTAGTTGGCAACACTAGTGTTATTTCAAGTCTGCCTATAGAACCAATGGCTTTTATTTACCATCCGAAGCACGGAGCAGCTTGAGAAATTTTTGCCACTTGTGGTCACCCATCCAAGTGAAGACCACAGTCAGTATCGCTTAACTTGCCATAGCGCTTGTAATGCGCACTCCCGCCGAGCCACCGAGTTCTTCAGTTTGTTTGTGAATCATGCAATTACATTTGGAGGAGTACGTACAGCTCTCCGTAATTCTATTAGCTTTATAGTTCCAGTGCAGAATAAACGGGTTATTCGAAGCAGCAGTCAGTCCCCTGTCACGTTAAACCTTGTTACATGATGGAATACTAGGATAGTAGTGTTTTATCTGAATCTAAATACAAATGAATAATATTTAAAAAATATATAGGGACAAATTACACAGATTGAGCTAGCCCCAAAGTTCGAGACTCGTGTTTTGGGATACTAACTCAACGAAATTATATTTTTTAACAAATACATAGATAAACATCCAGGACCCAGGACAATTTGAAAAAGGCCATTTTCCAACTTGCCCTGACTGGGGATCGAACCCTGAACCTCTGGGTGGCAGACTAGAATGGTGACCACTACTCCACGAAGGTCGTCAATTTTAAATCGAACTGTGAACCAATGTTTTATTTGGCTCATGTTCGAATTAAAAAATACATTGGTTATCAACACGCCTGCCAAATGTCATGAATCTTCGATAAAAGATACTTTAATCACTGTCGAATAAATTGACAGACAAACACACACATCTATACTGCCCTGTCATTTTAATTGTATGCTAAATATTAAAACAAACAAACAATTTGTTGGTCACTTACACACACGAAAAACAAACAATTACTAACACTCGTACGATACCTGTATCCATTTATTGTGAACATTACCTACTCCAGCGCACATTGCATAACATTAACAAAAACTAAAGTCACTAACATAGCCCAGCGGATTAGCTCGTTGAAATGGCAATAGGCGAGACACATAGTGCGACGAACCGATAGCCGATGGGGCAAAAAGGTTCTCTAATGGCGATCACGTACTGGCAAGCGAAGCATAGAACACCCACCCACAAGGTTTGGTCGGTGGAAGGCGCTGGATGCAGGCCGCTCTAGATCGATCATTTTGGAAATCCTGGGGAGAGGCCCATGTCCTGCAGTAGACATTATGCGGCTGAAATGAAGCTGACGAACAAAAACTAAGGTACCTAACTAACCATATACAACATTAAAATATCATACCTGTGTCTTCATGAATCGTGCAATCAAATTAAGTATACTAATAAGTTATTCCATTAGCTGCAGTTTCAGTGCAGTATAAACAAGTTAGAAGCAGCAATCACTCCGCGGTCACGTTTAAAGTTAGCTGGTAACATTACAAACATACGTACAGTACCTGTCGTAAACATTTACTTGCACTAGCATTCATTGTATATTTATACAAATGTTTCTGTAACTAGATTCGAAGATTAAAGAGTCCCCTTACTCTAGACCAAACTACACTTTTCAATACAAACGTAGTCTACGTTTTAATTCGAAACGACATGCCCGATTTCGGCAATGTTTTGTTATTTTAAAAATATTTTAAAGATTTCTAGGGTTATAATTGGTTCCGACACTAAAAATATTAACTTGAAAGTAAGTATCAGTATGGGAAACTTCTACATCCTTATATGTGGTTTCAAAATAAAACATAGACAACTATTTGTATGGAAAGTCTAGGGTAAGTGGACTCTTAACAGAGTTGAATAAAGCAAGAGAAGAAACAAGAGCTTTTCTAGCAGCCAACCAACAGGTATTGTAAAGAGGATTTTAAAGCAGAAAAAAAAGCATCTGGCATGTTCTTTGCGAATAAACTTGGTACACATATCAGTCAGAGAAGTTTATTTGCCAAGGAAATTAAAAAGAAACCCCGACTTTCAATTGTTTCATATATAAACCCCTATGATGAGCCATCTAATGATGGAACGGAGGAACTAATCAGTAGAAATAATATTCGTAGCGCCATCTTTTATTTGCCAAACAAACTACAAAAACCCCGACTTTCAAGCGTTAACCCCCAATGACTTTTAAATTGCCTAACCGATTTTCATCATACATGGCTAAAAACCAACGCAAGAAAAATTGCTTTTACATAAAAATCCCGCATCGAAAGTGGTCCATCCGTTTGAGCGCTACCATACCACAGACCGGAAAACAGACAAAAGTCAAAGTCAAAGTCAAAAATTTTTATTCAATGTAGGATAAATTTATCTCTTATTGAAGGTCATTTTTTTTTAAATATTATTTTAGTGCAAAAGCTAAAAACTACTAGCGTTTCGGAACGACCACTGCTGGGAAGATTACGCCGAAAGAAACCCAGTTCAGTATTGGTCCCTACCCACTGAGTACCCAGCCTGATGGGCTATGTTACAATTACAATACAGATTTACACTTAAGCTATACATTCATTAGCTCAAATCATTAGCCTCAAATTTATTAAAACGCCTCTTTTTTGTCGGGGGTTAAAAATAAACTACCACATTGACAAAGCCTAGGTCAGTAAGACTCAAATGTCACTTTTGCGTTATGGTGGGCGTGAAAGTGGAAAAGAGTAATCAAAATGTAATGGATTTCCACATGGCCTATCAATGATTCGGCGTTTCGTCCTATCCCTCGTTCTGCTTTTGTGATCCCGGCGGAAGTGAAACAGCTGGTACATTCTAAGTTATTTCTTTTCTACGAGACCAGCACGGAACAAGCGAATTTTTTTCTTTGCTTTTTCTCAACATGAAATTACATATATGCGTACATATTATCACGTCTTTATTTATCCCTGATGGGATAAACTCTGTCTGCATTTTGGGTCTCAAAAGCTACTTTTAGCGTGATTATGGGCGAAAAGGTAGAAAACGGTTTAAAAATTGTGATCGGTGGCTAGCCGGATCGCCTACTAACATGATTCCAAATTCGCCCATTCCCTCGATTGGCTTATGCGATCTACGCGGGAAGAGAAACTGCTTCTGTAAATTCTAAGTTTTTTTCTTTTCTTTCAGACCAGCATGGAAGAAAATATTACTTAGGTACTGTAGAAAATTCGAACCTAGCAAATGGAATGAAACTCAATTACAGTAGATGCAATTTGCGTTTCAGGTCTAAAGCAATAAAAGTTCAAAGCTCGGGTTATCGTAGCTCGTTTACTGCAGAAAGAGTTGCCTTTGATGAAATTTTAAAAGTAAAACAAGGCTTTGTAGCGTTTAACGTTTTGCTTAGAAATCCGCTAGATGACAACATGTCAAATTAGTCACCTTATTTATTTATTTTTTTACAAAATTCATGTACACAAAATACAAACACAGAAACAAACAAATAGTAAGAACATTGAGTACATAGGTACTGCTTATTTCATAAGAAATCTCTTCCGGCAGACCCAGGAGAGGAAACCTTTTTCTTTTCTAAATGTCAATACAAACATTTTCTTTACTTAATACAAAAGCGCGATGTCATGTTTTTTTGAAGTCAAATTGCACTTTTCTGCATTACTAAATTTAAAATCATGTTGAAAATGGATATGATCGATGAAAAGTGACACTGTTTTGTGACATTTTATTTTATGAACCGTACCGAATAATTTATTTTTGTCCTGCAGTGAAATATTATACCTATACACGCTGACTTTTCATTGGTTTTGGAAAAGAAAATGTCGTATAGTAAATAAATTACTCTATCCATATTGTCCAAATTTGTGTATGACATAAGATAAAAAGTTACAAAAATGATTTATGATCGAGACTACGTAGTACACTCGTCCAAAACTGTCGCGTGAACTTGCGTGACCCCGGCGGCCGGCCGGCGGCGGCACTACTTATTGATCTCACGATTTTACTTTCGAGGTTTAGTCAAAAAATTTTGGTTCTGAATTTTTATTTTGACTTGCTAATTAGGTCTTACTAACGATTCTTATTAAGTGGCCTTCGGCTCCAAAACCAATAAAAAATCACCGTGTATTAGAGTCACAGAAATAATAAAAGTATTACATAGAAGAGTCTTGGATGTTTATCTATACATGTATTTGTTATGACATTTTTATAGTATATATGGTAATATACATTTTAAAATTATAACAATAGGAAACATAACATCTCGACGACCTCCGTGGCGTAGTGGTCACCATGCTTAATCCGCCACCCAGAGGTCCCAGGTTCAATTCCCGGTCAAAACACTAATAGGTATGTAGTTAGTGGTCTTCTTACTAATGTGGGTACTTAGCTACTTACATATATTATTTAAACATGCAATTTATGTTTATTAAATATGCTAATAATATAAAAAATACCATGTATTTTTATTTAAGGCTTCTTTTATGGACGACCTATGTGGCGTAGTGGTCACCATGCTAGTCCACCACCCAGAGGTCCCGGGTTCGATCCCCGGTCAGGGCAAGTTGAAAAATAGCCTTTTTCAAATTGTCCTGGGTCTTGGATGTTCATATATATATGTATTTGTTATAAAATATAGTATCGTTAGGTTAGTATCCCATAAAACAAGTCTCGAACTTTGGGGCTAGCTCAATCAGTGTAATTTGTCCCTATATATTTATTTATGTATTATTTATATTGGGAAGCCTTTTACAATATTTATTTAATTCAGCGGAATAAAACATTATCAATAATCTTTCTTCATCTAATCCCATAAGACCGTTCGACCCAATGACAAGATTGAAACTCAATAAGTTCATGCAGCTTTATGATTCAGGTGTAACTCTATAAAGTTCAAAACTCGTTATTGCAACCTCGTTTACTGCAGAAAGCGGCATTTCGTTCAATAAAACAATTTCACGAAACCATTCAGTTAGATGAAATTTTAAAAATTTCACTCTACTGTGTTGCATTCTGGAGATTGTAATGTCATATTCTATTTGAACAAGCTACTACAGTATTACGTCTTTATCCGTAACCGGGCAGACGGGCATTGATTGAATTTTATATGTATTGCTTGTAGTCAAATACAGCTAAGAGACTTTTTCAGTTTCATGCACCTTTCCACCACCACGCATCCTGGTCTGGGAGAAAACAAAAAACCAGCCAAGTGCGAATCGGAATCGCGCACGAAGGATTCTGTACAAAAAAAATCACGTTTGATAAAGCGGCAATTGAAAGACATCGTCTGTGAAAATTCAAACTGTCTAGCTATCACGATTCATAAGATAAAGCGTGGTGATAGACAGACAGACAGACAAACGAACGGAAGGACCCTTTTTACCCTTTGGGTACGGAACCTTGAAAATGAAAGAACTAAAATATACTCTTTGCTCTCCTAGCCGTACAAATCTAAAATTCCGAGGGCGAGAATCATAATCACGTCGTGGGCGATGCGGTTAGCTGCAATCTGGAACTATTCTGACATTTTTTTATTTACACTATAGTACTTACAAGGATTTGTTTACTCCAAAAAAGATACATACTTAATTTGCATGAGTAAGTTCAAATATATTTTTGTACAAAATCGGCTATAAAAAATAATTTAATGTGTATGTCCGCAAAGCGCATTATGACAATATTTTGCACTTATACACACACATAGGCCCAACGCAGACGACAGACTAAACAGTGACCAGAGTTATAGGACTTAAGTCCCATATCTCTGACCGTGACGCACTTTTTAGTCTGTGAAAATAGAACTTATGGCATCATACGCAGTAACGTACACGACGCGCGCCGGACTTTTTGCGCGTTACACCTACGTACTTTTGTATACTTTTATCTTGTTTAATTGGATGACATATTTTATTCAGTTATTTTGGTATAACCACTCCAAATCGTTTAATGACAGACTTCTAAAAATATTAAAAATATTCAACTGATTTAATAACGACGATAAACTCCGCCTTTTTTTGAAGTCGTTTAAAATAAGGTTGAATACATTTATCTCTATCAAAAGGGTCATAAAACTAGCAGCAACAGTCCAAAAACGCTAACCACTAGACGCATAAATCTGAACACAATGAGCATATTCTAGGCCGGTTAAATCACTCGCGCTCGCCCCGCGGCCATTCCATCTGGATGATCCGGATAATGAGCGTCACATTATACTTCATCCGTATCAAATCTGGGCATATTGCTGGTTTTATTTGTCTTGATGTTGATTTAGCTCAATACAACTAAGATCTGTATAATATTATAACCTAAAAGTATGATTTTTATGGCCATGTCTGTGACATGGCCATAAAAGTAAGTATTATGTCAAATGCCTTTCGACAGCCTGAAAATCGGACACCAGTGTTGGCCGTAAATGGCCAACACTGGTGTTCTGGTGTGTGTTCCTCATGAATACCAATAACAACCAGTATTTTTAAGATAAATAAAAAAAAGCCCAAACTCGATGGAGTTGCATCGTTTTATTACTGAGTTCCATCGATCACCTTACATACGCGTCAGACTGACCGGCTGCCGAAAGGCTGATAAAAAATCTTTAATCTGAATAAGATTATTTCCCATCTTGATCGGGAATCGCACCCGAGACCTCCAGTGTGACTATCTGGCAAGATGACCACTAGGCCAGAAAGGTCGACAAATACACGATGCAGTCAAACCTTTAATTCGATTAACCTTACCTTCCGCCTTTAGTTTACACGATGTTGTGTTGACCCTGATCAAATCTTATCAATATGCTACTAGTAGCTCACAGCATGTCAAACACTGCTGCTAGGCTCCAGGGAGTGATATGTACGAGTATATACGTACAGCTACTCGCCTTGTGTAATTCAATTTGGCAACGTTGCTACTACTTCACTGTATGAGCAGAGCACTATTACTATGTGATACTTTCATGAATTCTGTGCTGATACTTTAAACTAAGTCGAGCAGAAATTGATATAAAATGATGTTTGTTTATGAATGTGTATTATTGTATGAGTGGCCATCACTGGTGTCAGATTTTCATAAGCTGTCTTATAGTGTCTAACATAGCTTTACGAGTGCCATACGATGAGGACAGCCAAGACGAATGCTTAACGAGCCCTCCGGTGAACGGAGGAGCATATAGAATGATAAAAATGTAGAAATGGGGTAAGAAGAAAATCGGAACTTATCCTAAAAAACGTAATTCAATGAAGCGAGGCCTATGCTCAGAGTGGGTGTAAGAAAGTAGCCCTTCTCCCATTCTAATTCTGTAATGATGACGATGATGATATTATTTTTATGAACTAAAAATACAATTAATCATCTCAACATTTAGCTTGGTACTTTGGTACTTTAATGTTCACATAATTTTTCAAAACTTAAAAACTGACTTTACCCACAATCAACATTACATACCTAACCGATTTTGATAAAATTTCTATGGGACTACAAGACAAAGGAGGCTTATATTATACGCTTTCAAAAAAAAATCACCTTAGTACAAGCGTCTTCGAATATTCGGTGAAATATATAAAAAAAGATGACGACTAATTAATATCTAGTCGGTTAAAAATTTTAAATTTTTCAGGTAGATAAGTACTTGTTTCGTCACATGCCAGTAGCACTTACATAGGTACTGCAATGGGTACCTTCAGCTAAAGTAGTTGATGTTGTTTTATTACTGAGCAAACTAATTTCCAAAGCAAGAAATCATGCAAAGCATTATACAAAAACAGACCTAATACGACACAAAAGCTTTCCGATGTTTACGTCTAGGAATATACCCGGATTTTATCCGGGCGGGGCGCAGGTATAATGTGAAGGGGCTCATTACCCGGATCATCCGGATGGAGTGGTCGGCACTATAGGACATGCTTATTGTTAGGAGATTTATTAGACTAAGTTTGTTTTGGCGTTATCTCTATTTTATTAACCTCTATTTAGACGTAATTGGCTTGTTCTAGTAGACGTGCTATGTTAGGTTGGGAATACCTACACTCCATCGTCATCCGAGCGTATTTTCCCGGTAACATCGTCCGCTACCTAAACAAGGAGATTTGACGAGGTTACACAGAGCGACTGCCTTCAGACCTTCGCAATCCAAAGAGTAAACCAAAACTAATCTTTGGGTAGTTTGTCAAACGCTAGATGGCGTTCGGGAACCACAGTTTACATATGCCTTTTAAAATACAGGATCATCGTTCTTTTCGGATACTAAGGTGATTCAAGCTTGTAATATCCTAACCCGACTTGAAACAACATTTCACAAAGTACGCTTTCTAGTGGGATTCAAACCCACGACCTTCGGACAACAAGGCGACTGGACGGCCTGCTATGCTGAATTAAAGATGCTGATTTTATATACATATTTAGAAAATCTTTATTGATCCACAATAAACAACTAATTGTTGCAAAATATCAAAGTTAAGTAAATATCAAAAGTATTAAAACATGATTGTTATAACAGTTTCGCAATACCATAACGTAGAGAGTGTAGGCCCAATCCTCTAGCTGCTTTGGTCTAGTACGTCTCTGGTACTACAGACAGAGAGGGCCGTGATCCTGCAGTGGGAACTAAAAAACCTGATTATTGAATGTTCATTTTTAACTTGTATCTTTTATTTATGAACATTGAAAGGGATAAGTTTCACATGCCCAGTTTCTATAGTGAAATGTAGCAGGTACTGAGACAGGGTCATTCCCAGGCGAATAGCAGTGTTTGATATGGCCGAGCTCTCGTAGCATATTGATAAGATTTGATCAGTGTCAATATCTAGCGATGCGATCTTGATCCATATAGTTCTGTGGATTCGATACTACTTGCTTTGTGCAGACTGGGGAGAATCGAGCAGCTAGGTTGATAAATTGAACTGAATTCTTAATTTATAGTGTCATGCACACATAGAAAAATTAGTTACAGGTTTTACCATAGATTAAAGAAGTAACTAGGTCTATGGGTTTTACGTTCATGCAGAAGTATGATTCCAGTAATGCCATATAAGTTAACTTTGCAAAATTAATACTTCCAGCATATTTTGCTAGAAATCGTGACGCGTATATCAGTCTCGATGGTCGACCTTCGTGGCGTATTGGTCACCATGCTAGTCCGCCACCCAGAGTTCTGGGTTCAATCCCTGGTCAGGGCAAGTTGGAAAATGGCCTATTTGATGTTGTCTTTGGTTTCGGATGTTTATTAATATTATATGTATTCGTTATAAAATATAGCATCGTTGAGTCAGTATTCCACAACAAAAGTCTCGAACTTATTTTTTGGCTAGCTCAATTTGTGTAATTTGTCCCTATCTGTAAGTAAACAGCAAACTTACCTATATAAATTAACCAGACAGTTCTAATTCTTTGAAGCGGGTCAGGAAGACAAGAAGAAACATTTCGAGCCCAGCCTCTGTCTGCACCGTTAGGGAGAAAGATGTGATAAAATATGTATCGTGTAATTGCCCGCCATCCGCCAACCAAAAAGAACCAATTGCTTTATCCTAAGAAAAAGAAGTAAACAGGTATTCGTAAAAATGTCGCATGCAACGTGTTACGTGTATGATTTTAAAACGAGTATTGCGGTGAGGCAGCGAATGCATTCCAGATGCAATGGAATTACTCTCGGCTCAATTTGTGCTCTAACGTGCATTTGAATCAGTGCAGATAGGGTTCCCGTACCTAATGCGACACAAATCTGCTCTGCGGAATGAATTCTTCACATATTTTTGATCGCAGTAGGTAATCGTGCCGCATAGCAATCGCAAGAAACATCCAACTCAGTTTACAATCTTATTTTTGTCTAAACTTAATCAATTATTATAACATTTCGAGTACCGACTAAAAAACAAGTGATTTTAAATTATCATGTAGTGTGCGTTAGATTTCTTGCTCCGAAATACAATGATCATCGAAATACGATTGCATAGAAAAAACACATGAAAACTCGTAAATATCCGACGAAATAAGTGCAAGGGTCGAATAAATTCAAAATGCAATGGAATTACACTGAAGGGTTAGTCCATGAAGTTATATTATTAGTTATACGATATCAATACAACATAATCGACAAAAAACATCCAATTTATTATAGGTACTGCTTAGTACAACTTATTGGATATGAAAAAAGGGATTGTCCATGTAGTTCGCAACAAATTAATTTGGACAAGTGTAGCACAATAGGAGTAAATAAACATATTTATTAATCAAATAAAATTACTTCTTAGGTATCTACCTATTTATTAAATTAAACGTAAGATAAACAAAAGTAAGAACGACATGTGCTATTGACAAAAGCATCGCCTGACTTTTGCTTAAAAAAAAACAAATTATTTTTTAATAAAAAAGAACCGTTTCTGTCAAGAAGACGAATCCCTGTTTGTGTAGTCAATTAAGTCGTTTTTCGTGCAGTCAAGTTACTAAGTGGCTAAATACAAACAATAAAAACCAAAGAGATTATTTTATGCCTTATCTATAATTGCAGGTTAGTCACTAAAGAGAGTAGAGAGAAAAGAAACCTCATTCAAAAGGATACTGGCGGCGCGTGGTCTCGATTCAATTTAAATGCAATAGAATTACGTTCGGCTCGATTTACGGAATTTTAAGCATCGGATGATACCGAGGATACTGGTAATATAATAACACATATCACTGGGACTGGCTTTGTAGCTATGATATTTCTCATAATGCTTTTAGATTTCTCAAATGCCTATATTACCAATGTTTGTGAAGATACTAGCAATTCAATGTTTATTTTTTAAAAAACGTTGTTTTGTGTAGCGTTAGGTACGTTACACAAACTACGTTTTTTTAAATAAACATTGAAAAAGATTTTATAGCCAAAATAACTACTCAATCGTAGTATTTAAAATGGATTTCGATGAAATCTATTACATGCTATAAAATAGGACAAACTTCAATTTGAAATATTTTATGCCTATAGATTTATTCATAGGAAACTGCAGCTTTGTAAGATTGAAATCTATTTTAATGAGTATGCTGTCAAAAACAGTGCAGATTTTCGACAAAGAATAGCGTAGTATCATACTTAGGATCAAAAATAATTGAATACATAAAAATAATTGCTTACTAATAAGAGAATAAAACGTCATGAAAAAATGTAACTTGTAATTAATTGTTCAACGGGATTTGAGATTCAATGCCAATATACTTTTTTTAGGAATACTATTTGTCTCCTAGAAACTAAGATGTCTCGACGTGCTATTTCATACTGATCCCACAGACTATGTTTGTTTTGAAGTTTAGAAAAAGTATCTGATTTGACTTGTTGGAAACCAACAAATCAACGCTTTTTTAATCAATAGTGTTGTACTAATATATAGTTTAAAGAATCTAGATTTTCTTAAGAAAATGGTAAATGTACGGCTGTATCAGTATATCAATTTATAAACGTGAGTTCGATTATATACAATCACTCAATATTTCCCTTCCCTGCTCAAACAATGTAGGTGCTCATAAAACAATGTGTGTGCCATCGACTGACGTCCTCGAGTGATTGATGATCGCAACTGTTGAATCTGTGGCTCGTGGCGCCATCTATGTGATGAAACCGAAAGCAATTGTTTAAATAAATAGATAGATCGGGATAAATCACACAGATTAAGCTAGATCAATGTAAGTTTAAATTTGTGTTAGGGGATACTAACTTAAAGACACCTGCTATATTTTATAATACTTGAATAAATAAATATAAATATAGACAAAAACCCAGGACAAGTTGAAAAACAAAAAAAAAGAAAGTCTTTATTCGTCAAACAAAATCTTACAAGTACTAGATTTATTTAATACCAAGGTCAATTTCCAACTTACCCTGACTGGAGATCGAACCCAAAAAAAATGGGCTTAAAAAAGATCAAACGGTTCAATAACACTTTGAGCTCACTGGGAAAAATTAAAACAAAAATAGTAAAGTTAAGAAAATAAAAAAATAGTGATTGATTAATTAGTTGTTTAATAATCAATCAATATTAATGATTCAAATTAATCTAAATTCGAACTTTGTACTTATATAATTTTCATAAATAATAAATGACCGAATAAAAAAATATTTGTTTGCTACATTATGTAACTTCGAAAAACGATCCTCATAGAAGTGAAAATAAAAAGTAATAAATGGCCAGTGAAAGTCCATAAACATTTAATAAAATCCACGCCATTGTTTGGCCTGGCCTTTACGCCTTCCGCCACAAAGCACTTTAATTTTTCAGCGCTCACGGCGCACACATCACGGCTTTGTAAACAGTCATGAATCATCAATCAGCTGCTATCGGCTGCAGGCGATATTAGCCTCTATTGCATTTTAATTGAACTGCTGGTCTGTGAGAAAAAACTTAGAATGTACCAGCTTCTCTTTCCACACAGATCGTAAAAGCTTCGAGGGAATGGGCGAAAATGCGAATCATATTAGGACTTTTTCTTATTAATTTAACTTTATACACAAAAATACAAGTGTAATAACGGACAAATTTAAATTCAATTATTATAAGCTACATACAAACAATACACGATATTATGTAAATACTAAAATAAATAAGACCTACATATACTACTTATGGTAAACTACATATATATTTTCTATAAATAGTTTCAGATTTGTTTGTACTACATACATGTAGGTATGTAGTTTCTAATATGTAGTATCTTAATAAGTATAGGCATAATAATAGATAAATTGCATATAGGAATTTTGGCTAGCCATTTCCTTTTTCCACTTTCTCTTCCCTATCACGCTAAAAGTGGTATTTGTGTCCAGCGGCCTTGGGCCCTGTCGGCCGCAAGACAAAAAATGTTTTGTCTGCCCCATTAGGTATAAGGAAGTATCAATTTGTGTAAGTAAATTCAATTAAAAAAAACAGTGATTTAATGAGGGTTTTCAAAAATATGGGACACCAGACGGTAAGGTCAAGTACAATCGACTGTTGTCATTGGACAATCAAATGCATAGACCTAGATTTTTTTGGGGTCAATTGTATTCAATCTAATAACAGCAGCTATTGGACGTGATTTCACTGCGCTGCCATCTGGTGTCTCATATTTTTGAAAACCTTTGGAAAGATAACAATTCACAATTTTAAATTTAAAAGTGAAGATCAGTTTTCACTCAGATTAAAGAACGTTTAATCTTAGGATCTTCATCATTGCCTCATCATTGCATTTTTCAATCCAATATTCAAATGCAACATACACATACATACCATCACGTCTTTATCCCTAATGGGGCAGACAGAGCATTTTGGGTCTTGCGGTTCTATGCAGAGCCCAGAGCCGCAAGACCCAAAAGCCACTTTTAGCGTTATGGTGGGCGAGAAGATGGAAAAGCAATCAATACAGTGATGGGTTGCTAGCCGCATCGCCTGTTAACATGATTCGCATTTTTGCCCATTCCCTCGATTCAAATGCAAATCCGCAAGAAAAAGGACTCGTATTAAGTTATAATGATTGCGAGGCAAATCCTTAAGAAAAAGGGCTGGACTCGTATTAAGTTATAATGATAGTGAGTAATCGACAATCCTAAATATTGCCTAATCACTCAAAAATAAAAAGAAGTTTTCATCGTAATTATATGTAGTTACAAGCCCACAATAACCAGAATACCAAGTCTTGAAGCAATCTACTAAAATATTGACGACGTAGGTGTCGATTACGTGGGGTGTGCTCTGAAATATTTACGCTGTAATTACCACCTGTTGTCCTCACATATCTCGGAAAATAAGTGTAATATGCCGTGAAACAATTGTAAGTTACTCTGTGTAAGTGGAGGAATACTTTGTAGGAAAATAATGGGATATAATTAAGTGTGAACGCTCTAGTAGTAATTTTTTTGATAATGCGACAACAGTGTTTCGAAAAATATCAAGTTTCTTAATTCTTGAAGTTGTTCGATCAGATTTCTAATTTGTGTATGAAAATTATCTGTATGAAGTAAAATGGGCAAATGTGGAAAAATTTGTGTAATACCTATGCCATAAAATAAACGAAAGAGATACATGTGAAATAGAAATGTGAGCTTTAAAATATAACGAGCAAGCGAAGCGAGCGAATTGGGAAGATGATTGTGTCAAAATTATTCATAAAATAAAACGTTACAAAATAGTGTCACCTTTCATTGAACAAATCCATTTTCACCATGATTTTAAATTTGATAATGCAGAAAAACGAAAAACTGGTACTATTTGACTTCAAAAAAGCACGACGTCACGCTTTCGTATTTCATACAAATCCCAAACAAAATGTTTGTTTTGACGTTTAGAAAAAATCTCGTGTCTGATTTAAGTATGTAGTAATCTAGCGGATTTCTCCGAGAGAGTTGAGACTGAAATTCCATAGGATAATAAAAAAAATGCCAATACATATAAGAAGTTAAGAAATAGATAAGTCTATAAACCTTTAAAGAGTCACCTTTGCAACCTTGCAAACACAGCTCACTTATTTAGAGTAGACCTGTGAGTGAAATATTAGAGTCTGACCCACTTTGTATAAAACGTACAACATGCAAAATATTTCAGCAATTCATCATAGGAAAATGACCTAACTTATTACTGAAGAGTAGGGCGCTACCGATTAGTTTATTAAAAACAAAAGTGCAACAGTAACGCCATCTGTTAGACGGCTCCTGAAACTAGTTAGTGCTAGAAGCTTGCGGTTACGGCGCCTTGTTCCGAAATAAACGAGGTTCTGAAACCCTTAAACACACGATTCAAAACTTCGTGCTTTTCTGGTCACACTACACCTTCGAACATTGGGTAGTTGTGAATTGTGACACTTGTACGTAGCCTTTATTTGTGTATTAAAAGAAACATAAGTATGTATACAGGTAGATTTTTCCTGGTAGGAGAATTTTTTTAATGCAAATTTAACACTGATAGGTTAACAAATCAAGTATGGGTGTCCGAAACCATATTTTTAAAAAAAGTATATCCTTTATGTAGATATGCATAATCAAAAGTAAGATCTAGGAATAATTTTCTCAATTACTAATAAAATCTGGTAAGGTTTTAAGACAGTTAATTATAATTACCTATGTGCGACCGAATTATACATACTTACATAGATAGATACGTGACATTTTCCAAGTCAAAGTTAAAACAAACAAATTGCATAGTAGGAATACTTATCGAAAATACTTTAATGGGATATTATGAAGAATTTGATGAAGTTGTCGAAGTTGAAATGTGAACGTGAAGCTTTTCTTCGCACATTTTCCAAAAGTGAGCGTAGAAAAGTTTCACGTTATCAAGATAAAATTTTAAAATATATCTCCGTTTCCTTTCAAATAATTGATTTCTAACACTCTTCCCCGAAAAAAATTGGTGGCCCCTTATTTCTCAAAAGGCCAATTTACTTAATTCTCCACTGAGTTAATGTAAGGACAAAGCCACGAGATTCACTTGCTATATAACAGCTGGGCAGGGCCGGTCTGAAGCCTAATACAACGGTGCCTTTTACCGTCTGAGCCAATGACACGGCCGGTAGATTTGGCACCCATAAGCAATATTAGGCAGAGGGTTTATGAACCAAGCTTAGCGGAAAACTTAACGATTATCTCAATTTTTTACCGACTTCCAAAAAAGGAGATGAAGGTTATTAATTAGTCCCGATCTTTTTTTTATGTATGTTCGAAGACGCCCAGACCGATTTAGTAAATTTTTATTTTTATTTGAATCTTTATTTTATTTTTGTGGTGTTTAGTTTGGTGGTGTAGTTTAGAGATAAAGTCCGTTTTTAGTATTAAAAATATATGTTTTAAGAATTTATTCGTAAAAAAAGTAAAACGTTTAAGTCAAATTTACATTACGAAACTAATGCATGATGAAATTAATTTCAGTAAACTGATTGCAGATTGCATTGAAATTAATATACAGATTTTTACGAAAATATGTCAGCTCGACTTGAAATTTAACATAGTAAGTATTAAAAATGTTTTGATTTTTTACAATTACTATAATTACTAAATTTCATGAGATAACCCACGAAGCTGTAAGTACTCTTTGCCAATTCATTACTCAACATTGGTTATACTTGCAAGCACAAAGAGGTTCCTCGATATTTTTTGGATATAGGTAGTGAAATTCAGTTCATAAAAGTATAAAGATTTCTTAAATTATCTCAACATGTCGCCCAGAAACTAAAGTAAGGAATAACTCGAAGTTAGAAACTTGCAGGACGCAGTTCAAAAGAGCATGCAGATCTCATTGTCGAGGGAGCACTTTAACTGCAGTTACAAACTCATTTTCCTTGTCGGTTACTTTGTTACAGAATGTTCCATAATTCTGCGATTTAAATTGCTGTCCCATTGATTTTGATGTTGAATTGCGATCAGAAGGTATATAGAATTTGCCGTGTAGTCTGGCGAATCCAGAATCACCGGAATATTACTTCATAGAAGCGGGGTATCATTGTGTTGTCAGTGTGGTTTCCGGCAGAGTAGAATAGGGCCACTCCAAGTCCTCCCGTGGATGTCGTAGAAGGCGACTTAGGAAATACCTACAAGTTAAACAAAGCTTATAAACATCATGAGACCCCTCCAACCTGTCTGGCCTGCGTGGAGAGTGTAGGCCAAAATCCTCCAGCTACTCTGACCAACTTATATGGCTGTAGTAGTACAGAAAGGGTCGTGCTCCCTCCTGCAGTGGATACAAAAAGACCTGATGATGATGATGATCTACTGGGGTTATATGTACCGCCGATTTGTTTGGGTGACTCAGTTCGTCAATATACGAACAACTTTTCTAATGAAGGCAATGACAGTGTCGGCTGAACAAAGACGATTGGTTTTAATCGAAAAAGTTGTTGATCTTGACGGAAGTCAGTCTTATGGGTTGATTGTACTTTTACACGAGGTATACAGAAATATACCTAGAAACATAATTAGTTGCCCTGTTACTAATTATGTATGTACTAATATATAACAAAACGCCATTGATACATTAGTTAAACCAAGTTACAACTAAACCCACGTATTTGTCTTTATTTCTTTTAATTTGGGCAATACCAAACAATTTCGAAACATCAATTTAACGCATCGTCGTTTTCAGAGCAGAATTCGATACAAGAGTAGAGTAACGTAAATGTATGCTATTGCATTTTGAAACGAAAATGACGTAAATTTAGTTCCGATGAATTCAGCGCGGCATTAATTGCAGTAGAGCGATCAAGAGAATGCGGCCCGCGACTAACGAGGCCAATGTGGATGCTCTTTTGTTCATTTTACAGCTCTAATTTGAGTAAATTGTATTGTTGCCTTACTAATTAATATTGTGTCATACTATTTTAAGATTGTCATTCATTATATCTTTTAAAAATTTTTATCTTTACCCTGTGCACCGACTGGCTTCGCCGGCAAATCCCAGTGGGGTTCAAAGACAGTGCACGGTTACATATGACGTAACGTGTAATTAAGTACGCGGTTTTCGTAGTTCGGTATCATTTCGATGTACCTATATTATCTTTTGAACTTTGAATAAATGATTTTAAAAAAAGTATGTAAGCCAGCAACCAAGGGAATGGCTCAAACTTGGATTTGTGATCACAAGTGTTATCTCGACTCCTCTATACTTCAGAAGCCACGTTAAGCCGTTGGCATCAGCTAGCATCATACATAAGAGAACAAGACTAATGCCTCTAGGCAATGGTCATTCATAAATAAATAACTAAATCATAAATAAACAAAGGTAAGTTGTTATGGGATACTATATATCCAACACCCAGGTCAATCTGAAAAAGATCATTTTGCACCTTGATCACACCGGGGATTGAACTCGAGGCCTATAGTACAAGGCCTAAGAGGTCGTCAATTTAATGATTGAGATAAAATAAAAACTTGAGAGGTGTCAAGGGACACCTGGATGGAACGAAGTTCCTTTCAATTAATTAGTGGAGGTAAAATTTTATTTTTTTAAGTTATAGTAATATTTTATTATTTATTATGCACAAAAAACCTGTATACACTCAACAAAATAATCGTCGCGACACCACACTGTTCAATGCGAAATAGAAAGACGAAACGAAAATAACTGGCTTGCTTTCTATGAGAGAGAGAGAGACAGATAGAAACACGCGCACGCCGCACGGCTTACAACTATAGCAAAGAGTGTCGTAACAACTTTTGGTCTTAATTTTTTCCGTCTAGCCTCCTTTCGCAACGCGCGATAAGGAACTACGTTCCAAAAAGCAGAAGTTGTGTAAAATAGGGAGGTCAAACATTAAACCGAAAATAGGGAGATATAGAAAATACTTCACTGACAAGAGCCTACCATATTGATGACGATATAAAGACGAACGCCAAGCCAAATCTGTGAATTTCTTTCAAACACTATTTTTAAATTAAAGAAACATTTTTCCGCTATTCGCTTCGTTTAAGCATAGTGTTTCAGGCTTACCTCCAAGGCTCGGCCCCGAGGTCAGGGCGAGTCAACTTCGCGGCATTGTATATTCGGTCGTCTGGCAAACCACACTACAAGCGCCCTGCCACAGATTACTAATAAGTTACTACCATGCCCATGCTGTTTTGTGAAATGAAGCTAAGTTATTGAAGTTTCGCTAATTAAATTTGTAGAACTATCTTTTGTATTTTTTCAAGCATTTCTTGTATGTATGAATGTTTGTTTAGGTCAAATCTTGCAACCGAATTCTCAACTAGTTATCCTCAACCGATTTAGCAAAAATTTTGTATACTTGTGTAAGTCGGATGACGATACAATATTGTAAAGTCAATGAGCTATTCTGATGATGGAGCCTGGAGATATCGACGGAACTCAGTTAAAAAACAACATAACCTCATTGAGTAGGATTCTTTTGATTTGTCTTGACAAGGACTTTATGGTAGATGATGCTTAGGGTCTGATCATGGAGACGGAGGGTAGTCGATGAAAGTCAGTAATAAAACAACGCAACTCTATCGAGTTTTGAGCTTATTTCATTCGTCTTAGTAAAAGTAATTTGGCCTCACGATAAGAGCTAGTGTAAAAATATTTCTTTCACAAATTTGTTTAAAGAATAGTTTAAATAAAGTATATTATTGTAAAAGTTTGATAGATAAAGGCTCTTAATGCTCATTTTATCCCTATGCCTATTTCGTTCATTTTCAACCTACAATGGTGCAATCATTATTTAAAGCTTTCTAAAGGCAGCTGACACATTTTAATGCCTGCGAAGTAATGATTATACACAGAAATAATGATTGAACGGAACATGTCTGTTGTATCGTAGTAATGCGATATTTTTTCTTAAATTAAGAGACCAATGCTGTTTTTTGAAAAAAAGCTAAGTTTTTCAAGTTTCCCTAATTATATTTGTAGAACTATAGTTTTTTTTAAATAGAATTGTTTAAATAAAGAACATTCTTCTAAAAGTTTGTCCCTGTGCCTATTTCGTTTATATTCACCCAACAATAATGTTATTATTTTTTCAAGCTGCCTAAAGGCAACTGTCGTTTGCCGCCCTATAAAATAAAATAAAAGTCTATTATGTAATCTTCTTCTTCTTATCGTGTGTGTTAGTGACTAACACTAATGTCAGAGTTTTTAAACCGCCTTAAAGGCCTCTGACATGGTTTTAGGTAACGACCAATGTCAAAGACAGTGACCGAGACCGACGGCTTAACGTGCCCTCCGAAGCACGGATCATCTTACTTATCAGACAATCAGGTGATCAAAATGCAATGTCCTAACCAAACTAGGACAACAACGCAAAGTCGTTGCCCCCGCCGGGAATCGAACCCGCGACCGCCGGGTATTAGCCGAACGCTCTAATCACTACACCACGGAGGCAGATGTAATGATTAAAGACAGAAACAATGATTCAACGGAACATGTCTGTTGTATCGTAGAAATGCGATATTTTTTCTTACACTAAGACGCTATATGTTTTGTGTGTTAAGTCAATATTGTTCAAAATCATTTTGACTGAATTCAATCTGGCTATGACGTCGTAAAATCAAAGGGAAATGAGTTTGTTCAAGAGAGAGCGCTCGTTAGCTCAAGGTGACACAGAGTAAATAATGTCAGCTCGACAATGTATAGGTTTATTTTATTCTACATTGAATAAAATAAAAGTTATGTTATACTATTTAATCTCTTAAATAAACATACATACATACTATCACGTCTTTATCCCTAATGGGGCAGACAGAGCATTTTGGGTCTTGCGGTTCTATGCAGAGCCCAGGGCCGCAAGACCCAAAAGCCACTTTTAGCGTCATGGTGGGCGAGAAGATGGAAAAGCAATCAATACAGTGATGGGTTGCTAGCCGCATCGCCTGTTAACATGATTCGCATTTTTGCCCATTCCCTCGATCGGCTTTTACGATCTGCGTGGGAAGAGAAGCAGCTGGTACATTCTAAGTTTTTTTTTATTTCTCCCAGACCAGCATGGGAGAATCTTAAATAAAGATGTCGAATTATCGTGTATATTTAAAAATACTGTAGGTATTTGGAAATTATTGAGTTAGTTTTGGTGATTATTGAGTTTATATATACGCTAGCATTCAAAACATCTTTTGACTGAAAGATATTTAGAAACTCGAGATGTTTTTAACCTTCAGACTTAAAAAATGGAGGAGGTCATTAATTCGAATCATCATCAAAATCATCATATCAGCCACAAGAAGTCCACTACACTATAGGCATTCCCCAACAATTTCCAAAACGACCGATCGGAAGCGGATTTAATTATTAATTCGAATGTATGTGCGTAGTACGTTTCCAGATTGATATTATTAATTATTGAGATGACATAACTAAATAATTTAAATAAGGTTTCACTCACGTAGTGCAGTCAAAAAAAAGCCGCCTAGTTTCGATTGGTTTATATGATCATCCTCAGACTGATCGGAGTCTGAACCTGATCTGAACGTGAGTCATCCGGCATAAGTACGAGTCAGGAGGTCCCATAAAAATTTGATCAAAATCGGTTGTATAGTTTGGTCTTGACGTGGGTTTTCAGTTTTGAAAAGTTATCTGTAAATCTAATTCGGGGTGACATGCAATTCCGTTTTGCGTCATGAAAATGCCTGCACCCTGCACTCTGCACATTCGCTGTCGCATAAGTTCTCGTGCTTTCAGTAACTGGAGAAGTTAAACTAGTTTCGGGAGTCAGACTACGAGCTCGTAACTCCAAACTTGATGTAAACTACGGAAAACATTAGCTCCTAATGGGTTTAGGATTAGAGTTTGCTATAAGATACCACTGGCTAGTGTAAATCAATATAAAAATGTATCTATTAGCGCTCCTACAGACCAGCGACATTATGCTCGCGACACCTGTCGGCGACCTTTATCGACCTGTTTCGTGCGACGTCGCGCAATGGTCGCCGACTATCACAAATAGGCGAGTGCGGCGTCACATCTCAATCCGTCAAAACTGCCGCGCAACTGTCGACGTCTGGGTGTCGCGGGCATTCTGTCGCTAGTCTGTAAGAGTTCTTAGAGATTTAACATTGCACTCTACTGGTTATTTTTCGTGTGTCTAGTGGCCAACACTGATGTCTGATATTTTAAGCTGCCTTAAGGCATCTGACATAGCTTGACGTCTGCCATACAATGATGACACCCGGGACCAATGACTTTACGTGTCTTCCAAAGCAAGGAGCAGCTCGAGAGTTTTTTATTTCACTTGTGGACACCTATCCAAGTGCGAACCACGCCTGGAAGCGCTCATAACGCGTACTTCCGCCGGGCCAACAAGCTTGACATTGCACTCTACTCTTATAATTAAAATTCGAGTGAAAAAACAGAATGAAATATTCGATCGACATTTACTTAAGGGGTTGAGTTAGACTGCCTATTTGAACAGCTTTAGCAATGGCACAAATCCTGGCATCACGAAGAAATTCCGCATTCACATGCAAATTTTCCGATCAATGGAACAATTTTTTATTATGCTTTTTGAAATTAAATGTTGTAAGAAAGTACGAGCGAAGTCATTTAGCTTCAAGTAGTTGGTCTTAGAGATGCATACACTTATAAAGGAGCACTTGGCATAAACGCAGAATTGTACGCTTGCTATTAACTTGTTGAATATTTGGCACATCTCTCACACAATGTAGGTATAATCGACAAATCAAATACGAAACATACCAGTGTCTACTTCAAAAGTTTCATTCATTGTAGACTAGCTGTACCCGCGGGCTTCGCTCCCGTGGTAATTTCGGGATAAAGAGCGCCTTATGTCCTTCCCCGAGTCTCAAACTATATCCATACCAAATTTCATCCAAATCAGTTCAGTAGTTTAAGCGTCAAGAGGTAACAAACAAACAAATATACAAACACACTTTCGCATTTATAATATTAGTAGGAGTAGGATTTTATTCTGAGGTAACGAATATACAGTATGTTAAAAAATCCTGTCCGATCCGCTATAGTAATGTTGGGTAGCTTGTGTTGGTTCTAGTTATCGATTTATCCCATAACAGAAATCGCAAAAAAAAAATTGCAGCTTCATACATTTTAAAGCGGTAGGTATTTAATTTTGTATTATATAGAGCCGCACATTTTTTGCGATTTACACATTACCTTAACGGATCGGACAGGGTTTTTAAACATACTGTATGTTTGATTGACAGCTACTTTAACTGCCTGCATTGAAGACACATTCAATTTTAATAAAAGTTTATCGGATACCAAGGTTACCGTCATGGCGTTTAAAGACTTAAAGGCAGCTGTATCAAAACTACAGTTTCACTACGCGCTTCGAAACGCACCTAGTTAAATATTTGAATTAATATCAATATTAATTATATATACAAGTTGAAAAAAAAATGCAGCAAAGTTCAGGACTATGTTACTCTAGTGATTATGTTAGTCAAAAACACGATTGCATTAAATTTTCTTAACGCCTGCAAATCACGTCTCATCTACTCGGTAAACAGCAAGTATTCACGAAATACATCAAAATAAACCTTGAAACTTTGGATTATAATTGCATTACAGATAAGGTAGTGATTAATTATTGTATTTTTTTTTTCAAATAACT
This sequence comes from Acrobasis consociella, assembly GCA_963555685.1. Lineage (NCBI taxonomy): Eukaryota > Metazoa > Arthropoda > Insecta > Lepidoptera > Pyralidae > Acrobasis > Acrobasis consociella. Next base: position 14,344,770 of record OY743115.1, read on the forward strand.
CTTGAATATTCTGAAAATATTTACAGTACCCAACGTGTTCGGACCATCCGCCTATGGGCCGTCGCGCCGCTCGCGTCTATTCTCAGCTTAGATTTTTACTGACCTAGGGCGGGCCCTAAATAAACTAAAGAAAATAAAACAAACAATCTATCAAGGATTAATTGCTAACATTTCTATTCATCCAAAAGCAACTACAGTATTAGCAGTGCCTAAAAGTTTAGTTAGTTACTATAGTTATACATTTTCAGTTTTAGTTATTTATTACTTTTGTGAGTCAGCACTAACCAGGAATGTGCGTCTAACTTCAAACTAACAGAACGGAGTTTACCAACAGGCTTCTGCAGACATTTCTCATTCAACCCTAATTGAAATTAGTTGCTGATAAAACTATTTAATAGCCACCGTAAATAATTAATCTACTCATCTATGAGATTAGAATTACATGGATATTTTGATTTCTTCAAAAAATTAAAATAACATGTTACCTACATGTTATTTTAATTTTTTGGTAGATATGTATTTGTTATAAAATATAGTATCGTCGAGTTACTAACCCATAATACAAGTATCGAACTTGCTTTGGGGCTAGCTCAATCAGTGTAATTTGTCCCATATATTTATTTATTTACTTATCATTTTTAATTGATAATGATATCTAAGTATTATTCGCAAGTAAACAATATGGTCTGAGATGTGATGACTATTTAATATAATAGCACTAGTTTTATAGTTTTTCTTTTTTAATTTATAACAATAAAATATTTACCAAAAACAACTGTCTAATTACTTTTATCTTTTACCATCTGTTAGATGCTTGCAAGACGAGCCACAAATGGAAAATAAAGTTGTAAAAAAATGTCGTGTTCATTTGTTACTCTGTGGCAATGCACTCCGACTACGATAAAGTTATAAATTGTAGTCGGTAACATAGCAAGTAGACCATTTTCACCTTTCCATTTTATGACTGCATAATTTCCATTACATTCGCTATATTTCATTCTATACTTTTTAATCTAGGCAACTTGTAAAGTTGATTGATGAATGTGATAATACTAAAACTTTATTTCAAAATTTATATTTATGATGGTTTATGGTTCATATTTTTTACAGATAAGTAGTCTATACCTAGTACAAGGGCTTTGCTCGGTAAAAACACCAAGAAAAAGAGGTTTTTGAAAAATGCTAGATCGATTAGACATACAATATTTCATCGAAATCGTTGGAACGGTTTCCGATATCCGTACATTATTAAATATGTAATTTTTACAACATATATGAAAAATTAGGAGTCAAATGATAAAAGATATGTTTGAGGTATACGTATGTTACATATTTTTATTCATCTACTAACAGGTAAAAGGTAATGAATTCATAAGGTAATAAAGTATTTATTAAAACAAAAAACAGTATATTAAATACACGATATTATGTTTATGAAATTCTACCACATTTTCTGTAGCAGTAACATATATTGATATATCCGACGACAAATCATTTACGTCATCACATCAGATTCGCTAAAACATGCTCCCGATTGATTTCCAATATTACAAATTCTACCATCTACGTTTCATTTGAGTTTGATCTTTAAATTCGAAGTGACAGAGCGTAAAATTCAATGTAGCGAGCATGTGTTATTACGGCTTATGTAATCAATGTGAGTTGGGTTCAATATTTCACGATTCACGTCAACCATTGGGGCGGAGTTACATGTAGGTAAATTACGCGCCACTCAAATACATTAAATGCTTTGGCACTTAGACGGGACAATAATAGCGAGATCATTAATATACTGCATAGGGTATAATTACAGGTATCAAGATAATTGATTTAAGTAGTAATCTAACGGATTTTAACACATTCCGGGACTCAGCTATCATTATCATCATCATAAGGTCTTTCTGCAGAAGCACGACTCTCTCTGTACTACCAGAGCAATACTTAACCAGGGCAGCCAAAGGACTTGGCCCACACTGTCTTCGCTGGCCAAATGGGTTGGAACAATACAAGACAATACAAATACAATAGACTTGCTAAAAATAACAATTGAATTACGTCTGTAGCGGGAGCGAGGTGATATGCTCGACCGCCACAAAGGGAAGATCTTCCCGCCAGGCATGGTGTTGCGCCTGGGGAACCGCGGCTCCGACGGTGTTTTGTCGGAGGTTGTATATATAGTCAGTTGCAACCAGAACTCTGAGATCGAGTTGTAGAATCTGCTGGCGCCATCTCGTATGATTCTTGTGAACTAGGTATTGCTGCGTTCATTGTTGTTTGTGGTTTTTAGTTTCTCGTAGTGGCGCAGAGGTCGCCACAGGACTCCCTCCCAAGACCGGAGGTCTGATAGTTTTCCAAGTGCAGAAGTGCAGTCTGTGTTTTTTTAATATCGTAGCTTGCAAGTGCCAGATGATTCTTGTCCCAGTGAGTCGGGAGCCTTCCAGTGAGTCGGAAGTGGATTGCTTGCTCGTAGTCTGCGGTGAGTCGAGACTGTCTTGAGCGTTGTCGACTTGTTGGCGCCGGAATGATGTCCTGCCGGAGTGCTACGCTGGAGAGTAGATGCCTCGGATCCAGGGTACGATGCTGCGGGGGATGCGCCGGTCGCTGAAGTCGTCGAGTGAGTTGTGGGTGCTTGGTATCAGGACCAGGAAGCTCGGTGAGTCGGCTACGATGGACCTGAAGATTGACCCGTTGTTGCTGGCTTTGCTGTGAGACTGCTGATGCTGCTGCTGACCAATATTGAGTGAGAGAGAGGAACGACGATGACAGAGTTCGATGATGAAGAAGGCTGCTTGACTGCTGATGATGGAGAAGGCTGCTTCCAATCACGTCGGGGTCACCAGTGTAGCGGGAGCGAGGTGATATGCTCGACCGCCACAAAGGGAAGATCTTCCCGCCAGGCATGGTGTTGCGCCTGGGGAACCGCGGCTCCGACGGTGTTTTGTCGGAGGTTGTATATATAGTCAGTTGCAACCAGAACTCTGAGATCGAGTTGTAGAATCTGCTGGCGCCATCTCGTATGATTCTTGTGAACTAGGTATTGCTGCGTTCATTGTTGTTTGTGGTTTTTAGTTTCTCGTAGTGGCGCAGAGGTCGCCACACGTCCACAGACCGGAAAATATTAAGTATCTCTAATAATTTGAAAAAAAATTACAAGTCATAACATTAATGAAACTTAGTTTTACACTTTACTAATAGATAGGTAGTTGGGTAAAATAACGGCTAACGTCACGCTTATGAAACAGCCTTTAGAAAATAATAACTGATAGAGATCTAGAATACATAGATCTATATGAGTTACGACATAAATAAGCACATTTTGTATACGTAGGGTATAGCCGTCATTAAATGTATGTTAAAGGGTATTACATTCCTTAATAATACTTTTATACTTTTGAATGGGACAACTAGTCCTTATATAACACTACTACGAGTACATATTAAAGAAATTTTAATACAAGTTCTTTTTCTACATCCTACTAATATTATAAATTCGAAAGTGAGTTTGTATAGTTATTCGTTTGTTACCACTTCACGCGTCAACTACTGAACCTATTGAGATAAAATTGGATATGGATATAGTTTTATACCCAGGGAAAGACATAGGATAGTTTTTATCCTGAAATTCCCACGGGGAGTGAGCCCACGGGTGCAGGTAGTTTACATACAAATTTGATCTGTACGTCACACATAACAGATTAAGTACACTTATAGAATTATTTCGCCTTTAGGGAACACCATGAATTTAACACCTAAAAGTTTTAATTTTATTCGTATTGTACGATACTCTCTGAATACGATAAACACAACACGCTTATGTCATCAGCGAAATTGTCCCGAAACACCCCTGTAATCTAGAGACTTAAACTTCCAAGAGGTCTATTTTGAAGTCGATCGAATGGATATCGTGCACGAAAATAAAACATATGCACTTGAATTCTTGATTCATATGAATTTATTTTTGATAACAATGGATTTTAACAACAAAAAACACAGATTTCTGTCAATAGAAATATTGAAAGTCGTATGGGTTTTAAACACATCAAAAACCTTTTCATTTTTTAAGAAATAGGCAAAGACAATTAAGAGTAGGAATCAAATTCCGAAGGCTGCGCTTATCATGAAGTCAAACCTAAAACGAATAACGGGTAAAATGTATAAGTTGCTAGTCAGCCATTTTTATTAGGTGTTCTAGGTTGATACACATTCCCTAGATTGGCTTATACTTCGAGTAGGAAGAAAAGAAACAAGTTTTTTTTTTGCATCTCCACTATACTTACATCAATAATACGAGTACGAATTTATGTGAGTTTCGTGAACGATTCCAATTCAGTCAAGTTAAAAATTGACCCCAGATTTTACGGCTACACTCCTTTGTCTCTAACAGCAACTGGGGTCATATATCTATCCTATTCCCCCTGATATAATCTCGCATAAGTTGTGCTATCTATCTCGCTCTCAAATCCAGGTCATTAGGAATGAGGACGGATGGCCAGTCTCGCCACACCTATCCTCTATATTACTGGTCAAAATTAATTAAGAGAAGCATCTGGAATATTTCTCATAGAGCCAAGCATTATAATTCAATTTGCTGCGAACTGTGAGATTTTAAACTTTTAAATTAAATTAAATTAAATGTATGGGGACCAACTACACTGACTGAGCTAGCCCCAAAGTAAGCTTAATTTAACCTGTGGATACTAACATAACGATACTAATTTACTACTACTTTCAAGTAATACTGTTCTTGGCATTACATTTATCCACACCAATCATAGCTGCTGTTTGACGCTGCGTCATAGCGGATATTGGCCGACAGTTGACGCTGGATCATGCGACAGTAATTTAATATTTAAATTTTGTGGATTTATTTTGCATCACGTTTATTAGTAATTCGGTGCCGACCAAAGGGCTAAGTACCTAAAATCATGACGCAGTAAGAGATAAGGTGGTCTTGTTCTAGGTCGAATGACTTTTTGGTAACTGGATGCAAACAGAAATACATTTTGTTTTTATGCCACTAGATGCGAAAAACTTGATTTTTATAGATAATGGTACGGAACTCTTCGTGCGCGAGTCCGCCTCGCACTTGGCCGGTTATTTAACAACTGTTTGCAAAACATAGTTGCCAAACCGGCCGGAGGGGAAAATCATACGGTACTAGGGACTTACTTCAGATAGGTTTTTACGTATAATACTCTTAACTCAGTCATAATGTTACGTACAATATCATCTTATCCCGTGTAAGCAAATTGAAATAACTTCATTTCATTTTCCATCGGTACATTCAGGGAGATAAGAGCCCATTTTCTATCCCCCTACCTGAAGATTACACTGTAATATTGTAATAAGGGTGAGGTTGTCGACCCAGTGGTACTAGATACAGGGCTGGATTGCAATTTACTCACCGTTTACACGATTTCTCTTCCATTGTTTTACTATTGTGCCTGGTATTGGCGGATCTCAACTTATTAAAGGAAAGAAATGAGTGGTCGATTTTACTGCGTGACTTCAGTGGCTAGATCCCAGACAATTAGAAAAAGGACAATTCCCAACTTGCCCTGGCTGGAGATCGAACTGAAAACCTTCGAAACGGCAGTAAACCACAACGCTCCACGTGACGTCAACTAATTTCTACACGTCATATAGAAATTAGTTCTATACGCACGCTGTAAAGAAATTAGTTCCATTTCAAGGAAAGGGTATATAATAGCACAAAGGAACCGTAAAACTGTTTAAACACATGAGGCCATCATTGGCTCGGGTCACAGAGGTCATGAAAATGCGTCAGAGTCTCGAATAAGTGCGTGACCGTACCCAGAACTTTAAAGCAACACTAGAGGGTACAGAAGTATAAAAAGAGTTAGCTTCTCAACAGCCAAAAACAGGAATTGAAATTATGTTGGACATAAAACTGCCATGCTAAAGTGGAATTGGGCAGGGCATGACAGTAGGATGCACAGCGAGAGATGGGCCAGAATCACAACAGAGTGGTTGCCTAAAGATGGTTACCGTCGCCTGGGTAGGCTAAGAAAACGCTGGCGAGACGATCTCGACACATTTCAAAAGGAATGGACGGACCTAACACAGGAAAGAGATAAGTGGAAGAAGATGGGAGAGACCTTTGCCCAACAATGTTGTTCTTGTATTTAGTACGAAAAAAAAAAACAGAAGAATATGATATAGCGTAACGATTGCCATCTATAATATAGACCTATATCAAAGGCTACATACGTGTCTTCTAAAGCACAATTTGCACCTGCTTTCAGGACAAAGCACGTGACTTTGGTCATTAATTCAAGTGTACAATCATTCAACAACAACGCAGGTGGTTGCTAATATTGCTAAAATTACCCGTCGACACCGGGTTACTGAAGTACTTCAAACTGAAGGTAGAAAGTCACGATAAGCATATATACTATGCTTACAAACTTAATAATTAAAAGTGCGTAGCGACGAGGCAACAATTTTGCTATAGGTATACTCGTCCCAAGTACGTACGAAATCCACAATTTTTCGTCCCAATCGTCATCTACATACAGATACTATACCGTATCAAGCAAATAATGTGCGTTTCTAGCACGGGATTTAATTAAGTCATAGTATGTAAGCGTTGTTTTGATTATAATCATTCCAATGTAGCTTTAGCATTTAGGCCAGGCTCTATTAAGTAGTCCTAATTATTTTACTTTAAGCTTAACTTTTTTATTCTCTCTATTTTACGATTCCAGCAACAAAGCCCAAAGCCTTTGACTCCAGATCGTAATGAAAATCCGCACAAAGCAATAGTGTTCCGAGGGAATAAAAAGGAATTGGTGGCACAAAGAATAAAGTCAAATAAGTGTGTATCAGTAGACGTTTATATGCTGCGGGGAATGGGAGAATGTATCGACGGTTACAGCTGCGATTCGCTTTAGTCTGCGACTTTGTTAGCAAGTTGGGACTTACAAAGTATTGGAATACATTCAACTATTGTAAAATTAAAGAAATCCCCTATAAGATCAACTGTATTTTTATGTGTAGATCAACTGTATTTTTAAGACCTATAGACACTTTATCAACTAATTATACACATTCATTAATCTTGTTTGCTTTTCCTTTTCTTAAGTGTTTATTTAATTTTAAATCACATTTAAAAAGAACTGCCTTCTTGTGATAAGTTTCATGACTTGCAAATCATCGCCTATTTGAGAAAATACCTCAGTTAGTTATTACCTTCTTTCAAAAAAACTAGTAGGTATGCAGGTAATATTATTCCAAAAGAATTTTTAAGATTCTCAGATAAATCTAGCCACGATTTAAAGCTATTTAAAAAAAACTAGTTTAAAAGTTAGCTTAGGAATCTTAAAATGGCGTGAAAATTTGCAAACAGTGCAACGGAATGAATGCGTCGTTAGACGAAGCCTCAAGCGCTTTCTGAAAATGCAGTAAAAAAAATGCAGCGAGAGAACTCTGCGGTCACTTTTCACGTGAATAATGCAAGGGGTAACAAGCGGCGGTTAGTGCATTGTGTTTTTGTTTGGGTGGAGTGGAAGAATTGAACAGAAACGTATAAAACCATTCTACTTGATGTTTTACGAAATAATGCTATCAATCGGTAGGTATGACTACCTCCGTGATCCAGTGGTCAAGCCGTTTACATTGTGCAGCATACTTTTTGAAAATTTGTTTTCAGTCTGGTTAGGATATTTGGCTTGAATCACCTGATTATTCAAAAAAAAGATGATCCTGTGTTTTTAAAGGCACGTACAAACTGTGGGTCCTGGACGCCATCTAACGTTTGATCATCAAACTACCCAAAGATTGGTTCTGGTTTACCCTTTAGGTTGCGAAAGTCAGACGGCAGTCGCTCTGTGTAAAAACCAGTGACCAACTATTTTACGCCTACGTCTCATCATCATCGTCATCATTACAGCCGCATAACATCCACTGCTGGACATAGGCCTCTCCCAAAGATTTCCAAAATGACCGATCTAGAATAGCTGGAAGGCGCTAGATGCAAGCCGCTCTAGATCGGCCATTTTAAGGCTCACCTGTTGGGAAACTCGGTTTAGGTCTGCGAGCATAGTACGTACATACTTAGGTCTTCCATAGATTCCGCCATGACAACGATATCATCGGCAAATCGAAGGTGAGTGAGTGAGTGAGAAGGGAGTGATATACTCGCCATTTATGTTAATGCCAAATCCTTTCCACAAGCTTGATCTTCCAGTGCAACGGTAAACAGTTTTGAAGATATAACGTCTGGTTTTCACCTCTACGCAGTAGAATTGCCGTCGTCCACTACTCCTGAGCTCGGACTGACATAGTGGCGTTAGTATATTAGCACTTCAACACCTCGATATACCGATAGTCAATACGGCAATACGGCATCGCTGGAGACTGAAGCACGACCCATGTTTCGATCGAATCGAAGGCTTTTTCATAGTCCACTATCCCCAAGCATAACGGCCGGTTATACTCCCTCGTCTTCTCTATAACCTGCCGCAGCGTATGAATGTGGTCCATGGTGCTAAAGCCCTTAAGGAAACCGGCTTATTCGGGAGGCTGGAAGGCATTAAACCTGTTAGCGGGACGATTCGTGATGACACTCGAAAACAACTTATATACATGACTAAGACACGTGATAGGCCTATGGTTCTTCAATAGAGTGTTATTTCTCTTTTTGAAGAACAGGACCACAATGCCCCTCTTCCACGCTTCTGGCGCTGCGCCCTCGAGCTGAATGGAATTAAAGAGCCTCTGAAGGACTTTCAGTAGCAGCGTTCCGCCCGCTTTCAGAAGCTCTGCTGTGGTTCCATCCTCGCCCGGCGCTTTTTTGTTTAAGGGCCATCCTAATCTCGTACAGGCTGATGGATGTCTGGGACATCTTCGGTATAGTGTCGGGTTAGCTTGGCTCTTGGGCAAACGCCAACGTCTACGACTACTTTATTCAAAGTGAGTCCTTGCGATTTGTGAACATTTATTGCCCAGGCAATCGACAGTGAAAATTGCGTTCGTGAGCATGACACTTGGCCAGTCTTCCATGACCGGGTCATGCGTGGGATGGGAACCGTGTTCTGGTAAGGATTCTTGCCCTCGAATCTCCCCAGCGTGTTCACGCATTCAACGTTCAGGGTATAGGGTTCAGGGTTCCTGATTTCGTACTTTTCTTGCGTACTTACGCTGTGAACACAAGCGTTTGGAGCGTTCGGGCGAAGTTTCTTGCTAACAAAGCTCTTATTGGCACGAGAAGTACCTACTGGCATATTCCTTTAGTTGCGACTCTCTACGTAAAACTAGTTACTTTGCGGGCTTTGGTTGCCGCTGATCTCTTGTTAGTTTGTGGCATTATTACTAATACTACAACAGAAGCACAGACAAGCAGCGATATCGATTGAACCAAAGTTCGCTCAACAAAATTGCTTAATTTGCTATGGTTTCGTTTGCACATAATCGCGGACATTTTTATTAATATTTCAAAAACTACTGAACCGATTTTAATGCCCAACGAACTTGAAAACTCTATTGATATTTCCTACATGTCTACTAAATTTCATCAAAATCAAACCATCGGTTAAGCTGTTATCGCGGTACAAACATACATACATACAATGTGTTTTCACCCCCAACTCGATTTAGAGACATCGCTCGCTTCGCTCGCTCGGTCAAAAAATAAATAAACATAACAATATACGGTCAAACCAAACAGGTTGAGCTACCTCCAAATTAAGTTCGAGACTTGTGTTATGGGACACTAACTTAATGATACGAGATTTTATAACAAATACATGTATGGAGTAACATCCAAAATCCAGGTCAACCTGAAAACGATCATTTTCGGTCTTGCCAGGATTGACCGGGCATCGAACCCATGAGATCTCTAGTGTGACAGCGTGGCAATGATGATCACTAGACCATAAAGGTCGTCAAGATTAATAATCCCTATGTTATTATATAGAAGCCAAAACAACCATGTAAAAATAAATAATACAAAAAAATCCGGCTTTAAAACTGAAATTGCGATGTCAGCTCTGAAACTGTATGAAAGAAAATGAAAGTATTGTTATTCGAGCCGGGCAGGAAACATTTTTCACGACACAATCGCATGTTCAGAGCCGGGCGGGATTGTAAAAAATTGCACTCGCGAACTTCGCAGCCATTTTGTTTCTATTTCGGAACAAATATGCATGAGTGCAGACGAGAAGCAACTTTGATATTTGTATTTATTTTTAATACAAAAATGGGAAATTGTGTTTTGTTATTGTGTTCTTATTTGTCCTCGCCTCTTCCCGTTACACGTGGTTGGATTTATCTTTGGTACCTAAATAAAAATATTGTAATCGCTTTTAAAATTATTTATTACGTCATTTTTAGGATTCTGTAGATAAATAACCCTTAGGTACCCTTAGGAAGTCTTAGGTATAGTTTCGCCATGTTTGTCCGCGGTGCTATTTAGTGACTACGGAGACCTTCGCAACTACGGAAACTTGAATACTGCGCGTGGCCCGACACGCACTAGGACAGTCATTCAATATTTATACATAAACAGAAATATGTACAGTTTCCTAGAAAGATTAGATTATCTCAATATTTCCTAATTTTGTTGCTCAAAAGTCATGCTCCATCCTTGTATTAGTTTAGCTTTACTCGTTGAAAAAATAAAAGAATATAATAATACTTCTACCCTTACCCTTGTGCCCTGGAGGTTGGGAAGACCGCTGGTGTGGGACGCCACATGTGTCGACACTCTTGCGCCTTCCCATCTTCATGGCACAAGTGGAAAGGCTGGCATTGCTGCAGCTACCGCTGAATCCCTCAAACGGCGCAAATATGCATGCCTTGGAGAGGCATACATATTTGAGCCGTTCGGGGTTGAAACTTTGGGTCCGTGGGGGCCTTCTGCACATAGTTTATTTAATTTTATAGGAAAAAAGCTGGTCGAGGTTTCAGGTGACCAGGGGGCTGGTAATTACTTCGCTCAAAGAATAAGCATTGCCATACAACGTGGCAATGCTGCCAGCCTTCTGGGCACTCTTCCGCAGGGGAAGGATTTAAGAGATATTTTTTATTTGTAATTGTATAAGTTTATAAGTAATTTATTTTTAGTATTTAAGTTTATTTTAGTTAGTTTAATTTAGTTTAATTTTTAATTGTAATTATTGTTAGTTAGTTTAGTTAATATTATAATACTTCTTAATTCTTATTCTTAATAATTCTTGTTTTAAAACGTTAGACCTTTTTAATATCTTCCACAAAGCGATCTAATTTTATTACCTCACCCATGAGAATTGCGACTTAAATTTTCATTTACAAAATAAAATATTTTCGTGTCATTCTCATCTCATTACTGTTTACCAAAACTGGCTTGTGAGCTCGGCAGAGTAGGCCATATTTTATTGCTATAAATTGTTATGATTTTTATTGGGGCCGTAAAAATGACTTTGATTTCCCTCGAGACTACGATGTCTTCGCTGCTTTTGTCGGTGTCGGAAACTCCCAAATAATTATGTTATATTGACAGAAATTTAATGGCCATCCACTAAACTTGTAGACCTCGCCATATTCCCGAAAAATTCTGGTATCACAACAAACTAATATCATAAAGGCAAAAGTTAGTGAGTGTCTGTGTTTGTTTCTTCTTCACGCGCAAACGGTTTGAGAAATTCTGATAAAATTTGGTATGCTGGAAGCTAATACCCTGGATAGCACATAGGATATTTAAGGCGCAGGTAACACCACGGGGCGCAGCTAGTAATGTAAATATTATTAAAAAATATATATATAAATTAATTCGGAACGCTATTAGTAATACATGTTTATCGTGTAATTTCTTGCCTAACAGGCTGACTCAAAAACTTATCATACTTACTTCATATATTTGCAATCAGTATGAACAACTTGAATTATGGAATTAAGCCTCCGTATAACCATATTTTTTTTAATACTCACTAAGATATGAGAAGTATGTGGATAAATAAGAAAATATACATTTTGCCTTTAAAAATATCAGGCATTATGTAACAATGTCATTTAAATTGCGTAATGGGAACTAATATAATTGTTATTTCAGCCAATGACCCCAAAAAAATTATTAATGATAATAAACATTATTTTGGAAACACAATACCCACCTTTTGTCGAGCTAATGAATTGTGTTCAATAGTACGTTTTCACGGAAGAAATATGAATTTGAAATTACTGTCAACAAAGTATACGTTTTTATTTTACATTTTATGGCATTTTGACTTATATTACTGGATGTTAAGGTTCAGAGTCGTGCTCTTTTTCATATTAAGGCAAGAACTCACCTGCGGAAAGCTCTGTTTTTTGCCTTATGTCCGAAACAAAAATGTGTGAAAGTTCAGAAAAGCTTTTTTTTAACCCCATACGTAAACAAAGAAGTTGAAAAAGATGTAGTTGTTTATTGGAAAGAATAAAATAATTATTAAAAACTATACTTATTAAAATTAAAACTAAATAAAAGCTAATATTAAAACAATAACCGGCCAAGTGCGAATCGGATTCGCGCACTAAGGGTTCCGTACCATTTTCTATAAAAAATTGCGTTTGTGGTATGGGAGCCCCCCTTAAATATTTATTTTACTTTGTTTTTAGTATTTGTTGTTATAGCGGCAACAGAAATACATAATTTGTGAAAATTCAACTGTACCTATACCTACCGCGGTTCTTGAGATACAGCCTGGTGACAGACAGACGGACAGACGGACAGACAGCGAAGTCTTAGTAATAGAGTCCCGTTTTTACCCTTTGGGTACGGAACTCTAAAAAGGATTCAAATTATATAGTCCTACTAAAAAGTTACACCTCGGCAGCGTGGCCAAAAGGCTGCCAGCATTGCCACGTTGTATGGCAATTCTGATTCTTTGAGCCAAATAGTTACTAGCTCTTTTGTCACGGGATACCTCGAAAAGACGTTAACAAATAAAAGTAAGGGAAAAAATATTTTTAAGGGATGTAATTATTACTTATAGATATATATTTATGAACATACAAGTTCCTTACCAAAGTTTAGTAACTAGACGGTATAAGAGGGTTAAAACTGGAGCAAACTTTTGATAAGAAGGTTTTACTTTTTATCTCGCGAAAACTATAACAACCGCGTGACACACTGTCAAAACTCCTTTTTCGCTAAACATTCGTCTAGTGTGGCAGGTCCCTAATGCTCGTGGTCTCAAGGCTACCCCACTTTTATATCATTTATTCATCGTATTGTCACCACGGAGCTGAGTTTTCTGTTTGCACTGAGGAAATAGCCGTAAACGACTATTTTATTGAAGGTTATATGATTCGTAACTTTGTGCACCCTGTATATATAATGGAGCATTTATGACGGTGTTTTATTTAAGTAAGTAAGTAAAATCACTTTATTGCACTAAACAGATGAAAATAACATTTAAATATAAATTCAGATGTACAGTAGGCGGCCTTATCGCTAAGGCAATCTCTTACAGGCTACCTTTGGGTGACAGGATTGGCAAATAGAAATAATAGTAAATGAGTGGTGTAAGTACTACTTAGTGTCTCCTAAACTTCATCTTTATTCATTTATTATTTTTTGTTAAAGAACGCAAAAGTAAAGAAAACAAAACGCAATCTCTACGCGAGCAACACCGGGGGAATCTCTTCAAATAATATCTATTTGATTTCCTTTGTTCACGTATACACATCATTAACGGCTCAGAAACTCTTTCTTTGTCATCTTCCTTCTTACATTATATCAGCCATATGTAATTTCCTTTATTTACTTCCCAGTATAGCAGATAGGGAAGAGAAGTCGCTTTTTTTCTAATTTTGATATATCTAACTTAGGCAATTATTTTATAATGTAGATATCTATTACAAAATTACATTAAAACGGAGTTTTTACTAGATATAACATTTATTATGAATTATTAACAATTTATGTACACAGAACATAGAAAAGAATACATAAAATAATAGTTGTGCAAAGATATAGAATACTACAAGAGAAGAAAGAGATTTCTTCCAGTAAGCCTGTAAGAGATGATTATGTTAGAAAGGTGTTCATTCACCGAAACAATAAAACATAATATTTAATACTTTATTTTAAATTTAATAAAACAGACAGAGTAAAGTAGGTACATAGATACCTACCTACTTTTCAATCAACAATTTACAATTTTTAATAATGCAAGCGTCTTCAAAATTGAAGGCTCTTGAAACTTCGGCGAAGAGCCTTCGTAAGCTGATTAATTATGAAAGAAAAATAAAAATCCTGTCCTTTCCCCAGTTTATGTTTTATTGCTATCGGAGAATTTATTACAGCTCAATCTTGAAAGGAAATAAAGCGGTTATTTTTTACAAAGAAATAAATTCGAATTCTTTTTAATTTGTTTATAAACGTTTAAAAAAATTGTAAGAAAAATAAATAGGAGGTTTTAATTTTCGAAAGTTGGCATATCGAATAAAGAAAATAGATAGGTGAGGTGAGTAGCTAGTGATGCTCTTCAGATTTTCGAAATTTTGGCTTTATCAAAAAGGAAAAAAAGTGGTAGTGATATGTGTTTCTTTGCGATATAGGAAGATGTTTAGTCGTGCCTATAACTCAGGATTAAATTTCAAAAAGGAAATGCATGGTGTCACCGTAACGTCAGACAAACATGTAAAAAGCAATGGTTATGACATTCGAGCGAAGTCATGAGAGGGAACGCTACATCTGAAAATATCTTTACAACAATCTTATCTTTATATCTGAATAAATCTTTACAAGATTGTCTGTAGAGCTTACTGACGGGTAATGCAAATGTTCGTTCGGAAAAGAATTTATTTTTCCTATAGTTTTCCGTTTAGGCACAAATGATTAATTTTTTCCAAAAATAACTTCAAAAATTACAGTGTTTTTTTTCCAATAAATAACTTGAAAATTTTTAATTTTTCGAAAAGTTTCGGAAAATTATCCATCAGTATAGTCGACCTCCGGTCTTTTTTTGTCTCCACAGGAGCATGACATTAGTACATGTATCGCGTATTAATTTGAGTAGACCTTTACAGCAGAAAACTGTAAAGGTATATAATTACTTTCAAAGAGTAATTCTTATTTCTTATAAATATATAGGTATATATACATATTATATATTCCTATGTAGAATTAGGATCTAAAAAAGATTGATTTAGACAAAAAAAAATTTGAGAGGTGTCAAGGGACACCCGGATGGAACGAAGTTCCTTTCTATTAAGGAGAGAGAGAGAGAGAGAGACAGATAGAGAAACACGCGCACGCCGCACGGCTTACAACTATAGCAAAAAGTGTCGTTATAACTTTTGGTCTTAATTTTTTCCGTCTAGCCCCCTTTCGCGCGATAAGGAACTTCGTTCCAAAATTAACCGCTTTATACTTAAGTATGTACCGGGATCCGGGGGTTGCCCAGGTACTATATTATGAAGTAAGGTGTCATTATCTTAATGTCTCCACGGAATATTCAGTAATCTAATAGTCTGACTGCGAAACTGAATAAATGATGCATTACCCCCGCTATAAAGGCAGCAACCTACGCCACAAGCGACAGCGATCTGCTTCTACTAAAAAAGTTGAAGAATTGTTTGTATGTTTGTTTGTAAAGGATAAACTCAAAAACCATAAAAATTCTTTCACCCATAGAAAGCTTCATTACCAGCAAACAACAAAGGCTATATTTTATCTTTCAAAACTCAGGCAACTACACGGATATCAGATAATCACACTATCATACTTCATACTAATAGTATGACGCGAAAGTTTGTTAGTCGGAAGTTTGTCAGGTGTAAGATGATCTTCCAGGTCCCAACCGTTGTTAATAAATTTAGGGCAAGCTTAACTATGTGGTCTTCTGGACGTCTCTATCCACGTGTCCATACCGTCTCACTGCCGCGCCTATTATTAAAACTAAAGTATGATTAGGTGAGTAATTTTCAAAATATATTTTAATGTTAGACACATGCTTCTTAAGCCTTGTTGATAAAATAAATAAATATATATATAGCGACAAATTGCACTGATCGAGCTAGCCTCAAAGTAAGTTCGAGACTCTTGATATGGGATACTAACTCAACGATACTATATTTTTTAACAAATACATAGATAGACAATCTGAAACAGGCCATTTTCCAACTTGCCCTGACTGGGAATCGAACCCGGGACCTCTGCATGGTGACCACTACGCAACGAAGGTCGTCAAAAGTTTGAACAATGACCGATTGCTGTACTTTTATCTTGTATCTGTGGTTGTTTACACGCCGTTCCCCTGTCAGTGTCCTCACCTCGCACCGGCCGGGGTATAATCATCCACAACCGTGTTTTACGAATACTGTTTGCATAATGTGCCATGTAAATTAACCTGTTTTTTGCCCTATTTTTCTTTTACGACGCAAATTGAAGTGGTGTCTCACATACTTTCGCCAGCACTCGGAAATTTTAGTGTCTACTAACAATGCAGACAGATTATTATTTTTCATATGAATAAGTGGCTAACACTGCATAAAATAAGGCATCTGACACAGCTTTTTCTTTCTCTCACACTCCCTCGCACTCACACTCCCTCAGACCTACTCTCTCACACACACGCACTCTCGCACATCCACATACATGTTATGTACACCCACGTGCATATACTTTTATCACACCCCTTTCTTATTTTCTTGGCAGCTAAGAGCTTTTTTCCGTAGCTTTAGTTTTGATATGTACCCATTTCTCTTATCTTATACCTTTAAACGAGCAATTCTTGTATGTATGTATGTATGTATATATATTTATTTATAAATTTCTGTGATCTCGAAAACGGCTCTAACGATTTCGCTGAAAATTTGTATATGGGGGTGTTCGGTGTTAAATAATCGATCTAGATTAGTTTTATGTTTGGGAAAACGCGTGTTTTCGAGTTTTCATGCGTTTTTCTTTCCACGCAGAATATGGTTGCTAATTTCGTCGCGCCGCGACCGCCTTGATTTAGCTCAGTAGTTAAGGATAGCGACCGCTAGAAAGAGTGTTACGGGTTCGAATCCCACTCGGTGACTTACTTTTTTTTTATTTTATGTTTAAGTTTATATATAATTTTTTATTTTGCATTGTTTTTAGACAAGTTTTAAAAAAATTAGTTGATGTTTGAGATGTAACCGAGCAAAGCTCGGTCGCCCAGGTACTTACTTTTAATTATGATCATGTAAACTATTGCACGAATACCCAAATTACAGATAAAATCTAGTTTGGGTATTATTGTACCATCTTAAGAAAACGACAATAAATATGTGTCTCTCGTTCTTTAGTTCTAATGTAATCATCCATGTTCCTCGCAACGCTATCCTCCACTCGAGATACAGGTTTATTCCTAGTTCGATGGTGGGCTGCCGAGTGAGGGAACCTTTCGATGTGATGTAACTGAATAACATGTATAGATAGATATGTAAGATGTAATTCACTTTGTATAACAATCTCTAATGTAGTAACTAATGTAGTACTAGAACTTAAGAGATACAACAATAAAGTTTATTTTATTTTATTTATTTATTTATTTAGCTTGATAACTGCCATACAATGACAGCCGGGACCAACAGCTTTACGTGCCTCCCGAAGCCAGGAGAAGCTCAAGAAATGATTATACAACTTGTGGTCACCCATCCAAGTGCAGTCCTCTCCCGGGGTCACTTTAACTTGTGAAAGCGCTAGTAATATGATTTATCAGAGAACCACAGTGCTCCTTTACTGACATGAAAGACGACAAGACGTAAGTATTTTGCCAAATAGGAATATATACTTTAATTGTCTGAACATAAATAAATAATTTATTATGATAGAGCGGGTCTTCCTTACACAGGCTAGGTAATAGGTATACTTATATATCTTTAAAGACCCAATCTAATTCCTTAAATTGTTATTTTTATGGCGATAAAGAACTTTATTTATTTGGCATCCTCTCATTCCTAATAAGTATATTAATCATAATATGGTTTGTCATAAGGATATTGTTGAATTTTTTTTATCATAATAATTGTTTCACATAATGTTTATTCTAAAAGTGCTTCTGTAGCCATAGTAATAGTTTATAATAGCGGTTTTTTTTATCATAGTTAAACATAATGTATGTATTTTGTTCGTAATATTCTTGTAGACATATTCATCTTTTCTTCCTTCCCTTATCCCATCATAAGTGGAGTTAACCAAAAGATATTTTTTTATATAATTTTTACTTTCATAATGTTTTATTCGTCTGGGCATTATTATAATGCTACGCTATGCTATCACTTATGTGGCAGAATAGCCGCCAACAGCAGACTCATGTAGACCACCCAGGTCATGTTGTATAGGTAACAGTACAGTGGGGGTGGGTCAATAATTTTAAAAATCTGACACCCTTTTTGGCCACTTATACTCACGAAAAACAAAACAAACTAGGTACCTACTCGTATTATTAATAAATTATATTGTGATAATGATTATTTAAGACAAATTTAAATAAATTAAAAAATGCATGTTAAAAACTTATATAAATATTCATTATGACTAAATATGATTACCTAGGAACATTATTTAAAACTAAAATATTACAAATATTTTTATGAGAATAATTAGAGACTCTGTTTATTAATATACTAGTAATATTTAGGTACATATTTGTCATTTTTAATATTCATAAAAATCATGCAACCGGCTATACCAATGAGATTAAATAACTTTCCTCAAGGAACGCTGCAGAAAATGTGAAAAATATGTTTTTATGAATTCTCTCAATATAAATAGCACTTAACACAAGTGCTGTAAGATCTACTTTAGGCTACCGTCCCTCAAACGTTGTATCTAATCATGTTGCTCCGGTTGATCCTATTTCCTCAGCGTGTTTACTCCAGTTACGAAGTGTTTGACCTCCAGCGATGGAGTGGAACCAGAAAATAAAGCTTTATAGCGGGGTCGTAGTGACGAAGGACTCTTCATACAAACAACGAGCCACTATTAATATTGTATATTTAGTAACAATGTTATATACATAAAACACAAGTAATATTTTCCAGCACAATGCGCGAGATGTTATTTATAATAATTATTTATGTAGTTGTGATTCGCAAGCTTCGTAGGCAGCCGCAGAGAAGATCAAGAAGTCTGTCGTAGAACGTCACTTTGTTTCTTCTTGTCACCGGGCGAAACTTCTTGTAGGTGGCCAGTGATTTCATAGCGAGCGGCTAGGCGCGCAAGAAGGTAAGTGTTTATGTCTGACTGTTGTGTTTATTTGTATGTGTAGTGGGATGTGTGATATACTAAATATATATGTAGGTATAGTAATATAGTAATTATATATAAATATTTTTATGATTATGTGGACACGCCACATCACTCCCCCCCTGAGGCCGTCCTAGGACGGACGATAGTGGGCCGGAGGCTTAACAATTCTTCCGGACCTTGTCCGGTGATAGTTACTTTCAGTGTCTTTCTCATTCATTTCTTTTTCAGGTATATTATCTTCTTTGTTTTCATTATTCTGTTCAGGTATACTGTGCAAAGGATCTGGGCTATTGTTAACAAAGTAAGCTGGTTTTATTCTGTCGATGGTTACTGTTTGCTCTTTGCCTTTTATTAATAATTTGTAAACTTTGTCTTTTCTTTCTAGAATCTGATAAGGTCCTGAATATGCTGGCTGGAGAGGAGGTTTCACGCTATCGTCTCTAAGGTAAACGTGTGTTGCACTTTTCAAATCTTTAAAAATGAAGATATTTTTGTTGCAGTGACGTGATGCTTGTACTGGGCGGATATTTTCTATTATCGAGCGAAGTCGCGCGATGAAGTCGGTCACGTCAGTTGTTGTGACCGTGTTAGGGTTAAAGAATTCTCCAGGTAGCCTCAGTGTTTCTCCGTAAAGAAGTTCAGCGGGTGATGCTTGTAGGTCTTCTTTGATAGCGCTCCTTATGCCGAGCAGCACTAAGGGAAGTGATTCTGTCCAGCTAACAGTATTGTGGCATGTTATTGCTGCTTTTAACTGCCGGTGCATTCGCTCGACCATGCCATTACAAGCGGGGTGGTATGCAGTGGTTCTTTTGTGATTGAATCCGGTTATATCTGACAGATATTTGAACAAAGCGGATTCAAACTGCCTTCCGCGGTCTGTTACGATCTCTGTTGGGCATCCAAAGCGGGAAATCCATCCTTGAAGCAGTGCTTTTCCAACAGTTTCTGCTGTAATATCGGCTATGGGGTAGGCTTCAGGCCATCTCGTAAATCTGTCCACAGCTGTCAAGCAGTATCGAAAACCATCTGATATGGGAAGGGGTCCAATGAGATCAATATGAACATTTTGAAATCTGGCTTTAGGAAGATTGAATGTACTTAGAGGTGAAGAAGTATGCCGGGTGACTTTTGATGATTGACACGCGTGACATGCTTTTGACCATTCTCTGCAATCTTTTCTAATTCCAGGCCATACGAAACGCTGGGCGACCAAATTTGCAGAACTTTTAGCGCCAGGATGACTAAACGAGTGAAGGTTCTCGAAAACTTGTCTTCGGAAGTGTTGAGTAACGAAGGGTCTTTCGTTTCCGGTGCTAATGTCACAATAAATGGGCATGTTAGCTCCGTCCAAATTAACTTTCCTGAGTCGAAGCGCTGTAGATGAGTCTTTGAGAAGGTACTGCAGTTCGGTGTCTGACGACTGAGATTTCGCTAAAGCTGTCAGGTCTATGGGTTGCGTAATTTCCGTTATTCTAGAGAGAGTATCAGCTACCACGTTATCTTTTCCAGATATATGTTGGATATCCGTAGTGAATTGGGCGATATAATCCAAATGCCTAAATTGTCGTGGTGAGCAGTTTTCTTTCTGGGACTTGAATGCGAAACAGATAGGTTTATGATCAGTATAGATCGTGAAGTGTCTGGCTTCTAGCATGTGACGAAAATGTTTGATGGCTTCGTAGATGGCTAGTAATTCTCGATCGTATGGAGAGTACTTCTGTTGAGATGGGCTCAATTTACGAGAGAAGAAAGCTAACGGTTGCCAATCGCCGTCTTTTAGTTGCTGTAAAGCTGCTCCAATAGCCGTATCTGAAGCATCCGTTACTAGAGCTAATTTAACGCCTAAGTCTGGGTGAGCCAAGAGGGTTGCCTGGCAAAGACTTGTTTTGCACTCTTCAAATGCCTCCAGGAGCTTTCCAGAGATGGTAACGGGAGATGAGCCTTTGATTGAACCTGCCAACAAGGCGTTTAGAGGGGCTTGTATTTTTGCTGCACCTGGGATGAATCGGCGATAATAGTTGATCATCCCGAGGAATCTCCGTAGTTCTTTCACGTTCTTCGGGATTGGGAACTCCTTAATAGCCTGAGTCTTTGTGTCGAGGGGCTTAATACCTTTTTCAGAAACATTGTAGCCTAAGAACTTGACTTCAGATGCTCCAAATACACATTTTGAAGTATTAATGACCATTCCAAATTCTTGGAGTTTGGTGAATATCTGCCGTAGGTGTTCCATGTGGGTTTCCTCGTCACGTGAGCAGATTAAAAAATCGTCCAAGTAACAGTAACAAAAATCAAGGCCTCTGGTCATCTCATCGACAAATCTTTGGAATGTTTGACCTGCGTTCCTCAATCCAAAAGTCATGTAATTGAATTCGAACATTCCAAAGGGCGTTGTGATGGCTGTTTTAGGGATATCATCAGGGCAGACTGGTATCTGATTGTAGGCTTTCACTAAATCTATTGTGCTGAAGACCTTACAGCCAGAAACATTATGTGTGAAATCCTGCACATGTCGTATAGGGTATCTGTCTGGAATCGTGCGAGCGTTGAGCATCCTGTAGTCACCGCATGGTCGCCACCCGTTGTCTTTCTTTGGAGCTAGGTGCAGCGGCGAAGCCCAGGGACTCTCTGATGGACGAGCAGTTCCATTATTCAACATTGCTTCAAATTCAGCTTTCGCTATTTTTAGTTTGTCCGGTGCCAATCTTCTCGGTGTGCACGAAATTGGCGGTCCTGGCGTTGTCCGGATGTGATGGACTGTTTGGTGCTGTGGTATCCGCTGAGTGCCCGAGGGACGAGTTATTTCCGGAAAATTACTAAGTAGCTTGTGATACTTCGAGTCGCCGTATATGGTTTTCACTGACGAAATGCTAATAGTTGAAGTTGCTAGGGATGCTGCCGTTGACAGTGTGGTTTTATTGTCAATTAGTCGACGATTACGACAGTCCACCATTAAATTGTAGAAGGAGAGGAAGTCGACTCCTATAATCGGTTTAGTGACGTCTGCCACTATGAATCGCCACGGAAAATCGCGTCGAAGACCGAGGTTTAAGTCCAGATGGATAATGCCATAAGTCTGGATAGGCGTCCCGTTTGCAGCAAAAAGTCCATACGAGGTTGGTTCTCGCCATTGATTAACTGCTGTACGAGGGTAGACACAGAGGTCGCTGCCTGTATCAACTAAGAACTGCATCTTAGTCCGTCTGTCCATTACAAACAAGCGACTGTACGACGTGGGGCAGTCATCTGTCGCCATTAACGACCGCCCTTGCAGTTTTCCGACCTCTCATAGTCACACGGCTGCTGACATGACTTAGCGTTTTCACGGTATTTGTGATGGTAGTAACAAATTGGGTACCTTCTATAATTTGACTGCGATCGTATTCCACGTTGGTTGTTATCAGTCCTGGAAATCGACCTAGACCTGGAAGTTGACCTTCTGTCGTTACCGCCTCTAGAGGTAAGTGTTTCTATTTTGCGCGTCAGGTCCTCAATTTGCTGGGCCATTTTGGCTATCATGGGGTCGACTGATGTACTAGTTGCTGCTACCTGAGGCGTCGGTGGTACCAGTTCGTGAACTTTGTCTGCCAAGTCAGCAATAGATGAAAGGGGTGAGTCAGGTTGACATGCGATAACTGTTTGCAAATTCGCTGGCAGGCGGCTGGTCCAAATGGTTCGCAGGAAATCTTCTGGTATGTTGGGACCTGCTAAGCCTTGAAGATGTCGCAAAAATGTGGAAGGGCGACGGTCTCCCAACTCTTCGTGCATGAGGAGCTGTTTGACCTCCTTTTCTCTGGATGCCGACAATCTTTTTATCAACTCTGATTTCAATTTTTCATACTTCCCTTTTGCAGGTGGCGATATTATTATGTCCTTGACTTCGGCTGCATATCGCTGATCTAGTTGGGCGATGACGTAATAGTACTTGGTCTCGTCGTTCTTTATCCCTGAGAGTATGAAGTTACCTTCTATTTGAGCGAACCAAACGCTGGGCTCTTCCGCCCAAAACGGTGGTAATCGCACGCCTACTCTAAAAATATCGGATGGTGTAAACGATCCTTTTCCTACGTCGATCTCATCGCCGGACGCTTCGCTGCCATTTGCGGTTTCCATAGTTTTTCAATAAAATAAATCTGCCTTACTTGCTTATAAACTGGAATCCAGTATATGCCGGGGGTGTGTTCACTCTTGAGGGGTCACCAGTATAGCGGGGTCGTAGTGACGAAGGACTCTTCATACAAACAACGAGCCACTATTAATATTGTATATTTAGTAACAATGTTATATACATAAAACACAAGTAATATTTTCCAGCACAATGCGCGAGATGTTATTTATAATAATTATTTATGTAGTTGTGATTCGCAAGCTTCGTAGGCAGCCGCAGAGAAGATCAAGAAGTCTGTCGTAGAACGTCACTTTGTTTCTTCTTGTCACCGGGCGAAACTTCTTGTAGGTGGCCAGTGATTTCATAGCGAGCGGCTAGGCGCGCAAGAAGGTAAGTGTTTATGTCTGACTGTTGTGTTTATTTGTATGTGTAGTGGGATGTGTGATATACTAAATATATATGTAGGTATAGTAATATAGTAATTATATATAAATATTTTTATGATTATGTGGACACGCCACAGCTTTGTTACATGAGGTAATAAAACCTTGTTTTTTGTACGTTATTTCATCATCAGGTCCTTTTGTCTCCACTGCAGAAGCACCATCTCTGTATTACCAGAGCCATACTTGGCTAGAGCAGTCAGAGGATTTGGCCTACACTCTCCTCCACTCCATACATTACATAGTATTTATTTATACCTGCAGTGGCGACAAAAAGACCTGATGATAATGATGATGGAATATCTACACATACCTACTTCAAGTTATGTTAATTCTTGGCTAATAAGCGAGTTAAATGTCAAAATTTTCCTACGTAGGTAGTAACTTCCTACGCCAAATGTTAGTATCAGTCGTGGTATATCATTAACCTACTCGTATTGTCAGTAGCGGTTTTAGGGTAGGGCGCGGTGGGGCGAACGCCCAGGGCGCCGGATATTAAGGGGCGCCAGGGTTGTCCTGAATGTTATCCCTTCGCTCATTGATATAGGCCTTCTTACTCTTTATCTAAATATAAAACATAATGTTAGTATTTTCTTAAGATTTTTTTATCCCTATAAAAAAATCCGCCATTCCTTTAGACGGAACCATCTCACGTATTAAAAATAATGATTTTATTGACAGATGACAACTTGACTGTCATTGTGGTAAAATGGGACCTCTATTTTGACAACCATGACAGTTAAATAATAGAAAAGCTGACATACGACAGTGTCTCTATTTTGCCTTTTTTCAAATTGGTTTGAATTGCAGTTTAGGGGGCGCCGCAGAAAGCTCGCCCAGGGCGCTGGTAGTGTTAAAACCGGCACTGCGTATTGTATTTATTTACTTAAGGCTCCTCCTTGCGCTAGCGACCTTGAAAACACAAAAAAATTAATTTCTCTTTCTGTAAGTGAGATTATTAGAAACCCTCGTACAACTTTTTAGCTAGTATCCTGAAGTTTTATTAGAACCTCAAAAGTCATTGAAATACTATCCGGTTTAGAAACCTTTACAAAAAGAGTCAAAAATGGCCGTTTTTAGTATTTTTTGCAAAGGAAAATTCAGGGTATATTATTTCAATGATTTTCGAGGTTCTAATGAAACTTAAGGATACTAGCTAAAAAGTTGTAGGAGGGTTTCTGATAATCTCACTTACAGAAAGAGAAATTAATTTTTTTGTGTTTTCAAGGTCGTTAGCGCGGGGAGGACCCTTAACATTTTCACCAACGTTAGCAAAAACATTTAGTTGTGTACCTACGGAAACTTGAATATAAGAACATCGTCTACAAAACGAAACAAAAGGAAACTGCCGAGTCTTCACTTTTACAAATTATTATCTGTAACCACTTGGAGATAAATACGCTGAAACTAAGTTATGAGATAACACAGAGTGGTATAAACTACTTTTTCCTAGTTTTGCAGGCAAAACTTTTATTTCTCTATGACTTATTAGGTTGGCTTAAAGTCTATCACACATGGCGAATTAAAACATTGCATGTTTTTTGCCTGTTGCATACAATATAATTTATAAAACAAGTGAAAAATTTGCATTTTAGTTGCTTTTAGTTATGTAAAAAATTTGCCTCTTCATATCAAATTACACAGTTTAAATCATTATAAGAAAATACTTAATAAGTATTCAAAAGGTTACATGCTATAAACTAGTTATGAATATCTAAGTAATAATGACGGCATACATTACAGGAAAAGATGGTATCTGAATCATTTATATCGATAATCCAATCCCAATTCATCTGAAACATTTATCCAATATCATCTCATCGCCCTTAACAAATTACTAATAGGAAAGAAGAAGCAATTCGTTAATATCATGATGAGTTAACACGTCATTGCATCGCCACTCACACGAAAACATATCTCCGAAGTTGCAGACTCATCTTCGAGTCAATCTCATCTCTTTCGGGTCATTGACCTAATCCTATCAATATGAAATACCCTATTCGTGCTAGCGTTTGCAGGTGGCTTCGTCAGATTTTTTTGCAAGTTGGTCTTATGGAACTAAACACATTTATGACGAATTAATGAAATGTATAATGTATGTGCATAAGTCTTGTAATATTGTTATTATTTCGAAATTATATCGATAGGTATTTTATTATTTTTAAAATAAAATATCAATTAGTACCTACTTACTGTAAAGTATTGACACCGAGCGTATTTAACCAGTAATGCTTCGAACCCATGACCTCTGGATCCGGGTCCGGACCACGGATGCAGTCCTATCGATACAACATCCTACCCATACATTATAGCATGTTCGCAGTTTGTACCCAAAGTGGGTATTTAATCGTGTGGATAATACTGAATAAAATATTATAATTTCTAATTATAGATAGAATTATAGAAATTTCAAATCTATACATATAATAAATATACAATACATCTACAATAATTAAATTGGTGATAATTTTGGAGAAATGAAATACTCGTAGGTATGTTTCCTGCGTGCAATATGCCATTGTAACTCACTATTGATTCACGTACACTTGAAAATATTTTCAAATAAAACCTTAAAAAATAAACATAGTACAAAGTGCTACTTATTTCTAAATAAATTTCTTCCAGTAGAACCGCGAGAGGAAATAGGAAGAAAGAGGTAATTGGCGTGTACAATACAAAAAAATACCTATACAAGATACATACCTAAATAAATACCATTTGTATTTGGATTATCATGCACGGATCATCGCAATTTAAGCCCACGAAGGTAGCTACATCCATCATCTCCCTCGTTAGCCGACTTGCGATATTAACCAATCCCATTCCCTAACTTCATTAGGGAATATCGTGTACTAGACGTAAACAAAGCGATTCTTTCTGCTCGCACTAAATTATTATTGAGTTGTTTGTCTTTCGCCTAATGGAACTGATTCTGTTTATGAAGCGCGGTCAATGCGGAAACCTATCTAATTAATTCGTTGTGTAGTGTGACTGTTTAACCACCAGTCAAATTTTAGAGCAGTTCCTGTTGACATTGAATTAATTACCTACTATATACATATAAAAACAATTAATAAAAAATGAAAAAAGATATTTGGCTCCCCATACAAATCAGCGCTTAACAACGAAGTTTTTTTCATCGAATTATAATAATAATATATTATAATAAATTCTAACAAAATATAATGAAACTATTTTAAGGGTAAATTCAATCCGTAATAGTGAAAATTTTTCCCCGAAAAATATTTTTTGGCTTTCCATAATAATCTCGGAGCAGCTGATATGAGAGGGTCAAAAATTACTGTTCATATTTCGATACGTCTTCCTTGGGGAAAGTTGTTCATGGACTAAATTCACACTAAAATATTTTCAGTATATTTTGTTTACCCTTATATAAACTAGTTTTTAATTTTATCAACGAGTAACTTAGGCTGTATTTTGACTTTCTAAATGCGGGAAATAGCTAGTTTGAAAAATAATACATTTTATTTAGCATGGTACAATTGATCCCATGCTGGTCTGGGAGAAATGAAAAAACTTAGAATGTACCAGCTGCTTCTCTTCCCGCGCAGATCGTAAAAGCCGATCGAGGGAATGGGCAAAAATGCGAATCATGTTAACAGGCGATGCGGCTAGCAACCCATCACTGTATTGATTGCTAGATTGACGCTAAAAGTGGCTTTTGGGTCTTGCGGCCCTGGGTTCTGCATAGAGCCGCAAGACCCAAAATGCTCTGTCTGCCCCATTAGGGATAAAGACGTGATAGTATGTATGTATGTATGTATGGTACAATTGGCGTATATTTACAACTACACTAACCTTACCCTCTTTTTACACACGTTCAATATGCCGGAAAACAAACACGTTACCTCCTTTCATTACCAACAAAGTGGAGTAACAAAGTACACATCATTACTTAGTTAGCCGACATTACTGGACAGTAAAAATGCAATTTACTCGCCCTAGTAATTGCGTAGTACTTTTAACTGATGATTTTACTCCTAGTTTTTATTTTATTTTACTTGTAGTAGATATAATGTGAGTCAGTATTTCATAAATACGCTATACGTGATATTTTAAAAAGATTTTTAGGCATTTAAGATGCAGTACGTATGTACTCATATTTCATTGTTTAGTTTGTACACTACCGAGTAAACCGTATTTTAAGTAATTGTTTTTGTATTTTTTTTTTGTATGTAAGTCAACTCTGGTCAACAGTGGTGTCCGATTTTTCAAGCAACCTAAAGGCATCTAACATAGCTTGAAGATTCTTCTATGATTACATCCGGGAACAACAGCTCACACGTACCGTCCGAAGCACAAAATTTAAAAAAAGGATTATAAATTAATTTATCTTACATTAATTTTTAATTATAGTACAATATACGGCCTAGGGGAAAATAACAAGAGAATTTACCAGCTACTTTTATTCACCCGCATTCCCCTTTTTCCACCTCCACGCCTTTAAGTTTAACGGCCCTAAGCTCTGTCTACCCTCTTGAGATCCAGACTTGATAATATACCAATCTATTAAAGGGATGCCACCACATTACATGGATATTGTTATATCATTTTAAACGTTCGGGAAGCAGGAGATAAGCTAGTTAAATTGAATAAAAGAACTTTCAAATACTTTATGCTGTCTGACATTCTCTTGCAAGTATAAGTATAGTTAGTCCACGTGACCTACATAGTGATGTGACTGCACCGGATGTACCCGACGTTTATCTACTTCCGACGTCTTCACTGTGGACATTTTGGCAACCGCCGCTGGCTTATAACTTGTGGCTGTATGTTGCTTTCTTGTAAATTGCCTTTTTTGGTCTTTGGTCAAGTAAAATGATTAGAATTTTTTTTTTTATTAGCCGCTCTCGGGAAATGTTATCTTGATTTCATTGAAATACATGAAAATAACATTTAAATTTGCCGTGAGATTTCCGGCATAGTAGTATTCACTATATAACGATTAATTCTCTTCCTGATGATGTGAAAGTGGCTACGTCGCTCAATTCTTTCAAATCTAAACTCCTCAAATCTTCTATTGTTACTTCAGACATTTAAGCTTTACATTTCGGTATTGTTAAGTAAGTACAATTTATATTATTTTAACATATTTAGTTATTATTTTTTACATTTTATTTGTGTTTATGTACTTTTATGTATATTTATGTAGGTTTATGTATGATATGTATATTTATGAATGTTTTTGTAAGTATATCTTGTAGCAAGTATGCATGTGTAGGTATTTAGTTAAATGTAATATTGGTTTCATTTATCCTGTGTAAGTACGACCTTCTATACCCTTCTTGTGAGTAATTGTCCTATCTTCTTATTCGCCGGTTGACTGGAAGAGATTCCATTATGGGATAAGTCCGCCGTTGTCAATTTATTCTATTGTTTTTGTATGTAATTGTGTTTTTTCATAGTACAATAAAGTTATTACAAACAAACAAACAAACGATTAAATAAAAATGCTGCACATTTCTGTCTGCTTATATTGAGATATAGGTAAGTTAGTTGGTTTCTCCTAAACGTGACCTACATAGTGCAATTCCAAGGAGATTTAATGTCAGGTAGGCGGCTAGTCGTAAAACCAAATTATTTTATTGTTTTGGAAAAGTTTTATTCTTTTATAAGAAAATGCCGGAAAGTGGATCACTTGTATAAAATTATATATTCTTATTCTCGATACAGTATGTTAAAAAAACCCTCTCCGATCCGTTAAGGTAATGTTGGGAAGCTTAAGTAGGTTCTATTTATCGGCTTCTCCCATCCTTGAAATAGCGAAAAAATCTGCAGCTTCATACATTTTGGAACAGTAGTTATTATACTTTTTATGAAACCGCAGATTTTTTCAGAGATGGGAAAAACCAATAAATATAACCTACACAAACTACCTAACATTAACTTAACTTTTTTTGACATACTGTACAAAATAAGTCAGTCAGTGCATCCTAACTGCTACACCGGATGTACCCGACGTTTATGTACTTCCGACGTCTTCACTGCGGACATTTTGGCAACCGCCGCTGTGGTAACTTGTGGCTGTGTCGCGGTATGCATGTTACTACCTCGTAAAATCTAACTCTTTAACTCCCAACAAACAAGATGGGTGCTATAAGTTTGACGGTAGTTTCTGTTTGTCTGTATTTCGTTGCGCTCGAACGGATGGAAAAAATTTTAAGTGTTTTTTTTTCACGTAAAATAAAGTTCCCTTGCGATGGTTCTTAGCTATGTTTGATTAAGATCAGTTCGGCCAATTAAAAGTAATAAAGATATCCATGAAAGTCGGGGTTTTTGTAATTTTCGTAGATGACGCTAAGGATCGTTCCACTATTCATCACTAAATGTTGTCTTAATGTTTACACATGAAACTAAAACGTTTTAAGATTTTTTTCTTAATTATTGGCATATATATCTACTAGATAAAACATTGTTCTTCAAATCGGTTCGGGGGTTTATAAGTTATGAGGGGTGAACGCTTAAAAGTCAGGGTTTTTTAATTTGCCTGGCAATTAAACTTGTTTGAGTTAATGCTGCGTAGCCCCAACAGGTTAGAATAAATAAAAATTGTAAGTCTTTTTGGTGATTTTCTCAATAAATTCTTATATTCGTTTATAAGAAAATTTCAACCGATCGTAAAGTTAAGTTTGAGTTTTTTGAACATGCTATAATTAGTTTTTTCATAACGGGTAAAGCAGTGCTTATTATGAAAGGTATATAATTATTAATGTTAACGTAAACTATTTTTTAGAAAATTCTAACAACAATTTAAAAATAAATACTAATCAAAAAACTCACCTTGTATGTAATACCTTACTAATATTATAAATGAGAATCCAAATTAAAATATGTGATGAAAAATTTCGCCATGAGTGGGATTCGAACCCACATCTCTCACGTTAACGCCGTGAGTGCACTACCAATTGTGAGGGTCGTTTGTTCGAATCCCACTCGTGGCGAAATTTTTTATCACATGTTTTAATTTGGATAATAATCCGAGCATTTAATTATTGTTAAAAATCAACAATATATTAGAATGTTTAAGATATTGTTTGTTCCGCTTTTAAGTCAAGTCAAAGCTGGATGAATGGACTAGAGTTTGACCAGACCAATAAATAAATAAATAATAAATATATAGGGACAAATAACACTGATTGAGCTAGCCCCAAAGTAAGTTCGAGACTTGGTTTATGGGATACTAACTCAACGATACTATATTTTATAACAGTAACATATATCGATAAACATCCAAGACCCAGGACAATTATTAAAAGGCCATTTCAAAGACCAATACGGAAGAGCTTTTTTAAACCTTAACAAAAATGTAACCTAGAGCGCATCTGATGCAGTCGCGTCAGTATTTAGGTCACAGCGTGTCCTTACACGGCTCTACAAATATATAGAATATTTTAATAAAGCGCAGCACACATGGGTTATTTACAACTAAATAGGTTTATTTAAAATTAAATAGTTCCTCGAGTCACTTATACTCCGTTTGGTTAGGTGTTTAAATAAATGTAAATAATCTTGACATGTCTTTTTATATACCTTTCCAAATTACAAAGTAATTATGTAATTTATAACATAAATAGCTGTGTCTGTGGGCTTCCTATGTCTTTTCCTAGGAAGATCAAACTATATCGATATCAAATTTCATCAAAATAAGTTCAGCGGTTGAAGCGTATAGTGGTAACAAACAAACAAACAAATATACGAACTTACTTTTACATTAAAATAGGAATTAGTAGAATAACATAAATAGATGTACCCGGGGGCTTCGCTCCCCGTGGGAATTTTGAGATAAAAACTATGTCCTTCCCTGGGTATCAAATTATATCCATACCAAATTTCATCCAAATCGGTTGAGTAGTTTAAGCGTGAAGAGTTACAAACAAACAAATATACAAGCTCACTTTCGCATTTATAATATTAGTAGGATAAAAAGACATGTCAAGATTGTTAACATTTATTTAAATCTTATACCTTTAAACGAGCAATTCTTGTATATTTATTTATTTAGTTTAGTACCTGGGCGACCGAGCTTTGCTCGGTTACATCTCAAACATCGAAAATACGCCGGTTTCCCAAACATAAAACTTATCTAAACAGCTCTAAATTTCGCTGAAATTTGGTATACGGGGGTTTTTGGAGATAAACAATTGATCTAGATTAGTCTTATGTTTGGAAAAACGCGTGTTTTCGAGTTTTCATGTTTTTTTCTTCCCACGCAGAATATGGTCGCTAATTTCGTCCAATCGGGTGCTATCCGTCTGGCCCAGCGATTACGCGGTCCGCTAGAAAGAGTGTTACGGGTTCGAATCCAACTCGGTGACTTACTTTTGTTATTTTTTATGTGCATGTTTATATATATATTTTTTAATTTTTATTGTTTTTAGACAAGTTTAAAATGTTTGTTGTATGTTGTATGTATTGTTTAAATGTTTGAGATATAACCGAGCAAAGCTCGGTCACCCAAGAACTACCTTACTAAACGGAGTATAAATCATCAAGCTTTGAGAGTCCGTCTTCACATGGCACTATTTTCATTTGTAGCGATTTCATCACTGACAAGAAAGCGCCTACGAAATGCTACGCAGCTACGATAAGTGCTACGCAGCTACGACAAGTTTTACTAAGCTACGAACATCAATTCGTAGCAGACATCCCAAAAACGTTTTATAAATGGCTTTCTATCTCTTAGTGTTTTTGTATAATCTATATTTTTTGTTGTAAGTCTTCCTAAAATGTAATAAATAAAAATATTATTTGATATAATATGATGTTCCTTGTTACTTTAAATCTACTTTGAAACTCGTTCAATCTCTAAACCTTATTTAACTTAACATTGTCAAGCAATAATTTCAATTATAAAAGAGGTATCGCGGTCATACATACTGTCTCATCTCAAAAGTGGTATGAATATAAAAAGGCGCTGTAACCAAAGCATTGGCGAACTTACATAGAAAACAAGCAATTATCTGCGTGTGAACACGCCCTTTGGAGCGAGTATCCATATTGTGTGCACATGCCACGGGCTGCCGGCGGGGAAGTAAAAGTTTAAAAAGAGCACAGATGTGACACGCTTAAAAAATATTTTTTCAAAACTAAAAACCGCTTTCACCCCCATACAACACAGCCGATTTTGATGAAATTTCTATGGATCAGACTACCTGACAAATATACACTTTCAAACAAAAAAGAATTTCCCAAATCGATCCAGACCTCTTCTATAGGTAGGTACTTCGACTTAGCTCATTCCTGGTTGCCTCCTAAGCTGAGCTGCTTAAGACAGACTCCAAACAGATTAGAATGTAAGTAATAGAATTAGGGTGCGGCTTCTCATTTTTTCATCTCCAAATATAATATGCATGTTAATAGTAATATAGATGCCAAAGACTACGCAAAAACGAGACGAAACAGCTGGAACAGCTGTAGTTTAGGATCGGCCGCCTATGTGACGTCAATTCTTCGTGTGAATACAGTTGCTGCATTAAAGGTTTCTGCTTAATCCCTTAGGGGGATATTACATTGTCAAATATCTCTGATCATTTAAATGATCCTATATTTGATCCAATATAATATCAAGGAGAAAATGAATCATATGTTTATATTACATTATCCAATATCATTGACTATGAGTCAATGATATGATCTATGATCCAAGATAAATTATAGTGTAATATGCCCCTTATTCATTCCTTGTCCTATTCTGGCAACTGGGAATACACAAAACGGGTCTCTGTCACTAAGACTCTGCTGTCCGTTTGTCTGTCACAAGGATGTATTTCATAAACCGTGATAGACAATTAAAATAGTAAAAACAGAATAAAATAAAAATTCAAGGCTCCCATAAACGAGCTTTTTTATCAATAATGGTTCGGAAAACTTCGTGCGCGAATCCGACTCACACATAGCCAATTACCTATTTCTTTTTATTTTTCAAAAGTAATATACATGTCAATGGTCACCACAAGAAAGTCAAATTTACTCTTAACTCTTCATTATTTGAATAATAAATAGAAACTGCGATAAAAGAGATCGAAAGGCTGATGAGAAAGTTTACCCACTTGGGGAAAACTGTAGGTGTAGAAGTAACAAAACGTAAGTTATCCATCTGTTTGCTCTCTTATTTGGCAACGGAAGCGATCTGTCGTCTGTCGCGGTTAAGAATAATAAATTTTATATATAATGCACGATCACGTCCCGTTTTTATTTATTGTGTGTTGAAAAATGTTGAAATATACAGCTTTGTAAAGGTTTTTGCGTCATTTAACACAGTAAAGTCAGCGC
The DNA here is from genome assembly GCA_963555685.1 of Acrobasis consociella. NCBI lineage: Eukaryota > Metazoa > Arthropoda > Insecta > Lepidoptera > Pyralidae > Acrobasis > Acrobasis consociella. Next base: position 14,378,821 of record OY743115.1, read on the forward strand.
TGTAAGTAATAGTTGTTTACTTATATTTTGCGTGTTTTGTGTGATAAAGATGTGCTTTATATTTTACCTATTATTAACTGACTTTCAAAAAAGAAGAGGTTATCAATTTGTCACGATCTTTTTTTACTTTTTTACTTTACTGATTATTTAAAGACACCTGGACCGATTTTTTTTTAAAGACCCTTTCAAATAGAATCGTTTCTAGCGTCTTACTGATACATGGTGGTCTAATAGAAATTTTATCAAAAATAGTTTGAGTAGTTTGGAGGCGACATTGGTTTTTAGTTTTGAAAATATATTGTTATATGTATCGGGTGTAAAGAAGGTCGTTCATGGATGAAGTAAAAGAAAAGGCAAAAGTTGTGACGTATAGGGAGGTCAAGTATTTAGCAGAAAATAGGGAGACATGGAAAATATTCCACCGACAAGAACCTAGTTCTTAAATTTATTGATGATCGGGTGTAAAACTGGATCTATTGTATTACTAACGCCCTGCTGTCATCTATCGTTACAGGGTTTATAGCTTCGGTAACAATATTTGCTGTATACGGCTATACCTACGATTCGATTATAGAGAAAAAAACATGTTTTTATTTAACATTAAAGAATCCTTCGTAATCGAGTTTGACTCGCACATACTGTAATAAAATATTGCATAAGCTTTTAGGCGCAGGTTGCAGTATTAAAAAACAATCAATTGAGTGCAATATTCGTTTCAAAATCATTTTAGGAAATTTATAGGACTTGTAAGGACATAAGTACAGTCAAGAGCAAGAAAAAATGAACAACCTTTCACAATTTCGCCTCTATTATTGCGCTTAGTAAAGGCTCGCAACCTTGAACAGCGCAATAATGGCGTTTAAAAAAAACCTGAAAAAGATAACTTTGAATATAAACCGTTTATAAGTAGGTAGCAGAAAGGGGTACGTAAGAAATACCTCGTGAGCTAAGTATAACGTCCCCGTGTACTTTATTGCTCAAATAAAGGGAGGGGAGTATTTGTTTGTCTTTAAGTTATGTGGAGGCATCTTTACGAGTTAAGCGGAGGATTCTGCAATGGCCTTGCTGAACCCCGTCCTCCGCCCACGGACTCCAGTTTAGGAACGATTTACAGTATTTGTTACAAAATGGGCTATTTTACTGTCTATATTTTTGGTATATCCTTGACGGGGTAGACAGAGCCCAGGGCCGTTAGGCCCAAAGGCCACGCTTACCGTGGTGGTGCGCGTTAAGATGGAAAAGGAATCAAAATGGTGATGGGTTGCTAGCCGCATCGGCTATTACCGTGATTCAAATCTCGCACACCATTTTTGGTTAATATTTTATATAAAAGAAAAAATACCACTGAAAAGATTTTCTTTTGAAAACCGCAAGAAAATTGGTTAATAGTTAACCTAATAATTTAATCAAGTAGTAATAAGTAATAAGCATTTCAGATATAAGAGTGGGAGTGTGGTGGGGACATCTTACTATCTCTTTCGTACAAGCCAGCGAGCGTGACGTCAAGAGTGCTGTACGTGCTTCCTTTTTCTGTTACTTGACAGTTTTCCTTCTTTTTGAACAAATCAAAAAACAAACCTTTTTATTTTCGGTTTCGGATTATGTTACTTATTGATATGATTAATAAAAATAATTGCGTTAAAAATACCGTATTGTTCTAAATCTGTTACAGGTTTTTATCTGAAAAATGTGGTGCAAATGAAGAAAAGATTTGGCTGACATCGACCGGGAAACAATCTAGCTGATGTTTTACGACCATCTGCGACCTGCCACATCAACCTTCGTCGGAAATTTACTTTAGTATTTCTGCGAAGAGATTTACTTCCGCAAAAAGTTTATCAACCCATCGCCGTCTATCCTCCTTGGGAATGCGATTACTGCCAAGATATTTGTGCTGTCTAACAAATAGTTAATATTTTGTAACAAGCCTGTTAAGTGTGTGGTTTTTCTAAATATATTTGTGATATGTCTTTTATTCTTTTTAATTTACAAAGAAATATGCATTATTTAGTAACAGCCTGTTATGATATTATTGTAAAAGGTGAGGTAGTTCTATATGTTGTATAATATGTTAAAAAGCCGTGTTGTTTCTGGTCTGCAAAGACTGGAAATAAATAGGTACTATTAAAAAGTAAGTCATTCAGCCAGCGTTATTGCTACCATGCCGAATGAGCGAGATGATTTTTAATTTAACATAGTTTAGTAGAGGAAAAGATAATTTAATTACTATATAGGTTTATTTTATAGTTCAGTTTTATTTATCTGCGCTTGTTTTTTTTCTTTTATCAATAAAGCACCTGATATAATTAATCCTCGCTGATTTATTTAAGTTTCGAAAGTTAATTGAAGACTGGAAAAGTAATACGAGCAGGAGTATTTTACATTAAATATGAAGGGAAAGCATGCCAACATCAAAAATAGCATTTTTCGCAACAACGCTGTCGGTTCTTTCAATTTCCTCAAACCAAGTGAACACAACGCTACGAGAGGCTGCAAAATAATTAAGCTTCCTTTCTGTAAAGAGTTTCCATTTTGAGAAAAATTGATTGTTTTTCTAGGAAAAAATAAATACCATGGCTAATCAAAATAAACTGCATTTTTGCACAACTTTTCATATTTTTCAATTTCCTCCAAATAAGTGCAAACAACTCGGCAAACAACGTTGCAAGACGCCGCAAAACTAGTAAGCTTCAATTTCTGTAAAGATTTTGAAGTAAAGGTAACTATTTTACTACGAAAAAAATACCACAGCAGCCTAAATAAATATAAACCGCATTTTTGCACAGCAGCCTTTCGATTCTTTCAATTTTGTGGAACCAAATACACACAACGTTGCAACAGGCCACAAAAGAAATAAGCTTCCATTTCTGTAAAGAGTTTTCAAACCAAATACACACACCGTTGCAAGAGGAATAAAGCTTTCATTTCTGTAAAGACCTATTGTGCTGAACTAATTTAACTCGAAACAAAAGGAATACCATAGCTACCTAAATCAAAATAAACTGCATTTTTGTACAACAGCCTTTTGCTTCTTTAAATTTTCTCAAACCAAATACATACAACGCTGTAAGAGGCCGCTAAAGGATAAAGCTTCCGTTACTGTAAAAAGTTTTTTTTTTTTCAAAAAAGCTGACTATTTTACTAAGATAAAAGAATTACCATAGCAGCCTTAATCAAAATAAACTACATTTTTGCGCAACAACTTTTCGGTTCTTTCAATTTTCTTAAGCCAACACACAACGTTGCAAGAGGAATAAAGCTTTTATTTCTGTAAAGAGTCTTCGTTCCGAAGTAAACCTGACTATTTTACTACGAAAAAGAGAAATACCATAGCAGCCTAAATCAAAATAAACTGCATTTTTGCACTACAGCTTTTCGGTTCTTTCACTTTTCACAAACCAAGTGCACACAACGCTGCGAGAGGCCGCAAAAGAATAAAGCTTCCATTTGCTACTTTAAAACTCAGAACCGCTCTGTAAAGAGCTTTTGTTCGAAGTACGGGGACTATTTTGTAGCTTGAGAAAGAAAAATTTGAAGAATTTTTATGTAAATTATGTTTTATCAGTGGAAATACAAGTTGGTGCATGTGATTGTTGAATAAGCAAGTTTATGAAGATAGGTTTCTGACGTGTTATTTAATTTTTGACATTAAAATATTATGCGTAGAATTGTATACCTACGAAATCTTGTTGTTCTTAGTAATTAATTCTTTTTAGCTGTAATAGGTCCCATAGTTGAAAAAAGCCTCCCCTCTCTGTAATAATAATAAACGTATTACAAAAAGTGTCCTGATGTTTCTTGATTGCTTGCTGATTAATACTCTTTGGGAAAGCATTTGTGCAAATATTTTGCAACCAGTCTGCGCCTGACACAAGCCTCCTTAGGAAAGCTTGAAAAAAAGTTGTTCGGAACAATTGTGCTTAGATTTAATTTATACATACTTAGGCATAAAATGAAAATGAATGAAATGATAGACCCTATTGTAAGCCTCAAACCCCACGGCACTTACTATATTAATCATGAACAGTCTGTTCGGTATTTTCTTTAGAAGTTATATGAGGAGTCTTGATTGGTTTTTGCATCACTTAAGTTTATTGCTATTGATAATTTATGTAATTGTTTGTTTCCCAAATAAAACGAAATAAAAAATAATAGTACAAGTGAAGTAGTTTAATTTACGCAAGTTACATAACCTCAATAATTCAACGGTGTAATCTATCTATCTATCATCTACATGAAAATATAATGTTTATTTTTTTATGTTGTAATTTATTTATGAGATTTAAATAAGTAAAGTATTTCATTAAACTTCAAAAGTATATAAATTATTATAAATATAATAGAATAGTAAAAATCTCGTGTCTGTACATTTAATGTAATTTTCAAAAAATTTTGTGTGCGGTATGTATAGGTATCTCGACCTCGGACATGAATATCATTGGTGGGTAGCGTTGTTTCTAGCGTGAGCCCTAATATAGTTCGCTAAACCAAATTTTGTTTTAAATACCCTTTACAGTACAGTTGGCCGACTGAGTTGTACGTGTTCGTGTAGGATGCAAAGATTTTGAATATACAAGTAGGTAGGCTTAGATCTCTCTTTACGTAATTTGCGCTTAGCGTCATTAAAATTGAAGAGAGTACCGGAACACAAAAAAGACTTAATTTTTTTGTCTGTCTTTATGTATGTTTACGCTAATCCTCGAAATTACTAGACAGATATTTACGCGGTTTTCAATACCAGATTAAGTTTAGCTATACTCCGTTTGGTTAGGTATTTAAATAAATGTAAACAATTTTGACATGTCTTTTTATTGAAATATACACTTTATAAATCAATAACATTGCAAAGTACAAAGTAATTGTGTAATTTATAATTTATAACATAGTTAATTTGTAATTTGCAAACGTTGTTGCAAAAATTGATTAATAAAGTGTATATTTCAATAAAAATACACGTCAAGATTGTTTACATTTATTTAAATACCTAACCAAATGGAGTATAGGAGCAACTAATATATTAGATTTTTGAAATTTGATATCAAAAAATAAGGTGACTTCAGTTACAAATTTCACGCGAACGAAGTAGTAGGTACCAGCTAGTTTAAAGTAAAAGAGAAAAATTTCGTGTAGACGAGATGTCTTTCAAGCTTAGTTTATAAATTATTCCCAAAGAAACTGCATGAGATGTGCAATCCAAGCCAAATATTTATAAGACTGATAGAAAATTTAGATCAAATTTGTGTTTTCAAAAATTGCAACTGCAGACTTATTTTACATACATATGCTGATATACTGAAATTTATTTAATAAGAAAATAAAACATTTATTTACTTACACGCTTTTATTGTGAGTCGGAAGTCATCAAGTTAAAAGTGGCCTCTGAGACTTGCGGTCCCGGGCTTGTAGCCTTAAATTGCACTGTCTACCCCATTAGGGCGTAAGATGTGACGGTGTATAGTATATATAAAAGTCATAAGGGGTACCAGTCTCTAAACCCAGACTCCAACAGCAGATCAGCTCAATGCTACTAAAATATTGGGTTATCCAGGCTATCTCAGAGATTAATACATTAATGTTCAGAGATTAACAAGCCAATCTAATTGTTTCTAGCTAGCTAAGCTAGGGCCCGCCCTAGACTAGCAAATATCTAAAGCTTAGAGGGGTAGCAGGAGGCGCAACGGCCCACAGGCGAATGTTCCTTTCCGCTTTGGCTTTTTAGTTACATTAGACATTTTCAAAATATTCAATAGTTATTTTAAAAAAAGTTAAAAATATCACTGCCTTAACTGTATCATCATCAGGTCTTTTGGTCTCCACTGCAGGAGCACGACCCTCTCTGTACTACCAGAGCCATAATTGGCCAGAGCAGCCAGAGGACTTGGCCTACACGCTCCACGCTGGCCAGACGGGTTGGAGAGATCTCATTGATGTATAAAAGCTTTGTTTAGCTTGTATTTCCTAAGTCACCTTCTACGACATCCACGGGCGGACTTGGAGTGGCCCTATTCTACTCTACCGGAAACCACGTATTAACTGTAATGCAATTATTATCCAAAGTTAGTCATGGTTTATTTTATTGTATTCGTGAATACTAGATTTTTACCAAGTAGATACGACGTGATTTGGAGGCAACTTGGCAATTTCTTCTATCGAAAACATATAATGACACAGTCACTTGTCCTAAACTTTGCTGCATTTTTATTTAAACTTAAATTTATTATTAATTAATATTGATATTACAGACAATTATTCAAAGCAGTGTGAGATAGAGTGAGCCCTTAAGTGTAGGACCCATTCACTCGCTTTCCACCCTGCATCTTTTGGAACAACACAAAATTATTAAAACAGCTGAGAAAAAATACGGTTTTCTATATGTAAATAAAATACAGATAGATTGTTCTAAGTATATTTTCAGCTATAATATCCTTACTATTGATCAGGAGTTAATAGTATTAGGTATCTTGTGGTACAGTTATTCTACCGATATATTAGTTGGCACAGAATATACATCCAATACGATCGGATACATTCGGATTTATTCGGATTACCAACGAGTGTTTTGGACACGTTTTAAAATATTGCAACGTGTGGGACTCGATGCGGATACTTTAGAGATATTGGACGGAAACGGAAATATTAAGAAAATGAATTCAGAACTAGGTATATTTTTTAACTTTTAACATATTTCGTTTTATTAAAAGCGGGGAGAAACGTTAGTACTCGGTTGAAATCGTCATTCATCAACCCCTAATAAAGCCTCACATAGACATCAGTCTACATAAATAAATAAGTCAATCATAAGTCGTTTATCAGAATAATTTATTTGACGTACTGATAAGAGAATAAAATGTCACAAAATAATGTCATTTGTCATTTGTTGATCATATCCATTTTTATAATCTTTTCAGGAAGTAAAATTATATTATACACGATTTGGGTACCTAGATGACTGGATCATAAATAAATTATCCGGGAAGGTTTATAAAAAAAGTCACAAAATAGTAGTCACTTTTCATTGATTATATTCATTTTTAATATTATTTCAGAAAAACTGATATTAAGAGCGCTTTAGGAGTTCAAAAAAGCATGGCTTTTGTATTTCATAGTAAATCATATAGAAAATAATAATTTTGACATTAAAAAAGTGTCGAATTGAACTTGTTGTCATCTAGGGCGCTGTTGCAGAAACTAATATTTGATTCCATAAACCTATGACGTCATGGTTTGGTATTTTATACAAATCCTAATTAGTAAATGTTTATTAAATAGTATCTGATTAGACTCGTTGGAAACTAGATGATTATATCAATATCAAATTTATACAACAAAAAAAAATTAATTGTATATAGGAACAAACAATAAAAAATTAAATTAAAATACTTAAATCTAAATTAAAACCTAAAACAAAATAAAATAAACTAAATATGAAATTGAAGATATATATTGATAGATATTTATCGATATATCAATATCAAATTGATAAAATCCAATTTGATATTTTAAAAAACCGATATTTGAAAAAGTATGTCAATAGTTTCGCTGAGATCCAAGAAGCCACATATCTTTCAAGCAGGATGGCCTATTTTATGCGGATGTAAGCAGCTGAACGCAGTCGAGTGGTTCTTTGACGAGTGGCCGCCAGCGAGCGTCCGGCCGGACATCTTTGTGAAGAGACTGTACGAGCGGTCAAAACCTTGCCCAACGCAGACGACACACTATCCGTGACACACTTTTTAGTCTGTGAAAATAGAACCAGAACAATCATACGCAGTAACGCACACGACGCACCAAAAGTCCGGCGCGCGTCGTGTGCGTTACTGCGTATAATTCCACTGGTTTTTCGATTGGTCTATCGTCTGCGTTGGGCCTAATAGGCTATTTTACTGTGTATGTTTTGGTTACTATCCTACTAGTATTATAGACGCGAAAGTTTGTAAGTATGGATGGATGTTTGTTACTCTTTTACGTAAAAACGACTGAATGGATTTTAGTGAAACTTTACAATAATATAGCTTTTACACCAGAATTACACGTAGGCTACAATTTATAAAGATATTGTGTGATAATCCTGCGCAGACGAAGTCGCGGGCCAGTCCCATAGGCTATTTTAATGTGTATGTTTTTGGTAAATATTTTTTTTTTATATTTATTGGCAGATTCATAAAAAAACTTTTTTTCGAATTTAGATTCTGTTACTAATTGAGTAAAATACCGTATTGAAAACATACAATTGTTCGTAGACTCGTAGCATGTAATTTGTAGATGTGCTACGAATTTGCTACGGCTACGAGTTCGTCGTTTGGAGTGTGATTAGAAGTCTTTTAAATTGAAATTTTGGAACCCAATTTTAGATCCCATTTTTTAATACCTACGATATATTTCCATTTGATTTATAATGTCTGACGAAGGTCGCTGGAAAGCACCGCATGCAGGCCGCTCTAGATCGGTCATTTTGGAAATCTTTGGGAGAGGCCTATGTCCAGCAGTGGACGTTATGCGGCTGAAATGATGATAAATGATGATTGCCAATTGATCCTAATTCGCTATTTTCGTTAGATCCATTACGTGTAAGAAGAAAAGCTTTTTAATTTTAGTAGCAAGCACCTTGCCTATAATTGCTTAAATCGGAAACTTGAAAAGTTTTTTTTTAATATTTTTTTTTGTTATGCTGGCGAAAAATACATAAATGTATATTTACTGATGTACCCGTACAGATATCATGCCAGAATTGTGGATGCGGCTAGCAACCAAGCTTTATCGAAGAATTTTAGAAAGGCCTTTGTTTGTTATGAAAATGGATTCTAATCAAGTTAACTTTACAATAGCATCGTAGCATCCTCAGAGTTTAGACATAATATTAAGTTCTCAGAGACTGTCACCAAAAATATCTTCTGCTTACATTTCAAAAGCAACATATAACATAATAAACGTTTCAATACACGCATTACCGTCTACTTTGCGTAACGAAAACAAGCGAATATCTTCGTATGTTAATTTTTAGCAGAATTTGGCACAGAAGGCTAAAAGCAAGCATACATTGTTCATAATATCGCGTTTATACGGCCCGGCGACCGATGAATAGGTCATTATCGTGTTACAAATGTTAACTCGTTTATAGCGGGTTATTGTTTGTTATTGCTAGATATATTTATTTTTACTGCCCATAGGGCATAGCTATCTTAATCATTTTCATTTTGTAATTATTTGGTAGAAGATTTGTAATTATTTGTTAAGAGGGAAAATGTTTGGTTAATACTACGTCACGATGCGTTCTTTAAAACAATAATGGAAAGAAATATAGAAGGAAAAAGAGGTACCAATATCCAAAGATAAATAAATGATTTTGACTTTGCCTTTGAGAACCCGGAAGAAAATATATCGGCCAAATATAAGAAAAAAATTAAACGTGAGAACATATAAGGAGGTTAAGAACTTAGCGAAAGAAACAGAGTCATGGAAAGTACTCCACCGACAATAGCCCAGCTCTTAAATAAGTATAAGAAGAACAATTATTTGGTTAGTATGAATATATGTTTGTCGGAATAGCCATCTTCGCTTTATCTCTGTACATGGATATGCAGTTTACAAATACGCAAACAATCAAGTATTGTTTTAACAAAATCCTGGGGCGGCACGCACTATTACAGTTTTGATGTAATTCGTTCAAGTAAGAAGTATGGCATGCGTTACATGCGTATACGCTCCAAGATATTGTTCTCCGTTTTTGTGAACTAGCAGTCCAATAGAATATCATAAAATAAGATATTAATCAATAAGAAGAACAATGAAAATATTCAACATGATTTAAAGTATCATTATGGGCAGTGCAAAAAATGAGTAACCTGGAACTATTAAAAATAATAACTGACATTTGTGAAATTGACAAGTGTTAATAAACTAAAAACTATAGTGATTATTTATGAAGACCATCTTGTTCCGACGTATTAAAGGGTAATAATATAGTCGGAGTCAAAGCAGAGGGTGTAGTGAAACTGTATGTCACTGGATTACCTATCTAAATCATAGATATGAAGGTACGTAAAAAATCTATCTTTGTCATCCAATTTCAAGTTTATTTTGTCCTTACCTCTCCTTTCGATGTTTTTTTGAATCCATATTAATATTATTGATCTACATTCATATTCACATAATAATTATTCAAGTGGAAGTGAATATTTGGTTGCTAACCTTTACGTTGAATGAAAATAACGGAATGAAGTAATTTTTTGAGTGCAGATACTTGAGGCATGAAAGTTGGCGTGGGCGTCCTACAAATATTACAGGTTGCTAAGAGATGACATTATATATTACACATTACAGGCGTGAAAATATGGTTGTATATATGTATGCTAAAAGACGATCAGTTCTTCAGGGACTTAATATCATGAATTGGACACATGTAATAAATTTCATGAAAAAATATGACTTATTTTAAAATCATGTAAACAATTATCATGAAATTTATTTACGTGTGTAAAACTTTTACACAACCAATATTTTGCCCTAATAAATAGGTACCGTATCAATATCATATTTTGCACACATTGAATATAAATTTATACATACACGGGTGTATAGGTATTATTTAGTTATAATAGGTTTCGTTAAGTTAGTACATATCCCAAAATACAAGTTTTAAATTATCAGTGTGATTTGTCCTTATCTATTTATTTATACGTATTTAATATATAATAAATACACGTTTCTAAACTTATCTTTAAGCAACATTACACGGTGAAATCAATGCATTAATAATATTAGAGGATTTCTGTTGTTTTTTCCAGAAACGATACTACCTTGACTTACTTCTACGTGCAATACATTTATTTTATCTGCCTAAGCCTACCCGTGTTTTTTTTTTAAATAATATTTAAAACTTTTAACCGAGAATATAGGTAAATGAAAACATGGCAGCGAACTTTGTGATTTTCATGAAATAATTACCTACTTAAATAACAGTAGCCTGAGATATGTATCTGTTTTTTATACCTAATAAATTGTATTTTTTTATTGTAAAATAAACTGCATTATTCAATTTAAAAAAAGTGCCAAACACTTACACGAACTTAAAGTTACATCAACAGAATAAATAATACAGTAAGTTACCTAATTTAATAAAATTTCAATTCTGTCTGTCTCACAACACACTTTTATAAATACTTATTTCTAAGCAGCACGTGCTAAAAGCAATTTGCGATAAATAACAGTGAAATAGCCACTCATTTCTTGGCAACAACAACATGTACCAGTCAATATATTCGAGATCCTTTTACTTTCGCCAATTTTCACCTCGCACGTGAAATACCATTCTGACGTGAATATCATTTCGGACCATTTTCTCCGGCGATAACCATAGAAATCCTTCGGTTTGAAGGCTTTTATGTAACGATTGTGATGCCGTGCGTGGACGCGAGCACACCTACTTGATGATAACAAACGGGTTTGTCCGATTACGTAAACCTTGTTTTATGAATATCTGAAAGTTTGGACGATCGATATGAAAAACAGAAAATTTCCGCCGCTAATGTAATGAGATATAGGTAAACACGGCACGCGCAGTCGCATGTCATTACGCTAATGCAGTTTTGTGAGACTTACGGGAGGGTAGAGTAGGGCTGTGTCGCCGGGTTGTCACCTCGGCGTCTCCATGTAGGGTTCGGGTGTCGAAGTTTGGTCACATGTCAGGGTTTGGCGGCGCGCGGTGTTTGGTGAACGCGGCGGGCGGGACTGAAGTCGGGCGCTCGGCTAGGGCGCGCGGCGAGCACGTGCTCCGGTATCAATCAATCGATGCGCGGGTCCCGGCGCGAGCGCGGACATTCATCGCGAACAGCTGACGGGCCCGTAAACATGAATCGGCCCCCGCCCGTGCCCTGCGCGCCTCCGTGACCTACTGCGCAGGGCACCATCGGCTTACAGCCACGCTCGCGACAACAGGGTGCGCCGCCACCTGGATTCTGATTCCGCTACGAAATATTCCGTTTTTGTTTCTGTTCGTTTGGTATGTAATTTTTGTAACAGAAATCATTTCCAATTTAAAAGTAGGTAAGTTACCTATTTTGAAAATGGAAAGTTTTTCTGTACATGATTTTCCGCTGTTACTAATGATCACGTTATAATATATAAGTCAGCCTTTGCTTCTTGTTATCCTCTGTGCAGAGTCGGAGCGCAAGATAGACAAGCTTCCCAATTTTTTTTTTTAAAAGTCAACGGACTCTCAAGAATATCGAAAACCGGGCTTTGAAATTAGTATTATTGGAGTGTGTTGGCTTGCACTGATCTGTTTGATTTTCTTTTTTCTGTTGCTTCTCAGTTTCAAAATTAGATGTTAAAATTTAGGCTCGACCACTGGGTGCTGTTATTTCAGCGACCAACATTGGCGGAGCGACCTGAAACCCTCCGAGATAAACTATAATAAACGATCTTCTTCTTGTTCTCGTGTCGAAAGCTCAAAATTAAATCATCATTTTTACCGTTCTTTAAAATGGTGACAACCTAGCTACTAATTTAGCATTATCAGAGAGTTCACGCTTAGTCAATCTGGTGGAGCACGATAGGCGGGAGAAAAGTTATGCCATAGTCTGATCAATATGACTACATTGACACTGTATTAAACCCCGCACATTGGTTCGTCGCTCAGGCTCTACTTATAGACCGATCAAAATAGCACAACCTGGACATAAATAATAAACTCGTTGTTTTCAATATTTTATCGGATATCAATATTGAGTATCAAATATTAATTAGATATATTATGTTATTTATCCGCGGTCGCAACCGTATTATATAAAAATCGTGAGATTTTGTACACTACTCAACTTTTCCCTAAAAGCATAATAGGTAACCAAAGACCTTGTTAGTTTAACTTTTAGGTGCATTCAAATGCGATCACTTAATAGCAAAATTAAACTGACCCCACTTTTGTTTATACATTTTTTTTCACAGTTTTCACCTGATCTCGATATCTAGTTAGGCCAAAAAGATAACCATAATGTTTATATCTTTATAAGCTATATTGTGTCTTTTTAGACATTAAAGACCAAAATTAAACATCATTTTTTAATGTTTTAAAATTAATGTTTTTCTCAGTAGCCAGAAATAGTAACTGTGTTATTTTTGTTTAATAATAGTTTTTTGTGTACTATAATCACATTTTCATCAAAATTAAACACATTAACGTCTTACTTAAAACAAAAATTATTTGATTGAAAATACGCGAGAACATGTCGTGAAGCGGGATGCTTGCGGTGATTGCGGTGCGGTGCGGGGAGAGAGAGCGAGGCACCAGCCGGGTGAGCGCGCGGCTGCGAACGAGTTTATACGTGTTTTCAACCGATCGCGCCGTGTGCTTACGAAACATATAACTCGTAAATATGGAATTTTGCTAATTGTAGGATTGTTTTGATTGTGCCTTGAACTTTAACCCGTTCGCAACCGCCAATACTAGACACAATAGAAAGACGATGAACGTGGGCATTTTAATGCCGTCCGGGTCTTTACGGGTTAACGTGGTGACACAATGAACAATTTAAAACTCTAAAAACAATATAAGTCTTGTAATACTCTTGTTGTCACGGCAAACCCGTACAACATGACAGCCCCTGGACTAATACCGTTCCAAAAATGGGCCCCTGCTAAAATATTCCGTTTCCCATGACATTGCATATTAATGGGATGTAACATGAGAAAAAATTAAATACATAAATATATAACGAAGTTTTTATGCTGTCGTACTAAAATGTAGTTGGGTATTTACAGAGTGCAAGTTGCGCCGTGCAACTTAAGTTTCATTATGTTATGCGCTTACATAGTGTCGCTAACGAGATAAATGTAGAATATTCACGAGCAAGAACTCTGCTGGCGAGATAGATTCGGAATGTTCGCGAGCGGAATGGTATATAAAAGACGTCAGGATAATGCAAGCGAAACTAGGCCTTATATTCTTAAAGCATAAAGGCTAGAGTTCTTTGAATGGTCGTCGGCTTAGTCGCACTCACACATACATACCGGCGTCTCGATGTTTCCCGTCAATCGAAATACATTCGTCAAGATATGAGAATATTCGAGAATAATGTAGACCGCTGTATCGGCGCTTATAAAAAGGCGATCGATTGCACGTCCCGCCAGTTCAGTATGAGCTACGAAAGCGATAACTTCGAAGCGAACCAAAGCGAAGGAAACCTACCTCAGTGCGACAAGTGGAAGTACCTGCGACTAATTTGGCGAGATACCTGGACCTCAGATGCTACGCGACTTGGACTTAGACATCAGGAAGACCATCTTCACGTGTCAACCTTTGGGTTCCGTAGTGAATAAAAACCCTCATACGAACTTTGGCGTTTTTCTCCAAATCTCGAACCCAGTTTCGTAACAATAGCATTTCACACAATTTCTACCCACCGTTCACACGATGCGATGCCCAAGTTACGTCTCAACGCAATTCGCACTGCACACGTGCTCGCAAGTGCCCGCACAGAGGCCGTGTAGTATTAGAAAGCAGGACTAAAATGTTTGACATAGATAGACTTATTTTTAACATAGACCTTGTCTATTAGACTTCTATGGGAAATGGAGCATTTCACTTCTCTACATCAGCTGTCTGAAAGAAATTATCGCTATTAGCTATAAGATTACCCACGCCCATTGGACATTTTAATGTCTTTCTGTGTGCTATGTACATTTTAAATATTATATATTTTTTTGTTTTTAGTTAAAAAAAGTAGAATTACAGTCACATAAAAATTAATTATGTCAGTAAAATAATTATTGGGTTTGGACCAAAAATGACGAGAGCGATTAGACACATTTAAGGCTAGGTAATCCCGCAGAGGCCGTGCTTTAGACTTTTTGAAAACCATTTGAGGCATAGACAAAAGTGTTTTTTCATTCCATCTACTCAATAAAACGATGGTTTCATCCCAAAACATTTGGAGCTAAAGTTACTGCTAGTTCTCGGGATTAAAAAGTGAAAAAGAAAATCTTACGGGATTAAAACACAATTTGAAAATTGAACACGATGTTATCTATGTAAAATCAGCTAAAAACAAAAGAATAAATAACTGGAACAGTAAAAATGTTTATGCTCTTTGCTTCGAAAAAGGAAAAAAGAATAATTAGCGCAATTTTTGTCTTCGATTCAAAGTAATTACAGATGTTTTAGGTTATATTGTGTTAAAATTAATTATTTTGTGTAAATTTAAATCCTTTTTCGTAAGTTTAAGCCGATAGTGCACATTAAATTTATTGTTATTATAAAAATCTTAAAATATGTAGGTCCACGCAAACAAAGTTACGAGTTTATGAGTGAACAAACATTTTTTTTTAGAAGTTGGTTCTTAAAATGATTTCTTAGTATTTATTGAATGAAAACGACACTAAATAAAGTTAGTACTTGTCTGAGCTTTGATTAGGTATTGTAGTTGTTCTACTTTCTCCATATTCTGTTTTGTATCTTTTTGCTAGTTTTTCTCATGGATGGCGATGTAATGTGTGCTACTTGCGTACGGTAATATTTTTGTCTCGGGCGTTACACACGAATCCCTCGCTTCACTCAAGATTCAATCGTAGAATCTCTCTTTCAATCGTAGAAACTCGCTACGCTCGTGATTCAACTGAGGAATCCTTCGTTTTGCTCTGGATTCAAAGTAGCGCACTCGACTTAAAAGTATTACCTTTACGCCTTGTAGCACAATCTACTATTAAACTCTTAAAAAAAGGTATGTATAAGTTAAGTATCCAGGTTCGTCAAATTCGCATTCAGTTACAAGATCCTATAAACTTCATTCGGTTGGAAAAAATCCCAAAGTAACCCTTTTTTGTGATATTTTTTCAAAACTACGAGTAAAATACTGATATTTTACATAAAAAAATTGTACTTAATTAAAGCCACTTAATATTTACAAATAAATTCGCTGAGTTTGACTTTATATAATTATTTTCTTAATAATTATATGAAATTCGCGAGCGCGATGACTTGAACTCGGCAGGTCCGATTAGACGCGTGCTAGCGCTTACTAACATTTTACCAATAAAATAACTAAAGATCGCTACATGTTTTTACAAGCTTTTATTTAACTTGCAATGTATGTATAAATGTAAGTATGTTTGTTCGGGTGGAATCTTCGAACTCAATTTTCATCCAGTTATCCTCAACCAATTTAGCTGAAATTTTGTATACTTTTGTAAGTCGGATGATAATACAATATTATGATGTCAATGGGCTGTTCTGATGATGGAACCGGGAGATATTCGACGGAACTCAGTTAGAACCTCATCGAGTAGGTCTCGTTTGATTTGTCTTGACGAGTACTTTTTGGAAGACGATGCTTATCTAGGATCTGATTACGCAGACGGATGGTGGTCAATAGAACTCAGTTATAAAACAACTTAACACAATCGAGTTTGGGCTAATTTCTAACCTTTAGGTACGAAACAATAAAAAGACTTTTTAGCTCGTGTCACTTTGAAATGTAAGGATTCTAACGAAACGCCATTCCACAGGTATGGCACTTCATAGAAACGAAGTAACAAATATACCTAGTACTACTACAAACGAAATAATATATCTGTGCATACGTCAAATGTGTGAGTTAAACAACCAGGGTCGCTACCACAGAATTTGTTGCTTTGCTTACCTGTTTTCATCACTCGGAAATCTATAAAATTTTCGTTCTTTGTTGTTTTTTGTGGATAAGCAATAATAATATGCGCAGTTTCTCACCAATATTATTTCAATTACCCTAAATGACTCGGGGAACGTCAACGTGCGACTAGCAACAACCCAATTTTACAGGCGCTTACAAGGTCCAAAAACGTGCGAGTTTCCGTTCTGTATGTAATACTATTATCTGCTCTGTGGCCATACATTCAAATCCGTGGCGACATTAAGGAATAAAGAAAATCAAATACATTCAACATACATACATGCATATACAGGGTGGAATTGAATTCGTTGGCAATATTTTAAGTATCTACTATACCCATGATACAAAGTAATTTAAGACTAATAAAACTTTAATCAAAAGTCGTCATTTTCATATTCAAGAAAACCTCTAAACATGCGTCAGACTCTTTGACAGATACCTCTACTGCAATTATAAAAAAAAACTAATACGAAAAATAAATTAATTATAATAGTATCAATTTCGTTGCGTCTTGGTACCCTAACATTCGTTCCTACTTCAAACGTACCTATCGTCCTCAAGCTTTCGTGTGACACGACCCGTCCCCATTCAACTTCAAACCTTATTCACGTAAATTAAGGTCTACTTTTGTATGCCGGTCGGTCGCGCCGTTTGGCTGTATCCGTCCAAGGTCTTTGACCTTGCGGCACGTAGGTTTTTTTTACGCGCGCACGACTCGAAGTGTTTTGATACTTTATTCATTTTTCTTACTTTTTGATACTTTTTAATTACTGCATTAATTGCAGTATTGTTACCATACAAAATATCCTTTAGGTGAGTATGATGATAAGTTAAATCAATGCTAATGATTTCAATTGCACCCTATAGACTATATATTCGAAATCTCCTTCTTTGCAAGTCGTGTGAAAAATACTGGGATCTAGGTGAGACCCATGTTTTTTAGGTTCAGTGTTGTATCATAGACAGTAAATAACAAAACAACATAATACCCATAAGTTTATATTCAAGCAAAATAATAAAAACCGACTTTGAGGTGTTTACTCTTTATAAATTTTGAACGGCTGAACCAATTTCTAATAAATATAGCTAAGAACTATGAAGAAAAGTCAGTTTTCAAATAAAAAAATTAAATTTTCGTTCAGGCCTTACGATGCCATTAACAGACACCTAGATACACAGACATACCAACACGTCAACCTTATAACACTCCTCTTTTTGTCGGGGGTTGAAAATAAACAAAGACACAAAATAACGACTTTGCAGGGTTATTTGTTTCTATTCATTGTTTATTAATAAATCGCTACTGTCAAATTATGTTAATAGGCGATGCGGCTAGCAACCCATCACTATTGATTTATTTTTTGATCACGCTAAACCTTTGGGTCTTACGGGCCTGACTACCCCGTCAGCATTAATATAAGATAATGTAGCTGTATCCAACACTACTTTAAACAAAGTTTAATCAAAATAAAACTATTCTACTGCTTATTTCTATACTGTGTCGCTGGCGGGGTCACATGTGAGCTCACCGACGCAGCGTCCACGCGATGCAAATTGCGGCCGGGGCAACATTAAATATCTACATTAGTAGGAATACCCGGCTTTTACGATTGTTTCGTGAACTTTCATGAGAAAACCCATCAATTAATTGAATGGGTCAAAAGAACCGGATCGATTACTCACAACAGTTCAGTATTGGTTTAGACCTTAAGAATTAAAGGAACAACACATCTCCAATAACCAACAATACTATCGATAGTTTGTGTACTATTGATAGTAATTCCTGTTTTAGGGCAACAATATGGATAACCAACAATACTATCGATAGTATCGATGCTGATGACGAATAAACTATCTATAGTATTGCGTTTCATAAACTATCGATAGTATCGATTATTTATTTATTAGAAAAGCAATACTATCGATAGTTTGTTCGTCGTCAGAATCAATACTATCGATAATATTGATTTTATTCAAAATACAGATAGTCTATCGATAGACTAGCGATAGTGTATTATCGAGAGGCAACACTGGTCATCGCTGTGTTGTGCGTCGCGATCGCGACTCGTTAGGTACGGGAATGTGGCTCTTCGCAGTCGAGTTTCATGCGGAACGGTAACAACGCGTAGGTACGTACCGGTAAAATTACCTTTAAATTTTAACAATACCTATAACGTTACTATTACTACATAAACGATACCAGTACTATACGAGTATTACCCTTAAAATTTTAACATAATGAAAATTCTGTGACTGGTACTTAAAATGTGAATTTGGTACCAGTAACAAACCCTGGGGATAAGTCCGCCGTTGTACGTTTACTTTTCTGATTTGTGTCTGTGTTCTTTACTATGTACCATAAAAAGCTTTATAAACAAACAGTAAAAGCTCAACAATGTAGTTATTATCAATCTAATAAACACAATATTTCAATAAATCTCCACCCTAGCCGATCCATGGTTAGTAAAAGTTCCCACGTGCTTATAAAAGTTTGACAATCATTGACTACAAATAAATGCATAAGACGACGCGACGAAACTACTGTACACGAGTATCACTCGCGACTCGCTACAGCACGGTCGGGAGTTGAGGCACAAACCAATGACGACCTTATTGTGCAAGAAATAACGTTCATATTAAAACGTAAGTAAGAAAAAAATAGAAATAAATTATAATCGTAGATATTTTTTGTTTGATTTGTTCCTTATAGTATCAACAATATGTTGACGGCTTAAGTTAAACACTTTCAAAATAGTTATGTATTTTGGCTTTACAAAAAATACAAAAATTTGTAAATGTAGAAATGCATAAAATGAATTTGTTTAATTTTTAATAATTGATCAACACACATAATATAATATTTAGAATAAATTGTTGAAATACAGTAATCTATAATTTCTGGTGAGATAAGCCTGAAAATTTGTAACATACCGAACCTTCTTTATTAACGATAGTGCTAATTGATTAATTTGTTTAATTTAGATTTATTCAACTGGAATGCACACGTTATAATATGGTAGAGGTAGTTTTCCAAAGTTATTAATTATGCTGTACTTATGAAATCAAAATTTGTTCAATTTTCAGTTTTTTGGTTTTTTTACACTGACGCAGAGCCCTAAATTGTTTAATTCGGTTTATTTTAACTATAACTAACATTACTTTATATCATACAAAAAGAAACTTACGGTTATAGCATTATGTCCAGGTACAGCTATATTTACTGGTCTATTATGCGTGTGTCGTGCTTGCGTACCGTCGTTTAAGCGAAAACATCGGTGGAGCAACTTGCGATGCTCCGACACCATCTGCAATATTATGACTACTGTTATCCCCGCACACTAGTTTGTCGAACTGGTTCTAACATTGCGTGTGTCACGCTTGCGGGCTGACGTTTCAGCGACAAACATTGGAGGAGTTATCGGCAACCCTTCAATACCAATAACTGTAATAAACACTACTGTTAATCCCGCACCCTGGTTTGTCGCACAGGCTCTACCATTGCGTGTGTCGCACTTACACGGTGTCGTTTGAGCGACAAACATCAGCAGAGTAAACGGCGACCTTCCAATACCAATAACTGTAATGAACTCTATGTTAAATTCCGCACTCTGGTTTTTCGCACAGGCTAATATCATTGCGTGTGTAGCGCTTGCGTGCTGACGTTTCAGCGACAAACAGCGGTGGAGTGACCCGCGATCCTCCGATACCAATTACTGTAATGAGCACTACTGTTAAATCCCGCACCCTAGTTTGTCGCACAGGCTCTACCATTGCGTGTGTCGCGCTTGCGTGCTGACGTTTCATCGACAAACATTGGCGGAGCGACCCGCGGTCTTCCGACAACAATGAGGTGTTTTCTTTGAAAAAAATTGTATGGCGCAGCAATCACAAATCGATCTGTCAATGTCTAATTCATATAAAATTTTCATGATGTGAGTTTGTCATTTTAATTAAAGTATAGTAAAATACAAGATTGGATACTCAATTACAAAATTAAAAGCATTTAACCAAACGGCCTATATCTTTTTTGACAGGAAGATTTCAAAACTATTATGCGCCATTTATAGACAATGTTTGTAACCTAATTATTTGGCAATTACCTGAAAAACGACTCATTACAGTAATCAACACTACTGTTAAATCCCGCACCCTAGTTTGTCGCACAGGCTCTACCATTGCGTGTGTCGCGCTTGCGTGCTGACGTTTCATCGACAAACATTGGCGGAGCGACCCGCGGTCTTCCGACAACAATGAGGTGTTTTCTTTGAAAAAAATTGTATGGCGCAGCAATCACAAATCGATCTGTCAATGTCTAATTCATATAAAATTTTCATGATGTGAGTTTGTCATTTTAATTAAAGTATAGTAAAATACAAGATTGGATACTCAATTACAAAATTAAAAGCATTTAACCAAACGGTCTATATCTTTTTTGACAGGAAGATTTCAAAACTATTATGCGCCATCTATTGACAATGTTTGTAACCTAATTATTTGGCAAGTACCTGAAAAACGACTCATTACAGTAATTACTGTAATCAACACTATTGTTAAATCCCGCACCCTAGTTCGTCGCACAGGCTTTACCGTTGCGTGTGTCGCGCTTGCGTGCTGTCGTTTCAGCGACAAACATCGGCGGAGCGACCCGCGACCCTCCAACACCAATTACTGTAATGTACACTACTGTTGTGGACTTTTACGGAGAATGCAAGAATTAATTAATTCCCACCGTTTTCATTACCTTTTCAGAAAATTAACGGATGAAGGGTCAAAGGTTGAAAGACACAACACTCAACAATTATTCTCGCGTCATGTAGAATGTAATTTAACGTACTTTTCTATGCTCTTTTTAAGAATGTAAAACTAAAATCGCGACTTTGGTGCAAAAAAACGTTTTGGTGAAAAGATAATGGAGAATTTGACTAAAACTGATGAAGAATTTTCGGGGAAAATATCTTTTATGGTAATGTACTTACCTTATTTGTCGAAATGGATTTGGAGGTAAATAATTTACCACCTATAAATCTTTGTTTCTTACACCTTAATGATAAATATGTTGTATCATTTATGTAAGTGGATAGGTATAGGTAAATAAGCAGCCAAGTGCATTTCTTTTTTTTTTCTTTTCTTGATTATGGTGGTCAAACTTCGTTGAAGCTTATTTTGCCAGTGTCTAGTAATATCTCTTCTTTATTCATAATCCTAAACCCTTAACTATACAATCAAAGGTTGGTATAGGTCCTTTGATTGCTTCACGGGAGCTTCTGGCGACAAATCTATACGAGTCCACTGGTTTTCATAGCCGATTGAGTGGCGGACGGCACACAAAGACGCCCACCGCAGTCGGCAAATACTATCACTACAACCGCACTATGACTGTCCACTTTAAACATTTCACATATTGTCCATGAGAATGAGCATTTATAACACCAAACTACACCAATTTCGTATTATAAAGTCCACTAGAATCAATTTGCAAAACAATTTAAAGCAAACTCCAACTGGACCCCTTGACTTCCCGCCAAAAAACCCCAAGTGCATGTCGTTGTTTCGTAGTTACGAATGCCGACTTTGAGTTCACGCAACTAAAAACTTCTAAAAACTAATTAGCTATTGAATTTGTATAAAATTTTCCTTTTCCGATGATTGAATTTCATAAGTTGGTTGCTTATATTTTTTTTTAAACCCACCCTACTTAGTTGTGATGGTTTTCCTTTAAACTTCGTTATATACGTATATATTACTACCGTGTTTTTTTTCAGGGGAGAGGATTTAATTATGTTCATCTGTGGCCGTTATGCGGCTAAAATGATGATGATGATGATGATGATGAACACGTGATGGCTCAGTTGTTAAGAGTATGGTCGTATCAAGGTTTAATCCTTGCTCACGTGGTATTTTTTTTACCATTTCTTATTTAGTTTTAATGCTTTAGTTCTGCATCTTGGGTGCCTATAAATCCCTACAAATAAGGGTTCCTTTTTTACAATGAAACCCTAAAAATGCATAATTCTCTAGCGCATACATGAAATAAGTAATTATATTTTACTAGTATTTAAAATATACAGTAAGGGACTTCATAAGTATCCTTTTAATTAGTAAATTTTATTTAAGTACTTAGGTACTTGATATTAAATTCAGAGACCTCCTTTTGCAACCCATCAGAACTCCGATATAAGCCATATTAAAACGTAACGCATACGACTTCCATTTACTTACTGTCGGCTTTCCGTCCCACCGATCGACTTGTGATCGACAGCTCAAACCTGTTGATACTTGTGTTCATCAAATTTTCATGGATTACGTATTTGTGTGTTTCGAATGGTCTAAGTGTGTGTGTTTCCACCCACAACCTTAGGGGCAGTTCAGGCCGAGCAATTTAGAGCCTAGGCATCATATTTTCATATGAAAATACTGACGCGGACACCATCAGCTAGTACTATATAGTACTAGCTGATGGTGTCCGCGACTTCGTCTGCGCAGTATTTTTATAAATTGTAGCCTATGTGTTATTCTGATGTATATGCTTTTCATTTAAATTCATTTAGTAGTTTTTACGTGAAAGAGTAACAAACATCCATCCATCCATCCATACTTACAAACTTTCGCTTTTATAATATTAGTAGGATAGTAGGATAATGCTCGGGCGGTCTCGAGGCTACGCGAGCAAACCCAAGCTTGCTCGTCTTGTACTTGCCAAATTGTTAAAACTTTCTACGAGTATCATATAAAAATTCGCGCCGCTGCGTTCCTTTCGGTCTAAACTCATCCTTATTCACGAAAAGTCAAAAAGTTTTTGTCACTTTTCACCATCAGTATCTTTATCTGTTGATCGTGCGTTTGTACGAGACTAATTGTTTACCTATTTCTCGCAGATAATTTTTTTTTCTGTATTATTTCGCGGCCTAATGGTTTATATAAGATAGTTGTGATAAATGTAAAGTTTAATAATTCAGGATTACAAATTATTGAAGGCTGAAAAATTTAGGTAGGTACTCAATTATATTTTATTTAAAACAAAAATTACAAATATTAATTATAAGTGGTTTATAAATATTTCTTCCAACGCGCCACATCAAGGCAACTTACCCAATATGCTGGCAGCATTCCCTCGCTGGATAGCGAGACTTATTCGTTGAGGAAAAAATTACCTCGGGTTACCAGATGCCTCGATGAGACGCGTTGTGAACTCCCTAAAAAACATCTTTGCTTCAGGGCCCCAAGGACCCATTGTCTCCACTTCGAATGTACTCAACTGAGTAGTAAGTGTATAAAAGTTATTAAAAGCTTACTTAATTTAGTTAAGAAGGTATAAAGTATATATCTGGGAAGTGACTGTCTATTTAACGTAAGTTTTATGTTAATTAAATAATTTTAAACATCCTTCTAATTACACACTTACTTTAACTTAGCGTAGAAAGTTTATCGGGTCCCGTCGACAAAGCAGGCTTCATTAATTTTTCCGCAGACAACACACCCTGCTAAATAGCAGCTAAACACGCAGCCTTCCGGGTGCTTTCTGTGAAACAAAGATGCTATAGCTGCTTACATTTTAGGTGCTAATTTAGTAGGTACCTAACTTTCATAATTCTTTTTGGATAAATACATTTACAGATATATTTTCACGTTTTTTCTTTTTGGATATATTTCATGAATTAATGAGAAAACAAAATTAGTTACAGTAAAAAAAAACAAGATTTTGTGATTTTCTTTTAGATAACTATTTTTATATTTTTTTAGTCTTGCGGTTCTGGTTTCTGTCTGCTTAGAGTCCCAAGACCTTAACTGCTCTGTCTTCCTCATTAGGGATCAAGACGTGATAGAGTCGTGTTTTATATAAGAATTCAAGATGTATTAATATAATACTTAGTCAAACTAAATACATGGTGAAAAACTTTCTTTCAACTTTTTGTTTCGCTTATGGTATTACTTTAGGTACCTGTTTTTTATACATACCTCTAAAAGATTAAAAAATCCAAATAAAAAAGATAGGACCTACCTATCCAGAAATATAAATCTATCAACACAGTTAAACAAAACTTTGGTAAGTTATTGGTACTGACGCCTACCAATAGCTGGGGTCAATCCATTGAACCAAGATGAATCCGAGTTAGTATCATAAACTGATGTAATAAATTAAGATGGAAGTAGAGAGGGGAGGCTTTTCCCAACAATGGGACCTATATATCTAACAAGGAAAATATTTACCTAATATAGGTACGAGTACTTATATAGTAGGTAGGCAACCTTCCTGCTTGGGTCATACTTACTTTCATTTCGTAAACAAGAAATCCGACTTTGAATTAACGCACGCATTTGAAGCACGTACAGTGAATGTATCCCAAATGTATAATTGAAAGCGAGCGGGATGATTGGAGAGCAGCCAGGAGCAACAGTTAGTTACGATGCAATAGAAACGCGATGCTGAGCCTGTGCCAGGGTTGTAACTTGTATCACAAAGCCTTTTGTAAAAAGTTGGAGCATGAAAACATTGAATTTAACGTAGAACTCCCTCCGCACTCATCTCAAATTTTTAGTTTTTCTGAATTCAATACGATGATCTAAGGATGTCCTTCAAGGATTAAGTATTTTACGTTTCTAAACACCCTGTATAAATATCCGCTTTTTGTCTGTTTTACTTTATCCCCATCACATAAGGTCAAAATTGCAAGCTTTTCGGAGTTCAAAGTTATAAGAATTGGGAACATTCCTTAGTTAAAATAAATTATTTGGTACTGTTGAGAGAATAAAACATGACAAAATGATGTCTCATGTCTTGATGTCATCCATTTCAACGTGATTTTAGATTTGTTATTGCAGAAAAACTGATATTGGGAGCGTTATTTTGACTTCAAAAAATTATGATGTCATTAGAATGTATTTAATACAAAGCCCATACAAAATATTTCTTCTGACGTTTAGAAAATAAGGATCTGATTTGAATTGTTGGAAAGTACAGTAAATTGCGCCTGCGTCTCCAGACGTCTACAGGCGCGGATGCATTTCTTCTTACAGCAAAAACTGGGTACTTATTATGTGTTGCTTAAACCATCCGCCACATCTCTTCTATTTTGACCAACTTGGCTGTGTGGTGACGGATGACGGACTAGAATACGATTTCTCACCAACCCTGTCCTCTTGGGTGACGTAAGAAGAGACCAATAGAGGGTAGGCATGTAGGTAACAGAGAACAGGCAGCAGCGTCCTCTATTATGGAGACTATACCATCTACTGCGATCGCCGACTCGTCTGCCTAGCGTGGTGATTAGGGACAAATCATTTATTTATTGGGTAAGACCTTTAGTCGAGCGGTGGACTGCTTTATGCGTTAAAGAAGAATGAAAAATTACATTATAATTGGGGGGGGGGGGGCAGTTTTAATACTTAAATCCACATTTAAACTTTTTCCCTATGTCCCTTAGTTAAGCCACTAGAACCAAAATACCTACTTTTATGTTTATATTTATTATTCGTAAGTGGTTGTGTTTTTTTGGATTCTGTTTTTACAGACTTTATAAACAAATTAATAGCAATGTGTCTAAAAAAATCAAGACTGTATTCTAAACCGTATGTGAGATACAGCAAAATGCCAAACATTTCCCCAGCGGAATTTTGAATAACTTCGGAGGCCTATGACATACAAAGTCCATTTGTACATAAACATTTGTCTCGATACATTAATTGCTCTGCTAATTGAATTCTGGATCCCTGACAAAATTTCGCCAGAGAGACGTTTTCCTGGCGGAATATGTTTTTAACGAATTTCTCAAAAATTACTTAATACACAAATTTCATTTATCGATAAACATTTAAAGGCAGCTATAAACTAAATATCTTGTATAGTCAACAATTATTATTCGATACTTTTCCGCGGGGGACATGCACACGATTTCAATGCGGTTTTTTTACGCGAAAGCAACTTCGCATGCGGTTCTTAGTTAAGTTTGATGAAAAAAGGCTCAGCATTTTAAAACTTATTGTATTACATGTCAAATAATAGATGGTACTACCGATATGACGGTTGGAATAAATAGTGCCGCCACTCATCACTAGAGATGGTGATGGTCGGGGATTTTTTTTAAATTTCCTGGCAAATAAACTTGTAAAAGTAAGTACCTAGGTACCTTCTTACTTAATCTGATTACTAGATGCTTCTGGCAATAGTGTTAGTAACTTACTACCTCCACCATATCCCTTAAAAGTATGAATCGTTCGATGAAAAAACGTTCTTTCACGCTCAACAAAAGCTGCGGCCTTTGTCGACGACTATATACTAATCATTTGAACAAACGACTGTACGAAGAAGATAGTAACGAGAAAGCTCCCACAGCTTTCTCGTTACTATCTTCTTCAGTACTTATATACCTAATAGGTACCTACCTAATAATAAGAAATAGATACCTATGTAAATTCGGGGCAGAAAATTATGACGACTGGTAACCCTATTCTGAGAAAGATATTTATCGTTTAAATTGATGGATATTGTATGACTGAACAAATGTCACGTCGAGTGATACGTTAACAGCCTAATTAATTCCCAATACAGGACCGCTTGCCAAAACAACGGGCTACGCGCAGTCGCACACCCCAGGTAGCAAACTGACGTCAGCGACGTATAAGCGACGTCACTTATAGGTCATAATAGGGTCGGTCATTTATTCGTCGAGAGCAGACGTTAAAGTGACGTCAGTTTAGGGTCAGCGTTGCGCAGGACGTCGTATTTACGTCAAATTAAAGGCAAGTATCTGGACGTACCATATACGCCGCCAAGAGGACGTTTTGCTGACGTCTATTTAGGGTCAGTTTCTGGACGTACCATATTCGCCACAAAGTGTACGTCTTACTGACGTATATTTAGGGTCAATATCAGGACGTACCATATACGACGCCACGAGGACGTTTTACTGAAGTAAATTTAGGGTCAGTATATGGACGTAAGTACCTACCATATTCGTTCCAACGTGGACGTTTTTTTGTTCAAGACTTTTAAGGTAAAAGTAACATGTACTCAGTGATACAATTAAGTGAAAAAAACAGCGGAACCGAATCGGTGGTAGACGCCAAGGCATTGTGAAGTTGGCCACCTGTTAAGTTTAAGTAAAAGTACGGTTTAAATCATTTTTCCATGTTCTTAAGTCTATGGTCTTAAAAAACATGGTCCCTGTATCATTGTTCTGGCAATGTCCCACTGTCCTTTATTGCATCTTAAATATAGATTATCCTAGTACTTACATTGTGTTTTTTTAGTTTCATCCATAAAAGTTCTTGAGTCTCTTTAAGATACGTAGGTAAGATGCCTGCAAACGTAAATGCTACATGCTAAGCACTAAATTCTATCCTACTATCACGCGTAAGGATTTGCGAGATGGAGTGAAAAGGGATAGAATATAACACGTACCGTAGTCTTTTGATCTAGGGCCCCTGACCAATAACTTAGAACCGTCGTAGAGCTTAAATGCGCAGCTCAGGCTTTAGTGCCAGTTTTGCCAGCACGTTATTTCACTCAATAGCCAGGGCGGTTCTCTTTTTTAACAAACTACCCACCCAAACTACCTAAGGGGAGCATATTGCCATGCTAACGATATCAGCTGTAAGTGTGTTCTTACAATCTATATAATACCCGCTGTCCAAATTCGTGTAGTCTTTGTTAATTAATTTTATTTCCTCTAAATTAGGCAGTTTTAGACTTCGTCCATTCCGTAAAAAAATAAGACGTAAAAAGCATTAAGTAATAGTTCTAATCATAACCATAAAACCTTTAATTTTGAGTAATATTGTATGCAAGTGTTAGTTTCTTAGAAAATCCCTAGATGGCGCTGTCAAAATTAAAACTGGTTATGGTTTCTTTTATGTACATTCTTATTACTTGGTGCATATTTCCAATTAATCGAGTTCAGCAGTAGTGTGTGGTTTAATTTCCATACCATCGGTGTGCGACGGTAGCGACACCCAAGACACACTGTACATATCATGAGCTCCCGTAGGTCCTACTCCTGACTTGTATGTCTTAGTAACGTCTGTGTATAACGTCAGTGGCTGCCCTAATATGTACGGCCCAGTAACGTCCCTATGAATTCAGTATATGACGTCACTCAAACGTCAGTGGCTGCCCTAATATGTACGGCCCAGTAACGTCCCTATATGACGTCTCTCTAACGTCTGTAAACTGACGTCTCTCTAACGTCTATAAACTGACGTCTTGAGGCTGTGACAAATTGACGTCATCTGTTGGGACCCCCCGACGTCAAGACATGACGTCTCTTACGTCGAGCAGTACCGTAAACGGACGTCATAATGACGTATAAATGCTACCTGGGACTACCTATTTGCAAAGTGGGAACGTTAGCGATAACGATACCTATCATGCAAAATCAAGCTTGTGAAATGTAATTTATCAACTGAAGATTAAGTAGATTTTATCCAATTACGAAACGGACTGGAGCACGAAGGGTTCCGTACCCACTTAAATATTTATTTTGTTTTTGTTGTTATACTGCGTAAAGAAATACATCATCTGTGAAATTCAACTGTCTAATCACGGTTCACGAGATACAGCCTGCTGACAGACAGACAGATTGTTTAGCAGACAGGCAAACGGACGGACGGACGGACAGTGGAGTCTTAATAATAGGGATCCCTTTTTACACTTTGGGTACAGAACCCTAAAAACTCCTATTTAAATCCCCAGTCTAGAGTAATCCTCGGCCTCCATCTTCAATTATGCTGCTTTGGAGCCCGAGGTCTGCTAGCTACGGGTTTTCTTCTCACGCTGAAAACTGTACGCAGAGACGGACCATTCCAACGTGGGTATATGTATATGTAATACATTTGTGCGAAGAGTTTTACAACCGAAAGTCTATCACATTAATTGGAAATAAAGTCCTCCCGTGGATGTCGTAGGGGCGACTAAGGAAATTCAAGCTTAACAAAGCTTATAAACATCAATGAGACCTCTCCAACCCGGCATTACTTAATTCCGCCACATATTTTCTCACAGAACAAAGACAGTAACTAAATCACCTCTGATTTTATATTTCAAATGAGCCACTGTACACCTTTAGGTATAACTATCCTAACTCTATGTGTGCATGGGAATAACAAGGACAGTGTTTCGATCACCAACTCAAAATGACCATTATTACCAATACGGGATTTACCGTAATATTTTATTTTGAACCAGATATTTAATAATAATAATAATAATAAATCATTTATTCCAGAATTAAAATAATTCCATACAATGGTATATATATATATATATTATACATTAATAAAATAAAATTTAAAATAAAATAAAATTGGACACACACAGACAAACACACACACACACACTAGCCGTCAGACGACACTCTGCAGAGCCCTCCAGCAGCTATGCATGGGGCTCGCCGTCCAGGAACGCACCGCCTGCACGATGGAGTTGGCGGAGAGGCGCAGGCGCTCGGCCGCGCCCGCCGCGGTGTGCCGCATGAGCGCGTGCCACCCGTGCACCCGGCCAGCCGCGAACATCTCCGACGCGCTACACCGGCGCGGCAGCCGGTGCAGCGCCCGCCACGCGTCGTATTTCAACGACCCTAATGCCATCGTGGTCACTGGTAGACTTTACGATAAGTTCGGGTCAGTATAGAGTCATTAAGATATCTGGCTCCAAATAACATAAATCGCAGTAATTATCTGAGATTCTATTTTAATGTGAATAAATAGAAAGTCATCTTTATGGATGATTGGAAGGGACAATGAAATAAAAATATCGAAGTATAAAATAACATTTACTTAAACGTAACATTACAGTCACAAGTTTCGACGCTGAATCTGTTTACCTAACCATATCCAGTCGAACATACGAACATAATCGTTACTATTATAACACAGTGTTACAGTCATTAGTTTCTGCCAAAGTATAATATTGAAATATTTAATATATGCATGTCAGGACTAAATATATCTATGAATTGTATAAAAAAATCTGACGTGACTAACAACCTATACTTAGGAGGTAAAATAGTCTTTTAATAACAAATTTCCTAGATACCAACCCCTATTCCTAAAAAATCTACTCTCCTCGTCATATAGTGAGTGTTACCATTTGAGGATTGCAGACTTTTACCGTGTTATTTATTATAAAACGCAGACTAACTGTGTTACTAGTTTTAAACCATTATCCGACTAAATCAAGTTGACATCTAGTAATATGCCACCGTCTGATCTGAAATGTCAACTTGACTCGGTCGGATAATGGTTCAAAGTAACGTTAATCTGCGTTTTAAAATAACACGGTTAATGTATTTGACAAAAAATCTGCACTTTTAAAATCGGTAGCATTCTACTTTATAACAAATGAACGTGTGCAGATTTTTTATAAATAGATAGTCGGTAAAATTATAATATATTTTTGACACAAAACACATTAAATTCGCATCACATAGTAGGTACATAATTAATAGGCAAGTGCAATTTTGCTGACCAAAGACTTAAATGTAATAATTACAAACCTAAATACAAGATAAACTTTACAATTTCAAATAAAATACACATTTGTATTGCCAGTCGTCCTATACATTTTACTTTCTGGCAATAAATATCTTACATGACATGACTTTAAACTTTACCCATATTTTTATTTTATATTATATGGTTAAGTATTTTCAAAACACAAAATAAAAAAAACGCTTCAAGTCTCTCCATTGAAGACGGAACCTTAATGTCAATTCATACTAGCGCAGCATCGAAGTGCATCGAAGCATCAACATGAAAATTAACATAGCAAATTCAACACATATTTCGTCTCAGATAAAAAAGACGAACTCATTTCATGGAATGTACGCACTTATAGTGCACGTTTGCGAGACCCCAAGCCCCGTAAACGCGAATGAATTCGTGCAACATGTGAAGAATTTGTCATTTCGATGCGCTTCAACTCTGTCACAGAATTAACCCCTTGTTTGCCGGAATATCAGTAGTTAAACAATGCAATCTCGCGTAGATCAACGGCATACGAGAGGTAAATATAAGTATTGCACATACAACGCGGAATCTAAGTTTCCGCGCAAAATGTGACGCCGTTTCCCGTCCCCGCACCTCTCCTCTCTCGCCTAGGGGAAGGTGTTGAGCGGGCCGCTGCAGAAGCCCGGAGCCGCCTCTACAAGGCAAGAACGGGGGAGAGATGCGGGAACGGGAAACAGGGACTCAATTTACGCTAGACCTAGCCGTCTTATTATAAAACGCAGACTAATTTTGTTACTAGGTTTAAAACATTATCCGACCACATCAAGTTGACCTTTTACAGATGAGATAATGGCATATGACTAAATGACAACCTAATTTGGTCGGATAATGGTTTAAACCTAGTAACAAAGTTAGTCTGCGTTTTGTAATAAGACGGTAGGGGTTTCCATTCTGTATGTACTTATATAAATTTTGTGACTCTGTGCTAGTATGAATACACCATTAGGATATGCCTTGTCCACGCACCTGTAGAACGTTTTGTGGTGAAAAGGTTTTTAGTATTTTTCAATGAACTCACGTTACTGACGCTTAGATAGAATTGAAAAATACGCCTAATATGCCCGCAAACAGATTCAATTGTAGATATCACTTTAGGAATTATTAAATTTGAGCCATATTTTGACTCTAAAGATTTGGAAGAGAAAAATGTTCACTGTATTTTTTTTTCTTTTTTAATCAGTGTGAACTATTGCATAACTAATGATATTCTGTGAGGTGTTGTGAGAATAAAAATGGAAAATGTTATTTTAAAATGCTTCTCTTTGGTCGTAGATTCAGACGATGATTTACTTTATTTCGTGTTATTCATATAACTATTTCTACTTAAGTGGGTAAACAAATGTCATCTAAATAAACAGGTATATTTATAACCTGCTAGTTAAAAAGCAGCATTTATCGGCGACTATATCGTCAATATGTCCTATATTTTTTATGAAAACAATATAGATTTAAAAAAAATTAAGGAAGTTGTACATATTAAGGGTGTAAGTCGCCACACGTGTCGACGGTAGGTAAAAACGAAAAAAAATGTCAGTGCGCCGTATTTTGCCGATAGAGTATTATTTAATAAAAGCTTTATAGAGCCAAGCATGTCAAGTAATATATTGTAATTCCTATTATAAAACAAATAATAACTTAAATTATTGTATTAAACACTCCGGATTACATTGAATACCTAATGTAAATGCTGAATTGTGAGTACAGATCTCATTATGTACAATTTAACCAAGGTTTAGGAACCTACATACAAATAAAAAAAACTTGAAACGGAACGAGTATACTTACTATATTTTTGTACATTACACGGGTGAAATAAAAAAGGTAATCTATACTCACAATAGCAAAAATGGCGCCTCGCCGCGCATTGTCATTGCCTCGAGCGTTAGGACTCAAACATACCAGTGACGGTCGACTGTCTCGCACTGTCACGTGTGACGAGACAGATTGCCGACCAGGGTTGCGGGCATACTGTCACTCGTGCGTGAGAGCCCTTACTGTCAGCGAAATATCATACATACCGAACAGTATGTGTTCAGGTAAAACTTCGTTTTTGTCACAAGCCTTTATTTCACTTCAGCGAGGCGGAATTAAGGAATAGATTTAAGGCCTTTGCTAATTACACCACTTCCTGGCTGACCACTACGATTCGACTCAAATTTAATTTTCATTTTACGATGTTAAAATGTTTACAATGCTTTTACTGATGTCATTGACGATTTGTAAAAACTATTCGAAAAAGACAGTTAGAAACGGTCTACAACCTTTATTATTAGAATGATTTATTACACAGTCAAAGTTGATAAAAGTCATCAAGCTACGTCAGATGCCTTAAAAAATATGACACCAGTGTATATAAGCCATTACAAAATAATGAAAAAAAATAATGATTTATCGCGAGTCAGGACAGTGGCGACGGCGAAAGGGCCTTAAATTCATCCATTAGTCCTTCTTTTAAGAATAGGGAACATACATTCGAGCTTAGTAGTCAATCGCCCACTCGTTCTCCTGGAGGAACGCGTCGACGACCTCCTTCATGGTGAAGTTAGGGATCAGCTGGTCTGCCGTCAACTTCACGCGGGTCACGGGGTCAAAGTGGCCCACTCGCTGGAAAACAAAGTCAACTGTCAGTAACAGCCAGTAACTTGTCAAGTACTTTAAAAGATCTGATTCGCAAATCATTTCGAGGAATAGTCTCTAGGAGATTCTCTGATCAGATTTTAGAATAAGGTCTTACTTATTTAGATATTTGCAAAAATCTCAGTGACCTTCACTTTCAAGCAAGGTCAAGCTTATTTAAGGAAGTGACGTCACGATGAAGCCAACAACTTGACAACAATCAACATTACGATGGCAATTTAAACAGGTGACATTGACAGCATTTGACAGCTAACAGATTTTATTGTCTTTTTTAAGGCAAGCATAGGAAAAATGTAAACTTCAATTGCTGTGTGTCGTCACTTCCGGTGTAATTTTACATTAAAAAATCCTGATGTCACATAGAATTTTTTATAAAAATTACTTTCTTAAAATTATCCATATTTTCGATACAACACTTTTATATTGTTTGGTTGACAAGCCACCCATTTTTTGTCGAACTATTTTTATCGCCATTCATACCTAAAAGTGTATAATTAATTAATTATGACTTTATCTAATAGGAAACTTAGCGAAAACACGAATTTAAACTACACAGACTAATGTAGTATTAAATTCTATGGTTGTTCATAATATAACAATTAGCCCTATTTTAGTGACCGTCAGTCATGAGAAATTTTTAATAACCACACACAATCACATATATAGAATTTAAAAAATCATTTTAAATGATGTTTATATAAATATTTTGGACATGTGGATAGTATGGATGAATAATTTTCAAAACTAATTACCGAGTTTAACAACAAATTACACAACCGATAAAATTATCTGACAAAAAATGAAACTAAAAAAAGAATGAAAGTAAGTATATATTCTAATTGATAACATTCTATTTTTAAATTCGGTTAAAAATAGCGGAGCAGAGTCGTTGATCGCAGAAAGTAAAAATTAAAGGGGTCAAATATTCTCCGTAACCTTAAAAGTGTAGATGAAGCGAAAGAGGTCTATTAGAAGTATCAGGACAGTAGCAATTGGAAGTCATTAGTCTCTGCTGGCCTACAGGTGTGGAAAACAAGCGTAATAATATGTATGTACGGTACTCACTTCGAGATGTTCTTCAATGTCTTTCTTCTCATAGGTAATGCCGCTCGGAGTAATGACCGGCTCGTTCAGGATCTCGAAGCTGATTTTTCCACACAAGTAGTCTGGTACATCACGTTTCTGTAACAAAGCGTTAAATTTCATCTTAGTAAAATTCCAAATTTGTGGCCTCTGCGCAGAGTACAGATTGTTGGACAACTTAGGATGTTACCTACATATATAGGTACACTAGCTGGTGCCTGCGACTTCGTTTGCGCAGGATTATCATACAATATCTTAATAAATTGTAGCCTATGTGTTATTTTGAAGTATTAGCTTTATTATTTTAAAGTTTCTTTAAAATCCATTAAGTAGTTTTTATGTGAAAGAATAACAAACATCCATCCATACTTAAAAACTTTTGCGTTTATAATATAAGAAGGATACAACGTGGAAGGGACATACCCGTAATCAATCGAACCACGGGCTATATACTAGATCAGTATAGTATAATAAAATTAATATAAGTCAAAAAAAATAAAAATAAAATCGGCATTTCCATACTAAAATGCAGTGTGCGATTGTGTGGCAATTTGTATTTGAATGTCAATTCTTCTTTTGTTTTTCGACTGTTATTTTAATATCATTATGTTAACGTGATCTAGTATAGCCCGTTGTTCGACTTATTAAGGATATGTCCCTTCCACATTGTATAATACATTATCATAGTTATAAAAGTTGTACTTTATTTATAAAACTTACCCTTCTCCTCTCATCCATTTTAGAAAATAAGTTATTAAGCTCGCTACTGTAGTTATTCTGTAATAAACGAACAAAGGTTTGTTTTAATAATATTTTTTTTTATAATTATCACAATTTCAGCACAATATTTACTTCAATGAGGCTTTATTTCAATATTTATGAACATAGAACTTACACATTCCTCCTCTACTTTAGCAATTTTCGTGCTTGAGTCATCTTCATTGGTATTTTCTAATTTAATTGCTTCTATTCTACGTTGCATATCTTCACTAATTAACCTGAAATTTAAAAATTACCAAATGTTATAAACTTTATATTTTTGCCGAATTTTCCGAATAAATGATATCTATCAAAGTTTGATTTTAATAATAGAAATGTTTCGATCTTATTCTTATCGTGTGTGTTAGTGACTAACACTAGTGTCAGAGTTTTTAAACCGCCTTAAGTGCCTCTGACATGGTTTTAGGTAACGACTAATGTCAAAGACAGTGACCGGGACCGACGGCTTAACATGCCCTCCGAAGCACGGATCATCTTACTTATCAGACAATCAGGTGATCTGCCTACAATGTCCTAACCAAACTAAGACAACAACACAAAGTCGTTGCCCCCACCGAGAATCGAACCCGCGACCTCCGGGTATGAGCCAAACGCTCTAACCACTACACCACGGAGGCAGTAATGTTTCGATATCTATGTGATATAGAAATATTTCCACTTATGGTATAACATTAATTTCTGTTCATCTGTCTGTACATTGCTGGTTGATAGGTATCAACCATATCGAATCCTGTTTGTGCTTGTGAGTGACTCCATACATATTTTTAGAGTTCCATATCCAAAGGGTAAAAAAGGGGCCCTATTACAAAGACTCCGCTGTCCGTCTGTCTGTCACCTGGCTGTATCTCATGAACCGTCATAGCTAGATAGTTTGCATTTTCACAGATGATGTATTTTTGTTGCCGCTATAACAACAAATACAAAAAACAATAAAATACTATCGACTCGCACTTGGCCGATTTTTTTAAAACTTATTGCATTATATTCCTTGTTATGGGGACACCGGGTATCCACCAAACAATTGAAAATCTATTGTCTGGAGTTCCGGCGTTCAAAGCGTTAAGTAAATTGCTTGTTTCATTAATGTTAAGTAGACACAAAGCCTACTTTACGTGTAGTTTAAACAACTGATATGACGCCATTGGAATTATGATAAGCCAATTAAGCAGCCTACTTAATGTGAATTCGCGTGGGATTCCGCCAACGCAGGTCACAACCTACTTTGTATGCCTGAAAGCATCTTAAATCAATTCATAAGCAGGTATATGCTTAGACATAAGCCAATAAGAGTAACTGGGGAATCAAGACTGTAAGTTATAATTTTTTATAAACCTCATCGGACTATGAATAACTTACAGTTGAAACATTAGCACCGGGAAAAACGTGCCCATGACATTTATATCTATACTAGCTGCGCCCCGCGGTGTTACCCGCGGTTTAGGTAGCCTATGCGTTAATCCAGGGTGTCAGCTGCCTGCGTACCAAATGTTATTTAAATTGGTCCAGCCGTTAGCGCGTGAAGAAGTCACAAACATACACACACACAAATTTTCGCCTTTATAATATTTGTGTGATAATGACTGTTGAATGACCAAGGATGCTCAAGGGTTTATAGCAGTTTTAAAATTATGAGGTGAAGGTGAGGAAGTCAGGGGTTTTTTTATTTGCCTGGCAAAGAAACTTGCTGCGCTTTATTATGCTTCCATAATATTAAAGTTTGCTCGTTTACCTATTTAAATAAGTCTGCAGTTCAATCTCCTGCGATATCCTTTTCTCTTCCTGGACATTCCAACGTTTTTTCCTGGCAATACGCAGTTGAGCTGCTATGTCATCTCCGAAGTTCAATTTCTGTTCACGAGCTAAGTCGCTGGCTGCAATAATAAATTTAGTACAATAAAAATAAAATTATGAGTATCTTAATAATTCATTTGTATTAAGAATAAATACTACAAATGAGCCAGCTAAATTTTTTAAGTCTACTTCAACTTATATTTCTCTGCTTATAAATCACAGGAGCTAGAATTTTTTTATGCCACTTCTGGTCACTCATCTAAGTGCAGAACACGCCTATGGTTGCTTTACTTGAGAAAGCACTAGCAATGTGAATACACCCGTTACGTGCCTTCTGAAGCACAGAGAAGCTAAAAATGTTATTTACACTAGTTACTTCTTTTTTTAAAATTATACTAACATATTACAAAAAATAGGTGCAACAGAACATTATAAGACATTTACATAAATCACTGAGGTTTGTAGTGAAATGTTTAAAAGTTTTTCTAGTCACTCATCCAAATGCAGACTACTCCTGTGGTTGCTTAATCACTTAAGAAAGCATCAGCAATATGGACTGCAAGAAATGGCCAATAACCTTCAATAAATAAATTTCAGAAACTAGGTTCTTGCGTGGAGTATTATCCA
Source organism: Acrobasis consociella (assembly GCA_963555685.1). Lineage (NCBI taxonomy): Eukaryota > Metazoa > Arthropoda > Insecta > Lepidoptera > Pyralidae > Acrobasis > Acrobasis consociella. The sequence continues at coordinate 14,416,881 of OY743115.1, forward strand.
GGTCTCCCTAACTCCCTATTATACCTAAGCTAGACGAGGAAAAGGAACACCAAGATTGTTTATGGATGAAGATAAATAAAAGGCAGAAGTGTTGTATACCAACCATTTAGCCAACAAGTTTACCTCTGTACAGATATATACAAATACATGAATCTTTATACATGACGGGGTCGATAGAACCAAAGAATGCGGTTAATGTGATAGCAGGTGTGCAAATGGAAAATGGAATCAAAATAGTGGCAGGTTGCTATCTAGCAACCCGTTACATCCAATCTCATCCATTCTCTCGATGGGCACATTCCAACTTTTTTCTTTTCTCTCAGACCAACATGGAACTTACCTCTGTGTAAATGTTTGATAGCTTCATCGTAGCACTCCAACTCCACTAGTGCCTGTCCGAGGAAGAAGTGTCCCTTGACCTGGTTATTGTCTATGTCCAGAGCACGCCTGCAGTCCTGGCAAGTGGCCTCCCAGTGCTTCATCTTGAGGTGACATAATGCACGGTTTGTGAAGTATGTTGCTACTGATGGATTTTTTATCTGTTGATGTACAAATACTTTATAAATACTTTTACGGAGCGCTGGTAGTCAAGACGTTAAGGTATTGGCTTGCGTCTGTGAAAGACAAGTTGAATCCTCACTATTTGTACATTTAGTTTTTTTCTGTCTACCCACGGAATAGAAAGCCGTGCAGAATTTTGTCGTATTAAATAAACAAGGCCTACAATAAAAACAATTAAATTTATGACATTGAATATATTATTGTAACTGCTATCGATTTACAATACATAGAAACACTTGGAAATTGGCATTGAAATATATATCTATGTAGTTATTTGATCGATACTGGTTATGAGGGCTGGTAAATAGCTCTAGGAAGTATGAAATACGGAACAAAAGCGTGCAAGTAGAAAACTAGCCGAGCATAAACTCCATCATCTCCTTGAGAATTCGACCTCTGAACCTATATATTGTGTAGCCAATAATTCAGACATGGGTAATACTTACTATAGCTTTCGTATAACAGTTCATAGCATCTTCGAACCTCCGCAAACTGAATAATCTGTTCCCTTGTTCCTTCAGCTCTTTGTCGGTCAAGTTTGCAGTGGAATACATATGTTTACTCATGTTTGTGCGTCCTATTCTTTTATTATCACTCCACAAAAACGCACTAATCTCATTATATTTTATTTTAATGATAAACGCAAGAAGTCAAATGCGTTTTCAAATACAAGTAAGGAGTATTATTAGCGAACCTATTTTTCTTTCTAGAAAATCGTGAATGTAAGAATGAAATTACGAAATGCCAAACAAACCTGCCAAACTAATAAATTGATTTGACAAATGACATTTGTTTGACATTTTTATACCTGTGTTGCAATCAGCGAAAAAAAATATATTTTCTGGTCTCGGCCTAGTCGAGGCGAGGCAAAAGCTTGTTATTAGTGCAGATAACTTTACGCATGTTTAACCGATTCTTAAGAAGAAGGATAATGCTCACTTCTAAATCTTAAAAAATCTTTTTCTGCTTGTTGGTTGGTTCATGACATGAACTCAATCCAACGTACGAGTAGTAACTACCTAATTTAGGGTGTGAAGGTGTGATCAGTCTGTCGGAGGAGTCGGAACTTGTGAAATGCACGCTTGTTGTGCGTGATTATTGTCGTAATAGGTACCTAGGTGTCGTATCAATTCATTCGATTAAACAACTGGACAAAGGGTTCTGTATCATGATCTATAAAAAATCACGTTTGTTGTATGAGAGCCCCACTTAAATATTTATTTTATGTTTTTAGTGTTTTGACTGTACGGTTTTGCGCCAGGCTGGCTTCCTGAGTGTTTGAACGCCACCCTAAGGACGTTATCAGTCCTTGTTTTCCTTGACCTCTCCGTCCTGGAACACGGCCCAAAAGTAGCTGTGTAGCCGGAAAATTTTAAGAGCACACACTGTAGACAGAATGCTAAGTTCATGCAAAGTAGACGCATTACTGCGGTGTGCTGTCCAGGGATTTCTTGGCATTTTCTCAAATGCATCTTTTCTGGGTTTTCACGTCCACGTTTCAGCAGCATACGTAAAGAGAAAACCAAACTTCGCGTATGTCTGATTTTGGTGTTGCGACTGATTGCGGTTCCTTCATATTCTTTTGAGGCGCTTTACTGCTCTTCTTCTTCTTCTTATCGTGTGTGTTAACTAACACTAGTAGAGTTTTTAAACCGCCTTATAGGCCTCTGACATGGTTTTAGGTAACGACCAATGTCAAAGACAGTGACCGGAACCGACGGCTTAACGTGCCCTCCGAAGCTCGGAGCATCTTACTTATCGGACAATCAGGTGATCAGCCTACAATCTTAACCAAACTAGGACAACAACACAAAGTTGTTGCCCCGCCGGGAATCGAACCCGTAACCTCCGGGTGTGAGGCGAACGCTCTAACCACTACCCCACGGAGGCTTTACTGGCTGACTGCTGACTTTGCTATTTGGACTAAGGTCACCTCTTTTATTTATACAGTCTTCATCACTTCGGAACGCTGATCCAAGTTAGATAAACTCGTTAACAATGCCTAGGTCAGGCTTTGGGGTGCATGAAAGGAGCCCGAGTGACGTAGTGAGTGACTTACTTATTCTCTTGAGGCGCTCTACTGACTGCTGACTTTGCCATTTGGGCCCTACATGTAGGTGAGGTAGAAAGAGATAGATATATATATATATATCTATCTATCTATCTAACAAAATATACTGAAACAATTTTAAGAGTAATTTCAGTCCATGATACTGAACAACTTTTCCCAAGGAACATATGTGTTGAAATATAAAAAATAATTTTGGCTTTCCATAGAAACTCGGATCAGCTGATCGGTCAACTTGTATGGCAGGCTAAAAATTAGATACTTTTCATATTCCGACATGTGTTCCTTGGGGAAAGTTGTTCAGTATCACGGACTGAATTTACTCTTAAAATAGTTTCAGTATATTATGTTAGGCCTTATATTATAGAGGTAGATAAATTCCTTAACAATGCCTAGGTCAGTCAATTCGTTCGTTCGAATTAAGAGATGTGGCCTGTCAACAAACATTACCTTTGCTTTACGTCGGTTGATGAAGTCCATACTCTCAGCTTACGCTCTCTATTCTTCGCAGTAGTTTTGCGAGCTCAATCTCGCTGGCACCTATGATAGTTGTATCATCGGCAAAGCGAAGGTTGTATAAATGTGGCTTCCGATTCTTAAACGCTTCTTCTTATAGAGGCCGTTTTTCGGAAATGTGCGAAAAAAAAGCTTTACGTTCTATGGATACGTAGCGCCATCTATTTTTTCAGGGAAAACCCTGACTTTCAAGGTTATTAAGGGTTTATGAAACATAAGAACCAATGCAAGAAAACTTGCTTTCACGTAAAACAACCGCATTAAAATCGGTCCACCCGTTCGAGCCCTACAATGAGATAGACACTAGCGTCAAACTTATAACACCCCTTTTTTTTGTCGTGGTTTAAAAACAGAATTACAATATACAACGGGGAAGGGACAAACTCGTAATAAATCAAAGCACGGGCTATACTAGATCACTATATAGCTTAATAAAATTAAATTAACAGACAAGAACCCAAAAAAAACATTCAAAATGCCCATACAAATTGCCATGGCGGCTGCACACTTTAGTATGGAAATACCAACTTTTTTTTGTTTTCTGACTGTTATTTTAATTTCATTATACTATACCAGTAGTTATCTAGTATAGTTCGTGGATCGATTTGTTACGGGTATGTCCCTTCCGCGTATACGCGAGCAGTTTCATATGACTGCTGGTACTTGTATTTAATGGTGCTCCCACACTGCTGTAAAAAAATGTTTACTAACATTTTTTTACATTTAAATAAAGTAACTTATTGTTGTTATATTGTTGTTATAAGTATTTATTATTCATAAATATAACAAGTATTGTAAATGACAGTATCTTATTTTTATATTATTTTGCATTTTTATAATGTTAGAAAATGTTAGTAAACATTTTGTAACAGCAGTGTGGGAGCACCATAATGGAAAGACGCCTACGCGTGCTACGCCATGCTACAGACCGCGTACAGTTGCTACGACATCTACGATAACAAACTACGCGACTGCAAACTGCAACACGCTACGAAGCTACGACTCGGCAACGTACGTAGTACTTACGTGCGCACGTGCACGTGTCGTGCTACGTTTGAGCTACGAACTACGAAGCAACAATGTTAATTTTCAACCGACTTCAACAACGAAAGAGGTTTTATTTTCAACTGTTTTTTTTTTATATTATGTATGTTCACCGATTTCATTTTTTAATTCGAAAGCACAGGTCTGTGTTTGAAAGAGTGCACTTCCGAAGTAGTCCCATAGAAAATTTATCAAAATTGGTTGCGTAATTTGAGGGTGAAGTCCGTTTTGAGTTTAGAAAAAATATATTATTAATTTTTCTATTTCCTAAATAATTCAGGACAAAGAATAAATGTACAAGGCTGCATGTTATAAAATATACTTAAATCTTAACTACAGCTGTCATCTCCAAAAATATCAATGTTACAACTCGTTGGATGGACTCTGATGTGGTAACTGCAGATTAGAACGCGATTTATCTCCATACTTTTTTAATATTTTTTCCTTTGTTTACTCTTCCACGGGTCATAAATAAATCATTCAGACTTCCATTTAGTGTTAGTTCTACAGAACTTCCGCACTATATCTGTTGTAGTGTAGTAAGATAGGTATGCTAGTTGTAAGTATATATATTATGAGAAACGTATTAATAAAGAGAGTCCTAATCCAACCCCATGTGGTGTAGGAGGCGACTGTATTGAAACACGGTTGGATTAGGACTCTCTTTATTAATACGTTTCTCATAATATATATACTTACAACTAGCATACCTATCTTACTACACTACACTGTCTACTTGCTATGGAGCGGTTCTATCGCTCTACAACCATTCTTTAAAAATCCTGGATATCAAACTGAACATAATTAGGTAATAAAACACTCATGTGATACTGTTATCATACTCTGTTTCGCCTCGTGTGGTATCCCCACATTCCTATTTTAATACCCCTTATTTATTTACCTAACAGGTGTGATATTATGTATGTATGTATTTACCTATAAGAACAACCTTTATTTATTTACCTCTAACAGGCGTGATATTATGTATGTATGTATGTATTTACCTCTTAGAACAACCTTTACCTACCTAGGTATTTGTACGTACATATATTATAGTATCAAACTGATACTTCGAACAATAGTGGTTTTGTTATAAAAATGCCACGTCATAACGGAGAGCAAGAACAAAAAATTATTTAAAAAATTGTTAAGTATTCAAAATTAACACTTTTACTTAAACACAATGGAAATGTATGTATGATAGGCATTTACGTTAATCCTCTAACAAATCTTTGAATCATCATCATCATCATCATTTCAGCCGCACGACGTCCACTGCTGGACATAGGCGCGGTTTAAATATGTACTGTACCGTGACATAGGCCTTTGAATCACAGGTCTGTATAGCTTTGGGTCCTATTTCGGCCCACCTGCTAGGATTTGTCCTAGCAATGCTAGGATTTGTCCTAGCAATGCTAGAATTTGTCCTAGGATTTGTCCTAGCAGGCCTCTACTCCCTAAAGGAAGATTTGCTTATACAGGGAGAAATTGAAATCATTGGCTTTTATTTAACTTGTTAACATAGCAATTAATGCAATGATTAAAAAGTAAAACAAAATAAACTTTGTCCTCGGCACTTGTAATTGTACCTACTCTCGCACGCAGCTGTAGCGCCTGTAGCGCGGGCGGCCTGCAAAAGTAGATTTTTTACTAATTTTGAGTGGGGGGAAATTGAGATTAGAAATAAAAATAGGTAAATAAAATAAGTAGTTCAGTACTGCGAATATCTTAGGGCTTTTACTAAATACTCTAGCTTACTAAGCTCAGCGAAAGTTGTAATTTTAGTTAGGTATATATTATTATGGTTACTACACTAAACAAATCTGAGAAAAACAATTTAACAAAACTAGCTACATCACACATCACATCAACATTCAACAAACTTTTGACAGAGTCAAAACAGACAGAATTGTGATTGATTTTTTCTATCTCTATGCTACGAATTTAAAGAATAATTCACAGAAATATATTTCTACCTACCAGAAATAACTATTATAATTAAAAAAATTGAAATCCTTATTTCAGTATTTTGTAAATACTTATATCAATGAAACGCATAATTTGTGCGACTCAGGCCGGTATCCAGTTAATCCAGTCCTAACAATTTTGTAATTTGTTTTGATTCCCGAGGCAGGGTCAGCAGACAATAGCTAGGTATGACGTTCCACTTACGAATTTGTCCATTTGACGCCGTCAGTCCAGTCCTGCCATGCCTCGCGTGGACACCCGTTGTTCCCCTGAAGCAGTCGTGAAATCCACTTCCAACAGCGCTAATTTCTGGCGATTCATCTCTATTATATTCTGTGCTTCATTCGTTGCAGTAACATACTTTGTGTTGAGGAAGCCAATCGATTCTTTGGGTGATCCATCTGACCAGTTCGTTGTGAAAAAGACACCGAGAATATTCACCCGGTATGAAAACATAGAGCCTGAAGAAAGAGAATTGTTTCATGGGTTCCGGACATCGTTTCTGCCACCGGAGGAACTAGTGCTAGCTAGGAGAGATGCTAATCATAAGACAGCGGTGTATGAGGGCAATGTGACTAGTGACATTCTGATATGGGAGAAATCAAATAAGGGCTTTGAAACTCCTACTAGGGTCAAACGTAAGAGTCACTTTAGTTTTACGTCGCAGGAGTACGATGAGTAAGTTAACTTATTATCTTAAATATATATAAGTATATCTATTTTATTTTATCAGAATGTATTCTGCTTAAGTACAAACACGATTTTTACAAATGGCGGACTTAGTGCTAAGAGCATTTTCCCCCAATCAACCATAGGGATAATCAGAGAAAATTATATCCTAATCAAAGAACAGAATCGCAGACGAATAGGAAAATTATATAGGGAGACCACTACACAGCTGTATAAAAATATCATAAAATAGAAAAAAATAACTTATTTGAAATAATAACAAACAAAATCGTTTTATTTTATAAAGTAAAGAAGCCCACCGTCAGTCTAAAGAAAGCAAAGAAAGAAACCAAAGCAATGAAGATAATCATGAAGAAGAACTCGAAGATGATGACGACTATGATGACGACGAAGCACCTGATTCTAGTCTTCAATACGATGAAAACGAAGACATAAAAAGGTAAGTAAGTAAAGTATCTGTTGAAGACTGCAAAATTTAGCAAATTTTATATAGATGAAACAATCGAAATACATATATCGCCTATTGCAAAGAAACAAAATTTTAAGAAACTACAAATTGAAACATTTATTAAACATTTACCTACATAACTTTTATTTTTTCATCTAGGCAATCGATATATACTTGAATACAAATAATTTTACGTAAATTAAATTTGAATAGTATAGTACCTCAAAAACACGTGGACCGAGGGCCGCTGGATGACGTGATAGAACAAGTCCGTGGTCAACCGGAGCTGGAGGAAGAGGAGATGATTTCATCAGCTCACGTTTACAAGCCAAGGAGTTACGCTGGTAATTATGAGATCGTCAAATTTTTCAACTTTTATTAAGATTCCTATTTACTTTCACATGGAAGGATTACGGTGAGTAGATATATCTTTTCCTACAAGGTAAAAATGTGGCCCTATTACTAAGACTCCTCTGTCCGTCTGTACGTCTGTCCGTCTGTCTATCTGTCTGTCACCAGGCTGTAACACATGAACCGTGATAGCTAGACAGCTGAAATGTTCACAGATGATGTATTTCCGTTGCTACTATAACAAAATATACTATAAACAAATATTAAAGGGGGCTCACATATACCAAACGTGATTTTTTTAAGATAATGGTCCGGAACTCTTCGTGCGCGAGTCCGACTCGCACTTGGCCGGTTACTTTTAAAAGTAGGTACCTGTTTTACAATAGTGGGACCGAAATATCAAAAATACAATTTCATTGTACTCGACTGGTATAGGTAACCTCTAAAAGCAACTACGTAACATATGAGTAGATACTTGAATGGATTTTGCGCCGCAGCTCGCTTGTTGAATTGAATGATGGTCCAAATGAGTCAAGGTTACGTGTTATGCGATTCCTGCAACATTGACCCTATTTCTATTGCTATATCTAATACTATTGCATTACTTTTCACTTTTTAATACGTTACCGTAGGACACACACCCACAAGGTGGTCTGACGACCTGACCAAGGTCGCTGGAAGGCGCTGGATGCAAGCCGCTCTAGATCGGTCATTTTGGAAATCTTTGGGAGAGGCCTATGTCCATTAGTGGACGTTGTGCGGCTGAAATGAATGAATGAATGAATACGTTACCGTGGTTTCCCGGCAGAGTAGAATAGGACCACTCAAGTCCACTCGTGGATGTCGTAGAAGGCGACATAGGAATTACAAGCTAAACATAGCTTATAAACATCATGAGACCTCTCCAACCGGTCTGGCCAGCGTGAACAGTGTAGGCCAAATCCTCTGACTGCTCTGGTCAAGTATGGGTCTGGTAGCACAGAGAGGGTCGTGCTCCTGCAGTGGTAACAAAAAGACATGATTCGGAGTGGTCCTATTCTACTCTGCCGGAAACCACGCGACGGTTTCTCTATTAGCATGTTTAAAATTGCCTTGTTCAGGAATCCATGCATTTTGGAAAGGTCAAGGCGACAGAGAAAGCATAAGGGTGACACAGGCGAATATAATGAAACAATACATGGACGCTGAAGCTGACCCATGCCACGACTTTTACCAGTACGCTTGCGGAAACTGGGCGTCGCTCAATCCGATTCCAGCTGATAAAGCAGGGTAAGCAGGACAAATCTGCCGCATGCCTGTAGAACAATGGACTAGAAGTACTACCCTTTGGACTCCACTAAATGGGAAAAGAAAGCCGGGCAAGCCCACAAAGAGATAGAGGGAAGATCTTGACTCTATCTATCTCTAAAGATTAGGCCTCAAGAACCCACGATCGCTAGAGTTAGAAAGTACGAGAAGGCTTTTTTCCTGCAGTGGGAAAATGTAATAATTTATTCTATACCCAATCAGTTCTATTATAATAATAAATTTATTTACCCTTTTCAATCTCTTGCTCTACGACCTCTACTGTACACATTTCATGTGAGAACAGAACATACCTAAACTGAGCTGGGACTGGTGAAGTTCTTACAAATGTACATTTATATGCGTGATTTTTGAGGCTTTGTTTTTAATAAGTAGTTAATTTACAACTTGTTTTTTTTAGGTTATGTATGTTTATATTTTTGTTTTAGTTATGATACTTTTGAAATGCTGAGAGAAAACTTAGACACGGTTTTAAGAGAACTTTTGGAATTTAAACCCTATGAAAAAGTAACCACTAAATACCCAGGAGCGCATTTGGATACTAAAGATAGTTTCCTGAAGAGTATAATACCAAAAGAACAACATAGTGATAGAAAAGAGACAATGGATTTTTATAAACTTTTAGAGGCTATCCTTAAAGAGAGTGCTAAAGAAATATTTAATAGAACTTTATCTAAAACTGATCTACGTGAAAAAACAGACATCGTAAACCGTATTCGTAGGTATTTAGACAAGAAAACGAAGAAAGTGGTACAACCGATAACAAATCGTGGTCATAATATTAAAACACCTGCAGTAGAAAACTCACACCTTTCAATCGGAAGTTTAAAACGTCACTATCGCCACATAAGAAAACATTTACAAAAACATAAGAGAATTAAACGTAAGCCAATGGCTGGCAGAAAATTACTTATGTATACAAACGAACATTCAAACAGAAAGAGAACTGTAAGAGAAAGCGATGAAAACGATTACAAAAACCATGATGATCTTGCTCATGGTGACGCTACTACAAAAGCCAGATTTCTATTCAAATCTTGTATGAATTACGACATTCTAGAGAAACGTGGTCATCAACCATTATTAGATTTACTTAATATTTTGGGTGGTTGGCCCATTCTGTGTCCTCATTGGAACGCAAGTAATTTTGATTGGCTTGAGCTCATGGCAAAGTTGAGATTGTACAATAATGACATATTAATATCAGAATGGGTCGGACCCGATATAAAGAACTCTGATGAATTTGTTATTCAATTCGATCAGACAAGCCTAGGTACATAACGAAATTGAAAACTGTTTTATTGTTAGTCATTTATAATACTTTTTAAATTAATAAATACTTATTACGAATTAACAGGCCTACCAACAAGAGACTACTTCCTCCAAGATTCCAATAAAGTTTATTTAGATGCATATAAAGTGTATCTCATTAAGATTGCCATTCTTCTTGGCGGACAATCATCTCATGTCAAGAAAAGTGCGGACCAGCTGATTGATTTCGAAATAAAGTAAGTTATTTATTACTTACACTTATTCATCATCAATAACTATTTAAGAGTATAAGAGTTTAAGTTCTTATTGTGTATCTATCTCTTTTCTTCTCCAATTGTGTAAGTTCGCTTAGTAGATCATAATTTATGACACTTATTGCCGTACCTTAAATACGTATAATAAATTCATGATCACAAACAAAATACAATTCCAATTTCATGAAAATTGTTGATCCTCAAAATCGCTTATTTAGATAAGGACGGATTCTGGTTTGGGCAACACACACTACGGAACTCAGATGTTTTATCACCTTAACTTTTTGCAGATTAGCAAAAATAACTTCAACGCCTGAAGACCGACGTAACATATCAGAGTTATACCGAAGAATGCCTCTTCGGAAGCTAGAAGAACTAGTGCCTGAAGTCCATTGGCGCCGATACCTATGTATCGTCATGAATCGGACTGTTCATTCTGATGAGACCGTTGTACTGTTTGCTCTCAATTATGTCAGAGTATGGACACCTATTTTTAATCTTGAAATTTTAAAAGAGTTTGATACTTTAATCACAATATTTTTTAGACGATAACAGCTACCGTCGTAATCTGTAACTTTTTGTATTTTCTTTTTTACTTATGAGTAAGTAAATTGTAAAAGTATTGTTTGATTTTGTCGTTCGTAATGCCTTGTTTTCTGCATTAAACTAAGCTAAAATTGTCATTCTTTTCATGACTGTTTGAATTGCTGCAGCACTTGGTTCAATTGATAAAAGAGACGGAACCGAGTATTCTTTCAAATTACCTGCTCTGGCGCTTCGTGCGGCACCGGGTGAACAACCTCGATGACCGATTTCAGTCAGCCAAACAACAGTGAGTCTAAAAATACATAATATAACGTCAAAATATAACCTAGTTGCTTACCTACAAAATACTTAGGTTATCAATATATTTTATCCTATCCTTCCACTCCAACTAACTAAACCGAACAACTGGTTTGCAGAATGGAACTCGATAAAATTGGAGCAAATTTTAGATCTCATTACACGAATCTTAATAAGAAGACCTTAAATCACACATCACACTTAACTATACTATAGGTCGATAATTAAATTTCTCACTTGAAAACCAAACCAAAATTTAAATGAAGAATGAATGAACCAACTAGATAAGATTCCACACAGCAAAATAATGATAATGAATTAATTACTTTACAGATTTTACTTTATATTATTCGGTAGAGAACAAGCGCCTCCCAGATGGAAGAACTGCATATCACAAGTGAACTCTAACATGGGAATGGCTTTAGGCGCCATGTTCGTCCGGAAATATTTCGATGAGACCAGCAAAAATGACACACTGACCATGACGAGAGAGATACAGCAGTCTTTCCGAGAACTACTAAGTCTGACTGATTGGATAGATGATAAGACTAAAGCCCTAGCCGCGCATAAAGTAGATGCTATGATGCTCAGAATTGGCTACCCTGATTTCATTCTAAATAAAAAGGAGCTGGATGATAGGTACAAAGAAGTCAAGATTCATCCTGATAAGTTCTTTGAGAATATTTTAAATATTTTACAGCATTTGACGAAAATGGAACAGTTTCGGTAAGCTTGCAAATTTTTTGTAAAATAGTGTTTACAAACGACGAATTTATAACAACTTTCTGTGGAGATATTATTAGATATCTCTCTTATACTGGATATCAGTAAAAAATTTACATTAAACAAACCTGGGGTATTTAATTTTACAACGCTCGGGTTCCAACCTGACTTACAACGAAGTTTTGCATAAGTTATTAAATCAATATTTGTTAAAATCTCTTATCCTTGTCCCTGAACCTACCAACCACCATCATCATCATCGTCAGCTTTCAGGGGAGCCACTGCTGGGCATAAGCCTCCTTCTGTCTGCGCCATCTTGTTCCAACCACCAACATTAGACAAATCAATATGTTTTTAGAATTGGCCAGCCAGTTAACAAGACCCTGTGGAACAGCGCACCAGCTGTCGTGAACGCCTACTACAGTCGCAACAAGAACCAGATCATGTTCCCCGCAGGCATTCTGCAGCCTCCATTCTATCACAGGCATTTCCCAAGGTCTTTGAACTACGGTGGGATTGGGGTGGTCATAGGTTTGTAACTTTTTACTATTTAGGTACTTACATCTTTTTAAATAGTCACTGGCTGGAGATGTTTCTAGTGTGATGTTTTTGACATTTTTGTCTTTGTTGTAAAGACGAAATGTAGCACGCACTGTTGCCTCATGTCGAGGGTTCAAAATAAAAATAATATTATCCGTGTGAATTTGCCTATACATAGAAATTAAGAAGATTTCCCGTCACTTTTTTTTTCTTTATAGCAAGGTTGCCTGGAAGAAAATGCTTAGCTATAAGGCCGCCTTTTGCGCATTTCCTAGTTTTCAATATATTTATGTGCTGTATTTATTTATTTTGTGCAATAAAGGGTATTGTGAATTGTATTGTAAGTTCCATAAAGATTTAAAATAAATACTCTCCATTATTGCAGGTCACGAAATCACGCATGGTTTTGACGACAAAGGCAGACTCTTTGACTGCGATGGCAACCTCCACCGCTGGTGGTCCGACTCGGCCATCGAGGCCTTCCACCACCGGGCCCAGTGCCTCATCGACCAGTACGGTCAGTACGTGGTTCCAGAAGTTAATATGAAGCTGAACGGAGTCAACACCCAGGTAAATCCGTAAAATGTAGACCGATACCATGGCTACCCATCTCCTTATAAACATTATTATTGCTCTTCTCTCGTCACTAGATGGCTTACACCTGTAATTATTATTTAAATACTACCTACTCTTATCATATGAAATACAATTAATATTTTAAGAGTATAGCACTTTCTTTCTCACTTTTTTGCTAGGTTTGCTGCCATCTCTTTGAGAGCAGCTGGTACTTACTCATTTTGCCTACTTACGTTGGATAAGTATCTGTTACTTTAGTAATTATAGTATCTTTGCTGATACCACACCTGATAATACCACGAAATGCAAATAATGAATAAATTTTAATTATAAAAAAGATATCGTTATTATCGTTACAAAGATGTCGATTCATAATAATATACTGAAATAATACATAATATATAAAAAGCACAAGACATAGAGAAATGGAGAGCCGAGAGGGAGGATTTTTCCCAACAATGGGATCTAGCGGGCTCTAAATAATAATAATATACTAATATTTTAGGTGCCTTTACACTCATAATATTTCGTAAAATTATAAATACTCTCGTACCTAAATACCGATAAAACTGATGTGTGAATGTTGTGGATAAACGAATGACTTGTTAATTTCAAAAGTCATGACACTTGATAACATAGGTACACCTAAGTTAATCAAGTTATGAGTTGGCATTATGACCTCAACTTCTTAGAGCGAAATAAAGATACTTACTAATTTGTAGTATGTGTTGAATATTTTTGTACCCCGATAAAAAAGAGGGGTGTACTTAATAATATAAGTTTGACACTAATTTTTGTCTGTGTGTAGCGCTCGAACAGATGGACCAATTTCGATGCGGTCCTTTTACCTGAAAGCAAGTTTCCTTGCGATGGACCTTATCCATGTTTGAATTTTGAATTATGTAAATCGGTTCAGCAGTTTAAAAGTTAATGGGATTAACGCATAAAAGTCAGGATTTTTTTTTGCAAATAATAAATGGCGCTACGGATATCACTTAGTACCTATATTATGGAGTTCCGCTACTCATGAGTAGACGGCTTTCTTGACGGTCGGGGTTTCTTTAATTTTCTTAGCAAATAAACTTGTTTACATGGAGTTCTAGGTAGGTACAGACTCTCGTCAACAGGCTAGAGTGGACACGCAGTTGCGGTACTTATTGAATCTATTTTATTTTTGGTGTATATTATTATATTATTTGTTTTTTGATTATTAAGGGTGAGAACATAGCCGACAATGGCGGCGTGAAGCAGGCTTTCAGAGCCTACCTTCGGTGGCTGAGGAGATATGGAGCGGAAGATGAAACCTTGCCTGGTCTCAACCACACACATACACAGCTATTCTTCCTGAATTTCGCACAGGTTGGTTTAACAAAAAGTGGGAATTCAAGTAGAGTTACTTTAGTACCTACCTAAGTCGATATATCACAAATACCTCCTACTTTATTTTTAAGCCTAAAGAATTGAAATGAATAAAATTAAAAACGACGCGGTAAGACGAAGCCTGATGTTGTATCCCACTGTTGGGCAAAGGCCTTCCCCTAATCCTTTGAACATGGGTTTTAAATGATCTAATAACTTTCCAAAGACAGGTTTTCGTTCCAAGGTGTTTGAAATCAATAATCTCTTTAAAAACCGGTGTCACGGTATTCTGTCAATATATGGTATAACTAGGTAACACCCCAAAGGAATAAGAAATTACTGCACTACGCTAAACTACACATACTTACAAAAAACATTAACCACATAACAACTTACCTTAAAGAAGAATTTTTGTTACAGTCATCATAGACTATGTATGCCCTCTTCTACAGGTTTGGTGTGGCGCTATGCGTCCAGAAGCGATGCGGAATAAGCTGAAGACAGCCGTCCATTCTCCAGGGAGATTCCGGGTCATCGGGACATTGTCCAACTCTCATGACTTTGCCAAGGAGTTCCAGTGTCCCCCAGGCTCACCCATGAATCCCACTCATAAGTGTACAGTTTGGTAAAAGGCCTTATATGTATGAAAAATTACTGGGGAGATTCAGTATCGTCAGAGATCTCATTCTCGCAACAGTTTATTCCCATAAGATGGCAAGACACACGAGATAGGTTTTATGTCAGAAATTTTCTCTTTGGCCTGGAATATCACTCATCGATAGGCCTATAGGAAATAACAGGTGTTCTCGTTTTAAGTACTGCCTTGCGGGTATTTTGGAATATAAACAGTAATTTGATAAACTAAAATATTGTGATATATTTATCCGAATTTTTTAGTGTATGTACGTCGGTATAAGTTGCCATTGTATTGTTAATCTATTATTAGTTTTGTATGTTTTACTCCTATTTGTTAATAAGTGTTAAAATAAAATTTACATAAATCAAACACTTGTTTTACGTATATATTATATATCAGAACACGATTTGTCGACATTTTACAAATACATAGTTTAGAAAATCACAATATCGACACAGATATCAATTTAAAGTCCTCACGTCGTCCATCCATACATTATTTACACAATAATATTAAACATTCTCAAACACGCAAAAACAACAATGTAATGGTGGTGCTAGGAAATTAGGTATGTATAATTTAATGTGAGTTTATTCGTTCCAGCATTCCGAAAGAGAAAGATCTTCTAGCTTTGGGACCATGCTAAGAAATAAGTGACATTCCTTAAAATAAAGTTTAACATTTTTCTGTTTGCTCAGGTTAACATTTGTTCTCTGCAGTTTGAACAAAACATATGGTTATTTTTCTTACAGTTGGGTAGTGTTACAAATATGGTACAAGCAGAAGTGTTTCTTTTCGTGATCAATTAAAATTATAAAATAAATCTGAGCCAGAAGGATAATATGACTATAAATTTAGTTAGCATAGACGAAGTTGCGGACTTCTACACTCTGCACATCTTCGTTGCTCCACAGCGTCTCTACCTCGTACTCGGAGACCCGGGCCGCGTCGAGGTGGTCCCTACGCTCCCAACGAGACCTCATGATGCGAGCGATCTCTAGCCAAAGGCGCGCTTCCAGCACTGGCAAAATGAATAAAATGCAGTAGTTACGTAATAAAATAAACGGTAAAATTTCCTGAAGATACGGTTAAGACTAATGATGCGAAGAGACTAAGAATGCAATATTTAGAGACAGGCTCCATCGAAGCTCCGATAGTGGTTAATCAAGAAGATACTTACTACTATAAGTAAATCTTCACTGTCGCCAGAGTTAGTTATGACCTAAGGAATCTGATGATACCTTGTACATCGCATCGACTTTATATCTCGTTTAAAAATGGCCTTTATGAAATTGTCTTGGGTCAAGGATGTTTATCTATTATATTTTTTTGTTATAAAATATAGTATCGTTGAGTTAGTATCCCATAACACAAGTCTCGATCTTACTTTGGGGCTAGCTCAATCTGTGTAATTTGTCCGTATATATTTATTTATTCTAGGGCGTCAAGCCCGTGGTCAAGCGTAGCAGTAATCGTAGGTCAACATTTTTTCAAGATTCCTGTAAATGCTCACGAACTAGTATAGTAAGCCTGCTTTGCGTTGCGGAGCTGTGAACGCTAAAAATAGTAACAATGAAACCAGCAATGTATGGCTACTCGCCCAAAATAACACTTTCCGTGTACATTATCATCATCATCATTATCAGGTCTTTTTAGTTTCCACTGCAGGAGCACGACCCTCTTTGTACTAC
This sequence comes from Acrobasis consociella, assembly GCA_963555685.1. Taxonomy (NCBI): domain Eukaryota; kingdom Metazoa; phylum Arthropoda; class Insecta; order Lepidoptera; family Pyralidae; genus Acrobasis; species Acrobasis consociella. Next base: position 14,433,727 of record OY743115.1, read on the forward strand.
CAGAGCCGTACTTGGCCAGAGCAGCCAGAGGACTTGACCTACACTCTCCTTGCTGACCAGACGGGTTGGAGATGTCTCATGATGTTTATAAGCTTTGTTTACCTTGTATTTCCTAAGTCACCTTTTACGACATACTTGGAGTGGTCCTATTCTACTCTGCCGGAAACCACACGGCGATACCCGTATACAGCAGGCGTTAAAGTTACTTACAAAAGAGGAAGGAAAACGCGGTAACAAACAGAGGATTCACGTTGCCATTGATAACCGCCATCGTGTAAAGCAGGGCTCCTACAGTAGGCGCTTGTCTCAGGAACAGTCCCCGAAGCGTGGCACCGAGCCACGGCAGAAACAGATACTCACTAATAGGAGTATTCTAAGGAACAAAAAACAATATTACTAAGGTCTACTGATGGGGACAACTGGGTCTATATTTTGTAGGTACAATTTGCTATTTGCAGGCCTAATTAGCGGGACAGATTCAATTTAATGCAATTCATTTATGGCACTCATATTATACAGCAGTTCTTAGTCTTACTAATATTACCACTGTTTTTAATTAGGTACAACATGAACCCTGTTGGGTTACGTTAGTAATTATATTATATTTGGCATTGCAAAATGATCTCATTTTGCAATTTTTTCATTCACACATATTCATTGAATAGCAAGCGGATGTTGGTCAAGTTTTTAGAAATTTAATTTTATAAACATTATAAGTCGAAGAGTTTGTCTTATTGACGTTTATGTAATTATTTTATTACATGCAATTTTTATTTATTTACTATGAACTTTTTATATAATATATAAGATAGGTTGATGCCGATTTAAACTATATTATAATAACCCTTGGCGACCATTTCCTTGATAGACTTCTTCAGTCACTGTCGCCCTATATTGCTAAGTAAGTAATACAATAAACATAGAAAGTATTTTTTTTCTGGAATCGATGTAATTTCTAATCTTATCGGGATTAAATTATTACTTGCCATTATACACTGACATAACTATGTGGACATAACATAACAGATAACACTTGAACAGTACGGCAAAAAATGATAAGGTCTTGTTATCCAAGTATTTATTTTTATATCAAAAATACTTGTCAGTATCTATAAAGGAGTGTGTGCAGCCACACACACTGTGTTCTGTTTATTTTTGTAAGTATTGTATTTATTTGCTTTTCACTTATATTAGTTCTTATATAGGTACAGTTGATTTTATTCAATACATTTCCACATCATTGTAAATCATGACCTTTTTTACAGGTGATAGTAGAACTCTGAAAATGGCTGTGGCACGCAAGTATGTAGTGAAGAAAACCTTTCAAGGAACACCCAAACGCAGTGACTTTGAGATCGTGGAAGAAGTGCTACGTCCGTTAAATGATGGAGAGATCCTCGTCAAGGCAGAGTGGATCAGCGTAGACCCGTACCTGTGGGCATACAATGCATCTTTCCCGATCCCTTACGACCAGTTCGGCTTCCAAGTCGGTGTTGTCCAAGAGTCAAAGCACCCTAAATATCCTGTGGGTTCAAAAGTAGTAACACATCAAGGATGGTGCACGCACAGCATCGTAGATATGAATGCTCCTTTTTCTGGACCTGACGGGCGCTATGCATTACCAGATTTGCAAGGCCTTTCGCCGTCATTGGCTGTAGGAGCTGTAGGTATGCCTGGCGCAACTGCATACCTTTCATTCTTGGAAATCGGAAAACCTCAACCTGGCGAAACAGTTGTCATCACCGGAGCAGCTGGAGCTGTCGGATCTCTTGTAGGACAAATAGCAAAAATCAAAGGTTGCAAAGTAATAGGCTTCGCTGGCTCTGAACCCAAAGTAAAATGGCTAGAGAACGAACTTGGGTTTGACAAGGCTTACAATTACAAGACTGTAAATGTTGCTAACGTCCTTCGGGAAGCTGCCCCAGACGGTGTGGATATTTACTTCGACAATGTCGGAGGAGAAATTAGCAGCACTATCATGTATCAAATGAAACATCGTGGAAAAGTTATCGTTGTTGGAAGCATCAGTTCTTACGATGCGAAGATGGATCAGTTGCCGAAAGTTACTCAACTACAGCCGGCAATTTTGTTCAAGTCATTGAAAGTGGAAGGTTTCATAATCTGGGATCATTTCGAGCGCTGAAATGAAGCTTATGTTGAGTTGGTGAAGCTGATAAAGAGTGAACAGTTGAAGGCTCCGGAATACATCACTGAAGGTTTCGACAAGTTGTTTGACGCTCTCGCCGCAATGCTGAATGGGGAAAATTCTGGAAAAGCAGTGGTTAAAGTGTAGCTTTATTCGTAAAATTTGTAATTAATTCCTAGAATTTACAGTGTGCCTGACACTTCAATGTTTTTTTATTTTTTTTACTACCTACCTACATATTAAAAAGCTAAAATGTATTGATATTATTGCTCACAAGTATAACTTTATTTTTTATAGGGTGTTTTGTTTACTGTGTACTAGTCCAACAGTCTCAACTAATTTTCCTAAGAAACCAAGTATCTCGAAGAAATTATCGTCTTATCCATAGGTACAACGTGTTCGTACGACCGAAAAGTCGACTTTTTAAATATACCAGCATTGGTACCATATATAAAGAACCCCCTTTGTTGACAGATAGATATTTACGAGTGAGCTTGTGAACATCATTTTTCGTTTTAGGTATCCATTTATGAAATATTTGGTTTTATAGTGCAAATTTTTGTTAGGCGCTAGACACACAGAAAAGACGTAAAACGCAGAAGGGGTCAGTCATAGCATAACTTATTAGTAATCTGTGGTAATAGGTATATCTCCTCCGCGTCCGTTTCATAAAAAATGTATAGAAACGTCGTTACCTCTTTTCTAAGTGTAAAGCGCTGTAGAATCAAGTGTTTGCCTCCCTCTATCTACTAACTAAACGGTTGAAAGTATATGGATACGTAAAAAAAATCACGGCACTAGTATATAAATAACGAAATTTAAAGAAAAACTTACCAGAGCTATCAATAAAGATTTTTAATACAACTCATAAAATATACTCGTAAAAAGAAAATTTCATACAAAGTCAGTAGCAAATTAGTATTTTAGGGATTTAAAGTCGCGTGAACTCATAGTCGGCATTCGCAACTAAGTACAAAATTGTTTACGAACGAAATTTATTACTTAGTTGGTTAAAAAGAACGTCATATTTAATTTGCCTAGTTTGTGAGTCATAGAAACGTTGTAGTCAAGAAATAACAAAACTATTGAGATATTTTTCAAAACATGTGATGCGACATGTGTTTTGTATCCATCCATGTATTTGGTATGTAATTTTTATTTTTCAACTTACGTTATGTTTCTACCGCCGTCATTGCTGATTAGGTCTAGACTTATAGACCTAATCAGCAATGACCTTCCATAATAATAATTAGGTATATGTTACACCTACTACAACAAAAGCATACATCTTTGCTGTATATATGATGAATGCCCATGTACTGCATTAAATATAGATAGTAGATACTTATACATGCTTAGCTACTATTGACCCAACTAGATGATATAAAACTGACATAAATCTAATATTCGAACCACTTTATGGTTACCTACATCATTATTTATCAAACTATCGCCACTGATAGATGTTTGTAGAAAAGCGGTGTATAGAGGAGGCCTTTGGAATCCTGGCAAGGACGTAAAAAAATGTGCAACGGTATATGTAAGTAAACGAACAGTAGGACGACGATGATGATGATTATTAAAATACTTATCTATCATTTAAGTAGGTGTAGACGGACATATCTACTTACTTGATCTCCGTTGATAAATCCTAACATGTAATCAATAACACGTAATCTATAACTTAGTCATGTCATGCTAGACCTGACTATAGACATGTATTGCGTGCAGGTTTGTAGGTAATTAAACTAATGATATTGCTTAACCAGACTGGTTGTAGGACGAAAGTACGTTGTGAAGAAATACTTCAATGTGAAACGCATGTTTTACATGACTATGACATTGTCGAAGTAGAACCACAGAATTAAGTATGTAGAATTCCCTCGTCCAAAAGACAGAGAAATCCTCGTCAAAGCTGAAAACGTCAGCGTAGACCCGTACGAGCGGGCTTAAAACGCAACAATGGAACTGCCAATGACCAATTCCACCTCTGTGGCCTAGTGGTTCGATCCCCGGTCAGTTCAAGTTAGAAAATATCTTACCTATTCAGATTGACCTGGATCTTGGATGTTTATCTATTTATGTATTTGTTATAAAATATAGTACCAGTTGAGTTAGTATCCCATAACAAGTCTTGAACTTCCTTTGGGGTTCGCTCAATCTGCGTGATCTGCGTGAATTTAGCTTCAAAGTCGGCTTGGTTACAGAATCAAAGAATCCCAAGCAAAGCACTCAGTCGGAACTAAAGCTTATTCTGTGACTAAAAAGGTTACACACAGAGGATGGTGTGACTACAGCATAGTAGACATGACTGCGCCTATCTTTGGCAAGGAATTCAGACGCTTATATGCACTCCCAGACTTGCAAGTACTTTTATCCTACTTAGCAGTAGTAGTGGGCATGCCAAGAGCCACAGCCTATTTATCATTCTTGGAAATAGGAAAGCCCAAACCTGGAGACACAGTAGTTGTATCCTTCACCGCCGTAGCTGTAGGATCTTTGGTCCGACAGCTAGCTAAAATAAAAGACTGCAGAATAATCGGATTCGCTGGATCAGATGGCAAAGTTGAGTTGCTAGGAAAAGAACTAGGGTTTGAACTAGGATTTGACAAGGCATATAATTATAAAACCGTGAACATTGCCAACGTCCTCTTGGAAGCAGTACCAAACGGTGTCGACATAGACTCCAATAACTTTAGGGATGAAATAAGAAGTAAAACTATGTTCCAGATTAAAAGTGGTGGAAAGATCGTTTTCGTTAGTAGAAGGATATGTCGGAAGTATAAGCTCTTTTAACGCGAAACCTAGTAAGCTACCGAAGGCTACTCTGCTGCAACCAGTCATATTGACCAAGACGTTAAATGTAGAAGGTTTCATACTCTGGGAATGGTAAGACCGCTGACACGAAGCGTTTAGAGCTATGACGAACTCCGTGGCGTAATTTTCAACCCGCTAGTCCGCCAATCCGGTTCTGGGTTCAATCCCCAACCAGGGCAAGTTGAAAAATGGCCTTTTTTAAACTGTCATTGGTCTTGGGGGTTTATCTAATATGAATTTATTATAAAATATGATATCGTTGAGTGTGTATCACATAATAAAAGTTTAAACTTACCTTGGGGCTAGCTCAGTCAGTGTGATTTGTCCCTATTTAATTTTATTTAGTTTACTGGTCAAATTGATAAAGAACGGGAAACTGATGGCTTCACAATTCGTCACTAAAAGATTTGAAAAGATGCGTAGGTACGTGAGAATATTCACGGGACAATACTTTGGTAAAGCTGTTGTGAAAGTGTAAATATGTACTATGATATGTTTTACGTATCTAGTTAATTAATAAAATATTATTTCGAGCTTGAAATAATAAATACCTACTCATTTAATTTGTGTACGTCGATACTAGTATTTCTAATAAGTACAAAGATTGTCACAAATGTATTCTCAAACATTTAACTCATAAGAAAGTGTACAATATTTATTCGATAATATTGCATTATCATTGTGTATATATTTGAAATCTTAACAGGTTTCTTTAAAAACATATATAAGAAGACTGAACTAGGTTTTTGTTCGGCGTGACCTTCCCAGCAGTCGTCTAGAAAAAAAAACTACTTTAAATAGAGGTAAATGTTTTGTAAACGTGTATTAAAAGTATTGTGTGAAATCCTATTGTCAATGTTATTGTTATATGCAAATTTGATTATTACCTAAGCTGCTTAGTACCAGCTGAAAATCAGCGGTGTGGTTCACGTCGCAGCACAAAGCTGAGCTGGCCGGTTTTTCGCCACTCTTAATAGATATAAAAGTCTAGTCTAGTAAGTACATAAGATTTTATCTGCCGAATAAAGATTTTCTTTCTTTCTATAAATGTTATGGGAGCAACCCTAAAAAAAATATGTTTTGCTATTTTATTTTACTAGTACTTTGTCGGCATGATTAATACAGGTTACCCTTGCCAAATTATGACAGTCATGGCGAAACTATAAGTTTCATGTTTACTATACTACAGACCCCTAAAAATGACCTTCAATATGAATTAAATTTTATTTATACTAATACTGAATAAAAAATGTTGACTCTTGACTTTGAATTTGATAGTATAAATATTTATACCCAGAGTATACCTTTAAGGAGCAGTCTTACTACTCACAATATGATTGTCTTTCGCTCTTTGTGAAAAAAAAATGAGTCAAAAACTAGCGATATGGAGAGCTTGCTACTTATATATGCAAGATTGCGTAAAAACGACGATGCATTAGTAATAATGAAAACTCGTCTTGTAAGTTACACGACGTCTAGTCTACAAAACGATACTAACGCTGAAACGTCACAGGCACTAAATACTAAACTTTTTGAAATATTGGCAAAACTCAACTGATTCCTGTATAAAAAAATTACTCGAGTAACTGGTCTGACGACCTGACCGAGGTCGCAGGAAAGCGCTGAATGTAAGCCGTTCTAGATCGGTCATTTTGGAAATCCTTGCAGGAGGCCTATGACCACAAGTGGACCTTATGCGGCAGAAATGACGATAAACGTCAGACTTTTTGTAAAATTAGGTAAAGAAAATCCACATGTCTAAAATCAGTGGCGAATATACTTAATAAAGTTGCCCAGTGTTTATGATAAGGCGCAGTATTTAGTTTTTTGCATAATTATCTTTTATGCTTTAAAAAAATTCCGCTTCAATACATATTTTGTTAAATGCTATGTTGGAAGGAAAAGACGCTATTAAAGGGTATTATTGTTCTTGAATACAAGGCAAAATATGGTTACGTAGTTGCGCCCACCAGATACCAAGAAGAGATTCACCACCCTACGTTAGACGTAGATGTACTTAGGTTCTATTATTGAAGAATGAAGAATAATATTGTCAATTATTTTACGTAATTTTTTTTTAGATTCTTTTTTACCCTAATACTTACCTATCATATTATTTATATAACTATGTACTAAAAATAAAACTTAAAAAAATACGTAACATGAAAGAACACGCCTGAATAAAAACTGAAAGCAATGTTTCAACTATTCGCTTCTGATTTTGGAGTTGAGGACTTTGAGGACCTGATTTAACGAAAATTTTGACGTAAGTAATTTTCTTTAACGCCGGATCTGGAGTAATTTCCTATAGGACGTGACAGTCTTCTTTCAGTCACGGATTTAATCATCATTTGATAAGTATAAATCTATAAAGAATAAATCTCCTCGCTAGAATATTGGTTTTCAAAACGAAAATATCGTCGCATAGTATGAATTGAATCGTCGCGCCTTATGGAATGACTCTATGGTTTGACTCGCACACACGGACACAAATCGAGTGAATGAACAAGCGGATGACTGTACAACACCGCATGCCATCCACTGTCAAGATCGATTGCGTACGTGTGTTTTTAGAGATCCGTATCTAAAGGGTGAAAACGGGACTCTATTAAGTACTAAGATTCTGCTGTCCGTAATAGCTAGACTATTGAAATTTTATTTCTACTTTTGGCGACTAAACACTATCAGGAAAAATGACAAATTTATAAAATTTTATTTTCGAAGTCTGTTTATGCCGAGATATAAAAACGACCAACGCTATCATTAAAAATGTCAAGTTGGAAAAATGACTATGACCCAGAGAGTAGAGAAATGTCAATATTTAAAAATATAAACATTAGATAATGGTACGGAACCCTCAGTACACGAGTCTGACTTGCACTTGGCCTGTTATATCAATGTGTATAGTAACACCGGCCGGTGAGTTTTTACCGACCAGTCACAGTGAGATCGTCTGTAAACACACGCCGTATTTCTGCAGGTGAGTAGTTATGTGTTATTGTTTTTCATTCGTTTACGTTGAAAGTAGGATTAATACTTGGCGCAAACGGGCCGCAAATAAACACTGGCCACTTTTCTTTAGATTTCATACATTTTGTGACTTTGTGTTCACGGTGACTCTGATGGGGCGTCTCCAGATTAGTTTATAAGTGGTCGGTGGGCGAGTTTTGTGATGCGTTTGCGCCGAGCCTAAGCAGCTATTTTCAAGGCTATAATGGAATGGATGATAATGCTCGTGCAAGAGTTTATTACGGGAATCGTTGACATTGTATCAATAAGTGGCAATGATATTTACAACTGTTTCAACACCTACCTAGCTAAGCTGTTATCTTGTCACGGACGGAGATGTTTTGTACTTAGGTATATGACTCTGAAAGACTACAATAACTCAAATAAATGTCCTGTTAAATTAATATTTAGTCAGTCAAAATTATATTTTCTACACGATTAGTTAAATAAAATGACAAACTTTAACTTATTAAAATGGTAATTACTTTAAATTATCTTCGTCAACTCATCTATAAATTACATTAATGACAAGATATTTTTAAAGCCCACTCATCTAATTTTAAGTGTGTGACTAATGGAATGACTATTATTTTTATAGGTCAGAGCGAAGGTCATACAATTAAAACCAAATCAAAATGGTAAAAGCAAAGAAGTACGTAGTCCTAAACTATTTCAAGGGTAAACCAAAGCTGGAGGATTTCAACGTCGTAGAGGAAGAGCTTCCTCCATTAAAAGATGGAGATATCCTCGTCAAGGCAGAGTGGATCAGCGTGGACCCTTACCAGAGGGCTTACAACTCACATCTGCCTCTTCCCTACGACCAATTTAGCTACCAAGTAGGAGTCGTAGAAGAGAGCAAAAATGCAGACTATCCAGTCGGAACCAAAGTTGTTTCCCACAAAGGCTGGAGAAACTATTCCATCATAAACCCGAATGCACCTACGAGTGACCTTGACATGCTCTACAAATTGCCTGACTTGCAAGGTTTGCCTGAGTCGTTAGGCGTCGGTGCTGTCGGTATGCCGGGCGTAACTGCATACTTTGGCTTCTTAGAGCTCTGCAAACCGAAATCTGGCGAGATAGTGGTGGTAACCGGCGCGGCAGGAGCCGTCGGCTCCATAGTTGGCCAAATAGCCAAAATTAAGGGTTGCCGAGTGATCGGATTCGCCGGTTCCGACGACAAGGTGAAGTGGCTGGAAAAGGAGTTAGGATTCGACAAAGCTATCAATTACAAAACTGCAAACGTGCTCAAAGAACTGAAGGCCGCTGCCCCTAAAGGAGTTGACTGCTACTTCGACAACGTCGGCGGAGAATTGAGCAGCGCCATCATCAGCCAGATGAATTTGTTCGGTCGGGTGTCAGTCTGCGGGAGTATCAGTTCATACAACAACGACTTAACGCAATTGCCAAAAGCGACTATTCTCCAGCCTTCGATAGTGTTTCAGCAGTTGAAGATAGAGGGATTTATAGTGTCCCGGTGGCGCGACCAGTGGGGGGAGGCCTTCAAGCACCTGATCGAATGGATCAAGAGTGGGCAGTTAAAGGCTCGAGAGCACAAGACAGAAGGTTTGGACAACGTGTTTGACGCGTTTATTGGCATGCTGGATGGGGAAAACATCGGAAAAGCAGTTGTAAAAGTTTAGTGTGCTTCCTTAGGTAGTAGGTATGTAATAAATATTGTGTAAGGTACATGGTGATAACTTCCCTTATACAACGTGGAAGTAGAAAATAGAATTTATACCTAAATTTAAAAAAAAATCGGCATTTCCGTACAAAAGTTTGCAGCCAATATGGCAAATATATGGGAAAGGCAAAAAAATTTTTTTCGTCTTTTATTTTATGATCATTTTATTATACTTAGTCATATGGTATAGCCCGTGGTTCGATGTATTACGGATATGTCCTTTATACGTTGTATATGTAAAGTTTATGGTACACTGTGAATTTATAACCTCCCTTATAGTACTAAGTATTGTTTACTGTTTATATGATAAAGTATACGACCAATTAAATTATACATAAGTATAAACCACGATCTGTAAATCTAAAAGACTCCCATATTTTTTTCCACTACTTACTTTTAAAATAAATACTTATAACAAAACTGATTTTAATTTACCCACATGTCTGATCCCCGCGTTTTCTATCTTACTTCGAACAATTAAACTTACAATAACACGTCGCAGGCTCTTTGATATTGTTAAACGTGGTCGATTCTTTTCTCCGTTCATTCCGTAAGGACATAAACTAGGGTGCGAGCAGGTTTATCTTTAGATCGAGGATCGTCCACAGAACAAGACATAAACCTTGTTTCATAATATGATTTTCCTTGTTACCCAGTTTAGATCGGCTTTAAAACTCGATCTATTTCTAAACCTTGATTCGTAATAAGACTGATAATAATTACGTAAGTAAGTAGTTACCTGCTATGATAGCTGTTAACTTTACACACAAATATAACTAACATAGGTAATACGCTACGAATAATAACTCTTAAGAATTTAAAACTAAAAACCGACTTCAACACCAACCTACACAACTAATTTTGGTAAAATGTCTATGTGACCACCATACAAGTATTTTAAACATATTTAAATTGGTCTAGGCATCATTGAGCAACTGGAGAACATACCTACCTAAATTTTTAAAGTAGGTAAAAATGTACATTCGAAATGATAACTTTTGAAGTCGGTTAAAAAAAGAATAGGAAATTAAATTGTTCTAACAATGACTTGGCAGAATGCATGATCTACCTAAATAGGTACGGTCTATTATCATTACTTAGCCTATACTTACCACGTTTGATGAGTTCCAAATTAGCAGGCAGCTGAGAAAAATGACCAGCGCGTCCGAAGCCTCGATAAACCACATCACTCCTGCAGGTAAACAAGTAGGTATTTTATTATCATCATCATAGCGTTCTCCTTTAGCATTTGCTTTTGCATTTTATACTGGCTAGCCCGCGGGCTCCCCGTGGGAATTTTGGGATGAAAACTTTTCTATGTCCCTTCCCGGGTCACTAACTATATCCATACTAAATTTGATCTAAATCGGTTGAGTGGTTGAAGCGTGAAGAGACAACAGTGTTAAGTAAGGTTATGGATAGAGTTTAAAGGTTGCCGTTTTACCCACCAACCAAATCTTTAAGCAACTTCAGCCCATAGATACTGAACTAAGTACCTAAGTCATCTATAGAAAAATATTAAAAATCAATAAATTTTCATCTTTACGGATAGAAAATCAGTTTGGCTCATAGCATTTGTATGACAACGAACAACAACCCTTTCAAACAAAACGAGAATTTTTTACATCAGTTCAGAGGTGCTGTTTTTCAAATGCACTCCGCATTTCAACAAACGATTTTTGTATGGAAAAACCATTCGTTTAGGTGACTCCGCGTTTCAATAGCACTTCTGGCGTCTTCGAATAATCAGTGAACATACTTATAAAAGATCGCGTAACCTCTTTCTCTTTTTGGAAATCAGTTAAGAAATAGGCTACTTACTAGTGACATCAATGTCGTCAATGTACAGCTTGTCCTCCTTGCTCATGAGCATGATGTGCAGGTCGTTCGGCAACGGCTCCTCGTTGAACGTCACCACCTCCAGCTTCACGTTGCAGATGAGGCCCAGCATCAGACACACTGCTGCCATGAACGTAGCCGACAGAGTCGCCTTTGATGCTATTCGCAATAGGTACAACAATAATTTTTTTTTTTTTTTTCTATATAGGTTGCCTGGAAGAAATTGCTTAGCGATAAAGCCGCCTTTTGCGCATTTACTTGTTTTTTAGATAATTATATGTGCTGTATTTTATTTTGTTCAATAAAGGGTATTGTATTGTAAATTTTTAACGAAAAAGACTTCAATTTCTTTTAGGAGTTTCTTCCATATCACCAAAGTTCTTCATCATGTCTTCACCAAATTAATATGGGACCAACTTGGGAGTAAAGGCTTTCAAATAAAAAAGAATCATCACGGTCTACGATTGACGAATATATTATCGCGTAACATACATACAAAAAATAAACATCACAGGCACAACAACACAGTCGAATTGATAACCTCCTCCTTTTTTGAAGTCGGTTAAAATAGTAATTGATGTATGGACTCCGGCAGAGTAGAATAGGGCCACTCCAAATCCTCTCGTGGATGTCGTAGAAGGCTACTTAGAAAATACAAGCTTAACAAAGCTTACAAACATCAAAACCTCTTCTACCGGTCTGGCAGCGAGGAGATTATGTAGGCCAAATCCTCTGACTGCTTAGCAAAGTATAGCTCTGGTAGTACAGAGAGTCATGCACCTGCAGTGGACACAAAAAGAACTGATGATGATGATTATGACAAGGTACAAAAATGTGGCACTGGAGAACTAAAGACACTGAATAGCCCAGCGGATTATCTTGTTGAAATGTAAATTCTTCTTCTTATTGTGTGTGTTAGTAACTAACACTAGTGTCAGAGTTTTTAAATCGCCTTATAGGCCTCTGACATGGTTTTAGGTAACGACCAATGTCATAGACAGTGACCGGGACCGACGGAGCACGGATCATCTTACTTATTAGACAATCAGGTGATCAGCCTGCAATGTCCTAACCAAACTAGGACAACAACACAAAGTCGTTGCCCCCGCCGGCAATCGAACCCGCGACCTCCGGGTGTGAGCCGATGGAGCAAAAAGGTTCCCGCTGATCGGTCGTTTTGGAAATCCTTGGGAGAGGTTTATGTCCAGCATTGGACGTTATGCGGCTGAAATGATGAGGTACAATAATACAACCAAACTCTGTGCAAGGGCTGATAGTGCCCTGCGCTTCGGCACATAATAAATACTAGCTTCGGTTGTCTCGTCTTGGTGGAGGCACTACCGTGGCCCCAGATTATTTATCTCCACCTCAAAAATTGATATGACCTTTGAGGTCAATCACGGCACGGAAGACCGTGACCTCTTTTGTTAAACAATTGTCTAAGCCATCCATGGCGAAAAAACTACCTATGTACTTTTATTTAAACAAGTAGTTTTTTCGAGATGGGTTAGCCTAAAAAAACACAAAACGAGATAAAAACATCGTAATAATTTTGTACGCAAAATAAAAATTACCGGCCAAGTGCGAGTCGGACTCGCAATACACACGATTTACATCTATTTGGGACTGTATAATTAATAGAACAAATTCATGTCTACAAAACCAAAATGCGCGGGGCTGCAGCAGCGACATTATGACTAGGTATATAATACGCTATCAATTATTTTCTCAGACCAAATAAAAAACTAGGCTTAAAGGTATATTAGAAATTTTCAAATATAGGTACTTAAGTATATAAGTATTTTTATATTTTAATTACAGCTTATACCCCCCAGCTCTTATACATAATAACAATTACCTATAGCAAGTTTTAATACGGAATCCTAAAACGGAAAACCTATAACCTAGTCTTTTATTGTGTAAATAAAATACTAAAAAAAAAACAGATAACTTAGAGGACGGAATGCGTACTATACTCCCTCTTAAAATAGTTCAGGTATCTTGATGAGCTATGTGACACCCTCTGAAAAATGGTCCCGGTAGTTGTGAGCAGGACTTGGGGAGATGTCCCTAGTGACTAGTGACTTGTTTATTTCATACCTTTCGCGTGCAGTTGTTCAGCTTGAGCGAAAGTTTTCTGCCTCATGTAGTTCATACTGGTGTTCATGTAGTCAATAAGAGCGCCGAACAAGGGTACCTTGGACCGGGCGAAGGTCATGTTTTTAGGGTTCGGTTCTAGCTTTTTATCCATGGTTCTTAGGCCTGTATTGCAGTTATAAAAATATTTTACAGTAATTTCAAGTGTTACGGACCAATTTAATGACACTTCTTAAAAAGTTTGGCAGATTCAATGCAGATTTTTTTCTACATATTTTGATTTTTTCAAATCGTTAAGAAACAAAGAGGTTTTCACTTCTAGACTTCTTTTACTACGCTGAGGAAATCGTTTAGCCATATTTCCATACAAACGTAGTCCCGTGACTCCTTGCCAAATAGTGACAGCAGAGCAATGATTTATTCCGAAATAAAATCTTTGGATAGCATGCATGTCTCTGAAAAGTTGGTAAGATTTGCCACTGTATTCCAAAGTCTAGAAAAAAAAATTGACAAAAATATTTACAAAAATAAAAGACAAGAACACAGCCATAGATTTTCTTAAATTTTTATAAAAAAAGAAATTAAATCGTTTATGATTTGAATAAAACTGATAAAATAGGAGACTACGAAACGTAGATTTTTGTACTTTATAGATATTTTCCAGTATTTTCAGTCCGAGCTGCAGTTGTCTCTATTGTCCCATATCTCTGTCTCTATTGCACATCCACAGACTACGGAGCAGATATCATACTAATACTCACGAAAGTCTAGCTAAAACTTTACTTAAAGATTCCAGTTTATTTTTTAAATTTTTTTTATTAAGGTGAATGCAAAGGGCTCTTCATTAAACTTTTTTCGCTAGATGGCGTTGATTTCAATATTTTCAGGTTTTTTTTAAATTCTTGTGTAATGGATTACTGGTAGGCAAACATTTTTGATCGGCGAGCCTGTAACATACTCTTTTATTTATTTAATGGCATACTTTTATTCTTCAGTCAACGTATTCAGAAAAATGCTCCAAAATAAAATCTGTCATTTTTTCTCGTATCTCTACACTCACTCACACTACGACAGGAGCTTCTAAAAGCATGAAAGATGGCGTAAACCGTTGTTATAGATTTGAGTATCGCCACTAGATGGCAATATTATAAAAACTTAACTGGATAGCGCTTATTTTCAGTTATTTTTTCGAACAGCCGAAAATTATTATAAACACGGCCGGCGATAAAAAAATGATCTCAGATTGCATATTTGTCAACCACAGCTTTGACTCTTGATAGCTAATCAAGCCTTGTGTCGGGGCACTCGTTTAGAGTTTAGACCATTTGGTGGAAGGAAAAACCACCGCGCAACAAAAGTCGTCATTGTACCTACATGCATTGTATTTTTTAATAAAACCAAATCGTACACAATGTTGTTAAATTTTCTTTTTATTGAAGTTTAATTTTTATTACTGAAAAAAAAGACAATTCATACAGATAGAATGATACATAATGATAGTGATTTCTTGCCGACATAAATTGTTAAATGTTGTAGTCATTATTCTGTGCACGGTGACTAAAAACAACTTTATAGTTTATTGCATGTTTGAACTTGAAATAATGGATGATGGAGACGGCAAACCTCTGTTATAGTGAAACAAAAAAAGAAACACTTCTGCATTTTCCTGACACGTATTTTCCCATGGACCTGAAATAAATTTTAAATATAAATATAGGTATCTATACAAAAATGTATACGGACAAATCACACAGACTTTTAAATCAATCAAACCCAAAACAAGTTCGAGACTTGTGTTTCAGTGTCAAACATGGCGGCAATTTGCAACTTAGGGAAACATTTTGAAACAGATTCCAATATGAAATGTTGAATCACATATAGTTTATCAATAATAAAAAATATCACGAGTCCGTTCGACCACGCAGACAAGAAAGAAGTCCTGACAAAAACGTCATCCGTGACTTCCGTACTTTTCTTGCACCGTCGTGGATGAAGGCATTTTTGCTCGCCTAAACAGCCGGTTTTATACTGCGGCGACCACTGAAATATGTAGACATGTTGCGTGTCACTACTATCAGACACCCAGGCGACGTAAACAAATCTCAACTGGATACAACTTACCTATAATAAATTATATTAAATATTCTAATGATTTCAACTTATGTCATATCGGTATATCGTTTCAAACCTGCAAGCACTCGCTTCCTCGACTTAGGCCGTCCCGAATACACGTAACGTTGATATTTCTTCCTATCCGATCTGGTAGCCATTATTCTCCGAAATTATAATATAGCACGACAAAATTGTAACACATAATCTAGAGATGTGCCGTTGCCGGCAACATCTGGTAGATACAAACCCCACCAAAAACATACCTCTTACAATGGGGGCCAAGTTCCAATCGGCTAATTGTTCGCCTAAAACAGAGTTTTATAATAGATAGAGAGAATTAATTTTAATCAAGTGTTACTTACTGCACGAAAACCTGCCAAGTTCAAATTTTGAATTATTTAATTACTTCAAAACTTGGCATTGGACTGGATTTCAACTCTTTTTTAGGCGAACAATTATTAGCGGATAGAAACTTGGCCCCCTTTTTAACAGATATGTTTTTGGTGGGATTTCAATACTTTTTTCAAGAAATCGTACCTATTTTTTCTTTTTGTGCCACGCCTGCTATACAATGTGCATTATATATACATGACAATATTTTGTTTCCCCTCCCCCCTATCCTCCTCCCCCCTCCTCATCTAAGTTAATAAATATATTTTTTTTAATTCGGTATTAGATGGAGCCAACTCACGCTTGACCGATTTCTTAAATTTCTGTTTTTTTGTTAATTTACATAACATAATACACGACCTGTGTGCCAAATTTCATAACGCTATTACAATTGGAAGTGGCTTAAAGGTTTTGATTACCGGTCAGTGAGTCAGTCAGTGCCAAAATTAGCTATTTTCACAGGGTCATAGTTCAGGATCTACTGAAGCAATATCTATGAAATTTGGCATACTGCTTTTGTACTAGTATAATTACGTAGGTACAATTTTATCTCTGTCCTTGCAACAGGCACTTAGCTACAGGGGGTCAAAAGTAAATAGTGTAGGTTCGTGTAAATAGTGCACGGCATAGGCGCGGCCTGTTGCTGGAACTTGGCCTACGCACTACCGTGCGCTTAGAAATCAAAAGAAACGGGTCCCGGCGGGAGTGCACATTACTAGTGATTGCGCAAGTAAAGCCACACCGGGAGTGGTCCGCACTTAGATGGGTGACCACAAGTGGCATAATAATGTCTTAAGCTTCTCGGTTCTTCGGAAAGCAGTTATAAGCCGTTGGATCCAGCTGACATTATTAAATGAAAGTCGTTTTGTTTTGTCAGATTCCTTTAGGTAGCTTAAAAAAATCTGACACCAGTGTAGGCCATTTACACACATGATTTATTTTGTTTTTAGTATTTGTTGTTATGGCAGAACAGATGGCAACAAAAATACATAATTATTCGTGAAAATTTCAACTATCTAGCTATCGCGGTTCTTGCGATACTGCCTAGTGACAGACAGACGGACAGACGGACAGACAGCGAAGTCTTAGTACCTAATAGGGTCCCGTTTTTACCCTTTGAGTACCCTAAAAAAAGAGTGTGTACTCGATGGCGTGTACTTATGTACCTACACGCGTTAGTTAGAAGTTATACTTCTTTGACGTGAACATAAATACAGAGAAGATAAGTACGATCGCAGATTTTTTTTAATAAAATATATCCAATGAATATTTGATATTTAATATTAATATCCGATAAAATAATTAACAACTAATTTATGAACTATCTCCACGTGAAGGTTTTGCTAAATTGCTAATTTGATTGTTCATATAAGTAGATTAGATAAGTCACGTTCAGAAGTTCGTAGGTTTATTGTGAAATTCTAAATAAAAAGTAAAGATTAATTTTTCGGTAGTATTCATAGTAATCAATACAAACATTAGTAAGTACTTATTTTTTGTTTATGAATAGGTACATGTTTACCTACTAAGCTATACCTATCATTATTTCCTTTAAATAAATATATGTTTAAAAAAAAAATTGTTTCAGTTTCAGAACGAACTCATATCGTAGAAATTAGAAATATTGTGGAGACTTGGAGAGAAATGCATTCGGTTTCAAAAGCAAACAACGTTGCCGTCTCGTGCCGCTGTGTACCTACTACACTTTGCGCGTTGCCTGCTGCATGAAGAGCGGCAACGTAGCATTCTGACCGCGCTGAGTCTTCTGACATAATACTACATTTAGATATTTTTATTACAGCGCCATCTAAATGATGTCCAAGTATGTCGTTGCAAGCATTGAGCTGTCAAATTAGACAAATGCAGTAGTTTTTAATAAATCTGCCAGATGTCACTCTAAAATGAATTCTATTTATTACACACACATTATTAGAAATGTTAATTTTTGTCTTGTTTTAAATATCGTTTTTCTTGTAAAGTGCTGTAAATTATTATGACAGACTTTAAAGGCGAGCACTACAACTTCATGAAAATTGGAAAATCGATTGTAATATGAGAAACACTATCCACATTAAGAGAATTGCTGTAAAACAAAATGTATGGACGGCCAAGGTTCGCAATCACCTTAAAAGGGCTAAGACATGAGGCCCTTTACCGTAACAACATTTCCTACCATTTAGAAATATGAAAATTTAGTTTAATGGACCAGTTTTTTTTAACAAAATGCGAATAAT
Source organism: Acrobasis consociella (assembly GCA_963555685.1). Taxonomy (NCBI): domain Eukaryota; kingdom Metazoa; phylum Arthropoda; class Insecta; order Lepidoptera; family Pyralidae; genus Acrobasis; species Acrobasis consociella. Next base: position 14,452,055 of record OY743115.1, read on the forward strand.
TTATATTATAATCTTATACCTTTAAACGAGCAATTCTTGTATCTATGTATGTATATATATATATTTATTTATAAATTTCTGTGATCTCGAAAACGGCTCTAACGATTTCGCTAAAAATTTGTATATGGGGGTTTTCGGGGGTAAACTATCGATCTAGATTAGTTTTATGTTTGGGAAAACGCGTGTTTTCGAGTTTTCACGCGTTTTTCTTTCCACGCAGAATATGGTCGCTAATTTCGGCGCGCGGGCCGCCATCGGCTTAGGATGCTGACCGCTAGAAAGAGTGTTACGGGTTCGAATCCCACTCGGTGACTTACTTTTGTTTTTTTTTATGTTCAAGTTTATGTATAATTTTTTATTTTGTATTGTTTATAGACAAGTTTAAAAAAATATAGTTAATGTTTGGGATGTAACCGAGCAAAGCTCGGTCGCCCAGGTACTGTAAAATATAACATTGTAAGTATGGTACATAACTTTTTTATAAATAAGAGTCCGCTATTTAATTTGTAATAAGTAAAGTAAGTAAGTAAGTAAGTAAAAACACTTTATTGCACCAAAACACATGAAAATAAAATTTAAATATAAATTCAGATGTACAATAGGCGGCCTTATCGCCAAGGCAATCTCTTACAGGCTACCTTTGGGTGACAGGATTGGCAAATAGAAATAATAGTAAATGAGTGGTGCGATAGTGAGCATAGTACTAACTTAATTTTATATCGTGATATGACAGCAAAAATAAAAATATATAATACGGTAATAAATAAATATTAATCATAAATATATAATATCAAATATAAGGATATATATACATACAATCATAAACATACATATACATACATAAATATATATATACATTAGAATACTAACAATAAAAATACATGTCATACACAACGGAAATAAGAACGAAGATTATGATCATATCAAAAGGTATAGAAAATAAGCTACTGTGTAGTTGAAAGAAAATGCGACTTTACCTGGTTCTTGAAACTTGCCAATGTCTGAGCAAAGTGGATGCGGGGTAATAGTTAAATAAATAAATAAGTAGGTCGTTGAAGATGCTTATTCAAAAATATAAGCCTCTTTCTTAAAGGGGCTCCCACGGGAAACAAGCGTGAGGGATACCTAAGTACCTTTTTCGGTTTTTATTTGTATCAAAAATTGTTTTACATTAAATTATGAGAAAAAGACAAAATAAATATGGAAAGTTATTTTTAATTAAAACGAAGTCTATTACAATCAATTACAACATAAGTTAAAGTTACTTATTTATTAACTGGGATAGCTTAACAACTAAATCTTATCTCTACAACAAATCAACTGAAATGCCTTCACATTTGATATAAATACACTTCATCATCATCATCATCATTTCAGCTTTTCTTCCGTCCACTTCTGAGCATAGGCCCCTCTTTATCGACGCCACCCATCTCGATCCTGTGCTACTCTTATCCAAACACAGAATTATATAAGTATTACATAGGGAATGGATGGTCCCGCGCAATATGCGTCCCTGTTCCCCGTTCCCGCACCTCACCCCCGCTCTCGCCTTGTCAAGAGTATTAAGCGGCAAACACACACATTGCCGTGTGCACGGATGTAGTTTCGTTTGTAGTAGTAGTAAACATAATTGATGCTCCGCTTCTATGAAGTGCCATACCTGTGATCCAGGTGTGACTCGCGACTATGATTATGTCTTCAACCCATCGCATAGGCGGACGTCCACGCCTCTCTTGCTCACCCATTCTGGGCCACCATTAGGTCAGTGAAATATACTAACGCTGATTAAATTGTACTTAAGTACCCTCGTATTTATAAATATTGACAAACGTTTGCTAAACCTATTTGAGTTAAAACATTATTTGTCTCTTTCTTTTATTGTTTAATATTGAAATGAGGGAAAAGGACAACATGTTTTAGCTAAAATAAAAAGTTTGCTAATTTTTATGAATATGAGGGTTATATATAAGTCGAGATACGCGTCTTTTTCTTACCAACGAAGGATCGCAGATCATAGACGCGCATAAAATATTTTTATTTAGGTATTTAAAAAGTGTGAAGGCATTTTTAGCACAAAACAACAACACTTTAGACGATTTACACATATCTTAACAACTAAACGTAGGTACCTTCTAAGCTAATCTATTAAAAATTATAATTACATTGTGTACTAAAAATAGCGCAAATGATATCAGTCTGTTGCCAATTAAAAATATCTTTAGTTTCTTAAGATTGTTGACGAAAGCAGTCAAGTGATTGTACGTCCATACATTCAAATAATGTTAAATCTGTTTTGATACAAATTTGAACATTAAATTAGGATGTGCCCTGTCGTCCAAAATTAGCTTTTTTTCGGCATCACCTGAAGGTTGACTGGTATTAAGGGTCCCCCGACCCTAGACCAAAATACAACTTTCCATACAAACGTAGTCTACGTTTTATTTCAAAACGACATGTCCGATTTGGGCAAAATTTTGTAATTTCAAAGATATTGCAATTATCTAGGTTTATAACTAGTTTCCGACACTAAAAATATGAACTTGAAATAGAATATAGTGTTTTATATCATTTTTGACCATTAGTATGGGAAACTTCTAAATCGTTATATTTTCTTTCCAGTTCATAATTTTACCATATGAAACCAGTTATAACCCTAGATAATTGCAATTTCTTTACAATTACCAATTTTTACCGGAATCTGACATGTGGTTTCAAAATTAAACGTAGACTACGTTTGTATGGAGAAGTCTAGGGTAGGGGGACTCTTAAAGGCCCGGAGCCTTAAGAATCTCCTTACCCTAGGCTTTCATACAAACGTAGCCTACGTTTTATTTTGAAATCACGTGTCATATTTCGGTAAAAATTTGCAATTTTAAAGAAATTGCTATTATCTATGGTTATAATTGTTTTCCCACGGTAAAATTATGAACTGGAAAGAAAATATAAGGATGTAGAAGTTTCCCATACTGATGGTCATAAATTATATAACACACTATTTTCTATTTCAAGTTCATATTTTTAATGTGACAACCAGTAATATGCCTGGATATGTGCAATATCTTTGGAATTACAGAATTATGCCGAAATCGGGCATTTCGTTTCGAAATAAAACGTAGACTACGTTGGTGTGGAAAAGTGTAGTTTTGTCTAGGGTAAGGGGACCTGTTACAATTTTTGTAATAAATAAAAAATAAATGATTTTACTACCTACTACATTTACTAACACTATGATGAAAAGAGTTTTAGCAGCTAGATTTCACATGCAGTGAACGATACAAATAATCGATCAAAATCAGAGTCATATCAGTTTTAAATATAATTATAATTAAATGCATTATTGTTCATCGAAGGTTCTGAAGCATCACAGCTAAAGATGTAACTGGAGTCGCGCTAAAACCTTGTGTACCTAAAACCGTGTGTTGTGTTGGTCGTTTGTACCCAGAGTAGTAAATTTTTGTTCACCCGGTATAACTAGTAGTTCGCCGCGAACTTAGACCTCGCGATTATTATTAGCAATTCAGTTTCCTAAATAACATCAAAATGGCGCTATCCAAAGTTAGAACGCGCTATGGTTGCGTTTGGTACATAATCGCGGACATTTTTATTAATATTTCAAAAACTACTGAACCGATTTTGATGCCCAACGAACTTGAAAATTTTATCAATATTTCCTACATGCCTACGAAATTTTATTACAATCAGACCATCGGCTCGGCAGTTATCGCGGTACTAACATACATGCATACATTGTGTTTTCGCCCCCAACTCGATTTAAAGTGCTTGCTCGCTTTGCTCGCTCGGTCAATAAAATAAAAAATAAATAAATAAAAAAGCCTTACATTTCTTGCAAAATTAACTTAATGTGTATATCTACTTATCATTTTTTTTATGCGGTATAACCTAACCAAATTACATATTTTGCAAGCTCTGATTTTGATGGGTTATTCGTTGGTTGTTTCGCATATCTTTTCTCCCGCTCAAGTTCCTACAAGCTTTTATCTATCTTACAATGTATTTTGTACATATGTATATTAGTATGTTTGATTAGGCCAAATCTTGCAACTCAATTTTCAAGCATTCATACTCAACCTAAAACTTTGCATACTCAAGTTGAAATTTTACATAGGTATTTGTGTTAGTCGTTTGACAATATAAAATTACAATACAATGAGCTGTTTTTATGATGGAACCAGAAGGTGGCCATAAAAACCCTGTAAAAATAACGCAACCACATTTAATTTAGCCTTATTTTATCTGTCTTGGTAAGTACTTAGACCTCAAAATAGAAAAATGTACAAAAAAAAGTTTTTACCAAAAAAATTTTTTTCACCTGTTAATGAAAAAAAAAATTTAACTAGTAAGACAAGCCATCAATATTGAGATTTTACTAATTGTATACTTATCAATCCTTCTATGCTGGTCTGGGAGAAAAGAAAAAAACTTAGAATGTACCAGCTGCTTCTCTTCCCACGTAGATTGTAGAGGCCGATCGAGGGAATGGCCGAGATTCGAATCTATTAGGCGATGCGTCTAGCAACCCATAACTATTTTGATTCCTTTTTCCATCTTACCAAAAATACATGAATTTTTCGGTCATTTAAAATTTTGTTTTGTCGTCTCTAGATAAACCTTCAAACTGTTTATAAGCTACTGTTTACAGTTCAAAGTGAGAACGTAAAGCTTTTCTTATAATTTTTGCCAAAAGTGTCCGATTTTCGTAATAATGCTGAGAAAAGCTCATCACCATTAAGCTAATCATGGCCTTGGAGCCTTGCGGCCCTAGGCTTTGTCCGCCCCATTAGTAATAAAGACGTGAAAATGTATCTGTATACTTTTCAAAATAAACAAATGTTCGGAACGCTGGGAACACTACAGTGGGGTCTGCGAGCGCTTAAATACTATGTAACACTATCATTACACGTAAACTTATGAGATATTTACCATTTCTACGACAATAGATTTTTAGAAGCAACAACATAACATTATAAATCAGAGTTAATTTAAATCTTGTTTTTAATGTAATATGCACGCTCCACAAAACATATCTATCAAGGGACTTTAGAGGCTTTCACATTATGACAATATTGTCCTCATGTAAAAAACAAAGAAAAAATTAAAGAAAAACAAGATTAAAAATGTTCTGTGATGTTATAAATATTTAGACAATCCTTCCAATTATTTTATAAAGTATTAAGTATAGGATATTTTATACATAATCGTTTCGACTTAAAATCAATTTGATAGAATTCTCTGTCCATATAAAATTAAAACAATTGATTTCTTCCTGTACTAATAATGAAACATGTTAAGCATACATGAATTTTCAGGGGTCCAGTGCCGCCCCCATTTGAAAAAAGTCATTTAAAATAAAACGGAGGTATAATTTACTATAGCTATAATAAACTAGTTTATAGTGAGAACGTAAAGCTTTTGCGAAAAAGTGCCACTTTTGGCTAATATGCGAAGAAAAGCTTCACATAAGACTTGATCAGACAAAATTTTAAATATCTCCCTTTCCTTTCAAATAATTTATTTCAAATAGGGGCAGCATTGGTCCGCGCAAAATTCTGGTAGTTTAAGATGCAGTTGTTTACAAAACAATCAGAATGGTTGATTACTTATAAGATTCATTAATTAATTAAAAAAATATCAAATGGAGTAAACATTTGATATTTTTTTTAAATAACTATCGATCGAAAAATATGAGGAAGTGTGTAACTATGTATCTAGGTTGCGCAGTAAAAATACAGTTCACGTGTTAACCCTCTTGGCGGCGGAGGAATCCGCGTCGGTCTCGCTGGACTTCCGCTTCCTCTTGATGAGGTGGGAGATGTCGGAGGCGGCTGGTTTGGGCGTTGATGAGGAACTGGCGCCGGCGCCGTTGCTGAGCGACGATGATGATGATGAGGGACCGTCACCGTTTGCCGCGCCGATCGCTTCGCGGATGCGCTTCATTGTCTGGAAGAGATAACTTTTGACAATTTCTGGAATACTTACGGCTGTTTTTCGTGTGGCCAGCACTGGTGTCTATTTCAAGCTGCCTAAGGCCCAACGCAAACGACAGACTATCCGTGACGCACTTTTTAGTCTGTGAAAATAGAACCTATGGAATCACATGCAGTAACATACACGACGCACAAAAAGTGCGGCGCACAAAAAATCCGTGTAATTTTGGCAGACCGCACCGCGCCGCACCGCACTAAAAGTGTGCGAAAAAAATACAACGTATGCTTCAACCCGCGCTAACACAGACATCGCGCACTTTAGTCTGTGACCTGCACGCGGCTAGTGGTGGACGTGACGTGCGCGGTATTACAGCATGGCGCTAGAGAAAGATGTACCGATGTTAATTCATGAAATACAAAACAGACCTGCAATTTATGATACTTCAAAATCCGAGTATCATGCCTAGTATAGCCTTTCTTCTGGACCAATGCACTTTCTCATTATTGTTTCCGAATGTGTCAAAGCCGGTCTTTAAGTGAATAGCAACTCATTAAAAGTATTAATAGACATTTTATAAAATTTGAAAAATTTGTCCGGTTATTGTTTTAGTAATCTCTCCGAAAGTAAAGTCCAAAATTTTCTATTTATTCTTCTTTTTCTGTACTTCAAGTATAAAATAATACATCGCAGTCTTTGCACTTCCATGGCGTGTACAACTGTACGTGTCCGTCCCTACAGTTCTGCCGACAGAATGATTCAAAATGTGCGTCGTGTGTGTTGAGTCCGTGAACAATCCGCGAAAGACATTTTGCGCGCCACGGAGACTTTTTATGCGCCGCAGACTCGATCGGACAAAAAGTCTGTCGTCTGTGTTGGGCCTAAAGGCATCTGACATACATTGATGTACACATACACTTACGGCTATAAACGTATATCATCGTCATCTGGCTGAGTGTACTGTAAGGTGTTGCCCACAGAAGGGAGGGAGACCATTTATCGACTAAACTTATCCACGAAGACTGGATGCAATGGCAACATCTGTCTTCTTTAGTTTATTTCTACACTAAGAATACATTTATAACATTCCGAGAATGCATATACCTTATTAAAACGAAGTGGTAGAAGAAGTGGCGCCCTCGTTTGAAATAAATTGTTTAAAACTAAATATGGTGATAATTAATTTTTTTATTTGTATCAATGTCTAAAAAGATCTTTAAACTATTTTATGAATAACCTTTGAAATTATTACCAATAGTGCGTCTAGTTTTAAAACCGTTTTTAAACTAGACGGACTACCAATATTACTTTCAAAGGTTATATAATTATCACCAAATTTAGTTTTAAACAATTTATTTCAAATAAGGGCACTTAAGCCACTTCTGCTTTCACTTCGTCTTAACACGTTTGCTGCCAACTACGAGTATACTCGTAGTAATCAATGAAATATTGCATGGGTATACAAATACCAACTGCAAACGTGTTAAATCTAAAAACAAAACTCATTTTATACTACTTCATACCACAAACTCAGGTTGCAATTATATTATAAATTTTAACTAAAGGCAGTGGTAACCCCTTCAATTTTTTGTCTTATTAGTCAGACCAATTTTTTATCATAACTTTTACTTTCTGACCAAGCGAGCCCAAGTGTCTCAGTTTCAGCTTGGGCAAAAATGCTTTCTGTCCGGCTGTTCTACAAACATTTATTTAGTTAGCTATGCTAAGACAGACTAGCAACCTTCGAAAGGTCTACTGGTCACAAACCACAAATTTCAATATATTTCTATAAATACGGTATCGATTAAATTCGTTTTTCCTTCGTATATTGATATGAAGAATAGATTCAGATTTGTTTATCTAAATTTCCCATTTATTTTCTGGCATTTATTTCCACTGCTCAAGCACAGAAATATGATATACAGAACGGAATTTCCTAAAATCCCGCATTTCCTGCACCTCTCCACCGTACTCGCCTTGTCTAGGGTGTTGAGCGGGCGGCTGTGGGCGCCTAGACGCCTCGACAAGGCGAGATTGACAAGTGAGGGGACGGGGGACGGGAACGCGTATTACGCGGACCCTTAGAGATTCCGTTCTGTATGTAATACTCATATTAATTCTGTAGCTCAAATCCCTACCTATTACCTAAGCAATAAAACGAAATGGCAGAAAATATTCGGTCTCTACGGCCAACATTTATAATTGACCGAATTAAGTATTTGATTTTATACCACTGGCCCAAATCAAGAAATAAATATATTGTAATCAGACTTATTCTATCATTTTCAATTATCGCCATTGTTTCAAAAAGCAGTACTAAGCACTCGTGAGGAGGTGGTGTTTCTCAGTTCCAAGGGTCTTGATGTCGAATGATATACTGTGTTTATTTAATTCTACATGATTACATACATTTAAGAATTATTAAAAAAAACGACGGGTTGCACTCTGTGAGTGCCGGCAGAAGTGAAAACTTGAATATTAACGTTGTGCATTTTTGATATTTTGGAATGGTTAGGGAATCATTTTGCACGAATTGCTTTAATTATCAGTATAAATTTTTCAAATCTTTTCTGAACCACAGTCTGTCACAAATGTCACAAGCGTGACACATTACACACACGAACGTAACGTAACATAAACACACACGAACATTCGCGCAAGCGCCCTGCGCCGTCTTACGAATTTTCGATCAGGACACGTGGTCCTGACGCGAGTTTAAGATTTTTTACCCATTCCAAAAAAAGTGCACAACGCCGCTAAAGAAGTTTTCACTTCAAAAATCGACTTTTACCGTTCGACTAATAACTTAATTAGACTGTACTATTTATCCTCATTGTACCTTTCATTTCACATTTCGACTCAATAAGTTTCTTATTGTAAAACGTAGTCAGTCATCAGTGGCATGGGTAAGTCTTTAATCTGGGCAGGATTGTTCGAACTATTAATTTAAGAATCCCCTTACCCTAGACTTTTTCATACAAACGTAGTCTACGTTTAATTTTGTAGTAAGTAAGTAAAAATTGGTAATTTTTAAGGAATTGCAATTATCCAGGGTAATAACTGGTTTCCTGCACAAAAATTATGAACTGGAAAGAAAATATAACGATATAGAATTTTCCCATACTGATGGTCAAAAATGATATACTTAACACACTATATTCTATTTCAAGTTCATATTTTTAGGTTTCGGAAACCAGTTATTACCCTAGATAATTGTAATATCTTTGAAATTACAAAATTTTGCTAAAATCGGGCATGTTGTTACGAAATAAAACGTAGACTACGTTTGTATGGAAAATTGTATTTTGGTCTAGAGTAATAAAATCTCTTTTTTTTTAGTGTAAAATTTTAGGTCAAACATTTATCATGGGTAGTTTGTACATCAATGGCCATGATTAAATAGTAAACTAAAATTAAACATCACATGGCCATTAATGCATTGGGTTCGCGCTGAAATGACAACACATCACAATTTTGAACAACTTTATTTCATTCAAATCGTACAACCGTAAAACACAATACAAAAATGGCCTTGTGACAACTTACAACTATGATTAGACAAAAAAACAGTCAAAAACTTATCTACTCTCCGTCCAAAGTTCTAATCCTAAAGAACCTCAAAACCAACCCTATTCTAGTTGTAATACAGCTGATATTAGACTGCGTTATGTTAAGTCCCATTGTGAAAGAAATCTGAGTTTTATGGTTGAAGCAATAGGATCTATTTTAGATTGTTTTAGAAATGCCGGCTAGAGCTTAAACCGCTTATTCATAAAAAACTACAAACGTTTTCTTAAAATATGTTTTGTCTCCTTCTTTCAATGTCAAATATTCAAAAGAGGAAAAGGGACAAAACATGTTTTAACTGAAATAGGTTTAGCCAATGGTAGTTATTTTTTTTTTTGCGTATGAGGATAAGACTTTAGTCTAGAACTGCCAGCTAGAGGTTTAGACTCTGAACGGATAGTATAAAAATGTGATTTTAAGGCACTTAAATCTATTGATCGCTAATACTGGTAAACATTAAAAAATCACCAATTAATATCACATTAGAATACTGAATTTGGCACATTCAATCCAGGAACTATAAAACTAGTTTTGGAAATTCATGGGAATGTATAATTGATTAAAAAGCAGTCTTTACAGTACTATAACTAAGTTAATAAAAATGAGTATTCGAGTTAAAACCTACGAAATGCGTGTCCTACACAAATGAGCCATTGAATCTTCACTACTTTTAAATAACCAGTCTTTACGAGTAAGTATTAATTTATCTAGCATAGTATATTATATCAGTTGGATTTTTTGAGAAAGAAATAGAGTCCGCGGGTTTTTTTTTTGACATATGTACAATGGTGGCTTTGCCAGTAAATAATATTTTTCCTTTAAGAGCCAAACTATAGCTTACTGAGAATTGAGATCAAATATAACACAAATGTTGAAATATTTAACAGATGTCAACCAGTTTAGAACAACTATAATTTGTCTCATACTATTCCAATTGAACTGTTTTAAAAATGGTACTTGTGTAGCTTTTTATTAGAGAGAATTGGCCTTATAACAAAAAAAAAATCATTGTCCTTATAACAAAATAATCAAACGTAAATCAGTCTTACCAACTACAGTTCAATGACTCATTTAGTAAAATTGTCGGCTCACGCCTGGCAGTCTACCTGACAGCGGGTCTGTTCCTTCAACATCATCCCCCTCAACATCTTCCTTGTCTCCTCAATACAAGTACAGGGCCTTACCTCGGCTTTGTAGTCCATCATATCCTGGATTTTCTCCTGGATTTGAGGGAGAAGGTCCTTCAACTCCTTGATTTCCCCTTCAATGGAGTAGTGTGGATCGGCGGCGGAATACTTCTTCACAGTCAAGTCTTCAGTAGCTGCGGCAGGGTTTTCCAGAGTCTTGATACGGGATTCTAGAATGTTCGCTGCGTTTTTGAAGTGGGTTATGGCTTCCTCGAAGTTCGAAGCGAGGTAGTTTGCTAGGCCTGGAATAAGAGAGAATAAAGTTAAGCACACAATGACTTATATGCATGCGTAGTAACATGTGGTATCCAAATGGGTGACAAGTGGCATTAATCTTGAGGCTCTCTGTGTGATCTAGTGACTGTGAGTTATCAAAAAAGCGCCTAGAAAAAATTGGGTATCTGGTACTCGTAGGCAAATAAAACGTCACAATATTATAATGTCTCTTGACATGATATATATATTTTTTCGACGTGATTTTAGATTTATTATTGCAGAAAAACTGATATTAAGAGCGCTATTTGACGTGAAACGAAAGTTCGTGACCAAAAACTCTTACACTTTTTTCCGTAACGTTCGAAAAGGAACTTCGTTCCAAAAAATATTTATATTTTCTTACCAATTTGATAATGAGTTTCGGCTATCCTCCTGTCGTCGCTGCGATACAGTTCCTTCTGGATATCTAGGCAGCTCTCTGAAAAATATCAGTGCACAAATCTCAAAATCAATAAACCACAAGTGCACACGCACTGAATGCATTTTTTTGCGATTTAGGTCCCATAGTTGGGCAAAAGCCTCCACTTTTTGTTTGCAATTACTTCTATCTTCAGCTGATTATATAAACTATTTAATTTTAATCTGCAAAAATTCAGTCGTGTGGTTTTCGGGATAGACAATTGCATGTAGCGGAGATGAGAATGTTGAGGTGGATGAGTGGTGTGACTAAAATGGATAAGATAAGAAATGAGTACGTAAGAGGAAGTGTGAAAGTAGCCCCAATTACAGAGAAGTTGCGAAGTAGTAGGTTAGGATGGTATGGGCATGTATTGAGGAGAGAAGAAAGTCATGTTACTAAAAGAGTGTTGAATATGAAAGTTAATGGGAAAATAAATAGAGGGAGGCCAAAGAAAAGGTGGTTGGAATGTGTGAGGGAGGATATGGGATAACGGAATATAACATCGGAGCTGGCTCAGGATAGGGGAAAATGGAAGAAACTTACATGTCCCGACCCCACATAATGTGGGATAAGGAGAGGAAGATGATGATGGTTTCCGGGATAGAATAACCAATCCCCCTATTCCTGTAGAATTGTAGATGTATCTTTGGGAAATAAAGCTTTAGTTAATAACGGCCTTGTCATGTCGAAAATGATGCATACAAAGCCAACCACCGAAATAGAAAGGTACTCAGTGACAAAGCTCCACATACGCATGTCGAGGACCGCCTTGTCGTAGGTCTCGCTCTCGAGCGCCACCTCCCCCAGCGCGAGGTGCACGTCCGCCAGCGCCGCCCGCGCACTGTCCCCGCCGCCATTGGTAACACGCTTGTCGAAGATGATGCGCGCCAGTTCTGTAAATACAAATCTGTACTATATACTTACCCTCGAATTCATAAAAATAACAACTTATTGCTAAACCTATTGTAGTTAAATCATGTTTTGTTCCTTTTTCTCTCTTAAATATTTGAAATGGTTTAGCAAAAGTTTGTAAATTTTTATGAATATAAGGGTGTACATTATAGTAAAATAAATGTATATAAGTATCTGTACTTTAAATATATTTCCAAAATAATTTATATATTTTATGATTCCTTCTTTAAAGGTGGTTTAATTACTTTTGCTCAGTCAGTATTTTGTGTTTACTTTTTATTTATTTATACCTTCACCGTAGGAAAATAATGATAAAAATAAAACGGTCATCCGATTGTATTTATAAAATAAGTAAAATAAAAAATTTGGGGCGATGCAGAAATAGTAATAGAGTAAAATCCACGCGAACAAAGTTGCGGGCTTCAACTAAAAAATATTTTTTATTTGGCGACATATGTTCCTTGGAGAGAGTTGTTCATTATCACGGACTGAATTCACCCTTAAAATAGTTTCAGTACATTAGATTTCATCACATAATACAAATATGTACGTACATCCCTTAATTTTGCACGGCAGTTGGCTAAAACTTCAACAATAAACAAAAAAAAATTAATTAATCTTCTTACCGAGCATCTCCCAAGCTAGCTGCAAATTGTCTTCAGACTCCTGGTTATCTTCGTCCTCAGCATCACCATTTGTGGTTGTACCCTTTAAACAATAAAAACATCCAATTAAGTGGATACATGAATTTTCGAGTAGCCTTTCTTAGCATTTTTGCGGAAACGGATACTTTTCGTAAAAACGCTAAGAAGAAAAGCTTCAAATTCTCATTTTAACACAACAATGCCATACAGTGATAATAGCACGAAGCACTGAGAATAATGCTTAGAGGGTCCGCTAAGTGACACGGGCGCACGCTACGGGTTCAGTCTATCTCTGTCACAAACTCTACGTGCGACAGAGACAGATGACTCGCGACAGATTCTGCTATCTCGTTCGCACTTAGAGTTTGTGACAGAGACAAACCCGCCGTGTGCGCCCGCGTCACTTAGCGGATCCTTAGATAATAAGATAAGTCAATTTATCATTTCTTAAGAGTCAAAAATTGCCTGATAAACTGAAACTTTAGGTCAATGCAATAAGGTCGAGGTTCATCTGCCTCGACTGGACCTATGGGGCCAGTGAGATTAACAACTCTTTCTCAGACAGAAACACCTACTGGTTCTTCACTGGAGCCTGCTTCTGCTGTACTGCTCCCTGGCTCGTCATCCTTGGTGGTAGACTCAGGTTCAATCTTCTCAGCATCCCCATTTTCTTCAGCGCTCTTGCTCGCTTCTGCTTCGCCATTCTTATCTTCTTCACCATTTTCTCCATCTTGATCTATAAATGTAATTTTACATTCTTGAACACTTTAGCTACACATTTTTTAAATTCGAAAACTAGTTATATGTCTAGATATATGCAATTTCTTCGAAATTAATGTTTTTTACCGAGATCTGACACGTCATCCTACTAATATTATAAATGCGAAAGTTTGTAAGTATGGATGGATGATTGTTACACTTTCACCTAAAAACTACTGAATGGATTTTAATAAAACTATACAATAATATAGCTTATACATCAAAATAACACATATGCAACAATTTATAAATCCTGCACAGACGAAGTCGCGGGCACCAGCTAGTTTTAAATAAAATTAGACTATGTTTGTATGGAAAACTCTGATTCTGTTTTGTAAGGGAACTCTTAAGTACTAAATTTTACCTTCATTGTCACCTTCCTCTGTGTTGGAACCAGGGACAGCATCTCCTAACACCCCACTCTCTTCTCGAGACAACCCCAGCAAAGCTTTGCCATACCTATTGAAAAAGACAAAAATTAGGTTACCAACACTAAAATTATTAAAATTATGTTCGTTTCTAATTTTTAAAATCTAGCAAGCAGTGACCGTTTAGGTTCAAAATTTCCAAATCCCAAAATGTTCAAAAGAGGGTGTAAAATGTCCATATCCCAGAATTGAGTGTAGGCACTGATCTTACCAAAATTATGAGAATGGCTGCATATCTAGTATGCCATATTAAGAGTCCCCTTACCCTATACCACAGATATAGATGTAATAGATAACGCCCGTATCAAGATTTGTATCGAAACCAAGCGTGCCAACTTTTTTAATGCCTACTGTGACGTCACAGGCAATTTTAGTGACGGGAAATTCAAACCGATTCAAAGAAACCGCTCACTACGATTTAAACGATTTATTGAAGACGCACGCCGCCGCCCTGATTGTCTCGCTCATACTCATAGATTTTATATCTGTGGTCTCACTCGCTCTCTCCGCGCTCGCTAAACATACGATCGATTACCATTCAAGTTAATCGATTTGTGATAAAAATCACAATCGATTTTCTGATTGACGAATGATATGAAATTGGATAAACAAATGATTCTAAACGGAAAATTGTTTGATAATAAAGAATAAATATTTGTACTCAAATAATTTATTTCAATTTACCGGAAATTCAAACTATACTGTCACGAGAGTGGGTTGGGGATAGGAAAGGAAACACCAATCCTATGGAATAGTGCCTTTATTTACAACTCTAGGGTACTCACAGTTGTCACGGGTACGTACGCGGCAACGTCACTATACTGTCACACGCACGGAAACGTCACTGCACTGTCTTGCGCGTGGAGACGTCACTGCACTGTCACGCGCGGAAATGTCACTGCACTGTCACACGCGTAAACGTCACTACTGTCACGCGCGGAAACGTCACTTGCGCGTATTTACCGCACTGAACACTTTACTTCACTCACTATAACACTTCACTTTTTACTCACTACTTCCACTTTTACTTTTCTTCCTTTTCTTCTTCCTTCTTCCTTCTTCGGATTTTACTTCCAAACTATTCCGCAAGACCCAAAATGCTCTGTCTGCCCCATTAGGGATAAAGACGTGATAGTATGTATGTATGTATGTACTTCCAAACTAAACTGGCGTAGGCCGCGCCTTGTTCCGCTTATATACCCCCCGGATGCGAACAATATCGCATCAGAGTTCTAAACTCAAGTCATAAATTTTCTTTTGTCTTTTATTTCTGGCCCGTATTTTCATTCCAATTTAATCTAGAGTTATCTAGAAACTTCTTACAAAACTTCAAAAACACTATACATAACTGCGATTTGAACCTGGGGTCTATGGATTCACAGTCCAACACCAAGACCGCTAGGCCAATCGTGTGCTGACGTGAGTGATGAAATTTCCCTTTAGATGAATTCTCCTAGTTTGAATTTGTGACGTTGACATTGTCATTATCACTTATCGTCATACGCGACAATACCAACTTATTAAAATTTAAATTAAAACTAAAAATTACAAATTATGTAAATGTTTTTATTGAATTTTAAAAATAAAACTATTATTATTCTTAAATAATCGGCCGAGTGCGAGTCGAATTCGCGAACGAAGGGTACTATTATTTATAAATTTTACGTTTGTTGTATGAGATGTATTTATTTTATTCTGTTTTTACCCCGACGAAAAAGAGTGGCATCGTAGCACTCGAACGGATGGACCAATTTCAATGCGTTTTTTTTAACTTTAAAGCAACTTCCCTTGCGGTCGTTCTTAGCCAAATTAGGAAATGAGCTTGTTTATATCAATATCTATTAAATTGGCTTTAATATCATTCGTCAGTCCGATATCGATTAAAATCGATTATTGGTATATGTTGTAGAACGAACAACACTAGTCGCTAAATTTTACTGACGAATGAGAAATTGCCGGTACCACGACGTCGTAGCGATGTGCGACAGTATCGTTTGTTTAGATATTCATTGCTTCTTAACACAAAACGTCGGATCAAACGCTCAAAGCAAACGCGGCAATGTAATGTGAATGTAGTTTTTTAACCTTAATCTATACTTATTTAATTTTTCTTGGAATCACAGCTAGGAATACTTAAAAAATTGGTTTAAAATGAATTTACGCATAAAAAAAAATTAAAGTATCTTAGCTGTGATAGGAAATATGTCCTTAACTTGTGTCCATCAGGATGAACGGTCACTAACCGTATATTACATTTAACGTATGCCTAAACATTGCTTCCTTATTGCTTCTCTTTGCTTCCGATTAAAATAGAATTGCTTCCATCGTAAATTAAAAGAAATAAATCATTTTTGGGTGACTGTTCATTCTGACATCTGAATGGCCGGTCACCTAGCCGTAGTGTCTTTTCTACGTGGAATTAATAAAATCTTCATAAGCCAATAATTGCTGCCCATTTGTTTCCTTCAAACGCAGTATACGTGATTTTGAAATTATGTCGGAAAAGAAAAAAAATAACAATAGTAATATAACGCCTCCAGTTCCTGACAAAATTAGATGAGCAATAATGCTCAAATTCCACATTGCTGGTTTTTTTAAAAAGTAGCTTTGTGTTTTGTTTCCAATAATTACTATACGAAATATTAAAATATGTCCCTATTTAATTATTTAAATAAGCAGTTTTTTGACATTATATAATGCAACGCGGTATCTTTATATTAATTTATTTCTCGTTTGTAGCTTGGTATAATAATATACTTCGCCTGGTATTCTCTTCCCGTGAATATTTTATTTAATACTAGCTGACCCGGCAGACTTCGTACTGCCAAATATAGTCTGTCAAAATGTACGTTTGTATGGGAAAAAGAAAAGGGCTGTTTTTAGGGTTTTTCCGACAATTATTCGATTTTTTCTCGCCGTAAAAACCATCTTTGAATTTCAACGAACATTTAAAAAAAGAATTGGCCAAATTGGTCCAGGCGTTGTTGAGTTATGCGCTTACCAACACATTTTGCGATTCATTTTTATATTACAGATTCATGAACTAATTGAGAAAGTCCTTAAATTTACTGGAAAGAACAATTAGTGGCAACACTTATCGTGACGTAGTCTTGTTTCATCTCGGGAAGAGAATACCTTGTTTTATAATACCATGGTTTGTAGGTAAAGTATTTATAATTAAGGGAGGGTAGATACATATTTTACATCAAACCGTTGTATTTAGTCTAGTGTTAGACGTTCCGCATTTGTATAATAATTAAGTATATTATAAAAAGATTAATAATGAAAACGGGAAGAAAATTCTTAGTACCATTAGAAGAACAAAAAAAAGCCTTTTCGCAATTTAAACATGTTTTCCAAAGTGTTCATGAACTTCCACCAGCAAGTGATCCAGTGTTTTCTGAAATAAAAAGTATGTTACCGAGTTCTATTAGCGAAAAAGGACTTTTACTCTCTGTGAAGAAGAATTTCAACTATTTTTTCGATGTGAAGGAAATTTGTGAACCCAGTGAGATTGCTTGTAGCCCCGATATACTACAAAATGAAGAAAAGCTACCAAGTAAGTCAATTAAATTTGATTTCATGATTGATATATATGAATGGGAGAAAATACAACCAGTAAGTAAACGAGTTAAAGTTACCCAAAATGCAAAATTTGTTACTAAAAACAAGTATCGTCTGCCAAAACATACGTGGGCTCATCTGTTACGGGAAAAAATATGGCAAGCAATTAAAACTCCTTGTTCTTGGATTTTCAACCATTACAGTATTAAAAATAATGATAAAATTACTTGCAAAGGTCTATGCAAACAATGCAATGCATTGATAAATGTTTTGATTTCCTGGCCAGTTGATAAAATAGCTCAATGCGTGTGCAATATAATGAACTATGATGTTTCGTTTACTCATGTTCCTGATAAAAAAATTAAATTATCACCATTAAAGCGTATTGATTTATCCGCTGATCTAAAACACGAGTCGGCAATCGCAATTCGCAATCAATTAGCAAATGAAGTAATGCGGCCTGGAGACCCTGAACCACCTCATTTACCAACGGTAGGCTGCTTAAGGCAAATCAAATACGAGGAAAGGACTTCTTCACACTATGACGCAAATCAAGTTTTATCTCTATGGATAATGACCCGTGTTACGCCTTATAAAGAAGCCATTAAGCACATTTCTTTATACCCTTTTTACATATATTATTGGACACCTATACAAGAAAACTGTTGCAAAAAAATGAAGAAAATTGACAGATTGATACTTAGTATTGATGCTACTGGTAGCATATTCAAAGAAATAGGACCCAATAATAAGATGATCATCAGTAAACATTTATTTTTTTATGTTTTGATTATGAAATCACAGACAGGCGAAAGCTCCGTTCCGGTTTCACAGATGATATCCGAAAGCCAGACGATGGAAACAATATGTCAGTGGCTCAAAGATTGGAGCAAAAGTAATCCAGTTCCCAATGAAATAAATTTAGATGATTCTTCAGCTTTAATTGGCGC
Source organism: Acrobasis consociella (assembly GCA_963555685.1). Classification (NCBI taxonomy): domain Eukaryota; kingdom Metazoa; phylum Arthropoda; class Insecta; order Lepidoptera; family Pyralidae; genus Acrobasis; species Acrobasis consociella. The sequence continues at coordinate 14,470,685 of OY743115.1, forward strand.
TACAGTAAAAGTTTTCACTAAATATGATTCGACTGCTAAATATGTTGAAGATTCTTATAGAAAATTAGATGAGGATGTCGCTATGAACAATGACTGTTACATACGTATTGATACCAGTCATTTTACTAAAATATTATTTAATTTATCATGCTTCAAACACACCGACATTAGAGTTAATTTTTTTTATATAAAATGCCTTATTGAATTAAAAAACTGCGACGAATATACTAAGGCAAAGAAAATGATTTGTGATTTGATTACTGTTTGTTTACATCAACGAGATGGCTTTAAGAATGACGCTCCTACAAGATGTGAAATTGCGAAAAACAATCTAAAAAACCTTAGTACATTCGGCGTCAAGGACACAGAAATCGAAATCCAAGATTACGAAAAAAAATATTACGATATTGAAGATTTGAATGATTCAATATTTGAAGACACTTTAAGCAACACTAATGATCAGGAAAATGCCAATACATCCATAAAAAAATATCCAACATGGTTTTATAACAAAATTGAGGCTGAAAAATTAATAATCACACTAAGTGATGAAAACGATTTTGGAAACCATGAAAACCTTTACTATTTCCGCGGATTCATTGACGTTTTATCACGTTTGATGAACCAATTTCCTTTGTGGTCCAACGTAATGAAGAATTTATACAAATCTAATATAGATAGACCTACGTCTTCCAATGTCGAATCTTATTTTAAAAACCTAAAAAAGTTATTGTTTCAAATAGGCACCAAATCTCAAAGATTACGTATTGATGACTTTATTTTCAAGCACTTAGAATACTTAACTGGAGAGTTAAATATTGCAATCAGTAACCTAAACGCTCCGCATAAAAAAACATCGAATAAGTTGACAGGTGTAACCAAAAAAAAAATTAAAAACATCGGAATTTACAGATGACTCCATTTTCTCCGATCATCCAAGTTTAGTAGAAAATTGGAGAGGTCTAGGTATGATGAGCAAAAAAAGTAAAAAGCAGAATAAAGAAAAACAAAAAAGGGTTTTGCTTCTGTCGAATGGAGGAAGAATGATAATAGACAATGAAATTGTAATTTGCACAAATACTTGTGCACTGGATTCCGTCTGTCAAGCATTAGCAATAGCATATGTTGATGGATCTAGTATAGCTCAAATCATACAAGAAAGTGACCATATGCTTAGTCAGCTTATTAAATCTATGTGTGCCATGAATAATCAAGAGGTTTATAAAAATAGATCATGCTTAGCTAGAACATATTTTAAAAATGTTCAAAGAGAAGGTGTGACTGAAATTGACTGTGAGTGCAATGTGTTATACATTTTTGATAAAATTTTGTTTGACTGCTCTCTGTACAGTGCGGAACAAAAAGAGTCTTGCACCAATGTTGAATGTTCTACAAATCAAGTAATTAGAAAGCTATCTGTTTTAGGTTTGATTGGTAAAAGTGTTACTGATATTCAAGACTCTGCAAATGCATTGATAAATAATATAGAGAAGACACAATGCAAAAAATCTGGTTGTGACGGTACCAAAACTTTTGAATATATTTTAGGGGATTTAGTAAGTTTTGAAGTATCGGATGAATCTATTTTAGTACAAAATGTACCTACGAATTTGGTGTTGCAGGATAGTGAATACGAATTAATTTCAATTATTGAGTTTGTTCCGCCTGTTATTGGTACAATGGGTCACTATAGGGCCCATTGTAGACGTGGAAATATCTTTCAATGCTATGACGACATGGATACGAGAGTAATAAGGAGTTCTAAAAAAGGAGTTATACCTTATTGTATTATGTATGTCAAAAAACTATTACTTTAAATAAAAAAATCAATTAAATTATTATTTTTTATTTCAAATCATAAATGTCCTAAACAAAAAATACCACCACACTTTTAGGGTACTTTTCCTCAAAGGGAAAAACAGAATCTCATATGTCGCCCCAAACGAATATGTCGAACAGATATATCACTAATTCACCACCGCACAATAAGATTTCATCTTCTTCATTGCAATTTAATTTTTTAATTATTATTATTATTATATTATAATAATTGTTCGAAACAAGACATAAAGCTACTTTTTTAAAAAACCAGCAATGTGGAACTTGAGCATTATTGCTCATCTAATTTTGTCAGGAACTGGAGGCGTTATATTACTATTGTTATTTTTTTTCTTTTTCGACATAATTTCAAAATCACGTATACTGCGTTTGAAGGAAACAAATGGGCAGCAATTATTGGCGTATGAAGATTTTATTAATTCCACGTAGAAAAGACACTACGGCTAGGTGACCGGCCATTCAGATGTCAGAATGAACAGTCACCCAAAAATGATTTATTTCTTTTAATTTACGATGGAAGCAATTCTATTTTAATCGGAAGCAAAGAGAAGCAATAAGGAAGCAATGTTTAGGCATACGTTAAATGTAATATACGGTTAGTGACCGTTCATCCTGATGGACACCTTAACTTTGGGCGCTTGCAATTTTTGGGCTGTTGCAGTTTATTATCACGCAACGAGGCATTTTATTATTTTTCGCTGCCGTCCGGCTGCAATCACAGACACGCGCAGACTGTCAGTAGCGGCGGCCAACCTCGACGCTTTGTCTGAGAACTTACACGCGAAGTAGGTGCATTTAAGTCGTCTATCCTATATCTATGTCTGTGCCCTATACCAAAATACAACTTTCCGTACAAACGTAGTCTACGTTTTATTTCAAAACGACATGTCCGATTTGGGCAAATTTTTTGTAATGTCAAAATATTGCAATTATCTAGGGTAACTGGTTTCCGACATTAAAAATATGAACTTGAAATAGAATATAGTGTTTTATATCATTTTTGACCATTAGTATGGGAAACTTCTAAATCGTTATATTTTCTTTCCAGTTCATAATTTTATCGTCGGGACCAGTTATTACCCTAGATAATTGCAATTTCTTTACAATTACCAATTTTTACAGGAATCTGACATGTGGTTTCAAAATTAAACGTAGACTATGTTTGTATGGAGAAGTCTAGGGTAAGGGGACTCTTAAGGTCTGTATGAAATGCACACTACTATATTACTGAGTGATCACCATGCACTAATACTTGTTAGTTTGGGAATATATTATTTTTAAAATGCTTTTTGATGGGATCCTGGATGCATTAACTATTACACCTGTTTCCCACAGAGGCAGGCAGAGACTATGGATTTTAACTTAGTAAGATCCTGACATACCTCTTTCGCTTCAACTAGACTTATCACCCTCTTCATGCATAAATATAAATAGACCTAAATAACTAAAAAATAACATTCATAATATTAAGTATCAATCTCGATCACATCAGCTTTTAGTTTAACTGTTTAGGAGCATATAGCTCCAAAACAGTCTGATTATGACTGACACAACAGACACACAAGCATTTTTTTTTTTGCATGAGGGGTTAGAAACAGCTTAATGAACAAAGTCTGCCTCATTATAAAATGCAGACTAACTTTAGGAACATTACTCACGCACATGAAGTCGACAGTTTCCAAAGAAAAGGTCAAATACTATTGGGACTTCTTGATTTGGGCAGATAGTGGTTTAAACCAATTACTAAAATTAAACTGCATTTTATATTAAGACTCTGTCTGTCTTATAATAAAACTCAGACTAACTTTGCAACTTTTAAACTTTATAAGGTTTAAACCGACCAAATCAAGTTCACATTTTCAGATAAGACAATGGGATATCACTAGATGCCAACTTGACTTACTTGGATAATGGTTTAAACATGGTAACAAGTAGTAAAGTCTGCGTTTTATAATAAGACAGAGAAAGTTTAACATTTTCAAATGATTTCTCACCATAAGTAGGCTTCAGCGCACTGATCACCTTGTTCTCCATGCTCCTGAGCTAGCTGTTCACACGCTAGGCTCAGAGACTCTGCAGCCGCACTGTAGTCCCGGACAGCAAGGTGCCGTCGGCCGGTGGCTAGCAATTCAGTTGGCGAAGAAGTTGTCACTTCTGCTACCTCAGCCATCTAAAATGACATATACATGGTGAATTTTCATTGTTTTAGGACCTGTAGGCCACTTTTTAAAGATCCTTTATAAGGATAATTAGCTAGTGTCAAAATAAAAATACTGAAATAATGTTGCCATAAAAAGTAAAATTGTGAGATTAATTAGTAGTAAATACCACCGGTGTTCATCAGGGTCACGCATAGTAGTTTTGGACGGGCGTTACTACCTAAGTGGTCTCGATTGAAAATCATTTTTGCAACTTAAGTTTTCCAAAACCAACTAAAGTCAGAGAGTATAGCATTACATTTAATTTGAATATAGAACCATACTAGAACTTGGGGATTCTTGTGAATAGATATAATGTTAAGGATGTGGGCTGGGTTAAAAGAAATTTTTTGTACAGTTAATATAATAAAATATCACTAAACAATGTCACCTTAGATTGATCATATTTAACGAGATTTTAGATTTATTATTGCAGAATAACTTTTATTAGGAGCTTATTTGACTCCAATAAAGTATGACGTTACAGTTGGTTATTAGGTACATACTATACAAATAGTTTTTTTTTTTGTTTTGACGTTTAGAATAGTGTCTGATTTAAATAAATTTATTCACACTGAATATTCCAAAAAATATTCAAAAAGAATCACTAGAAGTAAGTAGATAGCAATCAATACAAAAGTAATACAGCAAACTTGTTTTAAATTACAAACAAAATAATTAGGTACAAAAGGAAGCAGGTGTGCAGATTTGAGAAAATGTGTCATACATGTTTACTGTAACTATGTAAGTGGCTTCTTAATATTTTAGAAAGTGAATGTAGGTAGGTATTTACTGAAATATATTATACACAGTAGGAAAGGTAAAAAAGCGACGAATTTCTATTGTATAGTAGGTACCTATCATAACGGTCACACGGCACCCTACCTACACAACGAATCAAAATAACAATAGAACATAATGCCACGTGCAAAAAATATCCTAATTCCATATACTTACCACTTGCAATATGTAGGATCATATGTTTCATTAAAACTTAAAAATAATTCATGAAAATTACAAGAAAATCTCGTAATTTCATCAAACAACCGAGTTACCTACTACAATGAGTGAGCAACTTTCCATCATCTTTCAACCACCTTATCAACATCCAATACGAAAATTATTGATTATACTTACAATTTTAATAGTCGGTAATTAAATTCCCTCTTGCAGTTGTTAAAATATGCAGTAATTATCTTGATTTTTAATTTTGAAATAATGAAATGCCGAATACCGCGCTACTTGCGTGTCAAGCACCTGTCAAACGAAATTAATTATGCTTAGTTCAGTGTTGCGAGCTCATAAATAAAAAAAAATCCGGAAGCTGGGTTGGAAAAGCTGACTTTTGGTCCGAAAGGCCCAAATGTTACTATAATAAAATCTTTGTTTTAATGGTTTAAACAAGTAGGTTGAGGTGAGAAACAAGTTCCTTTGTATCATATGGTTTCAGGGTCGTCTCTTTAATTCATTTATCACTTTACTCACCTTGTGAAAACGTGAGATCAGCTGAAGTGCTATTTTTGAAAGGCGGAGTCACCTACACGAATGGTTTTCCAAACAAAAAATCGTTCTTTTAATGATTCCGCGTTTGAAAAATAGCACCTCAGCTCAGAGGCACGGGAAAATTAACTAGTTTGGAATTTTAGATTTCATTTATATTAGGATACCGTGGATTACAAGAAACCCAGTTATAGTTTCGCTTTGTCTTTCTGTCTGTATTTTTAATAATTGTAAATAACATTCTTATTACTTTATTAATATAGGGAAAAGGCCAGAAAAAGGTCGATGGCTGCCAAGGGCCGACACAATTTCAAAAAGGGCGATAATCGGTATATTTGGGCTGAACTAGCAACACTGATGAGGCTGCCGAAGTGCCGAATGCCACTCTAGACCAATCAAAATAGCACAACCTGGACATAAATAATAAACTCGTTGTTTTCAATATTTTATCGGATATCAATATTGAGTATCAAATATTAATTAGATATATTATGTAATTTATCCGCGGTCGCAACCGTATTATATAAAAATCGTGAGATTTTGTACACTACTCAACTTTTCCCTAAAAGCATAATAGGTAACCAAAGACCTTGTTAGTTTAACTTTTAGGTGCATTCAAATGCGATCACTTAAAAGCAAAATTAAACTGACCCCATTTTTGTTTATACATTTTTTTTCACAGTTTTCACCTGATCTCGATATTTAGTTAAGCCAAAATGATAACCATAATGTTTATATCTTTATAAGCTATATTGTGTCTTTTTAGACATTAAAGACCAAAATTAAACATCATTTGTTACTGTTTTAAAATTAATGTTTTTCTCAGTAGCCAGAAATAGTAACTGTGTTATTTTTGTTTAATTATAGCTTTTTGTGTACTATAATCACATTTTCATCAAAATTAAACACATAAACGTCTTACTTAAAACAAAAAATATTTGATTGAAAATACGCGAGAACATGTCGTGAAGCGGGATGCTTGCGGTGATTGCGGTGCGGTGCGGGGAGAGAGAGCGAGGCACCAGCCGGGTGAGCGCGCGGCTGCGAACGAGTTTATACGTGTTTTCAACCGATCGCGCCGTGTGCTTACAAAACATATAACTCGTAAATATGGAATTTTGCTAATTGTAGGATTGTTTTGATTGTGCCTTGAACTTTAACCCATTCGCAACCGCCAATACCAGACACAATAGAAAGACGATGAACGTGGGCATTTTATTGCCGTCCAGGTCTTTACGGGTTATCGTGGTGACACAATGAACAATTTAAAACTCTAAAAACAATATAAGTCTTTTAATACTCTTGTTGTCACGGCAAACCCGTACAACATGACAGCCCCTGGACTAATACCGTTCCAAAAATGGGCCCCTGTTGAAATATTCCGTTTCCCATGACATTGCATATTAATGGGATGTAACATGAGAAAAAATTAAATACATAAATATATAACGAAGTTTTTATGCTGTCGTACTAAAATGTAGTTGGGTATTTACAGAGTGCAAGTTGCGCCGTGCAACTTAAGTAGTGTCGCGAACGAGATAAATGTAAAATATTCACGAGCAAGAACTCTGCTGGCGAGATACACTCGGAATGTTCGCGAGCGGAATGGTATAAAAAAGACGTCAGGATAATGCAAGCGATACTAGGCCTTATATTCTTATAGCATAAAGGCTAGAGTTCTTTGAATGGTCGTCGGCTTAGTCGCACTCACACACACATACCGGCGTCTCGATGTTTCCCGTCAATCGAAATACATTCGTCAAGATATGAGAATATTCGAGAACAATGTAGACCGCTGAGTGCGTAGAGTGCACGTCCCGCCAGTTCAGTATGAGCTACGAAAGCGATAACTTCGAAGCGAACCGAAGCGAAGGAAACCTACCTCAGTGCGACAAGTGGAAGTACCTGCGACTAATTTGGCGAGATACCTGGACCTCAGATGCTACGCGACTTGGACTTGGACATCAGGAAGACCATCTTCACGTGTCAACCTTTGGGTTCCGTAGTAAATAAAAACCCTCATACGAACTTTGGCGTTTTTCTCCAAATCTCGAACCCAGTTTCGTAACAATAGCATTTTACATAATTTCTACCCACCGTTCACACGATGCGACGCCCAAGTTACGTCTCAACGCAATTCGCACTGCACACGTGCTCGCAAGTGCCCGCACAGAGGCCGTGTAGTGTTAGAGAGCAGAACTAAAATGTTTTACATAGATAGACTTATTTTTAACATAGACCTTGTCTATCAGACTTCTATGGGAAATGGCAGCATTTCACTTCTCTACATCAGCTGTCTGAAAGAAATTATCGCTATTAGCTATAAGACCACCCACCCCCATTGGACATTTTAATGTCTTTTTCTGTGTGCTATGTACATTTTAAATATTTAATAATTAAATAATTTTTTTGTATTTAATAAAGTATTATTACTATTTATTATGTCGTATTATAATAAGCGCTATGGAAGTTAAACTCAGTTGTTGCTTTTTAATGCATAAATATAATCAGTAAAAACCAAAACGAAAACCACATTTTGATGTGTATAAAATACTATTTTCAAACCACTACACGACACTAGTCACTAAGTATCGACTGGCCAGCTTGTTCAGTATGACTTCATCACATGGCCAATTAATTCCTAGCGTGGTTCATCTAGGTATCACGTAATGAGGTTCAATGAGTTTTTTAGTTAAAAAAAGTAGAATTACAGTCACATAAAAATTAATTATTTCAGTAAAATAATTATTGGGTTTGGACCAAAAATGACGAGAGCGATTGGACACATTTAAGGCTAGGTATTCCCGCAGAGGCCGTGCTTTAGAGTTTTTGAAAACCATTTGAGGCATAGACAAAAGTGTTTTTTTCATCCCATCTACTCAAAAAACTATGGTTTCATCCCAAAACATTTGGAGCTAAAGTTACTGCTAGTTCTCTCGGGATTAAAAAGTGAAAAAGAAAATCTTACGGGATTAAAACACAATTTGAAAATTGAACACGATGTTATTTAGGTAAAATCAGCTAAAAACAAAAGAATTAAGTTTTAATACCATAAATAACTGGAACAGACTTCGTATTTTTTTAAATTTGGAATACATATCATCGTGAATGTAGGTAAAAATGTTTATGGTCTTTGCTTCGAAAAAGGAAAAAAGAATAATTAGCGCAATTTTTGTCTTCAATTCAAAGTAATTACAGATGTTTTAGGTTATATTGTGTTAAAATTAATTATTTTGTGTAAATTTAAATCCTTTTTCGTAAGTTTAAGCCGATAGTGCACATTAAATTTATGGTTATTATAAAAATCTTTAAATATGTAGGTCCACGCAAACAAAGTTACGAGTTTATGCGTGAACAAACATTTTATTTTTAGAAGTTGGTTCTTAAAAATTATTTCTTAGTATTTATTGATTTGTTCCCTATTTATTTATTTATTTATTGAATGAAAACGACACTAAATACTAGGTATTGTAGTTGTTCTACTTTCTCCATATTCTGTTTTGTATCTTTTTGCTAGTTTTTCTCATGGATGGCGATGTAATGTGTGCTACTTGCGTACGGTAATATTTTTGTCTCGGGCGTTATACAAGAATCCCTCGCTTCACTCAAGATTCCATCGTAGAATCACTCGCTACGCTCGTGATTCAACTGAGGAATCCTTCGTTTTGCTCTAAATTTAAAGTAGCGCACTCGACTTAAAAGTATTACCTTTACGCCTTGTAGCACAATCTACTTTTAAACTCTTAAAAAAAGGTATGTATAAGTTAAGTATTCAGGCTCGTCAAATTCGCATTCAGTTACAAGATCCTATAAACTTCATTCGGTTGGAAAAAATCCCAAAGTAACCCTTTTTTGTGATATTTTTTCAAAACTACGAGTAAAATACTGATATTTTACATAAAAAAATTGTACTTTTAGCTTAATTGTACTTAAAGCCACTTAATATTTACAGATAAATTCGCTGAGTTTGACTTGATATAATTATTTTCTTAATAATTATATGAAATTCGCGAGCGCGACGACTTGAACTCGGCAGGTCCGATTAGACGCGTGCTAGCGCTTACTAACATTGGACCAATAAAACAACCAAAGATCGTTAATAGATTCAGGTGTTACTTTGCGGAAGTCAAAGTTACATACTATGTGATTTGAATTATTTTGTGTGATTCCGCCACCAGTTAGTTCATGCAAACTATTGCCGGCTGGCGCCCACCCACTACTGTTAGTCCCAGCAAACCTGCCACCAGCAGCCCGTGTGCACCCGCCACCAACAGTCGTTGATCGTTCGGCCGAACGATCAACAACTTGTTTGGTGCCTGAGGATGCCTTGTGAAGAGGCGAAACACGTGTCGCGTATACGACGTCCGATGTTGCTGCAGCCACAGCGGATGCAGCAGCATGGGAGGGGTCATGCATCGACTGTTGGTGGCGGGTGCACACGGGCTGCTGGTGGCAGGTATGCTGGGACTAACAGTAGTGGGTGGGCGCCGGCCGGCAATAGTTTGCATTAACTAACTGTTGGCGGAATCACACAAAATAATTCAAATCACATAGTATGTAACTAAAGATCGCTACATGTTTTTACAAGCTTTTATTTAACTTGCAATGTATGTATAAATGTAAGTATGTTTGTTCGGGTGGAATCTTCGAACTTAATTTTCAACCAGTTATCCTCAACCAATTTAGCTGAAATGTTGTATACTTTTGTAAGTCGGATGATAATACAATATTATGATGTCAATGGGCTGTTCTTATGATGGAACCGGGAGATATTCGACGGAACTAAGTTAGAACCTCATCGAGTAGGTCTCGTTTGATTTGTCTTGACGAGTACTTTTTGGAAGACGATGCTTATCTAGGATCTGATTACGCAGACGGATGGTGGTCAATAGAACTCAGTTATAAAACAACACAATCGAGTTTGGGCTAATTTCTAACCTTTAGGTACGAAACAATAAAAAGACTTTTAGCTCATGTCACTTTGAAATGTAAGGATTTTAACGAAATGCCATTCCACAGGTATGGCACTTCATAGATACGAAGTAACAAGTATACCTAGTACTACTACAAACGAAATAATATATCTGTGCATACGTCAAATGTGTGAGTTAAACAATCAGGGTCGCCACCACAGAATTTGTTGCTTTGCTTACCTGTTTTTATCACTCGGAAATCTATAAAATTTTCGTTCTTTGTTGTTTTTTGTGGATAAGCAATAATAATATGTGCAGTTTCACACCAATATTATTTCAATTATCCTAAATGACTCGGGGAACGTCAACGTGCGACTAGCAACAACCCTATTTTACAGGCGCTTACAAGGTCCAAAAACGTGCGAGTTTCCGTTCTGTATGTAATACTATTATCTGCTCTGTGGCCATACATTCAAATCCGTGGCGACATTAAGGAATAAAGAAAATCAAATACATTCAACATACATACATGCATATACAGGGTGGAATTGAATTCGTTGGCAATATTTTAAGTATCTACTATACCCATGATACAAAGTAATTTAAGACTAATAAAACTTCAATCAAACGTCGTCATTTTCATATTCAAGAAAACCTCTAAACATGCGTTAGACTCTTTGATACATACCTCTACTGCAATTATAAAAAAAAAACTAATACGAAAAATAAATTAATTATAATAGTATCAATTTCTTTGCGTCTTGGTACCCTAACATTCGTTCCTACTTCAAACGTACCTATTGTCCTCAAGCTTTCGTGTGACACGACCCGTCCCCATTCGAGTTCAAACCTTATTCACGTAAATTAAGGTCTACTTTTGTATGCCGGTCGGTCGCGCCGTTTGGCTGTATCCGTCCAAGGTCTTTGACCTTGCGGCACGTAGGTATCAGTACGCGCGCACGACTCGAAGTGTTTTGATACTTTATTAATTTTTCTTACTTTTTGATACTTTTTAATTACTGCATTAATTGCAGTATTGTTACCATACAAAATATCCTTTAGGTGAGTATGATGATAAGTTAAATCAATGCTAATGATTTCAATTGCACCCTATAGACTATATATTCGTAATCTCCTTCTATGCAAGTCGTGTGAAAAATACTGGGATCTAGGTGAGACCCATGTTTTTTTGGTTCAGTGTTGTATCATAGATAGTAAATAACAAAACAACATAATACCCATAAGTTTATATTTAAGAAAAATAATAAAAACCGACTTTAAGGTGTTTACTCCTAATAAATTTTGAACGGCTGAACCAATTTCTAATAAATATAGCTAAGAACTATGACGAAAAGTCAGTTTTCAAACAAAAAAATTAAATCTTCGTTCAGGCCTTACGATGCCATTAACAGACACCTAGATACACAGACATACCGACACGTCAACCTTATAACACTCCTCTTTTTGTCGGGGGTTGAAAATAAACAAAGACACTAAATAACGACTTTGCAGGGTTATTTGTTTCTATTAATTTTTTATTAATAAATCGCTACTGTCAAATTATGTTAATAGGCGATGCGGCTAGCAACCCATCACTATTGATTTATTTTTTGATCACGCTAAGCCTTTGGGTCTTACGGCCTTGGACTCTGTCTACCCCGTCAGCATTAATGTAAGATAATGTAGCTGTATCGAACACTACTTTAAACAAAGTTTAATCAAAATAAAACTATTCTACTGCTTATTTCTATACTGTGTCGCTGGTGGGGTCACATTTTAACTCACCGACGCAGCGTCCACGCGATGCAAATTGCGGCCGGGGCAGCATTAAATACCTACATTTGTAGGAATACCCGGCTTTAACGATTGTTTCGTAAACTTTCATGAGAAAACCTATCAATTAATTGAATGGGTCAGAATCAGAAGACCCGGATCGACTACTCACAACAGTTCAGTATTGGTTTAGACCTTAAAGATTAAAGGAACAACACATCTCTAATAACCAACAATACTATCGATAATTTGTGTACTATTGATAGTAATTCCTGTTTTAGGGCAACAATATGGATAACCAACAATACTATCGATAGTATCGATCATGATGACGAATAAACTATAGTATTGCGTTTCATAAACTATCCATAGTATCGATTATTTATTTATTAAAAAAGCAATACTATCGATAGTTTGTTCGTCGTCAGAATCAATACTATCGATAATATTGGTTTTATTCAAAATACAGATAGTTTATCGATAGACTAGCGATAGTGTATTATCGAGAGGCAACACTGGTCATCGCAGTGTTGTGCGTCGCGATCGCGACTCCATAGGTACGGGAATGTGGCTCTTCGCAGTCGAGTTTCATGCGGAACGGTAACAACGCGTAGGTACGTACCGGTAAAATTACCTTTAAATTTTAACAATACCTATAACGTTACTATTACTACATAAACGATACCCGTACTATACGAGTATTACCCTTAAAATTTTAACATAATGAGAATTCTGTTACTGGTACTTAAAATGTGAATTTGGTACCAGTAACAAACCCTGGGGATAAGTCCGCAGTTGTAAGTTTACTTTTATAATTTGTGTCTGTGTTCTTTATTATGTACCATAAAAAGCTTTATAAACAAACCAATAAAAGCTCAACAATGTAGTTATTATCGATCTAATAAACACAGTATTTCAATAAATCTCCACCCTAGCCGATTCATGGTTAGTAAAAGTTCCCACGTGCTTATAAAAGTTTGACAATGATTGACTACAAATAAATGCATAAGACGACGCGACGAAACTACTGTACACGAGAATCTTTCGCGACTCGCTACAGCACGGTCGAGTTGAGGCACAAACCAATGACGACCTTATTGTGCAAGAAATAACGTTCATATTAAAACGCAAGTAAGAAAAAAATAGAAAAAAATTATAATCGTAGATATTTTTTGTTTGATTTGTTCCTTATAGTATCAAAAATATGTTGACGGCACAAGTTAAACACTTTCAAAATAGTTATGTATTTTGGCTTTACAAAAAATACAAAAAATTGTAAATGTAAAAATGCATAAAATGAATTTGTTTAATTTTTAATAATTTATCAACACACATAATATTATATTTAGAATAAATTGTTGAAAGACAGTAATCTATAATTTCTGGTGAGATAAGCCTGAAAATTTGTAACATACCGAACCTTCTTTATTAGAGTCTGTGCGGAAAGAGAACCGTCGTGGCGTAAAATCAAACTAACAAAATCTTTTTTATATGACAACCCAACACCCATCTGTCAAATGACAAACTTTACGTCATCTTTGTTTACCGTGTTGTTTTAACGTGATTTTTATTTTAAATCATTTCAAAAAGGGGAAATCCTTTACCCAGTTCTACAAGGGAAATAATATTTAATATTACTATAGGTTTTGCCAAAAAGAAAAAGCGGCCAAACACAATTATCGACTTAAACAAAGTCATGGAACGTGTGGCGGCGATGTGCGGTATGTAGAAAGTTATTTTAAATGTTTTAGATTTCCTAGGTAACCCCCAGACACCGACATTTTATATTATGTATAAATTAAAGAGAATTCGCATAAATATATAAAAATATTTGTTTATTTTGTTTCAATCAAAGTTTTTGATAGCAGGTATAAAGAGTGTTGATACTTTTAATTTATTATGCGTTTAGATAAACTTGCCCTATTTTTTTCAGGTTTGAGTAAAAATACAGTATCTAAAATAAAAAAGAAGGTTCCTTAAATAACGGCGTGTGGTGCAAGAATTTATTATAAATAACTGTAACAGATTCGAGCAAATCAAGTTCAGAAGAAGAAAATTCTTTGGATCTCTATAGTCTATCCGAGGATAGTTCAAACGTGTCCGGCATTGAATATTTAGAATAAGACTTTGATTATGGTTCTGATCAATAAATTAATAAATATATTATTGTTTTAAATTTATTTTAAATTTATTTTTTATGCCTACCTAACCTAAAGGCTAACGATGAAGATAGCATCTGAAAACATATAAAAATATATTTTCATTTACAGCCATTACATGTAATGTAAATAATATATAAAAATATAATTTATCCATTAGCATCCAATAGCCGTCATAGTTTCAAAATATCAAGAACTTTATAGTCGCACTATAATGACACAACAGTGTTGCCAACATAACAAATACGGATATTAAACACAACTGCGCCCTCAAATCCTACGACGGTTCTCTTTCCGTACAGACTCTAACGATAGTGCTAATTGATTAATTTGTTTAATTTAGATTTATTCAACTGGAATGCACACGTTATAATATGGTAGAGGTAGTTTTCCAAAGTTATTAATTATGCTGTACTTATGAAATCAAAATTTGTTCAATTTTCAGTTTTTTGGTTTTTTTACACTGACCCAGAGCCCTAATTTGTTTAATTCGGTTTATTTTAACTATAACTAACATTACTTTATATCATACAAAAAGAAACTTACAGTTATAGCATTATGTCCAGGTACAGCTATATTTACTGGTCTACTCGAATTTTCGGCCGGTTGCCGCACCAATAACACTCGATAATCGATAATATTTAATCGATAAGATATCGATTATGTACATAGCTTTAGTTTTTATTTTTATTTGTTCATTTTATATTTTGCATGAGAGAGAAATAACATTTTGAAAGAAGCTACGTGAATTTTAAAAACACTAATTAACGACAAAACGCTACGGATCGTTCCTGCGTAGAACCAACGCACCATTATTGCGTATACGATTATTTTCTGTGTATTTTTTACCCTCTTATTTCATAGTTTTACTTGACGGGTAAATCCAGCGGAGTGAATCAGTATATACATACCATGAAGAGATAACTTCATGTTAAATTTAATGACAAGTAAAAATTTTTGCTCATTGATTCCCATTAGAGATGGGCCGAGTACTCGGTTGTTACTCGGTACTCGGCATACTCGGCGCCTTTTTCAGTACTAGTACTCGGCCAAATAACTCAGTTCAACTGCCGAGTATTGGTGCCGAGTACTCGGCTGAATAACTCGGTTCAACTACCGAGTATTGGTGCCAAATGTGGTAAAGCCACCAAGTGGTGGTAAATTGTGATGAAGGAAGACTAGGCTTTCTGCCCGTTCAGGTAACAATCTGTTTATTTTGTCTTCGTAGATATTACCAGCTTCTGAAAATAAACGCTCTGTACGCAGTACTGGCAGGTGCACATAATCTCAACCAATCATAATCGTGCTCAATGTGCTACATGTGTATATTTTATCTGCTGCCGACCACCGAAATGAACTCTGGTATCTGGGTAATAAAGTTTCGCATACATAGCGATCGAACTCTAGAAAAAATGAGACTTCTTGGATCTTCACGTTTTGGTGGTTTGGTAGAAGCCATTTCCATGTAGCAGCTCCAAAAACAACACGGGCGTCTTGTCTTGAAATGTTCACATTCGCATTTATGGTTCATTTTCGTCACTGCTACTAGAGCTCTCTACATCTTCACTTTTCTGAAGGGATTCTAAAAACAGCATCTTTATTATCAGTTCATATTTTTCTGGATTAAAATACCTCAATCTAAATCGTGGACATGTAAAAACTCCTTTTCGCGCCATTACTGAATCGAGTTATTCGGCAGAGTACTCAGTTTGATAAAGCCAAAACCGAGTAATACTCGGTATTCGGTTACTCGGTAAATGTAGTATACGGCCCATCTCTAATTCCCATACCTAACTAGATAAAAAATTTCTAGTGATATTTTTGTATTCACTAGAAAATTTAATACATAGGTACCTAAGAGAAGAACAACTAGGTACCTACCTACTTATATAATATCTATGGCCAGAAATGCATTTTTCCTAGCCATACATCGGTAGTGGTCTGATGGTAGCTGCTGGCCAAGCGGTTTAGGCACTGGCTGATATAATCTGTCTAATCTGTGCACTGGCTGTGCGTCTGTGAGGAACGAATTAGATTCTCAATTGCCGTCTAGGGTTTTTTCTTATGTACAGTCATTTTCAACTACCACCACTCGTTTCCGGTTCCGGTGTGAAGTAAAACATTTAATGCCACAGTACCTGGGCGACCGAGCTTTGCTCGGTTACATCTCAAACATTAACTAATTTTTTTAACTTGTCTAAAAACAATGCAAAATAAAAAATTATATATAAAAATAAACAAAAAAAAAAAAAAAAGTAAGTCACCGAGTGGGATTCGAACCCGTAACACTCTTTTTAGCGGTCGGTATCCTTAACCGCTGAGCTAAAAATAAGACGGTCGGCGCGACGAAATTAGCGACCATATTCTGCGTGGAAAGAAAAACGCATGAACACTCGAAAATACGCGTAATCTAGATCGATTGTTTACCCCCGAAAACCCCCATATACAAATTTTGAGCGAATTCGTTAGAGCCGTTTTCGAGATCACAGAAATTTATAAATATATAAATAAATAAATATACAAGAATTGCTCATTTAAAGGTATAAGATTTACACATTCACGCGAATCGCGAGGCGAATGACGAGGCGAATAACGAACACGAATGTGTAAATGCCTGTAAATGCGGTTTAGATAATACCTAATGACTGTTGTCATTTCATCAGATAATTTTAGTCAACTTAAAGATCTACCCCCTCATTCATAATTTTTTTTTTTTTTTTACTAGCCTGTATGTTTTTTGTCCCACTGCTGGGCAAAGGCCTCCCCCTTATCTTTCCACACGTCTCTATCTTCAGCAATCTTCGGCCAGTCGCTTATGAATTTATCTAGGTCATTCATAAAAAAATACAAACGTTAAACCTAATTTAGTTAAAATATACTTTGTCCCTCTCGCTCTTCTAAATAGATTTAGCAAACTTTTTTAATTTTTTAGGGGGATAGAATGTACGTGAAACAGCTCAAAAATCTGACACCAGGACACCACTGATACTGATTGCTATATTAACACACTCGATTAAAAAAAACTGAATCACTAACCATAGATGAAAACGGTCAGGTGTTGAAGTGGTTGAAGGTCTTATAAAAAAGGTGTTGAATACAGAACTATAAGTAGCCATAAAAACTACAATAGAAAAAGATTACTAAAGCATTGTTGCCTCATGAAAAGTTGTTACTCGTCGAAGCTGATGGATGATAGAGCTCTTGAAATCGACACGCTAAGGAAGAAGAAAAAACTTAAGTAGGTACTTACCTAATACCAACATAAAAGCTTTAATTACAAACAGACATCGGGACAGGTGAAATGGTGAAACATGGCATGCATGGACTACGGAGCAGGTATTAGTAAAAAAAAAAAGTTTATAATCGTAAAGACCAGTGGAGTGGAATCTTAAAAAGTAGGAAACAATGCATTTTCGTTTATTTATTTTATTTTCATTTATTTAAGAAAAATGAAAATAATAAAATACATCGAAATAGGATGAGCAAAACCATGCAAGGTTTGTCATCCAACTTGCAAAAAATTATTTACACTCACTAATACGATACATAGACATAACTAATAAATACACATTTTTTCTTAACGCAAACCTCAACAAATATACCTATTAATAAAAGACAATGCATTTCACAAAATATTTTTGTGGGTAGTCAAATAGTAACTTAGAGTTATAATACTTATACGAGTAGAGTACCATATGCACACACATGCAACTGTATGCAATACGTACTAAAGAAAGTAAGGTACTATTGGCTGACAAGGCCCACCGTTTTGCAAGGCCCAAGCGCAGAAAACCATTTAAAATACATTTGACTCGCGCCAACTTCATGGTACGTGTGAAACAGACCAATAGGAACGCAAGAATGCAGCAGCCGGCAGCGCGTGGCCACCATTTTATTATACCATGGCCACCATTTCGCCAGTGACGGCCAGTTGTTCGCTGACTTTGGTCACGGCCACTCATTTAACTAATTATTGCTCCCACAAAACGTTAGTTTTCACTTGTTTATACTACGATTTGTAAGTAAATTTTTGTAAAGTGCGTTTATTTGATCATTATTCTTTTGATATTAACATAGCCATGTGCTATTATATATGTATTTATTTCTAAAATGATCAATTTGTGTTGCGAGGCCCACGTCGTTTAGGAAGGCCCAACAAAATTGTTGCTTGGGGCCTTACAAAACTCGACTGGGCCTTCCAACCCTACTGCAGTCTAACAAGGCCCCTTAATGTTATTATAATATGAGTGATAAATTTAAAAAAAAATGTTTTTATTGATGTACAGTACAGTGCTTACTTATAGATACACACAACTTATAGATTCACTTATGTTTTTTTTTTATTTGTTCTTCGATCATTAAATGTCTTCCCCGAAGAAGAAGCGGGGGAGTTGGTGTGAAGGAAATTTAAAATCTGCTATTGAAGCAGTTCAAACAAATTTTCTAACTCAGCGCGCTGCAGCTGAAAAATACCACATTCCCAGACGAACTTCAAGAAATGATTTAAAATCACGCGTTATTTTAAAAGTAATAGGAAAACAGACTACCCTTAATAATACATACACACATAATATCACGCCTGTTTCCCACAGGGGTAGGCAGAGACTATGGAACTCCTCTTGCTACGATCCTGACTAACTTAATTAATATTAAAGAATAAACTAATTTGAAGGGCCTTGTTACACACATTAGGGGCCTTCTTAACCATATATGTGTGATAAGGCCCAATTTATGAAAATTATAAATTAAAAATCTTTGGGAGAGGCCTATGTCCAGCAGTGGACGCTATGCGGCTGAAATGATGATGATAATGATGATGACAATAATTACTTAATTCTAGCAGGAATAACAATATTTTTAAGTAAAATACTAACATTTATACACTTAACACCTAAAAATCAAATATCTGGGCTGTTTTCTTACACAGTGTAAAAGAGTATTTTTCTAAAAATATGTTAATAATTTTAGTAACTGCTTGCTGTTATCAAGTTCATGAATATAACATTCTTCATTATTTATACTTTTTTGATGTCTTTAATACTTACTTTTGCGCCAAACGGCTTGAAAACGCCACGGGCCTTATTAACCAGACCATGTTCAGTAAAGCCCAAAATAGAGGTTTTTAAAAATGTTTAAAAAACGAACATATAGTCATCATAGCTTTAAAAACTACATTTATTTGGATTTTGAAATAATCTTAGCTTTTATTGTAAACCTTTTATTCCTTTAGGGTGGTAAAATAAAGGTTTTATTTCAATTTGTAAAAAAGTGGGCCTTGTCACCCGGCAGTACCTTAAGACGTAAGCATGTAAATGCGACTCATTTATATGTTTCAGAACGTAATTTTCTTTTTATATTATTGTCTAATTAATTATGGTGCAGTGTGCATCGTGTAATGACACAAGGAGGTATCGACTTTTCCCCCGCCCTGTGGTGGCCGCCCGCCCGCCCAAACTACCCATAGTGATGTGACTATCCAACTATCGACAACTATAGGTATCCGGCACATTCGTACAATACAAAGCTATCCTAAATAAATGGATACAGGTACTTTCGTGTATAAAACAACAGGGGTGGGATAGAAAAAAAATAAGAATATTTCAGTTGATAACCATACAGTAATTTGAAAACCAGAGTAAGTAATAAAACCATGTGAAGTTCGATTTTACCGCCCCCAATCTGTAGGTATATTTAGTGATCACAGTAAAGAAGTCTTTACACAGAGGACACTGTCCGTTCTCCTGTTACGAATTACATCCCTTAGTCGCTTTTTACAATACCAGGAAAAAGTGGTGATCAAACCTAAATTCTCATTAGGACTCATTGCAACCTGTACCTATGTCTGAGTTTGTACTCATGTATGGTCATTTTCAAGTAGCTACTATATAACCTGCCTCAGTAAAGGAAAACATCATGAGGAAACCTACTGTACAATATAATAGTTCATTAAATACCTCGGCAGTTCGAAAAATCTGACACATTGCAGTGTAATAGGTATTTAAGAAGTGAAAAAGTAAGTTTGGTGACAAAACGTGTTCTACTAGAACAATACTTATCGATACTGTCCCAACTGTATCAGATGCGCCCAGCTGTATTCGCGTGCCCATTTTCCTCTAGTCAGTCGGTCTGCAACGTTCCACCCTCGAGGGTGTGACACCGGTACCTTTGCCGACATCACGAGCACAAACACCTACTTTCGTCACGCGATATTTACTACTTTAAAAATAATAGTTTAAAAAATGTGACATTAAATTAGTAACATTACAATGTGGTACGGATTCCGGTGAAAGAGTAAGTAATTGTTCCTAGATACTGTGACAAAGTTCACTTAGTGTCGCAATTTGTTGGTCGGCTTATGGAAATTAGTGCTAAGTTCACTTTATGATGCTATTAGCATTCCAAAGCGATTCTGCTTAATTTATTTATTAGCGGTTAAGTAGTAAATGTGCTGCTTTAATGAATTTAGTTAGAAAATTGTAATGTGTAGTTTAGTTTAGAAGTACGTCTTTCGTAAATTAGAGAACTGCTCGCACGTGTCGGAAACAATAAATAGGCCTACAACTAAAGGGGGAAAACCTACCCTACTTACTTCTCGTTCACAATTAAGCACAATATCTAAACATATAATAAAATAGTAAAAAAATATGTGTCTGTACATTGAAATTTTTTTCCTAAAAAAAATATTTCAGGCGAGGCGAGGGAGACTAGGAAATAGAGTAAGAATTAAAAAAAAACTATTTGTCTGTTTTTACACGCTAATCTCCGGAAATACTGGACGGATTCAAATGAAATAATTATTGTTGTATAGCTGTTAAGTCCGGGCAACATTTAGGGAATAATTGATTTTGGAAAATGGAACTCCTGATGCAGAACCATAATGATCGCGCTAAACTGTAAAAAATATAAAAATGACGCCTTAGCCACAGAATAAGTACCAGCCTTAGCAAACGTTGTTCAGTCTGATAAGCATTTTCCGGAGTTTTAAAGTACATGCGAACAAAGTCGCGAGCTTCGGCTAGTCAATAATAAAATAAGGCAGAAAAGTTCTTAAAGTATTGGCAAGCGAAGCGTATATAGGACACCCACCCACAAGGTGGTCTGACGAACTGACCAAGGTCGCTGGATGTAAGTCATTTCATCGGTCATTTTAGAAATCCTTGGGAGAGACCCATGTCCAGCAGTGAATGTTATGCGGCTGAAATGATGATGATGAATGATGATGTACTTAAAGTACTGTTAAATATGTTTGAACTCTTTGGTTAGGCACTAGAAACCGTAACGCAAAAAACCGATTTCACGCCTAAACTATGCAACCAATTTTAATAAAATTTATATGGGACCACCTGACAAGTATATTCCTTCAAAAAAATTGTTCAAATCGGTCCAGACGTCGTTCGAATATTCGAATTGATAACCTTCTCCTTTTTGTAATTCGGTTAAAAATATCGTCATCTATGAATAACAATTTTTTTTTTTAAATACTATACATATCTTATACCTTTAAACGAGCAATTCTTGTATATTTATTTATATATTTCTGTGATCTCGAAAACGGCTCTATCAATTTCGCAGAAAATTGGTATATGGGGGTTTTCGGGGATTTTCGGGGGTAAACAATCGATCTAGATTAGTCTTATGTTTGGGAAAACGCGTATTTTTGATGTTTGAAATGTAACCGAGCAAAGCTCGGTCGCCCAGGTACTGGTAATATAAATACATAAAATATACTTAACGAACTCTACCTTATTTCAAATAGGGGCCATAAATATTATATTAAAACTATCTCCATATTTTACTCAAATGAATGTATAGCAAGTATACACTTATGTATACTTATGATTTAAAGTGTCGCGGTCACAATGATTGTTATTATATACTAGTACCTAATGATATTAATCGCGGTAAGTCCCGTAATACTATTATCAGTAATTATAATAGTTAGAAACACAGTTGTAAGTCAAAACTGAACTTCGACAAACCGTATAACGACAGCATTTTATTTCGACAACATGTAACTCCGATAAGTCTTTATTTCTTTATTTCTTATTCGAAATATCTCAAGTCCGGTATTAGGTACTGTAGTATGACAAAAGTGTTTCTTCAACATGACTTACTTAATCGTTACTCTTAGTATTGCTGCCAGAATGATATACCAGAATGATCTACTAACAAAGCCTTTCTTAGTTTCTCAAACAAATTCTTTCTATAGATAAATAGCAATACTTAGAAATAAAGCATTACCTACTCAGAAATTTCGTTTTCACATAGAGATACTAAGTTATTTTCATGAGCAACGTGGAAGTATTTCAACTTCTTCAAAAGTTCTTATGCCTATGCAGTCTCATGGAGATAAAAGTGGCTGAAATAGAAGTAGGTAGCTTTTTTCACAGATCTTAGCTGAACAGATGTCAACTCTTGTTGACACGAACAGTATTTTTAAACTTTGCGGACAGACGCGAATGCTATGAGAAGATGTAGGGACCTAATTACTTACGACTACCTATACATTTTAAGAGATCTCTAAAAATAGAACAGGTTATTTTAGTATTTGTGATTAAATTACTTACAATACCTAGAGCGTCATACGTGACTATTGTTTATGGATCATACTTACATTTGGGTTCTATATGCTATACAGAAACATAATTTATGGAATTATGTTTCCCAAATGACGTTCAACCTATAGTTTAATTTAGAGAATATTTAATTTGTTTTATGCCATTACAACAAGAATTATATCGAGTTTATTAAGCTACCTTTCGAAAATCTAAATCGTTCGATATTTTCAGGTGAGGACCATCTCCTCGGCTCCCAGATGAGCAGTTTCAGTGTGACCAGCAGTGAGATACGGCCACGAAAATTGCTCCCCACGGCAGTCCGGCTCGGGCGTACATCGCTTACCACAAACTGGGCGCAGGCATGGACGCCCAGACCACCACGCCGCACACGGAATGCGAGTGCGGTGTGCACCCCTCCGTGTTTTATTTGCTGGCGACGCTGCTGCTCACCAGGTAACGTGTAGTTCCACTCAAAAATAAGCATTAACATGTAGCGCAGAAGGTAGAAAACGCAAGAAATGCTCCCTACGGCATGGCAGTCCGACGTGGGTGTACATCGTTTACCATAAACTGGACGCAGGCATGAACGCCCGCCGTACTTACCTACACGGAATGCAATGCAAGTGCAGTGTTCATCCCAGTTCGTATTTTATTTGCTGGCAACATTGTTGTTCAAAAGGTAACATATTATCTTCCCTGTAGCATTGTTGAAACTCGGGATGTGCTTCGTGGCTTTTTGTTTTCTAAAGATATCATGCATCATGCATCACAATGGCACCCACAGATTTAGCGAAGTGGTGAAGAAACGGCTGGACCCATTCAAATATATTGGGTATGGTTTTACGACTGGGTATAGGTTAGTTTGTAGGTAAAATAGACAGAACCAATCAAGGGTCCTATATAATTCAAACGCCAAAGTCCCCTGGAATTTCATACATTACGACCGGACTATTTAAATTGATCAATGTTTTACTATGTAAAGTGTCTTCATATCTATCTGCAACGATTGTGTGCTTATATGCATTTGCGAGAAATATATTATGAAAGTCACTTAAAGCACATAAAAGAAACTCGTTGCTACGAGATGAAAAATCACCTTATTCTGGATATCGGAATATAGAATCTCGCAATGTTGTAAATTCAGCGAAAATTTTTATTTAAAAACCGCTATCAGCAAAAAGAAGTTTAAGAACAGAAATAAATGCTGAAAGAAAAATATAAAAGATTTATCGTTGCGACGGAATGACAATTGCTGAGAATAAGGCCAAAAGATGTATCGGTCTTATAAAACAGTTACTAAAGAGATTTTATAAAATAGGTAAAGTTAATTTCACATTTCGGATAAAGTTATACTGCGTTGTACTAAGCATAGTTGTAAAACTTGTGAAATTACTAAAGGGTATTGTTTTATACATCTTACTAAGCTAGATATCTACCTATACTGCAATAAAGAGAGCAGAATTTCCTAATCGTCATGAATATTTCCGACAAGCGGTTACGAAAATTATATTTATATATATTCATATATACATTTATATTTTATTCAATATAGAAACATTATTCGATATATTAAAAAAAGTAGTGTATGTGGCGCCCTCATTCCAACTAAATTGTTTAATAGTAAGTAAATTAAAATTTTGCTAATTGTTAGGAATTAAATACCTAGAAGTATCTCTCATCTGTTGATTTTTTGTCCTACGCGCTGTCTGCCTCGATATGGATAAAGACGTGATAGTTCTATATTTCATTTACCAGATTCCAATTCTCCACAATCTGCAATAACAGGCAAAAGTCTAAATATATTTACCTGCCAGTTGACTGACTAAAAGGGTTTTGTACCAAGGATTTGTACAAGGGTAAACTAAAGCGAAACTTCGTAACTTTGTTTACTTAGACAAGCAGATGGCAGAATCCGATTTGTCAATGTTGTCGACACTCTTCGATAAATACGGGAAAGTTTGGAGATGTCGAAATAGCTTCTGCTGTCTCAGGCTTTAAGATCTTCTGAATATTTTACGTCCATGCCATGACCGAGTTTCCGAACGCGATTGATCGTTCTTACTTTGCGAATTTTAAGAAAATTTTACAAGATACATAGTTAAGAAATCTAATAATATAAATTTTCGTCTGCCAAGCGAAATATTATGAACAATTCTTCCCTCTAAATATAATATTTTGTGTACCTACATTTTAAAAAAAGTTTGCAAACCTTATTATGTAAACATACTATATCAAATGAAAGTGTAGCCACACTACAGCATACATCGAGTAGCTACAAAACATCTCCAATTTTGGCCATACAACGCCAGCATTTGCACGCGCTGTCAGCCATAACCAAATATGGGAATAAATCGGGACACAGGAAGCGTCGCGCGCCGCGCCAGCCAATCACAACGCAGGAACGAGAACACAACCGTATTAGGCTATTTGTTTGTCGTTAACGCTTGTATATAAACCCGAACTTTGTAAATAAATTATTCATTCGACATTTTACTTTGGAGCATCGAACACGCCTTATCATTTATCACCCGTAGGTACCTATAAGCACCATATGTTAGCCGCCTAAGCTACAGTGGTGACCCATAACCTACAGTGGTGACCGCCGACGACTCCGCGTGTCCCGCGACACGTGGACCACCAGCTCCAGCGCTCCAGCGTCAACCGACGTCCTACGTGCTACTGATGTAAAAGCACTCACCGAGTCTACCATCCACGTCCTCCGCACCCTCGTTCAGCTGCCACCGGAAGAAAATTCTGCCCAGCTGCTCGCCGTGCACCAGGAACTCCAGCTCGTCTCCACGCAACCTGCGTCAACGTTTACGTCACGCACTTCACTGTCAAGCATTACGATGTCCGCGACCGTTCAAGAATATCAAGAGCTCGTCCAGAGTCTGCGAAAACTATCACAAGAAATCGCGCACCTCACGCAAGTCAGATCCGCCACGTCATCACGCACCGGGTACAGCAGTCATCATCATCGTCACTCGACTCATCACCGTCCGGCCCACGTTCATCACCGCTCACGAAGCCCACCACCACGTCCCACGTCTCCTGCCCGTTCTACGACGACCTGCCACAAGGAAGATAGAACGCTCGCATCGACAGACAACAGCGACGCCGCCGGAACATATCGCCTTTTCGTCACTGATAAAAAAACTGGCTTATCATTTCTCGTCGACACCGGTGCCAACATTTCCGTCCTACCACGCAGAGCAGGCCAACAATCGACCCCTCTACCTTTCAAGCTGTACGCCGCGAACAACACTACGATAAATACCTACGGGGAAAAAACGCTCGAACTCGACTTCAGCCTACGCCGTCCGTACAAATGGAAATTCATAGTTGCCGACGTCTCGAAACCAATCATCGGAGCCGACTTCCTCAAACATCATCAGCTCGTCGTAGACCTCACAAATCGAAGACTTGTTGATGGAATCACCAATCTCCAGATCCACGCCCCAGTCTGCGCCTCAAGCACTCCGACCATTCGAAGTATCGACGTTCAACAATCGTACCACGACATACTCGCTGAATTTCCCGGCATCACTCGCCTAACTCCGACGAAAGTTAACCCTAAAACAGCTGTTGAACACTATATCGAAACTCAAGGCCCACCAGTCTTCTGCCGCGCTCGCCCGATCCCACCTCACCGCTACGAACAAGTACGAAAACTCTTCGAAGATATGATGCAGCAAGGTATATGCCGCCCAAGCAAAAGCCCTTGGTCATCACCACTTCACATCGTACCGAAGAAGAATGGCGACATCCGCATCTGTGGCGACTACCGACGACTAAACGCCATCACGAAACCAGACCGATATCCCGTACCACGTGTCAAAGATTTTACCTACCAACTCGCCGGCAAGAAAATATTCTCCACCATCGATTTAAATCGTGCTTACCATCAATTATCAGTTCGTGAAGAAGATGTTCAAAAAACTGCCATAATATCACCGATGGGGCTATGGGAATTTCCGAAAATGGTTCCAGGTTTGAAGAACGCTGGTCAAACTTTCCAACGGTACATCCACGAAGTACTCAGAGGACTCGATTTCGTCTTCCCATTCCTCGACGACTTACTGGTAGCTTCCTCATCAGAAACCCAGCACCGTGAACATCTACGTCAAGTACTCCGTCGACTCGAAGAAAACGGCCTAACCATAAATCCCGCCAAATGCAACCTCGGCAAAACAGAAGTCAAATTTCTCGGCTACACAGTTTCACAACATGGCATCAAACCACCCGAAGAAAAGGTCAAGGTCATCACAGAATATCCACGTCCAAAAACAATAGAAGAACTACGAAGATTTCTCGGTATGGTTAACTTCTACCGTGAGCACATACCGAACGCCGCCGTCATACAAGCACCGCTAAATTCATTTTTGCACAACACGAAGAAACGCGACAAAACACCGATAACATGGAACGACGAAGCAACGAAAGCATTCGAGGCATGCAAAGCGAGCATCACCAACGCAGCTCTGCTCGCCCACCCGTCGCACGAAGGCACTCTCGCTATCTTCACCGACGCGTCGGACACCGCCGCCGGCGCCGTACTTCAACAAAACATCAACAACAGCTGGCAACCGCTAGGCTATTTTTCGAAAAAATTCAGCGACGCACAGAAGAAATATTCGACATACGACCGAGAACTACTCGCCATCTACATGTCTATGAAACACTTTAGAAAAACATTCGAAGGAAGAAAACTTATTATTTACACCGACCATAAACCGCTAACTTTCGCTATGAGCAAGACACAATCCGCTACAGAGACACCACGGCGAACGCGACAATTATCCTTTATCAGCGAATTCACTTCCGACATACGACATATCCACGGAGAAGAAAATACCGTCGCCGACGCACTCAGCCGCATCGAAACAATCACTTGTCCGACTACCATCAACTTCGAAGAACTGTCACGAGCCCAAGATCAAGATAGCACAATTCCATCATTATTGCTACAGCCAAATCTCGCTATCAAGAAACTCACGATTCCCGGTACGAACATCGCTACCTACTGCGAAACGTCGACATCGCAAATTCGCCCTTATGTACCACCGAATTTTCGCCGAAACGTATTCGACACAATACACAACGTAAGCCACCCCGGAATACGCAGTACGAGAAAAATAATAGCACAGAAGTACTTTTGGCCGTCGATGAACAAGGACATTAGATTATGGGCGAAAACATGTATTCCCTGCCAGAAAAGCAAGATACATCGACACACCCAGAGCAAGCTAGCCGAATTCCCGCCTACGGACAGATTTGAACATTTACACGTCGATATAGTAGGAGCACTCGAAACCACCGCCCAAGGATACCGCTATCTCATCACCATGATCGACCGAACTACTAAATGGATAGAATGTGTACCGACAGACCACATATCAGCCGAAAACGTCGCAAGAGCAGTGTACGATCACTGGATCACACGATTTGGATGTCCTATCACCGTCACCACCGATCAAGGCCGTCAATTCGAAAGTGAACTTTTCACCAAACTTATGAACCTCATGGGCTGCCAACGCAATCGAACCTCCAGCTACCATGCTCAGTCAAATGGGATCCTGGAGCGTTTCCATCGTTGCCTGAAGGCTGCGCTCCGTGCCAAGCTCACCAGCTCAAGTACCAATTGGGTCAACGAACTCGGAACAGTACTACTGGGACTAAGAACCGCCCTACGCGAAAATGGAGTTACGCCCGCGCAATTAACCTATGGCTGCAATCTACGACTTCCTGGAGACTTCTTCACCACTTCGCCATCACCAGAAAACAATCTCGACTACAACTTCGTCGAAAAACTACGCAAAATAATAGACGACAACAAGCCGCGAACCGCAACGACGTCACATCGAAATAACAGGCAGATTTTCGTTCACAACGACTTGAAAACGTGTAGTCACGTCTTCATCAGGACAGATGCAGTACGAAAACCACTCCAAACTCCATACGAAGGCCCATACAAAGTACTTTCACGAACCGACAAGCTATTCAAACTGCAACTACCGAACCGGCAATCAACTATTTCGATCGACCGACTGAAGCCCGCCTACATTTTAGAAGACTTTCAAGATAGTTCACTTCAAGACACTGCACTCCCGGATTCATCATCACAAGTCATCATCACACAGCACTGCAATCCAGCCGCGATCGCCTTCACGCGCACCGATAACGCCAACGGGTCACTGCCCGCGCCGCCGCGCGCCGACTCGCCTGCGCCGAGCGCACAACAGCCGCCCGCGCGATCCTGTTTACGCATCCCGGCCGCACCTCCTGCAGCGCCACTTCCCGCTGCGATTCAAACTCGCTCCGGAAGGGTTATCAAGCCACCGGTACGCTTTCGCTAAGGAGGGAGTCCTGTAGCCACACTACAGCATACATCGAGTAGCTACAAAACATCTCCAATTTTGGCCATACAACGCCAGCATTTGCACGCGCTGTCAGCCATAACCAAATATGGGAATAAATCGGGACACAGGAAGCGTCGCGCGCCGCGCCAGCCAATCACAACGCAGGAACGAGAACACAACCGTATTAGGCTATTTGTTTGTCGTTAACGCTTGTATATAAACCCGAACTTTGTAAATAAATTATTCATTCGACATTTTACTTTGGAGCATCGAACACGCCTTATTATTCATTCGACATTTTACTTTGGAGCATCGAACACGCCTTATCATTTATCACCCGTAGGTACCTATAAGCACCATATGTTAGCCGCCTAAGCTACAGTGGTGACCCATAACCTACAAAAGCATACATAATGAGGATCTCAAATATATTTTTCTTATTATCGTCTAATTTATATTATGTGATATTTTCAGTTGCCATTACAGTTAATCCTTTAGTTACAACTATTACAAGTGAAATATTACTTTTTACAAAATCTAGAAGACTTAAACTTTCTTACATTTCGAGACCTGAGATTTAAAGATTTAAACACTTTTACACGTCAATAAGAATAATTTACATTACGTGTAGTGTATATTAAAAGTTAATTTATTTTTTTAAAGAAATTAACTACGAGTAAGATGCAGCTAAGCTATAGGTGCGCATTAGATACCCTTACTTATTTGTAGGTATGTACAATGTCCTTTTTAATTAAGTACAAATATTTTAAAGGGTGGTTCAGTCCATCATTTTGAACAACTTTTCCCAATAAATGTATATCGAAATACGAAAAAAAAAATCAGCTTCTCATACAAACCGAATTAGTCACGTGATATTAGTACTATGGAAAATGAAAATATTTTTTTCATATTTCGATGTACATTTATAGGGAATAGTTGTTAGGAATGATGGACTGAATCACCCCTTAACATATTTGTACTTAATTAAAAAGGACATTGTATATGTAACCAACAGCCTAGCATATTGTCTGGTAAGTTTTAGTGTTTAAATAGTTACTATAAGTGTTACTTAAATTGGAAACTAACGTTATAATCATTACAGTAGGTAGAGTGTATGTAAAGTTAGCTTAAATACAACATGGAAGGGATATACAAATCATAAATCAAACCACGGGATATAATTATTAGAACACTAGTGTAATGAAATTAAAATAACCATTTCCGTACCAAAGTGTTCAGCCTCCCAGTCAATTTGTATGGGGATGTCAATTTTTTTTTGTTTCTTGACTATTATCTTTGTACTATAATGATCTTGTTTAGACCGTGGTACGATTTATTACGGGTATGTCCCTTCCACGTTGTATATAGATTTATACTTGAGTATTACATACATTCATGCTTAAATATACATAGATACTTACTATTTGTACGAAGTGCTGCTATTACAACTTAATACACCTGTTAAAACATAGTCTTTTATTATTTTATACAAGGTTCCCATTAAAATCAAATGGGCAATATTGAGAGAGCTGTACAAAATTAAGAAAATAAGAATTAAAGCTCTAACCCAACTTGAGCCAGGATTTTCATTAAAAGGCTTTGAGCTTTTTATCAGTAGATCCACCTGAAGCTCTCAAAAAAATTTTCGGTAAATAAATTACTCCGCTATGTTGATATTTATTTAGTTCGAGCGTATATATTTGAAATTATAGTCAAAGAATAAAAGTATAACTAATAAATACAAGGTATAAACAAAAACTAATAAGAAATTAATCACAAATACTCACAAAACATGCTTAGATTATAGTAGTAACCGCCACGCTTAGAATTCTGATTAAAAGCTACGCTGAATATGAATACTCACCGCTAATACTAAAACCTTACAAACCGGCGCACAGTGTGTTATTTAGCCTTAAAAGTTGGCCAAAAATATTTTTTGGTTTCAGGACCTTATATATATACTTTTTATTCGATTTAACATGAAAGTACAATAAAACAACCATTTATTTGAATATATAACTATTTATTCATCATCACTTCTGTTGTCAACAATATTAATATTTGTAATGTCTGTCGAATTTTGGGCAATGTCATATAAGTATTTCCGAGTAATAATCTTCATGCCAGAAGGTCCTATAACAATTAAAACGAATAATGTTAACAAAATAAATTTTTACCAAATAGTATAGGCCGCTAGGAAAAAAAAAGAAAAAAAAGAGAGGACCGGTTTCGTGCGGCTACTTTTCTTATGAGTGGACAATAAAATAACAACCTCATATTATAACATAAATTTTAATGTTTAGAAATGTTCAGAAATACAACAAAACCCTTTTTGAATGCAAAATTAATTATTTTTACAACAGTTAATTAGACCTATGTTTACGGCTATAAATACAAAAATCTTCAATATATTTTTTAATAGAATGATATAAATCAGAAAGTACATACCTGGAGTAGACCCATCCATCACAAAAACTGCCACAAAACCACTTCACCAAACAAAAACAAGAGTTTGGAAAACACTGAAATAACAGCAGCGTATCGAAAAATCACACGTCAAAGCGAGCTGTAACTTCCGACTGGGCGCACGAGGCGCTGAAGCTAGCGCTTTACGTGTTTTACTATTGGTTGCAGTGACTAATAAGCTTTTTGGCCAGGTACAATTCTAGGTAGTTAGCAGAAAATGTAAAATTCCATTTTTGGCCAACTTTTAAGGCTAAATAACACACCGTGCGGCGTTTCTGATAGTATAATGCTAGTTAAATTTTGTCGAAAAAACGCATATAGAATTCTCAAACCGCTTCGTTCCAACAGCATAGTTTCTTGGTCAAATTATTTTTCTGCTAGAATAAATCTTAAATCACATTAAAAATGGATATGATCATGACTAGTGACATTATTTTGCGATGTTTTATTTTCTTAACAGTGCCAAATAATTTATTTTTGACCGAGGAAAGTACTTATCAGGTTCTTATATAAGGTCAATTTAGGATTTTAAATATTATTATACAATTTCTACAAAGTTCTTACTTGTCTAGCGATCAGTCACTTACAGATCTGAAGTGCGATTTTTAAAACGCGGAGTCACTAAACGAATGATTTTTTCCTTACAAAAAAGCGTTCGTTTTGTGACTCCACTTTTGAAAGACAGCACCAACTGGTTGTGTCTTAGCTAGCTGCTAAATCTATAGAAAACCATTCGTTTAGTGACTCCGCTTTTGAAAAACGGCCGACATCGCTGTATTTTTCTCATCTAGCTGCTAAATCTTCAGAAAATTTAACATCATTGGAGTGTCAGATGTCTTGCAAAACAAACGGCGCCATAGACCCAGTCCTCTAGCCTAAGAGATATCGTAAATGTCGCCAACTCAGAGGCTATAAACATAACTAAGTAGCACTTGAAACATGAGCGAATAAAGCGAAACTTTATTTGCGTGGACGAGTGATTTATGAGGTAACGAACGACCTTAGTTCTACAGCTAATTTGTGAAGTGGTTGGAAGAGTTAGCTACCTAATATATTAAACAGTAGTTCGCCCCGAATTGTGAAATCGCGAACCTTATGTCTCGGCAACCCCTAAACCGATTTGACTCATATTCGACTTAAAAATTATATAAGCTACTTCTCTGCCAAGTATACTTTTAGGTACGGAGCCCTAGAAACCCTCTCTACGCGATTTAGTACTTCACAGATAAGAGATTTAATAAGAAGAACTCTTTAATTAGAAGAAGAAAAAGCATTGTTTTCCGGCAAGAAAACGTATTTTACACAATATGTACCTTTTGTATTCTAATACTAGGTATCTATTTAAGGTAATCGTTTTTTTATTGGAGTCTTTCTAGTGACTATGTCAAATAAACGTGTTGAAATCAAATTCAATTCAATTTCAAATATATCTTTATTATCATAGGATATTTATAATATCTCTTAATAATCGTCATTATTTTGTTGCACCATTGTTGACGTCAAATGGTTACTTACTTACAGCTAAGTTTACTACTGCTTCCAAAGCGCTAGTGGAGAAGAAGCGGTAACAAACTGCACTGCAGCGGTTGACAGTATGGATCTAAAGAAAAAAGTTCTAGGTCTATGTTTAGCGTATCTTTTTGGCGAAATAATGACAATTTTACGAAATCATACAGGTAGATTTACCAATTCTGCGATGTCATAAAACTCTAGTAACCAACTTGTAACAGTAATTTCGTTCTTACGTTCTTACCTACACTTTACATGTCAACAAAATCACTGCCGTACCTTTGGGCGGAACTTTACCGAGCTTTCAGCTTTTCACAATAAAGGGTTTGTTGACAGGTTCCACGAAAAATTAATGTTTTGTAGTCAGACAGCGTAAATGGGAAAGCAAACAGGACAAAAGAAAACGTAGGTGGAATATGTTTGAACTAGAACGGACTGAGCATACAACCCACAAAAAATATTTTCATTTTATGAACAAACATCGTTTTTGTATTTTTTTTGAAACGGAGATATTATCATTTAAAATTGTGTCTTGTACAAGACCTAGATAATTAGATAACCCTACTATTATATAAACCTGTTTACAGTTTAAAGTGAGAACGTGAAGCTTTTAAGTCTTCGCATATTAGCTAAAAGTTAGTTGAAAGTTTGTATGAAATTTGGTCAACTTTACAAATTTTATTCAACTTGCAAGATGCATTTTATGTATCTTAACATTAGTATGTTCATGTTTAGGTCAAATCTTACAACTCAATTTTTTAACCATTAATTAAAATTTGCATACTTGTGTAAGTCGGATGACAATACTGTTTTTATGATGGTGCCGGGAGATATTCGACAGAACTCAGTAATAAAACAAATTATTTTTCCTTGAATAGGACTCGTTTGATTTCTCTTGTACTTTATGGAAGACGATATCTTGTGACTGATAACGGTCTTAAGTTCTTTGGCCTTACAATAAAAGCGTATACAAAAAATTTAATCTTTTAAAAACCTTATTCAAGTTAAAAATGTAAAATGACATACGAGCTCAAACCCAAAATTAAATGTAAAATGTGAAATTTTGTATCTAACTCGGCTAAAAACGGCTCTACAGCGGGAAAATGTGACCACACGGGCAATCTACTTGATGCGATTAAATACAATTGTGGGCGTATGAGCCTAAAGCTTGTATTCATATAATCATTTGATGTAGGTTTGTAGGTGTACTCGAGTAATACCCGCGAATTAACCATGTCAGCAATGTTGTTTTATTTTATCAAGATGTCCCATCCCATTCAAGTTCTAAGTGACCAACCGCTACATATACTTGTGTTTTAAAAGTAGATTTAATAGAAACGAATAAATAAGCAGAAAGCGTAAAAATGAAAAAATGAAAAACAAAAAGAAAAAAAGTAAAACCGCAAGAGAAAAAAATAATGAATGTAAAAAAATACAATATTCCATCTTGTCTTTGCCACCCCACTGGTTCAGAAGCAAGAGCATTACTATTGTATCACAAAGACTGTCAAAGAATGTATACAATTTTGTTGCTTTTGCCAGAGAAGATTTCATTAAAAACTCAAACATACGTTTTTCGGGAATAAATAAATTTAATAAATTTATAGGGACAAATTGACCTAGCCACAAAGTAAGTTCGAGACTTGTGTTATGGGATACTGACTCAACGATACTATATTTTCTGACAAATACATATATAGATAAAAATCCAAGGCCCAGGACGATTTGAAAAAGACCATTTTTCAACTTGCCCTGGCCGGGGATCGTATGATGATATGGGTTTTAGTGTTGGTGCTACATCTAGATAATTCTTCATCGCCTACAATTACAACCAATTAACGCAAAACATAAATATACATTATAAATTCACCTAATGTGAGTCATAGCGGCAACCCCTAATTTCAAACCAACTATCGCTTTCTACAATCTACGTGCATCGATTGAAGGTTCAAAATGGATTAATTTCATCGGGAAATTATAATGACACCAATTTTTGATAGTTGTAGTGTTAATGATAAGCTTCAGGATCGTTTCGTGTCCAATGATTAGAAACTACCCTAATTTTCCATCGATACCTATCTACTAATGACTTTTGAATTTTCTGTACATACTCGTACTAGAAATATTTAATCGATATGATATACAACATGAAAAGAACATACCTGTAATAAGTCGAAGAATGAGCTATACTAAATCACTATAGTACAATACAAAACAATACAAATACTCTTTATTGCACCATAAACAAAAGGAAATACAAAACACAGAAAAAAATTAATAAGCCAGAATTATGATACAAAGGCGGACTTATCGCATAGCAATCTCTTCTAGTCAACCTTTGGGTGAAATAGTATAATGGAATTAAAATATTAGTAAAAGAATGAATTTTTTTTTTAGTATTTCATTACTAAAGTGTGCAGCCCAGGCTATTTGTATGGGAATGTCGATTTTTTTGGTTTCTTGACTGTTATTTGAACTTTATTATGCTATAGGGATCTAGTGCTAGCCCGTGGTTTGATTTATAACGGATATGTCCCTTCCTCGTTGCATATTATGACTAAGTGGCGGCTCTGAAAATGACGATTGAAAGGAAAAGCGGAGGCTTTTGTTCAGCAGTGGGACACCATTAGCACCATTACAGAAAAAACAACGATATATGTAAGCAGATATATGCTGAGCGTAACAGTTATTATACAGGGTTGAATTGAATTCGTCCGAGTCCGTTTAAGTATCTGCTATAGCCATGATATAAAGTAATTTAAGATTAATACAAGTTCACGCAAAAGCCGTAATTTGCATATTAAAAAAACCTCTAAATATGCGTTAGATTCTTTAATAGATAAACCATTACTGCAATTATGAATAAAAAAACCCGTAGTCATTTTTCTTACTTTTTGATACTTTTTAATTACTGCAATAATTGCAGTGTTGGTACCGTACAAAATATCCTATAAGTGAATACACACATAAAGGATATTTTGTTATTAACATACGTTAATAAGTTAAATTAATGATGTATACCATTTATATGTATGCCACTAAGACAGAGTTAAGATTTTTTCTTTGATTTGTGACTAGCATTGCAATATCCGCCCAGACATTGCCATTGCAGCCACGTTTCATCTATAAAATTATATCCATAGCAATTTTGTACATCGAAATGGAATCGTTCTTTACAGTGAGCAAAATTTTTATTTTGTATTTGTATCGCGCTGGATATTTCTCTTAGATTTTATTTTTGAGCTATTAATTTTTATCACGGCAGGAGGATTTTTTATTCTCTTACAATTTATTTTATAAAGGTCGATCCTTGGGGTAAATGTATACTATTAAAAGAATTGGGGCAGTTGGCGCCGTTTGAATATTACTAGTAGGTACTTACAAATTAAGAGACTTAACCTGTACTTACAGGAAATCGCTTAGTTAAGTAATAAGCTTTCACTTGTACCTAATTAGTCACGAACTTACTTTGGGGCTAGCTCAATTAGTGTAATTTGTCCCTATATATTTATTTATTTACTGTATTTTAAATAACTTTCTAATTATTAGTACACTCAGTCGATACAATAAAGAAGATTTATCTTATTATTATCTTTTAATTAAAACACGTTTTATAAGAATGCCGTGCTTGTCTATAAATTGATCGTAAAAACGTTCCGCCCTGCTAGATTTTCGAATCTTCTCCACGTCGTAAGGTTTTCTTTGCGTTTGGCATTCCTTTTTCAATCAAGGCACATTTTTCCTCGCACGCTCTCGATCCACTTATCTTTAAAAACGCTTTACCGAGCATGTCATTAGTTTGTTGAACTCCGAAATGGCTTGCAAATGGCTGCCTCGGACGCTTTATATTCCATTCGCGTTCCATCGAACACTGTAATCACCTCGGTTCTGAGATAAGATCTAAATGATGATGAAGCACCTGTGGCCTCATCATCAGGTCTTTTTGTTTCCACTGCAGGAGCACGACCCTCTCTGTACTACCAGAGAAATACGTGGCCAGAGCAGCCAGAGGACTTGACCTACATACACTCTCTTCCCCGACGGGTTGGAGAGGTCTCATTGATGTTTATAAGCTTTGTTTATCTTTTATTGACCCTGTGGCCTAGTTGT
This sequence comes from Acrobasis consociella, assembly GCA_963555685.1. NCBI lineage: Eukaryota > Metazoa > Arthropoda > Insecta > Lepidoptera > Pyralidae > Acrobasis > Acrobasis consociella. The sequence goes on from OY743115.1 coordinate 14,508,069, forward strand.
ACTTAATTCACATTTTTCTAAAGATTTAAATGTTTACTCCGTAATTATAACCTTTACCTTTACAGGCACTTTTACACGTCAATGAGTACAATTTACAATACGTGTAGTGTATATTAAAATTTAATTTATTTTTTGAAGAAAAGCTACCGATACCAGCGAGTCTTTCTGGATTTGGATGTTTATTTATATATGTATTTGTTATAAAATATAGTATCGTTGAGTTAGTATCCCATAACACAAGTTTCGAACTTACTTTGGGGCTAGCTTAATCAGTCCCTATATATTTATTTATTCTGGTTGATTTGTTGAAAATACTGTTTTCAAACTTTGTGGAAGATATATAGAAATTTATTGAGGTAAGTAGTTGAGGTGCCAAGTTAATCAAAACATTTTTACATTCTGAGATCGAAACTAGTATATTACTTCTCAAAACACATACTTAAAGGCATAATTATCTTGTTAACTTAAAAGGGTAACACGCGCTAAATTCTCTAGCCAAGAGCAAGCCGTGTTACTATCACGTATACACAAAATCTTCGAGATAAATCGTAGCAAGCTAAATGCTTCATCATTTTAACATTAATATTAAACATTACTATGTGTACATAAATTTAAGTCACTCAACAAACAACACGAATCTGCACGCCACAATGTATTATAAAACGAGTATGAAAACTTAAAATTAAATCCACTGGCCCTCTATCCTATTCAAAAGATTATTTACCAAAGAGTATTGGCAGCCTTTGCAAGGCATTTATTAGGCCTGACTTTCAAAGCTTCTAGGTCACTCAATCGAGTGGTGCAATAAAGGACCGTTAATATTTCAACCACTCCACTCTAATTTGTTTTTAGTTAAAGTACGTGGTATATTATTACTCTAAAAAGGGTATTGTTATCTAGAACAATCAATATGTTGATTGTAGTAATAGAGAATAGTTGTTAGGTAAGTGATTACAGTGATTAGAATCGACGTATACGTTTGATTTCGAAGTATGCATTTACAGTTGGAAATGTCGTGAGCCGAGTAGAATAGGACCACTCCAAGTCTTCCCGTGGATGTTGCCGACTTAGGAAATCCAAGATAAACAAAGCTTATAAACATCAATGAGACCTCTCCAACCACTTTTTACCACTGTCAGTTTCAGTTCGTCTTGTGAATTGTCTTCCCTGACTTCTCTTTCCATCTCTCGGATACCACTGTGTTACAATTATTATACTCCACTTTTCTTGTCTACTTACCAACATGTGGCCAGCTCATCTCCAATTCAATTCTCTTCTTATAAAACTTATGAACGTGCATACCTTTGATAACGAGTTTAATTAGTGCAAATATATTTATTAAAAACACGTGTAGCATAATGTCGTATTCGATAATCTGAGCAAGTACACAGATAACAGTGAAAAATACACATTTGTTTGAGAGGGTTGCCTTAAAGACGCAATAAAGTAACAGCCAGAAAAGTCGAGCAGTCTCTAGGGACTACCGGGAAAGATAATTTTGCTATAAACTAAAAGCACATCCAAGCAGTAGCTCGAGGACATTTACGATTGGTATTTACTTTTCGCGTTCGGCCTTTTATGTCAGGCACGGATTATGTTTTGGAGTAGATTATATTTATTCAGCGCGCTGTGTCCCTTCTTTGACGGATGTGATTCGTTTTATGAAATATAAACCGGCCAGTATGAAAAAAATATGCTTAGGTATTTTAATACTTCTGGCAAGAACAGCTTGAAAGAGCTATAACCATATGATAAGCTACACGAGTTTGCTTTAAAAAGTCATAACATTTTGGTTCCAGTCAAAAAAGAAAGTGCTATATTTTGACCTAACCCTTAACATTTTAAACAATTGACAATATTATGAACTCAATGATTTATTTTAATAACAATTTTGGGCTCACAATAAAACTTGTACAATTTTTTTTATATTTTAAACATTTTTTTTTTGTTATTATAAAATACAACCTGTACAGAAACAGCAGGCGAAATTAACGCTAAAAGCGTTGTCTACCAGTCAACCTTTGGGTCACACAGACATATCATTACCAACATTCACACCGTAATTCCTCAAATATTTGCCGACATTGTTATTATTACTAACTCACGTGCCTACGACAAACATCTTTGCAAACAGAATTAATTCCAACACTTAGCAAGCTTACACGAGAACTCCAGTATTCACATCGCTTCTCCACTCCCAAACATACGACATGAAATATATTATGCAATGTCAGAGAAACACCAGATTTATCTGGGCTATTTAGAAAGCTTTTACGGAGACAAGTTGAACACTGTCTTGAAAATGTGTAAATATTAGTCTGCTTTGAATAAATTAAAAGGGATTTTAAATAAACTTGTACTTTATAATTTAGATCCAATCAAAAATATATATGTGAAAATGGGAACCATGTTCAATATCCGAACAGATATTTGAGATCTTTTGGTTTGATATAACTCAAAATATTTAAATATTATATTTATATCTCTGCGTTTAAACATACTAACAATGCATTTATTTAATTCTCTTACAAGCAAATTATCAACTCGATCGTAGCTTTTTCGTAGCTTTCTCGTAGGCATTCGTAGCGCATCCGACACAAACAAATTAGAAGCTCTTGCGTAGCTTTCTCGTAGACAACCGTAGCGCTACCGACACGTCCGTCATACACATTACCCAAGTAACACATTTGGTGACAAATAGCTTGCATATAGTATTTTTTTGGAAACTTTAGTAATAAAATCCACTGTGCTTAAGTTCTATAAAGGTGGTTAGAACCTTTAAGCAACCTGTATATTACCAAAGGGAGAAAAATTGCAACTTATTTATAGATGCAAAAGCGAAGCATAAGAGTTCGAATTGTTATCCTGAGTGGTACTTGGAACTAACGGTGCAAATTGCGCGCCGTGAATGAATGATTGAACGATAAAGCGATACAGTTCATTCGTTGAGTGACAAATGAGATCCTATCAAGTTCTTATTTTCGGTGGAGATAAACAAAAGGACGATTGTGCTTTTGTGTTGTGACAGCTTTATTTAGATTATTGCATCTTTTTGGTGAGTATTAAAAAATGATGTGTATAACGCAGGATAACATCTTGGAGCCCTTGCAAATGATTTTTTACTGTGAAACCATGGTATATTTACTAAGTAAATTTTGATGCGCCTTCAATCTAATCAAGAATTATCAAATAATATGCACTGATCAAATATACTTTATAAAATTTGGTTGTTAAAAACCTAATATTATGGTTTCACAAAAAGTATAATGTCAAACTACATCAGAAACAGTTATCAAAACTCATGTTATTGTATGTAATTGTAATAAAATACCATTCAACAAGATACTTTTCAAGGACTCCATTTTTAAACATGGCGATTTAAAATAGACCTTGCAGTTCATATTTCCACTCGTTTGTTGCCTTATTGGAGCTCCTAGATCCAAACATCACTCATTATTACCTAGTAGTGATTATTTTCATTTTGCAGGTCTCGTTGTCATTGCATTGAATTGGGGATCTTCAATACGGGTACAAAACCCATTTATGAAGGTAAAGAAAGTAAAATTTATTTGATTTGTAAAAAAATGTATATTTCCTACTGATAGTTTCCAATTTGTAATTTTTCATTGGCAGTTCTTCTTTACAGTAAGATATACTTACTTAATTTTAATTTAAAATGATGTTTATTTTATTCCGCGTTTTTTTTTCAGAATGCCGTTTTTTGTAGTTGAAACGATAGCATGAGCGTTCTTGGGTCTACTGGAAGCAACTTTGGATTTAAAATTTAAAGTGTTTATAAGTGTCGTTAAAGATTTCAAAGCTCAGTCATAATTTTCTTCGAGGTCAGTTTCCTCAATTATTCATTATTCTCATTATCATTTTCAGCTAAATTTCCATCACTTATTTTAGTCGAATTACCTCAGTAATTAAAAAAAAACAGTTGAACTTTCACTAGGATCATGACTGCAAAAGAGATCTTTATTCTATAAATCTGACAAATGGTATCTACCTACACGTACAACTTGAAATCAAAATACAAGAGACATCCAAAAGAATAACTCATGAATAAAAACTGATCTTGCCTTGCCTACCAATCTTTCATTTTACACCCTGTATAACGTAAGTAGATTTAAAAAATTCAAAGTGAACTAAGTGACTGATAACTATTTCATAAACTAGTCAATTACCTAAAATGTAGGAAATAAATTGTACTCTATTTAAATTTATTAATATGTAAGGAACCTGCGATAGTGATAGTCAAATTCTCTAGAAACAATTTCTCAAAACAAAACTAAAAATAAGTTCTACATTTCTATCTTTTAGAACTGTTAGATCTTAAGTGGTTCTAAGTGAGAGAAATTTTGTTGCTGAAGGTTTTCAAGAACCATCTTTTGGAATCGATGTACGCATTACAGTAACGTATTAGAGTATATTAGACCTTACAAAGGCAATTACACTAGGTTCCAAATGATCTGCAATAATAACTTTTGAGCCACTATAGGCGATAAATAACTTACATATACTACTTATTTAGTACTTAAGGTGCCAAATAAGGAAAAAATACCACCTATTAGGACACGGTTCCTTATAGGAGAGTTTAAGATGTCATATGCTTCTTTGACTTCTAAAAGAGTGAAAATTGAAATCTTTATGCTTCTATAAGTAATAAAATCGGCTTTATGCCACCATAACTTATAAAGCAGGAACAAAAATAACTCAAAAGCAACTGTTAGTGATAAGAGTTACTCATATGCAAATTCGAGTGCTATTTGCATCTATAAGTAATACCGATCACTCTTGCATCACTTATATGCTACCTACAGTTGCAAAATAAGTTCCAAAATTCACTAACGTGCTACTTGGGTAGTAGCTTCTGTATCATTCGTAGACATTCGTAGCGCAAATTGATAGCTTTCTTGTAGACATTCGCAGCGTAACCGTAGCGTCGTAGACATCTCGTATATGTGTTTATTTCTTGTATCGGGCTTCCCTTTTGTACTTCCGTGTTGGTATTTGGCGCAAAAGCGCAAACGCGCATTGTAGGTTTCTGAAGTTGCAAGTGCCGACTTTGAGTTTACAGTTTAACTACTAAAAACTCCTTGAAAACGGAATTTGTATAAGATTTTCATTTTCAGAGTACATTTTATTAGTTGGTTGTTGTTACTGTTTACTTTATAGACACACACGGAACGGAACACTAAAAACGTAATTTCTTCTAACTCTTTTGTGCTCGTTTCTATTCGCGCAGAACATAAATGTTGATCAGGTGGTGGCAACTTTTCAAAATCCGTCTTTAACACAACATTGATTTATTAATAACTTTAAACATGATGCGGAATATCTGTATGTTTGATGTTATTAATAAATTTATAAAAATGAAACCTAATATATTTATAAACACCATGTCACAAAACGCAATGTCCCAGATAAAATATTCAGTTCAGTTTAGGGTTCGGTCCAACATTTTCTGACCTCTTTAAAGTGAATTAGTATTATACACTGACACAATTTTACGAAATTAGTGCTAGTTTCGTTAGAATTGACCTCGTCGTAGAAGCCCTAGAGACCTTAAGCTAAACTAAAACTTTGTGACCTTAGTACTACAAACTAAAACCAATTTGAGAAATAAAATTTAAGTATGCACTTAGAAAATAAGTTTACGACAGTAGAGATTTATGACACGGTACCAGATATATATATCATGATTCATTTTTTTTTTATTTGCCGATTGATGTCTACCTAGCTACTACTTCGCTTACAAAAGATACTTTTCTTTTACCACTGATCCCTATCCAAAGTACAAGTAGCTTTCTGTCAATCCGAATCTGTCGATGATAACTTAGGTTGAATAAAATTAAAGAATTTAATGATAATTATTTAAAGAAGGTTGCTAAAAATAACTCAAACCAAACTTTCAGATGACATAATCTAATCCAAACTTTAGGATAAGGCAAATCACCAGATAAAAAGAACTAAAGGACAAAGAGCTCAGATGGTTCAGATTCAAGCCTCAGCTGGTCGTTATTTTTTTTCAGCAGTCACTCAGATTGGCGAGATTAATGATGCAGCTGTCTTACTGATGTTATTAATTATAGTCAGAGATCGGGCAGCCTTGATACGTCGCTGACTTTTTCTTTTTCATCATATGGGCATTTTTCTGATTAGGATAAAAATAAAACCAGATAGACGAATAACGAATTGATAGCACAAAAATAGCACAAAAATTCTCAATGCAAAAATATTGAGAACTCGGTGGCCTCGGCGCATGCGCATTACTAGCGTTTTCACAAGTTGAGCGACACTGAGCGTGGTCCCCACTTAGATGGGTGACCACAGTTAGCATAAAACAATCCCGAGCTCATCATTGTAAGGCAGTCGTCATGCTTTGTCCAAAGCTTTTAGGCAGCTTGAAAAATCTGACACCATTGTTGGCCACTAGCATACACAAAATACCTAACAAAAATGTTATAAGACGAAACGATCTTATAAAAGCTTATTACGTCACAAAATTGTCTACCTATCGTTTCCCGATTGATTGAACAATTCATTTTGTTAAATGTACTTTTGGTCAGAAAGATTTTTTTTTGGAACGTATGTAGTTCCTTAAGGCGCGTTGCGAAAGGAGGCTAGACGGAAACGTAACGACGGAAAATTAAGACCAAAAGTTGTAACGACACTTTTTGCTATAGTTGTAAGCCGTGCGCGTGTTTCTCTGTCTCTCTCTCTCTCTCTCTCTCTTTTTGTTTCGTCTTTCTATTTTGCATTGAACAGTGTGGTGTTGCAACGATATTTTTGTTGATTATATTTGGTAATAATAAAAAAATATTACAATTCCTTCACTAATTAATCGAAAGGAACTTCGTTCCATCCGGGTGTCCCTTGACACCTCTCAAGTTTTTTTTCTCTTTTTGTGTCCAGTTACTCTTTTTTATCGCCCACAGTCATTTATTCCTAAATTTATTAAATGTACAGACACTTTTTTTTACTGTTCGATTATATAAGTAGGTATTTAATATGAGTACTTTCAGAATTTATTTGAACTGATATATTTTGAAGAGAAACTGTCTAGGGAGTGATATTGTGCTCCCAATGTCAAGCTGTCAGTTCTTTACCCCATTGTACGATTCTCTACGTCTACGAGTCGCTATTTTCTCTTGGGAATGTTTGGAACAGATATTGGTATTTAACCGACTTCCAAAAAAGAAGGAGGTTTGTTGTTTATCGCGATCTTTTTTATGTATATTCACCGATTATTATTCAATGGACCGATTTGGAAAATTCTTTTTTTGTTTAAAAGGGTATAGGTACTTGCGAGGTGAGAGCACAGAGCATTTTCTCAAATCCTCCCCTACACTTCTCCGTACTCCTACTCCGTATAGACATTGAGGAGAATTGTTCAATATCATAGACTAGATGTTTCAGTATATTTTGTTAGACCCTGTATATAGTTTATAGTAGATTTAAAGAATTTCTTTCGTTACAATTCTCCGTAATAAAGTCACGATACAAACGTATATTTACTTTGATACAAACATCTGTCTTATCATTCGAATAGAGTATTTGTATTCTCTTTGCAACTAGTTTACAAATAGGCTTAGTGAAGTTCCGTGTACCGCAAATATGATACAAAGCTCGCTGTTGGGGCTTAGTGCTTTTACGTGTCCCGAAGGCTTTTCATTAGTAGGTTATATTTCGGTCTAGTACAGTATCTGACTTGCCTATTATATATAGTGCATAGCAACTTCAAATAATAAATGCTTTCAGTTTAAAATAATTTATTTTTGACAAATGGCAATGATCTTTGACGGGATTTTTTGTAATAAGTGCATAATCTGAATATAATGTAAAAATAAAAGCTAAAAAATCTAAATATATACGGACACATCACACAGATTGAGCTAGCCCTACATTCAGTACGAGGCTTGTGTTATGGGATATTAACATAACGATTTTTTTTAACAAATACATGTAAAAAATAAAAAAATAAATAAAAATAAAAATCTTTATTGTGTAAAATGAGTTCTACAAATAATATTTGGTTGTTGGAGCCTACTTTTAAGCATAGGGATGCTTGTGCCAGTAGACTCCGCTCTTCCATATCACTATCATCGAATAGAACTAAGTGCAAAAATTCAAGTAGGTAAGTAACAATACAAACTAAAATTAATTATTTTTGTAAGTGTGTATGTTTGCGAGGGTGTATGTATGTGTGTGTGTGTGTGTGTGTGTGTGTGTGTGCGTGTGTGCGTGTGTGTGTGTGTGTGTGTGAGTGAGTGTGTGTGAGGGTGGGTGTGGATGCTTGTGCGTGTTTGTGTGTGAGGGTGTATGTATGTGTTTGTGTGGGGGTGTGTCTATGTGTGTGTGTGTGTATTTGAATGTACAGGTAGTCATTTAAATAATAATTCTTTTAATAAACTTCTCTAATTCGTCGTAGCTGATTTCTTTAAGCCAAGCTGTTAATAATGATTTACACTTATAAGATGGTTTGTTGTATATTTGCAATTCTTTGTTTATTTTATTGTATAGGTAAGCAGAACGAATATTGTACTGTACTCTAGCAAATTCAGTTCTAGCAGAAGGAACACTAGTAGCAGGCAAGGGTACTCTTCTGTTACATGTTTGAGGAATAAAAGGTAAGTTTTTATGTTTTTTTAGTAACATTTGTAACACATATAATTTTCTAATAGATAGCAGATCACATGATTTGTACAAGATATCAGTAGAAAAAGTCCTTTTTTTAAAGAACATCACCTTCAAAAGTGTGCGTTGCGATCTTTCAACCTCCAAGAATTTTGTTTTTAAAGCACCACCCCAAACCGAGATGCAATATGTGGCTATAGACTGTACCAGGGAGACGTATATTTTGTTAAGAAGTATAGGTGGAACTATATGCCTGAGGGTCTTAAACATCCACACAAATTTACGTATTCTACCTGACAACTCCTCAATTTGGGGATACCAAGACAGACTTTGATCCACTATTACACCGTTCAGATAAACATCTAAGATCCAAAAACCTAAGTAGTTACGCAAAATCGACAAGTAAATGGATTGGGATGACACTAGGTACATAGGTCCAATGTTTAATTTCCGGACGTTCTTATCGTGAACTAGCTGAAGCGAACGTGGTAAAATTTTTCACAATCCTCAATTTTTTTCGCTTTTTAGCCGAGTTTCGGCAAAAAATAGTTATAGTAAAGTTTGAAAAGTGAGCTTAAATGTCATTTTTTACATTTCTAACTTTAAAACAGAGATATGGGACTCCCATATCTCTGCTTTAAAATAAACCGTCATTTTAACCTTTTAGGCAATATGGAGCCGATGCACCCATCCATATCTAAAAATATATTAGCAAAGTAGGTATCTAAATTAGCTTTTTCGTTTTTATTTATATTCTCAATCTAATCAAATAAATATTTTCCCTTGAAAGATTCCATAGTGATTAATTCAATTGCTCAGAGTCAGAAGTAGTGATGTAGGTATTTGACATGCCCAACAGTTAATTGACACCACCCAACCCAACGTATATATAAATACTTACTTCGGGAAGTAAGCGTAATTCTCATGAATATATTTGTAAAGGGCTAATGAATATTGGTCCATTGGAATATCCACGAATACGTTCGAAAACGTGTTCACTACGTTTGATTGACGCCACCCACCGATGTAATAAAGTTCTTACGTGACTTGAAACAAAATGAGCACTTTGCTCTGACACATCCGTAATATTAAAAGTTAACCAGGGCCGTATCTACCTAATGGCTTTTTGGGTTACAGCCTAAGGCCCCGTAGAAAGGGCCCGAGCCTCCATTGAAGACATAGTATAAGACAAAATGTAAAGTAAATAATAAAATTTATCTAAAATAATTACAAGATTGAGCCAACTACCTTACCTTCTCATTAAGAGTTGAACCTCTACTCGTATCTATGTAAGAAGTATACCTATTCATAATAGATGCAAAGGTTTTTTTTGACAAAATGGCAATTAGTCTATTAATTAGATAGGCCCCTTAGTAGTAACAGCCCAGGGACACTGCACCTGAAATTAAGTATAAGTAACGTACTATAGGAAATAAATCACATTTCACCTGAAACCGAGGCCTGTTGTCTATGTTATCAGTGCTCACGCCCCGATCAGACCGCGCAAGACCTTATCTCGTGACATTTGTGCCCAACCAGCTGCACAAAATACTAACTGGAGTACTAATTTTGATTTAACTTACTTTTTGATTGGGACTCCTTTGCCCCATATTTTCGAAACCGTTGTGTCAACGACAAACATAATTGTTTTATGCAAAAAACTTTTAAATTCGTTTAGGTTTTATATAAATTTCATTATAAATGAAAAAGCAGCGTGAACCGGAACGAATTCTCCGTGAAAGGTGTCTTTGACATCTATTCTACAAATGACAAAATTACAAGTGCAAGACCACTTGTTCCAAAATGAAACTCCCATTTGGAAACGCTCGCGCCAACCATTCGTAATGTGACAGCTAACAGTGATTACAAAAATATGTCCCCTGTACTCTGCGTCGGAGGGTGGCTTAAAAGTGGCGACTTAGAGGAGAAACAAAATATACATACTTAATGTCATTTAATTTTAAGCCAATAAGCGACACGAACCGAAACGAAAGGAGACATGATTATAAGTATTTGAAGAGAGAGGTTCGATGTTTATATTTTGTTAATTATATAAACAATTAAAGTCGAAAATAGTCTTGTACTCGTATTTGTTATGTGTTCGTAGAGTTGTTTGACGCCTCCAACCAATTTAATAAGAGCGAAGTTCGTACGTGACTCGAATCCAAATAAGCACTTTGACGCATACGCGATATTAGATAATAAAAGTAATATACCTATACTTTATTTAATTGTCATTTCAAAATGCTAAATGAGTTCATTTTATAATCAAAGCCTATAATATTAATTTTTCAGGATATTTTTTTAGAGTAAGCCAGCAAATAGGCATAGCTAACTGTATCTAGCTATGATATGAGCAATATTTTTGTACCTACTTTTAAGTACACTTCAAAAGGACCAAGTACAGCAAAATCCTTATTCTTAACTCGTAAGCTTCCTAACTTATCTATTATCCGCTAGCTCGACCATTATCCTAACTACCTAGCCTTTTTCCTAAGCTGGCTTTCTTATGATACAGAAAATAAATCGCCATAATTATACAAATAGAGCTCGTAGTACCTTTATTTCATATTCATTTGCTTTTATTTGTTAATAACCATCAATAAATGTCTTTTATCATTTCCTGTCTTCAATAAAGACGGTACCTACTGAATGACTTTTTGTATTATAGTACATTACGATATAAGTGCGTTATTGTGTTTTACCAATATACGAACGTATATCGTTCGACGGTTTTCAACACACTTGCGAGGAAAAATACCTAATTAACGTTTTTATTTTGAATAAACTCAACAATTTTGATGCACACTGCTGCTTTTTCGCCGTTTTACTTTTTAAAATCAACGCGACGCTGGACTGTCCGCAAAATTTGAAAAAAAAAACAAATATAATTAGCAAATATTGCGGTTATAAAATATAACTTTACTATTTGCGTTTATAACGCATGCGTGTTTTATGAGCTGCTATATATAGCTAAAACTGGTGAAATAAGATCCAATTTACGAGCAAGTGTGTTAAAAGTTATTAAATCGACAGTGTACGTGCTTAGAAACTTGTGTTTTTTTTTTTAAATAAATAGTTGTGAAGCTCATTCATGCAATATCCATTTTACATGAAAAGAGCTACACTCATCAATTTGCAGGTTGACGGTTTTATGCAACGTTTATGGAAATAAAAAAGATTTACGATGTAAACTCAATTGAGCCTGATTTTTTGAGTCAGTAATTGAGTCAGAGTCGGCTTACGAGTATAGATCAATTTAATCTTAAATGTAAAATCTTCTATGTATGTTTGGTTCTATATACCTAATAATTTAGTACTATTAAATATATTTATCTCTTTTTTAGGGTTCCGTAGTTAACAAGAAACCCTTATAGTTTCGCCATATCTGTGTCTTTCTTTTAAAGTCAAACAAAAAAATAAAGGACTTATTTTAACGAAGTCGTGGGCAACAGCTAGTGTTGTAAATAAATTTCTCCATCCATATACGTAATCTAAATTTGTGTATAATTTATGACAAAAAAGTTGTGAAAATGATTTTCGATCGAGTTCACGTAGTTACGCTACGCCCGTCCAAAACTGCAGCGTGACCTTGATGAACTCCAGCCGACCGGCCGACGGCGCCTAGCAGCAGTACTACTAAATGATCTCACGATATTACTTTCGAGTTTTCGTCAACATTTTTTGTTTCTGATAATTTATTTTTACTAGGTAGTTAATTAGGTGGTACTAACTATTCTTATGAAGTGGTATTAAACCAATGATTAATCACTGTAATTACAATGTGGCAGGGACATAAAATTAAAATAACAGTCAAGAAACCAAAAAAAATTCGACATTCCCATACAATTTGCCAATTTTTTTTGTTCTTTTACTGTTATTTTAATTACATTATACTAGTGTAGTGATCTAGTGTAGCCCGTGGATCAATTTATTACGGGTATGTTCCTTAGACATTGTACTTATAGTATCCAGTCTAAGTGCAACTCGTAAGTCTAATGTTGTTCTCTGCTTGTATCTTGAAATTTTCTATTGGTAGACTCCTTACATAACATACAAATTATCCAACTAGGAGCTGGCAAGTGATCTATGGGTGTTCACCCCGGGACAGACATGCCGGCGCCGCCGCCACCAATCGATGCTACTATTCCCACCATTCCTCTATTATGATTATGATGATTTTTCTTACTTATGACAAAAAAAGGGTTTAATAAGTTTGCCGCTAATTTCTGTCGGTCTGTGGCATCGTAGCTCTCGAACGAATAAACATATTTCGCTGCGGTTTTTTTTTCGTGAAAGCAAGGGTTTTCTCTAGCAGATAATGCATGTCAGTACGGATGTTACAGTTGGAATGTAGTTCCGTTACTCATCACTAGATGGCGTCTTTGGAAGTCCTTTTTTTTATTTGACTGGCAAATATAATATATTTTTAGGCAATAAAGTAAATTCTATTATATTCTAAATAAACTTGTTCATAACACTTACTTAAGGAAAATATCTTCAAAAACATAAAGTTTAATCAAGTTATGACAACACGAGGAACATATTTTTAGAAATACATACAAAAACTCCTCTATAAAAATACATTTAAAGTGCTACTTATACATTTGTATAAATGAGCGTAGCTCTTGGGGCTATGAAATTAATTTGCGTAATGAACAGTTTAGGGTAAAATCTAGGACGGTATACTTAGGGATAAAATCTCTCTTGGGTTCTTTTTTTGTAGATAATATTTACTAAATAACTACGGTATAGCTTCAGTTTTGAGGTTTTGCGGATTTATTCTGACTTTGATCCTTTGTCTGGCAAACTAGGGGACGAAGGCCGCTTTGTACACAAAGCTTACAAAATATGAATATTTATGATTAGCCATGTGTTTGTTGATATATCATCCTAACTGCTAAGGTTTTCTATTATATTGTTACGAAACTGGGTTCGAGATTTGGAGTAAAACGCCAAAGTTCGTATGAGGGTTTTTTATTCACTACGGAACCCAAAGGTTGACACGTGAAGATGGTCTTCCTGATGTCCAAGTCCAAGTCGCGTAGCAGCTGAGGTCCAGGTATCTCGCCAAAGTAGTCGCAGGTACTTCCACTTATCGCACTGAGGTAGGTTTCCTTCGCTTCGGTTCGCTTCGAAGTTATCGCTTTCGTAGCTCGTACTGAACTGGCGGGACGCGCACTCGATCGCCTTTTTATATGCGCCGATACAGAAGTCTACACTTTTCTCGAATATTCGCCTCACTTGACGAATGTATTTCGATTGACGGGAAACATCGAGACGCCGGTATGTATGTGTGAGTGCGACTAAGCCGGCGACCATTCAAAGAACTCTAGCCTTTATGCTATAAGAATATAAGGCCTAGTTTCGCTTGCATTATCCTGACGTCTTTCTATACGATTCCACTCGCGAACATTCCGAGTCGTTCGTTACTCGCGTCGTAGTTCTTACTCGCGAATATTCTACATCTATCTCGTTCGCGACACTGCCCCCTTCTTAAAGACGCGCGTCCCGAGCGTCACTATTGCTGCCATGATAACGTGCTAGACGGTCTATGTGCACCACTTTGAGTGCCCCTCTTGGTTGACGTTGGATCCGATAAGTCACGTCGTTTATTCGCGTAATGATTTTGTATGGGCCTTCCCATCTCGTTTGTAATTTCGGTGATTTTCCTTTCCGGCGAATCGGGTTATGAAGCCATACTAAGACTCCTTCTTCAAAGCCACGTGAGTTCGCTCTTCGGTCATATCTAGTCTTCATGTTTTCACTTGCTTGTAAACCGTTTTCGCGAACTAAGTCATAGATGTTCCATATTCGCTCTCGAAGATCGAAGACGTAGTCTGGCACAGTACATGGGTCTTCTGGTGGCCTCCCCGTTAGGAGATCCACAGGTAATCTAAGTTCTCTGCCGAAATTCACCTGAGCTGGGGTAAGTTTTGTGCTTTCATGCTCCGATGTCCTATAAGCCAGGAGAAAAAGCGGTATGTATTTGTCCCAGTCTTTCTGATGTTTGTCAACCAGTTTCGCTAGATGTCTCTCCAGAGTCTGGTTAAATCTCTCTACCATGCCATCAGACTGAGGGTGATATGGAGTGGTCCTCGTTTTATGAATCCCCAGAAGATTGCAGATTTCTTGAAATAGTTGCGACTCGAAGTTTCTTCCTTGATCTGAGTGGATTTCTAGTGGTACACCAAACCGGCAGATTACTTCCTCAACCAACTTGGAGGCTACTGTCGAAGCTTCTTGGTTAGGTATAGCGAATACTTCCGGCCACTTGCTAAAATAGTCCATGACAACCATAAAGTACTTATTTCCTGATTCAGTTACGGGGAATGGTCCGGCAATGTCTACTGCAATCCGTTCCCAGGGCGCGCCGACATTGTACAGCTGTAGACTTCCTCGAGTTCTTGTTGACGGGCCTTTCACGGCTGCACAAGTTGTACATTTGCGACACCAATCCTGAACATCTTCCCGACAATTCAGCCAGTAAAACCGTTCCAGAATCTTTGTTAACGTTCTCTTAACGCCTAGATGTCCACCTGTTACACCATCATGAACTTCACTGAGAACGTCTTTCACTCTGTCTCTTGGAACAACAACCTGTAGGTGAAACTCTTTGCCGTTTGGTTTCTCCCATTTACGGTAAAGTATTCCATTCTGCAGGATAAAACTGTCCCATTGAGCCCAATACGCTTTGGTGGTGGGGCTCGTAGGTGCAACTTCTGCCCATCTAGGTTTATCAGCACTACGTTCTTTCCATGCGATAATGAGCCTTATATCTTCATCATCTTCCTGGGCTTCTCTAAAGTTGTCATCGTCCCATTGTCCTGTAGGAATTGTCCTTGTGATGTTAACCGTAAGCTCCTTTGTCTCCTGTTTAACACAATGCTTGCAGTCTTCCGCACATGGTCTTCTTGAGAGTGCATCAGCATTTCCATGGGCCTTAACACTGCGGTGCTCAGTAACAAAGTCTAATTCTTGGAGTTGTTTAATCCGACGTGCAACTTGGCCTTCCTCTGCGTCAGCCAGTAACCGCTCCTCAGTCTTGGCTGTTACTCGTTTCCCCTGATTTCTTGCAGAAAAGGAGGATTCTTGCCTTTTCGTAATTGCAGTTAGCTCTTCTCGTAATTTCTTTATTTCATTTTTTTCTGGACAGGAGAGTTGCAAATGTCCTCTTTCACCACACCTGTAGCAAGTAGGCGCAAATCTATTGGTCTTCTTTGGCGGACTCTTGATTGCCTTAACGTCTTCTGTGACTTCTCGCAACTTATGTGGGTGCATGTCCTGTCTTAAAGCTTCGTACTCAAGAGCATGTGCTAAGGCATCTTTAAGTGACGTGTGATGATGAATCCCCACTGCAGCTCTTACGTCCACGTCTCTTATTCCATCAATAAAAGCTTGTAAAATATATGTGTCGATCATTTTGGAGTCAAAAGACGAGTAGGCTTTACGCACTAGTTTTTCTATTTCCAATGCCCACTCTTGAAGTCCTTCTCCTGGGCGCTGAACTCTTTCACGCAGCTGGGCTCGAAAAACGTGCTCGAGATGACGTTCCCCATACCTGGCTTCTAACGCCTCCATTAATTCTTTAAAGGTGCTTCCAGAGCTGGGCAGTGCCTCCAGGACTGATAGGGCTGAGCCTTTCAGAGCAACAGTAAGGGCTGTATGGCTCTGTTCATCGGTCCAACCATTTAAACCAGCGACGGTCTGGAATTGCTGTTTGTATGCGGCCCAAGATGTGGTACCGTCATAAGATGGCACTTTTACACTTGGCCCCTTAGTTTCACAGCCGGATGTACTTGGCGTTCCTACTGTCTCTAGACGCAATACTTTCTTTTCCAAAAGGGTTACTCTATTTTCCACCTTGTTTTCCAAATCAGTTACACGGTTTTCGACAACGTCTACATCATTACGGATCTGCTCTACTGATTGGTTGAGTTTGCAGAAATTTCCCAAGACTATTTGCTGTTGCTCACTCAAGCGTGCAAATCGTAAATCTTGTGTCTCTTCTATACGCTGAAGTTGTGCTTGTTGTTCTTGCCGATTAGCTTGTTGTTCTTGCCGAGTAGCTTGTTGTTCTTGCCGAATAGCTTTTTGTTCTTGCCGAATTAGTTCTAATAGGTGCATTAAACTATTTAAATCAATTGGTGTCTCCAATGAACGCGACACTGTTTGGTGGGCGTGGTCAGTGGGCGTGGTCTGGCCGAGGTGGGCGGGGCCAGTGGGTGGAGCTAGACGTCTGATGGGCGTGGCTTGAGGTCCAGTGGGCGGGGCTTGACGGCTGGTAGGCGTGGCTTGACGGCTGGTAGGCGTGGCTTGAGGTCCAGTGGGCGGAGCTTGATGTCCAGTGGGCGGAGCTTGATGTCCAGTGGGCGGAGCCTGATGGGCGGTGGGCGTGGCCTCAGGGTCAGTGGGCGTGGCCTGAGCCACGCCCCCTTGAGCCTCCATGGCACGCTGAGCCCTGGTCCTGACGCCCTCCCTGATGGTATCCTCTTCTTCTCTTAGTAGAACTGGCATCTCCAAATCCACTTCCGACACCAAATGTTACGAAACTGGGTTCGAGATTTGGAGTAAAACGCCAAAGTTCGTATGAGGGTTTTTTATTCACTACGGAACCCAAAGGTTGACACGTGAAGATGGTCTTCCTGATGTCCAAGTCCAAGTCGCGTAGCAGCTGAGGTCCAGGTATCTCGCCAAAGTAGTCGCAGGTACTTCCACTTATCGCACTGAGGTAGGTTTCCTTCGCTTCGGTTCGCTTCGAAGTTATCGCTTTCGTAGCTCGTACTGAACTGGCGGGACGCGCACTCGATCGCCTTTTTATATGCGCCGATACAGAAGTCTACACTTTTCTCGAATATTCGCCTCACTTGACGAATGTATTTCGATTGACGGGAAACATCGAGACGCCGGTATGTATGTGTGAGTGCGACTAAGCCGGCGACCATTCAAAGAACTCTAGCCTTTATGCTATAAGAATATAAGGCCTAGTTTCGCTTGCATTATCCTGACGTCTTTCTATACGATTCCACTCGCGAACATTCCGAGTCGTTCGTTACTCGCGTCGTAGTTCTTACTCGCGAATATTCTACATCTATCTCGTTCGCGACAATATTACAAACATTCATACTACCGCACATCTTTATCCTTAATGGATCTAACAGAGCATTTTGTGTCTTGCAAAGACCTAAAGTAGACAGAGCTCAGAGCCGTTAGATTTAAAGGCCACTTTTAGCGCGATGGTGGAAAAACGAATCAAAATAGTGATGGGTTGCTAGCTACATCGCGATGATTCACATTTCACCCATTTCCTTGATCAGCTTCTATAATCTGCGAATAAAAGCAGCTGGTACATTAAAAGTTCTTTATCTCCCAAATTAACGTAGTTTTGCAGAAAGATTTATTATGATTATTTTCGGTATTAAAAGGAAAAAATCATATTTTAACTAAAATTAGTTTAGCAAACGTTTATTAATTATTTTCGGTATTGAAACACGGGAAAGGAAAAAACATGTTTTATCTAAATTTATTAAGCAAACGTTTGTTTTTAGGGTTCCGTACCCAAAGGGTAAAAACGGGACCCTATTACTAAGACTTCGCTGTCTGTCCGTCTGTCCGTCTGTCTGTCACCAGGCTGTATCTCAAGAACCGCTATAGCTAGACAGTTGAAATTTTCAAAAATTATGTGTTTCTGTTGCCACTATAACAACAAATACTAAAAACATAATAAAATAAATATTTAAGGGGGCTCCCATACGACAAACACGATTTTTGTGCCCTTTTTGTCTCGATATTAATAATGGCAAAAGGTAGGCACTTGAAATATTCACAAAATACTAAGTTGTATTTTTATTTAATAATAAATAAATAAAAAAAAATAAGATACATATTTAAGGGGCTCCCATACAAAAAACTAGTTTTTATAGATAATGGTACGGAACCCTTCGTGCGCGAGTCCGACTCGCACTTGGTCGGTTATTTTATGAATGTGAGGGTAAATGTATTACTAGTGTGAAGAATAAAGATAAGCAGGTAACCATCGAGACGAGCCACGACTGCAAAGCCCTCTCAATTAATAGCTTATCGTTAGTCAAGGTCGGATTAGTGCCTTCTGAAGCGCTGAGCTGATAAAACGGTAAAATGTGAGTTTTTTGCTCATACAATGACTTAAGTAGGTAGTAGATTTGATAATAGAAATTCCCTTCGAAAAAAAATGATTCAGATATAGTGAAATACCTACTTTAGTTTACTACAAAACAATAAATAAATAATTAGGACTTAACATATAACATATATAAAAGAAAAAGCAAGCTGTAAAGTAAAGCTGTAAAGTTTATTTGTCATATATCAAAGTGGTTTATCAAATTGAAGAGAATAAACTAAAAAATTCAAATTCAAATATATCTTTATTATCATAGGATATTTATAATTTCTCTTAATAATCGTCATTAGTAAACCTATCATTAGTAAACCTAAAGAAAACTTAGATAGATATTGTAAGAAAAAAAGTAGGTACGTATTACGTAAGTATTTAGAAGTTTTCAGGTTGGGCTCATTTATGTTTTAATTGATCATACTACTTACTAATATACCAACAAATAAATACTGGTTTGACGTCATAAATACGAAAGCCAATTGTCTCCCAAACAAGGATGCCGAAGACTGTGTGCAGTGAAGATAATTTTTCAAAACTGAAAACCCCCAAACTACACACCCAATTTTGATAAAACTTCTATGGGATCACCTGACAAGTATGTCTTTATGTCTCTGGAAAATGCTCATCAGGCTGAACAACTTTTACTAAGGCGGCATTTTTATATCTCTTATAGTTTAGCTGGACCATTATGGTTCTGCATCAGGCGTTCCATTTCCCAAAATCATTTATACCCTATATGTTGCCCAGGCTTAATAGCTATATAACAAAAAAAAGTTTCGTTCAAATCCGTCCAGTATTTCCGGAGATTAGCGTGTTCAAACAGACAAACAGACAAACAGACATACAGACATACAGACATACAGACATACAGACATACAGACATACAGACATACAGACATACAGACATACAGACATACAGACATACAGACATACAGACATACAGACATACAGACATACAGACATACAGACATACAGACATACAGACATACAGACATACAGACATACAGACATACAGACATACAGACATACAGACATACAGACATACAGACATACAGACATACAGACATACAGACATACAGACATACAGACATACAGACATACAGACATACAGACATACAGACATACAGACATACAGACATACAGACATACAGACATACAGACATACAGACATACAGACATACAGACATACAGACATACAGACATACAGACATACAGACATACAGACATACAGACATACAGACATACAGACATACAGACATACAGACATACAGACATACAGACATACAGACATACAGACATACAGACATACAGACATACAGACATACAGACATACAGACATACAGACATACAGACATACAGACATACAGACATACAGACATACAGACAAACAGAGAAACAGACAAACAGACAGACATTTTTTTTAAATTCTTACTCTATTACAACGTCTCCATCGCCCCCAATATTTTTTTTGGAAATATATTTAATGTACAGACACACTTTTTTTACTGTTTTATTATATGTATAGATATAGATTTATATTTATTTGTAAGTCGGTTAAAAACAGATTCCCTTTACAAAATGTACAAAGAGAGACGGATCTAAAGCTTGTGTGAAGACAGAATATATCTTGTCACTATCCTTTTCCTCTCGGTGTCATCAGAGGCGATAAGGGAGGTACAGATAAAAGAAAACGGGCAACAGCATCCTCTTGGCAATTTCAAACCATCTTCTTTACCATGCTGCAATTCCTACCTTTGTTGGGAAAGGCCATTAGTCCTGCAGTAGACTAATGTGGCTGTTAAGACAGAAAGAAAGGGAAAATACATTGAATGTTAGCAATGTATTTTTACTAAACTATTCATTTATACTTTTCTTACACACAACTAACTTTACATACTATTCTTCAATCATATACAAATGTATGTAATACTTATCCGAAAATTCTAACACATTAATTAAATAGATAGCTAAAACAACCATGAATAATAAATAGAATATGCCTCGCATGCAGCAAACACCTATTTGGAGTAATTTCCCGCGAGTATTGATATGTAATTTCCATTAGTAATTTTCGTAAATATTATATTACTGTGTATCACTTTTTACGTTTCCAAGTGAAGTTGTTTTTTTTTTTCATATTTTATTTCCAAGCTTTTTAGTCAAGTTTTATATAATGTATGCCCATGTGAATGTCGAATACGTAGTTATTTTAATTTAAACTATTTTTGCACTCTTAAATGTACAATACTTTTAAATCCATTAATGTAAATTGTTATTAGTTGTATTTACGTACTCGTGTGACAAATACAAATATGGTGATAGTGTTTATTACGCAAGTAACTAATTACTTAACGAAATTAATATACAAACTACAATATAGTTTTTTTTATATAATTATATTAAATAGGTACGTCTTGCTTGAACAGTCTATATTTCTGAAAACATGCAATACTGAAATATTTTTATATAACGTCTTTAAAAAATATGTCTGCTATAAAAAGCTGAAATTTTAATGAATGTTGATATATTTTGGTAATTATTATGTTTACAATGTTGCGTGTTTGCCTGTTATTAAAATGAAATCTCCAAATAAATCGTGAAGTGCGTGACACGCGCTAGATTATTTCGTGGCTTATTTGCGCTGAAAACATGTCACCAATTGCATGACTTTTTCGTAGCCTTGACATTCTTAAAAATATGATTTCTTCATTTTTGTACCACTCGGTGCCTGTTATAGGGAAGAAGCGGGGTTGAACCAACTTTATTTTGAGAGTCGCATTTTTTATTTGTAGTAGGCCAATTTTTAAATGTGTATTGTAATTTTATAAGTCTGGATAGGGACCAGTACTGAACGGGGTCGTACCGAGCTTTTACACTTAAATTATATTTTTAAAAATTACCTTCACAAAGAGATAAAATCCTACATTGAATAAAAAAAATTGACTTTGAATTCAACCTTACTTATAAAATCCCATCGGACGTGCTATTAAAGTGACAGAGACAAAAATTGGGTTAATTTTAGATAAATACATATGATAAATAAGAATAGCAGCATTACTCATTCTCTCCACTGCACCATAATTGTAACAACAGATTCTTCAAAAAGGATTTATTGAAAAAAAGAAATAAGAACAAAGATAAAGGAAAATAAAACTAAAGTAAACTAAGCTATGAAATAAATATATACTAAATTATGCAACAAATAATATAAGTACGTATACTTAAAATAGACTTTTCAAACCTATTTTCGTAACAAAATTAAACATAAACCTCAAATGATAATGGATATAACAAAGAAAGGGTCAAACTTACTCAATGAAAGGCTCAAATTAATTTCGAGGAGGCAGCCCTAACTCCTCTCAAGCCCGGGGGCAATGTCCGTGGATTGCGTGAGGTATTTAGCCCAGAAACTTGTCAAATAAAATAGAAAGCAAGATGTTATTAGGTTTACCCCGTGGTGAAATAGAAATATTTTCCCTGTGAAGATGGGATCCGTTAAGGAAAAGGCAGACGTAATTCTCAGGAAATAAAGTTGTTGTTTATGTTGTTTCGGATATTAACCTACACTGATTCTTTTACGAAAAACATAACTTATGTTTGCTCATCGTTGCCTACACAATTTAGTTCTTAACGGTCCGGTGCACGATTTATAGTAGTTACCTATACCTTTACTGCTCAGTGCTGTCTAAATCTGGATGGATGCGCGCCTGCTTGAGTGTAGTCCCTCCTCACGAAAATCATCACTAGATAAGAGATGCATACCAAAATAAAGCCCGAAAAACCTCTTTAGATTCAAAGAACGCTTTCTCGTTTGAAATTATTTTTCATTTGTTGTTGTAGGAATTACGCTTCCCGCAATTATTTCTACAACATTACATACTCTTTTAATATTTAGAACACTACCTTTATAGGCTATTTTACTGTGTATGTTTTGGGTTAATATTTTATCTTATCTTATCTTATACCTTTAAACGAGCAATTCTTGTATATATATATATTTATAAATTTCTGTGATTTCGAAAACGGCTCTAACGATTTCGCAGAAAATTTGTATATGGGGGTTTTCGGGGGTAAACAATCGATCTAGATTAGTTTCATGTTTGGGAAAACGCGTGTTTTCGAGTTTTCATGCGTTTTTCTTTCCACGCAGAATATGGTCGCTAATTTCGTCGCGCCGACCGCCTTGTTTTTAGCTCAGCGGTTAAGGATACCGACCGCTAGAAAGAGTGTTACGGGTTCAAATCCCACTCGGTGACTTACTTTTGTTTTTTTTTATGTTTAAGTTTATTATAATTTTTTATTTTGCATTGCTTTAAGACAAGTTTAAAAAAATTTAGTTAATGTTTGAGATGTAACCGAGCAAAGCTCGGTCGCCCAGGTACTATTCAACAAAACACACCACTGAAAAAATATTTTTTTAAACCGCCTGAATTTTTTTTATTATAAAGTTACTACTTTATAATAAAAAAAATTCAGGCGGTTTAAAAATTAAAAATATTTACATTTTAAATATAAGAGTGGGAGCGTGGTGGGGACATCTCACTATCTCTTTCATTCGCGCAAGACATAGCGTGACGTCAAGAGTGCTGTACGTGCATCCTTTTTCTGTTACTCGACAGTTTCCCCTTCCATCAGATTTTAAAGTCTTATTACACTAACTACTTATGCTTCTAACTTACTTATTTTTAGACAAAACCTTTTTGTTTTCGGTTTCTGATTATGTAACTTATTGATATGAAAAACAAAAATAATTGAGTAAAATACTGTATTGTCCAAGTTGTATTTTCCGCTCAGCTTAGTTTACGGTCCTTACTCCGAAAAAAAACAGCTTTATTAGTCCTTCCATGTATCCTTTTTAATATCCACTTTGTGCGGAACCTCAATCCACATAAAACCAGAGATCTTTGCGATATTTTCGCGTCTAGTCCACGAAGCTTTTACTCGACGCCCAATTTGATGGCAGGTGAACACAAATCACTCGAGGGCAATTTCTTTACTGAGTTCCTGTATTTATTTTACCTTTTTTGACCCTTAATAGAAAAAGTAGTAAATACCTAGCTATACCTAGGGTAGGTATATAAAAGTCCGCTGAGACACTTGTAACGTTTGGAAATATTAGAAACCAGGTGCTATATCTATGTAGATATGATATTATCTGATTGCAGTAATAGCCTTCTTACATTTATCATCATCAGGTATTTTTAGTCTCCACAGCAGGAGTACAACCCTCTCTGTACCTAAGACATTTTGGCCAGAGCAGCCAGAGGATTTAGCATACACTCTCCTCGCTAGCCAGACGGGTTGGAGAGGTCCTATTGATGTTTATAAGCTTTGTTTAGCTTGTGTTGACTTATTAATACATATTAATTAAGTACACCTTTATCCCTTACGAGATTTAGACTACCGTAATTCATAATGAATTTAGATATCTCAAGTCCCGTACTTAAATTGTACCTAGGTGTTGTCATCATTTTTTTATAAAAACCAAGAACATTATACAGTATGGAAACCGTCCAACAATAACAAAGCATTTGCATACAAATTTTGTAGAGAAAGTTAAATGGTTTTCACATTCAATTAAAATTCACCGATACTCTGATCAAATTTCAAATTTCTGAAAATATCAACAAACACAAGGCTAAAAAGGTTACTAAGAATAAATAGAGGTGACCCGCATCGCTAAACGAGATCTAAAATTTTATAGCCTTGGGATACATTTTTATGCTAGATTAAGTACCTATTTCCAACTAGAGATTTTAGCGAGACATATTTTTATTACTTTCGAGAAAAGGAATATTTAATAACATTTTTCAGAAAAAAACTCTAAAATCTTACTTTTCACTAATGTTAATTCGCAGTTGTCCGTGTTTCCTACATATTGCCTTTGTAGGAAATACATATAAAATCGTTTTCAATTTTCTTAAATTCCGGCAGACCTGTATGTAAGTTATTGCTATAAATATTAGAATGTGGTGCACTAGACCGGTAATAAAATCAGACTATATCTACAAAATCTTAAAACGTTTCCATGTTTAATCCTTTTAAAAAAGGCTCTCCCAATCCCCGAGGGTCTAAAATTTTAGATCTCGTTACACAAGCCATGAAAAGGAATTGCCTCAGTGTTGCGTCCGCGCGGTTGCTGAACGGGTAATGACGTGGCCTTTGTTCTAGTGTAAATAACTTTGTTTACAGATGTTTCCGACAAACTTTGTATTGTACTCACGCTTTATGGCTTTTCTAAACACTTTTCAAGCTGGTCTGAGAGGAAATAAAAACTTTCCAATATCGTCGAACATCTGTTCCGTAATGCTAGAAGAGAAGTTTCCGATTTTATAATTAGGCAATGCAATGCGGTAGGAATACCGATTAGTAGCAAGTCGTCATAAATGCAAACTCGCCATGCTGGCGCAACTCGTCATTTTCGCAACTCGTAATTTTCGCATCTGGTCATTTTCTAATCGTCGTCACACAAACCTTAGATATTACATTTATCTCATTTCGCAATTTCTTTTTTATTGGATACACCCACGTTAGGCCTACTGACATAATAAATTAAAAAAACTTTTGTGTGTGTGTTTGTCACTCTTCATGCATTAAGTTAGATGAAGTAAAATCAGAAATAGGTTAAAAAGAAAGTTTTAAAGTGAGACAAATGTAATGTCTAAGGTCCGTATGACAAGTGGCGTAAATGACGAATTGCGAGAATGACGAGTAGCGAAAATGAGTAGTTGCGAAAATGACCAGATGAGAAAATGACGAGTTGCGAAAAGGACGAGTAGCGATTATGACGAGTTGCGCCAGCGTGACGAGTTTGCGTTTATGACGACTTGCTACTAATCCAGGAATACGTCATATTTATTATTTGGGAAAACCTTTGTATGCTCAAAACTTGTGACTGTATTTGTTTTGATAAAAATATAGCTAAGTGGTCTTCGTTGGATATAAGTCGTCGCATAGTGACCGTTCATTCTGACGGACACAATTTTAAATCTTACAGGTAGAGACATTAGACCTAGAAATTTATCTAAGGTCAATTAGACCTTTTCCCTGGTAGGTGGACGGTATAGGTTAAGTAAAAAATAAATTATTCATTATTATTTAGTACATTAGGATAATATTATATTGAGTTGAAGAGAAAATTCATAATATAGGAAGAGGGCCGGCCTATATAGGTATCTCGTTAGCCGATTTTATTTACACTTTTAACTAGACAGATTTTTAAAACAACGTTTACCTATGCTGTTCGAACCGGTCAATACTCAAAACCCGCATGGTATCACAAGATTCAGCTTCCATTGTTTTACTATTATGTCTGGTGTTAGTGAATCTCAAGGAAGACTTTGATGACTGCTCGCAGATAGGAATTGAAATAAACTTTTTGACTTCCTTTTGGAAGTCAAAAACTAAATGCCAGTCTTATTTCTGTCTGCGGGCAGCCACCAAAAGTCATTCAATATATTTTAGTGAAATCCCCATTTCAGCGATGTATAATAAAATTATTTTTAATCGGTTTGAGATAAGACACGTTCACCTCGCTTGAGGTAAAGTATGTCGAATTTTCAAGTAAAAATTCTGCTTTTACGCGGTAATTCCACAAGCAGGATAATCGCGACGATATTTCCGTCGTGCCACTTAAGTCCACACTGACTCAGCTATCCAATCTCCACACGTCGATAAGTTGATGTATTGAAAATTGAAAAACAACTTGTCACGAATTTCCCGCCCGTGGAGGCAACGCCTTATCAATGAAAAACTCAATATATTTTTATTTTTTTAGCAAAATACTTTGAAAGATTTACCATTTACGAGGTTAGATAATATAATATGACACTGCTGTTCCACGATATCTTTTCTCTACCTCTATAAATACATACACCATGTCATAATAAGTATGTCATCCAAATAAATAGGGTCAAATCCTAAACCGTCTTTTGCAAATGGATGACAATCACTATACAATATTTTATAATACCTAAAAAATATACAGCGTGTTTTATTTTTCTTTTTTTAAAGAATAGTACATATAAATAATGTGGGATTTATCAAGCTGTTTAAAGGGGTCTCGATCTTTAACACCTTACGGAACGCTATAGAACTAGAAACAACACGGGAACACAGAAATAAAAACAACTATTTAGTTAGTCTATAGCAATAAGTGTCCCTGAAAGTGGTACATGTAGTAGTAGATTAGATCATACATACATACAAACATACATACTATCTCATCATCAATAAATTTAAGAACTAGGTTCTTGTCGGTGGAGTATTTTCCATGTCTCCCTATTTTCTGCTAAATGCTTGACCTCTTTATACGTCACAACTTTTGCCTTTTCTTTTACTTCATCCATGAACGACCTTCTTGGTCTTCCTTTTCCTCTCTTGGCTTCCACTTTCCCTTCCATTATGTT
Organism: Acrobasis consociella; assembly: GCA_963555685.1. NCBI lineage: Eukaryota > Metazoa > Arthropoda > Insecta > Lepidoptera > Pyralidae > Acrobasis > Acrobasis consociella. Next base: position 14,535,270 of record OY743115.1, read on the forward strand.
TTTTATGAAGTTGTCATGCCGCATAAGGTGGCCAAACATTCTTCCTCGTCTTATCTCTATTGTATGCATAATCGTTCTGTTCTCATTGACCATTTCCAGCACTTCTTTGTTGGTTTTTCTCTCTGTCCAGCTTATCCTTTCCAGGCGTCTCCAACACCACATCTCAAAGGCTTCTAGTCGTTCCCGATCCTTTTGGTTCATTGTCCAAGTTTCACAACCGTACAATGCAATGCTCCAAACGTATGTTTTAATGAGTCTTTTCTTTATTTTACGTGACACTTTTGAATTAAATATATACATTTTGTCATTGTACGCTTTTTTTGCCATCGATATCCTTGCAACTATGTCTGCTTTACTCCTAGAGTCGTTTCTAATTATACTGCCTAAATACCTGAATCTATCTACTTTTTCTATTGGACTATTGTTGAGTGTGATTGGTGATGTGGAGGGTGTATTCCTAGTTACATGTAGAAACTTTGTTTTTGTGACATTAATTTTTAATCCTATTTCTTGAAAAGCTTTGTCCATTATTTCCATCATCTTTTCTAATTGATCTGTACTTTCAGCTACAGCTGCTATGTCATCAGCGTATCGGATAAAGTAAACAGTTTCTCCGTTAAATTTCACTTCACCTATATTGCTTTCCCTAATTTTAGTAATGGCTTTTTCTATAAACATGTTAAATATCATGGGTGATAGAGGACAACCTTGTCTAACTCCTTTTTTAATATTTGCAGTATCAGTTACATTTCCTACTTGAATAATAGTTTTTTGGTTTTTATATAATTGATAAATGATTCTTCTGTCTCTATAATCTACGCCGTTATTCTTTAAAGTATCCATCATCTCTTTCCAGTTGACTTTATCAAAAGCTTTCTCTAGGTCTATAAAACCTATAAACGTATCGAGTCCTAAATCAATTCTTCTAGAGGTTATTAGCCTTAGCGCAAGAATGGCTTCCCGCGTCCCCTTGCCCTCTCTGAATCCATATTGGTCAGCACTTAAGCACTGTTCCGATATGGGTCTGATTCTATTTTGTAATATTTGGATAAGGATTTTTGACATGTGAGATATTAGGCTCAGCGTTCTATGCTCATCGCATTTAAAGGTATTCAATTTTTTCGGCAATGTGACTGTTTTGGTGGTTTGAAAATCTGTTGGTATTTTTCCTGTTATATACATGTATTGTATGAGCGAGAAAACTTCATCTAGTAGTGGGTCACAGACTGCATATTTCAAGAGTTCTATTTGTAAATTATCGTGCCCTGCGGTTTTCCCGTTTTTTATGTTGTTAATCGCTTTATCAAATTCTTCTCTTAGAATAAGTGGGCCTAAGCTGTCTACATTTACTTTATCTTCCGGTTCTAAATTATCTATGCTTAGACCTTCCCCTTCGTATAATGATTCGATGTATTGTTTCCAGCGTTTTACTATATCTTTTTCTTCCACTAAGATTTTACCCCTTTCATCCAAAATTGTAGTACTCCTAGTTTTATGTTTTTTATTTAGGTTGTTGATTATGTTATAAGCTTTGTCCATGCTACCTTTATTAATATAGTATTCTATATTTTCGCATTCTTTCTGTATATAAATTTCTTTAGCTTTTTTACATTCTAGTGTTATTTTGCTCGTTATTTTTTTATATTGTTTTATACTATTTTCATCCCTCTTATTCCTATATTTTCTTCTTTCTATCATTAAAGTTGTGATATCGTCTGTTAACCATTTTTTTCTAGGAACTATGTTGGATTTTTTAAGGCATTCATCTGCACTTTTGATTATGATATCTCTAATATTGCACCATTTTTTCTCTATATCTTGTGAATCTATATTATTTTCTATATTGTTTTTATAATTGCTTAAATTATCTCCTAACTTATTACTATATTGCACACATTCATCACTCTTCTTATCCTTAAGTTTATTGAGATCTTTCTTTTTTGGTTTTCGTATTCTGTTTCTTTTTATTGGTTGATAGTTGTGTACGCTAATTAGAAGGTTATGGTCAGTGACTAGATCAGCGCCTGGCAGTGTTTTACACTTTGATACATATTTTCTGTAGCTATTTCTTACTAAAATGTAGTCTATTTGATATCTTCCTATATCACCCGGCATTTTCCACGTGTACAGTCTCCTTTTGGGTTGTTTAAAAGTAGTATTCATTGCTACTAGATTGTATTCTTTGCAGAATTGTACCAGCCTCTTTCCTCTTTTATTTCGCTTTCCCAATCCATATTTTCCTGCTACACCTTCTTCTTCTCCTTCTCCTATCACCGCGTTGAAGTCCCCAATAACAATTAAGTTTTCATTATCTTTCACTGTGTCTATTATTGAATCTAGTTGGTTGTACATATCTTCTACTTCTTCATCTTTGTGTCCACTAGTGGGCATATATACCTGGATAATTACAAAGTTCCCTTTATTTGTTTTGATTCTTATCGCTGTTATCCTATCGCTGTGATGAATAGTGTTCTCAACTTGTTCCCCCCATTTCCTATTTAGCACTATTGCTGTTCCATTTGAACCCTGTTTTCCTCTCCTATATAGATTATGCGATAATCTCCTTCCCAGTAGTCTCCACTTCCTCCCCATCTTATTTCACTTAATCCTAGAATATCTATTTTAAGTCTTTCTACTTCTGATAGTAGCTGTTCCAGTTTACCTGGCACAAGTAATGTTCGGACGTTCCACGTCCCGATGGTACAGGGATTTCGCAGGATGACGACCTGGGTAGCCCTGTTCCTACCCCTGCCGGACTCGGACCGCCACGGCATGTGACATCGTGGAAGCCCGTTGTCAAAAACGTTTTTTCTCTTTACTGACATTTTCATACTCCTTTTTTGGAGACTAATTGTGTGGTGGTTTCTCCATTTGCCTTCCACACCGTGGTTGTTGTCCAGCGAAGACCCGGCCGGAATAATTTTCCATGGGCTCTCTGCCAGTACTAGTGTCGCCACTGCCCAACACTAGGAGAAGACCTATTTGATGGCGGTCTTTGTTCGCCATGTCACAACGCTGTCATCAGACTCCTGTGGCATTTTATAGGTAAGCTCGGCCCGCCGAGCTTCCCACCACGTCCTCGTGACGCTGCCGCTGTTTGGTCGGGGACTGCTTATTCATTATTCGCAGCTAACCACCATATCTGGTGGCCGTTCACTATCCGCCACCTGTGACCCCGAGGGTAGCCTACAGCTCAGCCCCCCCTACATACTATCTATCACGTCTTTATCCCTAATGGGATAAGACCATTTTGTTTCTTGGGCTCTAAGCAGACAGAGCACAGGGCCGCAAGACTCAAAAGCCACTTTTAGCGTGATGCTGGGCCAGAAGATGGAAAAGCAATCAATATAGTGATGTATTACTAGTCGCATCCAATATTTATCATATTTCACATTGTCATGTAGTCCATCGATAGGCATCTACAATCTCTGAAACTAGCATCTTTTACGCGCGGGCAGAGAAACAACTGGTACATTCTAAGGTTTATCTTTTCTCTCAGACCAGCATGAAACAATGCATGATACCATGAGAGCATCTGCCGTGTGGTTTCCGGCAGAGTAGAATAGGACCACTCCAAGTCCTCCCGTGAATGTCCTAGAAGGCGACTTAGGAAATACAAGCTAAACAAAGCTTATCAACATCAATGAGACCTCTCCAACACGTCTGGCCAGCGAGGAGAGTGTAGGCCAAGTCCTCTGGCTGCTGTGGCCAAGTATAGCTCTGGTAGTACAGAGAGGGTACTCCTGCAGTGGAGGCAAAAAGACCTGGTGATGAGATGATGAGAGCATGGTACATTAGATCACTATTGTCAAAAATGTACTAATATCTTTTTCTCATTGTTACAGTTGTGCGACGGCGATGCTTTGCGCCTCCATCATGACGGACCACTGGGAGCATGTAGCGTGGGACCACAGTGCCCTGGCGGCACTCGCAAATGCGTCCAACACAGCGCTGCAGTGGCTACTTGATGACAAGGTCGCTAAGGTTGGTACTGCTGACTGTAGTAAGCCTAACTGTAGCTTGGTCTACGATGCTGTGTCATAATAGCACGTGCGTAAATGCGTAGCAAATGCATCAGCACAGCGCTGCAGTGGCTACTTGATGACAAGGTCGCTAAGGTTGGTACTGCTGGCTGTAGGCAGCCTAACTTTAGCTTGGTCTGCGATGCTGTGTCATCATGGCTGTTCACTGGGAGCACGTGCGTCAATGCTTAGCAAATGCGTCCAACACAGCGCTGCAGTGGCTATTTGATGACCAGGTCGCTAAGGTTGGTACTGCTGACTACAGCTTGGTCTGCGATGCTGTATCGTCATGGAGGGTCACTCTAAGCACGTGGCGTGTTTTCCAAATCCGTCCTCGCGTCCTGGAATAATCGATTAACTAACATTAAAAAAATAAAGTCGCGATGAATTGGTAACCTCCTCCTTTTTGGAAGTCAGTTACAAAGGAATGAAAATTAAATAAAAAGGTTTTTTGCGCAATTCATACCGCTATACAACGAACTGGGAAACGGTTAGGCGTTTGACGCGGGTATGCCATTTTGCAGGTACGCAAGTACCATATCCTGAAAATAGAAAGCTTCTATCCCACCCATTGTTGCGTATGAATGTTTACAATTTTCATATCACGCACCGACAGTACCGACACGGGGTAAGGGACGGAATTTTACGGCTCACCCGCACCTTTGTATCTAAACGAGCTAAAATTACTCTTCTGAGACAGATATGTTGACCTTTCACGTTCCCAAAAACTACTGCTATGTGACCCAGTGACTGAAATCTAAGCACTATTAAGTACCCTACACACGACAAAATTCGTTTAATTAATTTATTAGGATTCTTTATAACCTTTTACAAAAAATAATCTAAAAGAATTTAGAGAGCAATTCCAATTTCCAAAAAAAAATCAGAGAGCCGATTGAGAATATCAATAAATTTGAACAAAAATCCAAGAAAGAAAATCTGTTTTCATTAGTATCTGAATAATTCTATTAGTCAAAACCTTTTTTCAAACGGGTAGGTTTTAGGTAATTAATTACTTTAGGGGCTTGGATGGATATCTAGGTTTCGTTTTAAAAATAAAATATACCTATATTTTTGTGTGTTTAGAATAATATTCTGAAGCAGTAAATAAATGCTATATTTATCTGTCTCTCTGATTGTTCTTAATTTAGGTATATTATAAATAAGTTTTGTATTACTTTAAATGTATAAAACATTAGTACCTGGGCGACCGAGCTTTGCTCGGTTACATCTCAAACATTAACTATTTTTTTTAAACTTGTCTAAAAACAATGCAAAATAAAAAAATTATATATAAACTTAAATATAAAAAATAAAAAAAGTAAGTCACCGAGTGGGATTCGAACCCGTAACACTTTTTCTAGCGGTCGGTATCCTTAACCACTGAGCTAAAATCAAGGCGGTCGGCGCGACGAAATTAGCGACCATATTCTGCGTGGAAAGAAAAACGCATGAAAACTCGAAAACGCGCGTTTTCCCAAACATAAAACTAATCTAGATCGATTGTTTACCCCCGAAAACCCCCATATATAAATTTTCAGCGAAATCGTTAGAGCCGTTTTCGAGATCACAGAAATTTATACATATATATGTCGGCGAGTTCAATATAATCCCCTTTATTATTGGTTAAGTTGTGCAAACAGAAAGTTGTTTACTTCAAAACATAACTGTTATAATTTCAAATGTTTCGTCAAATATAAAAGCGGTCGCCCTAGCGACGAGCGGCTCAGTCTTGTGCGGACCGCCGTACTGTGAACATCTCCTTTGTGTAGTGTGCTGTGGGTTTGGCCATAACTTCTTTAATTGTGATTGTTGTAATAGATGAGGATTCGGTAAACCGATTTATTACAATGATAGTTGTTTCAGCTAGACGATAAGCCCAGGTGGACACAGATTCAATAACTGTGTGGGCCAGGGGTATTCAGACACATGTGGTTGGAATCCATGATACAGCGCGAGGCGGAGCGCTGTACTTATCGTCACACTTTTAGTGAGTTCGGCGTAGGTCATCTCCTGCTCCGTCATCAGAAGTGGGATCTGAATCTTTTGCCCACTTGAGTGAATCCATGGGAGAATAGGGGTGAAGAGTTCGACAGGGTCCAAAGAGCGTGATTATAATTGGTCCGTCTTTTAAATTTTCCAGAGATGATGGACCCGTATTTTCAGTTTGCCAGAGGGGTAAAAATTCACAAGGATACTGAGCGTCAAGGTTCTTGAGTGAGGGCTTGCGGAGTCACAGTGAGGTAAAATCGTGCTTGAGTGTGACGTCACGCAAAATTTCAATGCCCTGTATTTTTGTCATTTTTAGTTCCTCAGAGAAAGGAAATAGTGTGTGTACAAACTACAATGTTGTTTGATTGTCTAACCGATGGACCAAAAGTGTTTTTCCATTTGTCATTCCTATTCTGGGTAACAGGAACCTGTCTATTTATTTAATAATCGTATGGCTATTATTACAGTCGTTATTCTGTATCTATTGTATTGCGTCTTTTTGCAGGGTGAACCAGTCTTCCAGCAGTCTCGAATAATGTGGTCCATGTCCTATTCAGGCGCGCCACATCCGCAAGCTGGGGAGTCAATCCAGTCGCACCGGAATTCAAACCATCTAGTTCGTCCCCATCCAGTTCTCATTCTGTGGAGCTGGCATCTGCGTGGGAGAAAGAACCCTGAGAGTTTTTCAGTGGGGTTGATTTTTGTATCCACATAGGTGGATTCAAATTCTATTCTTTTTGATGGTAAAGTGGTTTTTCAACAGTCAATCCTATAGAGCTGGTGTCGTGACTTCAGTCTTAGCCTTTTTAATAGTTTTTGGATGGAGTTTAGCAGTGCAATGTGTCGATAACTTTTGGGGTCATTGACGGCTCTGGTTTTAGTATAGCAACCCATCCTGTGTGACAAAGCGCCTGTGTGACAAGCGTCTGTGTGACAAGCGTCTGTGTGACAAGCGTCTGTGTGACAAGCGTCTGTGTGACAAGCGTCTGTGTGACAAGCGTCTGTGTGACAAGCGTCTGTGTGACAAACGTCTGTGTGACAAGCGTCTGTGTGACAAACGTCTGTGTGACAAACGTCTGTGTGACAAAGCGTCTGTGTGACAAAGCGTCTGTGTGACAAATCGTCTGTGTGACAAAGCGTCTGTGTGACAAAGCGTCTGTGTGACAAGCGTCTGTGTGACAAACGTCTGTGTGACAAGCGTCTGTCTGTCAACCGTCTGTCTGTCAACCGTCTATCTGAATGGCAGCCGGTCTGTGTGACAACCTTTAGCGCCAGTAATGGTGCTAACGAGAGTGAAGCGATCAGTGTAAAGATACCTAACGTGTGTTTAGTTTCAGCTACTTCTGCAAAGTTGCTAAAGTGCTAACAAGTGAACCATAACTGCTGGCCACGTATTGCGGCCGAGTTGGAGTCAGCGGCAGTGCCGCAGGCGCTGGAGATTTCTGGTGAATTGAGGTGAAGTGAAAAAGCGAGTTGATATCGTGTGTATTTCTGTGTCGTAACCTTATCTGCTGAATCGCAAAAATAACCTGGTTAGTTTTTATATTTTTTTCGATTTAAGAGTAGAGCAGAAAGCAATTTATTTCAAAAACCTTTAGTTTTAAAACATAAAATAGAATAATGTCTAGTCTTTTGACCACTATGCAAGCAGAAAATAATTATGATTTCGCTATTTTAAATAAGAACGTGTATTATCTGCTAAGCTTAGTGACTTGATCTTATCGTCATGAGTTGATAGATGAGCTTAACATCACTGAAGGTGGCATAAGTCACTGTTAGTCGGAGCTGGCAGTGGCGCCAATTAGTATCCTAACAAAAAGTCTAGTTTGAGTATTTTAAATTATAATTTTTAGCGTCTTATAAGCTTACGTGTGAATACTGTTGTAAAATGATAGTTATTAGGTACGTTACGTACTTCATTATTCGTAAAGTTGGAGAGATAGGTTCTCCTAGCCTTTGCCTAGTATTGGACTAAAGATAAGCTAAATATTATAATAACTTTTATAAAGATTATTATGAGATAATGACCAGGGTGATGATGATGATATTGGTAATGAAGAGATAGTGATGACGATGAAGATATTATTGGTAAAGAGGTAGTGATGATGAAGAGGTGACGGCGAGCCTACCATGATGATGATCATGGTGATGACTTTATTTAAAAGGACCCTTCACCGTTTACTATGTGAGTAATAATATTTTAGCATTAATTTATTATTTACTGTGTTTTAGGTTAACTGAAGTAAAGTCCCGTTACTTGAGTAAATTTTAATCTGGATAGTTAAAGTCGAGTAAATATTGTGATAATGTAGCCAAATTCAAAAATATCGTACTGATAAGCAATGTTATTTTTATTGTTAGGAAGTCCGTAGAAAAAAGATTAAGTTGCAAACGCTTTAACTGTATTCTAGCCACGCTTTAGTGTCACAAAAGTACTGTAAACGTTTGTTTTTGTTGACAGTTGGGTATTTTCCTGAGCCAAGGATGAATTATTTTGTGGTGTTGGCGGGGTAAAGTGTCGCAAAGTAGTGTCGCTTGCCTTTGAACGTATCCATTTTAGCGTAGTTTTGGATTTATTATTGCGGAAGGGCTGATGGTGAAAGCGTCGTTTGGCTCCGGGGATCTGTGTCGTCATCTGCCTGTATTTCATACAAAATCCCAGTGCAGTCGAAGTGCAAACATTGGAAACTGTTTGTTTTTACGTTTGGAGGAGGGTGTCTGATTTGACTTGTTGGAAAATAGCGTATATTATCTACCCAGTTGACATTTATTTTCACTTCTTCTTCTCATCGTGTCGGTGGCTTGAATTTTTAATTTTGTTCTTCAAGAACGTTGCCACTTTTACGCTTCCCTCCGAGGCAGAGTATAGGTTTAGCACGGTACAGCTGGCAGGGCATAGAGGTGATCTAATGATCTAATCGTCATGTCCACAATCGCCCTGTACTTTTGCTTGGTCTATCGGCCTACTTCAGTTCGGAGGCAATTCAAGCACCTCCAAGTAGCCCATGGCAGTTTATGACCTGGCGGTAGCGCCTCTGATGGTTGGATGTAATCGGGGGGTGGAGCATACTGTTCGCACCACATTCTAAACCTAGATAATTCCGGTTGTTCTTACGTATAACTACTTGAATCACTATGACGATTTTTCACCTGTTCAATTATTTGAAAAATCGAGATACTTTCCGGGCATGAAACTCAAAGCAAATACACAAGTGTTTCCGTGATAGGTTGAGAAGGATGCGGGAGCCAGAGAAGCTCATTAGGAAGACCGATAGCATAGCAGAAGGCTTTATTTCCATAGGTAGAGTGATGAACTGCATTGTTTGTTTTGTTGTGACCGTACTAGAGTTGACCCGTAGTCCGTGAGTGGGCAGTATGCGGTCGGCTCTTGTGGAGATCGATGTTTCTGGATGAAATCATAAGGTCAAGTGGACCTGGTGATCACAGGTGGTAATACGCGTTATAGTGTGAGGACAACGATGGCAATTCTGATCTCCGATTATTTTGAGCTAATGATTAATGTGTTGTTAATATGTCTTGGTGATCTCTTCTGAGTTCTGACTCAATTAATAATTACTGTATTTTTTTTTTAACCTCGTGAAAATGTAGAATTTTTATTAGTTTTGACTTAATTTAATTGTCATAACTGGTAAAGGGAACATGTGATTAATAAAACTTTTAACATGTGATCGCTGAATATTGACATGAAGTTTTTAGTATCCGATTCAATGTAAAGATTTATCGATGTTCATTGCTTGTTTTGAGTTTATTATAGATTGTTTAAACCATTATAAAAGGTTAATTATTGCAGAAAATAAATACAGTACACAATAATTAATTTCACTAAAAAGTAAATAACCTACCTAAATTAAAATAATAAAACAAGAACTAAAATATAACAACCCAACAAAAAAAAACTATTTAAAAAAAACATTATATTAAATAAATAAAATAGACCCTACATCACCACGATCGCAGGGCAGGGTAACTAAGATACGGGCAGCATTGCCTCGATGTGTAGCAAGACTTCTAACAGAAACAGAAATTAACTAAAGCTTCGTTTTGGTCAGGTTTGGCCGAACGGTGTACCATTTATGCTTTGTGTTGATCTTAAATATGAAACCCGAGGACGGGTTTACTGTCAAGATGGCAGTGTCGACGAGTTAAAAATTGATTCTTTTGAATTGATTCATGAATTTTGTTGATTCGAATGATTGAATACGTAAGCAATGCGCAAAAAATCCCTTAGTCATGATTTCTTTATAATTATTCCTGTACGAATATTGGCTGAAGGACAAACAAAAGACCGGTTCAGAAAAGTAGTATTGTGGCACTCTGGAGTAGAATTTTGGCGAGTTTAAATTTTGTTATAGTTTTGTGAGATGCTTATTGTCAAGCTATATCAGAATCATTTTATGGTTATTTCTAACTATGCTACTTACTAGTTTAAATTATTATTGAAAACGCGTACGAGGGCGTACGCATGTCAGGTTGGCCGTGTCGGCGAGTTCAATATAATCCCCTTTATTATTGGTTAAGTTGTGCAAACAGAAAGTTGTTTACTTCAAAACATAACTGTTATAATTTCAAATGTTTCGTCAAATATAAAAGCGGTCGCCCTAGCGACGAGCGGCTCAGTCTTGTGCGGACCGCCGTACTGTGAACATCTCCTTTGTGTAGTGTGCTGTGGGTTTGGCCATAACTTCTTTAATTGTGATTGTTGTAATAGATGAGGATTCGGTAAACCGATTTATTACAATGATAGTTGTTTCAGCTAGACGATAAGCCCAGGTGGACACAGATTCAATAACTGTGTGGGTCAGGGGTATTCAGACACATGTGGTTGGAATCCATGATACAGCGCGAGGCGGAGCGCTGTACTTATCGTCACACTTTTAGTGAGTTCGGCGTAGGTCATCTCCTGCTCCGTCATATATATATACATACAAGAATTGCTCGTTTAAAGGTATAAGATTTAACGATTTATTTTTTTACTACCTATCTATGTATCTTTGCTTAAAAAACACTTCAGATGTTCGCTTTTAATTTCCGATCCCTTTCAAAATATCTTTGAAATTGTCCGACATTAATAAAAAGGAAATTAAGATTTTCAGTTGATATTACAATTCAGAGCAGCACCGTGTTATTCCAATATTTTGATCGGTGCAGCTGCTAGATAGCTACTTTGAAAAATGTATTCCATTGCGGCAAAACTAGCAAATATCAGGACGAGTACATCAGATCACGCTCGCATTACTTGGGAAACGCCTTATTTATTAAAGCAACTTCATGCTACGGCTCAGAATATTACGATGGTCCGAAGTTTTGAGATATTAAAGCTAGGAGCACGTCCTGATTTATATTTATTATGTTTGGTATGAGAAGCAGTTAAAGTTTGAAAGTCAGTATTTTATTTCTGGTCTGAGAGCGCTGGTTGTAGGTAGATATATTAAGATTATGGTTTCTACATGTAGATATTTCATGAAGCCTGTATCGTAGTTCCATGGAAAGTTTTAAAGGGGCTACCTAAATTTTTCGGCTTCCAATGCTGCCTCCATCATCATCATCATCATTATCATCAGTAGGTCTTTTTGTTTCTACTGCAGGAGCAGAGGAATCAGAGGACTTGGCCTACACTCTGCTAATTTGAAGTAAATTATTTGAAAGAAAACAAAGATATAATTTAAAAAAAAATCTTGAACAAGCCCTGGAATACCATTCAAACTATTTTATGAACTACTGTTCATAGTTCAAAGTGAGAACTCCACCTGCAAATATTATTTAGTAAAATAGTAAGTTCAATTTTAGGTAATATAGTAAGTCAAATTTATTTCAAATGGGGGCGCACTGGACACCGCAACATTCAGGTAGCTCCTTCAGATGCGTAGTAAGAGCTCTGCCTTTGCCCTGATGATGCTTTTCTAATGAAATGAAAACCTAGCTGATCCGAACTTAATTATAAGTGGGTGAAATAACAATTGAAATAAATATAACATCTTTACATTACTTTAATCAAGTCTCTCTTTTTTTGTTACATTTTCACCTACAGAGAAATCTTAAAACTAGTATGTAATTGGTGTAGTTCGTAAGGTTTACTTTCGTGTGGAGAAATTTTCTGAATAAAACACTGTGTGCTCTGTACGAATGTATTATTGCGACTGATGTCTCATACAAAAAATCATGCTTATAACACGGGTTGGGCCACACGCAAAACAACATAAATATAGATCTTTATCTACAATATTAGTAGTAATTATTATACTCACATTTTATACAAAGTTGGTAAGAGATTCAAACAAATACAAAAAAGATAAAAGCTGTATAGGTATTTTACTAACAATCATGTTGCGCTTTACAAAGTAGAAGACACTAAACATCTGTTAAGGTTTCTTTCTTTTTTTGTACCCAAAGGTAAACTAACTAATATTCCATTTTCTTTTATACGAAATGAACTTTAAAGTTGTCGGAAGTTTTGCGACGCAAAAAAGCTATAAATTAAATGTCAACGTGACATTACGGGGAGCCCAGGGGAAAAAGAGTCTGTTATTTTTGTGACACAGGTGAATTAATTAATTGCTTAGTAGGTAATTGCTTATTCTAATTATTAATAAATATTTAATTTTTTTAAATATACATTTATACTTACATGTACATTATGTTAAAAAACCCTGTCATAATTTAAATATGGGCAGCACTGACCCCGTCAAAGTCAGCTAGTTTTAAGTATGCGGTTTAGGAGCTGTCATCTCCATTAGGGATAATGCCGTGATAATGTAACTGTATCTGTTTGTGTAATGACTTATATAAACATAATAACGTAACAACACTACCATAGTGACTTCTAGGCTGATCACAATAGTGAGACATCGAAACAAAAAAATATGCCTAAAGAGAAATTGTCACAAAACCAAACGACTTGGCACCCGAGCTTATTGCCACTGTTTGTTCAGCTTTATATCTGGTATTCTGGCAATACAGACACAAAAAGATATAGATAGCTCATACTTTCTCGGCACTTTGGCTTTTCAACGGTACATTGCACATGAGTATCTTCATACTTCATACCTATATTTATATTAAGAAGTAGTTTAAATTTCTTTTTTTATTTATTAATTTAGATAACACAAAATTTCATGTAGGTATGTCATTTTGACGATGAGTACGTCAGTTAAACAATCCGCCCTGAATCGTACCTGATGCAAATGTGCCCATGACGCTTGCGGCATTACCCCGCTGTATTGCCAGCGATATTCGTTGCATCAGATACGAATCTGAGCGGTGGTCATTGCCGTGGTGGTCTTAGCCGCCTTCACAGCTCCCGCACAAACCCCCAAACCTCCGCACTCCATATCCCGCTCACTTCAACTGCGAAGGGAATAAAAATGTAGGATATATTTGATGTGTTTCTGCGTAGCTGCCCACTCAGCGGCCGCACCAGCCTACCGGATCGTACGCGTCAGATGAGAGGTCGCGAAAGTGCTGACACATGTTGCGTCCCATATTAAACACCGGCCTCTCCCATGGAATAAGAGTTAGGCCGTCTGGCCTCTTACCATCTGACCGGCACAAACCAGGAGGCTCAAGAGTGCACGGTACGCCAATAGACACAAAAGCCCGCCGGATCACCTTGTTAAGCATGTAGTGGCGAGGGAAGCTGCTTTACTACAGCTTAACCCATGGCGACCCTTAGCGTCTACCTGCGCGCCACACACACAACGGTGCGGCTCGCCAACATCACACCCCAATCTAAGAGCTATAGCCACCCTCAAAGATCCGTCGTCCAGAATAGTTCCAACATGAGGCGATGGAAGGGCATGCAGCCATGCTCCCGACTCCGGGGCCGATACCGCTTTAAGCCGAGCGATGTCTACTCCTACGGCAGACGCAAGTAGTTGCCCGTATCTGACCCGATACAGTCGGTCGACCCATTGGCGCTGCACGCCACGGTCCTCCGGAGGATCATCGGCAGAGCACAACGCGGACCAAATGCTTAAGGCTCCCTCAGTGTGGGGCACGTTTAGATTGTCGCCTTGTATTTGAAGTATATTAGCAACTAATCCCCGGACCCCATACGAGGAAGCCAGAAACGCTGAAATATTCGCGTCCTGCATACGCCTCATACCCAAACCACCGTGACGCACAGGAAGCGATGCCTGCAGCCATTGATCCTCGTCAAGTTGCACGTTGAGGATGATCTCCAATGTTGTCTTCATGTCTTCATACAACTGGGAAACCTCTGTTGGAAACAGCCACGTTGGAGAGGTCCTCATGGCGTACATCAACTTAGAGATCGAGATGCAACTACACAATAATGTCAAAGCAACATGTGCTGGTAATTGACTCAGATGTTGACGTGACCGAGCAAGCATCTCCCTCTTAATTTGCAAAGCTGACGGAATCGCATATATGAAAACGGAAAACCCTTAACATTTTCCCTAGAAGGGAAAACGACCGCCGATCCAAAACTTTTAAATTGGGCAGTAATTCTCGGAATTTTTCAATGTGATCACTGGCTGCCTCTCCACATGGATACAAGTTTAAATTTTTCATATTATTATTTCTTAAAAACGCTTGTTTATGTAATTTACTTAATTTATTACTGATAATTGAAAAGTCAATTAAAAACCAATAATAAAGATGTTAATTTTAAATATATTGGTTCATGTACACTTTAAGTAAAAACATTCATAAAAGTAAACATAGTAGTTACATAGGTACTACTTATTTCTAAAGAAGTTTCTTCCAGCACACCCAAGAGATTATTAAGTACCCACTTAAAATACGTAGGAATGCGTCCGAATAAATATATTGATGTTTATCTATATAATATGTATTTGTTATAAAATGGAGTATCGTTGAGTTAGTATCCCATAACACAAATCTCTAACTTACTTTGGGGCTAGCTCAATCAGTGTAAGTTGTCCCAATATATTTAAATTTATTTATTTATTAAATATGTCTTGTACTCACATATTTTTATCAAACATGGAAAAAATTGATCATTAGAAAAAAGTTATCTCCTTCGATCCAATCTATTATTAGGATTACGTAAAATTTTATATCATAAAAAGTATAATATGTGGTATATACTCGTATACTTATTTATCCCATCGACGGAGTAAAACATCGTAGGTACTAATAATTTAGCGATACACCGTGTTACGTATAGTGAAAATCGTATCATTATATTTCGAAACGAAATAAGGAACCCACTCTAAATACATTGTCTATTTAGATAGCACGACTGTGGTTGGCAATGGTAACAAGAAAGTTGTACACAGATTGAGCAAACCCAGCATTATGTAAATATTTTCCGTAAATACGAGCGTTTGTCGGATTTATTTATTTGTTCAGCTCGTTTCCAACTGAGGAAGCAAATTCACCTACTTATTACACTACTTCGTTAAACGAGGAAGAGGAAAGGAAGAGGTTATGAATTCGTCGCAATCTTTTTTTTAGGGTTCCGTACCCAAAGAGTAAAAACGGGACCTTATTACTAAGACTTTACTGTCTGTCCGTCTGTCTGTCTGTCCGTGTGTCCGACTGTCTGTCACCAGGCTGTATCTCAAGACCGCGATAGCTAGACAGCTGAAATTTTTACAAGTTACAACAACAAATACTAAAAACATATAAATATATATATACATAAAAAATATTTAAGGGGGACTCCCATACAACAAACGCGATTTTTTATAGATAATGGTACGGAACCCATAGTGCGATCCGATTCGCACTTGGCCAGTTATTTATGTATGTTCTCCGATTATTTAAAGACGCCTGGACGGATTAGAAAAATTATTTTTTGTTTTAAACCACTTGACAGGTGGTTCCAAAATTTATCAAAATCGGTAGAGAATTTTGGGGTTTTTAGTTTTGAAAAAATATTATACATACCAACAAAAATGTTTCTGTAACTTTCGCAGGTAATTAGAAGTGGCATCATTTATTATAAAAAATAAATGTTTGAATGTCTTAATTTTCGATTTAAATAATAGTTCCTACATTGTTATTTAGCATTCATCGTTGTTTCTCGTTGTGTAATTCATCGTTTTTAAACTAGGACTTGGGAGAGAAAAGAATGTAGTTCATTTTGTATATTACTGTCTGATTTTTTTTTTTAAATTGCTGTATTGATGTGCATGCCCTCGGCACGCCGCAAAGGCCGCGTCTTTGTAAAAGTTGGATGGCAGGGCATGGCATGCCTCCCAACTGAACGAATATAGCATATAATATACATACCTACGTGTGCAATGTGCATGAATTAAATTCGTGATAAGTACACATAAATATTTTGACCGATTGAGTTAAGTATAATTCTTCTTAATATAGCTACTAACTTAATATTTTATCTAAAGAGTTAAGTTTAAATTATTATTGTTTTGCCCTAACTTGTATTGTATTTATAATTACATAAATTTACGGTCAAATTAATTTTACTCCATAACCGCAAATAACTGGGTTATTTTAGAACCACAATTTCGTAGAACCTTGGAGATGGCACGCGAAGGATGACTTTCAAAATCGTGTTGCCTTGTTATTGAATCCAATTTAGAATAGAAAATGATTCGGCGGTTTGGAAAACCGTTGCATTTCGTGATTTCCCGATCTATCTTTTTCCAGGTTGCATTGTTTGTTCTTCGCGTGTGTAAATGGCCAACACTGGTGTCAGATTTTTCAAGCTGCCAAAAGGCATCTGACGACTGCCAAGCATATAAAATGCCTGTCAGCATTTCTGGTTGCATTAGGTATCACTAGTAGGTAAGTAAACTAAAGTAACATATATCGGCAAGCTTTTGACCGGGTTCAACTTGTGTCACGGAATTAATTTAAGCACTAAATCATGTTCTAACTTAAAATTATTAGTCTTTTGGATTACCCGGGAAGACTCAAATTACTTCGCTTTTTTCGCTCTTGATGTAGAAACTCTTTTGAGAATGCTTCGGGAAGTATTTTAAAGGATCTTTTCCTACGTTCCTAATACCTACAGTACCTATACAAGCCTAAGTATACAAACCAAAACGTAGCTTGGATTACGCTTTCAAAAGAAGCTTTGAGTCCTGTATTCATTACCTAGTAGACCTTTTCTCTGTAACGAAGCGGAAATTGATAAACAAAGTTACTTTGTTTCAGCTAGGATAATAAATTGATAAGCAAAGTTACCTTGTTTAAGCTAGGTAAATTGCGTCTTCCCCCCCGATGGGTTCCCGGTTTGTCGTACCGGGGGGGCTCAGTACCCGTGGTATCGTGGAGCCACGGGGAAGCCAAGAGGAACCCGCGAGGGGGCGCTCCTGCGGTTTGCGCCAGCAGTGAGCGCCCACATTGGAGCGGCGGGGGAGTGGGAAGTTCTCCCCCCACCCGGGGACGGGCGCTCCCGCGGGCTCAGCCTTGAGCCTGCTGGGATGCGCCCAATGGGGCGGCGGGGGAGTGGGAAGTTCTCCCCCCACCCGGGGTGGGGCTGCCGGGAGGGGAATGTTTCATTGCTCTCCCGGCGCTTCAGGCGGGGCCACACCGCCGTGGCTGTGGTTGATGATCGGTCGCGGAGGTCAGGGAGTGTCGGTGCTACGTTGCCGCTCTCCCTGTCCTCCGCGGCCGAGTGGTGCCGCACCGCGTTTGCGGCGAGAGGTAAGCGGCGGAGCCTCACATCTTCTCCGCCGCTGGGAGCCGGTTTATCTGGCTCCCATGGGCCCACAGGCGGTGGACTGCGTGGGAGTTCGCCGCCTCTCAACTGGGTCGAGGAGGTACGGCGCGTCCGTGAGTTTCGGACGCGCCTACTTGGTGAGTGGGGGGGCGCTCAGACGCCCCCGAGGAGGGGCTGCTTCGGCGGCCAGCTGCGCCGGGGTTCGCGGTTGTATTTCCTTTCCCGTGTCCCCGGCAAAGGCGGTTAAGGTAGAACTCCGGAGGTTTTTTAGTGGGTAGGCACGTCACTCTGGCGTGGAGTCCCACATAACCCGACAGCCTCCCCCGCAGGCTGATGGGTATCCGTAACAGGGATCTTTCCTCCGTTAAAAAAAAAAAAAAAAAAAAAAAGGTAAATTGCGTCTTGTGGCAAACTGAATATCTAAAGGTAGATAATAACAAGCTAGGTTTAATGAACGGTGAGGTTAAGTAATAGAGTTGGGTTCAGTGTTCAATCAGTTGCAAAGTAAAATGAAGATAATATTGCTAGAGAGCTGACCTCGCTAGCTTTGCATGTTCGTACTATCAGGGCCAGGGATTTACAAGGTGACTGGGATTGACTGAATTAACCTGGTTCAACCGTAGTTAGTTAGTTTTAATAAAGGTAAATTTTGAGTCCTGTGTTCTGAAATCTTTTGTTCATTCAACTTACGATTTATTAAGTAAGTATTTATAAGAATAATGAAATACAGAAACGACAGATGATATTCTTATAATACTTTAGTATAATTTCCACGTGAGTGAAGATGTATCTTTTAATCATTTCCTTTGAACGCTTCTGGTCTACAAATTTGAGATAACTTTCTTGTCTGTTTTCTTGTCTGTTTTCTTTTCCTAAAGTTTGACAGGTAGAGAATGGTTTAGCATTAAGTCCACCTATTGTAGCTTTTGGCTCAATAAAGTTTTTAAACAAATAAATAAATAACATTGTGGTCTAAGGTCATAGGTATCTGGTCGTAATTTTTTTGTAAAATAAAACTAGACGCTCATAAGATCAAATTGTTAACTGGCTTTATGTAGTATTTTACAAAATCCTACTGACTACATGTACTATTTTATTTATAAACATAGTACCTGGGCGACCAAGCTTTGCTCGGTTACATCTCAAACAATATTTTTTTAAACTTATCTGAAAACAATACAAAATAAAAAATTATATATAAATTTGGACATAAAAAAAACAAAAGTAAGTCACCGAGTGAGATTCGAACCCGTAACACTCTTTCTAGCGGTGCGCATCATAAACCGCTGAGCCACAATGGATGGCGGCCGGCGCGACGAAATTAGCGATCATATTCTGCGTGGAAAGAAAAACGCATGAAAACTCGAAAACACGCGTTTTCCCAAACATGAGACTAATCTAGATCAATTGTTTACCCCCGAAAACCCCCATATACCAATTTACAGCGAAATCGTTAAAGCCGTTTTCGAGATCACAGAAATTTATTAACATATAAATAAATATACAAGAATTGCGTTACGTTTAAAGGTATAAGATAAGTCCGCATCAATGGTTTTATGTGTAAAAATTTAATAATCAATAACATGAAAATTCCAGAAAAGAAACAAGTTGCTAATACAACTTGGTCATATAAAAATAAAAGATGTTCACTAACTATAATCTCGAGATACTTTGCCCACTTTCCGCCCACATTGTCTCAGTTTCTTGGTAATAAAGTTGGCGGGTAGTTTCAGAGAAAAGTTGGGAAAGTGCTCGCCCGTGGCATCCAGGACTTACAAAGTTGTATGTAGGTTGATGCTCGCAAGTTAGACGTTTTAAGTCTTTTGTTCTTTTATATGTTAATTCATTATCATTTTATCTGCATAACGTCTACTTCTAGACATAGGCTACTTCCAAGGTTTTCCCAAATGACCGATCTAGAGCAGCCTGCATCCAGCGCTTTCTAGCGACCTTCCTTTAAATGCATTTTGCTACGACGAATGTTCGATTATGTACTTAACAACACTTCGACTTCCTATAAAGCTGGTCTGAATAATGAGCTGCGGAAGGTTAGGTACTCACCATAAATACTTGTAAAAACTTTAAAAAAACTTGTAAGATTAAGTACAGCTTTCTTAGCTACTTCACCGTCAAGAACATAGCTCTTAAATGATATAGATAGATTCTATAGGTCTAAGAGAATCCTTAATGTGAATGAGAATTCTTATCAAGTCGAAATGGCTCATATTAAATATTATTAGACCAGAACCTAGCCACTGCCACCTCTCATTGGTCACATTCAGATATGCTTTAGTACAAGGAACCGGGCTGTGGGAGCTGATAAAAGATGGTGCATGGATTGAGTGACCCCACAGTCACACAAACTGTTGTAAGAGTCGTAAGACTCGG
This sequence comes from Acrobasis consociella, assembly GCA_963555685.1. NCBI lineage: Eukaryota > Metazoa > Arthropoda > Insecta > Lepidoptera > Pyralidae > Acrobasis > Acrobasis consociella. The sequence goes on from OY743115.1 coordinate 14,555,310, forward strand.
CATCTCCCTGTACCAGATAGGAGTGTGTTTAAAGATTTCTAAACAGCCCAGAGGAGATCCTTACCCGGGCAAAAAAAATACAATAACAGATTATAATGATTCATAGTATGAAGCTGCAGTTACTGCTATTTCATTTATATAAACAAGTATAATTACTTTAAAAATAAATTAAAACAAGTTTTTATTTAAGGACACTCCTCAAACCGAATCAAACGAGCTCAAACTCGATGGAGTTGCGTCATTTCATTACAGTGATCCTATGGCCATCCTGCGGCTCCATCATCAGATGAGCTTCATGTCATTATAATATTGCATTGTCACGCGATACACATCATCAAATTTCAATAAAGGGTCAAATTTCGCACAATCTGATTACAGACAGAACGACAGCCAACGGGTCAGGTGAAACTAAATAAAATCTTGTTAAAAAATACCAATATTTCAGTAACTGCCTTCGTGGTGTAGTGGTTAGAGCGTTCGGCTCATACCCGGAGGTCGCGGGTTCGATTCTCGGCGGCGGCAACGACTTTGTGTTGTTGTCCTAGTTTGGTTAGGACATTGTAGGCTGATCACCTGATTGTCTGATAAGTAAGATGATCCGTGCTTCGGAGGGCACGTTAAGCCCTCAGTCCCGGTCACTGTCTTTGACATTAGTCGTTACCTAAAACCATGTCAGTGGCCTTTAAGGCGGTTTAAAAACTCTAACACTAGTGTTAGTCACTAACACACACGATAAGAAGAAGTACTACGCCAAAACACTAATTTCTTTATCGTCAATCGTATGTAGGTGTGTTATATAGTGTTATGGTTACGAGTCAGTTGCATGTGGCCTGGTCAAGGTGATCCGATAAGGTGGACCCTGAACTGTAAATGGTTTTGGATTACTCGGATTTCCTTGTGAATATTACTTCTTCAAGGGCTTACTTTTATCGATGAGCTTTTATGGGTGAAACCTTTCAATTATGCTGTAAAAGGTACTGCTGGATTTGTATTCATTTAGTCAATATAGCCTTAAACAACAACAACACTGACTTAGACTGAAGAAGATAGTATTTTTGTGACCGTGAAAGTCTTAAATCAGTTATTGAATTGATTATAGATTTCCGAGGTCAGTGACTATTATTAAACTAAGAGTAAAGAAGTCTAAAATCAATCAAAATAATGAATAAAGATGATGGAATCTATTAAATAAATTTGTTTTTAACTTCATAAATTTTACTTTTAGTAGTACTTTTATATAACTAAGTTAAAATACAATTTTCCCGTTTATTAACTTATACAGAATGTCTACTTCCCACATTTTTTCGTAGACACGCCAACCATTCGCCCAGCTAATTATTTTCCTTTTTAATTTACTAATTGCAACACTGCAGTGGCCTGCAACAATTATTATAATTTATTTCTCCTGACTGTTTAAGCCGCATTTCAGTAGTATGAAGTTCTGCATAAATATTAGGTTAAAAATGTACTGGATCACCTTTAATACGGAGTTCAGCGATGGTTGAACCATAAGTCAACTTATGAATGTTGTATTATAATTAAAATGTGTGTAAACTGACACAGACATAAGAGAAAGTCCTTCACTGTATCATAGTTTCTTCTGGCGTTTCTTCTCAGCAGTGTTCGTTCCGAAGCCTAGCGTTTCGGAACGACTACAATAGTTACTAACGATGGCTTTTCTTAAAATCTTACTGAAGTGAAAAAATGATTATACAAGTACAGCCGTTGCGAGTTCTATAAAAGCTTAAAACACTTTATTTGATCATTAAAATGTTTATTAATTAGCGATGTCACTGATTAATACTCATTATAAATTAATTCACTTTAATAAATTAAAAAATTAAGTATTTCTAAACACGGCAACCGTACGCGAAACTAATAATTTTATTGTTTTAATTTACTAATAGCATTGCAGTAGCCAGGCTCACTGCAGTAATAAAATAGTATATTTAGAACACACTTGACACTTGAGCGGCATTTCGGAACATTATTATTATGAATTACCGCTGTTGGTTTTAGTAAATGCGGAGACGAGACGGAACAATGGTAACGAAATACGTATTGCTTGTCTGGAAACAGAAGATCGTGTGTTAAGTGTAAGTGCAATGTTAAGTGATCGTTGCCTTTTTATATACCATGTTTTTTCACTGTTCGAGGCTTACGCAGTTCAATCTAGGTCTATGGCCAGCGAGCGTAAATCTTTTTGCAATCCCTGGCCAAAAAGAATATAATCACTACGTTTCCCGTGCGATGAAATTTTGTTTTCAAATTGACATCGTTTTGCATTCCTCAAAATTTTTTTACATATTGATACAAAAAAAAAACGACGGGTTGCACTCTGGGAGTGCCGGCAGAAGTGAAAACTTGAATATTAACGTTGTGCATTTTTGATATACGAAACAGCAGGCGCAGGCATACATTTTCGCCGCGCCGTAGAAAGAGAGGGGGATACTCCCTCTCCTACGCCGCGCCAGCTGTCTACTCTCCATCCGTCTTACGAATTTTCGATCAGGTCACGTGTCCTGACGCGAGCGTGTCCTGACGCGAGTTTAACATTTTTTACCCATTCCAAAAAAAGTGCACAACGCCGCAAAAGAAGTTTTCACTTCAAAAATTAATAAACGACTTTCTTTCCATACAGATCGACATTTTCGGGCCTTTCCGACTGACGTCATATGCGTATTGACCACGAAAGTCAAAACAATCGTATTGACTATGTTTTTAATAAGAAAATGCTTACGATATGTACTGAAAATATTTTCAATTAAAAACACTAAATATTGTTCAATGTTTACTTTCTAAATACACAAACATTTGTACTAATAAAATGGAAAACATTGAAAATGTTTCATGTTTTGCTTTGAAAATACCAAACCATTGTTTTTCTAAAACTGTGTGTTTTCATCGAGGCGAGTGTTTAGCTTCACAAAGCCAGATTTGGCTAAAAGCAAATACGAAGCACGTACATTTTGGACTTTTGCTGTTTTGTTTCGTTCGTTTGGAAGCTTGATAAATATTTGAATGTTAAATTATTAGTTATACAGCCTTTTGTTTGCAGACTGAATTAGCACAAAGTAAATATAAGGCAAACCCATATTAATCATTGTCGTGTGTATTCATAACTATTTATTACATCGTATATCGGCAGCAGTTATCTGTACAGAAACTTATTTCGAAATATATATGCGAAGTGAATTAACTCAAAAATATTTAGTTTCAGTAAGCTGGTTAATTTAATCAGATTGCTGCGACAGATAACATGGACTCATTGATCATGATAAATGTATTGTGTTCGAGGTATTGTGTTGTGTTTTTTTTAATTCACAGTATTCTGTCTTTGCCTATTTCGTTAAGATTTTCACTAGGGGTGTCTAAATCTATTCTACTTATACGATTTCAAGCACTATGCTGAAATAGTCCAAAATACTTCTCAGTTTTGTTTTCCAAACTAGTTCCGTGGTAGGGTAGCTTTTCTTAGTAGAAAGTCGACAGCTGTTCGACCCGGTGCGAGGTCAAGGTTCCCATTAATCAGTGGAATGCCTTATCGGCTGCACCTGAGATATGCAGGAACTTCCGCGGTCGGATTTATTGGATTGGAAGTTTTAATTACAGGGTCACTTTTCATTTTATATTGATTGAAAAAGGTTTTAGTATTTTTAGTATTGGTGAAACATATTTGTTTATGGAGAAGTAAAATCCAAAAAGCGGATCTCAGGCTTATTCATAATAAAATAATAAAAAATAGTTCGTGTAAAAGAGCTTGAATTTCGAAAATTTTTAATTTCTTCATCGGAAGAAATTATCCTAGTATCGACTAGTGTCGGATTTTTAAAGCTATCTAAAGTTATCTGATATTACTTGATAACCACTATGTCATAATAAAAGCCAGGACCAATTGCTTAACGGGCCTTCTGAAGCACGGAACACTAAATAGCACTGGCGTCATATTACCGGCGTCGTAGCTCTGACGTTGTAGCACTACCGGCGTAGCACCAGCATCGTAGCACAGCGTCGTAGCACTAGCGTCGTCGCTACGTATTTAATCGCAGCTTCGTAGCACTAAGTACGTAACTTCCTAGCAACATAACGGTAGGATCGTAGCCCCAGATCAGGGATATGATATGATCTATCGACACACTTCATCATCATCATATCAGCCACAGGAAGTCCACTGCTGGACATAGGCCTCCCCCAAGGATTTCTAAAACGACCAATCGTACGTGCATCCTCTAGTCACATTCGCTAATGAAGACCTCAGGATGAGGTCGAAACATGTCAGCCAGAAGCTGATTCTACTTGAGTAACCCATAGTGTATCTTTTTGTTTCAGATAGAAGACACAAGTCGCAAAAAGGGTGAACCAACTTTCCTAGTCCCAATGAACGGCGGTATTTGGACCATGTGCGTGTCATTAGAAGGTATTTTCATCATATTGGTACTCCGCAATTACTTCTGAAGATTTCATTTGAGTCACAAATTTAAAAATTAATTAATTAAAAAATAGGGATGTGTAAAAAAAAATTTTTTTCTTTTAAATAGATTATTAAAAAGAATTGTATACTTATTTTTTCTTTTCTCTCATTAGCAAATAATACCGAAGATACAGCGCATTTAAATTGAGCGTAACGTCACGATTGGCTATGATTTTTAACCAAGGATGATATAAATCACCCCACTCTGATTCTGAAACTTCGAAGCGCTGTATCTTCGTGAATTTTGACTACTTTGCTGAAAGAAAAAATATGGGTCCTTTATTTTTGGATAATCTAGTTGACGGACTAAATAAAACAAAATATTTTTAATCCAACCACATCCCTATTCCAGTTATTATCACATCACATCACACTAACACTATAAAGGCGAAAGTTTGTGAGTGTGTATGTTTGTTACTTGCAAACGTCTGGACCAATATTGATAAAATTTGGTATGCAGGAAGCTGACTACCTGGATTAATACATAAGCTTCTTTAGTTGCGGGTAGAACCGCGGGCGCAGCTAGTATAAAATAAAATTCATGTACTTAAACTTCGTATGTACGAAACGCTTCAAAAATGGAGTCATAATTTCTCATAAAATTTTGTATGAGAGATTATGGCTCCATTTTTGAAGCGTACCGTACCTATTGCAATTTTTTTCTTTTTCAGAAGAAGAGGTGTCATTGTTACGGCGCGTCGGATTTCCGAAGCAGCCTCTTTGCACAAACTACTTGGCGGACAACGACGAGGAGGAGCCAAGGGCTGACTGGCAACACCGTGAGCCCTTTATTCTCTTTATTGCATATTTTTATCTATCACGTGGATCAGTATGTATGTATGTAAATTACTACTTATCATCATCTGAGAAAAATTCTTGGAAATAGTTGTCTGCAAATTGTAATTGTATAATTTAAATGTATAGCTTAAGTGTAAATCTGTATTGTAATTGTAACATAGCCCATCAGGCTGGGTAGGGACCAATACTGAACTGGGTTTCTTTCGGCGTAATCTTCCCAGCAGTGGTCGTTCCGAAACGCTAGTAGTTTTTAGCTTCTGCACTAAAAAAAATATTTAAAAAAAATTACCTTCAATAAGAGATAAATTTATCCTACATTGAATAAAAATTTTTGACTTTGACTTTGACTTTGTATTGTTACGAGGGCCTCCCCGGTGCGGGAGTACTGACAAAGAATTATTAGGTACCTTATAAAAATAATAATATAATACAGAACGGAATCTCTTAGGGTCCCGCGCAATATGCGTCCCCGTTCCCCGTACCCGCACCTTTCCCCCGTTCTCGCCTTGAAGGCGCTTGCACCCGCCCGCTTTGAGTAGAAACTATGCAAAGAATTTTTTTCGCAGCGCCGCTGCAGCTGAGAAGTTATCAAGTTTATTTGCTAGGCAAAATAAAAATACCCGACTATCAAGAACACCGTCTAGTGATGAGTATTGGAATTATCGATACATACATACATACATACTATCACGTCTTTATCCCTAATGGGGCAGACAGAGCATTTTGGGTCTTGCGGTTCTATGCAGAGCCCAGGGCCGCAAGACCCAAAAGTCACTTTTAGCGTCATGGTGGGCGAGAAGATGGAAAAGCAATCAATACAGTGATGGGTTGCTGGCCGCATCGCCTGTTAACATGATTTGCATTTTTGCCCATTCCCTCGATCGGCTTTTACGATCTGCGTGAGAAGAGAAGCAGCTGGTACATTCTAAGTTTTTTTTATTTCTCCCAGACCAGTATGGGATGGAATTACCAATACGACTTGATATCAGCGCCATCTATTATTTGCGAGAAAAACCCCTGACTTTCTAGCGTTAATCCCCAATAACTTTTTAACGGCTGAACCGATTTCCATCAAACATAGCTAAGAACCACCGCAAGGGAAAAAGCCTTTACGTAAAAAATCGCATCGAAATGGATCCATCTATTCAAGGGCTACGATGCCCCAGACAAAAAGACAGACAGCGTCAAACTTATAACACCTTTTTTGTCGGGAGGTAAAAATAAATACAGATAAACAGTAGGTACCGCCAGCAAGGGTAACCAGAAAAGAGTATCAATTGGTCTGAGTTAATACCAAAACTGTTAACGCTTCTGATAATCATCATCATCATCCACAAGAAGTCCACTGTTAGAAATACGCGTTACTCACAGTAATAATTATGAATTAGAAAGATTCATTTTTCATTCATTAGGAAAAGTACCTGAGCGACCGAGCTTTGCTCAGTTACATCTCAAACATAGAAAATACGCGTTTTCCCAAACATAAGACTAATCTAGATCGTTTACCCCCGAAAACCCCCATATACCAATTTTCAGCGAAATCGTTAGAACTGTTTTCGAGATCACAGAAATATATTAATAAATATACAAGAGTTGCTCGTTTAAAGATTAAAGATGAACTCATAAAGAATAATGGAATTTACATTGTCACAAAATACCTCCTTTTTTTGTTATTTTTTGTGTTCTGTTACTCTTTTCTTATTCTACTAAAGTGTTAGTTTAGAACCTTAACAAAACATTCGTCATTCCAGGCGCTATTTTCTTTGTAGAATAATTTTACTTCTCAACAATTTTGAACTAAGACTTCGAAGCAATTTTCACGTACGTGATCCAAATAAGAAGTCCTAAGCACGATCTGTATTTTAATATGGGTTTCATCGTATTGATCCAGCCATATTCTAGGCTGTGAGTAGGTACCTAGTAAATTGTTTTATTTTATATCCGGGTTTAATATAAAACCCGTTTTTATCACCTTTTAACTGAGGCATAATATAGGTACTAAACATTTTATAGCTGGAAGCTATTTCTCGTACATGATGTTTTAAGATTTATCTACGTGAACTGGAATATTATTTGTATTATAAAACTAAAAATTATGCCCATTTATTGCATCTTTTCGCTGATATTTGGTTGACTGGAAGAGATCCCTTAATGGAATAAGTCCGCCTTTGTACCTACAAATTTTGTGGTTTGTTATTTTTTCTATGTTTGTAATGTTTATGTACAAGATATATACAACAACAACAACAAAAATATTTCCAAAGGAATCTTACGTTTATTTTATTTTCCAAACTTTTAAAAATAAGAGATGTCAGTGACAAACGTCGACATTTTATCTAAACACACTGTGCCGAAGTAATGTGGGCTATATTTTTTTTAATGAAAAACATAACGGTCTACTTTGTTGCAAGTTGCAAGCGTAATTTTGCTGAAGTTCGGTGGCGCAACTAGATTTATGTTTATTAATTGACTTGCAGATTGGATAGAACTCTTCTCAGGTGTTTATTGTCGTACAATAAAGTTTATAAATACTTATTACCGATAGAAAATCGTAAATTGAAATGATACAATACTCGAATCTTAGCAATATTATCACACTATACAGATCGTTTGGGCGAGTTGAAAGAGAAATTAGAAAACTCGCCCACGAAGGGTTTCGTACCATTATCTATAAAAAAATCTTTACATATTTTAGAACTTGTTGTCGTGGCGGCAACAGAAATACATCATCTGTGAAAATTTCAACTGTCTAGCTATCTCGGTTCATGAGATACATCCAGGTGACAGACAGACAGACAGACGGACAAGCGGACAGTGGAGTCTTAGTAATAGGGTCCAGTTTTCACATATTGGGTACGTAACTCTAAAAAATTCATTGGACGCTGATATTATAATTTTCACCCTATATTCAACTTTCCTTCGAAGACTGACTCGGCTCGTTTATAAAAAAAATGATGGGAGGCAATTTAACGAAGTACTTGTCGTTCAGTTTTCATGGCGTGATAGAGTTGGGAGTTTTGTGAAGGCAATGAAAAGTAATACCGTTCTTTGAATTATTAATGACTGTTTTCGAGTTCGGGAAAATAGATTCGATTCCTTTTAGAATTAATGCAGGGAAATTATGATTTATGGAGCGTAGTTCTTGTTATTTGGATCTTATTCGTTTGGTAAACTCCAACTACAGACAAAATTCATTTCTCTGGAGGATAAACTAGCTACAACTAGGTTTCGTCTGAGGTCGATATCGAAATATTTTCTACTAGTACACCTAGACTAAGACGCCTCCTTACTGATTTCTTTTTCCCCAGCGATGTATCTAGTTAACAAAAATTGACACTTAAATTAAGTATTCACTTCCTTACAAGTAATATTTATAATAAACGATTATATTATACTACATTAAATAAGTATTGAATATGCTGATGTTTTAAGTTGCAGTTTCTTGACAGCAGATTGTAAATGATAACTTGATGTTTAGAGATCGTAATCTTTTATAAAATACAATGTTTTCTATCAGTGAGGACTAGTTATTTATGTTAATTAGAATAGTTGTTGGTAATAACAAATAAAATCAAATAGTAAAATACTTTGAGGACGAATCTTGTATATTTGCTCGTTCGTATGCTGTTGTTGTACTTATTTGTTTTGGTACAATACAGTTATTTCAAACAAAGGGATCTAATTAAATTTGTTCCATTGCCGTATCAGCGTAGGCGATTCTCTTGTAGTTTGTTATATAATGTCACAGTCCTGAGAACTGCCACGAATACGAGGGTTTCTCACGCGAAATGTACCTACGGTACCAGGACCATACACCTTAGATTTTAAGTTGAATTAAGATGGTAAATAATAGATAGTTATAACTTTTCACTGATTTGATTTATTTCCGTTTAATGGGTGATATTAATGGATGGTGATAGCTGACTCAGTAAAAAGTATGAAATACGTAATAAGTGTGTAACCCGAGTAGAATACCTAAGTGTACGTGCCTCGTACACGAAATCATTGCATTATCATATACTTTTGTTTCCAGGCATGCAGAATTTGTCGATATCGTGTGCGCTGGTGTGCCTGATAGTGCTGGGCAGCGCAGCGCTGGTGGGCGCTTTCGGGGTCTGCAAGCACCAGATCAGCGCCGTTCTCGTCACGGGAGTCATGTACCTGCTGGCTGGTAAAATGAGATTTTTTACAGTTCGACCTGCATCTTTTGTATGTCACCGGCGACAGCGTTTATAGAGCTCCATCACCTATCGCTATATCGCTCTATATAATGACAACGAGCGGGATGGCACTAGTTCGTGTGCGTATAATATTTATCTGGGTTTATCAACGGTGTCGTGCTACGGGGGGCGGAATTCTTTCTCTACATAATCTAGAAAAAAAATGTGTAAACATTAGGCAGGTGGCCGGTTGTAAAGCTATCAAGTGTATCGGCTATTACTACGCAAGGTATTTAAAATTTTCGGGCTAATGCATATTTTTTTAAAACTTAAAACAGACTTGACCTCCAAACTACACAACCGATTTTTATAAAATTTCAATGGGACCACCAGACAAGTAGTCCCTTTTAAACAAAGAATTTTCCAGAATGGCCAGGCGTCTTTGAATAATGCGGTCAACATACATAAAAAAAGGTCGCGACGAATTGAAAGCCTCCTTTTTGGAAGCCTGTTAAAAAAACATTCTCATTTCAGGTCTATTCGCTATGTTCACGCTGATGATCATCCACTTCAAGCGCATCCAGCGCGTCTCCACCCGCGGCAGCACGCACGGCGACGACACCAGCGACGGGGTCATTGGCCCCCAGTCTCCAGCCTTATCCCTCCTCTCCGCCAGAGAATTCTCCACCTCCTGGTCCTTAGACCTTGGCTGGGGAGGCGTGGCGTTAGCAGCCACGACGTCAATCCTATGGATTTTGCTTTCTAAAATCATGAGGTACAACCCTATATCTACCATGTTGTTGTAAATTGAGAGTTTATGGGAGGCCACGACAACGCGCGTGTTTTAGCAGAATAATGATTTTTCTGTTTGTGTCTGCTTTTTTAAGAACTAAGCTTAAAGGGCTTGGACTTAACTTTTAATTTTCATGCCAATAAAATCTGTTTGAATTGTAGATTAAGGCATTATGCCGGGAAATATTTGAATAAATGTTGTAAATCAAGAAACTAGGTACCTAATATGTCGTGCCGCTCATACCGTGTGTCGATGTCGTGGCCTAGGTCTGAATGTCTATTCAAAGCGTGAATGACCTGATCTCCTTAACCTTTAGTCAATTAAAGTAAAAATACAACGATTTTATAAGTTTGTCCTGATTGGCATATAGCATATACATCCAAGCGCTGGATTTGAGTTTACGTGAATTTATGAGTAATTTATACGGAATCTACTTCAAGGCGTTGATTCATTATGGATTTAAGTGTTTGCAGTAGATTTTTTGAGTATGTATTTATCTTAATGTATCAGACACATTTTGTTACAGGCCGCTAGTAAGTCGATTGGCACAAATTTGGACTTAAACTTTTACTTTTTTTGTTTTTACCAATCAGGACAAAACAAATTTAAACCCAGTCCACCGTCAATTCCATTTTAAAAGCTCAAAGGTTTTGGCGGACCGTATCCAGAAAAATAAAGCGTAAACAGTTTTAAATGAAAAACTCGTATAGATCTCAAACACATTCCGTTTTGAAACCATTCATAATGCTTAAAATGTTAAGCTTAAGGATCGAATCGCATCAAAGGAGCGGCAACGACGCGACCGAGCGAAATTCTTTTTGAAGAGAATACTAAAAAAGCAAATCTTTAGTGCCAATCCGCTCGCATGCGATTCCACCTTAAAATCACAGAGCTTGCAGCCGTCCATGCTATTTTAATGTTATCGTTAAATCTCCTTTCTAAATCTTTACTAAAACTGTTGGAGCTAATTGTAAAAACTTTAAAACATTTCAAAGTGTTATCGGCATTGTTAAATACTCAAACTTCTTTATAAGTGTAAGTGATTGTGTTGTAAAATCCAATTAAAATTTAGTTAATTAGGAATAGACCTACAAATTTCAAGTATATCTGAAGTACCTAAACAAAATGAGATTAATGCTTTGTAGATTATCTTAACTGGCCTAAAAATACATTGGTTTAGTGTACATTTTAGTAATTCTTCAAATTCGTAGATTAAATTGTACAATGTTAGATTTTGAAAGAAATATATCTCATGAAATTACAATAGAATTACTTAAAGATAAAAACATAAGTATGTATAAATATTTCTGAAAGTCATCAGCCAGATATACAAGCTCTTTTTAAATGGCGGAGATACGAAAAGGACAAATCCGCTTTTCAAAAATGGGGCTACAGTTGCAGTAACTAAGTGCGATGTGGGTTGAAGACGGGCGTTATGTAACATAGGCTGCGAGGCCTCCTTGTATTATGGCAGCGTAGATAAACTCTGATAAAGTTTGCATCGTTGACGGATTAGTTCCATCCCGTTGAGCGAGACTAGACAGACGATAGCGCTCGATAAACGCTGTGCCATGCTACGGGGGCTTAGGGCATAGTTTAAAAGTTCTACGGTACTCGTACCTGTAAAATATTTCACAGACTTCGCCATGAACCCTCAGGCCTCAAGCCTTAACTCCGCCATTAACATGTATTGTAATAGGGTTAAATAAATAAATAATATAAAATAAAGCAAATAAAAGATTCAAATACACATCGTCATAATATGTCAACGTGGTGTTCAGATACTATTAGAAATATTTACACTTAACTTTACTTAAGTCAAAAAACAATGAAGAGTGTGTTAATGAAAGAAATGGTGCTGTGTGTATTTAAGTTAATTCAGGAAAGGATTAGCTTAGAAGATAATAATTACAACAGAAATACGAATATAAATCATGTTACGAATAATATTGGAGCACAAAAATATAAAAGTTTATTTAAATATAAAAATATGCAAAGGTTTATAAGGTTCAAATTGAAAGTACTTTTATAGTAAAAGTATTTCAATGTAACAACGATGTAAGTAGTCTTTAGATAGTCGCTACTTTTTCTGATAGAAGCAAATATATTTTTATTTTTAAGTTTGCACTAAATTCATGTTTAGATATAGTTTTTCAAAACTAGCTAGATATAGGTAGTAGTGTGCAGTTAAATTTGTGACTAAAATAAAAGTAGGTACCTGTCATTTTTTTTAATTTAGCTAGATAATTAACGAGTAAGTATATACTTATCGACAGATTAAAATTTGATTTATACAAAGTTTCTAGATAGGAAATTTAAATATAATTAATTGCAACTATTATTGAACATACGTACTACTTATGTACGGTCAGACTTCAAAAATGAAGTCATAATCACTCATACTAATTGTATGAGAAATTATGACTCCATTTTTAAAGCGTACCGTACAAAGGTTATTTCTTATATGCTGAGTGTTTCAAGGCTATGCAATATACTTAACTAGGCTATCATAAAAAAACACCTCATGTATAATGTGCTAATCTTCCTGTTAGGTACTTAAACTATTGCCTATTTAGATACAAAAAATATTACGCGAAGATGATCGTAGATACGAATCAAATGTACTTACTCGTATCATAATTAACCTGCAAGAAAAACTTAAAGACACTAAAGGATTTTTCCAGTGCGTACAGTACAACCATGATATAATATAATAAGGTATTCTCTTCCCGTGACAGCTGAAGCCGTAGGTGAAACTTAAATACGTGATCAGTTTGATATGTTGCCGCTGTGTGAAATTGAATTACCCCAGCGTAATTCATTTTTGAACTTTATATACCAATTTCGAATTAATAATCCATTATATCAATTTATAAAATATTGAATTGATGAATCACGCGAGAATCGCGAGATACTAAATAGCTAAGTTACTTAATATTTTATTTAATATTCATGAACTAATTGAGAAAGTCCTTAAATTTACTGAAAAGAACAATCAGTGGCAACACTTTGTGACGTAGTCAAGTTCCATCTCGGGAAGAGAATACCTGTTTTATTATACCATGAGTACAACAAGTATAGTCCACGATACTGATACTAAGAAATACAAACATTGTCGTAGTTTTCCGTACAATCACACGATCAGCAGATCAAAACTATAGGTCGCAATTTTTTATTATATTTTGCCATATTTTGTTAAGGAATATACTACCTAATGATCAGTAATATGAACGCAGTAAAAAAAATATCATGTATGTATACAAGTTTCCGAGAATTATTAGAACCTGAAGAAGAATCTAGACCCTCTATATCTGACCCTCCATTCATTTCATTTCACATTTTCAGCATTATGTACCGCTTTTTACAAAAGTAAGCTAACCGTAAAATGTGTTGACTATTTAATCTACTTACTTTATTCATAAAAAATATTCAGCCTAAAACACTCCGCCTATAAAGCGTCGTTATTTACGCTATATAACCTTAACGAGGACAAATTATTATGTAAATGATACGCTTTCACGCACTTTTACGAAAAGGCGTTTATATTGTGATGTACAAGTTTATTTCTATCAATGTTGTTCGACGTTTTGTTGTTCTTTTGTACTTTGAATGCATAAAGCAATATTATTTTGTTTATATGACTGTTGTTTTATTTTCTCCTTCCAACTTTAACAAAAGGGGTAACTATGAACGCTAACAGAAATGTGGTCAATTTTTTTGTTTGCTCATTATTTGATTTGATTATTGATAGATCATTAAAAATTATGGTTTACGAATTTTTTTTTCTCTCATTGGCAAATAATGACGAAGATACAGCGCATTTAAATTTCACGTGACGTCACGATTAGCTACGATTTTTAACCAATGGTGACGTAAATCACCCCCACTCCGAAACTTCGAAGCGATGTATCTTCGTGAATATTGACTACTTTTCTAAACGAAAAAATATGGATCCTTTGGATAATCTAGTTGACGGACTTAATAAAATATAATGTTTTTGACCCAGTCCACATACCTATTGAAAGGGGAAAAAACTTTTTTTTAAATAAATAGGTACCTATGCGTGGACTTTTTAAAAACAATATCATGACGCAGCAGTGGCCGTTCCACTGCTAAAAAACGCATATGTGTTTTCATTTTTGCAAGACACAAACTGTGTGTTTTTCAACAGTCGTTATATTACTACATGTCTTCTACTAGGTAGACAAGATAGGAAGACAAGACTTGACTGGTAGAAAATGTAATAAATCAAGCGCTAGCTAGCTGGCTCACCGCGGACGTCGGATTAATCCGACAAACACTTTCGTGCTACGTCGCGAGCGTCGTATATTTTCTACACAAAAAAATGCTCGTATTGCGCATCCCTTTTTGGTTGTAGGTATTTATTTTAGATTTACTAAGCCTCGCGCTGGGGTACGACAAGACAACTGATATAAAGTCTCGCGGTAAAAGGGTTAATATTTGAACAACGACTGAACCGAACACCACAGACCTAGATTTTTTTTTACGTAACATGGTTTTTTTAATAAAAGGCGTGAATATTTGTATTCTTTCTTGTTAAAGTAAGGCAAGATTTTTTCACCTACTTTGACTAGATTACGTACCAAGTAGTTGGAAACGCGTAGCGTACGAATACACGCTGACTTTTCATTGGTTTTGGAAAAGAAAATGTCGTATAGTGAATAAATTACTCTATTCATACACGTAATCCAAATTTGCGTATGACATAACATACAAAAGTTACAAAAATGATTTTCGATCGAGACACGTAGTACTCGTCCAAAATTGTAGCGTCAACTCGCGTGACCCCATGAACTTCGGGCGGCCGGCCGGCGTCGACGCCTGGCGGTGGAACTACTAATTGATCTCACGATTTTACTTTCGAGTTTTAGTCAAAAGTTTTTGGTTCTGAATTTTTATTTTGACTAGCTAAGTAGGTTACTAATGATTCTTATGAAGTGGTCTTCGGCTCCAAAACCAATGAAAAATCACCGTGTATACTCCCACACCGATGGGAATAATGAAAATCCTTCAAGAATTTTTTAAGGTTATCCTGTAGACTTATAATATTTGTGCCTTCACTTCAACCTATTTATCCCTCCCTTTATTAAATAAATATCTCAAAAAATGTAGACATCTATTCTCAAATGTAGACATTCTCGTTAATAGTCACATTGCATTTACAATTCAATTATAAATGCAAAAAGACATCAGTCCACACTTTTATGAACTTGTAAATTATTATTAGCATAGAAATAACATTAAGCTATCACTTTACCCAGTATTTGTAGCAAAATTATTCATGAACCATAAATTAGTTGAAGCGCCTACATAAAAGAAATTATATCGGAAAAAACTGAGAAATTTGAGACCTCACGACTTTGCGGTAAAGCGTCAATGCCATGTCCATACTACTGCTAAAGCGCCGTATTCATTATCCAGCGCCGCTGTACAGCGGCTCAAGGTCGCTTTGCTGGATGTGCCTATTCACACATCCAGCAAAGCATCCAGCAAGGCAGTGTTGCCGTTAGTCACACATTTTGCGAGCCAGTGTTGCCCTCTTTTGTTGTTAGTGTCTGTTGACAGTTCTAACCTGATGCTATGAAACTCAGTGAAACCCAGTGAACTCGCTATGATAGATTTTCCGCCAGAAGCTCCTAGCAATCAAAGGATGTCTACACCAACTTTGGTTAAAACTAGAGGCCTAGGAATAGAGAAAGGAAGGAATAAAAATTGGCTTAAAAAGACTAGTATCCAGAGCCGCAAAATATTAAAAAAGAATCTGCTGTATAGCAAATTTATTTACGTATCCAGAGCCGTAAAAACATCATTTAAAAAGCACGTCCAGCAAGCAACTTCACGTCGGTTATTATTATTAATTGCTTGCTGGACCTGCTGGATCGATTTTGCGTCCAGCAAGCACCCCCACCACCGCGAACGTCGGGCAGATAGATCGTGAATACGCTTGCTGTACAGCAGACTTTTTTTTAAATGATGTTTTTACGGCTCTGGATACGTAAATAAATTTGCTATACAGCAGATTCTTTTTTAATATTTTGCGGCTCTGGATACTAGTCTTTTTAAGCCAATTTTTATTCCTTCCTTTCTCTATTCCTAGGCCTCTAGTTTTAACCAAAGTTGGTGTAGACATCCTTTGATTGCTAGGAGCTTCTGGCGGAAAATCTATCATAGCGAGTTCACTGGGTTTCACTGAGTTTCATAGCATCAGGTTAGAACTGTCAACAGACACTAACAACAAAAGAGGGCAACACTGGCTCGCAAAATGTGTGACTAACGGCAACACTGCCTTGCTGGATGCTTTGCTGGATGTGTGAATAGGCACATCCAGCAAAGCGACCTTGAGCCGCTGTACAGCGGCGCTGGATAATGAATACGGCGCTTAACGTAACGAGACTTACCACCACGATTGATTTTGGGGTTAGTTAGTTTTCGTGTGTGTCAGTGGCCAACACTGGTGTCACATTTTACAAGCTGCCTAAAAGCATCTGACATAGCTTAACGACTGTCATACAATGACGACAGTCGGGACCAACCCCCACAACAAGACAACCGGGACTTCTAAGTGAGGAGGAGCTCAATAAATTTTTATGCCACCTGTGATCACCCATCCAAGCGAGGACCAAGCTCGATACCGCTTTACTTGCGAAAGCGCTAGTAATGCGCACTCCCGCACTGCCACAAGCTCGTCAACAACAAGGTTAGTCGATATGAAATGATGGCGCCACCTAACGTTTCGATTTTCTCCGCAATATGAAGAGGTCCGTTCGCCGTGTGGTTTCCTGCAAAGTAGAATAGGACCACTCCAAGGATGTCGTAGAAAGCAACTTAGAAAATACAAGCTAAACAAAGCATATAAACATCAATAGGACCTCTCCAACCCGTCTGGCCAGCGTGGAGAGCGTAGGCCAAATCCTCTAGCTGCTCTGACCAAGTATGGCTCTGGTAGTACAGAGAGGGTAGTGCTTCTGTGGAGACTAAAAGACCTGATGATGATGATGATGAAGAGGTCCACTCACTTTATTGTTTACTTTGATATCAATGTTTTTCTGACGTGACTGGGCGACCGAGCTTTGCTCGGTTATATCTCAAACAAAATTTTTTTAAACTTGCCTAAAAAAAGGAGAGGTAAAAATTACCCGTAACCGAAGGGCATGTATGAAGAGATTGATGAGTTTAGATGAAGCAAAAGAGGTTTGTCAGGATCGTAGCAAGTGGAGGTCCATAGTCTCTGCCTTCCCCTGTGGGAAACAGGCGTGATATTATGTATGTATGTATGTGTTTAAAAACAATAAAAATTAAAAAATTATATATAAACTGGAACAGTCACCGAGTGGGATTCGAACCCGTAACTCTTTCTTGCCGTCAGCGTCTTAAGGCCATACCCAAATATTCCGGGGTCCAGTGGCACCCTCATTTGAAATAAATAATTTTAAAGAAAACGGCGATATCATTTAAAATTTCGTCTTAACCAAACCCTAGATAACACTTTTAACTATTTTATGAACTACTGTTTATTTGCACATTTGCGAAAAACGGCCACTTTTAGCTAATGTGCGTAGAAAAGCTTCACGTTCGCACTTTAAATTATAACCAGTAGTTCATAAAATAGTTAAAAGGGTTATCTAGGGTTTGGTCAAGGCGAAGTTTTGAAATGATATCACCATTTTCTTTCAAATGATTTATTTTAAATGAGCGTGCCACTGGACCCCGGAAAATTCAGATAGCCCCTTAAACCGCTGGGCCAGACGGATAGTGGCCGGCAGGACGAAATTAGCGACCATATTCTGAGTGGAAAGAAAAACGCATGAAAACTCGAAAACACGCGTTTTCCGAAACATAAGACTACGAAAACGCTCATATACCAAATTTCTGCGAAATCGTTAGAGCCGTTTCCGAGATCACAGAAATAAATTTATAAATAAATATATAAGAATTGCTCGTTTAAAGGTATAAGATAAGTTGTAATTAGAAAAATCACTTATGAAAATAAACATTGTTTATTATTACTAACACATAACAGTCTTATACATTTTAAATATTTACTTAATCAAACAAACTTAAAATCACATTTTGTCTTCCTATTCTCATATCAAGTATAGTATTTATGTAGTGTGTATTTTAAAATAACGGTACAAATACCATTAATAGTACAAATTATTTCACTGAAAAATAGCATAGTAAATGCTACTTTTATCATTTACCTGTTCTATTGCCTGGGTAAGTCAATAACAGCATAAAGCCGACTTTGCCACACAGACAGACTTTGACAGACTTTTGCCTTTATACAAACTTTTTACAAAGGTTATAACATCTACATATTTTTAAATAAATAATTCTTGAAGGATTTATAATTAGTCCAGTAGGCAACAATACCTACAGGCTAGTAAAAAAAAAAAAACTTTAAGTTAAAATCAGAATTGCGAACCGGTTTTTTGAAAAAAAAAAAAACAAATAAAATCTGTGAAAAAAATAATTACTTAAACGTCAGTATCCTTTAGCAACTGGTCTTCAAAGTCAACATCCTCCGCCTTCCTCTTCTTCGGCCGCGGCCGCTTGCCGTGCAACATCTCTAGTTTGATTTTCTTCGATTGCTTTTTCTTTTCTTTCATCTGAAGTTTTCGTTTCGCCGCCTTCTCGGGATTGTTTACCTTTTCTTGTAGCAGTAACTGTGAAATAATATTAACATTTGAGTTGATGTTTTACTGTTGCAAATGGCTTGACCGGTTTAGGTTTAAGCCAAGCGGTTTAAGTACTGGCAGATTTTGCGCCTGTGAGGCAAGACTTCGATTCTCACTAGACGTGACTTGCAGCACTGAGTTGATACTCATGTACGGTCATTTTAAACTTCAACCACTTGCTTCTGGTGAAGTAAAACATCGTAAGGAAAACAGCACACCAGTTCACTAGTGTGTATTATAAACTGTTGTCACTGCACTAAAGACATTAAGCTCTTCTTGTCATTAAAATCCTTATCCTTACTAATATTATAAATGCGAAAGTGAGTTTGTATATTTGTTTGTTTGGTACTACTTCGCGCTTCAACCAATGAACTTATTTAGATAAAAGATATGGATTAAGTTTGATACTCAGAGGACTTAGGATAGTTTTTTCCCGAAATTCCCACGGGGAGCGAAGCCCACGGGCACAGCTACTTAAATATAAATTAGAGTTAAGCGGATATGCCTCAATTAATCTCTTAACTCAACCATCATTTTAATATCCTGGTTAGCTAAACGAATGGCAAAAAAGTTTGGAGTAAGGCCCTTTCTGCTGTTAAGCTTCGTTAGCTCGAGAAATCTGATACCGAAATTAACACATTTGATAATAGAGAGAGGACGCTCGTATAGATGATGGTAGTAGGTGTAATAAAGATGACATACCTTTTTCCTTTCCGCTCTTCTAATATTCAACCTCATCTGTACATCAGCGACCATCTTACTGTACTCCAAGTCCCCTATTCTTCTCCTTAACTTCTTTCCGAGTCTACTCGCCAGCTGTTTCGACGGGGAGGCCGGGGCTAGTGGATCCCCGGTGGATAGTTCTCGAACTATTGGGGGGAGGATGACGTCGACGACTTTGTTCACGTCTTCGGACTCCATTGCGCTGATTAGGTGCATCAACATTGTGAATATTGATGTTCTCTGTAATAGATAGATAAAATTAAATAGGTTATTACACTCATTTTTGTAGTTTCTTCATTTTATTTACCAGTACCAAATAATTTATTTTTAGATTTAATACCTACCAGAATATTTCCATGCTGGTCTGGGAGAAAAGAAAAAATGTACCAGCTGTCTCTTACCGGGCAGATCAGAAAAATCGAATCATGTTACTAGGCGATGAGGCTAGCAGCCCATCACAATTTTTATTCCTTCAGTCCCAAATCAAGCTAAAAGTGGCCTTTGAGTCTTGCAGCCCTGGGCTCTGCTTAGAGCCGCAAGACCTAAAAATTCTCCGTCTGCCTAATTAGGGATAAAGACGTGATAGTATTGTATGTATGCAGAATATTTCTAAACTCAGCAAACGTACAAAACTTAGTCATTACGAGTACTAGCGTTTTAGCATTAACAAGTTAAGTGATACCGGCCATGGTCCGCACATGGATGGATGACTACTTCAGACCCGTATACAAAGCATAAAAATTTCTTGACCTCCCTGCTTCGGAATCTCCCTTTGGCAGTCGTCAATCCCAAAAAGATGCCTTTAAGCAGTTCGAAATATCTGACACCAGTACTGGCCACTTACACACGAAAAACAAAACAGTTGTACTTACGATATTCATAGAAGTCGGCGCCTTAGCAACTTCCACGTTGACAGCTTTCCTCAATTTGAAGAGAATCCATCTGATGTTGACTCGTGCGTGCGTTTCCGTCTGATCGTCGTCTATTTCAGCTTTGTTTGTCAGTTTGAAACTCGACATCGAATGAACTAATTTCAAAATTAGGAACAGTACTGATGTAACCTGAAAAATTAATATAGATAGGTACCAAAGGTTGGCCGGAATATATAGGGACAAATTACCCTGATTGAGCTAGCCGCAAGTCCGTGACTTGTGTTATAGGATACTAACTCAACGATACTATATTTCATACCAAATACATATATGTATAGATAAACATCCAAGAGCCAGGTCAATCTGAAAAAGATAATTTTCCACCTTGACTGGACCAGGGATCGAAACAGGGACCTCCGGTGTGACTGCCTGGCATCATAACCAATAATCCACAATGGTCGTCTTTATATTAATAAGTCCGTTTTCGTGCCCATATTGTTTTCTGTTGTTTTATGGTTTTTTATGGTGCAATTAAGTTATTTTGAAGTTTATTGTATCATAAATATCAACCGCAAATAGTAGGATACATATCAAATCATGTTCATGAGATACAGCCTGGTATAGGACTGACAGACGGACGGTTGGACGGACGGACGGACAGCGGAGTCTTATTGGATCCTGTTTTTACCCTTTAAATACGGAACCCTAAAAATATATAAACACATACCTGTTCAGCCATTTCCTGAGAAATCGCAGGCGTGTACTGAGCGCACAGATCCAAAACAACACTCCTCATAGTGTCCTCGGTGTCATAGTACAAGAATCCTCGTTCACTGTCCACCTTCTTCCTTACCACCATATCCAAGTCCTGAGGATCTATCGCCGATACAACCGCACCAAGTACCTTTGCTGCCCTCAATCTCACCCAAGCGTGAGGATAAGCTAACAAAGCTTGGCATTGCTGAGCTATATCATCATAGTCACTGACAAACCTATTACTTTTCAATGTAGACGGACAATTTAGAGTTACTCTATCAATTAAATTCAATATCTGTATTAGACTGTGGTCTTTTTCCTTCTGTTTCTCTTCGTCGGTTTTATCTTCGGATTGTTCTAGGCGGATCTTGACGAATCTGCCTTCGGTGATGTCGTTGCCGAGGAGGAGGATTTTGCCGCTGACTATGGGGAGGATTGTATCGAGGCGGTTTTTAAAGTCGTCTGATTCTACGTTGACGAAACGGGTGCTCAGTTGAGCCGCCAGTTCGAGGTGTACGGGCTGGAAATGTAAAGGATTTCTAAATATACCATAATGAAAAATACAACTGTCAAAGTCTAGTCGTGCCATAAATCTAATAGGATATATATTTATTTCAGTCTTTAGTAGATTATATCGTTCTCTCTGTAGGCTATAGTCTTAAATAATTACCGACCAACTGCAAACCGGACTCGCGCACAAAGGGTTCCGTACCATTATCTATAGAAAAATCGCGTTTGTTGTATGGGAGCCTCCCTTAAATATGTATTTTATTTTAATTTAATTATTTATTTTTAAATTGAATATACAACTAAATATTTTTCTCTTTCAATATTTCAAGCGTTTTTGCCGTTAATAATATGAACCAAAAAACAGCAAAATAAACGCGTTTGTTGTTTGGGAGCCCCCTTAAATATTTAATTTATTTTATTCTGTTTTTAGTATTACTTGTTACAGGGGCTACAGAAATACATAATCTGTGAAAATTTCAACTGTCTAGCTATTACAGTTCAAGAGATACAGCCTGGTGACAGACGGACAAACAGACAGACAGACATGACGGACAGCGGAGTCTTAGTAATAGGGTTCCGTTTTTACCCTTTGGGTAAAAAACCCTAAAAAGTATTTTAGTTCGTGAGAAGTCTATGTCCAGCCTATAAGACTAAAATAAAAAAGCCAGCTAAGTTAGTCTAGTTTACGAGTCGTATTTGTCTGTGCCGCCTTCAATCACATGCTACATCAGTACACACATAATCAATTTGATATAGAGTCAGCTGGGCCAGCCACATTATGTTAAAAACTAGAGCACAGGTATGGCACTTCATAGAAATGGAGTAACAAATATACCTAGTACTACTACAAACGAAACAATGTATCTGTGCACACGTCAAATTTATGAGTTAAACAATCAGGGTCGCCACCACAGAATTTGTTGCTTTGCTTACCTGTTTCCATCACTCGGATATCTATAAAATGTTCGTTCTTTATTGTTTTCCGTGGATAAACAATGATAATGTGCGCAGTTTCTCACCATTACGATTCAATAATCGTATGTGACTCGCGTGACGTCAACGTGCGACTAGCAACAACCCTGTTTTACAGGCGCTTACAAGGCCGAAAAGCGGGGGAGGGGTTGCGGGGACGCCAGATTGCGGGGGACAGTGCAAGTTTTCGTTCTTTAGGTAATACTATTATTATTCTGTGACTGCTTACTTGCGTGTCTTCAAAGAATTTCATGACGAGTTCAAACAGTTTGTTCCTCTCCACCAACGGCAGCCGTTTCAACATAGATTCGATACAAGTCGCGGCCGCTGCTCGGCATTCTGACGCGCTGTCGTTGATCATCGCAGCGCCGAGTGCAAGGAGGAGGTAATCGGCTTGTTTAGATAGATTTGGCTAAAAAAATATAACCGATGTAAGTATTTTATCATATCTAACATTGTATAATCTTAATCTCATATTAACAATAAAATAAACCTAAACATCAATGTATGTATATTCGCATAAATGAGGTGTCGTATTATTAATTAAAGTATCGTCTATCACACATAGATTTCTCGAATTCAATTCCAAATTCTTCGAGTAATTGGTGAACATACATTGAAAAAAAACATAAATAAACATAATAAAAGATTCCGACGAATAAAGAACCTGCTCTTTTTTTGAAGTAGGTTCAAAATAAGAGACAGGTAAACAATGTAGTTTGTATTTGTAATTTTTTGTATGGGACGTTTATTATTTTTGTTATTAGTAGTATAAATCGTTAGACCATTTTTTTGAGACTACATTAACCTTGTCGTAACTCATAACTAACATTGTATTAAAATATCAAATTGGTTTTCTCATCGCTACTTACCACTGGCAGTTTACTGATGATCATCTCTAAGAATTTAAGTGAGGACTCCCTCCCATGTTGCAGTTCGTAGTTGAGCTGAGACACGAAGAACTGTATGTACTTGTCCATGCGTTTGCCGGGCGAGTAGTTGGTGAGGTACGACACGAAGATGCCGCGTGCTTCGTCTCTGTGGATAGTAACGAACATGATCCTCCTTCTGGCGCAGTTGGGTAAATACAACCATATGTGCACAAGGTTTAAGTTTTTCAGGGTTTCGTAGCGTAGTAAACAAGGAACCCTTATAGTTTCGCCATGTCTGTTTGTCTGTCTTACTAAGTACTGTGCGCTTCTACTCAAAAACTTAAGTACTAGAAAGCTGTAATTTAGCATGGTACGTATATTAATCATTTCGACAAAGAGGTGAAATAAAATCTTGAAAAAAAAATTGTTTAGTTTTTATACATCTTCTTCTTATATTTAAGAGCTGGGCTCTTGTCGGTGGAGTGCTTTCCATATCTCTCTTCCTTCCGCTGAGTTCTTAACCTCTTTTATACATCTAAGTGGCAGTAATTTTATTTTCTTGACCAACCCGTCGTGTATGGTATAATAAGCTGCTTTCCAACAACTCAAATCTGATACGTTTTTCTTAACGTCAAAACAAATATTCTTTAAGGGACTTTTATGAAATACCAAGTGACGTCATAGTTTCTTGGAACCGAATTTTGAATTTTCTTGTTATTACAAGAACATTCGGATTAATACAAGAGCTCGCTGGCTCGGCGGGAGTGCAAAGCGATACTGGGTGTGGTTCGCACTTTGTCCTCCGTGCTTCGGAAGGCACGTATAAACCGTTGGTCCTGGCTATCATCATTGTATGGCGGTCGTCAAGCTATGTCTGATGCCTTAAGGCAGCTTGAAATATCTGACACCAGTGTTGGATACTGACACACAAGAAATACCAAGAAAAAATAACAAGAGACATTATTTTGTGACGTTTTTTTTTCTCTTATTAGTATAAAATAATTTATTTTCAACCCTGACTATCATATCTTACCTAGACCTAGCAGACTCGCTCAATATACAGATCCTCGATACCTTCTCCATTACTTCATGCAACTCGTTTGATATCAACTTGGCTTCCAATATTGCTTTGAGTAGAGAGAATGAGTTTGCTTGTCTTTCATCGTTTTGGCAATCTTCTTCAGCGTAGAGTAGAAGAGTCTTGAGTTGGTCGTTGTCGAGTCGGTGGTATTTCACGTTGCGAATCAATACTGTTACTGCCTGTGGATACAGAGTAAGGGAAATAAGTAATGAAAAATAATTAACTGAGAAACACCTGAGAAATGCGACTTTCTCAGATTTTTCTCAGTTTTGTTTCTCAGGAGAAAATTACATAACTTAACGCTTTGTAATTAATAAATGAAAAACTCATAAAACGAATAAGATGTTTCTTTGTATGTCATAAAAATATTAGGATAAGTATTTCGAAGCTAAATTTTTATGAGAAATTGAGAAACACTAATTCTAAAGAGCCTTCTCTTTAGAATTAGTGTTTCTCAATTTCTTTATGCATAACTAGCGCTTTCGCAGTTTAAGCTACCAAGGGCGTGGTGCGCATTTGGGTGGCTGACCACAAGTGGCATCAAATTTTCGAAAGAGCTTTGGAAGGCACTTTGAACCATTGGACTCGCCTGTCATCATAGTATGACAGCCGTCCGAAAGGAATTAAGGAGCGAAGTCTACAAAAAAATAAAAAATAAAAAATAAGTTACCTTAAAAGCATTTCTCACTAAGTGAAAATTATCGTTTTGTTTGCTAATCTCAAACGTCGCATATTTATGCAGTATCAAGAATATGGTCTTCACGATATCCTGAACCATTTCTTCCAAAGTCGGCGTGCTAACTCTGATCGTCCATAAAGAAGCAATACACTTCATCGCCACAGTAGTTACTTTGATATGGTCGCTTCTCAGCGAATCAACCAGTAAAGGAATCAATGGATCTACAAACGCCCTGCAGTCCATTCTTGGAACCTTTTCTCTTTTAAGCAGAATGTATAGAATGTTCAAGCTGAATTCTACTAAAACATGAGCGTTTGCTTTACTGGAAGTTTTCACATTCTTCGCTTGACTTTCTTTGTTTCGTTTTGGTGCTTCAGGGATAATAAAGCAGTCGGGCTTAGCTCGTAGCATCTTTTCTTTCTGAGCCTCTGTGATTTCTCGCTTCGGAGCATTCAAAACAAACTCTGGTATACTTTCAGAAGCTACACCATGTAAGAATATGAATAAAGATTCAATGTCTATAAACTTATTTGTTACTAAACCATTAGATATGTGTGTCAAGGCTTCTTGTACTTTCATGACAATTTTCTTTGAATGGTGTTTCTGTAATACTTCTTTGAATGGTAACAATAGATTTATTAAACAATTTTCTGTTATGTTTTGCGATACAATCATTAAAGTGACGTAACTTTTCTTGCTAGGTTTTGCTTCAGGCGTCTTATAATGTAGCTTGTCTACTTCTTTCTCTTCAGATAACGCTCCAAAGAGATCATTAGTACACACATCAAGTATGTAACGAAGATTATCATTTAGTTCTCCAGATTTGAAGTCAGATTTCAAGGCATCTAGTACTGTATGTATAGTCGCAACTAATACGTGAACTTGGAATCCCTTAGTCAGTAACAGAGTGAGATGTTCGAGTAATATTCCTAAGTAGCTAGTACCAACTGTTAACATGACTTTCTTTACGATATCTCTGGCAGCTAACCTGACTTGCTTTAATGGAGATTTCAAGAACGAACACAGCTTTATTATGATTCTGAAAAGAGATAAAACAAATAATTCATATGGATGCAGGCTGCTTTCGATCGGTCATTTTCAAAATTCTTGGGGGATACCCATGTCCAGCAGTGGACTTCCTGTGCCTGATATTACAACCATATAAAATATGGTTGTTAAGTTTACAATAAGACCATAAAAATAAAAACAGTCCTATAAGTGCATACTGCATACAAAACATCTGTGCTTAAAGAGACAGGAAAAAATCAACTATTTGTACAATTAGACATAGAACGAGTAGCACTAAAATTAAAAACAATAGTAAAATAATTAACCGGTAAAGACCCGGACGACATTAATAAATGTCCACGTTCATTGCCTTACTATTGTATCGGGTATTGGCGGTAATGGAACGGTTAATTTGGTCATATATGATTTACAGGATAGGAAAGAGACATGTAAATATATAGAGAGCAGCAGCATTAGAGACTTAATACTCATTTAAACAAAGCAAAAGATGACTTGCATGGTCTAAACAAAACTTCAACCATACAAATCATTTATTGGAACAGGCAAGAAACTTATACTGTGTAAATGAGGCTTTATGTAGGTCAACATTGACTATTTCTGTCACAGAATTAATAGTATAATAATAAGTATTACATACAGAACGGAATCTCCTAAGGTCCCGTGCAAATTGCGTCCCCGTTCCCCGTCTCTGCACTTCTCCCCCTTTTCTCGCCTTGTAGAGGTGAGAAAAGGCTCTGCATTCACCACTCAACAACCTCCACGTAGAGCACATTATTTCATTTTGTGGTTCAATATGTTGATAATACATTCATTCATTTATTTCAGCCGCATAACGTCCACGGCTGGACATAGGCCACTCCCAAAGATTTTCAAAATGACCGATCTAGAGTGGCTTGCATCCAGCGCCTTCCAGCGACCTTGGTTAGGTCGTCAGACCACCTTGTGGGTGGGTGTCCTACGCTTCGCTTGCCTGTACGTGGTCATCATTCGAGAACCTTTTTGCCCCATCGGCCATCGGTTCGTCGTGCTGTGTCCCGCCCACTGCCATTTCAACGAGCTTATCCGCTGGGCTATGTATATGTTGATAATACGTACCCAGGTAACTGATGACGTAGCACATCCCCAGGCAACTGCTGTAACAGCTTCACCAATGCTAAAGCAATAGGTACGCGCAGCATGTCTTCCTCCTGCCTTTCGAGGCCAGTGCGCCGACGGTTGACTTTGTGTGATTCTTCGTGATCCGTCATTTTACCAATGGCCCTTAAATATTAAAATATTCGTTCTAGTAAAACATCAAAGTGTAGAATCGCAGTTTACGTGCGTGCCTTATACACCAGTCAAGGAGGGTGTACAAAATCGGGTGGGGAAATGACTTGTTAAATACTATTAAGTGACGTAGGTTATTTGACTATTTTTTCGAGATTTCAAAATTCTTATTGTGGAATTACAGTACTTACTGTACTGTACTGAGTTATGAAAGCGAGAAAACTCATTATAAAGACGCATCTCGAGTGTGTTTTGTGTGTTGTAAGCTTTAGAATTTAATATTTTTCTTCGTTTTTGCAGATTGTCTGCTAGAAGAAATTTCTTTAGAAATAACGTAGCACCAGTGTTTAATTGCATAAATGTTTTATTTGTAAATTTTCAAGAGTACATAAACCAATAAAATTTAAATTACTCTCCAATTAAAAAATTTAAAACAAGAGTCAATCTTTTGAGTAAACAATTCATAATTACCTGTGCAACTGAGGCAACAGTCCAGCCGACAGCGATTTGATTATTCTCTTAGCAACAGAAGGCGAAACACTCGTCACTCTCTCGAACGCTGGGACATCACTAACTTCTTTAGTAGTCTCGTCATTCTCCGCTTCGTTGTCTGCTTCTTTTAACTTAGATTCTACATTTACTTCTGCATTAGCATCTTCTTTTTGTTCTTCATTTTGATCTTCACTAATATCTCTATCTACCCCAACAATCTCTTTATCCTGATCATCACCTTTAACATCAGATTCTATCTGTTTGATTTTAATTTCAACTTTTCCTGTCTCCATATTAGTGACTAAAGCTTTGGGTAACTCTATACTTTTTACTTTTGAAAAGTCAAAGTGGAATGCATCAATAATCCCTACTATGATACGCGTTAGCTGCTTCTGGTGCTCAGTAGAATGACGCATTTTATTCAAATACAATTTTAATATCACTTCATAATGGTACCAGGGGAGCAGTCGACAGCAGGTTGAAATTACTTCAATACACGCGTCTATCAATGTATTCTTGTCTGTATATTTATCATCACATATGTAAGTAGTTGCTAACGGTAGTATGAAATTCGTCAACGTCCTGGGCGATGGACATTTCACCATTTTCTTTGCAACTTTGCAGAATCTCATTAATGCTCTAACGCGTCTATGCATTTGGAGATGACACATGTTATCAAAGAAATCTACTTCTCTGTCTTCTTTATTGGTCAGATTCGCTAAATCTGACAGAACAACATCAGCGTCTGGACATTCTCTTGCTAACTCTCCAAGTAACGCTATACTTTCGTTTCTCACAATCTCATTCTTAGTATCTCTTATGCCAGTAGAGAGAAGAGACAAAACTGTGTCACGAACTAAAAACTGACCATCATTTGTCGACCAATATTTTGACATTAATTTCGGTAGTATTCTTTTGAGACATAACCCAGCACCATCTCGCAAACCAATATCTTTCTCAGTACGTATGAAATAGAAGCAGTTATTGACAATCAGAATTGCTAAATCCACGTCAATTTCATTATTTTCAGCTAATTTGTATATTTGCTTGTACGCGTCTAGTCTTCTATCAAAATCTGGTTGCTCTATCCATCTCTTGTTAAACGCATTTATTTCAGTAACTATATTTGCTAATTTAGATAGCACATCTTTATTACTTTTCGCATTTTCAGCAATAGAGAACAGAAGTTTCAAAAGTAATTTTCTCACATCAACAGGAGATACTTTGTTGAACAAAACAGCAATATTTTTGATATACACTTGCGGATTCGTACTATGACCTAGTAGATTTATAATCGTCGTCACAGCATGTTCCATATTATCTTCCGCCATATTCATACATACTTTCTTTACTAGTATTGGTAGGAGTAAATTGAGTAACTCATCACACAGCTCTGGAGATGAAACCAATTCTGTGACTCTTGACAGTATTAGTAAATCTCTCTTATTTACTGTATTTGATTTGGCTGAATTTGCAATACGCCGCTTCATTACTTCTAGAATTGACGCTATGTGTGGAATCAGAATTTTGCTTCCAAAGTTTATATTAGGTGCTGCATCAGTTTCCATGTTCATTTCAACAGGTAAAACACTAAATGATTCAATAGGTGGCACATCTTTTTCTTCTTCATCTTCAGTTAATGTCAATAGCTTCTCTATCATATCAAGAATCATATTGACCACTCCTGGGGTAGTTTTAGGAGCCAATAGTAGCTTGAATATCGCTGGTAATGCACTCAAAGTATTGTCTTTCTCTGAGCATGTTATTAGCAATACAAAATATCTGGGATTCTGGCACCACTCATTGAACAATTTCAGCAACACTGTTGGGCTGTGAATGCCTTCAATATGGAGCTTAGGTATAGTAGGCCAAAGTAATGTTTCAAATAACAATTCTAATTCATCTTTATTCCAAGGATATTTGTGGAACTGTTCAAACAATTTCCTCAAAGCACTCAATGATAATGTTCTGAGATTTTTCATAACTTTAGTATATCCTATGTGCACTCTTTCTCCTTGAGCCAATACGCTTCCTACTGTAGAGCACACAGCATAGAAAATCTTAAATAATTGACCCAGCAATGCATCATTCATGTACCCTCCAAAATACTCTCTGACCACTTCAAATAGATTTAAAATACTATGAAGTTTGCCAGGGCTTGTGACTGACTTCAGATCTAAAGTAGCCACTATGTTTGTATGTATTTCTTTAGGTTCCATATACATGTATTGCTTGAAGTGGGAAAATGCCATTTCTATAAACATTTTTAGTTCATTTTCGTTGCACCCCGCCAAATATCTCATCACAAGAGATCTTCTTGTCTGGCCTCCACCTTTCTTATCTGCTCCTAATTTAGAAGTCATTTTACCGTACAAAATCCTCAAAATTATCGGCACTACGTGTTCTCTGTCTTCCGGTTGAATGCTCTTAGAATCTTCAGTAATTTTGAACAATGTAAGTTCATCTTTTAATTTATTTTCATCAACTAAATTTTGTAGATTGCTTTTGTATGGCGTAACACTTTTGTTCTTGTAATTTAGAACACAATCCAAGGCATATTTCTGAAGTCCTGGGTTTTTATGTTTCAAAAATTCCATGTAAAGTTCCCAGAAAACAGGCTCTTTGTGAAGCGCTCTAGGATTTTTAAACTGCGCTAGAACCTTCATTATGTTTAATAATGTTTTGAATATAATTTTACCTGAAACTGTTTCTTTTGTTTCTTCAATCGTTTTAATCTGATCTTCAATATTATCTTCATCAGGTTTGTCTGCAACTACTTCCATTAAAGTATTATTTCTAAGTTCAACATCTATCTTCAGGGCATTCATATTATCATTCTTTCTGTATTCTTCATCAATAAAATTTAGGAATAATACGACAACCTCACGATTCCTTGCTTCACACGGCTGAATGCAATTGGACATTATTTTTAATAGCAGCGTTCTATAGTTATACAAATCTGGCCTTTCAGAAATACTATTAAACTCTGAGTATAATTCTTTGAGGTGTGAATTATTGCTATCAATTTCTTCATCAAACTGAAACTTCTTTAAATCTTTCTTGGCATTCGCGAATGACGATTCTAATGCTTTGTAAAATGTTGGCCAGAATTCGTCGACTGATAACGCATTGCCATAGCCTGCAATATATTCAGATACTGGCTCCCAAAGCAACTTGAAGTTAAAATATAATACTCCAAGCATATAATCTAGAACAAAGTATTTGAATTCTGTGTCCTTAGCTAGTACATATTGTGTAGTGTTAAAAGTCATCTTTTGTAGCATGTTTATCTGGCTTCTATACTCTTGGATAGAAGGAGTTGTGGCTTCTACTGTATAACACCTGCTGAAAATTTCAAACCTTTCTTCTGAACCACCTACTTCTATTGTTTTATTTAATTCTTCAACATTTTCAAATAATTTGTAAATGTGAGTAGTCAGAAGTCGAACCTGCAATTTAAGACCATGATTCAATTTGAAATAATATTAGAAAATAATCCATAATTTCGAAATTTAGTGGCACAAATATTTATTGAAATACTTACAATGTGAAAAGGTGATGACACATTATTCCTTAGATAAGAATCTACCAGCAGAAGATGTGGGTACTTCAGTCCATTCTCATGTTCATATGCAGTCAAATACAAATCCACCAAATGTAACGCTGCTAAATAATTTGGGTCTGCTGCACAAGGCAGGATCATAGGCAATAACAGGTCGATATCGCATATCTCCTTCAACTTCTTACAACTGGATATGTGAATAGCACTCTCCATAGCATTCACTATTATGAAAAGAACTAATCTGGTACATCTTGATAGTGCTGTAGTGTCACAGTGGAATTTGTTATGGCCTGGCTGATTCTCAATATTGTAACTTGCCAAAATATTTAGCAGTTTGGTCACTAATCCATTTATGGACTTTATACAATGTGCTACATTTATCTTCTCAACATGAGGCAAACAAAACAGAACATTCATTAGTTTGATAGGGTTCTCCACAATGTTTTCAATATCATCATTTATTACTTTGTCAAAATATTCCATAAACATAGGAAGGCATTTGCCGAAATCAAGTGGATATTTAACCCACTCGAAAAGTTTCAAACCATTTTTAGACAATGGTGACTTTCTAATGCAAATTTTAGTTAGTGTACCCATTGCTTCAATATCAAAACCTGATTGTATCACAAAATTAAGGAAAGGTGGCAAAATGTGCATGTCAAACTGTGGGTAGTCAATGACATTTTTGACGAAATTTATTAGGATATTTGGGTACGGCAAAGGCAGCAATACTTTGACAATAATACCCGCATGTTCTTGAGAAAGAGAGACATTTGGAGAGAGGAGTAACAGAGCGCCAATTTGAGCACAAACTTCTAGAACATTCTCAGCTGTCCACTCACATATCACTTTTACCAATAGAAGTACAAACTGAGGAGGACATGTCAGGTACTTTCCTCGATCATGTTCTATGACTTGTCCTGCTAGTTTTAGTATGTATTCTAAACCTCTGCTTTGCTCATCATTCTCTTTAAGCATCTCTTCAGTAAATGTCAGAATACTTGTCCAGAATATATTAAACTCTTTAGGTGCAATTGTCCGTAAGCTATCTTCGAAAGTTTGTGTTGAGACTTTGAACAGTATTTCATGATGTTCCTTGTCATCCTTGAGACTTGTCAATAATATAGGAAGGAAGTTTTCTATACAACTATGGAACTTTCCACTTACTCCTCTCAATATTTCGAAGATGAGATGACCACATCCTGTTATAGCCTGTAAAAGAAAAACAATGTTAGAAAAGAGTGCTAATTCAATCAGTGTGATTTGTCCATGTGTTTATTTATTATCTTTATTATTGAAGATGGTGTAAGATATGCTATTCTTAAGCTTTCACGGCGGTCAAAAGATTAATATGCAACATTAGCTATTGGATAGAAGACAATCATCATCATCATCGTCATTGTCCTCGCCGTTTCACTATTTGGGTTTGGCTCTGTATGCCAACTGTTTCCACTTCTTTCTATCATTTACCATATTTGCACCAACCCTTTCGTTCCTTCATATCTGTCCTTACACATTCTATCCACGTCTTCCTCAGTCAATAGATAGAAGACAATCATGAAGA
Source organism: Acrobasis consociella (assembly GCA_963555685.1). Classification (NCBI taxonomy): domain Eukaryota; kingdom Metazoa; phylum Arthropoda; class Insecta; order Lepidoptera; family Pyralidae; genus Acrobasis; species Acrobasis consociella. The sequence goes on from OY743115.1 coordinate 14,588,609, forward strand.
AACAAATATGAAAAAAGAAACATGGCATCTTAGAAACGAAATAAATTAAGTAGTATACTTACATCTTCATTTGTTTTCAGATAATTCAATATGAGGTCTATAAACTTCTTCTTATCCTTAATATCACGAGCAACAAAAGCAAAGCTTTCAGCTGCAAAGTTATTAATGTACTGTGGCTGACTCTCACTCAACAACGGTATTATCCTCTTAAGCACAACAGCTATGTCTTTCTTCAAATAAGGCTTCAACACTTTAAAAAGAAAGGCGAGGCAGACTAACAACCACTCAAGTCTCTCTGCATCTTTAGTGTCCAGTAATTTTATGAGGATATCCAGAAATCTTGGGAAGTGTGGGTAAAAGTCATTCCTGAGGTCCTTTGCTAACGAGACTAGTATTCTAAAAAAAAAGAAAAAACAAGTTTTTAGCCAGAGGTAAATTAAAAATCTCTTAAGTTTCAGGTGTTCGGCCTTCTTATCATAACTCTTGAACCTCTCAACAAATTTTCATCAAACACAGCTAAGAACCAACACGAATAAACTTTGCTTTCATGTAAAAAAAAATGCATCAAAATCAGACAGGACAGATGTCTGTCTGTGGCATCAAACTTATAAACACCCCTCTTTTTTGTTGTGGTTAAAACTACTTGTATGTAAGGATAGTGAAAAGGTATCCAAACAAAGCACATAAATAATAACTGAATGATACAGTTAAATGATGTAAGGTTTTTCTACTTTAGCATTAGTTCCAAATTATTCAGGTTTATAACTTGCTAAAAATAAAAAAAATAACACTCACTCCAACAAAGGCTGCAGACACAACTGATCTTCCAATTTCAAATATTTCTCTAAACTATCCACTACCTCCTCTTTCTTGTGCACCAACTGCGGCACATTTACTATGCCAAGTACTTCTTTTCTAAATTTCTTAAAGTTTTCAGTTAAGTTGAGTACATTCCACTTCTGGAGTGCAAGATGGAAATGGGTTTCATTCTCTTCTGGCTGCCTGGTGTAGGCATGCTCAATGTGGTATAGCGCCGCATGTCTGATGTCAATGGCATTTATACGCTCAGCGAATGGAACAAACTGCAAAAAAGTTGTAGTATACAAGCTTTGAGAATTATATTTCTGGAAGATAGTTGTTAACCTATTCCAGATGCTTTAAAGCTGCATGGTAAAACTTGTAAAGTTCATGCTGGATTTATATCTATAATTAAAGATGCTAATTAAAGTATGCACATTTGTTAAAAGTGTGAAGATTTCAACTAAAAGCTATAACCTCGAAATAACACGCACGAATAACTTGCAGAATTTATTAAAGATGTACTTACACGAAATGTATTCGTTGTTTTATGCTTAACTGGTTTGCTCTTCATATTGTTAGCGAATTAGGAAACACTTTTTCATTGAAGTTATGAACACCTAATAGTTGATAAAAAATAAATATTCGCATTTCAAGTAAAACGATATCATTTTATAAACAAAGGCACATGTCATATGGCCGGGCACAGCACAGCACATGTAAATTGATTGATGTCATTTTTTTCTGTCAAACGTCGACAAAAGTGTCAAAATAACCAAAGCTTGCTACGCACCAAACGACAGAAGTGCTATTTTTGAAACGCGGAGTCACCTAATCAATTTTTTTTCCATACAAAAAATCGTTCGTTTCGATTCCACGTTTGAAAAATAGCGCCTCAGGAGCGCCATTTAGGAAACACGGAGTCACCTTAAGTCGCGTCCACATTTGTAGCTTGTAGCATTTTGGCGTATCGTACATGAAGTGCTATTTTTGAAACGCGGAGTCACCTAAACGAATGGTTTTTCCATACAAAAAATCGTTCGTTTAGTGACTTCACGTTTGAAAAATAGCACCACTGGAGACGCATTTTTAAAATCACTTGTCATTGTCACATTACGAAGGGTTTGCGCGAGCGTTTCCAAACGGGTGCATTTTTGAATCAGTAGTTTGCGAAGGATTTGCAACGAGTGGTCTTGAGACTTGACCACTCGTAATTTTGACATTTGTAGCGTAGATACCTATGTCATCCAAACTGGGAAATCCGTTCCATTTCACGTTGCTTTTTTATTCATGTTCGAATTTTTAGAAAAGCATAGACAAATTATCGATGTTTCCTGCGTAAAACAATATTGTTTTTCGCTGACACAAGGGTTTCAAAAATACGATCAATTTGTATTTTACGCGAGCGGTGAGTTGGAAAACTACACGTTTTGTGTTTCGCTGAGTCCCTCAATGAAAAATAGCACTCATGATTATGATAAACGTCGCACCACGACGGTGATACGATACGATTCACCATCGTCATCTCATGATAATGATCATTCATTAGATAATATAGTAGGATGACAAATGATGTGTGACGTAAAAAATATCACAAGCGTAGAGCGTCACTATCACACACACACACAACACAACCACACACAACACAACCCAACAACACAAGCCTAAAGCGCCGCACCGCGGCTTTGAACGAACGTACAGCAGGATGGATCGTTAATATGGTGCTTTAGGCTTGTAAGAGGCGAATATAGCAATACCAGCGTAATGCCAATCACGAAAGTAGAGACGTAAAGGCGGGTCTCCTGCGCCAGAAATCTCGAAACATTACACAAAAAACATAAAACAAAAACAAAAAAAAAAATATTATTTTTCATACACAAACCATCTCAAGCCGGGTCTCCTGCGCCAGAAATCTCGAAACATTACACAAAAAACATGAAACAAAAACAAAACAAAAATATTATTTTTCATACACAAACCGTCTCCTGCAAATAATTTCTGTTTTGAATGAAACATTTCTTTATGGTTGACTTCATCATGAGGTGCTACTTTTCAAACGCGGAGTAACTAAACGAACGGTTTTTTGTACGGAAAAACCATTCGTTTAGGTGACTCCGCGTTTCAAAAATGACATTTAAGGTACCTAATAATATTTATTTCTGATTACTGTTATCATCATTTCTGCCTGACGAAGAACTAGAAGATGTGTTCTGCGTTTTACCAATTGCAGATAATAGAGGTAGGCTCCAAAGGACTCTTAACCAAAACCGTAAAATAATTAAAAAAGAAATCCTTCCCCTCTCGTCCCCGCGCAGGGCATGTTTTCCATCTGCTTTCGAAAGCAGAAACATGTGTATGCCATAGACAATTGTGTATGGCCACGCCCCTTTGTTTGCGTGTTTTTGTGTAATGTTTTGGATATTTTGGTGCAGGAGACCCGCCTTCATGCAAATAATTTCTGTTTTGAATAAAACATTTCTTTATGGTTGACTTCATCATGAGGTGCTACTTTTCAAACGCGGAGTAACTAAACGAACGGTTTTTTGTACGGAAAAACCATTCGTTTAGGTGACTCCGCGTTTCAAAAATGACACTTAAGGTACCTAATAGAGTCTGTGCGGAAAGAGAACCGTCGTGGCGTAAAATCAAACTAACAAAATCTTTTTTATATGACAACCCAACACCCATCTGTCAAATGACAAACTTTACGTCATCTTTGTTTACTGTGTTGTTTTAACGTGATTTTTATTTTAAATCATTTCAAAAAGGGGAAATCCTTTACCCAGTCCTACAAGGGAAATAATATTTAATATTATTATAGGTTTTGCCAAAAAGAAAAGCGGCCAAACACAATTATCGACTTAAACAAAGTCATGGAACGTGTGGCGGCGATGTGCGGTATGTAGAAAGTTATTTTAAATGTTTTAGATTTCCTAGGTAACCCCCAGACACCGACATTTTATATTATGTATAAATTAAAAAGAATTCGCATTAATATATATGAATACATGTTTATTTTGTTTTCAATCAAAGTTTTTGATAGCAGGTATAAAGAGTGTTGATACTTTTAATTTATTATGCGTTTAGATAAACTTGCCCTATTTTTTTCAGGTTTGAGTAAAGATACAGTATCTAAAATAAAAAAGAAGGTTCCTCAAATAACGGCGTGTGGTGCAAGAATTTATTATAAATAACTGTAACAGATTCGAGCAAATCAAGTTCAGAAGAAAATTCTTTGGATCTCTATAGTCTATCCGATGATAGTTCAAACATGTCCGGCATTGAATATTTAGGATAAGATTATTAACTATTATTAATTATTTGCGTACCTTTTAAATAAAATAAAAACTAAATAAAATAAATTATGGTTCTGATCAATAAATTAATAAATATATTATTGTTTTAAATTTATTTTTTATGCCTACCTAACCTAAAGGCTAACGATGAAGATAGCATCTGAAAACATATAAAAATATATTTTCATTTACAGCCATTACATGTAATGTAAATAATATATAAAAATATAATTTATCCATTAGCATCCAATAGCCGTCATAGTTTCAAAATATCAAGAACTTTATAGTCGCACTATAATGACACAACAGTGTTGTCAACATAACAAATACGGATATTAAACACAACTGCGCCCTCAAATCCTACGACGGTTCTCTTTCCGTACAGACTCTAATATTTATTTCTGATTACTGTTATCATCATTTCTGCCTGACGAAGAACTAGAAGATGTGTTCTGCGTTTTACCAATTGCAGATAATAGGACTAGGATAGGACACTCCAAAGGACTCTTAACCAAAACCGTAAAATAATTAAAAAAGAAATCCTTCCCCTCTCGTCCCCGCGCAGGGCATGTTTTTCATCTGCTTTCGAAAGCAGAAACATGTGTATGCCATAGACAATTATACAATTTCCTTGATGGCCACGCCACGCCCCTTTGTTTGCGTGTTTTTGTGTAATGTTTTGGATATTTTGGTGCAGGAGACCCGCCTTAACCAGTACATATGTCACCGATAAATAGCAAGAATCGTAAGTTGATCAATTTTCTAGTTAGTTGATTAACTGACGAAAAATAACAAACGTTAGTAGAAATGTATTATTTAACGCAGTGCATTTTAGCTAATTGGTCAACTTACAGTACCTGGCAGTAATTTAATAATTTACGATTGTGCCACAAGTAAAATCATCCACTAACGGGCCAATCGTTGCTCAGTGTACTATTTAACGGTATACTATTAACCGTCACATAATACACTGTTCTCTGATTGGTCGAGGGCATTTTTTAGCATTTGGCTAGTGTTTATTCATAGAGTTAACAAACACTTAGATATGTTATTTTAATACCGATGATGAGATGTGAAAGATCATGTATATTTTTTTTTATATTTTATCATCATCATCATCATCATTTCAGCCGCATAACGTCCACTGCTGGACATAGGCCTCTCCCAAAGATTTCCAAAATGACCGATCAAGAGCGGCCTGCATATTTTATATTTATTCTTATTTAGCCATACCGTTTTATGACTTAGTATAATAAAAGGAAAAATATTTTAAATAACAAAAGATACTTGAGCTTAGATATTAAATATCACTTATTAACCTAATAAGTATTATAGTTAGTTTAATCAGTAAGTACAATCAGTCTGAATATCTATTATTTGTACTTATTCGTATTTCAGTTATTTATTGCTACATGTTAATTTTTAACCAATCAACGTAAACCTCGCCTTCGTCCGATGATCTTACGACAAGGTGCCGTAAATTAATCAATTTACTAAAATACATACGTTAAATAATACATTTTAACTGCTGTTTATTATTTTCCGGGAGTTGATCAACTACCTTGAAAATTGATCAACTTACGAGTCTTGTTATTTTCCGGTGACACATACAATTTCCTTGATGCCAATATATAAAAAAATAATCACTGTCATTAACATCAAGAGTTATTTTCCCGTTTTCAAATAGATTCGGAATTTGGACCAAAGTCACGTCAGTTTTACAGCTTTTGCTTGTTTTGATTTTACATTTTTCACACACAGTTGTTGTGTTGTGTGTGAATCGTGTTATAGATAAAGCGGCAAATCGTGTTTGCTATTCCTTATCAGTTTGTATTATATTGTTATCTTTATACTACTTAGTTTTATTGATAGCGTGAAGTAATATAAAGTGTATAGTTTTTTTTTATATTTTTTTCTTATTCAGTTTTCAATGCTTGCTAGGTTTGTGAATTCTTTGCCATTCGGGCTATCGCAGCAAATCACCAAGCTTTACTTTCAAGGTATTTTATTTACTTAAAACTTCTACATAACTATTTACTATCTTTATTTCATGGTAACCTGCAAACAAACAAGTACTTGTGAACAGATATCGCGAAAAGCATTATTACTATTTAAGAAAGATTCATTACTGAAAAAAAACAAACATCAATCGACAATTTAGCGCCCAGAAAACCACATTTACTTGCTATCCTTCATAGTTAATACAGGGTTGATAAGCTTTTACATTATTACACATGCGTTTATCTCAACTTACAGCATTGGTCCGTAACCAGCGCGGTTCTCATAGCCAGCCAGACCAGTACCAGTACAAAACAATGGAAGTGAAGATCTTACCCGCACTCCAGGACAACTACATGTACCTGATCATAGACAAGGCGACTAAGGAGACCGCGGTTGTAGACCCTGTGGAGCCAAAAACAGTCCTTAAAGCAGTGCAAGACCAGGGGCTCAATCTTACGACAGTATTGACTACCCATCATCATTGGTAAATATCTATTTGTTTGCCATAGCGCAAAAGGTAAAAATGGAGCCCTTAGGATCTCTCATATATCTGTCAGCCATTTCACATGAGGTAAATACAGTACAATACAAATCAACTTTATTGCACCATAATAAAAACAAAAATTAAAAAAACAAGAAACAATTTAGGTACAAAGGTAGACTTATCACTATAAATGCAATCAAAATAATTTTTCCTCCACCCAAAGGTTGACTGGAGGAAAAATTATTTTGGTGGGCACAGTAATTATACTATAGTTAATTTACCAGGTTTTTTCTGTTCTTAGTTACATAATTAGTACCTGGGTGACGCTCGGTCGGTTACATCAAACAAACTTGTCTAAAAACAGTTAGTACAAAATAAAAAATTATATATAAACTTGAACATTAAAAAAACAAAAGTAAGTCACCGAGTGGGATTCGAACCCGTAAAACTCTTTCTAGCGGTCAGCATCCTTAACCACTGAGCTAAGCGGATGGCGGCCGGCGCGAGGAAAATAGCGACCATATTCTGCGTGGAAAGAAAAACGAATGAAAACTCGAAAACAAGCGTTTTCCCAAACATGAGACTAATCTAGATCGATAGTTTACCCCCAAAAACCCCCTTATACCAATTTTCAGCAAAATCGTTACAGCCGTTTTCGAGATCACAGAAATTTATAAATAAATAAATATACAAGAATTGCTCGTTTAAAGGTATAAGATTTTCCATTCATGGCTGGTGCCATGAGTTTCTGTCCTTCAACAAGCCCACTCCCTGTCCACCTGAGGATATACATACAATGGTATTGTAACAAGGACACAATTAAAGTTTATCTTTTAACTTATTACAGGGATCACGCCGGTGGCAATGAGGATTTAGTAAAACTTCATCCTGGTCTTACAGTCTACGGAGGAGATAACCGAATCGGAGCACTAACCCAGCTAGTCAGCCATAAACACCTGTTTAACCTGGGACATTTGAATGTAATGTGCCTTTTCACTCCGTGCCACACTTCTGGCCATATCTGCTATTTTGTCACTGCTCCCGAAGAGGGCCAAGATGCAGCTGTCTTTACAGGTATAGTTCCATTTTCTTAATATTTCTAATTTAATCTGACGGTTTAATACTAGAGTATTGCTCTAGATGTTCAGAGGAAAATTTATAATAAACTCTGCATTATGGCATTGATACTTGTGATCTTGGAATTAATCCTATCCTATCCTACTAGTCCTTCCTACTAATATTATAAATGCGAAAGTGAGTTTGTATATTTGTTTGTTTATTCTTAATAATTATTCTTTCTTATTACCATTCTTAGGCGACACCCTCTTCCTCGGTGGCTGCGGCCGTTTCTTCGAAGGCACAGCGGAGCAGATGTATCAAGCTCTGATCAGCATCCTGGGCACCCTTCCGAACCACACCAAAGTGTTCTGTGGCCATGAGTACACATTGCAGAACCTAAAGTTTGCAAAGCATGTCGAGCCCAACAATACAGAGGTTATCAAGAAGATAGAGTGGTCTAAAGAAAGACGGCAGGAACAGAAGCCTACAGTGAGTGCCATTTTTTTAATTTTATTAGCCTATACTGACCCACTGCTGGGCAAAGTCGTCTGTTAAAGATACCACAACAACGTGATTTTAGATTTATTATTACAGAAAATCTGATATTAAGAGCTATATTTGACTCGAAGAAACTGACGTCATAAATCTATATTTCATACAAATCCCACAAAAAATGTTCGTTTTGACGTTTAGAAAAAAATACCGGATTTGATCTGTTGGAAAGTAGCGAATTTAAAAAACTACTTGGCCTAAAATTTCATGGAAATAACAAGTTCATCATTGTTCATCTTTATCTTCAGGTCTTTTAAGTCTCCACTGCAGGAGCACTACCCTCTCTGTATTATCAAAGCCATACTTAGCCAGAGCAGCCAGAGGAATTAGCCTACACTCTCCACGCTGGCCAGATGGGTTGGAGAGGTCTCATTGATGTTTATAAGCTTTGTTTAGCTTGTTTTTCCTTCGCAAGTCGCCTTCTAAGAAGTCCACGGAAAAACTTAGGAGTGGTCCTATAGAGTATTTTAAAAGTATACTTAGGTGCTTTTATATAACATGTGACATGTTCTATGTTACAGGTGCCATCAACAATTGGAGAAGAAAAACTATACAATCCCTTTATGAGGGTCTTAGAACCAACAGTTATGCAGCACGCTCAGAAGGCGGATGCCATAGAGACTATGAGAGCTATTCGCCTCGAAAAGGACAATTTCAAGGCCTGAACACATTCCTATCAAAACTGCATTTGTCTTGGCACAATGGCTATTTATTATCGGCAAAATCATTATGTACTGTGTATATAAATTGTTGTATTAATTAAAATAATGTCTTATTTTGGAATAATTTTATTTTAAATATTTTTTGTTCAAGCTTTTATCGCGAGACCATATTAATTGTTTTTATTACGGGGTTCTCATAGCCACGTTTTGGCATAATTGTCATCTTGTCGCAATAATATTGCATTGCCATCTGATTTATATGTACGTATATAAATTTCAGCTCAATCAAAACTAGAATGAATAATGTCTGAGGGCAAGTTATATTTAACATGCAAGATTTGATTTTACCAGGATAGATAATAAAAGCTTGTAAATAAGCAGTCCTTTTATAGTCTATCTTTAGGGACCAGAAACCAGTCACTGGTGTGTATCATAGAAGAAATGTGTGTGTGGATTCACTGGTGTGTATCATAGAAGAAATGTGTGTGTGGATGGAGTGCTCATTACATTACAAATACAAAAGTTTTTAGAGTTTAGAGCTAAATTGTACAAACATTGTTACATAGTTTAAAAAATTGTACCTCTTATGATCATACAGTCTAAACATCATGTGGCATTTAAACTAAATCTTGGCGTATTTTGAAACAACCAATTTAGTTGTCAGTTTATTTACAGCCTTCCTTTTATAAATTAGTGTAATTTGTTTTATGGCATTTGTAAATCGTGGATAGCTCATAATCTCAGTGGATAGAATGAGACGGATAAAATAAAAACAGAAAATCTTACAAAAAAAAAACTATAATTAATTAGTCTAAACTTAAAGCTGACTATCACACGAGATATAAGGGCTAGTATTGCAAATGTTTTGTCATTGTTCTTTCTTTATGTAAGCTGACATTTCTTCTGCATATTTCTCCTTTGAGCGCTCAAACATTGCCACATACACCTGAAAAGAATAAAGATGATAAAGACAAATTCAAATATATTTTTTATACTAAAACTAGCTGAAGCCCGCGACTTCGTTCGCGTGCACTTTACGTCTCTGGAAAATGCTCATCAGGCTGAACAACTTTTACTAAGGCGACATTTTTATATCTCTTATAGTTTAGCGGGACCATTACGGTTCTGCATCAGGCGTTTCATTTTCCAAAATCATTTATACCCTATATGTTGCCCAGGCTTAATAGCTATATAACAAAAAAAGTTGCATTCGAATCCGTCCAGTATTTCCGGAGATTAGCGTGTACAAACAGACAAACAGACATACAGACAAACAGACAGACATTTTTTTAAAAATTCTTACTCTATTACTATGTCTCCATCGCCCCCAATATTTTTTTTGGAAATATATTTAATGTACAGACACACTTTTTTTACTGTTTTATTATATGTATAGATGATAGTATATTGAAAAAATAATGGAGGCATATATATATTTTTTTAGATTATATTTAGGACATGTGTGCAAGTGATGGTACAAAATTTGATAAACTAGGCACTTAGGGGTAAAATCAGTAACAAGTCTAAACCTAGTATGAAATAAATAAAAGCTTGTAAAATAAAGTACACTCTATAAACAGTTAACCAGTAATAACAACTTTATTGGTTCACTATCCTATTTAAGCTGCTGCATGCTCTGGCAGTGAATATATACAGACGAATCACACAGATCAAATCCGCAAGACCCAAAATGCTCTGTCTGCCCCATTAGGGATAAAGACGTGATAGTATGTATGTATGTATGTAATCACACAGATTGAGCTAGCCCCAAAGTCAGTTCGAGACTTGTATTGTGGGATATTAATTCAATATTATATTTTCTAACAAATACATGTATAGATAAATGTCCAAGACCAACTTTAATCTGAAAAAGATCATTTTCTATCTTGACCTGACCAGGGATCAGACCTTTGGATTGGCCGCCTGGCATGGTGACCACTAGCCCACAGAGGTTGATAAATAGGATTAAGTTAAAGCAGTGTCATTTTTTTTCATCATTACTGTATTTCCCCAAGAATCTGGGAAATGGCCAGTTATAGTAAAGGTCATCATCATTTTTCCAACTGCAATCAACCTGGCTAAAACAAGCTTTATGTGCTGCATCTGATTGTTCAAATTTCATGTATACATAATGAAGTTGTTATTGTTATAGTTTAATGAACAAGTTTGTATGTATATATTTACCCTCTTTTCCTCGCTGCTCAGAGATCTCCATCGTGATGCAAGCTGCCTTGTAACTTCTTGCTTGGTAGGCTCTGATCCTACTTCAGAGTTAGCTTCTGCAATGATCAGGGGCCTTTGCTCTTGACAGAACTGGAAAAATGCATTGCAGGGCTTCTTAGGAGCATTAGGGTCTCTCTCTGGCTGCAACAGTAAAATAAGGTTAAAGTATCACCCCAAATTATCTATTTAATCCTAGTATAATCAACAAGAAGTGACAAAGTTACCTTATCTGCTTTGCTTTTCCTTTTTCCACCAGTTTTCTTTCCTCCGGTAGCATTTTGTTTTTCTGTTTGTTTAGACGTCTGGGCTTTGGGCGGGGCTCGTGCAGGCTTTGTCACAGGCTCAGGTTTTGGCTCCACTTCCATAGAAGCAGTCCTAAACGCATCGCCATGACTGTCCAGTCTTTCAACCAACAACATGATGTCTTTACTATATCGCTTCGTTATTTTTTTAGCCTCTTGTATTCTGTAACAACGCTCGTCATTTATTTACACAAGAAAAACGTACCGAAACGATATAACACGAAATTAAGCGCACCTATTGATGATTCTCTCATTATCCTGTTGCAAGACTTCACATCGTTCAAGTAACAATTGATATTTTCGCCTATAAATCTCCTCTTCGGACGGTAAGCTAACCATATCATCAGAGTCGTCAGAAATATTCGAGTTAAGCTGTTGGACTGTCATTTTAATTTATTTCATTTCACAACTTCAAAGTTCAACGCGATCTTTCTTTTTATGCCTGCTGTCATTTTGGTGTTGATTTTACAATGTTGGTAGTACGTGTCATAGACAAAACCGGAAGTAGTACCTTTTTACCCCCCGTTCAGTCACAGTCTCACAGACTCAGAGAGGGTCCAACAGAAACGGAAATGTTATATCTGAAACTATTTGCTCTACGATCAAATTCAATTTCCGTTTCCGTTTCTCTTCTTTTCATTTGCGCGCTAAAATTCGTAATATTATTTTATCTATACCTTAACACGTCCCACAACCCACAACCAAACTGATACGGTACCGCGTTTGCGCTTTACCGCCCCGGCTCGGCAGTAATCTCATCCCGGGAAATTACATTGATCGCGTGTTGTCAAACTTTAATACTGCAGTATTGTGATAGGTAATGAATGACTGCAGTGTGTTGTGCAAGGCGTGGTGGTGCAATGAATTATTTGATAAACTTAGCGATGTGTAAATATTGTAATTGTTAACAGAACGAGATGAAATCATTACAAATGATTTCGAAATATAGCAATGAAATGGACACCGGCAGTATCGAAACGAACTATATTTATTTATTTCATATTATTATTTCTATTATATTTATTATATGCTCTGAATACTGGTTTAGTTGACGAAAGGAAGGTACGTATATTTTACTAATCTAATCATTACTCGTACGTAGGTACGTATATTTTCATTCAAACTTTGTTTTTAGTAACTTTGTGTTAGAAGAAAGCATTATTTGCGTGCCTTATTCAGGATTTTATCTTTATATAAAGTGTAAAGTATAATATATAAAGTCCCTAATAAAAAAATTGTCTAATATAATAATAATTTCACCAAGTTTCATCAAAATAAATTCAGCTATTGTTGCGTGAGAGTAGATGTATATGTATATATTATTATATTATATTTATGGTGACACAGTGACTCTGGGTTTAAGAAAGAAACAATCCCTCTTGTTATTCGAGCATATTTTCTAATCAGTTTTCTAAGAAGCTCATAAAAATATCGTAAAACATTTTATGAGTTTTACCCAGCGAACGAACTCTATGGAAACTTAATCAAGCTTAAAAAAATACCCCATCAAACATTTCAGTAGTTACGCTCAATACGTGCGAGTAGACGGTACTTACCAAAAAACAATCAATAGTACCCTGAACGTACTCACAAACTACGCGTGGATATAGTTTGATACCCAGGCAAGGACATAGGAATAGGATAGTTTTTATCCCAAAATTCTCACAGGAAGCGAAGCCCACGGGCACAGCTAGTTAAATAATAAACCATAGTCTTTTGACGTGACAACGTCTTAAATTAGGTTGCGGCTGGGAGTCACTTATGAAAAAGTGTAACGCTCGGTAACGTTACGATGAGTCACCGAACGAGAGAGAGGCCCGCCGAATGCCTTGCGTCTCTCTCCCACTCAACTATGTTATCTACGTTGTCACGTAAAATCTTCGCCCGTAAAACCGACTTTACAGGCAACCATTTTTTTTTTTTTTAATTTCTAGCAGCATATATACGAGTAGCTAACTAAGGTTCAGCCGAACTTGAAAAAAAGTTAAGACGAAAATTTTAAATTAGGAACCCAACGGCGCATTATTTTCATTTAAATATTGTTAATTACATGACATAGGTACATGTTTTTGGATTCATACATTTTGTGCTCCCGTTTGAAATAAATTGTTTGAAAGGGAACGGAGCTCCATTCCCTTTTAAGCAGCACTGAACTCCGAAAAATTATTTCTTTCAGTTCACGCTCAAGTATCATATTTTGAAACGGCACATATCGACGTCTTACCAAAACGCGAGTGCTCGCTTCGCCTCGTCCCTCGGGTTCAACCGGGAGGATGTCAATGTCTTTAGAAGAGTACACCAAAATGAAGTGCCTGTTAAAAGGCTGCCTGACGCCTTGATCATTGGGGTCAAGAAGTGTGGCACTAGGGCGCTTTTAGAATTTTTAAGGTAAGGCCAAAGATAATATAATTGCTAACGTAACAGATACCCAACGCCGTACATACTATTGGAAGGCCAGTAAGGCAAAATTGAAGTTGCCGGTAGGCAGTAGGCACACAGAGATGGCAGCACACACGACTAGCAAAAAGTGACAAAGAATGTGTTGAATATACTTTAAAAATATTTATTGCATTTCATATCAGTCATATCTAGTTCATTAGAGTACTACTTTTTTTAAATAATAGTGATAGAAGATTTTAATGTTCTATTCTAATTATTTCCGTATAGTGCCATCTAGTGACAAGAAAGAGAAATAATTATGTTTATATGGCGATGGGCGTGCTACCGTACAGTCATGAAAATGACAGTGCCCAGGGCCGCAAGAACCAAAGGCCATTTTATTGTGATAGTAGGGCGACAGGTGGAAAAAGAAATCAAAATAGCTATGGTTTGCTAGCCTAGTAAAACTATTGTCATTGGCGTCCCAGTCACGCGACCGTTTTGCAGTTAAATTCTTAAATGGCGCTCAAAAGGTTAACGTGATCTGTATTTTCATCCATCGACAATAACGATCTGCGCAGAGGAAAAGCAGCTGACATATTGTATTTCTCCCTTGTAGGCTTTTTCCCAGCAGTGGAGCATAGAGTGCTAATAAAAAACGCTCTTCCTGACCACCATGAATTAATGTATTACTACATACCTAAATATGTAAATAACGCAGCTATTATTTGATATCTATCTACCTACTACTGCCTAACAGGTAAAAAATCTAATTCTAGCTTTTGGCATATTCTTCAAAAACACGCAAAATAAAAATCTTTCTTAAGCCGGGTCTCCTGCACTTATATTTTCGAAACATTACACAAAAACATGCAAACAAAGGGGCGTGGCTATACACAATTGTCTATGGCATACACATGTTTCTGCTTTCCAAAGCAGATGGAAAACATGCGCTGCGCGGGGCGAGGGGGAAGGGTTTCTTTTTTAATTATTTTATGGTTTTGGGTACGAGTCCTTTGGAGCCTATCTCTATTATCTGCAATTGGTAAAACGCAGAACACATCTTCTAGTTCTTCGTCTGGCAAAAATGATGATAACAGTAATCAGAAATAAATATTATTAGGTATCTTAAGTGTCATTTTTGAAACACGGAGTCACCTAAACGAATGGTTTTTCCATACAAAAAACCGTTCGTTTAGTGACTCCGCGTTTGAAAAGTAGCACCTCATGATGAAATCAACCATAAAGAAATGTTTCATTCAAAACAGAAATTATTTGCAGGAGACGGTTTGTGTATGAAAAATAATATTTTTGTTTTGATTTTGTTTCATGTTTTTTGTGTAATGTTTCGAGAATTCTGGCGCAGGAGACACGCCTTTAGGAGTAAGGAACTAAGCTGTGCTCGTTTTACGACGAACTGTATCACGTAATTTAGTCTTTTAACACGCGTAAAGAATTCACACAATGTATTTTTCTTTCAGAATACACCCTGATGTCAGGGCTGCACGGTCAGAAGTTCATTTTTTTGATAAATATTATTACAAGGGCTTCGAATGGTACAGGTAAGTAACATGTGAGGCGTAAGGCTGTTTTAATTTAAGCAGGGCTGGGCGTAGAGATACTTATTAGCAGTGGCAACCCGGCGGGCCAGATCACAATAAAATTAAACCTATTCTAGTCATCATTTCAGCCGCATAACGTCCACTGCTGGACACAGGCCTCTTCCAAAGATTTCCAAAATTACCGATCTAGAGCGGCTTGCATCCAGCGCCATCCAGCGACCTTGGTTAGGTCGTCAAACCACCTTGTGGGTGGGTGTCTTATACTTCGCTTGCCTGTACGTGGTCGCCATTCGAGAACCTTTTTGCCCCATCGGCCATCGGTAGTTCGTCCTATGTATTGTACGCTATGTATTCCCAGGGACAAAATGCCCCCCACCCTGGCGGGCCAGATCACGATGGAGAAGACCCCGTCGTACTGGGTGACGCGCTCGGCGCCGCGCAAGGTGTTCGCCATGAACCCCGCCGTCAAGCTGCTGGCCGTGGTCCGAGACCCCGTCACCAGGGCCATCAGCGACTACACACAGTCCGCCAGGTATACAGGGTCACTTTTTACCCACCAGCTCTATTTTTGGAACAAGTTCAGTCTGTGATACTTACCTAGATATTATTAAAAAAATAGTGTATGTAACAATGATCCTTACAGCAAAAGATCGAGTCTGCCAAGGTTCGAACAGCTGGCTCTAGTGAACAGCTCTTCAGGCTGGGACGGCGCGCCTTGGTCGGTGGTGGACGCCACCTGGCCCCCAGTGAGGCTGGGCGTGTACGCGCGGCCGCTGTGGAAGTGGCTGCGGATGTTCCCGAGGTCGCGGCTGCTGCTCATCAGCGGGGAGCGGCTGGTCACTGACCCGGCGGCCGAAATGGCTAAAGTTCAGGTAATATATTGGAACGTTCCGGTTCGGACAGTAGGTACGAATTTGGCAGATGGGGCTTTGGCTTTTTTAGAGGAGCGGGAATTTTCACACTTAATCTCACACTTATTCGAAATGCAATAAATATTTTTAAAGCATATTCAACATTGCCTTTGTCACTTTTTAGCTAGTTGTGTATACTGCCATCCCCGTGTGCCTACCCGCAATCCAGTTTTGCCTACTTAAAGACCTTCCAATAGTTTCTGTGGTGTTGAGTATCTGTTAAGTAAGTAAATATACCGTCTTATTATAAAATGCAGACTATCTTTGTTACTAGGTTTAAACAATTATCCGACCAAATCAAGTAGACGTCTAGTAATATGCCATTGTCTCATCTGAAAAAGTTAACTTGATTTGGTCGGATAATGGTTTAAGCCTAGTAACAAAGATAGTCTGCGTTTTATAATAAGACGGATTATCTTTGCCAGTAGGCACTAAAGATGTTTTCTTAATCTTTCCAGGACTTCCTCGGCCTTAAGCGAGTGATCACAAAGAAGCATTTCTTCTTCGATTCCACCAAGGGCTTCCCGTGCCTCCTCAAATCTCCGAAATCTACACCACACTGCCTCGGGAAGACGAAAGGGAGGAATCATCCCCATATCAACCGTGTGGCTATCGAGAAACTGAGGGATTTCTATAGACCTCTCAATGAACTATTTTACCAAATGTCAGGCGTTAATTTTGGGTGGCCTTAGTGTTTTCAACTTGAGGGGATGACTCCAAAAGCGGTGTGCAAGACGAAGGTTGCTGCGTAACCGCGTTTCAGTTTCAAGCAACATTGAGTACTAACATATGATGATAAAGTCTAATTTGGATTGACAATAAGAGTAGGACGTCATTATTGTGCAACTAACACATTATTTTATGGAGTGGTTACTCCCCCTCCCCAGATTCAACCCCTACTTTCACAAATCGAAGAGTTACCAGCTTGTATAAGTGCCTCCGAAACACGGAATCGACTTTCTTTACGGATAATCAGGTGATTCGAACATGCAATATCCTAACCAGTCTGGAAAAAACTACTCACATCATCATCATCTCAGCCTTTCTTCCACTGCTGAGCATAGGCCCTTCATCGCCACCCATCTCAGTGTGCTGACTTAATCCAGATGCGACCCGTGACTTTTAGTATGTCGTCAACCCATCTCATTGCTGGACGTCCGACGCTTCTTGCACCTGATCTATGTCACCATTCGGTTGGTGTCACCAAGCCTTGGTCCATCTTAGTGGCGTAGCTACCAGAGCAGCTAGTTCATTGTTTGTAGATTGCAGGAAAAACTATAAGAATTTTATCAATTGAAAATAGAGTGGAAAACTCAAGATAATACGTTTACTTACGGAATATAGTTCACTAAACCACCACTAGATAGAGCTAGTAGTAGTAAATTTGCATCTTACTGTATTTCAAAAGTTGATTGACTTTAGGATTGTACGGAACCCTCTCCACGTGATTTCAAGTCGCACTTGACCGGTTTATTTTAAATTAACCTATATCGTCCCACTGATAGATCTCTTCCATTTCTTCCCATCTCTTACTCCTGTCTTCGCTGACCAATCACGTTGGAAAGTGTCTAAATCGATAATTTTATTATGGAGTCGACTAGGGTGTATTACGACGAATTTGGATTATGACAAATCTGGAGTGCGTCGTTTTACGACGAATACGGAACAAACGATGTTAAATAATTCAATTGGGGCTCTAGTTAATTTTTGCCCCAGGGCCTTTGGTACCTAGCTACGCCACTCCACCTGCAATCACTCCGTCGAGCCAGGTGCCCTGCCCAGGTCCACTTCAAGTCCATTCTAATATTATAAATGCGAAGTGAGTTTGTATATTTGTTACCACTTTACGCTTCAACCACTGAACCTATATATGAAATTTGATATGGATATAGTTTGATACCCAGGGTAGGACATAATTTAGTTTTTGTATCGAAATTTCCACGGAGAGCGAACGGACACCTAGATACTGATGAGTGTAGGCAATTTGGCACTAAAAATATGTGACACCAAATTGTATTTGTAGGTATATAACTAATTAAGTACGGTAGACGCTTTTCCAGTTCCTAGGCTATCGAGCATTCCTTGTACTTGTAAAGTGTTCCATATGATATCATTTTGGAAATTTTGAGATTTTTGGACTTCATAATTTATACGATTATGAAGTGGCGTTGTTATTTGCAAGTAGAATTAGAATTCTGTAGTGCTAAATAGTTATTATAAATGTCATTTGGGTTTACTTAGTGATAGTTTAGAAAATGAGCGATAGAGGTAAGTTAAAAACGCCCCAAACATTTCTGAAGAAAATCATAATTCATTTCTGAATTAAATCAGACATACATAGCATCACTTCTATTTTCACTGATCTACAACACCATATTATGTTGTCTATGGCTTATTAAAGAGTTTGGTGTGGACATAGTATATAGGCATAGTCTATAATATTATTTAAGGGAAATAAATTATTTGTTATTTATTTTTTACGTGTGGAATGTTTGTTTAATGGATAGGTGTTTTATCAAAGATAAAAACTATAGACATAAATATGTGTTATAAAATAAAATTGTCATATATTATGCAAAAATCTTTTCTTACTAATTTTATCTTGTAACGCTGATAACGTGTATAATATGAAATTAGTAAGAATAGATGTATTTGCTTCTACCATTTTCTTTTCTTTATAAAAATTTGATAAATGATACCAAAAGTTTTCTAATAATTAATTTTATTACGTCAATCCACTGGTGATGCCAGAATAAGAAGTGACTAGAAGGAGGTGCAAAATATTTAATTTTTAATTAAAGACATACAATTAATAACAATATAAGGTAAAAACGTACATTCAAAATATACATAGATGTTATAATTATGTTTCATTAATCAATCACGGTCTTCGCGTTTTATGAAATAAGTAATGTTTTAAAATAAATTATCAGGATGGTATATAATCTATGACATGGAAAATTTGGTATTACATCCCACCAAAAAAAAAACATAAATGTGAAAATGGGAGCCAAGTTAAACATTATATGGGTTGTCGACTTCACCGCTGAAAGAATAATTTTTAAATGTCAAGTTCTGTAGACATTAGACAACCCTGAAAAACATTTTTAAAATTATGATTATTCTAAATCCTATATGGCCAAATAAAAAACTTTGAGGTAAGTCGCGTCTAGTGAGAATTAAACTCTTACCTTACAGACGCACAACCAGTTCCTAAACCGCTAGGTCATCACCGCTTCCCTTTAAAGTAAATAATTCATAATACGATGGTTGTGTAAAGTAAACGAAATAAAAATAAGATTGAGTGAGCACTATAATATAATATATAATATAAGATAGATTATAATAATGCTATCGACTAATAAAAAAGTAAGTAATCCTAGTATTTCCTAGTCTCGCATAACTAGTTACCAAATAAGATGTAATAGGTTATTTATAAGTTAATTAGACTATATTTTAACATATCAGTAAGTGAAAGTTATGTAGACTTGCTTGATATCTAAGGCTTAGTATAAAATTCAAGTGCCGATTTTATACACATTATTAGTTCACTAATATTGCCTATATTGTAATGATAAGTAAGAATTTAATCGGGTATCTTCCTGGGTCAAAAATAAATTATTTAGTACTGTTAAGAAAATAAAACGGTACAAAATAATGTCACCCGTCATTGATCATATCCATTTTCAACCAGATTTTAGATTGATTATCTTATACCTTTAAACGAGCAATTCTTGTATTTATGTATGTATATATATATATATTTATTTATAAATTTCTGTGATCTCGAAAACGGCTCTAACGATTTCGCTGAAAATTTGTATTTGGGGGTTTTCGGGGGTAAATAATCGATCTAGATTAGTTTTATGTTTGGGAAAACGCGTGTTTTCGAGTTTTCATGCGTTTTTCTTTCCACGCAGAATATGGTCGCTAATTTCGTCGCGCCGCGACCGCCTTGATTTAGCTCAGTGGTTAAGGATAGCGACCGCTAGAAAGAGTGTTACGGGTTCGAATCCCACTCGGTGACTTACTTTTGTTTTTTTTATGTTTAAGTTTATCTATAATTTTTTATTTTGCATTGTTTTTAGACAAGTTTAAAAAAAATTAGTTAATGTTTGAGATGTAACCGAGCAAAGCTTGGTCGCCCAGGTACTTGCAGAAAAACTGATTAGATATAAAGAGCCCTATTTGACTCCAAGAAACTGACGTCATAAGCTTGTATTTCATACAAATCCCATAATGTTTGTTTTGATCTTTTAAAGTATCTGATTTAAGTTATTGGAAAGAAGCTAATTGTAATAAAACATGCAGTGTATTTGTTACTAAACTACAATATCGCGTCTTGATTCCTAATAGGACAGGCCACTTTTTGCAAAAATAGAAAAATTAATCAAATTGAAGAAGAATATTAAAAGATCTAAATTTAAAAACAGAGACTGGGTGCGTTTTAAAAAAATACGACGCGGTATTTAAATAAACACGACTTTTCCTAAAAAAAGTATCTCAAATTAAATCTTTTAAACTGCTGAAATTGGCTCTGTCATAAATTTAAAATTATACTAAATTAACATTTTCAGTGTCTGTTTTCATATAAGTTGCGTTTATGTAAGATCATCATCATCATCATCATTAGGTCTTTCTGTCTCCACTGCAGGGGTATGACCCTCTCTGTAATACCAGAGCCATACTTGGCCAGAGCAGCCAGAGGACTTGGTCTACACTCTCCTCTCTGGGCAGATGGTTTGGAGAGGTCTCATTGATGTTTATAAGCTTTGTTTAACTTTGTATTTCCTAATTCGCCTTCTCCGACATCCACGGGAAGACTTAGAGTGGTCCTGTTCTACACTGCCGGAAACCACACGGCCTTATCTCGTTTACTAGGTACCTAGTTTTAGAATGTCATCTTACGCTGCGACCGCTGTAGCGACCCATGTAGGTATATTTATTGCGTGCCATACCAAAAACAAATCAAAACATTGTCTTCACGTTTTGGGTCACTGGCACCACTTAAGAGTCCCCTTACCCTAGACTTCTTCATACAAACGTAGTTTACGCTTAATTTTGAAACCACACGTCAGATTCCGCTAAAAATTAGTAATTGTAACGAAATTACAATTATCTAGGTTTATAACTGGTTTCCCACAGTAAAATTATGAACTGGAAAGAAAATATAACGATTTAGAAGTTTCCCATAGTCAAAAATGATATAAAACACTATATTTCATTTCAAGTTCATATTTTTATTGTAGGAAACCAATTATAACCCTAGATAATTGCAATATCTTTGAAATTACAAAATTTTGCCGAAATTGGACATGTCGTTTTGAAATAAAACGTAGACTACGTTTGTATGGAAAGTTGTATTTTGGTCTAGGGTAAGGGGACTCTTGAGAATTCGCTAAAGAAATAATCTCTTTCTCATCGCAAAATTATTATGTGCACTTTAATTTGTAGTGTTAAAATTAATTAGATAGTCATAATTCGCACTATGCCATCCATATTCACGTGCCATGTAGTTGCTTAGATATACAGCTTTAATACCTTTATAGTACAGTTAGCTAATATTGATAATAAATTACACAGAGATAACTTTTGTTTCATTTCTTTGAAATCCCATACATCTTTCTTCATCATCTTTCTAGATTCTCGTCAAGACGAGATGCGATGTAACCACCTTATCACCTCTTAGAAAACGGTTAATTTTTAATCCTCGATACAGAATCTAAATAAGTTTTACATACAGAACGGAATCTCCTAGGATCCCGCGCATATGCGTCCCCGTCCCCCGTCCCCGCAAGTCCCCCGATCTCGCCTTGTGGAGGGTGTAGAGCGGGCGGCTGCGGGCGCATGGCGGCCTCGTCAAGGCGAGAACGAGGACTGTATGTATGTAAAACTCGTATAAATTCTGTGCCCTCGACTATTGAAGCGTTTTTTTTAAATGTTTGATGGAAATCGGTTCAGTGGTTTAAAAGTTATATGGAGTGAACTTGAAATTAATTTTAGATAAATTGCCACCTTAGATAAAAAAAATTACAAGACGAGCAGTTTGCGAGTCAGCCTTTACGTACTGTTTTAATAATGCCTATGGGGGAAAAATTTATATGCGAGCAGCTACAGGCTGCGTTTCATCTCTAAAACATAGTAGGTAATTTTTTTATAAAGCAAAGAATTTTAATGTAAGTACCATATAGGGGGAACCGTAGGCTTAGCACGCACCGTTAGGAACGGTGACAGAATATAATAAAACAAGTACTTACGAAAACAGCGTTATATTACAAACATTCACATATATACATGGCATCACACTGCGTCTCCTTCGGGTATGTACACCGGTAGGTTTGCAGGTTTTATCTGGAGGTAGGACACTGATTCGCCGACGACTGCGAACACTATGGGGACGTCTCCGTGTCGCGAGTGCAGAGCGGCTATGTCCGGCCCTGGAGGAAGCCCTGACGATTGGCTGCAAAATATAAGAGCCTTTTTAATATAAAAATGGTAAATAAATCTTTATTTTAATTGTAACATAGCCTATCAGGCTGCCTAAGGACTAATACTGAAGTGGGTTTCTTTCGGCGTAATCTTCCCAGCGGTGGTCGTTCCGAAACGCTAGTAGTTTTTAGCTTTTGCACTAAAATAATATTAAAAAAATTGCCTTCAATAAGAGATAAATTTATTCTACTTTAAATAATAATTTTTACTTTGAAAAGCAGTATGTGCGTAGCTTCTGTACCGTAGCATGGCATCTGGGTTACCAGATGACAAAATGAAAAGTCCGGAGAAAAGCCTGATTTCCATCATAGCGCGCGATAAACTTTGTTGCAGACTGCGATAGTGTTTATCGCCCGCTATCATATATCACTATCTCGCTCCGTGTAATAATAACAAGCGGGATGGCACTAGTCCGGTTTATTGACGGTGCCATACTAAAGGAACAGGTGTCCTTGGTAATCATTATCATACAGAAGTGCAATTTTTGAAATGCGGAGTCACCTAGCTAAACGATTGTTCCATACAAAAAACCCGTTCGTTTACTGACTCTGCGTTAGAAAAATGGCACCTCAGCTGACCCTTATAGCTGCTTTCCTATTAAATTGTATATAAAAATACTCTTCTACTTTATCGAAAAATCCTTTGATTGAAAGAACATTATCAGATCATAGTCTTCCTACAATACTGGGCATATTGCAAAAAATATATGAAACTGCCAAATTCTTTATCATGATTCAGTTTCAGAAAAGGCTGCATTTAGATTGACACAGAGTTGTGTGGATTGGAGCAGATTTCGAGCAGTACTTCATAGCACTGCTTGTAATCTGCTATGACCAATATCATAGGCAACTAATCTCCGATTCTATCCACACACGTCCTTTTTTTTATTTAAAAGAATAACGCAAATTAGCACTTACTTGACACAAATAATACGAAAATGAGGTCTAGGCAACTTCCTCTTCTTAAAATTCTGTACATCTCTGTTGTAGACGTCGAAATCTATCCTAAGACTAGTTTCTACATTGATATCCTTATTGTTAGGTATTATGCTTAATTTACTGAGTACGGATTTCATGTCTTTACAGTCCTCCGGTTTGATTAATGAATTCCAATCAGAACTGCTTTCCATCACATGTTCGTCATGAAATAAGGCTGCTGCATATTCCATGTTTTCCAAGAAACATATTTTCACATCTAACCAATTCATGAACTTACAACTCTGGTTTTTGATAAAGTCAAAAAGAAATTCTTGTTTATTTGATTCTATCATCCTTGATAACATTAAACTTCTAGGAGGAATTTCCGCTCTGCCAAAATCATTGCTTTTCGGCAACCAACTTTTGAATGTCCGTTTCATTTCTTCACTATATTCTTTGTCTGGTACTATTACACTATCTTCACTTGATATTTCTTCGATTACATTATCTTTACTACAGCTGGCCTCCTGTTTATTTTTTTCTGCAAGAGTTTTCAATAAATTGAATGGATTCCTAAGCTTCTTGCTCGCTTTTTTTCTCCTTCTTTCCTTTTTACTCTCTTTTTCTTTAGCTTGTTTAATGACGCAGTCAGAGTCAGAACTCGAATCTAGTACTATCTGACGTCGATTGATCACATTGTAACTTTCATTTATGTAAATATCGGCATTGAATGATTCATTGAATGTCTTGACAACACTGGATAATGCTCTTCTATGCCTGGCAGAAGCTGAATCTTTAGCTTCAAGCTCTTTTAATTTTAATGCCAGTTGCTGAATTTTACTGAAGTTTTCTTCAAACTTACTGCTTTCTTCGAGTCTAGGTTTTTTAGTTGATACTTCATCATCATCAAGTGTGATTGTATCTACAATGTTTTCATTCTCAACTATCTCAAAATCATCTGTGAGATAAACTCTTGTTCGATATCTTTGATTATAAATTTCTATGAGATTTTGTACAAAATCTACTAGTCCTACATTGCTAATCCCTTGCAATCTTTTAGTTTTCAATTTACATGCCAAGTTTTTTATAGTATTCAAACGCAGCATTTGTTCTCTGTCATTAGGTCGTTTTCGAGAATCGATAGGAGTTGAGGTAGGAGCATTAGAACTTTCATTTATGGTGAAATTTGAGGTAGCATTGAAGCTTGGCCTCTCGTAAGCAGGCTGCCTAGGAAAAAAGTGAAATCTGGGTGCAAAAAATGTATTCCTAATAAAAGGCCTTTGGAAAAATAAATTATACGGCATAAAGTTCCATTGCGGCCGTGGCCTCCAGAAATGGAACTGATTGAAAACTGGTGGCGGGCGATGAAATCGTACATTAGTATAAAAAAATGTTTGATTATTATGGCCTTGATTAGTAGAAAATGTGCTTTCAAATCTGTATTCTGTTCTTCTTTCATTTGTATTGTAACTGTTTGTATTTGTTGTATTGTAAGTATGTGTCTCAGGTTGTGGTGAATGTGCCTTTCTTGTACTTACAGTATTTAAATTCACTTCATAACTAGCATATCTAGGAGTAACATGGTCTGGTAAATTTGTTGTTGGCACAACTACAGTGACTGAGTCTTTATGCAGTAGGTCAGATATGTTTTCGAAATATTTGTGAAAATCTTTTACACTGTGACTTCTAAGTCGCCGCCTACTGAGGATCCTCGCTTTATGGCTCCTATTTAATTCTTTATTACTAACAGCACTACTTGATGGAATACTGTCAGTTGCAGTTATTTCTTGAGAAAGTTCTTCATTATTTACTTCCATACTTTTATTTCCATCTTCTGAAATACAAAAGAAAAATATTAAGTATAATCCAAATCCAAAACTAAACAGTTTTAAGTAATACTGTGTACCTATCTGTTAACCTGTCGTCTATGCAAAACACCAGACACAATAGTAAAACAATGCATGTCGACCGGATTCCAGTCTGCTCACAGATGACAGGTTAATCATTTTCCTTACCTTTAACACTAGGTTCATTTACTTCAGGTATCCTGTTTAAATCACCATTTTCCAGTGTGGAATCCCCCCTACTAGTAACATTGCTTTTAGTATCAGTTTGTCCTACTTTCTCATCAACAAAAACCACTTCTTCACTTTTGATACTGTCAGTTTCCATACTTAATTCTGTACAATTTTGTTTATTGTCACATGCAATTTTAATATATGCTTCATCTTTAGAAATATTTTGTGCATTTTCATCAACCTCCATATCTTGAGAATTCACAGTTTCTTTTATTTCAGTATTGTTTTGCTCATTTTCTGATACTTCAGAACTATTTAATTTATGATTATCACTTTTAACAGAATTAGGTGTTTTAACTTCTTGCATACAAAAATCTGGGTTTGTTTTGTCCTCAGTCTTATGTTCAGAAAATCTTAAAACTTTATACCCTAATCTGCTCAGAGATGCATATACTTTGTACTGCATTATGGATACTTGGCCTCGGAGTAATAGAGAATAAGCTTGTTGTAAAGACACTGTGACTTCATTGTATTTGAGTTGTAAACAATTCTGCAAAATACAAGAAAACATGTATTATTTCCTTAGGGGCGTAAAGTACCTCAGGTGGAGGTGCAGCTACCCCATGTGTGACAGAGCCACGGCATCACGCGACGTATTCTGCTATCTCTTT
This sequence comes from Acrobasis consociella, assembly GCA_963555685.1. NCBI lineage: Eukaryota > Metazoa > Arthropoda > Insecta > Lepidoptera > Pyralidae > Acrobasis > Acrobasis consociella. The sequence goes on from OY743115.1 coordinate 14,614,933, forward strand.
CGCACATAGTTTGTGACAGAGATAGACTGAACACATTGCATGGTCCTGCAGTTTTGATCAAAAATGGATAAAACATACATACCCCAAAGGTATATTTATCGCTATTTAACGTCCTCACTGAACAACTACGCTCAATGCCCAACAATCTTTTTATTGTCACAATCAGTAAACAAAGAACAAAGAACGTAAAACAGCCATTTTACAATAGTCTCCCTAGTATCGGCCTCATATTCTACAGATTTAGTACTCTTACAACACCTGGGAAACCACTAGTGTTCTAGGCTTCCTGCAGGACCTGGGTTGGTTTGAGAACTGAGGCCAGTCTCAGTTCTCCAAAACAAAACGGCCCGGTCAAGTCAGGCCAAATTATGGACCCCCCCGATGTGGTTCCCATCTTGTCGCGATGGGGGGGCTCAGTACCTGCGGTTGCCTCGGCCGCAGGGAAGCTAAGAGGAACCCATTGCCCGGGTTGAGGCTTAGGCCTCCCCGGGCCCGGCGGAGGCCATTCCTGGCGGGAATGGCCTGGCTGTGAGGGAAGGGGGGTGACGACGACCCCCCTACCATCACAGCCGTGGTAGGGGTCGCGGGGGAAGAGGAGTGTCGGTGTGTCGTTGCCGCTCGCCCTATCCTCCGCGACCAAGCGCGGCCGTGGCGCTTGGCACGGCATCGGTGGGGCCGCAGGGGAAGAGGAGTGTCGGTGTTACGTTGCCGTTCTCCCTTTCCCCTGGGGCCGGCTGTGTGGGCCCCGGTCGCCGTCAGGTGGGGGGGTGACTGGGGCAGGGCCTGCTTCCGCAGGCCCCAAATTATGAGGGCTGGTTGGACGGTGGAAACGGGATTCCATCGTCCAACGGACAGCCCTCCGGAGTGGAAGGCAGGCGCGTGTGCGTGTCAGCGCGTCTGTCCTTGGGCCAAGAGGCCAAGGCGGCGGCGGAGGCCGTTGGCGATCCGGGGCCGCTTAAGTAGCGGCCGGCCGCGCCGGGACTGTGGAGCATGAAGAAGCACACGGTCCCGGCCGATAGCGGCTGAGAGGTGACACCGCGGAGTTTTTAGTGGTAACACCACATAACCTTACCGGTGTCCCGTAACCGGTAAGGTATCCGAAGGGATTTTCTCCGCGTCAAAAAAAAAAAAAAAAAAAAGGCCAAATTATGGAAAAGAATATGTTCTTGAGGGAATGAGTACTTACAACTTCCATTAAAAACAGGGCTTCTTCAGGCAACAAATACAGTTTTTTTTCTCTGTGGTGACCTAGGAACTGCCAGTAACCACCAGTTTGCTTCGTCACCTCAGCCAGCATTAGCTCTTCCCTCCACTCTGCATGGCTTAAGGTACCCCTGTAATAATTTAATGGAAATACTTTTAAAATATATCTAGTGTAGTTTTAATGTCATGCCCACTTGCTGGTGAGTGTAAATAAAAAAATTGCCAGAATTAAAAAAACTGTTTTTTTAAATGTAAGTTCTAACAAAATTACTGGAACTATTTTAAGAATGAATTCAGTCCGTGATAGTCAACAAATTTTCCCAAGGATCATGTGTCGAAATATGAAAAATTATTTTTGATTTTCATAATAACTCAGATCTCTCTCTGATCGGTCAACTTGTATGGAAGGAAAAGTTGTTAAGTATTATGGTCTAAATACACCATTAAAATAGTTTCAGTATATTTGTAAGACCGTAAGTTCGAGACTTGTGTAATGGTATACTAACTTAACAATACCATATTTCATTATGAATACACATAGATAAATATGCAAAACCCATGTCAATCTCAAAAAAAATCATTATACCATCTTGACCTCACCGGGGATCAACCCCAGAACCTCCAGTGTAACAGTGTGGCAAGATGACCACTACAACACAGAGGTCGTCAGATTACAATATGGATTTGCTTTTTGTGGAAACTGTGTAAACTTAAAGCCTAACTGTTAAATAGTAGTGTCAACCATATTCATGTTTGCAACCTCTAGTCTAGAAATCACACCAAGATTTACTTATAGATTGACAAATAAGTTATTAGAACTCATGATATTGTACAAAACATTTGGAAACTATATTTACAATGGCACCCACCGCCCATCACCCGTTACACAAATATTTAAAGCAAACAATTACCAATTGTAAAGGTTAAATAATTTGCACACTTATATTATGCAGGAATATTCACCATTTTTCAATCCTCTCCACTTCGATGAGCTGTTTTCTTGCATCCAACGCAGATTGTGTCTGTTTTTGCTCCAACCAAGATCCATTCGGCGTGACATCTTTTAGCCCAATCTCAGGCAGGGAGGTGTTTGCTTTCGACGCTCCTTTGGCGACTATTTCTTCTCCGCTGGAAATTTCATTGGTATGAATAACAGACATGTGATAAAAAGTACAAATAATGTACTCGTTCATCCAGGTATAAAATACTTACGACAACATTTTAGGGGTACTCATGATGTGTGCTAAGTTAGTACATTTTATTCACATACGTATATGAGAATATTATTCATCTTTACTTTAGTGCTTTTTCCAAAATATCCACAATAACAACAAAATACAATGAGAACATGAACACGATATAGCCGACCTGTAGCTGACAAAAAACAGACAGGCAGGGGAAGAGTGCGACAGTGGAGTGGACAGCAGACATTTCAATACGTCAATTATAGATCTTTGCGTCAAGTCAAATGAAATGTCAATGTCAAACTATTTACTATTTTTAGACATCAACGTTTATCGCATGCAACCAAATCTGAAGCGCCATTTTTGAAACGCAGTGTCATGTCATGTTACATATAATATTATACTTATTATGAATCCCTTTACCCTAGACTTTTCCATACGAACGTAATATATGTTTATTTTTAAAACCACATGTCAGATTTCGGTAAAAATTGGTAATTTTAAAGAAATTGCAATTATCTAGGGTAATATCTGGTTTCCTACAGTAAAATTATGAACTGGAAAGAAAATATAACGATTTACAAAAACAAAACAAAAATGGTCAAAAACGATATAACATACTATATTCTATTTCAAGTTAATATTTTTACCGTCAGAACCAAGTTATTACCCTAAATAATTGCAATATCTTTGAAATAACAAAATTTTGCCGAAATCGGGCATGTCGTTTCGAAATCAAATGTAGACTACGTTTGTACGGAAAATTGTATTATGGTCTGCATACTTTCTAGTTCACGTAAATCGTTTTTATATACTTTCTGGATACAGTACATCGATTTTTTAACTTTCGACGTTCAGTAGGACAGTCGGTCTAGGGTAAGGGGACTCTTAAGATACTGATAGCTATGGGCTTTTTTATTATATTTTTTTTTGTACCTACTGAACTATGAATACATTAATTTCGAACACTTATAGAAACAGGGCAAGCTGATCTGCTTTACTTCATACTTGTTGATGGAAGCTGACAGCTGGAGAGTCCCTCCGGCCGCTCTGGCAACTATTTAAATTTCAGAGTTTTTAGACATTAATAAAATCTAAAGTATAATAGCTACGATATTCGAACTTTGTATGTTTAATGAGTGTACTAGTGTCATTATATTATCTTGAAATTATTAACTATTAAGACGTGGGGCTACAAATCCAACACGTAGAGGCCCTTTGGAGAAGTTGTTATTGTGTGGCTCTCCCGCCAAAACCCAATTCTGGATATACCTTTATAAGGTGTATCTCTGAATAGGTTGCAAGAAAAAGGCGAAAGATCAATGGGTTATGAAATGAGATTGGGATGGACTGGTGCTGGGATACTGCAATAGAAGCGTCACCTGCCATAGCAATTGTGGCGACCTCTGCGCCACAACGAGAAACTAAACACCACAAACAACAATGAACGCAGCAATACCTACTTCACAAGAATCATACGAGATGGCGCCAGCAGATTCTACATCTCGCTCTCAGAGTTCTGGTTGCAACTGACTATATATACAACCTCCGACAATACACCATCGGAGCCGCGGTTCCCCAGGCGCAACACCATGCCTGGCGGAAAGATCTTCCCTTTGTGGCGGTCGAGCATATCACCCCGCTCCCGCTACAGTGGAGATCCCGACGTGATTGGAAGCAACCTTCTCCATCATCAGCAGTCAAGCAGCCTTCTTCAGCACCATCCAACTCTGTCATCATCATCATTCCTCTCTCTCACTCAATATTGGTCAGCAGCAGCATCAGCAGTCTCACAGCAAGCCAGCAACAACGGGTGGGTCAATCATCAGGTCCATCGCAGCCGACTCACCGAGCTTCCTGGTCCTGATCCCAAGCACTCACAACTCACTCGACGAAGTCAGCGACCGGCGAATCCCCCGCAGCATCGTACCCTGGATCCGCGAGGCATCTACTCTTCAGCGTAGCACTCCGGCAGGACATCATTCCGTCGACAAAGCTCAAGACAGTCTCGACTCACTGCAGACTTACGAGCACACTCAAGACAGTCTCGACTCACCGCAGACTACGAGCAAACAATTCACTTCCGACTCACTGGAAGGCTCCCGACTCACTGGGACAAGAATCATCTGGACTTGCAACTTGCAAGCTACTATATAAAGCACAGACTGCACTTGGAAAAATCAGAGCTCCGGTCTTGGGAGGGGTCCTGTGGCGACCTCTGCGCCACAACGAGAAACTAAACACCACAAACAACAATGTACCAGCAATACCTAGTTCACAAGAATCATACGAGATACGTTTATCTCTATACATATAATAAAACAGTAAAAAAAGTTTCGTGGCGATGGAGACATACCAATGGAGGAAGAATTAAAAAAATGTGTGTCTGTTTGTCTGTTTGTACACGCTAATCTCCGGAAATACTGGACGGATTCGAATGATACTTTTTTTGTTATATAGCTATTAAGCCTGGGCAAAATACAGGGTATAAATGATTTTTGGGATAGAACGCCTGATGCAGAACCATAATGGTCCAGCGAAAGTATAAGAGATATAAAATATTGCCTTAGTAAAAGTTGTTCAGCCTGATGAGCATTTTCCAGAGACATAAAGTCCACGCGAAAGAAGTCGTGGGCTTCGGCTAGTGATAAATAACTGACCAATAATAATTATTATTTATTTTTTAGTTTGATTTAAATCATTCATCATCATCATTTCAGACGCATAACGTTCACTGCTGGACAAAGGCCTCACCCAAAGATTCCCAAAATGACCGATGAAGAGCGGCCTGCATCCAGTGCATTCCAGCGACCCTGGTCAGGTCATCTGACCACCTTGTTGGTGGGTGCCCTACACTCTACACTTCGCTTGCCAGTACTTGATTTAAATTAGTCGTAGCTAACTGCTACGAGAGCTACGAATCTTTTCTTTATCTAACTGCGCTGCATCCTTAGCTGTAAGCTAAGTACTGCTTTCGAGTGCATGGTGCGCTTTCCCTCTTTTTCATCTCCAGATATGAAAATTAATGTCATTGGTCACCCAAGGACGGCAAAGTCCTTGCAAAGTGGAAAAAATATAGCCAAAAGAGTTTTTAAATGACTTGGCTATACCGGCCGCCGCCTATCTAATCCTTGGGAATGCCGTTGCAGTACGAATGTTTGTGCCTAGTCCTTTAATCGCTTCTTACGATATCTACAGGAAAAGATAGAGTGCTCACATTCTAGATCATCATCATCACGACTTTATGTCTCCACTGCAGGAGCACGTCCCTCTCTGTCGTACCAGAGCCATATTGGCCAGAGCAGCCAAACGACTTGGCCTACACTCTCCTCGCTGGCCGGGTTTCAGAGGTCTCATTGATGTTTATAAGCTTTGTTTAGCTTGTATTTCCTAAGTCGCCTTCCACGACATCCAGAAGTACTCTGCCGGAAACCACACGGCAAAGTTAGGAATTTAGAAGTTTTTCATGCGTTGCTTCTTCTTAGGAACAAACATTAAGCAGTAACTCTGGGATAAAAACTAGGTGTCTAATCATTTATGATCATCATCATTTCAGCCGCATAACGTCCACTGCTGGACATAGGCCTCTTCCAAATATTTCCAAAATGACCGATCAAAAGCGGCTTGCATCCAGCGCTTTCCAGTGACCTTGGTCAGGTCATCTGACCACCTTGTGGCGGTTGTCCTATGCTTTGCTTGCTAGAACGCGGTCGCTATCCGAGAACCTTTTTGCCCCATCAGCTATCCGTTTTCTCGCACTGTGTGTTCCGCCCACTGCCATTTCAACGAGCTAATCCGCTGGGTTATGTCAGTTGACTTTTGTTCTCCTACGAATTTTTCTCAGTTCTGATTCGATCACGTAGAGAAACATCGAGCATAGCCCTCTCCATAGCGGCTTGAGCGACCTTGAGCCTTCATGAGACCCACAGTTACTATGACCGCTACCGGAGTAAGGAAAAGCAGGGCTGCCGGGTCCTGAGGGCCTACTGGTCGTCTTGTTTACTAATTAGGAATCTCGTATAACCAAAAAAGAACATGCACAATTTTGACTGCAGAGCCTGTTTTTCTATAAGGTAATACATGAATTTTTCAATGTTTTTTCAAAACTGATTTGAAATAAAAAATTTCAAAGGAATCGGATAAATCAATTTTATCTCATGCGGCACTAAATAACCCTTCAAACTATTTTATGAACTTCTGTTTACTCACTTTAGTTTAAAATGAGAATGTGAATCTTTTCATAGCATTTTTGCCAAATAATAGAATATTTAATTTTAATGTAGATCGGGGGCAAGGTTGGGAACTTTATTAAAGAAAGTCACATTTGTATCACAATTTTCCGCTTTCATATATATTTTTTTCAATGTGTCAAGATTAATTTACTTTACAAGTACAAATCGTAAACTTTGATTTCTTTAGGGTTCTGTACACAGAGGGTAAACACGGGACCCTATTACTAAGACTTCACTGTCTGTCCGTCTGTCTGTCACTAGGCTGTATCTCAAGAACCGCGTAAGCTAGATTGTTGAATTTTTCACAAACTATTTGCCGCTATAACAACAAATACTAAAAACTAAATAAAATAAATATTTAAGGGGGCCTCCCATATAAAAAACTTAATTTTTATAGATAATGGTACTCTTTATGTGCAAGTGCGACACGAGATCGAAACGACGAGTCGTGCACATTATTATTTTTCGACATTTCGTGTGAATCCTTATCTGTTATATTTGGCCTTACATATCAAAATTACTTACAGACGTATTTTATTTATTTAATTTGGTACTTATACTTAGATCGGATTTATGGGGATTAGATACAACAATCTCATTCAAGTTAACTTAACTAAATAATACGTACACATAATATGTACCTAGTTAACACAGGTAGGTATAAAGCTTTCCATTTACAGCAATAATTGTATTGTCTTGCCTCATTGCATTGTATTTCCTATGCTCGCGTCGCCCCACGTCGCTGTCGCCGACAATTCAATTGGAACTGTTCGCGCTGAAAACAAACAAGACGTGATTGCGTTTCCGCTGTCTCTGTGCTAAACTAAATCTATTTACCCTCATCTTTGGCGCGACATGGCTAAGTACAGAAGCAATTTAACGTGCAACACGACCGCTTGCAGCGATGCGGTAACCCCACTCGAGGAGTCAAGTTCGACAACTTTTCAATTCGCCTGCGTAATACACACCGAGTTGTAGCGTAAGCTACACAGTTGTAGTCGCGTAGTAGGGCGCTACGCGGCAACGTAGCATGTTCGTAGCATGCCTGACGGGTATCGATTAGTCGTCCGGACTCTCCCGAAGAATCCCGATTTTCCCCGACCGGAGCCGACTTCGCCCGAGAGCCACGTCCATACATAGCGGAAGTAATGAAATGTACAGAAAGATATGAACCGGAAAAATTGTCGCTCTCCTTTTTCTTCGCGTCGCGTCTTATCCGGGTCCCTAAAAAGGCTTCTTTTGTCGGTTTTTCCTTTCAGCACATTTTTCCTTCGGGTAACGAATGGATGCTATATGCAAGGCGACGTTTTATTGTCGCTCGGTATAAAGTGAATATGAAACCACGATAAAATTTAAGTTTTTCATCAAATATTAATAGAGTTTCTAATGGAAATTTACAAGAGCCTCTCTATTACATTGGCAACAAAGAGTCTTGGAAGGGAAAGGCGTCATTGCTCTTTAATGGAAAAACGTCATTAAAGTTTAAGTTAATTGGTTGTACGCCTTGAGAGCGTTTTCAGGGTTGTCACCGGGAAGTTTTGACGGGCGCGCAGTCGTCGCGAGGGCTGGAGGTGATTTAACGTATTGTAATGCGAGTTTATACGAGCTTGCCTCCCCGCTGGCCGACGCCTCGTCGTTCAGCTGCGATAGTCGTCTCTTCACGCACGCTAAAGCTGGCTGGCATCGATTTTAATTCTCATATTCAACTCCAAATTTGAAATTTCGAGTATAAATCGACGGTATCTGTTTATGCCACCCGGCGATCAAAGGGCGGGGGTAGGGAGCGCCACCCCCGTACGTACGGTGTTATTTATGGTATATTTTGACGTGCCCGCTCGCTGCTAACTTCAAGTCGCGCAGGATAATGGGGTGATGGATAGTGTTATCGGTCGGTATTCACGGTGCACCGTGTTCAAATCGCGCTTTTATTATTGCCGTGTGTTGTGGAAAACCCAATAACGTTACCGATTTACATAAACCGGTGTTCTTTCAGTGGATTTGTGGGTCGTGCCTACCGGCGTTTGCTCCAATGCGGATTTTTGTTCTGAATGAACTGAATTACTGGCTCGTGTTTTCTTTAATGTGTGGGGAAAAATGCAAGCTACGAGTTTGAGAGTGATGTGATTTTTATTGTATTGTATTTTAGTGAATTTAGCTCTGCAAGGTATTATATCAGACTGATCAACTAAGTTATAAGGTAAGTTTTATTAATGAAATTCCTACTAGACTACTATTTTTAAATCAGCTTTTAGTTGAGAACTAAATTTAATTTTCTGGCATATATTCATAGCAATGTAGAAAACGCAAACATATTTTTATAAGGCATTTATTTTATTAGAATCCGTTTTCATTGTTTACATGAAATAATACAGTACATTCCAATGCAGTAGCATAATTAAACCAAAACACGTACAAAATTAATTATAGCGCCACCTAGCTACAGAATTTGGCAACATTGCTAGTTCCCGCTCAAACCGTTCTAGTGGCGCCGAAGTGTCAGCCGGCGACACGCCTGCAGTCACGCGGCGTTGACGCGCGTTGCAACATGTTTGCGTGGGTGTAGATCGCTTCGTGATAAACAATTTACTGTGTTTTCATTCTTATCAAAGCTAATTCCGTGTTGGCAGTATTGTGATTTATCGGCGGGACGTTACGTTTCGTTCCGCCCAAAGTTAACAAGTGTGTATTGAGATAAATGAGAGTGTTCCTTCTGTGTGTGTGTTTTGTTGTTGCTGCGACCGGGCGCAGGATTTTGGCCGTGCAGTAAAGGTCTAGGGCCAGCATGAGAAAAATAAATGGTGAGAACCTAAACAAAAGCCTTGGCTTGTGTATAAAACGCATGAAACCATTTGCGTTCAACGTACTGCATGTCCATACTGCTTACCTACTAACATAGAGATAAGGCTTGTGAAAACAGTCACCGGGTTGTGGTCAAAGATACGACCTAAAAGATAAGACGTAAGAACATGTAGAGATGGCTCTTATAGGTTCTTCAAATAAAACTAATAACGCTGATAACCTTTTGCAAACGATTCGCGATTTTTATGAAATTTTTATGAGAAGCGTACTGTTATAAACATAGGGTGACTTTTAAAAAGAGGGTAAAGGACTGCAATGAATAGTAATGTATGACTGTCAACACGACAACATTTATTGATTCAAGTTTATCGATATCAGCTGACTCGAGCCCTTCAATAAAAGATCTAATTAGAATCACATTGTAATAGTTTTATATCAGCTATCAAAAGAGAAGAAAGTGGAATAAAAACTGTTTCCTTAGAGAACTGAAGCAAGGAAGAGCGATATCGATCAAAGCGTGGTTGATCCCATACAAATTGTCCATAAACATAATCCGACAATGTTTGATGGTCGGTCGCCGCGCCGGCCGCCAAGGCTTCTGATTACAAAACCGGCGGCAGCACGCCTCTAGGTCGCCGAGGTCGACTCACTCGAAGAATAGACAAAGTGCGAATAAAACACATAAAACAGTAACAATCTAAGCTCTACAAACTAATTATTATTCTCATATTTGAGGAGAATGAATGTCGCTGTACAGTTATTTTCACAATAATTAGAGCCTAACTTATATCTACTTAACTGTTGTTTTATACATATATTAAGCTGGTGCCAAGACATAAATTTCTTAAGATGACATTATTGAAGACGCCAATATTTACATTTACGAGCTAAGGGGCTCAGAAGAAGACTATTGAATTAGAATTTATGGGATCAAAAGTGGGAAGTGATGAGTTAATCTCGAAGGGTCTTAAACGCAAATAGTCTATGTAGCAAACGTCTCAAACGCTCATTTTCTTAAAATATGGTAATATTGTTAATTTTATTATGCAAGTGAAGAATTCAATTAATTACTGAAAGACAGAATGAACTTGCTAAAAATGCAACAATTTCACAAAAAAAAAACTTAACATTGTAAAATTTTCAGTATGAGGCGTCACTTCTTTTTTCTTTTTTCTTGTTTTAAAAACTTTTCTACAACTATGTCGGTCAAGTAGAGGTTGAATGATACAAGATAAAGTTAGCTGACAAGAATCACACCACGGACCCCCAGCCATAATCCCAAAGAGCGTAATCTTTTATAATCTCAGCCTCTTTAATTTCATGGCACATACTTCAGCATGTGACACGTTGGGAGGCCCAGAGGCTGTGTAGCTCCAAGATTTATTGTTTAATTATTGCGACAAAAGCTGCGCAATATATCTATTTGTTTTAATAACACGCTCGAATGAAGATGAACTCAGAGAACATGGCACAATTCGTGCCGCTGATATCGATTTATATGGAGGCATCAAATTCTTCGTCATTTCTCAAGAAGTTAATTTGATTGGCGTGTTACATTTGGGTGGGAAGATGGAGCTTGTGGGGGTTTTATTATCTTACAGAGTGATAGACCGGTGAGGTTATTGTCCGCAGCTTAGTTAATACTTGCACGCTGCGGCAGAAAATCAAATAAACAGACGCTTTCATCTCGGCTATCGGCGATGCACTCCACAGCCTTGCACTTTGTGTACTTTGCCCACTCAACAACCATTACTCAGACAGCTGAGGTTCTCGACTTCATAAGTATTCACTTCAATTTTATTAATTCGTGCTCGCGCTCCACAATAACAGTTAACCGCGAATTGTCGTGATAAATAATATTTTATGATATCAAGCAAGTATCTTGGTACAATTCTATGATTAAAGTTATTCGTGCTTCAGATATTAATTTGTAATCATCGTATCACTTCCTAAACAATTCAAGATCAGGAAATCTTACAAACTTTAAAATTCGTGTCTGTTCTCGAAGAATTTTAATTAAATAAGTTTAAGTAGCCTGCCATGACGGCAGCTTGCTTTTACATTTATTCAACTTTGTTTTCCTTGTCCGTATGTCTATTTGTTTTTCATTAGACAGCAAAACCATTTCCAACAATCATACGTCTAATATCCGATAATGTCTCTATTGATTTTACCAGTGGTTCGGAACAGCTCTCCAATATTGACAATGAGCGGTAGTTTAGACGATACTACGTGCTTCGGGAGTTGATGAGGAGGCTACGTGACTCCCAGTTCATTGCTCCAGTTTTTTGCCACTTGATCTTGTGAATGAGTTTGCAGACCTTGGCTTTAGACAAGGATCTTAGCAGGATTTACGGCTGCAAAAACACTTTACGCGTGCTTGGACACAGTTTGTACATAATGAACTGCCTACTTAGCTAGTGAAATATCGTGACATTGACGACTGCTTCTGTTTTATCGTCGACAGAATAAAAGTTATTGTATTTTGCGGTGGAGTTATTATGCGGTTATCACTTTCAATTGGTCGTAAATCAGTCTCCGGAATCAATGAATGTAACTAGGCGAGTAAGTGCAGCGCCATCGTAGTGAATGCTGATTTTCAATACATCACATTAGCAGTAGTTGCGGTGTCGGCGCGCGTGATTCCCATGTTGATTGTATCGCACGTCTATCACAAATTGTCGCTCCAATTCGCCTGTGAGGGGAATACGTATCTGTTTCAGATAGACGTTTCAAACGGATAACTTTTTCACATTCATCTCCTCTGTCAACAGTAGCAGCTTTGTGCGTTGCGTTAATGAAGATAACATCATTTATATTCTCAATCTAAAGCGCAGGTAAACGAGTCTACTTGGTCGCTCGTTTACCTCCAGAGGGTGGTGTGATATATTCAGGGCCCATTTAAATATTCCCAGGGGTGTTATGGGGTAGGGATGCGTACCGGTTAATCAAGTAACGTGATCCATTTATCTGGAGCACTCTTGATATGGCGTCGGTGAACTTTGGAATATTGTAAGCTCATTTGGGGTCGGGATTGAAACGGCTACGGAAGCGATATTAGCGGGTAAACAGATTTCAGGCTGCGTCGAGTTGATCCACTAGAGATTTACTGTTGGTTAGTTTATGTTCAACCTTTTGATCCCATGCTCATAATATTATGAATGAGAATTTTATTGAATAAAGAGAAATAATATAGCAAGGTTTGACCTTTGTTTCTTGTTCTCACGCTAATATTGTAACTGCGGCTATAATACCGGATATTTAATTTTATAGCACCAGTATCCCTCCTTCCGATTAAAGTGAAGCAATGTTGCCATAGCATATAGCTTGTTTCTGTTTAGAAATCAAAGATATTTTTATATAGTTTGCGATTTCTCCCGTATCCCACCTTTATCAATGGAATTTTATCGATTGCAATGCAGTGAAATTGGAAACAAACCGGCACGGTGGCGGGCTGGCGGGTGCAGCGTGTGCCTCGTTTACTGCATTCGATCTATTTACGGTTTTATGAACACCGATAAACTTGGAGCGTTGAACCAGGCCTGCTCAGCTGCCGGGACTTTCGTCAGTTTCAATTGACTTGTATACCTTTACGTCGTTTCTAGTAGCTGTTAGTCCGTCAACACCGTAATTATCTCGCATCTTTAGAGCTTGAATTATTATGCTGTACATCTTATTATCTTATCTAGTAAGTTCATCTATATTGGAAATGTGGTCATATTTCACTGTATAAAAGCATAGTAGTCAAGAATTTGTAGAATTTAGAGCCTCTCTGTGGAACGACTTTACTTCCGACTTAGGTAGTATGATTTGATTTTATTGATGGAAAATATTAAACAATAAAGCGGCATATATTTGTTGGAAGAATTGATGAATGCAAACAAGTTCGGGCCTTGGTGATCTAATATTGGAAGTTAGTAATATAAAGACATCATTACTAAATTCCAAACTTAGACCTAACCTAATCTTATGCCACATAAGTATTAATCTCAATTTTCGAGTGTCAAAAAAGATATTCGATATAATTTGAATCTGCCAGTAATGTGGTGGTTAGTAAAAGATTCAACAAAATACTCTACGCCGTCTCAAAAGCGCATTTTGTTATTTCGGCTTTACCGATAACAATAAATTTAATGTTTGTCGCAACAAAGCCACGAGGTTTGAACACAACAATTTATCACTGAAATCCACCGATATGTGTTCATAAAACATAAGCAGCGAGATTCCGCATGCATTAGGACCAAGCGAAATTTATGTGGCCCTATGACCGTCAGAGATGCAAAACGCTGAGAGTGCAGAAGAATGACCCATTTTGATTCTAAATAATGACGTGGAAGAGCTTAAAAGAGTGGCTTTCTACGTTTGCTCTTTCAATTGTCGGTTTTACTACATTTTTTGCAATTACAATTTTATAACATATGGTGTATGAAAAAGAGAGCTAGAACTGGATTGGTATTGCGGAGCTAAAAAGAAACTAAATAGGTATAGATTGTCCCGGTAAAAACATCGTTCATAAAATTAAGACAGGAGCTAGAAGAACCACTGTAAATATCGTCTAATCACACAAACTTTTTACCTAGAGTGCGCATCTGCAATACACAAATCTGACAACAAACGTTGACTTTACTTCAAATCGATCAACTAAAGAAGTGCCCATTCTACAGACTATTTATTTTATGTTGGAGGCGAATTTTGTACAAAATCGGATGCAAATTGTGGAGCTGGCTAGCAGTATTGATCTTATCACGGTTGGGCCGAGAGGCCGTGGTATCCTCGCTCATAAAATTTACAACAAAACATACCCGTTTTTAATGTTTATTACCCTCATAGCACGAAGTCTGTTGTGTTTTTGTTAATATTTTTAGTCCACATCGTAAACGGAAGAGTACTAGAAAGATAAATGTTGATTTGTTGTATGTTAGTATTGTAATGTCGTAGTTCTGAGAGTCTGTGAAAAATAAATTTGATGTCAATCTACGGAATTTACGAAAGTCATTATTCTTCTGAGTACGAGAATAATATTGTATACTATTTATGATTAGAGTAGGGACACCATCTTGAGAATCTTGACATCAGCAAGGGCTTTCATTACAAACTTAAAATAGAAATGAACTCTACAGATTGTATTCGCCTGAAACTTAAACGCCAAGAACATTAGTAAAGAGTTAAATCAAATTGACCCTAAGCAGACAGATCTCAGTAATTACAAGTCCAAACACTTCAGCATCAGATTCCTTCCAGGAATGCAATCGCTCAACAGTAATCTGCAAATAGACTCATCCACTTAAGCCTGTACTGGTTTACTTTACGTATTATCGGGAAGTTCACAGGGAGCTATCGAACCGGCTTAGTCGAGTGGCAACTGGACACAAGTAGGTTACTACCGGAAGCATATTGTGGTCGAAAAACTTACTTAAGTTACTAGCTGTGGTAAGTCTCTTGGACTAGGAGTTCGCCCTGGACTTGAGTCGAGATGACTCTAACAACCTGGAGGTTATACGAGTCAAAATCTTAACTGGACTGGATGAAGTTTGCTTTAGTGGGCTCTCAAATGTACGTTTTCGTAACATTGTTAAAGTTAGGATTTATACGTTTTTTTTTCATATTGGTCTGGGGTAAAATATTTTTTTGATATTACACTTCTTTTGGCGCGATTGAGAAAAATGATGAGAATGAATTATTAGGATGCGCACGCACACCGACAGAAAAAAGCAACAGTATGAAGTTAGCCCACGATCTGGCTGTACTGGATCTATGTTCACGCCAAAGAAGTTTATCTTCTAACGCGTATACATAAGTACTAGACTAAATGTTTATTTTTTGATTAAGTAAACGAATAGGCAATCTATCTCAATAATGTCTTTACAATACTTGGATAAATTAATTATTTAACTTAATTTCTGCACTTACACGCCGATTAGTATGTGTGTGTATAGTATAAACGTACAAATTATGTATATTGTATACCTTATGTCTACGTGGGGAAAAAATGGTCATTTATGGCAGACGAGCTAGTGTCAATTAACTCGACCAGTGTGCATCAAATAAATCTTGTTTTAGCAGGCTTACATCGCAAGCTCGGGAAGTGACGTCACGGCCTCACACACGCTTCCTGTGTTCTCGACCTTCACCTCAAAGCCTCCTCAAGAATGCCTCTTGCACTAGCTGAAGTTTGTGTTGCTAATGATGCATTTGTAGAAAGCGTATGCTTTTAGCATTGGTAATAAAATCGGGACATTAGAAGCAAATGGGATGGATTGGACAGTGACCTTTTAGAAATAAGCACTAGGTATATTTATTAAAATAATAATTTCAGCTGGTAAGCTGCAATTATTAACTACTGAGCGAAGTAGTTAGGTATAACTACTTCGCTTAGTAGTTAATAATTTTGAAATAGGTACAATATGCTTTGATACAGGTATGGATGCTTATAAATGGACAGAGTCTGGTAGTTCTGGTACTTTTATAAATCATTGGTAGAATTATCGGCTGAAAATGAACCAATTTCCTTACAAGTTGATAAGAATGTATATTATTTATTTTGTTTTTATGATTTCATTTCTTAGGTGTATAATTTTATTATTACTGCATCGGAGTTCGGCTTTTCATTCCAGCCTATTTTTCAATTTCTAAAGATCATTGATTAAGTTTAATGACGCACATATGCCTTAGATCGCGTGAGATACAGAAGTAACACGTCTTTTTTGAAATAAGTTAAAAAGACTCAAATATCTGTGTGTAAAACTAGCCTTGTACTTACCTACTAGCCAGCACTGACACCGGTAAGCACTAACGATTTCTAGAAACCATGACATCGGATTCGAAAGTAATTTAATGCTTACGGATCTATGTCTATTGTAGATTGTAGACCAAGCAAAATTTAACATTCCTCAAGGAAATAGTATCTGCTTGCTACTATATGTTCGTTCGGTACTAGTTGATATTTGCACTTTGTACTTGATTTTGGCCTATCAATATTAGATGTGTTCGTCCAGAAAACTTGGGATTTGTAACCGTTCTTACTTACCTACCTATCTCAAAGGCAGCAAGCAAGCAAAAAAGTTGCTTGGTCTCTTGCGACCCTGACTCTGGCTACCCTGTAAAGGACAAAGACATGAGAATATCTTATCTTTTACGGATGGATGGTTACAAAAGTACTCCTTTCATGGGAAAAGAAGTAA
This sequence comes from Acrobasis consociella, assembly GCA_963555685.1. Taxonomy (NCBI): domain Eukaryota; kingdom Metazoa; phylum Arthropoda; class Insecta; order Lepidoptera; family Pyralidae; genus Acrobasis; species Acrobasis consociella. The sequence continues at coordinate 14,631,532 of OY743115.1, forward strand.
TAGACTATCCATGTTAGCAGAAAAGACCCGTGAAAGGAACATATTCTCCCGATTTCACAAGGAAAAAGAAGTATGTACATTTTAAACTCAAGATCCCCATTTTTAGTACTTCCTACACGATCCAAATACGTCATTGGCCGGAGATCAGTGTCTGCCGGGATGCACCGAGGTCATGTTGGGCAAATAAATAAGCGTTTTGTATAACTTTCCTTGATTAAGCGAGTCGTGAGTCACGAGGTTGTCGAAAGCTATCTAGCTACTGTTACAACAATACTTGATATTCATGCTATTAATAACAGCTTCATAGACTGTGGTTTCCTGTCAGTATGATGTTGGTTTGAGATGAGTTCGTTAAAATGCATATCTTAATTGAAATCAAACTTTGGACTATGTAATAAAGTTTAAGCATCAACATAAAGTACCAAGTTATCTGCATACTTGTTGGTCTCGTTTTTGTTTTGCGAATCGTTAACTTGCTATTTTTATTATCAAATACTTATCATCATCATCATGTGGTATGGCATTTAAGTGCACGAATTCTACCTCACTTATTGCTAGGTTTTTAGCCATAGTCTACGGCTGGCGGGATCAAACTATTTTGTCCGCTAAGTCTTCCAGAGAATTCTTCGGTGATATTTGATCAACAGTTCCAACACCAATCAGTAATCCAGATCAATAATTTTTCAAAGCTAAAGACCGACTTTACCCCTAAAATACACAACCAATTTTTATAAAATTTCTATGGGAGCACCTCCCAAGTAAGTAGTTTCATACGAAAAAAGTGTTTTCCAAATCGGTCCAGGCATTTTTAGGGTTCCGTAGCCAAATGGCAAAAACGGAACTCTTATAGATTCGTCATGTCTGTCTATCTGTCTGTCCGTCCGTCCGTATGTCACAGCCATTATTTTTTCAGAAACTATAAGGCCTATACTGTTGAAACTTGGTAAGTAGATGTATTGTGTGAACCGCATTAAGGTTTTGACACAAAAATAGAAAAAAAACAGTAAATTTTGGGGGTTCCCTATACTTAGAACTGAAACTTAAAAATTAATTTTTCATCAAACCCATACGTGTGGGGTATCTATGGATAGGTCTTCAAAAATGATAATTAGGTTTCTAATAGCATTTTTTTCTAAACCGAATACTTTGCGCGAGAGACACTTCCAAAGTGGAAAAAAGTGTGTCCTCCCCGTAACTTCTAAAATATGATAATGATAAAACTAAAAAAAATATATGATGTTCATTACCATGAAAACTACCAGCGAAAATTGGTTTGAACGAGATCTAGTAAGTAGTTTTTTTTTAATACGTCATAAATCATAAACGGCAATTTACCTATCATTCAATCAACTCAAATATAAAAATTAAAAAAAAACATACTACACGACTTTTATATTATATTATTTACTACTACGGAACCCTTCATTAGCGAGTCCGACTCGCACTTGGCCGCTTAGTGAACATACATAAAAAAATCGCGAATTGATAACGTCTCTTCGGTTAAATAGTGGATATTTGATATAAGTATGTACTTAGTTAATTTTTTTTAAATTCAAACAGTTTTAATTTATCATCATAACTAGTTGCGCCTCGCAGTGTTATCCGCGGAAAAGCTTCTTGCATACCAAATTTTATCAAAATTGGTCCAGGTGTCTTCACCTGTAATAAACATACACACACTTTAATATAAATGTGATTATTTTAATTAATGACGACATAAGGTTCTCAAGGCAGTAGGAAGTCTGCGGGTTGTCACCACTACTCAGCCCCAGCTGTCGACGAGTATTGTGAGCTGGCTGCATGGCCTTCAAGGTGCACATGCATGCATATATTATGCACACAAACGAAAGAATTTTACACCGTCTCTTTTTGTTGTTGTAATAAGTAAAAATGCATGCATGTATTATGCACACAAACGAAAGAATTTTACACCGTCTCTTTCTGTTGGTGTAATAAGCAAAACAAACGAATATTCAAGTAAGTCATGTTCTCACATTTTTAACAGTAATGAGGCGTTTTCCAGTGAAAAAAAAATGAGGTTAAAAACATTGTCAATAGATGGCGCTTATGAGTTTGAAATCGTTCCGTCAAAAATGAAAGAGGCCGTTTGGTTCAATACTTGTAGTAAATTTGTGATTAATTAACCAATCTTATATTTTGATATTATTTAAATAAAAAAATACATATTTACAAACAATAATATATTTTTAACTGAATTTAATAAAATAAATATATTAAATACTCCAAAACGTAGTGATTATATTCTCTTTGATGCCAAAGACAAACTCTCACCATGAACATTTTATATGAATTAGACATTGACAGATATATTTATGTGATTGCTGGCGGCATCTATGTCACGTGAAGGAACTAATTTTTTTTTTAAAGAAAACGCCTCAATTTTTTTTTTCAAGTTTGAAATATTTTGAAAATTCGACTTATTTCCTTCATTACGTAGAGACTAAAATCCGAAAGGAAGACTGCAACAGAAATACATCACATCATCTGTAAAAATGTCAACTGTTTAGCTATCACGGTTCATGAGATACAGCCTGGATAGACAGACAGACGGACATTTAGGGTCTTAGTAATAGTCCCGTTTTGACCCTTTGGGTACGGAACCTTAAAAACGGATTGTCTGCCTTTTTTTAAAGATATTACCGGATTGTTTTCAATATACTTCTAATCGGATTCCAGTGTTACATTGTAGTACAAGCATGTAATACTATTATTAATTCTGTGGTACAAGTCGTAAGGTCGTACGTTAATTCAGTTTTACTGAACCATTGAGCCATAGACAATGGTAGTCAAGATCACGACCACGTCTCGAACTCTCGAAGATCTAATTTATATTCCCGCGGTCATGAGAAATCGCAACAAAGTAAAGAAGGGCTTGACATCTCGTAGGGCCCTTGTATACATGCAGCGTCTACGTCTAGCATTTACAAACTTCAACAGAAACTAGAAGAAATTTTAAGTTTCTCTACTATTATCATTCCGCTTTGGGTCGGTCATTTTAAAAATTACACGATGAGATCTAAATTAGTAAACATCATTATCAGCCACAGGTACCACTGCTGAACATAGGCCTCCCCCGAAGATTTCCAAAGTAGTCATAAATTCATACATAATAGGTGTATTTAAGATGCACCTTTGCAAGGCAAGATGAATAATTTTCTTTAACCCTTTAAAAACGCGAACGTCGTTTATTCGACCAAAAATTTTGTGCCCTTTTTGGGACTGGGTCAGAGAATCCAGGGTCTTGTAATTTCAGTAAGAAAATTCACTGTCGGATAAAGTCATTCGCAGTGAAAGAAAGAAAAGTTAAAGTACTGAAACTGTATAAAAATTAAAAAATTAATGTAATAAAACATCATCATAGAAAATGCCTCATTTATATCTATTAAGTACACAAGCAATATATAATATCCTTAAACCAATGTAATATAAACCACGTCTAATACAACAGAAGAAATACATAATTCAAACGGTCACAGGAAGCCGAGAAAACAATGTAGAGGGCAAGTGCGAGGTCTTCCAACAAAGGTTTACATACAAGACCTTAGTTATACAACGGAGTGGCGGAATTCTTGAGCAAGTTCGCTTGTTATTGAATTATTGTAGTTTCAGATCTGGATGCTTGGATGTGGGTATTCGGCGAATGTTTGTAAACTAACCCTGTTAGATGTAAGGAGTTCGGAGTTGCGGTGCTGCAGGGTTTGTTGATGTAGGTGTGAATGTTATTAAAGGGTGGGAATTACAAATGCTGAAGATATAATAAATATAACTAGTATATTATAGGTAGAAGATAATACTAAAAGAATAGCGAGAACGTTAAAATCGAGCACGAAGGCGAACTTAATGGCAAAGTTAGGAAAGCTGGAAAGCTATCCTTTTTTAAAGAGAAGTGTGCATGAGTCACCACTTTATAAAATGACTAAACATTTAGCTTACTATAGTTGTAGGTTGCAGACAGATGGAATCTACATTTCCATTCTAAGAAAATTAAATAAAAATCCTGAATAAACTCAATATCATTTCAGTATGTCTCGAAAACAGTAGAATTAGAAGCAATTTTCTCCGCGACAATTTCAGTGCGCAAGAGCCACTAAAGAATACAATTTAAATATCATATCCGAGTGCTGGCTCTCCAAATGTCTCAATGTGCAGTAAAATGCTGCGCTCTAGACTGCATCGTTGCCGCCATTTTATGGCTACAACAATTTTGTTGTGTCCTACAAGTTACTAGATTGTTATTCCTTTGGAATGTAAGGAGCTATAATTTTGTTCGTTTAATAAAATGTACAGTTGAAACGGACTGATAGTGTGTTTTCGCAGACTACGACTTTGGTGTCTACGATAAATATAAGTAAGATCCGCACTTACCAAGACGAAGTAAATAGAAGGTGTGCGATGTCTGCTGTTTTCAGAATGAATAACTTTGTCGGTATTTGCTTCTCTGATGTATGTGGAGTAGAGTGTTACAATGGATTTATTTATTAAAAAAGTTTTATGCCAAAACCTTACAATAGAAAAGCATTATCTCCCTGTCAACCTTCAGGAAACGAAAACAGATAAGAAAGTTGGCATCTAAGAAATCGATAAAGACAGAATTACAATAAATTACTTTAAAATTTTCATAAATTCAATATATTGTATATATGAAGTATGTAGCAATAGTAAAAGCATTGATTTTGAAAAATGGAACCCCTGATGCAGAACCATAATGGTCTAACTAAACTATAAGAAATGTAAAAATGACGCCTTAGAAAAAGGTTTTTCAGCCTGATGAGCATTTTTCGGAGACATAAAGTCCACGCGAACGATGTCGCGGGCTATGGCTAGTTTAAAATATAGTATTAAAACAATTACATATACGGAGCTTCATAACATTTCTGTTATGTAAGTAACCATATATGTAAACCGTCAATAAAAGAAGAAGATTATCGATTTTTATTTGTATACATTACATCCTCTACATTAAATAATCTACCTAGCCTTCTGTAGTATACTGTAACTGTCACAATTAAAATGTCCACCAGTAGAACCACCCATATAACTCTTCGTACGTAACTGCAGTCGATGGCTAAGCTTCCTGTAAGGGTCTACTTTCCCTGATAATTACTGATATGGTCACTTCATTAGCTTACCACGTATAGCTATCGAGCTTCGAATGAGAGCTTTGAATTTGCATATTGTTCAAGTTAACGATTTCTATGTATTCTATTATTAATATTTTTATTTCACCTTTATATGTAGTAATTGCAACTAGGAACTATTTGGATTAGACGGTTGGACATATCTCTACTCTAACAATAACCTAAGAAAATTAATTGCAATAGTCTGATGGAAACACCTTTAAATTCTAAGAATATAAGTAAGTCAGTCCAATAGAAACGCCTTGGACATAATAAATTTGTACCTTGTAGTTAGTTATATAGTCCAATGAAAACGAAATAAAATAGAATTATTTTTACAAAATTCGAGAATTTTCCATTCTCGAATTTTGTAAAAATGATTCTGGGAGTAAAAGATAGCCATATTGTTAATTATTATTATGCTCTCTCTTTAATTATATCGTAAATATTATATATTTTAGTAAATACATAAATTAAAAAAAATATATCGCGTTCGTCTGTAGACTTGTGTTGTTTTGTTATAGCATCTATGTTCAATGTCCATGAACAAAAAATCAAAAGTGTTCATCAGTGTCACAATAAATCGATACGAATCAATTAATTTGAGAGACAATGGCAGTGAAAGTCCTTGGCTGCGGTAGTGAGTTATCTAGCCGTATCGCCGGCTCGAGTTACAGACTTGGAAGCGTCAAAAGTGACATCGATTACCGTTAACGTATGATTGTGTTTATTTGTACAGTCGCTCATAAAATTGTGGAAAAGTTATTTGACACATTGTTGGACACTCTACGTCTATAGACGTTCAATTGTTATTTCTATTGTCTGGCTGAGAGTCCGGCAATGTGTTAAGGAGGCTATCTGAATTTTTCGGGGTCCAGTGCTTCCATTTGAAAGAAAACGGAGATATACATAATTTAAAATTTTGTCTTGATCAAGCCCTAGATAACACTTTAAACAATTCAAAGGTTTTAAGATAGTCATGCATGCCGCACTACCTCCGCCAGATTCCAGTAGACGTGGAAGACCAAAGAAATGCTGGCTTGACGTCAAGGATTATAAACAAAGATGCTAAAGCCGTGAAATGGAGAAAAAAAAAGGCTGGAAATCAGACCCCGGAGTCTACAGCATTAGAGGTGAGGAGGCAACTGGGAATATGTAGACATGAAAGAGATTAAAGTTATCCTAGGTCGAACATTACCTCCGCGGGTTACATAATCGCGAAGCTATAATCTTAGTGTCACCAAATAGGGTACATGACAAGGTCAAAAAAAAAAATATGTTCGGGACGGTTCATAAAATAAAACGTCACAATCTAGTGTCCCTTTTCATTGCTGACACCCATTTTCAGCATGATTTTAGATTTATTAATGCAGAAAAACTTATATTAAGAGCGCTATTTGACTTAAAAAACATGACGTCACTCTTTTGCATTTCATACAAATCGTTTGGAAAAAGTGTATGATTCGACTTGTTGTCATCTAGCGGATTCTACATGGGATTCTACTCTGGTTCTTTGAACGTGTCAGTCTCTGATGTTTTGACTTAAGTCTACTTCGCGTCGTGTTGCTTGTGGCAACACCAGTGTCTCTAATGAATAGCGGTGAAAAGGCATTTCGGTGTCAGATTTGTCAAGATGATTAAGATATCTGACTTAACGATAATAACCGGGACCAAAGGCTTAAGTGATTTCGTAGTTTATCCGTGAAAGAGAATTGGCATAAAATCCTTCGAGTTTGAGATGGAAGACTGGCATAAAATAAATTCTTTTGAATCAACTTTATTCTTCCTTCACACACCGTGAATTTTATGCTTTGTTTACACGGGAAAAATATTACTTTTCTTTTAGACAAATTTCATCGTTTTTCTTTTAAAACGAATTTTCTTTTACCATACATCCTGGCCAAGTATTTCAATAAACGTATTACTTACTCATTCATTAATTTTGTATGCAAACACTTCAAATACAACAAACAGACCAATATAGGTATTATGATTGACCGACTTCCAAAAAGGAGGAGGTTATCAATTCGTCTCTATCTTTTTTATGTATGTTCACTGATTACTCGAAAACGCCTGGACCTATTTGGAAAATTCTTTGTTTAAAAAGGCATACTTCTCAGGTGGTCCCATACAAATTCAAAATCGGTTACAACCGATCACAACCAATTCTGATAGTATGTTTGGTTTCGAAAACTTATATTGTTCTCTCTAGTACCTTATCTACTTATTTCAACAAAAATTCCTTCAAGTCACTACCATCGATCAAAACATCTAGTAAATATCTAACAAAAAAGCTGTTAAGTAACTCGAAGCGAACATTTTTAAGACCACCGCTCAGTTGCAACAGGTAGCCGCAAAAAGTATACAATCTCGGCACCGATCACAAAAAACACTTTTATTAGCGTCTGTACACTGTACATTGTCACTTTCGAGTCGTGACTCACGATCCGAGCTTTCGTTCCTCCGACACTATGCGCTGTCATAAATTCCTGATCGTTATTCCCTGTCCTTCCTGCTTGGCTTTAAGACCGATATTGAGAATCCCGTCCCTGATGCATTTTTCAAAGGACTGCATATTCGATTTTTCGCATAATGAATACTGCCAGCAAAAGTTATTTACGAAAAACACGTTGGAGCTTCGTGCATTAATTTTATGCTTTTAGAATCTAGACTTTTTAGACCCAACTTAATATTCTTTACGCTTGGGAAATGAGTTTTCATATAGTTAGCCCTTTTTTAGGTTTCCGTACCCATAGGGTAAAACCGGGACCCTACTAAGACTTCACTGTCTGTCCGTCTGTCCGTTCACCAGGCTATGTCTCAAGAACCGCGATAGCTAGACAGTTGAAATTTTCACAAATTATGTATTTCTGTTGCCGCTATAACAACAAACACTTAAAACTAAATAAAATAAATATTTAAGGGGGGCTCCCATACAACAAATGGGATTTTTAATAGATAATAGTACGGAACCCCTAGTGCGCGAATCCGATTCGCACTTGGCCGGTTTTTTTGTTTTCTTGTGCGAATCGATCAAATACTTTATATAAGTAATTACCATGCACCATAAATTCAACTAATAAAACTAATTTAACAACAAGTCTATTATCCAGGTAAATCAAAAAACCTCGACTTTCATAAACGCCATCTAGCGATGAGTAGCTACATATTCTTATTCATATCCATATTATCCATAAGGCTATCTCTTATTTGCTAGGCAAATTAAAAAGTTCCGACTTTCAAGCGTTAACCTTCCATAACTTTTAAATGGTTGAACCGATTTTCATCCTATATAGCTGAACATCACCGCAAGCGAACTTGCTTACACGTAAAAAACCGTATCAAAATCTAGGTAAGAAGAACTACGATGCCACAGACAAACACGATAGACATTAGGCTGCGTTTCCACTGAAGCGGAGCAGAGCGGAGAGGAGAGAAATTGACCAATCACAATGCCCGAAATCTCCGCTCCGCTTCAATTAAAACAGCAGAGCGGAGATTTCGAGCATTGTAATTGGTCAATTTCTCTCCTCTCCGCCCTGCTCCGCTTCAGTGAAAACGCAGCCTTAGCCTCAAACTTATAACACACCCCTTTTTGTAGGGGTATTAATTAAAAATATGTTGCATTGTTCTGGTTGAATTACTACATTATACACATCTTCTCATTGATTTTTGTTTATTACATTATAAAACTAAGAATTAAACAACACTTATGTACACATAAAATTAGGTATAAACACACATGAGGAGGCTATACGGAGGGGTGCACTGAAAATTTCGGGAATCAAGGAAATTATACAACATTATTAGTAAAAAATATATTTATTGTTTTTCGAAGTATTCTCCTCGAAATTTGACACATTTTTCCATTCGATGGAACCAATTATTAAAACATTCATTCCATTCTGAAGTTGGGGTACTCAAAATGGCCGTTTTGTAGGCGTCTACCGCTTCTTCAGGTGTCGAAAATCGTTGACCACGCAATTTGTTCTTAATTTTGGGAAAAGTATAAAAATTATTCGGGCTTAGGTCGGGGCTGTACGGCGGATGGTCTAATAATTCAATGTTTACTTGCTGTAAATACTCTTTTGTTCTGTGGGCGGTATGGGAGCTCGCATTGTCGTGATGGAGGATGATGCGGCGGTTGCAGTTCTCTTTACGGAGTTCAGAGACGACCTGCGGCAAACAAATGCTAGCATACCATTCTGCATTGACCGTTCTTTGTCCCTCAAGAGGAATAGTTGCAACATGGCCGGTTTTGGAGACAAACGTGGCCACCATTTTTTTTGCAACGCTCCGCGAACGAATAACTTTTGTTGGCTTTAACTCGTTTTCGAACACCCAAACTCGTGATTGGTTTTTCGTTTCGGGTTCATATGCATATATCCAGGATTCGTCACCTGATACGACGCTGTATACAGCATTTGAAGATCCTCCATGGAATCTCTCAAGAGTTCTGACGCACCAAGTAACGCGAGCCGCTTTTTGCTCCTCACAGAGTGAATGCGGGATCCATCGGGAAAACAACTTTTTTACACCTAATTGCTTATGCAAGATTATTTGTATTTGACTCATGCCAATGTCTAAAGTTGCCTGAATTTCGCGATATGTGACATGTCGATCTTCCTCAATCAGCTTACGCACGGCATTAACGTTATCTTGGGTGATTGCAGTTTTTGGGCGACCTTGACGGGGATCGTCACTGAGCTTGACACGTCCACGTTGAAATTCCGCAAACCAGCGATAAATTGTGGTTTTAGATGGGGCTTCATCACCAAATGCAGAAAGCATCCGATCAACACACTGTTTAGGCGTCAAACCACTTCGAAAGTCGTAATAAATCATTGCTCTTGAATTTTCTCGAGTCAATTCCATTTTCACACCGACTTTACAAGTTTGACAAGACCAAAAGACAAAACCGCGTTCTTTTTTCAAAAATATTTAAATGGTATTCGATTAATAAAACCAAGAAGTTTTAGATTATAAAGACATTATTATGCCAGGTACAATGTAAATATTCCATTCCCGATATTTTTAGTGCAGCCCTAGTTCCAGCCATTTTTAACTACTTTCATTTTGAATTATTTTTAAAGATTTTAATACTATCACCTGCTGTGATCTCCTGCGGCAACAGATTATACACTGTCGGAGCTATGACGTGCATTATTTTACCAGACTTTTCATGGAGTTTCATAAAGTTTACATGGGCTTTAATGCAAGTTTGTCAGCGTTTCTAATTTTCATTGTCAAATTATTATCACCTCTTTTTTTTTCTCATTTTTCTTTTCTCTTACATTCTCACTAGCTGAATAAGGTATTTCAATCTCTTTAAATAGTAATACTTTTCCATTTGAATGCATTAGTAATAACCTCCTTTTGTTTTGGTCGATAAGCCTTATCTGCAGCATTGGCTTAAATAAGTGTTATCGCCCAAATGTCCTCGGCATTTAACACTTGGCTCCAAGAAAACATTTAAGTAAAGTGCGTTTTGTTACATTACAACAGAACCGAACTGTGTTTTAATTGGTTCATAGAATGTAGATACGGAAAAGGTGACGATAACTTTAAAAATAATGAAATGAAAAGGCGGTTAATTTTTTGTTAACAGGCAAAGGGTACGTGTTTTTTATGATGATGCAGTTTCGTAATAATAATTATTATAATGAAACTGCATCTTTTATGGTTTTAAATTCTTTTTAAATATTGTTTACTTACTGAATACATATAAAAGAAATAAACACAGCTGAAAGAACAAAGCTGCCGAATCCTGAACAAAGTTACAACTGCAATATACTTACAACAATATCTTGATTTTTTCTTGAGAAAAGCTTTTATTAAGTACAACTTGCATATGAAATAAGCAAACATGCAAATACGAGTAGTATTAAAACTACACAAGAACGTTCCACAATATATAATTCGATGGTTGCAAATAGACGATATAAAATATTGTCATAAACTCTCATCGTTTTTATCGATACATTTCAATTGAAATATTCAAACAACACCATCAATAACTGATTGAATTGTTCACTCCAAATACAGAGATTGATTTGTAACTGATCCAGAACCTTGCGGTGCAATCCGCTAAAAATTCCCATTCGAGCCCAATCCAATTACAGGCGCGGCACTCCGGAAATTCTAAACCGATTATACAGAATTGAAAACATTAAGTACTTCACAGATTTCGACGCTCCCCACCATATCGAACCTTATCCCCGAACATTTTGGTTCGATTTCCAACAAACAATTAAGTGATTACGAAGTCAAAGATGGAATTTGGATGGAAATTATTTGAAAAACTCTTATTTCGCCCGCGAGGAGGCACTGATTAGGAAAGTTTGATGGGTCGTTTTGAGACAAACATGGCGGCGACGTGACTGAAATTATAAGTTGTTAGTAACCGCTCGTCAAAACAAACGCTGAAATTTCATAGATTAAGTAAATATTGTTATGCTTGAAATTAATTTACTTGAATTATAGATAAAATAGCAAAAGTTTATAGGAAAGACAACATTATGGAGACTATTTGACTTAAACGTACTGTTATGGAAAATTTAAGTTCGGAACATAATGATATCCGGTAGTTTTTAAATTTAGTTTTTATTTTTCCGAAAAATAACTTGATAAATTTCCATTATTTGAAAAGTTTTCAATAATTACCAATCATTAACGGAAAAACAAAAAGGGAATGGTAGTTTTTTTCGAGCTCATTATTGTTTAGGTAGATGGGACAAGCTGCGAACGGGACGAGTAACGAATGTGTGACGAGTTGCGAATGGGACGATTTGCGTCACACCCGTATAATAATATTTAATTACACAGCTGAACAGGTATATGCGAAAAATAGGGGTTATTGAACTCCAATTTGGGTCGTTCCACAATAAATTCTGCGAAGTAAATTAGTTAAAAGACTTTCCTCTAATTGAGTGTATTTGTTGGAGCGTATCTAAGCAGTCGATTGTTAACTATTACCTTGTTTATTGCTATTAAGCTGTTGCTAGCTGCCTAGTGAACCATTTCAAGTCACAGATTTTGCGACTAATTAATCAAAACTGAGATTTAGTAGCATGAGTTTCGAACAAAACAAGAAAATTGCACTTCTGCCTTACATAATTAATTTTATTTACACCACAATAGACAGATGTAGTCTTAGAACTTTGTGTAGGCTGTAGGCATTACGTGAATTAACTCAGCCATTTCAGTACTGAGCTTCTAGGATATAAAGTTGGTGGTTTAACTTTTATTTATTTTTATACTCCAAATCATACATGAACAAGAAGAGATTTAACCACCACTAAAAATGAGAGCTTAGTCTACTCTCCAGTCTTATTCTTAAAAATCGCTTGAAACTCGGATTTAAAAAATAATTGCCATTACACGTACGTACGTAGGATAGTTAAACAGGTCGTTACTTTTTTAATAACTTCACCTTTTAAACTACAGCATTACCCGCGGCCCTTATCCTGTCCTTTTATGAAGTCTCAACCACTCTAGACCTTTTAATATTGCACAGGGGAGCATATGTCGACGCGTACCTATTCTCATAGACTCCTCGTGGAAGGGCGGACTAATGTGTCGACAGGAGCGAAACCACTCCAAAATACTCGGGAACAGCCGTTCTCCATGATTTATCGTACGATTTCTGAGTATTTTTGAGTATACGCGTCACTTAAAAGCGTACTTGTGATATGGCACCTGGTACTCGTATTTTGGGTAAATTACTGACTACTCAGCTAAACTTTGTTAATAGTCTTTGAATTTTAAGAAGCTAGGTGAAACAAAGGGCTTGCAACCCAGGGAGTGGTTTATACCTTATGGTCACCATAAGTGACAAGAAATATTTCAAACTCTTCCGTGTACCGTACCATTATTGGCAATCAGTAAGGTACGTAACGTTAGCTCTACGTTACGATAGTATGTCAGATGCTTTAAGGAAGATTGAAAAATCTGACAAGAAAAATATGGATCTTTGAATTGAGTTTGTGCATTAGTTTCTTGCTTCAGTTAAGATTGAATCGATAGAGATCTTTTTCACGTTTGGCACAAACGAGAACTTGGCGACTAAATATTTCCTTCCATTGAAATCTTGTAAAGAAAATGTTAACTCTCTCTCTCTCTCTCTCTCTCTCATCTGAGCGTTTTCCCAGTTGCATCCTCAGTTTGAATGCTGAGAAGCCCGGGGTCCACTGTGTTAACTCTCTTATTTAAAATCTTATTTTGCAAAGTCGGTACAATCAGATGAAGACTCATCGGGGAACAAAAAACTATCAACATAGTGGAAAAATCTACTTAACTAGAACTATCCGGCAAAATTGAAGCAAAGCAAAAAAGACTGGTAGATGCATGCATTACGAATAATTGTAGTTAGAGCTGTACGACTTTGTGATCACTGCAATATGCATACATACATTAGACGTATCACGTCTTAATATCCCTAATGGGGCATACAGTATTTTGGGTCAGGAGGCTCTCAGTAGACAGAGGGCACAAAGAAGGAAAGGCAAGACACAAAGACCTCTTTTAGTTCGATGGTGGGCAAAGGAATCAAAATGAGATGGGTTTGTTAGTACATGCTTTTTGATAAAAGCCTGCTGTATGATCGTCAGATTTAAAATTATTTTCGTCAAGTATAATGTCACGTCGGCTGACACAATACCATTACTACGTTCCGCTCTTTCACCGAGTGTCGATAAAAACAACAAAATAAAAGTTAAAAGTTTATCGTAATGAAAATACCGGAGTTAGAGCTGCGCGCCGCCATTCTGTCACCCTCCGTAGAAATATTATTATCGATTGTGCAGAAAGCGGAAATATCGAGAAAAGTTCAAAGAGCTACGCGATTGAGTGCCGTTCACCTTGATACGCACTCGGTGCATTTGTAATGTATCATGATTGTACGTTGTTTTATATGATTTTTCGTATTGTGATGTGCCTATACTTCGGTGAAGATGAGTTATTCGTTTTTAGGATGATGGCAAGTCAAATATACATGTAGTTCCCAGCTGTCTTTTGAGGTAGAGGTAAAGCCTGGACTTGAAAATTTGGGTTGTTAATTGATAAACAACCCAAAGTATCAAGTCCAAGACCAGTCTGGAATGTAGAGTCTTGCAATAATTATGTTGGTTCGATTTAAAAAAATTGTAGCAATCAACAATTGATGTAAATTGGTGTTAGAATCTAAATTATTTTAAAACTGTTTATTTCAACGTTCAAAATAAATAAGCTAAGAATAATAATTAGGTTTTAGCTATTAGCCATATTTTTCTCCAATTTTCGCAAAAGGTAACCCATCCCCAGTTCGCCGGCTTGTTTTGTAATATTACACCATAATTGCAGTTGACAACATCCAGGTCAAAAGGGCGACAGCGAAGCCAGTTACCGTAGCGTTCAAATATTCAAAGGTATCCCTACTTAATTAGGACGCGTACTTTTGTAGATGAAGGGGATTTATGATAGGCATGCTCGTAAGGCGAAAGTCACGGCCGATGTAACCCGCCTATATAACATGGACGCCGTATACATTGAGAGTCAAGGTAATAAGCACCCTCGTTTCTTGACCGGGTTGGATTACCGGCGCCATGCAGTCTAGTGTTGGCCGCACCCGAGCTTATCGATTTTTGGGGGTCCCCGCGTGGATTAAAATAATAGCTTTGAATTGTCGTTGCACACGCAATGCTGTTTTCATTTGAGAATTTTAGTTATAGGGCGCCCGAGAGTTCATTAATGAAAATAAATTAGTACCTACCCAGCCTACCAACATAATGGCTATAGAGTATAGGGGTTATTTAAATTGAATTACGTCAGGTTTAAATCGAAATATTTCACCAAAATATAAAATATAATGACATACTTACATGAAATAGTTTTGAATATGCACCATTTACATACAGTAAAAATGTGACGATTTTCGAGATATACATTTGTTATCTGATCGGCCTTGATTTTATCATTTTTAAATTCTATAAATAGTATCGGAAAATAGATAAATCTTTAGATAATAAATATAGGGCATATGGAAATCACTTCGTCATTGTGCCTCTGGATTTACGCCGGAAAACTTTTCTAAGTTATGGTTCCAAAACCAAGAATTGCGTCAGACTTTGCGTGTTTTTAGTCCATTCTTTTTTGGTGTAACTTCTTTCCATGTTTTTTCGTATTTCGGCTTGATTAAGTGTCATAAAGTAAACGCTGTATTGCGTAAACGTTAGTCACATCAACTTTGAAAAAATATTTTATATTTCATAGGTACGTTTTCTTTGTTTACCGCAAAATCGTTAATAAAAAATAGATTTCAGTTGCCTTATAGTTCATATTCAACTAATTAACGAGCGAGCAAAGCGAGTGTGGGCTACAATTCAAGTTGGGGCAAATAACTTTGTTTGTATGTATGTATATATGTTATGTTTAGCGATAAATCTCGAACCGTTGAACTTGATGATCTTAACAATGAATGTAGAAACTATTCACAAAATTTTTAAATTCGTTGGGAATCAAAATCGGTTTAGCCGGTTGTAATATATACGCATTTTGGTGAAAATAAACATTGCTCTACGATATAACTTTCGAACCGTTACTCACATTTGGATGAAACTTAACATTTCACGAGATATCAAAATTGTTCAACCAGTTTTGGAGAAATTTTCTAAAATTGATTCAGTAAAACGTACTCGTTTTTTTTTTATGTTATAAGTCGGCAAACGAGCAAGCGAGCCTCCTGATGGTAAAAGGTCATCGCTGCCCATGGATTAGTACTCGTATTTTGATATAATTATCGCAAGTCTAAGTTCGCGGTGAGCCACTAGTGTAAGTAGTTTTTTTTTTATCATTTTATCGATTATTGCTATTTATTTTGCTGCAATTGAGACTATCGATATCGATTACTTAAATTGGACATATCGATTTATCTCCACTAGGAGCAACTGTCCTTTGTAGAGGTCCATGACCGTGAGCGACGCGAGCTGTCTCAGACCATTTCCTCTTATCCTGGCACTCTCAGTTATTGATGGGATATTTTCACCTATGTATAGTATTAAAGCTTACTATGTTTAGTAAGCTTTAATACTATCGCAATAAGGTTCACTATTAAAAGCGAGTGTTCATAAAATAAATAAAACTTTTTCCGCAAATTTTTCGACGTAAGGTGTGGTGTACCTGATGAAAAAAAGTTTCCCGGGAAATTGGATGATTCTGGCAGGCAAACGATTTGATAGATTGGGGCCGCGTACACAAATAAATCTATTATCATGTCAGGAACCTTATTTGCGACGTAAATTGAGGTTGGGTATCTTCCCGTTACCTGTTATGGATTGAATATCTTATTTGTACCGTATTTTTTGAGTATTATTGAAAAATGACGCGTTCTCTCACCTCTAATATAAAAGTAGGCACATACAGGGTGTCTATATTTGTCACTGGTGTACAGGTGACCGGGATTTTTTTTACGATATCGTCAAATTTTTTTGATAGAGCATTATTGTTCCTTTTTTTAAAGTCGTTCAAATTTACGGGTTGATTACTCGTTGTAGTAAATAGGTACTTACATGTTGCTCGTACATTAACACCCAAAGGCAAAGTTATGAAGAATGTTTTATTTAAACCTTCTTACTTTAGTTAAAAAATAAATACAAGAGTGCTAACAGGGAACGACAATAAAACGACTCCGCAAATACCGTTTGTGCCTGTTGGTTAGCTCGAGGGTTTCGACGAACACGAAAATAAAATAAAATGATCTTTGTATTGAAGGAAAAGTGTCCGTACCAAGCATTCTCGAACCTGAATCCTTACCTCAAAGAGAATACTGGTAACAAAACTTTATATTATAATATGGTTCAATTTATTTCGGGACACGCTTTTGATGTGCAATAATAACAGCGGAAAACTTTATTTTCTTAAATTTCACTACAACAGCACTACCCACATTTATAATTATTGTATTATGTCGTACTTCGTATATTTATTTATTGTGTATCTATATGTCTTGTAGTTTATTCTTGTCTTTAACACGTTAATTTAACAATCTTCACAACTGATCGCACTTGCACCTATACCTAAGGTTTTAGCTGAAAATCAGCGCATTGCTCTTTGAGCAATATTGTCGCTGAGCCTACGACCTTTTTGTGCAACTGCAGCATACACATCACATCGCTAAAAACTTGTTCTTGATATACTAAAAAATAATTCGTGTATTTCTTTGTGTGTGATTGTGTTTGTGCAGTTTTCACAAATAAACGTTTTATCTATCTATCTATCTAACAATGGGTCGGTCGCATTTATCAGTCTTTGATGGCTTATCCATATAATATTATGTGATTTATATTTTTTATAAGTAAATCTTATAGGAAATAGATAGTTAATAAAAGACTTTAAGTTTGTAAGTTCGTAAGCAGTAAGAATAATATATGGAGTAATAAAAAGTAAACTCAACTCTTTGACTTTGCCACTGATTGTTTTATTAAACGTTTTATTTGTAAATTTGACAATTTGAAAAGTGTAAATGAACCAATAAAATTAAAATTAAATTATTTTAAACTTCATCGCAAATATTTAATGCCAAACTCTTTCATCACCCAACGAGCTTCACGACTGTCAAATTCTTTGCCCGTTTACATCAAGGAAATTTCTACAAAGTTTTCTTTCAAGAGGAAAGTATTCACTGTCATGTATGAGTTCCTATATATTTATTATAAGTATATTAATTTGTACATATGTATTTTATTTGTGTATTAGGCATGATTTAAATTATTTTTTCCGCAACAAATTATATGTTTATCCCTACTGTTAACTGGGAGAGAATTGTATAAATTTTAACAGTTGCAAAATAAAGATTTAATAAAAAAATACATAAATGATCCATTAGACTTTTGGAGTCTATATTACACTTAAACAGAAAATTTACTTAGTGGCCAGTTACAAAAAAAAAGTGTTCGTACATTAATTCTTATTTTAAGTAAGAACGGACAAGAAAAAAGAAACAATTCGCACGCGTTCGCTTTTTAAACAATAGCCAGGTCCAGTGTTTGCCATTGGATTAGCGTGTTTGTGTTTCTCATGTTATTGAGGTATCGCGGTGTTGTGTTGCTGGCCAGTTCGTTTCGAATGGCAAAATGACAAGCGTCCATTGCTAGGTAAATGGATATCAGTTATTTTCCGACAGAAATACGATCATATTCCCGTTGTTATCATGAAAATAACGGATTTAAATTGTACGCTTCAAAAAATATTTATTTACACTTTATTATTTTTAGTTTCTAAGTAAAAAAAATTACCATAATTTTTATCTCGGTTACTTACCCGTGAATTCGTAAGCGTAAGTAGATACTTACGCCTTGACAGGTATGCTCAGCCAATAATAATGAGCTTAGTTAAGAATGGAAACAATATACTAATATATTACATTTTTTGTAAAAACTATCAGCTGACTATCAAATTTATTCATGTAAGTATACTTAGATTTATTGCAGTTACTTTTTCTTGTTATGTTCCAAAAACTTTGTGAACTATTAACTACGTACTAGTTATCATTTAATGTCCATTCAAATCTGATAAATGGATTTTAAACTTAAAAGAATGATTTAACAATTGGGATGTTGCCTTGTTAAAAACCTATTTGTTTCTATGCGTTTAAAATGATCAAGCTATTATAATGCTTGTTAACAGCAATATGGTGCGGGCTTACAATACATTAAAAAAAATTGGAGTTTTTAAAATATCTTTGAACACATGATTAATGTAAATACAACGTGGAAGGGACATACCCGTTATAAATCGAACCACGGGCTATACATCTAGATCTCTAACAAAATAACAGCAAAAGAACAAAAAAAAAATTGGCATTTCCATACTAAAGTGTGCAGGTGCAGCCGCCAGGACAATTTGTAAATTTGTGTGTAAATTCATTAATCAAACTTTGAGTGTTTTTATAAATAAGGTATAAAATGTTCGAAAACACAAAACGTCGGGGTACCAAGAGGCAAGAGCGTTACAACTGCGCCACATAGGTCATTAAAAGTAAAGCCTTGTGAAAATAAGATATTTATTTTTTAGTGCAGATTTCACAAATAAGTTTAAAATTCAATAAGAAATGTTAGATTAGAAAAATAATTGAGACCTGTCAAACTATAATAGAAATAACTAGTTTTTTTTAGATAATTATGTCTTGTATTTATTTATTTTGTAAAATACTGTATTATTTATAATATAATTTTGTCAAGCGGATCAAATTTATACAGGAAGTAGGAATTATTCGTACGTCGTGCGTTGTGGTTTCACAAGAAAAATATACCTAGCGAAAATAACAAAATTTTTGTAATCATAGAATGATAGATCATTACCATACGACCTTTCTGTAATAGTGCGCGATAGGTAAGTATATATTTCTTGAAATACCCACCCTTTAATCAATGTGATTAAAGTCCATAAGACGAACTTTAATGAACTGTCACTAGCATATGATTACAAGCAGTCGTAAAGATGCAGTGCGTAACTAGTAAACATAAATAAAAGATTAACAGAGCTGTTAACGACGTGACGTTTATTGGCAGCAGTGCCAACGGGATAGTACCATGGATTATATGCGAGTTATGGTCGTATTATGACGCGTCGAAGTTAAACTTGCATTCTGCTTGAAGTAAGATGACTTCTATTATTTATTAACAAATTTTCTATTACCCATCAAATAAGGTAATGGGAAAATTTCGTTCGAAAAAGAATTTATTTTTTCAATAGTTTTCACGTATTCCATTTTGTATTTTTCCGGAAAATAACATTAAAAATTTGTATTATTTGAAAAGTTTTGGAAAATTACTCGTCACGGAACTGTGGTGCTGCCTGATGGTGATAAAGCGCTATAGGCGCTATCCCGAGGTCGTGGGTTCGGATCCCATTGGGAAGCTTACTTTGTGTTTCCAGTCTGTTTAGGATATTGCAGGCTTGACTCACCTGATTAACCGAAAAAGAAATATGATTTTGTTTGCTCAAACCTATCCTAGGATTGGTTCTGGTCTACCCTTTGGGTTGCGGAGGCCAGACGGCAGTCGCTGTGTGTAAAAACCAGTCACCTCATCAAATCCACTTTACCACAGAGGATGCAACCGGGAATGCGTCGGATGATGATGAGTTGACTAGTGTATAGTAATGACTGTTGTAACTAGATGGCAGTCATTGAGCTACATCAAATACCGTTAGGTAGCTCGAAAAATCTGAAAATCTGACAACAAAAGAAGAGAATAGGTAGTTACTTACATTTTTAGCCAGAAAACACAAAATATGTACTTCGAGTAATACATGAAACAAACTAAAAAATAATTTTAACTTTTAAACACTTAAGTTACACTTAAACTCATAGTAAGGACCCAAGTCGTCTTGTGAATTCTCACTTACAGTCTAGTTATTAATGGGCGACAACACTATCTGCCAGATCTCGTGTTGGTCTGACGCGATGCTATCTGCTGTAGAGATGTCCAGTTTACTCGCATAGATCTGGCTAGAGCTATGACAGTGGACATCACTAGAACTGGAACTATCTAAGATGTTCGAAGTTGTTAAACATTTTGTCAAGGATAACATTTTATCATCGGCGTCGGTTGGGAATTTATCCCAAAATGTTCCGAGCAAATATATTCGACTTATCGTTGGATAATTTGGACATACAGAAAACTACAAACTCCAAATCTTCCCGTAGATGGCGTAAAAGGCAACTTCGCAAATACAAGCTAAGCAAAACTATAAACTTCAACACGTCTGGCCAGCGTGGAGAGTGCAGGCCAAATCCTGTGTCTGCTCGGGCCAAGTATATTATGGCTCTAGTAGTACAGAGGGGGTCGTGCTCCTGCAGTGGAGACAAAAAGACCTGATGATGATGATGATGAGACACAATAAAACTAGTAGTTCGCCCGATCTGTGAACTTGCGAGCTCCATATCTCGGTAACCCTTGACCGACTTGGCTCATGTTCTTACGTAAAAAAAAAAATTAATTGCATCTACACGCCAACCAATTCTTATAACTCCGAACAAAGATAGTCTAGTTATCGTCGACCCAATATAGTTACCCAAATACATAAATACAAACACGCTGGATTGCTCAAGTTAACTTTTAGATTTTCAATTAATCTAAAGAAATTTAAGTTTTTTTTTTGTTGTAACTGTCTAAGAAAGTGGTAATTTCAATAAGTAGGTACTCGTCGCCTAAATATTTCCATCGCAGATTGTACAAACGAAGAATAACTTAGCACGTCTAGAAAATTAAATCAACGTTTACTGTTGGTAGTGATGCGACATGAGATTGTCGAGGATTGATATTGTGGACCTGAATAGTGATGTGGGCGTTTAGATATAGTGTGTCCAGTGGGAGTGGGAAACTTGTCACGGTAGTGTGAATAAAAATAATTAGCCAGGCGTGTCAGATCATTAAGAAGTAAATTTATTTGTATACAGTATCTTTGTAGATAGAAATTTCTCATTGCTCCAAAGTAATAAAAATTATTAAAAAATGTTTATTATTTTGTTCCCAATCTGCTCCATAGGTGTTTGAAATGATTCCCAAAGTCCTCCATTGATTAATTAGTTTTTTATTCCCAAACTGCTCCATCTAAATAATTATTAAATATTTCATGAGGCACAATCAGTCACAAAATTACTAAACCATTTTAACTTGTATTGTACATCGATACATACAAAGTTCCCTATACAATTATATTGGTAATAATTGTGCATCTTTGAGGCGGTAAACGTGTAAAAAAAAGATCAAAAAGGTCTTTTATCACTCAATAAATACTGATTTGCAAATTGAGAAGTCTTTTATTAATTTTTATCTAATACTTGAATTTTCATTTGCAAAGCTTTTGATCCTGACATCAGCTATTCTTTTGGAGTAAAATGCAACTTAGACCAGGTACTTATTTTATTTAATGCTTTATGATTTAAATGGGCTGGAGGACTTTGGGAACATTTTTAAATTATCATGGAGGAGAATGAAACTAAATTAAAAATAATATTTTTATCGTGGAGAACTTTGGGAACTTTTTTTGGAGGACTCTGGGAATAACTCAAATTAAAATATGACTGTCGCGTAACCCAATGTCACCCGTTCGCAAATGTAGGCTAATAACGTAGCGTCATGCACCTGCCTATATACGATTATTTATGAATGTCGGGATTATTTTAACACTTTTATAAAATCGAGAAGTGTCTAAAAAATGTGAACACAGGCGTGGACTGAAAACTAGAATTTCCACGAAGACAGCACAGTCGCCAAATAAGGAGCGACAAGTCCAACGCTTTTCGCGGTCAAGCGCCCGTTCCGCGTCACGCACTCACACCACAAAATAATAAAGGGATAGGAGTGTCATTTTAAAATTTTCTTTGTAAAATGAAAATACACAGCTTATTTCTATTTCTGACAGCAAGCGTAGGCTGCGTTTCTTTGCAAATGTTTTTCATATTATATGAAAGGAAACGGAGATATCATTATAATTTTGTCTTGACCAAGCCACGTCCTATATATTAGACTTCAAACTATTTAATGAGCTACTGTTTGTTTCTAGCGTAAAGCTTTTACGAATATTTGCGATGTCAGAAAAGCTTGTCGTTTATCTTATCCTTCTGTATTCTTATTTTGTGGTCACAGTGACACTCCAAGACCTGATAACAGTGATTAGAGCTAGTTATTTATCGTAGAATCGAGTGCGACACTAGTTTCTCTGACCTGTATATTGTACTGTATGTCTAACTTAACATATTACCGCGACATTCCTTTACGCATTGCAACATTGTGTATGTAATTAGTCCGTCTTTTAGATTATCCAAAAATAATGGGCCCGTATTTTTCAGTTTATCAAAAAAGTAAAAATTCACAAAGATACGGAGCGTCAAAGTTCCGGAGTTAGCTAGCGACGTCACACTTAAATAAAAATCGTGCTTAAGTGTGACGTCACGCGAAATTTCAATGCGCTGTAACTTTGTCATTTTTGGTTTCTCAGAGAAAAGAAAAAATACGTATCCATTTTTAGCTTGTATAGATTATTTAGTTAGTCAAAATCTGTGTTCTGTAAAAAAGCAGCTGCATAACTCAGTAATCTGTAGCAGCTGGTACATTCAAAGATTTTCTATTCTACCAGACGACATAGAAATATTTTCATACCTACTTTATTAATTTACAAGTTGTGCCCGTGGGCTTCGCTCCCCGTGGGAATTTCGGAATAAAAACTATCCTAGTCCTTCCTTGGGTATCAAACTATATCCATATCAAATTTAATCTAAATAGGTTCAGTGGTTGAAGCGTTAAATTGTAACAAACAAACAAATATACATACTCACTTTTGCATTTAAAATATTAGTAGGATTATATATACGGGGCTTAGCACGAACAGACAGTCAGTCTGCGACCACGAAGGATGTAACTTCTATTCGAAACGTTAGATTGAAACAAAGTAAATGCACAGATTACTAATGAGTTACTACGTAAGTAAAGTTTCGTGCTAAGCCCCGTTTATACAACAGGTAAATAAATTATGTGTTCAAAGCGCGATAGTTCGAAAACCAATATTTTCATACTTATCCATATCCATATTATCCATATCCATATCAATAAAACCTATCATAAAGTTAATCACATATGTGACAATGGTGACATACCGTTCATTTAATGTAACGATCAAAACTAAACTTTCTTCCTTGAACATAAAGATTATTTTCGTTCAACAAGACGAACAACCGGAACAGTAGTCAAAGTATAGGTATACCGTGGGATAATTTACAGACATCAATCATTTATGCTATAACTAGCTGCTGTAATAGAGCATTGACAACAAGCCATTATGTTCGTTAACTTTAATTACTTAACTATGTGGGCAGATTCGATTTCTTCGGCGACAGCAATTAATCATTGAAGTAATAAGGTTTTTACAATGAAGCGTGCCCTTTCAATCATGATTTTCATAAGTTCGAATTATATATTTAATTTTTATTTTATTATACTATCATTTTACAAAATAAGTAAAGCTCTGAGGTTTGTTATGTTATGAAATGCCTTAAAAGTTATTCTTCCTACAATGTACATACAATTCTAAACACATTACAATACATACTCATACATTTTGTAGTTTGGTTTGAACTGTAATCTGTGAACTTTATTTCTCGGCAACTCTACTTCTTTTAAACTATTTTAAAGAAATAAGTAATAAATTAACTGATTTACATTAAATAAGTAATAAAATTACGACTTTTATTTTTTTAAATAATAAGATGCTCAATGTAAGGCTTCGAAATATCTACGGCTAAGTTAAAGGTGCAATGTAAAAGAGTGGAACATTTCAGCATTGGGTTTAGTCATCGTTGTCATTCCGCTGGAAATTTCGCAAAATTTTTAAGATGGACTTAATGTATTGCATACAATGATGAAGTCTTCAAAACTTGAATTCAACGATAAGGTTCCTCCAGTGAAATTATGAGCTCCAGAAGCTGCAAAACATTAGAATTCCTACGACTCAGAATGACAGTACAATGAAATTGAATAGAACACTTTCAGCATCGCGTTCATTCATTGTTGTGTCATTCAGCTGGAAATCTGCTCGATAATCATTTGTGAAATGGATTTAATTGTGTTGAGTAATCTTTGCAACGATGACGTCATTAAAACCATAAATTTTGATTTTAGGTCGCTTCCAGTGAAATCCGCTAGTTTCCAAAAAGTCAAATCGAATGATTTTTTCTTAACGTCAAAACGAACATTGACTATGATGTTTGTATGAAATAGCACGTCGTGACGTCATACTTTCTTGGAGTCACATAGCGCTTCCATTAACACCTTTTCTGCAATAATAAATATAAAATCACATTGAAAATGGATGTGATCACTGACAAGTGACATTATTTTGTAAGGTTTTGTTCCCTTATCAGTACAAAACAATTTATTTTTGACTCTGGATACTATGCAATTATAAGCTTAAGAAGCTGAAGCTGCAAAACTTTGGAACTTCTGTCGACAATTCTTACTTACGTGAACTATTTTTCTTGCACGACCTATTGACGCTCTCTGCCGGTCGGTCCAATTGTTAATCCATCTTTCAATACTCAATACATAGCTCCGCTACATATACCCACTCCTTTTCCGTACAAGCAGTTAGGCTAAGAAATCAGCTACCACCGGAGATAAGTGAATCTTAAACCATACGAGTAACAACGTTTAAGAAACGATAAAAAGATTAATATCTGCGGCTTTATTATCCTGATCATCATATTTAGAAAGTTACCTAAGTATATATTTATTTATTTTTGTACTGAACCTACTCGCCAGTTACCTCTTCTTTTCCATTTCCTCTCGCGGGTCTGCTGAAAGAAACTTCTATAGAAATAATTAGCACCTATGTACTATGTTCACTTTTATGAGGGTTTATTTGTTAATTTTCAAGTGTATGTACTTGAACCAATAAAATTAAATTAAATACTCGTAGAATGGTATACTTTCAGGATTGCGTTAGTTCATTGTTGTCAATCTGTCGTTTTATACTTAATAGTAAATCTCATCATGTTTTTTTTATTAATTTACAGAAAGGACACCTGAATAATACGGTAATACTATAGTGTATTCGAAAGTAGCGATCAATGTTAATAAAATACTTATCATACGAGTTTCAAAATCTCTTCTTATTCATT
This sequence comes from Acrobasis consociella, assembly GCA_963555685.1. NCBI lineage: Eukaryota > Metazoa > Arthropoda > Insecta > Lepidoptera > Pyralidae > Acrobasis > Acrobasis consociella. The sequence goes on from OY743115.1 coordinate 14,657,323, forward strand.
TTATATTAATAGATACCTATTACTTATGTTTCGAAACTATTTCCTTTTTTTATATTTCTTAGTGCTTTATTTCATTCATCTTTTTTATACAATAATATTATAGTGATTTTTTCTTTTTATAAACAGTAGAATAATATAAATATTAGTAGTCTATACTAGCTAGACGTTGTATAGGCGTACAAATAAATATGTACTTAATTATCTACAGGCACAAACCTGTAGATAATTAAGTACATATTTATTTGTACGCCTATACAACGTCTAGTAGATACTACTATTCCGATTAAGTTTACCTTCTGTCCTATGTTGTTATCTATACATATAATAAAACAGTAAAAAAAGTGTGTCTGTACATTAAATACATTTCCAAAAAAAATATTGGGGGCGATGGAGACGTAGTAACAGAGTAAGAATAAAAAAAAAATGTCTGTCTGTTTGTCTGTATGTCTGTTTGTCTGTTTGTACACGCTAATCTCCGGAAATACTGGACGGATTCGAATGAAACTTTTTTTTGTTATAAAGCTATTAAGCCTGGGCAACATATAGGGTATAAATGATTTTGGAAAATGGAACGCCTGATGCAGAACCATAATGGTCCAGTTAAACTATAAGAGATATAAAAATGCCGCCTTAGTAGAAGTTGTTCAGCCTGATGAGCATTTTCCAGAGACATAAAGTCCACGCGAACGAAGTCGCGGGCTTCGGCTGGTACTTAATAAATAAATTTTAAATAAGACAATTTTGTTATCTAATGGCAGATGCCGAGATATAAGTAGAATAAATACGGAACCCTAAAAAAACGCCGCATCGTAAACACATTCTATCCATTAATGTGTCAACGAGTTGTAACCATTTACTGATTTGACTGGTTGTTAACTGATTGTTTTTTTAACGTTTTTAATCTTGTTGACATCTTGTTGATAACAAATTAGTTGGTTGTTTTATTTTCTATACTTTTTTTCATTAACTAGTTAATGTTTTTTTTGTTGTAAATAACGTATTATGTAACGTACTATGTTGAACGTTCATACAAGAAGGATCATTACACACCTAAACCAATTAACCAACCTAATCAGGGAGCTATACACCAGGTATCAATAGCTCCAAGGCTGAATGGAGTATTGAACTATGAATTGCTTATGATGGAATGGAACACAGGACATCATTACGGAGTGAGGAGGGCTGATTGAGCTCTTGTTTCGAAGATTCGCCAATTTTTTCGGAAGTTACTTGTTAGTACAACCACGGGTACAACGTATGTCGGAATGATTGGTTAGACGAAAATTAAGGCATCGAATGTTGCTTAGCGATAAAAATATTTTTTTATTTTATTTCAAGTGATTAGGTAAGCAGGTTTCATCCTATTTTACGATCAGTGATTATTTTAGCAGTAGGACGCCTAAAACTTATAAACAAACAAATCTCAAAAATATTAATCTCAAAATCTCATCTCTTTTAGGCTGCAACACCACCCCAGGGGCTGCCGTAAGAAAAAAATCTTGTACTTATGTGTTTTATAAAAAAAAAAGTTATTTTAGGAATGTATTTACTTCTATAGTACTTAAGTATTAAAGCTACAGGGAATTGACATATTTATATGATGTATGACTATCGTGAAGTCGATCTAGCGTCAGTATAAAAATAAATATCTAGACACGAGAGTCTAGACAATATTAAAATCCGGCTACAGATAGCAATGTAAAAAGAAAAAGAACCGAATTACAATTTACACCTTATTATTCGTACCCATGAAATCCGTTCCTTCAACTGCGACTAAAAACTTCGTACGTGACATTTAAAAAGCAATCTAAATTCCCGGCAGCGTATAACGAAGCGGCGGTCAAAAACTCGACAGACACTAGCCAAATATTTTTTAACAAAATATCCGGCCACAGATTGAATTCTCGACAAAAAATAGCTTGGTAATTTTGGGGACATTTTACTAGTTCTAAAGGGATGCCGGGGATCAGCGAAGCTGGTAGGTGGCATGAGCAAATACAGTAGGCATGCGACTGAGAACTCAGTAAAATATATGAACCTTGTGTCCAGGGCCCGGTTTGGGGACGGCAACCGGGGATACAGGCTACATCCTTGCGGCCTCCACAAAAAAGAGGCCCCCACAATCATCATCATCATCATCAGGTCTTTTTGTCTCCACTGCAGGAGAACGACACTCTATGTACTACCAGAGCTGTACTTGGCCAGAGCAGCCAGAGGACTAAGCCTACACTCTCCACGCTGCCAGACGGGGTGGAGAGGTATCATCGATGTTTATAAGCTTTGTTTAGCTTGTATCCCCTAAGTCGCCTTCTTCGATATCCACGGGAGGACTTGGAGTGGTCCCCACAATAGAGTCTATGAATAAAATCTTTCAAATTCAGACTAGTAAAGAATTTCCCTTTGATTTTTTGTTTCGCTGTTTTACCTATTGTTTTACAATAAATTATTTATTGAAAAACTCAACTGAAAAAAATTATCATTTTATTTGAAAAATAATTTGGAGCCAGGGTTGGGGATGTCTTTGCGAGGTCTACAGCTCACAGAGCCACAGTTTACTACATTAAATTTACTTACATATTACTCGTATTCTAAAAAACCTAATCGTGTTTTTATTACTTTTTGTTATAGCGGCAACAGAAATACATCATCTGTGAAAATTTCAACTGTCTAGCTATCACGGTTCATGAGATACAGCCTGGTGACAGACAGACAGACAGCGGACAGAGGAGTCTTAGTAATAGGGTCCCGTTTTTACGCTTTGGGTACGGAACCCTAAAAACTTCTTTGCCTGCTGTAATCTATATCCTAGGTCTTTAGATTCTTTAGGTGATATGTTAGATTACTTAAACATAATAAAAATTTAATTGACCCCTTTGCATTAAATTAAAATTTTAAAAACATAAGAACTTGAGCAGAATTTTTCCTGCAGTACTATTTATATTTAACTAAAAAATAGGCACTACGCCGAAGTTACGTCGCATTTTGCACGAAAAAATAAATTAGCTACAGAACTTTAGCCTCACAAATTCAGCACTATGTTAAGACTAAATGTTCATTATTTGTCAAAGAAAACTGTGAAAACAGTTCGAAATGGGTAAATGGGCGGCGTGCCGTTGTTCCAAACAAGATTAGCATAATGTCATTCAGCGACGGACCATAATTGCATCGAGAGCTATGCAGTTTGATGTATTCAGAGATGCTAATGAATGCGCCTGCGACTCCTGAGATATGACACGGATCTATGGAAAACTACTTTCCTTGAAGTGTAAAGAGAATAAGAAAATGTTAAATGTAAAATTTCTTTCAAAATGTAAAACAAGGCTCCATTTTTCACCACCATATGCATAGAAGACTTCTTCTTCTTATATTAAGACCTGGGCTCTTGACGATGAAGTACTTTCCATGTCATAGTAGACTATGGAATGATAATTTTACATAACTTATAAACATTAGCTGAGGGCACAGATTAATAATAAGTCTGAGGGACCATAAAGCAATCACCGAGTGGGATTCGAACCCGTAACACTCTTTCTAGCGGTCGGTATCCATAACCGCTGAGCTAAAAACAAGGCGGTCGGCGCGACGAAATTAGCGACCATATTCTGCGTGGAAAGAAAAACGCATGAAAACTCAAAAACACGCGTTTTCCCAAACATAAAACTAATCTAGATCGATTGTTTACCCCGAAAACCCCCATACACAAATTTTGAGCGAATTCGTTAGAGCCGTTTTCGTGATCTCAGAAATCTATACATATAATAAAACAGTAAAAAAAGTGTGTCTGTACATTAAATATATTTCCAAAAAAAATATTGGGGTCGATGGAGACGTTGTAATAGAGTAAGAATTTAAAAAAAAATGTCTGTCTGTTTGTCTGTTTGTCTGTTTGTCTGTATGTCTGTTTGTCTGTTTGTCTGTTTGTACACGCTAATCTCCGGAAATACAGGACGGATTCGAACGAAACTTTTTTTGTTATATAGCTATTAAGCCTGGGCAACATATAGGGTATAAAGATTTTGGGAAATGGAACGCCTGATGCAGAACCATAATGGTCCAGCTAAACTATAAGAGATATAAAAATGCCGCCTTAGTAAAAGTTGTTCAGCCTGATGAGCATTTTCCAGAGACATAAAGTCCACGCGAACGAAGTCGCGGGCTTCGGCTAGTTTATAAATATATATTTATAAATATATATATAAATAAATAAATATAAAAGAATTGCTCGTTTCAAGGTATAAGATAAGATATATATTTAGACTTAAATAATAACAGGAAAAAAAATACTACGAGCGCAATAACAACCTACGACTCCATTTATTTTGTACAATGATTCCTTGGCCACATAATAAGTAACAGTTTTAAGAAGTGTAGACCTTATAAGTTTATATTTAAACCATTTCATTCCGAACGTCGGATTTTTTCAACAAACATGTTCGTGCCTAAATATTTTTATTTTTAATAATGTTATTTTCATGCCTCTTTCGTCGTATATTTCCGACAAGAAACCACTTCTCTTATTGCACCTCCCTTTTTGGACGTAGGTATTTATTTTCGATTCACTACGCCTCGCGCTGGAAGGGTTAAAATCTACACTTCGATAGCATTACGTATACTTTCAATAAAAACAATACTAACTCAGTAAATTAAAAGTAAGCCTGATTTCGTTAGAAAACCTTTCTAATTTTGTACAATGCCCGATCTAGCATCTCTACCTCTGTCAAGACGTGTCCAGTTATACAGTTTCCAATAAACAATACAACACTGCAGCTGTTTGTCAGATTTGTCACTCATAACATAAATTGTGAGTGAATGGGCTCTATAGAATTTCAATAAAGTAGTATATACTATACATACAATCCCCCTGCTCAAGTGATTTCCAGGTTGTATTCAAAGCTATACCGCTTCGGTGACCGGAGTTAGTTTTCCGGCTTTTGCTTTATCAATTTTTAAACGCTTGTTAATGATAATGGTCTGAGATTATAAAAGAAGTTATCGGATAAAGTTGGAGGAGAATACTCGAAAAAAAAACATTAATTCAAATCGTGGTCCTTGTGACCATTTGACACAAGTAAACATTGACGCTAACGTCTGTCGGTCTATTTGTTTTGTCTGTCTGTGGCATCGTAGCGCTCGAACGGATGGACCGATTTCGATGCGGTTTTTTTACAAAATCGGTTCAGCCGTTTAAAAGTTATAGGGGGTTAACGAAAGTCGAGACATTTCTTAGAAAAAAATAGACGGCTCTATACGGATATCAAATTGTATCAGTACTTTCGCTACTCATCACCAAATGACGTTTAAAATAGTAGGGGATTTTTTCAATTTGTTATCAAATATCTCATCAAAGTAATAAAAATACCACAAAACCTCTAACACATTAACACGTTTAGAATACAAAACAGTTTTCGTTACGGCCATAAAATACCTAATTTACAATTAGTATTGAAAAGCGGGTGTAATTTAGACGACAAATTAAAAAGAAATTGTATTCTCACACTATAAAAATATTTTTATGTTCAATGTAACGTTTAAGTGGCAACTAACGATGTAGGAATACTATACGGTGAAATGGCAATAAAATTAATATAGTATCGTATTCGATTGGTTTTTAAATGGTCAATTAAAATGAAATAAAACAACGAAGGTGCCTATGATAAGTGCAATGGCGCCTTTTGGGAAAGTCTAATGATTATCGAAAAAGTTTTGGCTCGAGGCGAGCTATAGTTATAGTTCATAATTAACCAAGTGTAATCCATGCTAGATTTGCAAGCAATAGTATAAAATATCAATAGTCTATCGATACTATTGTGACCTCAGAAAACAGTAATAATATCGATAGGACTATAGATAGTATCGATAGTAAAGGTACTATTTGTATTAAGAGCTATTAATAATCTTACCTAATATCTATATTATTATAATATCGATAGTAAATTTAGCAAATGATACTTTTTCATACGTATAGTAGTTACAGTATCGATACTATCGATAGTACCTTAATTCAATAGTATCGATAATATCGATAGTTTTACCGTTCATCAATAGTATTGCAAACTATTGACAATCGATACTATCGATAGTCATTGATATTGTGACTGTTTTTCAAGGTCAACTATCGATAGTCAAACTATCGATAGTTATGCAACACTAATCCATGCTTAATAAATTGCATAGGTACGCTGAGGTTGTTTAATAGCAATCACCAATTAATTCGCAAATATTTTTCGGACATCACACGCAAGAAAATGAAATATGTTCGTCAGTACGTTTTATTTTAACTACGAATCTAATACTGTTGTTGATGCTTCATTGTAACTTCTATAACCTAGCGTCGGTCGGATAATAGGAAATCACAGTAGCGAATGCGCTACAAGATTTCATTCTGCTTGTAATAACAAGCAATATCATTTAAAATGTTCATAAACGAGGCAGCAACAATGAAAGACATACAAACATGTATAATAACGTCCCTTTGTCTGTCCTGGTGTACGTTGCACGGCTTTATTAACTTCAGGGAGACGTCTTTGTTCGCGGTATTTGTAGCAACGGAGGTTAGATTGTATTCAGCCCAGGTTTAAACAATTTTCTTAAGGAATATACTAACAAGTCATTTTTATTAAAGACTGACCGTAAATTAAAAAAAAAATATATAGCTTTCAAATTAATGCGTGTGTGATGAGAAAATTCGTCAAGGTGATTCGAAGTCACGGTAGCACAATAATGGTAGTCCACTCACGGAGTAACGTGAGGGTTATGGGTTCGAATCCCATTTGCGCCGAAAGATTTCATCACATGTTTTAATTTGGAAAACATAGCCTGTTTAACTTGATGATGTAATTATTCTGACTAATTATATCCCCTAATCATCTAAATCTGTTCAGCTATTACGAAGTCACAGTGGAATAAAAGAACCCACTTAAAACATACGTAGGTATCACAGATATAGATGTAATAGATAACGCCCGTATCAAGTTTTGTATGGAAACCAAGCGTGCCAACTTTTTTAATGCCTACTGTGACGTCACAGGCAATTTTAGTGACGGGAAATTCAAACCGATTCAAAGAAACCGCTCGCTATGATTTAAACGACGCATGCCGCCGCCCTGATCGTCTCGCTCATACTCATAGATTTTATATCTGTGGTCTCGCTCGTTCACTCCGCGCTCGCTAACCATACGATCGATTAACATTCAAGTTAATCGATTTGTGATAAAATCACAATCGATTTTCTGATTGACGAATGATATGAAATTGGATAAACAAATGATTCTAAACGGAAAATTGTTTGTTTGATAATAAAGAACAAATATTTGTACTCAAATAATTTATTCCAATTTAACTTAAATTCAAACTATACAAACTTATTAAAATTTAAATTAAAACTAAAAATTACAAATTATGTAAATATTTTGATTGAATTTCGAAAATAAAACTATGATAATTAATAAATAATCGGCCAAGTGCGAATCGAATTCGCGAACGAAGGGTTCCGTACCATTATCTATAAAAAAAAACACGTTTGTTGTACGGGATGATTTATTTTATTCTGTTTTTACCCCGACGAGAAAGAGTGGCATCGTAGCACTCGAACGGATGGACCGATTTCAATGCGTTTTTTTTAAACGTTAAAGCAACTTCCCTTGCGGTCGTTCTTAGCCATGTCAGGTATCGAAAATATACCTACGCATTGCGACCGCTTCAATGGGGTAATTTCAGTAACGACGACTCACTAACGAGCAATGATGAGCAGTGACCCATGCGCGGTTTTGTTCACCAACTTGTGACCAGTAGTATATATGTTCAAAGAGCGACCATATTACACACATGAACTCTGAAAATATTACCCTCGTTTTCTAAAGTGTAAATTAGGAAATGAGCTTGTTTATATCAATATCTATTAAATTGCCTCTTTAAAAATAGTTAATACCATTCGTCAGGCCGATATCGATTAAAATCGATTATTGGTATATGTTGTAGAACGAACAACACTAGTCGCTAAATTTTACTGACGAATGAGAAATTGCCGGTACCACGACGTCGTAGCGATGCGCGACAGTATCGCTTGTTTTGATATTCATTGCTTCTTAAGACACAACGTCGGATTAAACGCTCAATGCAAACGCGGCAATGTAATGTGAATGTAGTTTTTTAACCTTAATCTATACTTATTTAGGTATAATCTTGGAATCACAGCTTGGAATACTTAAAAAATTGTTTTAAAATGAATTTACGCATAAAATAATTTTAAAATAACTTAGCTGTGATAGGAAATATGTCCTTGACTTTGGGCGCTTGCAATTTTTGGGCTGTTGCAGTTTATTATCACGCAACGAGGCATTTTTTTATTTTTCGCTGCCGTCCGGCTGCAATCACAGACGCGCGCGGACTGTCAGTAGCGGCGGCCAACCTCGACGCTTTGTCTGAGAACTTACACGCGAAGTAGGTGCATTTACGTCGTCTATCTATATCTATGTCTGTGGTAGGTATACATTAAACCTGTAGCACATTGCACTTCTTTATTTGGAGCAGTCAGGACTCGAGATATAAGAATGGATTATTTGCGAATTTAGTCCCCTTACGCACTTAGACCAATCAATTATATTAAAAGTATTTATTATTTAAAAAAAAGACATAATAACAATATGACAATGCCCTTCTGGTGAGCAGGCGACCAATACTGTGAAAATGAGTCTCTTTCGGCGTTTTTTCTCAGCAGTGGTCGTTGCGAAGTGCTGGTATTGGAATGGTAGCTTTTCTCCAAAAAATAAATTCAATTTTAATGTATACTAGGTACACGTAGTGTAACTTATACTTATTGTCGTGTAAAAGTGCCTGTAAAGGTCTAAATCTATACATATAATGAAGTGTGTCTGTACAATAAATAGAGTAAGAATTTTAAAAAAAATGTCTGTCTGTTTGTCTTTATGTCTGTTTGTCTGTTTGTCACGCTAATCTCCGGAAATACTGGACGGATTCGAATGAAACTTTTTTTGTTATATAGCTATTAAGCCTGGGCAACATATAGGGTATAAATGATTTTGGAAAATAGAATGCCTGATGCAGAACCATAATGGTCCAGCTAAACTTTATGAGATATAAAAATGTCGCCTTAGTAAAAGTTTTTAGCCTGATGAGCATTTTCCAGAGACATAAAGTCCACGCAAACGAAGTCGCGGGCTTCGGCTAGTACTAAATAAACATTTGAATCTTCGAATCTTTAAATCAATGAGTTGGTTTTTGTGAACGAATGTTCTAATTTGTTTTTTTATTATTTTCAGGTAAGAGTGACGACGATTGTGCAAGTATACATGAATCACTGTAATTATTTATTATTTAACAATGTCCACTGGGATCGACATAACCTCAGACCGTCTACACGCTTTCAATCATTTGGAAATTCAGTCCACTTATCTCGCATGCATTCTAATATGAGTGAACAGTAAGTTGCACTGCTGCAGATGTGCTCAACATTACCGAAGTTTCTTACACAAATCCATTTAATAAAATTAACAGCGTGAAGTAACTAACCGAATAACCTCAACTGGAGCGTGTAGCTATTAAAAAGACACTGTTTTTGCGCGTCTGCGATTAAAATAAGACATTTCAGCAAAAACGTATAGCTTTTTGGCCTAGATTAAGTTAGGTATTGTGTTTGACCTAGTCCGTGGAGGTGCACAACAGCAGGTTTTCATATTGCGTGTTTAATAGCAATAACACTATACAATTTTTATGTTCTTAAATACCTTATAGTTGTTATTTTAGCGATTTTTGATTTAATCAGTTAATAAATTAATATCTTTACGGGTGGTCGCTTGTGTAGGATGCTACATGCGTAGATGCGCACCCTAAACCACGTAGCTACCGAGACCGACCTATTTTGTTGCAGTCTGAGTGAGTTCATAAAGGTATCTTTGAGGATAATTTGTTACAAAAATAATTAACTGTAAGGCATGTCGAGCATGTCGCATTAGGTTAAAAACCTGTAAAGACAGCTGTTTATAAAATAAATAAATAGATACGGTTACTGGTCTGCCTGCCTCGCCGTGTCCGAAAGGCAGGCGCGGCAGCGACGACAGCAGAAGCCATCAAGAGGCGCAAATATGCGGCTCTGTTATGGGATATACTATCTCAAAAATATTATACTTTATAACACATACTTACATATAATTGATAAACATCCAACTTTGTTAGCGCCAGTTCCGGGTCTTCAAATTCTTTGACCTAAAAAAAATTCTCTTGCTTCTCATCAAACTTTTAAACCACAAATTAAAGAAATTGTATGGGTATGTAGATTTTTTCTACATTTCGACATTACTTTCATACGAAAAGTTGTTTATATTGACGGACTGAGTCACACTCACAAGTATACTTATGTCGTATACTCGATATATAATGTTCTTATAGCAATACAAAATATTTACGACATTTTTACACATTTTTAAGATACACAGCAGAACAAAATCGGCTTTTGTTAGCACAATAACTGAACGCAGCTGTTTCAACTGGCACACAAGAGATGACTTCATTTTAAAACAAATAATATAAATAAATACAATAGCTGTAAGTAAGGTACATTACGAGTACCATTGAAGGCTTGAAAACATGTATCTATTTATATCATCTCAGTAAGTTATTTAAGAGCTATGTCTTGTCGGTGGATATGAATTTTATTTATATAATTATTTAATTAATTTATTGCACTGAAAATCTTAAGATTAAAGTAAAAAGGTACAACTTTATGCTAAACATTGTCTACCTTTAGGACGTTGTAGAAAATTTTCTATTTTCTTCTTTTTAAATTTTTCTTGAAAAAGTAATTCGGACTATAGTTATTTTAGACTAAGGTTCGGTTTCTTCGGTTTATGTTAACTTTTCATCTTTACCAAATGTAATTTTAATTTAGTTTTTAATTTAGTTTTTAATTTAGTTGTTAATTAAGAAGATTAAACTGTTATTTTAATTTAAAAAAAAAAATGTACTTAAATTTACTTTGTTCAATAAAAGTTTAAGGTACGCATACTCTTTTTTTAAACTATATCACAGAATACATACTAGTACAAGCTTATATGAAAGTAATCTGTGAATAAAAAAAAAAAAAACAAGTAAAAAATATAGATCATACTCAGGAACCGCTGCAATCAGATGGTGAGAACCGCCAAGAGGCGATACTTCCATGATAGCGTTACCGGCTCTTCACCTGCCGATATGTGGAAGTTTCTTAGGGGTCTGGGCTTTGGTAAGGGCCAATGTAATACCTGTACCTCTAAGTTCTCTTTGGACGACCTTAATGGTCACTTCTCGTCTGCTTCCTGTCTTGACCCCTCTATTAAGGCCCAGACCATCAAATATATAACTTCTCTGCCTCCCTTGCTTCCTGATACTTTTTCCTTCTCTCCAGTGACTGTTGATGACGTTAAAAAAATTCTACTTTCGATTAAATCTAAAGCCGTAGGCGTTGACGAAATCGGTCAGCGTATGATTTACATCCTTCTTGATTTCATCCTTCCTGTTCTCACTCATATAATTAACTTTTCCTTGAGCACTGGGACTTACCCTTCTTTATGGCGTAAAGCCTTTGTCATTCCTCTTCCAAAAACAGATAATCCCAGTAGCTTAAATCAGTTTCGGCCGATTTCAATACTTCCCTTTTTCTCTAAAATTTTAGAAGCTGTTGTAAATTCACAATTGTCATCACTTATTTTATCACACAACCTTATTAGTAATTTCCAATCAGGATTTCGGCCAGGACACAGCACTAGTACCGCGTTACTTAAAGTTACTGAAGACATGAGAAGCGGTATGGAAAATGGTAAGGTAACAGTACTTGTTCTCATTGATTTCTCCAATGCCTTCAACACCGTTGACCATGATATTTTACTAGCTTTATTGTCCCGCTTCAACCTCTCGCCAACAGTCCTGGAATGGTTCTCATCGTATCTACGTGACCGACAACAAGCAGTTCGAGTCGATCAGTCCGTTTCTGAATGGCACGATCTGGATACTGGAGTCCCTCAAGGAGGAATCCTCTCTCCTTTACTATTTTCTATCTTTATTGATTCTCTTACTGCTCTTCTTTCTTCCTCTTATCATCTTTATGCTGATGACCTTCAACTCTATCATTCTTGTGATCGCAGCGATACTGACTCCGCGATTTCTCTTCTAAACAACGATCTGCGGCTCATCGCGGAGTGGTCGGAACGGTATGGAGTTTCCGTCAATCCTACCAAATGCCAAGCAATTATTGTGGGAAGCTCTCGACAACTTGGGAATATTGACTTTGAAAACATCTCCCCAATACAATTAAATAGGGTAACCATACCATTCTGTTCCAGTGTCAAAGATCTTGGGCTGCACATTGACTCAACTCTGAGCTGGTCCAATCACATCGCTGAGGTTAGTCGTAAGGTAACAGGAACACTGCGCTGCCTTTATAGATATAAGAATTTTCTCCCATTAAAAACAAAAATAACATTGACGCAATCCCTTATTATGCCTATAATCGACTATGCTGATGTTTGCTATACAAATCTAAACCAATTTCTTCTCCATAAACTAGACAAACTAGCTAACAACTGCATAAGATTTATCTATGGTCTTCGAAAATATGACCACATCTCTTCTTTTCGCTCACAGTTGGCCTGGCTCCCTATCCCCCAGCGTCGAAACGCCAGAATACTATGCATGCTTTATGCCATCCTCAACGACCCCAACTCCCCAGCTTATCTCAAGTCTCAATTTTCTCTTCTTAGCTCTACACATTCGCGTAATCTTCGCTCTTCCAAACTTTCAACATTATCCATACCTGCTCATCATTCTGATTTTATGAGAAAATCCTTTCAAATTAAAGCCATCCTTCTCTGGAATGCTCTTTCGGAAGCCATTAGACGTGCACCTAGTCGTCTAGCCTTCAAACGGGCGGTTCATAAACGATTTCTCCGAGAAGTCTCTTCTTCGCATGGTGTCCCTATGCAGTAACTAGTAGTCATCCATATAGTATTTATATATATATATATGTATATATATTACTTCAGGTATTTATGTATTATTTTAATATGTATTAAATATTAATTTTATGTATAGTAATCGTATCCGTGTACGTATATGTATATATTTTTAAATGATATTTATTATGTTCTTGTAGGTATTTAATTTATACTTTTCTTTATAGTCTCATATTCTGTCGCACCACCCAAATTATTTCTCTACTTGGTCTAATGGTTGACTGGCAGAGAACGCCATATGGCGTTAAGTCCGCCATTTGTACACCTTTTCTTGTGCAATAAAGTTTAAATAAATAAAATAAATAAATCATTCAGCAAAAGGAAACAGCCTAAAAAGAACGCCGGGTCCCTTTGGTCATAATCGTGCGAACGTCCCCGTCATTTGACACATCCGTCTCTTAATAAAATCACCCACTGACAGCCCTGACGATAGTGCAGTGTAGGGTTGACTGCAGTATTAAAAATCGTACATATTGATAAATGTTCGAGTATACTATGAAATAATAGTTTCTAGCGAATGAGAGCTAGTTCTCCAGTTTTCAATAGACAAATAGTATTGCAAAATATATTCTTAGGTAGTTTGTCTTTGGTGTTTGGATTCATAATTTATAAGGAAGGCATAAACGACGTAAAGGCAACAACTGGAATTTTAAAAGCACCCGCGTATTGCTCTTAGGCTTAAGAATACATGAAAAAGGATTTACACTACTAATGACATAAATTATAAACGTCCGATATGAAAAAAATTACAAATATCATCACAAAAATGGCTAAATACATTATCACAAAAATGCACTCAAAGACAGACCGATGGTGTTCTAAAACTTCGCCAGGTTTAATAGGCATTAAAATCAGATCGACATAATAAATCTTATAAATCCTACGGAAAATCTTTTGTATTTTCAAGTGAAACGCACAAACTTCGCTCCATGGTATTTCTAAGCAATCACGGCAGTCTTCAACATACTTTCGGTATCATCGATTGTATACGTTGTATACTTACGGATTGTAAGTATTTCACCAGAATATTTTAGTTGAACATCAACCCTCAGTGACGTGCTCTAATATTCTTGACAGGCACTTGTAGGGACTAATCTTACTAAAATTACGAGAACGGCTGCATGTCTATCAAGTATCCGATATTATTTTAGGACTAGCTGGTGCCTGCGACTTTGTCTGCGCAGTATCTTTATACATTGTAGCCTATCTGTAATTCTGATGTAAAAGCTACATTATTGTAAAGTTTCATTTAAATCCATTCAGTAGCTTTTACGTGAAAGAGTAACAAACATCCATCCATCCGTCCATACTTACAAACTTTCGCGTTTATATTAGTAGTATGGCACAGGGTAGACAAATTCTATGTGTCTGTATGTAATGCACACTACTGTCAACCCTACATCCCAACTGTACGTCCCATCAGGTCACAAACGAGCCCGCGTCAGGGCTGTCACACGCGATTTGTCCGACAAGCCTGACCCCGCTTCCGACGGCAATCGAAACATTTGTCACACTATAGATTAGGAGGTCACGACAAATTTGGTAACGATAAGGGATATGGCTGACTCTGGTTTAATAGAATAAAGAGCACCTCTCTGATGCTAAATATGTTGGTCTGCCTGCGTGAAGTGGTTGCGTTACTTAGATATGGCGCCTGAAAAGTTGGTTATCGTGACCAAAAAAAAATGATAAGGGATATGGCTGACTCTTGTTTCACAGGATGAAGAGCACCTCTCTGATGCTAAATATGTTGGTCTGCCTGCGTGAAGTGGTTGCGTTACTTAGATATGGCGCCTGAAAAGTTGGTTATCGTGACCAAAAAAAAAATGATAAGGGATATGGCTGACTCTTGTTTCACAGGATGAAGAGCACCTCTCTGATGCTAAATATGTTGGTCTGCCTGCGTGAAGTGGTTGCGTTACTTAGATATGGCGCCTGAAAAGTTGGTTAGCGTGACCAATAAATGATAAGGTAAATGGCTGATTCTGGTTTCACATAATGAAGAGCACCTCTCTGATGCTAAATATGTCGATCGGCCTGCATGAAGTGGTTGCGTTACTTAGATAGGGCGCCTGAAAAGTTAGTAACCTAGACAAAAAAAGAAAATTATAAGGTAAATGACTGACTTTGGTTTCACAGGATTAAGAGCATCTCTCTGATGCCAAATATGTCGGTCTGCCTGCGTGAAGTGGTTGCGTTACTTAGATATGGCGCCCGAAAAGTTCGTTATCGTGACCAAAAAAAGAAAATTATAAGTTAAATGGCTGATTCTGGTTTCACAGGATGAAGAGCACCTCTCTGATGCTAAATATGTTGGTCTGCCTGCGTAAATTGGTTTCATTACTAAGATATGTCGCTTGAAAGTTGGTTATCGTGAACAAAAGAAAAAAAAAATAACGTAAATAGCTGACTCTAGTGTCACAGAACAAAGAGTACCTCTCTGATACAAATTTTGTCGGTCTGCCAGCGTGAAATGGTTGTGTTGTGAAACTTAGATATGATGCCTGAAAAGTTTGCTATCGTGATGAAACAATAATGATAAGGTAAATGGCTGACTCTAGTTTCACAGGGTGAAGAGTACTTCTCTGATGCTAAATATGTCAGTCTGACTGTGTGAAGTGGTTGCGTTACTTAGATACAGTAGCGTGCGTTCATACAAAGACATGAATTTGTCTACCCTGTGTCACACTATTGATGCCGTAGTTCGCAAATGTACTAACTACAAAATTTTCGGTTTTTACTTTTTTAGTACCAGATAAATTAACTCTTTCTACCAAAAACTTAGTTTTACAGTTGTACTTTTTAAGATTCCGGCGTTAACCATAATTAGTATTATTGTTAACGCCGGAACAGAGCGGTGCTCTGCATTCTGTAAAACCACAATCAGCCATTTGCATTACCATTTTTTTGCTCACAATAACCAACATTTCAGGCATCATATCTAAGTTACGTAACCATTTCACGTGGGCAGACTGACATATTTAGCATCACAGAGGTACTTTTCATCCTGTGTAACTAGAGTTAGTCAATTACGGTATAATTTTTTTTTGGTCACGATAACCAACTTTTCAGGCACCATATCTAAGTAACGCAACCATTTCACGCAGGCAGACCGACATATTTGGCATCAGAGAGATGCTCTTAATCCTGTGAAACCAGAGTCAGCCATTTACCTTATAATTTTCTTTTTTTGTCTAGGTTACTAACTTTTCAGGCGCCCTATCTAAGTAACGCAACCACTTCATGCAGGCCGATCGACATATTTAGCATCAGAGAGGTGCTCTTCATTATGTGAAACCAGAATCAGCCTTATCATTTATTGGTCACGCTAACCAACTTTTCAGGCGCCATATCTAAGTAACGCAACCACTTCACGCAGGCAGACCAACATATTTAGCATCAGAGAGGTGCTCTTCATCCTGTGAAACAAGAGTCAGCCATATCCCTTATCATTTTTTTTTGGTCACGATAACCAACTTTTCAGGCGCCATATCTAAGTAACGCAACCACTTCACGCAGGCAGACCAACATATTTAGCATCAGAGAGGTGCTCTTCATCCTGTGAAACAAGATTCAGCCATATCCCTTATCATTTTTTTTTGGTCACGATAACCAACTTTTCAGGCGCCATATCTAAGTAACGCAACCACTTCACGCAGGCAGACCAACATATTTAGTATCAGAGAGGTGCTCTTTATTCTATTAAACCAGAGTCAGCCATATCCCTTATCGTTACCAAATTTGTCGTGACCTCCCGTTCTACGACCCCTATGACGCATCCCGTACTATATTGACACCACCATGATGGAAGATCATGTGACGAAAAACGCATGGTATTTCTAGAAAGAGACAGCAAATGTAGTTTCGTCAGATGGAAAATATTGAGTGATGAAAATGTTATTTATAGCAATCCTATTCTGGGAAACTAACTAAGTAAAGACGCCATTTATATTATCAGAAGTCAATGCTTATTTGAAATCGATTTTACGCCCACCAGTATTTTACCCACGCGCAAAACATGCCTAAAAAGATGCTGCCTTCCGTACATAATATGGCTACTACGAAATTTAAATTAAGAATTGGTTTGCTGTTATAAGTCAAAAAATACTTTTACATTTAACTACTAACATTGATTAATTCTTATACTTTTAAAATGACACAAGGCGAATACACACGGTATAAGGAGCTTGAAAGAAAATATGGTGACATCTACCCTTCAGGCAGCATAGATAGTCCTTTAACTAAATCATGAATCATGGGCGCCACTTCTGCCCTTTTTTTTTTTTTTTTGACGCGGAGAAAATCCCTTCGGATACCTTACCGGTTACGGGACACCAGTAAGGTTATGTGGTGTTACCACTAAAAACTCCGCGGTGTCACCTCTCAGCCGCTATCGGCCGGGACCGTGTGCTTCTTCATGCTCCACAGCCCCGGCGCGGCCGGCCGCTCCTTAAGCGGCCCCGGCTCGCCAACGGCCTCACGGCACCCTCTGCTGAATCAGAGGGGCCGGAGTAACCGCCGCCTTGGCCTCTTGGCCCAAAGACAGGCGCGCTGACACGCACACGCGCCTGCCTTCCACTCCGGAGGGCTGTCCGTTGGTCGATGGAATCCCGTTTCCACCTTCCAACCAGCCCTCATAATTTGGGGCCTGCGATAGCAGGCCCTGCCCCAGTCCACCTGACGGCGACCGGGGCCCACACATCCGGCCGCAGGGGATAGGGAGAGCGGCAACGTAACACCGACACTCCTCTTCCCCTGCGGCCCCACCGATGCCGTGCCAAGCGCCACGGCCGCGCTTGGTCGCGGAGGATAGGGCGAGCGGCAACGACACACCAACACTCCTCTTCCCCCGCGACCCCTACCACGGCTGTGATGGTAGGGGGGTCATCGTCACCCCCCTTCCCCCACAGCCAGGCCATTCCCTCCAGGAATGGCCTCCGCCGGGCCCGGGGTGGCCTAAGCCTCAACCCGGGCAATGGGTTCCTCTTAGCTTCCCTGCGGCCGAGGCAACCGCAGGTACTGAGCCCCCCCATCGCGACAAGATGGGAACCACATCGGGGGGGCGCCACTTCTGCCCTGTATTAGCTTGAAGTTAGTAACTTAATAATACTAGCAGGGGTTTTTTACGCCATATCGAATGCCTGTTGATCGGTGACAATTAAAAGAAAACCTAATGGCATTATATACTAGGATTTCGTTTAATTTCGGCGACGACCTCCGTGGCGTAATGGTCACCACGCTAGACCGCCAACCCGGAGGTCCTGGGTTCGATCCCCAGCCAGGGCAAGTTGGTAAATGGCCTTTTTCAATTTTTCCTGGGTCTTGGATGTTTATCTATATATGTATTTGTTATAAAATATAGTATCGTTGAGTTAGTATCCTATAACACAAGTCTCGAACTTACTTTAGGGCTAGCTCAATCAGTGTAATTTGTCCCTATATATTTATTTATGTATTTAATAAATTTTTTCACTGATCAACTGGCATTCGATATGGCTTAGAAAACCAACTAGCAACATACAGTAACCGGTTTGTTCCACTTAAATCACCTGTCGAAATTGGCCAGGTTATTTAACTCCACAAAATAGAGTACTTAAGTAACCTCAGGCCAGGAGATTTAAGTCGACTACAAAGTTGGTCAACTTAAATCACTCCGAATACCCAGGTGATTTAAATCCACTAGATAGACAACTTAAATACCCTATGGCTAGAGGATTTAAATAAACTAGACTTTTATTTATTTCTTGGTATATATTTACTTAAAACAACCTTTAGTAAAATTATTCGTCACTTACCGTTGCAATGAAATCCAATGTGAACTAAAATTTCTTCGTAAATCGACTTGTGAATGCGATTGTTAGGTACTTTTTGTTCCAACCAAAAAATCTTTTTACATAAAAGTTTATTAGTGAAATTTAGTGAAATCAATTAAAAATCAGGTCAATAATAATTTTGGAGTTCTTCTTCTTTTAAAGAAGCGTACGTATGGTTGGCGTAAGTAAGCAAATAACTCAATCTCAAGATTTGTGAACTTATTTGCTAAAACTAGGGTCAAGTTTAGTTTTTTTTTGGTCGGAATAAAGTACGTAGGTACAAAAAATATATGTACTCATTTACAAAATGTTTAATAAAAACTTCATAGATTTGTCTTCATCTACTACTATGAAAAACAAAAATAATTAACCAGCCTCACTATGTAACAACCATTGTAAAAAAAATAACATCGAAGTATAAAATATAATGGTTATTTGTAAAAAGTGAGTAAAAATTAACATAAATTTACCTACTGTTTAAAAAATAATATCCACCATAAGTCACTAACCCCTAGTCCAAAACTTTGAAGCGCTGTATCTTTGTGAATGTTTCCTACTTTGCTCAACAACAAAAAAAATAGCAAAAAAAATTTAGCGAAAACACTACTTTGCTAGATTTTTTGTTTAAATTTACGTTTACTTTATAGTTTTATAAGATATAGCTAAGAACCACCGCAAGAGAATTTGCTTTCATATGAAAAAATGCATAGAAATCGGTCCATCCGTTCGAGCGCTACAATGCCACAGACAGACACATTAGCATGAAACTTTTTTGTCAGCGTTTAAGAATTTATGATACTTACGAGTACTTATATCCAAAAATATTGTCTAAGGAATGTATAGGTGGTATGTATAGCGATAGGTGATAGGTATACTTATACGCGCTATGGGTTGTACTCTAGGAACAAATCAAATGCTCAAAATAAGCTAAACATACATCATCATAATCATCATCATTTCAGCCGCATAACATCCACTGCTGGACATAGGCCTCTCCCAAAGATTGCATAAACATACATCTTTATCCTTGATGGGACAGACAGGTTATTCAAGTTAACTGTTTTGTCGAGTTAAACCACCCGAGATTTATGAGTGATTTATGTGGAATAATTGTATCATAATTTAGTAGTCGACTTAAATAACCTGACCTCAGGTAATTTAAGTACTCTATTTTGTGGAGTTAAATAACCTGGCCAATTTCGACAGGTGATTTAAGTGGAACAAACCCAGTAACCACCAATATCACTTACCTCAAATAACAATCACAACTTACGCCCTACAATAAAACAGAAAGCTACTATAATTTCCAGTAACAAGATCTTCTGTCGCTCAGTAACTGCGAATGTCTACTATAAACAACCACCGACAGTTTCTTACTTACCTGTAATCTTATCTGGTAGTTAACCCACACTTTTGATCCCATAGATCTTCGCCATACCCTACGGAATTATCTCTCGTCAGTCACTACTACTACACCAACATGTCTTTATACATAATACAGTAGACAGAGTCTAGGGCTAGGAATCAAAATAGTAACGGATTGGTTGATGGCTGGCCTCATCGCCTATTAAGCCTCCCTGAATTTTCCGGGGTCTATAGCTGTCTCCTTCTGAAACACATTAGCCAAAAGTGGCCGATTTTCCCAAGTGTGCTTAAAAAATCTTTGCGTTCTCACTTTAACCTGTAAACAGTAGTGCATGTTATAGTTATAAGGGTTATCTAAGGCTGTGTTTCCGTGTGGTTTCCGGCAGAGTAGAATAGGGCCACTCCAAGACCTCCCGTGGATGTCGTAGAAGGCGACTTGGGGAATACAAGCTAAACAAAGGTTATAAACATCAATGAGACTTCTCCAACCCGTCTGGCCAGCTTGGAGAGTGTAGGCCAAGACCTCTGGCAGCTCTGGCTAATTTTGGCTCAGGTAGTACAGAGAGGGTCGTGCTCCTGCAGTGAAGGCAAAAAAAAAGACCTGATGATGATGATCTAAGGCTTGATCAAGACACAATTCAAAATGATATCTCCGTTTCCTTTCAAAAATTCAGGTCGTTAACATGATTCTAATTTTCACTTATAACCGAAACATTCCGAGTTTATTCCTCGCTTGGTTCGTTTTTGTTATACCTATAAATTCATCGATGAGACAAGAATTATCAAGTAGACGCAATCCTTGCCATGACGATGACAAAAATAGACATGGTGAGAAAACTAGCATACCAGCACCAGTATGCAGTATGTAAAAATGACCTTTATATGACAGTAAAGTACGCTACGTCAGATGCCTTTAGGCTCGAAAAATCTGATACATGTGTTAGGTACTGACACACTCAATAAGGAGAAGACGGAATCAATTCCCATCAGTCACTATATCTCTGTAATGCTTTTCACTATAGTTGACATAAATACGAGTAAACCCGTATCACTCAACTACTACGAGATCGTAATTGAACCTTTTATGCGCTATACCAACTTACTATGTCACAAATAAAAGTCTTAAATCGCTGAAAGCTTTTAAAGAAATATCAACTCTAAGATGCGATAAATAGGATTCAAAATAAAAAGATAGTTGGCTTAGTTGTTTTTTATAAAGTTTGGTTATCGAGTGGCTAAGGCACCCTCGTAGTTTAATGTCGTTGCCAGTTAGAAAGAGAGTTCATTTTCTTGGAAAGTTTGGGAGTCGTTGAATACTTCTGTAAGTGTCGATCGTATAAATAGATGGCGGTTCGACTCTTTATTGTTAAGGATTCTTGGTTAAATACTACGAAATAAAACGAAGAAATAATACGAAAAAAAAAATTAATCAAACATGCTTTAAACACGTAACCTTATAATTTTATATTATTATGACTAGGTATCGCGTAGAATTTTCTTAGTTAAAGTAAAGTTGTATTGAAATAGATGAAATACTTAGTTCTGGTTTAATAAATGATACATACATAATATTACGTCTGTTTCCCACATGGGTAGGCAGAGACCACCTGCACTTGTCACGATCCTAACAACCTCTTTCGCTTCATCTACACCAGTGTTGGGTCAAAGTTAATCTAATAAATAAATCATTATACATTTTTAATAAGTCGTTAATTTTATTAAATTATTAACTTTATTTGAGCAACAAATATTTTTGAGATTTTCGTCGCAATGCAATCATTGTTTGTTTTTCGTGTATGTAAGTGACCAACACGTATTTGATTGTTTTAATCTGCTTAAAACAAATAAAATAGAACTTCGGCAATGTACTCTGATTGTGACTCGACACGCATTTGGCCAATTTATTAATGTTTAATCCATACAAATTAAAAATACACTACGAGTGATTATTTTAATCATAATTAATGTTAATTAACGATTATAAGTCTTGAAATGCCATAGATATATTAAAATAGGAAAAATTAAACGGTTTTATTATTTACAACTGTAAAAGTATTTATAAATATTTACATGTAATGTGTTGAGCATAACCTACCTAAAAGTGGGTTATTTACCTAACTTAGTCCACTAAAGACAATTCGTAAGCAACTATACTAACTTGTTTCTATAAGTACTATGTAACACTTTGTTAAGGCTAATATAAAGTTGTAAAGTGCAGTATTTGTTTATGTCAGGATTTGACAGTTATGATCACGAGTGTGCACGACTTGTTAAGAAGTAGAAAGTTTTAAGTACCTATCTTATGTATTTTAAATAAGGTACTTTGTGAAGTAGTTAGATTAACTTTGTGTTTTTTGTGTAAATGTTTTTGATAACAAAAAATTCGCAGTGTGAAAATCATTTAGGTAAGTAACTGTACAAAAAATTACCTAACCTACAAAGTAATGGTAGGAGTTAGGACACTACATAATAATGAACTACTTATATCTAGTTACCTATAATATTTCTCAAAAATGTAAATATTTATGCTTTTTGCTACAATACAATACTATCAAATTTACATAGGTTATATTTTTTAAAAGTTTTTGATGATGCTTCAAGTTTTATCTCATTTGACAACAAATATTTTGGTTCCTTTTGTGACATGTATGTAATTTATTCAATGAAAACTGTTCCTATCTAGGTAGTTTGTTATTCTGTTTGGGCGTTTATAAATTGATTAACTACTCCAGCTCAACGGTTTGGAAGGGCAATACGTCATGTAAGTATATACCCGAACAAGGTCCTACTAAGCAATTTAATTCATCATACGAGACATACGATACGAATACGACTCTCCTCCTATCGGCACCCCATATTACATGACCGTATTAAGAGGGAGGGCCATGTGCGTCC
This sequence comes from Acrobasis consociella, assembly GCA_963555685.1. Taxonomy (NCBI): domain Eukaryota; kingdom Metazoa; phylum Arthropoda; class Insecta; order Lepidoptera; family Pyralidae; genus Acrobasis; species Acrobasis consociella. The sequence goes on from OY743115.1 coordinate 14,680,397, forward strand.
TATCATACTCCTCAGCTCAAAGTTTGACCACGGTTCTTCCACTTTCGCCGTGTTCAGATTTCAATCAAAGTCATCTTGTGCTTTTGCATGTTGTCGTTCCTAAATAGAACCCCTAGTATTTTTTTTAAAGTATGTTATAGGCATTAAGGCTTGTGTATGATATGAACAAATTTTACGACGAGAAAAATGGTTGCTAAGTTGATTTATTCCTCAATAATTCTTGACTTTTCATTTCCGTCTCCAGGATTGCTCCATTAATCAAAGTTGCTCGTATAGATGACCCCGTTCTAGCCTGATTAGTTTCGTAAATGTCAGTATGCATATTATGCTCACCCTAACCTGTCTTTTTATGTCACATCCCTCCCGAACTCGATTCCTAAGGTGCTATTTTCCAAACGCGGAGTCAGTAAACGATCAATTTTTTGTATGGAAAAACCATTCGTTTAGGTGACACCGTGTTTTAAAAAATGGCACGTCTGGGCACAGGCAGACAATATTAAACATATTTGCGAAACACGGAATGCCGTACGTACGCCGTACGCTCGCATTACTTACACGTACGTAGTATTTTATGTGCTAAGGCACATTATTGCGATATTTCCAAACAATTTGACAACGAAATTGCTGAATGTTCGGGACGTCAGAAGACGTATGGCTAGATATCGATTGGGAAGTCTTTGTGATTTTGTCAACTTATTGAAAACTCGTAGGAAAATATTTACCAAGAGTATTTAAACTGAATGAAGACAAATCTTACCCATATCTGTAACTGTTCTCTCTACCTAAGTATTCATCATTTCAGCCGCACTGCTGGACATAGGCAAAGATTTCCAAATTAAGTATTAAATTAAAAAAAATTATTGTTCTTCTTTCTCATCCAGCATTACGCTTATACGTGGACCCCGTAATTTTATCGCATTTAAACTTTTAAATTATCGACTATCAAAGTATCTATCGATGAGTATTTAGTTATACGAAAACGGTATTTTTACTATTATGCCTAATAGATAGACGGTTAAACAAACAAGTTACTGCCTCACTATACCTTATAATCCTAACATGAGAAACTAGTCCTAGATATCTAAAGTAATTTAGCTCTCCCTAGTAAATCAAAGTTTATGATAAACCCCGTAATGCTGAGTGCAATAGACATTTCACTTTAACTTAAACTAGCATAGACATAATGACGACTGCGAATGAACGGTAAATCGCGTTTGAAATTAAAATAAACTACTTAGTTGGTAATCTATTCCTTGCCGCTACGCTTTCGAATATAATGGAGTTTGCAAAGACCGGAGACCGGGCGTCTAGATCTACGCCGTCTGCGCATCTGAGGTGAAACTTGGGAAACTACTGGTGGCTTCGGACGTGCCTGCCGAGTCAGCCCTATATGCGGGGTTGCAAAAAATTGAACTTATGAAGGATATGAAAGTTGAAACATATAACAATTTCTTAAGAGAGACATTTTTAAATAGTAAAATAAGAATAAAATATAGGTTGGAGAATAGGGACATGAAGATTGGAATTAAAAGATTGATTTTAAGTATTGCAGGTTAACGTTTTTTGTTTAGTAAAAGCCTTTTAGCTAGATTATTTATTAAGCCTGCCTGGGTCACTCCCTGTTTAGGTATCGAAAATATACCTACATTTATTATTATTACCTGATCACTCCGGAATGGAAATTCAGTGACATGAATCGTTTTTCCGGAGTAATAAGAATGAAAATGGCTTGCAATGGATTTTTAGGTATCTAAACGAAAAGGTGCTGAGTTATGAATGACGCGAGCTAAATTAAACTATAACGCTAACCACATTGAGTAGATCTTTCTTTGAATTTCATTCCTGATTGAGACTCCTTTACGTGATTACTAGTACTTATTCTGTGCTATTGGCTAAAATTATAGTTATTAAGAAAATTGACAAGTGATCTTTTGATAGAAACGTCATCTAGGTAATTATCTGCGTGTTTTTACTTAAAAATAATATCTAATTATTGAAAATTGATGATACGACGTGTCTGAGAACCTATATATTTGCAATATGATGGCAATATCCCAATCAAGCTGATCAGTATGCAGACGGCGGCGCCACCTTGAAGATATCCTAAAACCGTCACAGCTCCATATTCTGTAGACATTATGGCTACCGCAGCCATGTCCATGATAAAACTTTATACCCATTAACTAATAGTATGTAGGTATTTAACTATTTGGTTAAATATATTACTGTCCATCTCACAGCTCACTTGTTTGCTTCTTACTCCCTTTGGTAATGGTTGCCTTCCAGAAATGCTTTGGCAATAAGACCGCCAAGCTTACTTTCTATAAATGTAGCTATTCATCATCATCATCAGGTCTTTTTGTGTCTCCACTGCAGGAGTATGACACTATAGAGCCATACTTGGTCAGAGTAGTCAAAGGTTTGAGGGTACCGAATCATTAAAATTAGTTTTAACTGCAGTGTATCTAGTATCTACTTTATCTTCAAGATTTTCTACAAAAGTTTACAGTACCTAGATCGCTCCGTTCGTTCATTTCGCAGACTGTCAATATGTTTTAACTGCAGTGTATCTACTTTATCTTCAAGATTTTCTACAAAAGTTTACAGTACCTAGATCGCTCCGTTCGTTCATTTCACAGTCTGTCAATATCCTGGTTCTATAAATTACTTCAAATAAAATCAAGCTAGTGCGGAGTCTTCTAAGTTCTTATACGAGTAACTTCGTATCTTCATTAGCTCCACATGACGCTAACTTACATCGCCTCAGGTTAATAACTCGGCACAGTCAAGCATATCTCCCTGCCTCACAAGACGTCTCATAATTGTCAATTCGCGACACAGCGCGTACCAAAGCGTTGAGGCGCCATATTGCCAACTTGATGCAAATATTACGCCTCTACACTCTACGATTGAAGTGTTTGTTTACTAGCAATTCACATTTATTGCCTTTTATTTGCCAAGTTTTTTTTTCTCTGTTGAAATTTGTAAATAAGACAGTTATAGATTGAAGTTATAACGCGCAGATTGTGTATATCTATAAATTATATTTCACCGTCAGTTTATATGTATATTCAAATTTGTGGCAGCTTGATACTTGCTTTTTAGGGCTCTTACAGACGGCATATTTTCGTTTGTCTTTAAGAGCGCTCACTCTAAAAATATTACCTATTATGCCTTGCCATCTATTGTTTAAATATTTGAAGCCAGTGCCAGGCCCTCTGTTTAGTAAATTTCTCATAACTTGAACCCATGGAAAGATACAATAGATACATCGTGACACTATTTACACAAGACTGCGAAACATTAAAAAACTTTGCTAAAATATAATATTCCGTAGAATATAGGTATGATAAAACGTTTGCCCTAATGATCACCCTGATCTGGTCCCTCCCATGCTGGTCTGGGAGGAACGAAAAAACTTAGAATGTACCAGCTGCTTCTCTGCCCGCGCAGATCGTAAAAGCCGATCGAGGGAATGGGCAAAAATGCGAATCATTTTAACAGGCGATGCGGCTAGCAACCCGTCACTGTATTGATTGCTTTTCCATCTTCTCGCCCACCATGATGCTAAAAGTGGCTTTTGAGTCTTGCGGCTCTAGGCTCTGCATAGAGCCGCAAGACCCAAAATGCTCTGTCTGCCCCATTAGGGATAAAGACGTGATAGTATGTATGTATGTATCACCCTGATCACCCTCTGCCATTTAGGTATAGTAAAAGTTGTATCTTATAATGATTCACAAGATCGTTATAATAATCGTAATATTACTGGTTTATAACAAGCAAGTATTAATACTAGGTCGATAATGGTTATTAAAATGGATAGAAAGTCTTGCGAAATTATGGAGAATAAAGTGGAAGCTAATAAGGATGCTGCAATTGAAACTTTGAGCTATGTTTGTAATTGACGAATAAGAGCGGCGCGGAGAAAAGATCTCAACAATTCAAAATATAATTAATTAATTAGATTATAGACGAGCAGCTTAAAGCTGATGTGTCTATTTCAGGCACTGATGATTTTTTTATTAGCCACTTCACATATTTACAAAATGTATAATTATCCACTATAATTGTTTTAAAGTCACTATATTAGTGCGTAGCCAATTGCCCAATCTATTTTTAAAGCAGTTCAAAGATAGCAGACACTACGTCGACGAGGCGTCTTTTTTCAAGTGTATTGAGTTTACTTATTTTTTTTTACGTATTACAGAACTTGAAAGATCAGCAATCTTACCCAACAATTTAACCTGCAGAAAACTAAGCATGTCAGTGGAAACAGATGAACAGACAGATGCATGCGCAAGGTGTCAGAGAGTAGATAAAGGGTGTCATATGCGTGTGATCTTCGCAACGTGCCTCACGAGAGTCACGAGCTGTCATTCACGGATTCAATGTTACGCTGCCGAGTAACGATATGTTTTTACGTAGACACTTTGTTGTCTAGTTGGTGCAAGTGAGGGGCGTAAGGTGGTGAAAACCAGAGTTCTGGTACCATAGAATATATTTTATTTATTTAACTTTATACTACCAGTCAACTAAATGGTGATGTAGAGAATGATAGGGATGGTGCAAAACTTGAATAGGTATATGGTCAAGAAAGATTATATGTAAAAATAATAATCAAAACAATAAACTACATACAACAAACAAACTATAAAAAACATCTTCCTCGCAGATAATATTTCTATTTGTCATCTCTTATGTTTTCCTTTTTTATTTTTCTCAGTAGTTATCGTCCCGAAATATCAGTCAGTGGTTTGATAAGTAAAAACACTACAAATAATGTACTTATCCTATATTGAACAATGATGTTTGATACCTATATATTTTATTTAGGTTTTTCATATTTCCTATCTTCTATGAAGCAGTTAATTTTGTTTATATAAGAGAGTAATAACAATATTTAAAATAAATATTACACTAAATTAAACTAACTAAAATAAACTTAAACACTAAAAGTAAATGACTTTTAAACATAAACAATGATATATATACAACTATAATATATTTAGGTTGGTACTCCAGTATCGCTACCACTTCTAGCTTGCGGCAGAGAGGGAAGCAGCAAGGATAATTTGCGATTTGTGGCGCGACCACCTTCAGCTTTCACCAGGAAACCTCCGCAAGCAGCCTTTGCGTCGTGATACGGTTATAACGCGCTTTACAAAGCTTTGTGCGCGCCAGCCTCTCATGTAAGGTAATCCTGTGTCAAATAATGGGAAAAGCTTTCTTGGTCATGTTTTACTGAAAACACTTTAAAAGGTCCTAAGCATAATCTTGTTTGCAATATCAGACTACCTTATATTAGGTTATATATAACTATAACATTTTAATCTAATTATCACTTTGAAAGTTTCTTACGAGTATAAGTTTCAATTTCAAAACAAAATATGAAGATTGAACTCAAAAATAAGCATACTAATTCGATTAAACATTAAGTTACACCAGCATAGCTAACATCTTGGGATTAATTTAATTTTTAAATTCATCATCATCATCATCATCATTTCAGCCGCATAACGTCCACAGCTTGACATAGGCCTCTCCCAAAGATTTCCAAAATGACCGATCAAGAGCGGCCTGCAATCTTTAAATTCGTTGATGTTTTACTATTATACTCCTGAAGTAAGTTATCCACAAATTAGATAGTTATTGTCAGAACTAGAAGTAATCCTTGGCATTGTTAATCTATGGCTAAGGAAGTGAATGTATAACCCAAAAAAAATCTGTAAAATACTATTTCCATAGATTGACTTGGATTGCGAAGACCATTTAATTTGGCATGAGGATGTCAAATACAAAAACAAAGATATAATAGACCATGCGTCAGAGTCATGCGTCATCTTGTCAGCTGTTAAACAGTCAAAACAGTCCACAATTAAAATACTCCTAAATAACTATTCCTAGAAAATTAGCGGTATAAATAAATTACTCCGGAATAGACATCTTATTTTTGTGTTAGTAACTGGTTAAACGCAAAATCGAGTTTGGTCAAATCCGCCCATACAAGTACATCGCCAAAATTAACTTGACTTCTTGGATTGATAATGAGTTTAATAGCATAGTTTATCTTTAAACCCAATCTCGATAAAAAGCTTCTTCATAAAACGGGTAAGTACTGTCCACGACTAATTTAATAATAAATATATTTACTTGTTTATGGTATTTATCACGTGTATATTACATCTTCTTAATAGGGATTATGTACATATGTTAAAATAAAAATTCAATTTACAACCGAACAATAAAAATGCGTACAAGTATATTACTTGCATAATATTTACCTCGAATGTTGTTAAAAAGCGAAATGATGTTGTAGTTTTCTGTGAATGATACTTCAAATTACACAGATATTATTAAAAACACGAAAGTATTGCAGAATCTCATTACAATGAAATTACTCGCAGAAATGTAAATGTTTTTTCGTTGATTAAAATGGCTATTTTCTTGTTGATGCAACCGTATTTAAATATTTATTTTTCTGCTGCCTTTTACTTTGTTTTTATTAACGAACGCTTGGAAAATAGCTTTTTCTGTGTTCTCGTGTACATTTTAATTTTGAGTTCACTTAGGTATCTTTTGTTTGATCATCTACTCTTTATTTGTGATTTTTACTTGAATAACAAGCTATTTTTGCTAAATATTTTCTAGAGGGAATTTACTGATTCAAGTTGGTTATAAATTGGTTATAAATTTCTTAGTTAGCATTTCTAACTTTAATTTCATGTGCTGGACTAGAGAAGACATATTTATTGACGTTTAATAAGAAGGAGTTTTATAAAGTTTTGTAAGTGAATTTCTTGGCCTTATCGCAATCTCTTTTAGGCAGCGGAGTTACTTGGAGATTGTTATTTTCCTTGGTGTAAATAAAGTTGACCTTCGTGGCTTAGTAGTCACTACTCCAGGCTGCTACTCCAGAGGTCCCAGGGTTATATCCCCGGTCACGTCAAGGCGAAAAATGATCTTTTTCAGATTGTACTACGTCTTGGATGTTTATCTTTACATGTATTTGTAATAATATATAGTATCGTTGAGTTAGTATCCCATAACAGAAGCCTTGAACTTATTTTGGGGTAAGCTCAATCTATGTGATTTTATCATATCATCAGGTCTTTTTGTCTCCACTGCAGTACCCTCTCTGTACTACCAGAGCCATACTTGGCCAAAACAGCCAGAAGACTTTGCCTACACTCTCCACGCTGGCCAGACGGATTGGAGAGCTCCTATTGATGTTTATGTGCTTTCTTTAGCTTGTTATTCCTAAGTCACCTTCTACGACCTCCATGGGAAGACTTGGAGTGGTCTTATGCTACTCTGACGTCCTACGATACTATTTGTCCGAACTTATTTATTTAAAGTTTATACGAAGTAGTTGTACTATGAGAAAGTAGACTAATAGTTTGTAATCTGAATAAAGGCAAGTGGTCGGCCGGCGAGGCGGCTTTCGCACAAATCCGCCGTGTCCGACACCCGGTCGTAAAGTGCGTACGAGTATCTCGGAGGGAGATAAATTGCAGCGCTTGTTCCCGAATGCTCATATTGAGGTCGGAATTTGGATTGGTTTTTTGAATCAAAGAATTTATATTATAATACCTATAAAAAACAAAATTTTAATACTTCCACACTTTCTTCAACTTTAACAAGTTTATTTATGTATTTATTTGTTTAAGTTGGCTACCTGAGATCTCAGAGCAAATAAAACCGGAGATCAACTCCTTCGTTTATAAACCGATTTATATTTTTTTTTGTATTTTGTTCAAAAGATACTTAAATAGTTTTAGATTACTCCTATATATTTTTTATATATTGCAATAGATTCTATCTTATAATAGATTCAATACTTTGTACTTAGAATTTTGCTCTTGCGTACCAAAAAAAATTGACACAATTTTTTTTTTTACTGGTGATGCATTTTATGCAACCTTTAATGACTTTTGACCCGGTGACACATTAAATTTACACTTTTTCCTTTATAGGACTTCGTAATTTATAAATAAATAGGTCATTAATAAGGCTATATGATAAAATTATTTATAGACGATTTCATTTCACATTTATGTCAAACCGAAATAAGTTACCTTTCATATCTTATCTTATCACTGTGATAGCAGAATAATGCGGATACACAAAAGGGCGTGTCGTAGAAATTGATCTCGGCTTGGTTTTGATAGTAATATCGAAATTGTGAATTGCTACATGGCCTTTCTCACGTAGGCAATAACTTTGCTGTAAGTTGGTGGACTATACAATACTCTGTGGTATGCATATTGCATAGTAAGCTTGTAACAAAAAGAGTTTTTAGTCTCGTAACCATTTAATATGCCTCCATTTTTTTTCAGACCGTTATTTTTGAAGTGAAAACTTCTTTAGCGGCGTTGTGCACTTTTTTTGGAATGGGTAAAAAATCTTAAACTCGCGTCAGGACACGTGGCCTGATCGAAAATTCGTAAGACGGCGTAGGGCGCTTGCGCGAATGTTCGTGTGTGTTTATGTTACAGCGTGCTACGCGCATCTATGGATTGTGACAGCTGATGGCTCGACCGTCTGTGTAGTGGCCATACTGCTGTGTATTTGAAAATGATTTTGTTGAAAATGAATTTGGTCATGCTTGTGACATTTGTGACAGACTGTGGTTCAGAAAAGATTTGAAATATTTTATACTGATTATTAAAGCAATTCGTGCAAAATGATTCCCTAACCATTCCAAAATATCAAAAATGCACAACGTTAATATTCAAGTTTTCACTTCTGCCGGCACTCCCAGAGTGCAACCCGTCGTTTTTTTTTCATTCTGTGGCCTGGGGAGCTTGATGACATTCGCATTATTACCGCGATTACACAATTTATTTACGAAATTCACACTTGGATTGTTGATCACGAGATATAAAATCAATCGAGCGTTTTCGGTGTTTCCGAAAGTACGTCAAGTCGTTTTTAGTTCATCATTAGAGCAGTCATATAGTTAGGGTCCCTATACCCGTTAGTAAAGGAATGTGAAATGATTTTGGCCTAAAAATTACACTAGTGTTGGCCACATGAAAAAGAAAAATATTTATCTCTTCTCAAACTATCCAGGTCCGGCGTATGAGTGGAAATAGGCTTAGTTAATGCTTGCACTTTATTTAGTAATACATAAATCAATGCATTAAAATATATACAATTAAATCAATAAATTCAACTAAATTGAAACTAATAAAAATTAAACATTAATTTAGTAATCTTTACGAATTTTATGAATATATTATTCATCTTCTTCATCAGGTCTTTATAGTCTTCACTGCAGGAGCATGACCCTCTGTACTACTAGTCATATATGGCCAGAGCACCCAGAGGATTTGGCCTACGCTCTCCACGCTGGCCAGACGGGTTGAATAGGTCTCATGATGTTTATAAGCTTTGTTTAGCTTGAATTTCCTAAGTCGCCTTCTACGATTTCCACTGCAAGACTTGGAGTGGGCCTATTCTACTCTACCGGAAACCAGACAGCATGAATATGTTACACGTAGGGAACGCCAACTAGTTTCAGTCAATTTAGACGACGATTATCACGGCGATTCTTAGGCTTTATAGGACTGACGATGTGACAACAGCTCTTCCCTTAAAGCTTTTCGTTTAAGTCACTAAAGTTTATTCATGGTTTAGCTAAACTGTATATATTCATAATGATTTTACGACAAAGTTTATGGATTCCGAATTGGTGCTTATAATTCAATCGATCATCGACGGTAAGCAGTTTTCCAGTGGTGCAATGCTTGTACCCCGCAGCGATCGTAATTGCTAAGTTTCCACCAGACCAGGTAGTAAAGGCCTTCCTCTGGTTAGGTAGGCTCTCATGATGTTAAAGTAATCTAATAATATCGAATCGAATAAGTTGTTAAACGTGGGGAATTTTGTTGAAAGAAGGATGGTTGAAGTCGTTGCGTTCATTTCATTGGTGGCCTATTGTTGCCGCCATTTAAGAATAAGTTGTACCTAAAAGTACAACTTAGATCATAAGTCTATGGTTGTCGCTTGATATTTTTTTTAACTAAAAACTGACTTCTCCCCTAACTACTAAACCGATTTTGATAAAATTTCTATGGGACCACCTCTCAACTAAATCCTTTCAAACAAAAAAAGATTTCTTCAAATCGGTTCAAGCGTCTTCGAATAATCGGTGAACATACATAAAAAAAACATGCTCCTCCTTTTTGAGTTAAAAATAGTTCAAATGCTGATTGATCTAGGAGAATAGAAAAAACTTAGAATAAACCAGCTGTTTCTCTTCCCACGCAGATCCCAAAAGCAGATCGAGGGAATGGGCCAATATTTAAATCACGTCAATACGCAATGTGGGTAGAATTATTTTTCACTATTTTGATTCCCTTTTGCCACCAAAGTGACCCAAAGTACCTTTAAGCTCTTGCAGCCCCGGGCTCTGTCTACCCTGTAAAAAATTACATTATTCTCAGCACAGCTCTCATTGCATTGGTTTTCCGCCAATCGCTCAATAGTCGTGATAGATCAGCTTACATCACAAACATCGATAGTAAGCGATTATCGATTCATTTGCAACGTAATCGATGGCTATCAACGATAACCATTGTGATGGTTAATTGGAGTTTTGACGAAACTTTGTCTTGACTTGATGAAATCAACAACCAAAGCTTTGCAATCAAAATAATTATATCGTTTTTTTTTCAATGGGATTCTTACATATTTTTTTTAACTAATAGCTCACCATAAGCTCTTTCTATTCTATTCAGAACTTTTATTGTATCTACTTTTTTTGCCAAGAAAAGAAAGGTGCTTAAATTAAAAAACAACATTCTTATTTTCCAAGATCCGCAGCCTACCAAAACACGTCGATCTCAAAAGCAGATAAAAAGATTTATAATGGGCGACAAATAGCCAAGGGTAGGATTAAGTCTAGAAAAGTAGCTTTCCCTCCTCCCAAGGGACCAAAAGTGACCGTCACGTCTAATGAGCGGATCTTCGATTCATGACCTTTATTAATACAGCTATAAGGTTGATTTTAGTTTTGTTTTTGAACGTATTTGATCAAAGGGCTTGATTTACGGTGGCAAAGTTACATAAACCAAATGCCCGGAACTGTTCTGATGAAAGGAATGCCAGTTTGTCTGTTGCATCTGTGAATTCCGTGAATTATGACGATTCACTTTAATGATTGGTCTTTAGTGTTGGATTAATTTTACGCTTATGGATAAATAATTTATTTCTTCTAAATAATTTGTTAGATTTACAGCACATGCTTTTATACTTTTTAATTTTAATTTTTCGAATTTATCCATGAACATGGAACAAACAAAAAAGTATATTGATTGTTAAATATTTTCTTGTATTATATATCTAAATAGTTTTCAGGAAAATTAAATATATAACTATATTTTTTTCGTATGATATAAATTATTTTTAAGCTAAGTTTTAAAAAAAATATATTTTAAGAGTCCTTTGCCCACTTATGGGACAGAACAGCCATAGTCTATAAAAAAATGTGCTTAAACTCTCATGTTGAAAGAATCATTTGAAATGAAATTCCTCTTAAATGGACCCTTACCTTTTAACTTAAATGCACCACTTAGCCGTCCTCCCCGCAAGTGAGTTCACAAGCCACTAAAATCTGTAAATGATATCGTCCTCCAGCACAGCCTCCATTAGCCCCATACCTGACCGGCATCCCCACGGCCGATATCCGCGCCTAAGTAATAAGTGCCCCAATAGCGCCTTCCCGACTGCTATAAATAGCTGCTATGGCCGTTCCATTATTATTTATTAAGATTTGGGTTAGTCCGGAATTGAAAATCATTCAAAATTTATTTTTGACTTCCAGAAAGAAAGAAGATGCGTCGTTTGGCATTTTTATGTAGAGAGGTAGGTTTCTACATAGGTATGTAATTTATATGTGTAATGTGTGTATCTGCTCATCAATAATGAAACCTAACACCTATCGAAGGCTGGTTTACCACGTGTCTGTCCCTAAAGACAAAGTTAATTCTTAACTTAAGATGTTAAGTACTAATTAATATACCTTAAACTCTACGCTCGGATAGTGTTGAGTCTTTCGATTTCACTAGCGTCTATTTAACACAGAGGTCCTCAAAAATATACAGAAGAAATTAGTTTTCGAAGAAACATGTAAAGAGGTTAAATTACTTACGTGATTTCTTTATATCGTTGGACAGAAAAGACCCCGGATAGATAATGGTGTAAAGTAGGAGATTTTCTGCTCATTAGTCGGACACGAAGTTAATGAAAAAACTCTTGCAGTCCAATTAAAAGAACGCAAAATCCAAACCTACGCGAGTAAATATACCTAAATTTAGAACAGTAGGTAAGTCATCCCACTACCACTTTATTACCCGTTGGATCTCAATTTTTCACGCAACCCACCCAAATTCACCCAATCCGCTGAAATTAAAGCGGCCCACTGAAGATTTCACGAAAATAAATTCGGCTGACCTTCTAAACGACTATTCATCCTCTTAAGTGAGAATTTATTTCAATTTTCCGGGAACGCTATGCTTTCGTTTACTTTATTATTTCATTTAGACATTTTTAATACAAGTGTAGATATTATTTTAGACCACAGATAAGAACACAGTCAAAAAATTCTAGGACTGTATGTTACATAGAAACCTTGCAAAATATTGGTTTAATATTTTAACTTAAATGCATACATTTTCTACCTCGATAGAATTAAACTTTGAAAGTTTTCTCAATCAATCAATGCTATGATAACTCAAACAACAGTTTCCTTACAACGTACCTCATTTCTAAAACAACACTTTTTATACAACAAACATTTGACTTAATAAAAAAGAAACATGGCCTCGCCAGGAAACAATAAATCAGGTAATATGACGGAAGGCATCCAAAACCGTTTAGCACGTAATATGTAGAACAGGAGCCCTCGGAGGGAACTGATCGCTGACGCATCGAAAAAGGTGTTTGGTGGAACAATCAATAATTCGACCACCAAGCCTGACCTCTCCTGCCCCTCTTCGATCTAATTTCTAAGGAAGAATTTACAGGTGGTGGTTCAAAGGCAGGGATCACAGTGTTCTGGCGTGTAGTGAGCTCGCAGGTTCTCATACGTCAGGTACTATAATCCGGTCAATAACATAAATTTCTTCGAGGCACGGCTCTTTATTGGATTTGTCGGCGGCACCGAGCCATTCAACCCAACTCGTAACCTATCCAAGAACCGCCCGAATAGAGTGGAAAATCTGTAACCACTGAGCGGAAACTGCGATAAAAACCTAGGTATTTATCGGTTTTTGAGCGCTAAGTGAAAGGACTTTGCGAGGGCGAGATACGTTTGTTCACGAAGTAGAAAGAATAAATAAAAGGGGCGCGCTGTGCGCTGTCGTGTTTACACTTTTACATAAGTGTTATTCTGTTACAATCGCAATTTATTTCATTATTATAGCTTCTGGGCTTTCGTTTTAAGATATTTTTTATTGATATATAACTAGCTGTACCCGCGAGCTTTGCTCCCCGTGGGAATTTCGAGATAAAGAGTAGGTACCCTATGTCCTTCCCCAAGTCTCAATCTATATCCATACCAAATTTCATCCAAATTGGTTCAGAAGTTTAAGCGTGAAGAGGTAACAAATATACAAACTCACTTTCGCATTTATAATATTAGTAGGAATAGTAGGAAAAGTAGGAATAGGAATAGTAGAAATAGTAGGAAGTAGGATAGGATAATCCCTTGCAAAATTACTAATAGATCTAGGTAAGCTCTAGATATTTTATCGCGTTTCATGCAACGAGAGATAATAACGTTTTATATACCAGGACAGATCTATCTTCGGGCGCAAAACGTGAATTTACAGTATGTACGAAAAGGAAGATTCGTGATTGTAGTGGCAACACTTTTGTCTAAAATTTAGTTAAATCTCCAAAATATTAATATAAGCTCCTAAATTAGAAGAATTATATTAGCAAAAGTTAGCAAATGCCATCGTTTGTACATCGTTTGTCTAGACAAGTGTTCAACATTCTCTAACTAATGTAGCTATTCTCCTAGTAGTACTTATGAGAAAGTACCTAAACTTTGCAGACGGCAAAATCTGCGCTCAATTAATATTCTCCATATTTTTGTTTTTGCGTAAGTATTAGCATTATTCATTATATTTAAATCTATTCTTATTTTGTGTTACTTAAAAACCTAAGTATATCTTGAATACTTGCAAATGCAAATTAACGTAGGTAGGTAGACAAATATATGTATAGTACGATAGATTGTAAATTTTGATAATAAACTAGAGAATAAAACTAAGACAGCCTATTACAATAAAGCGTGATAAAAGTATTATAAGATTACATACTCTCGATATTTTTTTCTTCATAGCACCTCAAGATGATATTTCATGTCATGAACCTGTCAGCTTGTGTTTGGTATAAAAATAAATATATTTTACAACCTTCAACCTACACCTAACGTATGTCACATCTTCAAAATTGGTTGAACAATATATGATTTTAGAGTTTCACGGTCAAAATTACTGTTTTTAGTATTACCTGCTGTCAAGGCTGTCAAGGGTAACCATATCGGTCTACCCTCTTTCTTCGTCGTTTGTTACATAAGTCCTTACACACAACACTGACGGTGTCCGCTCGGGAAGTGTTTTTAGTTATTCGCACACTTTTTTTACAAAGCTCAATTACTGGATTTCACGTCCCCGATAACTTGAAGCCATCTTCTCGATTAAAATTGGTTGAACAAAAAGTACAGTGAATCTTCATCATCATTATCGTCAGGTCTTTTTAGTTTCCACGGCAGGAGCACGACCCTTTCCACTGCAGGAGCAGCCAAAGGACCCGACCTACACTCTCCACGCTGGCCAGATGGTTTAGACAGGTCTCATTGATGTTTATAAATACGCTTCGTTTAATTCGTATTTCTTGAGTCGCCTTCTACGACATCCACGGGCAGATTTTGAATGAACCCTCACTTAGTCTTATATCCATATACAATATTAATACAGTGTATGTAGCTTCATGTGCTCTTGCCGATACTTATTGAAGGCCCGCGTTAATATACCGACGATTCGTATGACATAATTGCTTTCTTGTATTACTGGTACTCATTTCGAGCCGTAAGAGGTCAGAACCATCGCGCCGAATATGGTGCGGCAACATTTTTCTTCGCGGAGAAAGTTTGTATGTAACACTCATCCGACCTTTCAATATTTGCATTTAGGAAAAACATTAAAGTGTTAAAAGACAGATACAAAGTTAAGTGATCAGCGATGACAGATTTTATACTAGCTGCGTCCCGCGGTGTGACCTGCGCCTAAATTAGCCTATGAGTTAAGCCGGGGTGTCATGGCAGCTTCCTGCATACCAAGTTTTATCAAAATTGATCCAGCCGTTTGCGCGTGAAGAAGACAAACTTACACACATACACTCACAAACTTTTGCATTATAATATTAGTGTGATATATATGTATAAGTTCTAACATCATTTTTGATCATTTTTGGTCGCCCAGCTGATTTAAGTTTATAAGTAAAGACTAAAAATATTTTTTACATTTCGACACTAATTTTTTCGGAAAGTTGTTCACTATCACGGGCTGAATTCACCCTTAAAATAGTTTCAGTATTTTTTGTTAGACCTTATATATTTATATCTTGTCCATTTTGTCCATCTCTCCAGTGGTTGTCTCGAATCACTAGCTTGTTTGTCAGTTAGCTTGTTATGCCAGATTAATTTAGTTACCTTGAATATGTCACATTTTCAAGCCTTGTTTTTAAAAAATGACATGATTATCAGTAATCACACAAGGGTACTGAAGACAGTAAGAAGAGGTGAATAAAAAATTTCCTTTTTTTAAATAGAAATTTAAATTTTAAAAAAATCTGATCACTTATATTATAACACAAATATCCATGCAATTACCAACTCTTTTACGGTTTTCATCTGCGCCACACAAAGGTGTCACATCACAGGTCAAGTACCCTTTAATTTTCAATTAGCATGCCACCTTAAAACCCAATCACACCTTCGGTTATATTAAAGAGGGTTTAATTAGAGGGGACAATAGTGAAGGCAGGTTATGCCACCGTCACAAATAAGGTAGACAAAGCACTGTTCGCGACAGGGGTGGGTTTTAATTGTTCCCCGCGCCAGAACGGCCACATTTCCATGGATGTAGAGGGATGGAATAACCCTAACCTTATCGATATCAGAAAGAGAGATTCAGCCCGTCAATATGATCAACTTAACCAATGGAATCAAGGCTGGGATCTCTTAAAGAAGTAATATTTCCATACTATTTGTCCAGTCATCTAAACTCAAATCAAATGTTTATTCGGAAATTAGGCCATTGCAGGCACTTTTACAAGTCAGAGAAAGGCAATTTTTAGGGTTCCGTACCCAAATGGTAAAAATGGGACCCTATGACTACCATGATAGCTAGATAGCTGAAATTTTCACAGATGGCATATTTCAGTTGCTGCCATAACAATAAATACTAAAAACAGAATAAAATTAATATTTAAGTGATGCTCCCGTACAGAAAACGTGATTTTTTATAGATAATAGTATGGAATCCTTCGTGCACATGTCCCAATCGCTATCTGTTTCTGTATTTTCGTTATCTGTACATTGTTTCTTTACAATTTATAACACGATTCAAAAAGGAAACAATAAGTAGAACCAAAGGTAGAACGTAGTTATCAAAGCTGTAGTAAGGTGCAGATTAATTTGACAAAATAATCTTGCTAAGCGAGAACTTTGTATCTTGTGACCCTTAGCTCTTTGTACACTCATGAAGTTCCTCACACCCTGAAATCAAATTATACGACAAAAGCATCACTAAGAGAAATCCTGATAGCTCTAAGTCCGTGTTTGTATCAGGTCTCGTGACATGGGTCTACTTTACCTGTCCCCGTATCCATGAGTACGCATCAGGCTGTGCCCGTGACAGCTTTGTTTTTAATTAAAGACTGGTGTGGGGATTTTATTTAATATTTGAGGGGAAATTAATTTGAGAGAAGAAAGAGGAAAATTTTAAATTTAGTTATCATTTCAGTTATCATAAGAAACCTATAATATAGGTTGGTGATTTTAGATTCTAATCAGTTGTTTTGGAAACCTTGGTTAGGCGTATGCCTAATGATTGTTGATGAAGTTTTACTGCTAGACATAGGTCTAGCAGTGAAACTTCTGTGGAAGATAAGCTGATGATGATTTACTTACTGACTACAGTGGCGCAGCGACCCAAAGTGGATCTTGGCCTTCGACACTAGATGCTGCTATTTCTTGCGGTCTGGTAAGTGCTGCCGCCAGTCGTCAACTTCGAGGTACCGCAGATCTTTCTGCACCTCGTCAGCCCATCTGTACCTGGGCAACAAAATAGTCGACGGCCATTCGTCCGACCCATGTAGGCTCACTTCACCGCCCGATCCAATCCCATTCTTCCTACGTGTCCGAGCCAGCAAAGCCTATGATAATACTTTCGTTTCACCGATAATATTTGGTTCGGACACTAAATCTTCAATCGATAATGATTTACTTATAAGTGCCCTTCTTGACGTTGAATCGTTGGCTGCAAAGTTTATGAATTGGTTAAAGCTAAGTTTATGAATTGAAGAAAGTGTATTGGATGGTTTTAATTGCTAGGGCCTCCGTACTGCCTCCGTGGTGTATTGGTTAGTGCGTTTGGCTCATACCCGGAGGTAGCGGGTTCGATTCCCGGCGGGGGCAACGACTTTGTGTTGTTGTCCTAGTTTGGTTAGGACATTGTAGGCTGATCACCTGTTTGTCTGATAAGTAAGATGATCCGTGCTTCGGAGGGCACGTTAAGCCGTCGGTCCCGGTCACTGTCTTTGACATTGGTCGTTATCTAAAACCGTGTCAGAGGCCTTTAAGGTGGTTTAAAAAACTCTGACACTAGTGTAAGTTACTAACACACACGATAAGAAGAAGACTTGCTAGGGCTGTTAAATCAGGTGACATATTTCAAAGGAATGTTAAAACCAGCAAAATGACGAATATTCACTGAATGGACTGAAATTGCCAAATAGGTGCAGTAATATAAAGGCCTTTGGTGTTCACAACGTTAGGTCAAATCACATATTTCAAGAGAATGTTAAAACCAGAAAAATTACAAATTTTCACTATGAAAGGACTGAAATAAAAACACCATTAAACCCTTCGGTGTTTAACACAACTTTGAATCAAAACTGCAATGACATCAACATTTGGGTTATGTTTCCGTTGGACATATTTTACAACAGTAAAAATTACGAGAACAACAGAGATAAAAGGGCAATCTCTATGTCCATTAGTCCAGTTGTCTTTGGCATAAGCCCAGCTTGTTAATAGAAACTACAAAAAATTACAATGATTGCTTCTCCATCATTTTTACTCACCAACTGAAACGGTTTTCGTTTTGGCGTAAATATAAGTAAATTGATATTCATTTTCCACTTTTGAAGTTCTCCGAATGCTCTTCGGAAGTTCGAACGCACTTAGGTCTATTCATCATAGTATCGAAGCTTAGCACCGAAATCCCAAGACGTTTATCTTGCGATGTTGTTTCTGATCTAATTTGATAATACTACTTTTAGTAATAGTTTTAATTTATAGAATAGCTTTTAGTTTAACAATTTCATTATTATTAGATATTATTATGTCCTGTATTTGTTTATTTTGTGCAGTAAAGATCTTGTATTTTTTCTTACTTAAGCTAATGTGATTTGAACAAAGAAGTGCACGATGCGTTTTCAATTAGGGTTGATCGATGTTGGATTTTTAATGCTGCAAGTGAAACATAATGGTAGGCACGTCTGGCGTTGGGACCTAAAAGATTCTAATGCCTGCATTAGCAATGTGGAAATAAGTCCCTTTGAAATAACATAAATAAAGATACATTTTCACGTCTTTATCCCTGATGGGGTAGACAGATCCCGGGACCGTAAGATCCAAGGGCAACACTTAGCGTGATGGTGAAAAAAAGGAATCGTAAAAGTGAAAGGTCGCTGGTCGCATCACCTATTAATATGATTCAAATCTTGCCCTTTCCCTCGATCGGTTTTTACGATTTGCGCGGTAAGAAGAGTAGCGGGTATATACTAAGTTTTTTCTTTCTCCCAGACCAGCATGAAAGGATGATTATACCTGATTAGGTATAATCATCCTTTCATGCTGGTCTGGGGGAAAGAAAATCTTAGTATATATGATTATGCAATTCTTATATCTAAGTACATGCCTTAAGTGTACTGGGTATCATCATCATCATGATGAGGTTTTTTGTCTCCAATGCAATGGGTATACTTAGGGCCATTTACAAATGACTTTACTTAAAATTGAGACTGGGTAGTACACTGTATGTTACACGACTATTTATCTATACATCTATCTATATCTATACATATAATAAAACAGTAAAAAAGTCTGTCTGTACACTAAATATATTTCCAAAAAAAATATTGAGGGCGATGGAGACGTAGTTAAAGAGTAAGTATTAAAAAAAAATGTCTGTCTGTTTGTCTGTTTGTACACGCTAATCTCCGGAAATACTGGACGGATTCGAATGAAACTTTTTTTGTTATATAGCTATTAAGCCTCCGCCTTAGTAAAAGTTGTTCAGTCTGATGAGCATTTTCCAGAGACATAAAGTCCACGCGAACGAAGTCGCGGGCTTCGGCTAGTTAGAAATATAGCCTTGTACAATTACTTACATAATGTAGGTTAGTTACTCGTAGCATCACGATATTGATCTGGTGTACTCCGATATTATCTAACAACAGGTCGTGCAGCTGACATTGACATTACAGGCAGGGTATTGCACTCAGTGTATTGTGTTACGTAATTTAAGTTCTTTCAGCAGATACGTACGTTAGCCAGATATTTGAGGATGAGTAAGTACTAAAAATAATCCACATAGGGGTTGAAACATATTACTGGAGTTTATAAAAAAATGCAATAGATTGTCGAATTTAACGTTTTCTGTTTTCATTTATTTGCATGTCAACATTTTTTTAAATTATTGTTTTACGTCCGCGTTTTCCGTCCAATATTCGATTTCGTCCAATATAGATTTTCCTGTAATCTGCAAGCAATAAACTGTATATTGTATTTTTTTTTAATTTTAGCTTCAGTTGTTTCAGAATGGTCAATTTTCAGCGTCTTTCGTAAATAAAAACAAAACTATTTATTTTACAATAATAAAAAATATATATTTGATATCCTCATAACAAGCTTTTTTCTTTGATATATGACAAAGTAAGGTTTGTAAAACTTTTTTTTAATTTCTAATTGGTCCTACAAAAATGATCTTTATTTTTAAAAAAATATTTATTTACATTGCTTATCGCCCATTCCCTCGATATTATTTATACCTGTGCAGTAAGAGAATAAACTCAATAAAATATTTGAGCTTCACAAAAAATAGGTTACTGTGTTTTCTATTTCCATTCGTTTGCGTGTCCAATTCCTTTTAATCCTTGCCTCGTCCTCCGTCAAGCATTGATTTTCTCCCTCTGGCTTTGGTCCAATCTTTCCTTGCCTATGTAATTCATTTCAGCAACTCTGTTGCGTAACCACATTATTTGCTATAAAATAATGCCAAAAATCGCTTCAAGTTTTGGTTATATCACTAGAAAATAAGTAACGTTAAATTTTATTTTGGATGATAAAAATATAACATCACATCTTATACCTTTAAACGAGCAATTCTTGTATGTTTATTTATTTATGAATTTCTGTGATCTCGAAAACGGCTCTAACGATTTCGCTGAAAATTGGTATATGGGGGTTTTCGGGGGTAAACAATCGATCTAGATTAGTCTTATGTTCGGGAAAACGCGTGCTTTCGAGTTTTTTATGCGTTTTTCTTTCCACGCAGAATATGTTCGCTAATTTCGTCGCGCCGGCCGCTATCCATTTGGCTCAGCGCTTAAGGATGCGGACCGCTAGAAAGAGTGTTACGGGTTCGAATCCCACTCGGTGACTTACTTTTGTTTTTTTATGTTCAAGTTATAACAAGTTATATATATAATTTTTTATTTTCTATTGTTTTTAGACAAGTTTGAAAAAATGTAGTTATTATTTGAGATGTAAGCAAAGCTCGGTCGCCCAGGTACTATTATAATAAAGGCGAAAGTTTGTGAGTGTGTGCGTGTGTATGTTTGTTACTTATTCATGCGCAAACGGATGGACCAATTTTAATAAAATTTGGCGTGCAGGAAGCTGGATTTACACATAGGCTACTAACACAGCGGGGTTCAGCTAGTATATAAATAAAATATAGTATCATTGAGTTAGCATCCTATAACCAACACAAGTCTTAAACTTACTTTGGGGCTAGCTCAATCTGTGTGATTTGTTTGTATACATTTATTTATCTTGATGTTTGATTTAATAAGGATGAATTTGAAGTCTGATTTATTATTTTTAGATAATTTTTGATTTCTATAACTAATTACCAAGAAACAAGAATAATTTATTTGCATTATACAATAGATAACAGTGTTGTCAGTAAATATTATGTTATGAACATTGTATAAACCTGCAGACATCTAGGTATGCAAACATTATTTAAACTCGTAGTATTTAGGTTATTATTACCAACCGCAACATTTATTTTAATATACTTACCAATAAATTTTATTCGTATTGGCATAATAGATTTAACTGTTACGTATTATAATCTAGTTTTACTCCTCATACTCTCACGATTATACTATTATTGGAACGCATAAAATGTTCCGCTAATAAATTTAAAAAAGATAACTTATTTATTTCAGTATTCTTTTATTAGTTATTTATTTTTCTAAATGAAATATGGGCTTTGAAATTATACTCTTAACAACAATATTACAACTTATTCCCGAACAAGACTTTCTTTCATTGAAGACACCGTAATACGTTGATGTATGCCATGCAGTATCAAGGTGGAAAAGGCAACAAAAAGGTAAAAAGTTTCCGGAAGTGCGGTCAAATCATAGCTCTCTTGGGAAGATAGTTTCAGGAAAGTTCCTATCGCATCGCGGACCCCGTTGAGGTTAGGCCCCTTTGCGAGCGTGGAAAGATTTGAAAAGAAAAAAATATTGACTTGGCAGATATTAAGTATAGGTATAAGAAAACGTATTAGCAGAAAATTCATGGCCATTTGTTAGTCAAAACCACATAAAATCAATCCTAGTTTAGAATGAAGTAGACTGATATATATTTTTTTGTTTGGTATGTCGTGTACATAAGTATTTACAAATAATAACTCATTTAAATCATATAGCAAAATTTCTCATTTAAATCATATAGCAAAATGGGTTGGTTTATTACATGGAAATATTTCATATTTTAAAATAACAAAAAAAATATCTATAATTTTCAATCATACATAGAATCGAATCGCAACATTACACACCACTTTAGGACCAGTACCTGGGCGACCGAGCTTTGCTCGGTTATATCTCAAACATTAACGTTTTTTTTTAAACTTGTCTAAAAACAATGCAAAATAAAAAATGATATATAAACTTAAACATAAAATTAAAAAAAAGTAAGTCAACGAGTGGGATTCGAACCCGAAACACTTTTTCTAGCGGTCGGTATCCGTAACAACTGAGCTAAAATCAAGGCGGTCGGCGCGACGAAATTAGCGACCATATTCTGCGTGGAAAGAAAAACGCATGAAAACTCGAAAACACGCGTTTTCCCAAACATAAAACTAATCTAGATCGATTATTTACCCTCGAAAACCCCCATATACAAATTTTCAGCGAAATCGTTAGAGCCGTTTTCGAGATCACAGAAATTTATAAATATATATATATACATACATACATACAAGAATTGCTCGTTTAAAGGTATAAGATTCGATACAACTCATCTATTATGTTTTAATGCCGTTACTTATCACGAAGTTGAATCGTAGGTGTCACCGATTAAGTTAAATTAGGTAATGTGCTGCATTAATTAGAATAACTTTATATTTCATTGATGAGTAACGGATCATTGATGTAGGATGAACTTTAGTAAGATTATATTAGTGAATATTTCGTGGGTGCATCATTGCTACTCATAAATTAGTTGTTAGTCATCATTACATTATTGGAGTCAGTAGATATGTACCTAATATCGTTTCGGTTCGGATATAATTATGGCCTATAATGCTATAATTTATGTGTGCTATGACATTTATCAGTTACGACAAGTATAAATACTAATACAGATACATTTTCACGTTTATATCCCTGATGAGGTAGACAGAGCCAAGGGCCTTTAGGCCTAAAGGCCACGCCCAGCATGGTGGTGGGCGTGGAGATGGAAAAGGAATCAAAATAGTGATGGGTTGCTAGCCGCATCGCCTATTACCATGATTCAAATCTCGCCCATTCCCTCGATCGGCTTTTACGATCTGCGCGGGAAGAGAAGCAGCTTGTACATTCTACGTTTTTTCTTTTCTCACAGACTAGCATGGAAGATATAAATACTAAAAAATTTTTTTTTTTTTCAGGATATTTAGCTATTTCCAAAAATTCTGCTTGTTTAGTTGTCTGTAAAGTTTAGGGGTGGTTAAAATTATTACTCGTTGTCTTCGTGTCGCTCACAGTTAAGCCCTACCTTTTGTTTTTGTTTTACTATTCGATAGGATCCGATGTAGCGCAATAAAAGTCTCCAATAAGTTTGCCGGGGCGCTACAGGCATATTTTGTTTGCCTAACTTAACGTATCCACCTTTGCTTATCGTTAGATTTTAGAGTCAAGTATGGCTCTGGTAGTACAGAGAGGGTCGTGCTCCTGCAGCGGAGACGAAAAGACTTAAAGATAATGAGATGAGATTTCCTTTATTTTTATTTTTAGTCCTAAGAAAATTTGAATTGATGATGGATAATGCAAGAATGGATAAAATCGTAGGTTTATGTAAAAAGTCTTTAAACAAATGGCGATTACTTAAGTCACACATTCAAAGTGTTTCTTAATATTTAATAGTTACCCAAGCACTTAAAGACACTTGATGAAGTTTCAAGTTTTTTAAACTGTTCATTAAACATGACTATTTTCGTCTTTTTTACCACGTTGTTTGGTAAATAAAGTTTAAATAAATAGAAAATGTTTCGAAAAAGTCAAAGATAGTGGCGTTTATTTTACATTTATATTTGATAGCTGGATATAAATACAAGAGCTTTCTTTTATGTAGAAGTAGACAAAAATATTCTGAAATATTTAATTACTCTGCTGTCTCAGGGATTCGAAGTGAGTCTTGGCCGTCGAGACAATATGCCATAATTTTCTATTCTGAGCGATATCTTGCCAACTGATCGCTTCCATCTCACGCAGATCAGCCTGCACCATATCGCTCCATGGGTATCTGGATGGACTCACTGGTCTTTAGACTTCTACCTTTCCTTTATAGCTAGGCCATTATATTCGGCTCTTTTTTTACATGGGGACATAAATGTTTTATTGAAATAATAAGTAGGATTTTTTTTTACATATTTACAAATATTCATGGCGTAATGGTCAACACGCTAGACCGCCAACCCGGAGGTCCTGGGTTCGATCCCCAGCCAGGGCAAGTTGGAAAATGGCCTTTTTCAATTTTTCCTGGGTCTTGGATGTTTATCTATATATGTATTTGTTATAAAATATAGTATCGTTGAGTTAGTATCCTATAACACAAGTCTCGAACTTACCTTAGGGCTAGCTCAATCAGTGTAATTTGTCCCTATATATTTATTTATTTATTATTTATTTATTTATTCAGTAAAAAATTAACTACTAATTTAGTCTAAAAAATCCATTTGACATAGTGCCAAGAACGCTGGCTGCATTTCCGCGTTGGATCGCAATACTGATTTGTTGTGCGAAAAAATAGCCAGCCCTCTTGTCACCAGCGGCGCAGATCAGTCTTGCAGAGATCTCTATAAGGAGACACCTAGCACCGCACCGGGGCCCCAAGGTCCGAAAGTCGGCTCTAAAACCAGCTGAATTAAAATGCTAGAGTAAAATAACAAATGATAAATGTCAAATCTTTTGACAGATGCTGAGTCTCGGTCTCCCGGTACTTTAAGGGAACGCCTTTTTAATTTTGAAGTTTCCATTCCTCAGACACTCCAGGGACACAATTGTATATTTGAAGGAGACGACTCAAAGCGACGAATTTTTGTTATAAAATATTGTACTAACGAATCCCAAAGGAGCGTCTGGTATCAAAATTTCTTATGTCTAGATGTAAAATTTTTGTTTAGGCTGTTTAACAGGTTCATTGAGATGCTAATGTAGTTTTTCTTTTAATTGTTTACAGGTAAATATTTGCATGGCTGAAGTCAGGGTTTTACTGGAATTAGCGACGTCGGAAAGACATCTTGAATTGTAAGTAAGCATTATCAAAGTCTACGTACAGCAGTGGATTGTTTGGAGCTAATAATTATAATAAAAAAATAATAGAGATCTATTATGTTATTGAAGAATTAATGAAATTATAATACAGAATGAATGAGTTGTCCAAGATTATATTTTGAACACTTTTAAAATATCATTTCAAACATCTACTTATTGTTAACTGCAGTTAATGTGACATGGAGTGAAGTAATTGCTGATTGTTCGTGAATTTCAAAGTCAACTTAATTTCTCCTTTATGTCATACAATTAGACAATAGTTTTCAACGTTGTTTTATCTGCACAGTGGCTTAATAAATTAAACAATTCTTTATTGTATGCAAACGAGTTATCTTAAGACACTACTTCATTACGAACTGCTTTCCGCGCCTTTAGTTTAAATAGTTGATTTTATTTTAAATCAAGACACAGCCACTATGATAAGTTGTGACGATAAAAATACTTAATACAATGGGTATAGCAATCGACACTGTATATTATTAGTTGCAGCCTTTATAAAATAACAATTTGATGCAGTCTTATTTTTAACCCCCGACAAAAAATAGGTGTGTTATAAGTTTTACGCCAATGTCAGTCTGTATGTTTGCCTATGGAATCGTAACTAAGTAAATTACTTTTCTTTTTACGTGAACTATAAGTTTCCTTGCGGTGATTCTTAGCTAAGTTTGATGGAAATCGGTTAAGCGGTTCAAAAGTCATGGGGTATGAACGCTTGAAAGTCGGGGGTTTTTTTTACTTCGCCTATAAAATAATAGATACTTAATATACAAGGTTTCATGCCGCCATTCTCTGTACTAGAAATAGTCTACTCGATATTTTGCCGTATGTCGTACGTAAAGCGTGCTGGCAGACAAGTCCATATGAGATTCTGAAGCGTTGAACAATGCGGTCCCGCCAAAACTGGCGGCATTCTGTTGCCGCTTGTGGTCACATACTTTGTGAACGGACGTACGACACGCTGAGCCATGTAGGTATAGTCAGTGATGAATAACTTTTTACATACTATGTAATTTGAATTACTATGTGTGATTCCGCCACCAGTTTGTTCATGCAAACTATTGCCGGCCCGCGCCCACCCACTCCTGTTAGTATCAACATACCTGCCACCAGCAGCCCGTGTGCACCCGTCCACCAACAGTCGATGCATGATCCCTGCCATGCTGCTGCATCCGCTGAGGCTGCAGCAACATCGGACGTCGTATACTATAATAATTTTATAATTTATGTAAAACTACTTGTAGACCGCGGCTTTGCCTGAGTGGTCAATGTGCTTTTGGCAATCAAACGGGATCTTCATATGTTTTCGAGATAAAAAATATAAGCTGCATCCCAAACTGCATTGTAATCCGTTCAGTCTTTTAGTGTGAAAGCATAATAAACATCCATATCCACTTTAGCATTTATTATATTAGTAAGATACTTTTCAAACAAATGGTTCTTTTGCAGTTTAATATTGGTTGGTTAAGAGAGGTTCTGTCGAAGGATTGAATAGTCCAACTATTGTTTTTCAAAAATGAGACTGTCGAAATAATTAAGAAAGTAGAGTTGCTCAGATCAGAATATTTGACTAATTTTGTTTCAATGGAATGAATTCTTATTAAAACTTGTGCAAATCATGTAAAAATTAATCTTGTTATAGAAACATATTTTATAAAAAAATCTCAAATGCGTCAAATTGCTTAACGTCTCGTCTGTGAGATTGGAATCCGGTCGACATGCATTGTTTTACTATTGTGCCTTATTTCGCACAGACAACAGGTTAACTGACCTTAGGACTGACAGTAGCTTCAGACTAATAATGTACGCGAAGCACTGTACTGAATGCGGAAGGGACTCATCACCTTTTAAGGGTCGATGTTCCATTCTTCTGGTCGGTGTGCCGTAAAGAGCCTTTACGCGCCGAAGCTAATCTCACTCGCATTTTAATTCTAGCCGACTACTCAGAAACGTTTTTGCGAGGAATTCTAAAGCTTACTTCACTTTGGTCGAGTTACATTATAAAGTACTCTTATATGGGCGAGTAGGCAGAGAATTTGACAGTTAAGGAGAAAGAAGCTTTGAGGAGGAATATGACACGACACCTCCTGTTGATGTTTAAACTTGTCTAATTAGTCAACTTTTTAGTTGGCATTTGGTAAATAAGCCTTATGTACTCTTGTACGTAAGGCTTATTTACCAAATGAAAGACTGGAATGTATTGTACTCTCAACGCAGGAAGATAAAGCGACTTTATAGCTTGCACAGATTCTCCACATTTTCCAGCAACCATAGACATACAGCTACCAACTCGCCCATTCTTATCAACTAGTCTGAACTAGGCTAGCCAGTCGTAATTATAGACAGACTATAAATAAATAAACAAATATATAGGGATCAATCACACAAATTGAGAGACTTGTGTTATGGAATGCTAACCCAACGATACTACAATTTATAACAAATACGTACCATAGATAAACATCCAAAACCCAGGCCAATTAAAAAAAAGATAATTTTCCATTCTGACCAGACCGGAGATCGAACCCGGGACCTCCTGAATACAGGACACACCACGGATGTCGTCAAGTCTACTATGTCACCATAAGCAATAAAATGTTCAATTTTAAAGTCATAAAGTTGAGGAAAATTGAATGTATACCTTATTCTTAATTTCCTAGATTTGTACGGAAGGATGCAGTTGGCATATGCTACGTCTTCTTTCTTTTCTATCGGTTGGAAAACGGTAACTTTCACATTTGTAAAAAAATAAATTTACTCTTTTAGTAACAATGCCTATATAATGTTGCATTGTCGTAAATTCGATAAATCTGTGAAGCAAATCGTGAGCTGGACACATAAAAACTTAATTTACCGCTCGTCGAGATATCTTTCTCTCAAAGGATGTCTACATTGTTGGGAGAAAGTGTTTATCGCGGAATTAAAATGTAATATTTTGTGAGGAATTTTATTTGATCTCTACTTCATTCGAGCTTCCGCTTTTATAGGTTAACTATCAGTTTTGTAGCTATGTGGAATTGACTAGACTGGTCTAGAGAGGCCCATATATATTATTCCTTTTTTGTATAGCCCAGTGTAGTTTGGGGAAATATATGTTTGGTGGCAACAATAGGTATATTGGTTGAAATATTTACACTAACAACATACTTTCACGTCTTTCCTAATGAGGCAGATAAAACAAGTAAACTAAACCATTCTAATGTAATTGATAAATTATTTGTACGTTCAAGATTTTAATATTCCAAATTTAGAGCTAAAACTTGAATAATTCCATCCAGATACTTAAATATATTTAAATATATAAATTTAATATGTATATAATATAAATTAAGTATATAAAATAGATTAAAAAATCTATATGATTTTAAATCCATTTTATATAATCATCTTCGTTGTCATTACTAAATTTTTATTAAACCTCTTTTGTTTTAGCAGCATAAAGTTTATTACGAAGTTTTTTAATTAATTTACCTATATATTACTTATACTATTAGAAAAAATATATTTTATTCGAAAAGCTTATTGTAAGCCTCTGAATTATTTTTGTTCTTGCATATTACAAGCCATGGGCAGAAAATATATTTCCACAACGACTTTTCTCATTTCTTGAAATCTTTTTACGAGACCGAAACAAAGATATTATCTTATAACTATCCCAAACTATCAAGTTTTCTATTCTATTCCCAAGACAAGACAGTTTACAATTGTAAATATTCATATATTACTTTTCTCAATAGCATCATAACGTACCTGGACATTTGCTTATTCTCCCGTTTTATTACAGAATGAATCTCGAAGAAATATGGGACGTTGACGATCTATTGAACTGACTACAGAATGAATAGATTTTTTAAAGGCGTTATTTATTGACATGTTTTATTTACTGTATGCAAAATAAATGGTGGCCTTGCTGTCAGCTTTGATACCATCATTTATAACTTATAACAGAATCTATAGTATGCTTTCACTCTTAAGTAAATTTATAAAGTTATCAATGTTGTGGATTCGTACTTATACTAGTTAATGAAGAATAAAATAATAAAGCGTTTAAACAAATAATTTAAATTTAACTAGCCTGCAAGATTATAATATTGACAACGAGTCAGGTGAAACTAAATAAAAGCTTGTAAAACACCGGGCCCGCATTCCAGTTTTTTGATAGTCTGTGGGGAATTGGGAATACAGATCCGATACGTTAAGGTTCTTTTGAGTAAAAGAAGGAAAGAAGTTGTCTATTGCATGTAAAGAGAAATGTTGTCTGTTAATATGACGCTAATAACAGCTCTTTGGTACCATACATTATATTATCACGTCTTTATCCCGTAAGATCTAAAGGCCACGCTTAGCGTGATGATGGAAGAGGTACACAGAACATAGGCGCGAGAAGCTTCATGAATATTTTAAATTGTATTTAGATTCTCACAAGTTATCAGTGTTTGGAATCGAGAGTACGCCGAAGTAGTGAATATACGATAGTGTAATTAATCCAATACGAAATGGTACCACCCCCTGTATAACTGGAGTAAAAGTCAAACTTGTTCCACAGTTGCGAGCGGAAAACGTTCTTGAATTTTAACTAGGTAGGTAATACAATCATTTTCTATTATAATGATTCAATGCATTTTAAACACAAATAGATTTTCTATGATAGCTGTAGTATGTAGCCACATACCTATCTAGATTTTTAAACTCTGTATGGAACGATACATACACTTTTGCTTTTCAAGCGAGAAGGCGAGGGAAGCGAAGTTCTTTGATATTTATAACTAGTTTATAATAATATGGAACAAAATCAATTTTTCTATTGGCAGGTATAGCTCTGTAACGATGTTACAATAAACTTTATTCTTTATGTTCTTACTCACCTACATTCCCCATCATTTTAATATCCTCAAATTTCAAATTTCATTTCTAAATTCAATTTTTTAATTCTTTGCAAATTCCTTCCTCATCATTCTGATTCATTCTTCTACCACCTTTTCTACTGATAAGAACTTACTTATAATTGTTTGATTACAGAATTTTATCAGTTCAGTTAACAAAAAAAATTATTTACCCTTGTCGTTTCTCTCTTCTCACGATCTCTTGTTGTTTCTCTGTTCTCTCGTATTCTTGTACTAATATCATGGGGTGCACACCTTCTGAGCTGGGACAGGTGGAGTTTTCACAGCTCTAGAAACTGGATACTCTCAGGACCGTGAAGTGAAGAACAAAACGGCTCTCAGGCCGGAAAGCTGTTCCGGAGTTTCGTATCGTAGCAATATACACGTAGCTGAGGGAGAATGTAACTGAGAATACAATGATATGTGAAAGATGCAGCTCTAATACTATAACTAGCTTTTCGGGCGCTGCGCGGGCTGCAAGCAGCCCGCGGTTCATCGTGGGGCTGTTGAGGTAGGCTAAGATATGTTTCCAGTTCAAAATATGGGTAAGTTTGTATGGAGGAAAATTGTCCTTGTATGGCGGCCATCTTGGATTTTGAAAAAAAATAAAAAACAAATGACGATCGTCAAATTGCTTACAACCCCCTACATTCTGGTAAAAAAATCGCACCCCTAACCCTAACCGTTTTCGCAAGCCGTACCCCTTCCACATCAGGTTTCTGCAGATCTTCAAATGTCAGATTTTTCTGGTACTCACTGGAGCACCCTCTATACGACCACACATCAACCTTAACCCCACCAACCCCGCAACAGGGCAAACAACTATGTCAATCAGTGAGTGAGTGGTATTGTAGGTTTATATATTATAATAAAGGTTTAATTTGCTTTAAACTACTTTTTCGCTACACGTATCACCACTGGTCTCCGCAGCGAGGGAACGCAGTCAGCGTTTTTGCTACTATGCCGCCTAGGCAAAATGACGTTTTTGAATTTAGCAAAGGTTTAACTTACGTTTAACAAGCTTCAATAAGTTATTAGCGGAGTTTTAACTATGTTTTTAGTGAGTAGTTAATCACTGAAGACATACCGATGGTATAATCATAAACAACCGGAAACAAAATATGGACACTGTGCTGTTTCTTTAGCTTTGCAAAGGTATTTTAATCATTAATTTTACACACATCGTACTTATAAAAAGAAATATTTACAGACATTTATCTTTACAGTTACAATTGTACAGTTTAATTACGAGTACATGGAATTTTCTACTTTGACGGCTAGGTACTCATAGTTTAAGGCTCCTCCCTGCGCTAGCGACCTTGAAAACACAAAAAAATTAATTTCTCTTTCTGTAAGTGAGATTATTAGAAACCCTCGTACAACTTTTTAGCTAGTACCCTGAAGTTTCATTAGAACCTCGAAAATCATTGAAATACTATCCGGTTTAGAAACCTTTACAAAAAGAGTCAAAAATGGCCGTTTTTAGTATTATTTGCAAAGGAAAATTCAGGGTATATTATTTCAATGATTTTCGAGGTTCTAATGAAACTTAAGGATACTAGCTAAAAAGTTGTAGGAGGGTTTCTGATAATCTCACTTACAGAAAGAGAAATTATTTTTTTTGTGTTTTCAGGGTCGCTAGCGCGGGGAGGACCCTTAAGTTTTTAATATTATCGGGGGAATTCGGAAAGACCTACATAATAATTATTGGCATGAAAATAATTATTTAACATTTCTAACTTCAAAATTGACCAAGTTTCATGCAAACTTTCAACCCTTTAGGGAATGAATTTTCAAAAATTTATTTCTTATTGCAAACTTAGATTATTTAAGGAACGATTGTGCAAAATGTTATGCTTCTAGACCCAGCGGTTTTAGCTGTGCGTCGATCGATCAGTCATTTTATAGATATCTACATATGTAATATATTTTTTATTTGCCCTTGCGGTGACACTGTCGACCAGTTCGGTCACCACGGACTCTCGTGCACGAAGAGCACCGGCCGAATGGCACGTCATGCTAATATAAATAATATAGTACACCGCGCTCTTGTCACCATCGGGTTGCCAGCAATTTTAGAACCAAATGGTTTGGCCCGCGATGATGGCAAGAGACCGGATGGTATGACGCTTGTGCCGTGGAGGTTGGGAAAGCCGTTGGTGTGGGACGCTACGTGTGTCGACACTCTGGCGGCCTCCCATCTTCACGGCACAAGCTCTAAGGCTGGCGCAGCTGCAGCCGCTGCGGAAACCCTAAAACGGCGCAAATATGAATGCTTAGGGAATGGCTTCATATTTGAGCCGTTTGGGGTTGAGACTTTAGGTCCGTGGAGACCATCAACTCACAAACTTTTTAAATTTTTTAACAAAAAGTTAGTCGAGGTGTCGGGTGACCAAAGGGCTGGCAATTATTTCGCCCAACGAATAAGCATTGCCATCCAACGTGGCAATGCTGCCAGCCTTTTGGGCACTCTACCGCAGGGCAATGATCTGGAAGACGTTTTCTATTTGTAAGGTTTTTCTTTTTTATTATTATTATTTGTTTATTTTAATTTAGAGTATAATTTAGATTTTAACTTAGTTGTTAATTAAAATTGTAATAAAGTAAATAGTTTAACCTGGGAATAAATGCTGTAATTTTTTCTTTAATATTTAAGATTAAACAAATTAAAATTCTACGCAACGCATGCAATGCCGTACTATCTATAATAAAAAGTATTTATTCCACAAAAGTGTCCTTCTTCCCTTTCCCTCATTATAACATAATCCTATACACTCACTCACAAAGCTTTCTCTGCTTATTAGTCTGTGAAAATACGACCCAGCTATAACCAGCTAAACAGCTAGTTATAAATCTAAAATTTACAATACACAGTGCACAATAGATTTTAGAGGTCGTAAAAATATGGGGCGCCAGTAATGAGCAAGCTTGAGGTTACAGCCGCTGCTGTGGTACTAACGTCATATAAAAAGAGTAGAGAAGTCAGCCATCCATTCATCATCCGAGCGTATTCCTGGTTGCATCCTCAGCGGTAACGCTTCAGAGCCCGGGGTCCGCTACCTATCCTAGGAGATTTGATGAGGTTACTGGTTTTTACACAGAGCGATTGCAGTCTGACTTCCGCAACCCAACGGTATGCCAGAACCAATCCTTGGATAGGTATGAGCCAACGCTACCCACAGTTTATACTTCTGAAACTCAGAATTATCTTTCTTTTCGGATAATCTGGTGATGCAAGCCTGCAATATCCTAACTAGACTGAAAATAACTTTTCACAAAGTATGCTTCCCATTGGGATTCAAACCTACGACCTCCGGATCACAAGGCGAACGTCTTGGCCACTGAATTACGGAGGCAGTCAGTGATGTTAACATGGGATTTATATACTTTAGTAGTAATGCGTTGATAGAGGTAACATAGACAGCCTCGAATAATTACAATTTTAATTTTACAAAGCTAGTTTTATCGAACCAGGCATGAGTTCACAACGGTTTTCCGATTATCCTTTACCGATTAAATGTTCATTACAAAATATTAGGTCGATTCAAGAGGATATATATATAAATAGTATAGTATAATAGGAATTATATAAAAGAGGCATAAGCTAGAGAGTTACATTAAGTTTCACCGAAATAATACTGTATTACTCTATGTATTAGCACAGAGAAATAATATACTACGTACAAGTATTGGTGTAGTGTATATTATTGTAAATAAATATATGCTATCGTATTGTATAGTAGATATTAATCTTATTCATTGCATACATATTTATCTCTATTATAATTTCCATACAACTTATTAGAATTGAATAAAGATCCACTAAATATTTAGTGGATCTTATACGGTGAGCAGGATTATCGTGAGTTAAATTGAAAATAAAAACTATGGCTTAAGTTTTGTATCTTGCATGGTTACGGTTAATAATACAAAAGTACTATGAAAAGTGAGATTATATCTCACTTTTATACCCTATTTAATTTGTGATAGTATACCAATGTGAAAACCGTAACAATACACCATGATAGCTATCTTTATCTGTAAGTTCCGCTGATTTATTGGTACATGTGGTTTATTATCTAAGATATATCTTTTAGATTTTCATAATTTGGCATAAAATTAAAGGATTTTTTATTTTATGATCTTGTGTTCCATTTTAAAACACATTAAATATATATTTGCTTCTAGTATCAATAAATAATATCTAGAAACAGATATGTAGTCAAAGAAGACGTAGATCCCTATGGTTGACTGGGAAAAAACGTTTTAAGCATTAAGTCCGCCATTTGTTAAAAGTATATTAATTGTACTACGGAACAATAAAGTTTGATAAAATAAATAAATAAAAGCTAAAAACTTTGCAAATGTATATTTAAACTGCTTAAACAATTTTGATTTCCAGTATACGTGAGAAATATAGCAATAAACGTGAAGGCAATTAAATCGTGAAACGTAATTAACGTTCATCCAAATCTGATTAATGGTTCGAAAGTTAAAGAGCAATATTTATTTTTACCAAAATTCGTATATCTTAAAACCGGCTGAACAGATTTTGATGCCCAATGAATTTAAAAATTCTATGAATATCTGCTACACTCATTCTTAATATTAAAATGGGGTCAACCTTTCGAGAGTTATTGCGTAACATACATAGATACAATACAAACATACATAAAAGCAATATTTTTCGCCCAACTTGAGTTGTAGCCCTCGCTCACCTCGCCCGCTCGGTCAACAAACTGAATAAACCCAATAATTGAATTCATTTGCCTAACAACGTCCATTGAAGACTCGCGTGATATCTCGATCAATTACTATAATGACAGCGTTTGCCCATATCAACGCAGCTGCTTAGCACAGGTTCCCATAATTAATTCAAATCGTCTATTTACCGTTTCCCTCAGTCAATACAAGATTGATTGCTCCATCCGATTGGGAGCTGGACCTGTTTGCATAGAGTGTACAGAGAGAAAACTGCTCCTGAAGTGCGCTTTAGGACCGGCTTATACAGCGTCTATACAACGTGGACATAGACATACCCGTACATATATGAACAGGGACATACCCGTAATAAATCGAACCACAGGCTATACTAAATCACTATAATAGTATAAAGATGGTAAAAAAAACCAGTCAAAAACAAAAAAAAAATTGACATTCCCTTACAAATTGCCCGGTCGGCTGCACACTTTAGTATGGAAAAGCCAAATTATTATTTTTATCTTTGACTATTATTTTGATTCCATTATACTATAGTGATCTAGTATATCCTTTGGTTTGATTTATTTCGGGTATGTCCCTTTCACATTGTATACTGAAACTATTTTAAAGGTATGTTGAACACTTTTCCCAAGAATCATATATTGAAAGATGTATTGATATAAAAAAAATTGCTTTCAATACAATCGCGGATCAGCTGAACGGTCAATTTGTATGAGAGGTCAAAATCGCCTTGTTCATTATACCTGCAGCTCATAAAAGGTCTTAGACTATAAAAAATAAATTTGACTCATTACTCATAAGATAGATTATTGAAAAGTATGGTATACGTATTTTTCTTTTCTCTGATTAGCAAATATTGACGAAGATTTAAATTGACGTGACGTCACGATCAGCTACAATTTAAAACCAAAGGTGACGTGAATCTCACCCACTGCAAAACTTCGAAACTGTATCTTTGTGAATTTTTACTAATTAGCTGAACTAAAAAAATATGGACCCTATATTTTTTATTGGATTCTAGTTAAAGGACTAAATAAAATAATATATTTTTTACCCCGTCCACATTCCTTTTCTTAAGAGTGTTCCAGCAAGCCTCTTTAATAATTATGTATATTGTTTATATTCATTGCTTATAATATAATTTATTTTCATTCATTCTGCATATTGAAATAAGTGACATTTAATACTCTACACTCAAGGCATATTAATTATTGCATACGATTTTATTAAACAATTATATGCCTGCGCATACGCTTGCGTGCGCGCACATAAGCAGTTTAATCTCTCTATTGTCGATGTTTTGTGTTAGTTTATAGAAAGCAGCAATGCGGTTCGATAATGCAAGTGCAGGCATCCAGTGTCGCATCCGTCCACAAATCACTGAGTTAATTGAGAGTGGCTTGTAACCGGTAGCCCTTGGCACGCAAGACCCTTTGATTGTCAGTCTAAGTACTGATATGCCACTTCTACTATTATAATTGTACTACTACTACTACGTATTATAAGTGTGAATATACTACTATTATAAATGTGATTTGCATTAATATATCACTATCGCGTTCAAACATGCTAAAGTTCCACTGAAATTATTTCTACATGTGAAATAATTTAAAAGGAAACGGAGATATCATCTAAAATTGTGTCTTGACCAAGCTCTAGATAACCCTGTCAAAGCCAAAAGTGACCGTTTTTCGCAAATATGCGTAAGAAAGCTTCACGTTCTCATTTCAAACTGTAAACAGTACCTAGTTCATATAATAGTTTAAAAGTTTATCTAAGGTTTGGTCAAGACAAAATTTTAAATGATATCACCGTTTCCTTTAAATATAGTTTTAAAATGGCGCTACTGAACCCCGTAAATTCAGGTCGTCATAAGGACGTGAAAACGTATAAGAGTCGTCAAGAGTGATCGCGTTTAATAATGATTGAAATAGAAACAAGTTTATTTGCTAGCATATTAAAAAAACCTCTGGTTTGTTAAGAACATCTAGTGATAAGTAGCAAAATTACCGAATTCGTAAAGTTCCGCTACTCAATACTAGATGATTTATACCAACAGAAAGCCCTGACTTTCAAAGTTAATACCCAATAACTTTTAAACGGCTCAACCAATTCTCATTAAGCTAACAACCACGGCAAGAGAATTTTCTTTCACGTAAAAAATCGCATCGAAATCTGTCCATCCGTTTGAGCTTCCTGCCCCTGAATACTATAAAAGCGTACTATCTGTAATCATACCTTATAAGGAGTAAGCGTAGTAACTCCTAATAAGGTAATAAAGTGGTAAATATAAATAAATTTATTGCAATAAATGTTCATAGAAGTATTTAATTTATCGTTGGGGATTTGTATAACTTAATGAGACGGGTAGAAAATTTTAGAATTTACTTATTATTTTATTATTTAAACTTTATTATTACATTCATTCGTAGAAATGAACTCACAGCTGACTCAATCGACACTAGATTATTGTATTTAGAGAGTTTCACTAACTCTCGTTGTATGAATACTGAATAAGAAAAGTCAATTAACGCGAAAACTTGATTGTAAATGCAATAGACACATTGCAGATATATTACACATTGCTTTCACCAAGAAAAGTGATAAATATATCGTAGGAAATGAGTTAGGTGCCGCAGGGAAACCTCTGATTAGAAAGCTGCGTTACTATAATTTCATTGAGATTAATATGCAATGGTATGATAAGTTTATTGTTTCTATATAATATTTGAAATGATTTATTCTGCTTATGCGGATCGCCGTGTGGTTTCCGGCAGGGCGATGGCGACTTAGGAATTACAAGCTAAACAAAGCTCATCTTCTTCTTATCGTGTGTGTTAGTAACTAACACTAGTGTCAGAGTTTTTAAACCGCCTTAAAGGCCTCTGACATGGTTTCAGGTAACGATCAATGTCAAAGACAGTGGCCGGGACCGACGACACATAATGTAAACAAAGCTCATAAACATCAAAGACACTTCTCCAACCCGTCTGGCCGGCGTGGAGAGTGTTGGCCAAATCCTCTGGCCAAGTATGGCTCTGGTAGTACAGAGAGGGTCGTGCTTACGCAGTGGTGACAGAAAGACCTGATGATGGTTATTTTTCTGCTTATTTAGTAAAGATGCTTGGTTTGAATAGTTTTAAATTATTGTATAAGTAGGTGAGAACATAAAGAAGATTTTTTCGGTACATTATTGATTACATTCTTATAAGATTACACAATATTCAGACTGTCTTAGTGTTACTGTCTAATTACACTTTAAGTAAGTCTTGAAATCGCGCACTGAATATTGCGTGGTCTAACAGGCGCTTAAT
Source organism: Acrobasis consociella (assembly GCA_963555685.1). Classification (NCBI taxonomy): domain Eukaryota; kingdom Metazoa; phylum Arthropoda; class Insecta; order Lepidoptera; family Pyralidae; genus Acrobasis; species Acrobasis consociella. The sequence continues at coordinate 14,718,669 of OY743115.1, forward strand.
AAAAGAACAAAAAAAATCTAACATGCTTGATAGAATTTAGTATTGGAGGTCGAAATTAGTTATCAACAATCAAATAATCAGATATTTGTTCAGTAATAAGGCCTTTCACATGTCAAAAATTTGTCGAATTTGTTCAAATATTTTCGTGAAATGTAATCAGAACCCAGGACTGATCGTGCTCTAAAAAATACACACTGAAAATCCTGAGAATCCTGTTAAAAGAACAAATCCTTTATAAAAGGCAAATATGTTGTCGTCTTTCATTTTTACTCATTTGAAATAAAGTTAACCTATTTATTATGTCTTTCTAAGTCCAGATAACAGGAATGTTGATTAAGAATGAAGACAGCACATCAACCATTTATAATACCGTTTTAAGATCTAGCACAACAATTTACAGCCATTTACCTATGATAGCACCACCTATATTTCGTCCTATAATAGGTCTATAGTTCAGCCTATTCTAAACTGTCTTTTGTACTGGGTTAGTCGTGACTATTCCGTAAATAGTCCTGTGTAGGCAGATCATTACTTTGATGTCTGACAGATCGGTGAATAAACGATCTTAAGCGTTGTCACTTCACTGGTTTCTAGTACTCTTAAAATTGCTATTACATTCTATCACAAATAGTCTCAGTCATTGATAGTTGTGAGAACAAAGAAAGATTTATTTTAAGATTTACATAAACGGGTTTGTAAGCTGAGAATGTTATTCGGAGAAATGCAAGTTTCAGGAAAATCGATTGTTTGTTTGTAATAACTTTAGTAGGTATACAAAAAAAAGTACCTGCATACAATTTGAAAGAGCAAATGTACAATGGCAGACTTATCTATTATAGTGATCTTTTCCAGTCAACCAGCAATAAATTGACAGGATATTTACTCAATTAATACAATCGTCTTGTCAATTTTCGCACAAATTTTAAATTAATTAAGCATGATAAAGTATGTCCATGTAATAGTATATGACTTCAGTAGTTTTATTTGCATATGAAATGAATATTTATATATTTTAATGTTGCAGCGCAAACAGCATTGTAATCGTTCAGGGAATTTATTTATCTTTATCTATTACTTCAATTAACTTTTTAAAGATAACATCACAATATCACAATTACAAATATCCCAGAGCAAGTGCAACAAAACAAAGCTACACGTATAATTGTTTCAAATCTACCAATGACTTAACCCTGGTATTCTAATTCAACCATATTGGCCAAATAATGTAAACAAGACAGAAATTCCTTCCTCAAATTGTACAAATGGTTACGTCAATGAAATCTCGAGCAGTCTTTAGCCATCACCGTGACAGACGCCGTGTCTCCAGCGTGTTCCGGGTCTGGTACACCAGGCGTGGGTGGACTTTACGACCGTTGGATGCATTAGCCCACGGAACCGTTATGCAGCTGTGGGGTTAAGCCGGACTGGAATATAGGTGGGAATTTGGATGTAGCCAATATAACATGTTTAGAAATGAGTTATTTTTGTTACTGTTACTAGATGCTGAATTAGTACTTTTTCGTATTTGATAATTTATATGGAAGACAAAATTAAATTTTTTGTTAATAATTTCCATGCTTAAAAGTTTACTGTACCACCTTTGATAGGGTTAAAAAGGGGATGAAACTTTGTATGAATAACTATGCGAACAGGCGGGTGGGTCGCTAGTCCTACTATCCTACTAACATTATAATTGCGAAAGTGAGTTTGTATATTTGTTAGTTTGTTTGTTTGATACCTCTTCACGCTTCAACTTCTGAACCGATTTGGATGAAATTTGGTATGGATATAGTTTGAGACTTGGGGAAGAACATAGGGTTAGGTACAGTTTTTATCCCGAAATTCCCACAGGGAGCGAAGTCCACGGGCACAGCTAGTTATAAATAAATCCAGTATTTGTATGGGACAGTACTGGCTGTCTATTTTGAAGGTTTGCATATAAACACAGTTTACGATTATTCCTGGCACTCTACCGGATCGGTTAGCCATAGCCGCCGTCTGCGCACGAGTTACTGCAGATTAAAATACAACAATACTGTAGGATCATGTACTGTTGATTCATAGACTAACTGGCAACAAAACAGTTGTGCAATTCAAATATCATTTTACAATCATATCTTTCTAGTTTTAGCACAAAGTAACATTAACACGATTTCGCGTAATTTTTTTTTTACTAAATAGTAACAAATTTATTAGTGTGAATAAATTTTAATACAAACTGAATATTATTCACAACATATACATAATAAAAAAACCAATTAATTATTATTGATAACGGATTGAATACTCTTATAGACAAGTCAGTAAAAAGCGTTATAACTTAAAAAAATACCAAAACAATAGTATAATACTTCTAGTTTTTAAACTAGTTAGATAATTGATTTTATAAAGTTTAACTGAAATCTAAGTTGGAGAATATAACAAAATCTGATTTTGATTAAAGTCATTAATTAAATTAGTCAAATAACTAAAATTACTAGGTTAAGACTCATTATTAAAGTCGAAGACACAACTTCGCTAATTTCCAACAAGTCAAATCAGATACTTTTGTCTGAAAGTCAAAACAAACATTTTCTATGGGATTTGTAAAAAATATATACTAATGACGTCATAGTTTTTCAGAGTCAAATATTATATTAGTTTTTCTGCAAAAATAAATCACATTGAAAAGGGATATGATCATGACAAGTGACATAATTTTGTGACTGTATTAACTTAACAGTACCAAATAATTTATTTTTGACCCAGGAAAGTACCCGATTGTATTTATCAGAAGAAAAACGTTTGTTGAATTTTTATCTAGGTTAAAGATGACTCTAAATCCTACATAAGACATGTTAGGCCAAATAAATATTTGCTAAAGACCGTCGGTACGTCGATAGCGCCACCTTACGGACACGTCGCTTGTATTTGACAGCTGTCACCTGTCGAATTTATGATATGTCATCGATCATCGCCCCGCTGATACGGTTGTACGTTGTCACTGAACATGGAAGTTTAGGCGGGAAATCATTTTTTAATCTATTAGATTTTTAGAAATTATAAGCTTATGTGATGAAATACCTGTATAGAACGTGCTCAAAAAATTCATGAAAATCGGATGAGAAATGCGGCCTGTAGAGGAGAACAGCGGGATAACCGGACAAACATACCAACTGAAGCATTTTAGACCAATCTGAAGCGAAGAAAGAAGCTTTGCGGTCGCTCGGCCAATAAAGATCCGAGATAAACGCTGAAAATGAAAGAAATGCATGATGATCAGAATGATAATAGAAAAACTTAAAAATCCTTTTGTTGCAAATTGTTTAACTAAATACCATTGATATATAAATAAATATTATCGAAATTATTATACTCTTTCTACGATAATATTTACACAAAATTATAGAGAAATGAGTCAACATTCCTGACAGAAATAGATAAATTCAAGTATTCAGATGTAATATTTGTGTAAAGACGATAAGAGTTCACTGACCTAACAGTATTAAGTAACTATAGAATATATTTGATAAAAAATAATAATTTCAGAACAATATTTATATAATAGTTAGTATTAATCGATAAATTTTGATTCTTAAATATCTCTATTGAATTGGGAATATATAACAGAAAAAGATAGCGGGCTAGGCGGGACAAGAAAAACAAAAGACAGCAAAGAATGGAAGTTGTTATAAGAGGCTTTTGCTGATATCACAGATTCAAAACAGTGAATATATAATACCTGTGTTGTAAAATATGTGGACCTCTTAGAAGAGTGATTTTAGTTGTTTGTTAGCCGATCCATCAGGACTAGACATCTATCCTAGTTCAATATTGACTATGGGAGTAAAATACACTTTATTTGCTGATAACATGATATCAAAAGAGGCAAAACCAAAGCAAACAGTAAGGTAAACACTGTCGTATCGTGTTGTTTATTTGCGTTCAATCGAAGCTTTCGATTGATATATGTTTTGGTCAAAAATCAATCTTTGTCATTGTGGATTTGGTATCTATGGTAGACACTAATATCTAGTGCTAATCTTTTCTACAGATAAAATAATTAACTCATGACCATATAGTAACTTTTTGTAACAAATTATTTGTTTGGTCATCTAGACCTTACATATACATTCCTTTTTAGTTTGCGTAAGAAGATTTAGATTAAGACTACAAGTTACTACTCATTAGATACTTAGGTGTAAATACTATTATGTAGATTTGATTTACATAAATACCTAAATTGTGAACAAAGTATGTAAATGTGACGACATTTAATTTCTATTTTACATTGCTGAGTTGCAAATTTACCAATGATGAAATAATTTAAAAAAACTAAACACGTAACGACCACGTAAACTGTTTTTAACTTTAATTAAAAATACTAAGACCAAACAAAAGGCAAATAGATAAAAACTGTAACAGATAAAAACTCGTCCTAAATAAGTCTTACTCATTTTTGTAAAGACAAGAGTAACAATTATAACAATAGGTTCCAAGGCCATTATTTAAACCCTAGATTTTGGCGTACAATTTAGATAAAAGCTAAACATCCAAACGACCAATTTAGCTACGTTTAGAATGAAATGGCAGAGGCTATTACACCAAAGTGAGATTTACTAATTGTGTAGTAGGGTGTTAACTAAACTATTTTGTTTAGGTTTTTAGGGTTCCGTAGCCAAATGGCAAAAACGGAACCCTTATAGATTCGTCATGTCTGTCTGTCTGTCTGTCCGTCCGTATGTCACAGCCACTTTTTTCCGAAACTATAAGACCTATACTGTTGAAACTTGGTAAGAAGATGTATTATATGAACCGCATTAAGATTTTGACACAAAAATAGAAAAAAAACAAAAAATTTTGGCGGTTCCCCATACTTAGAACTGAAACTCAAAAATTTATTTTTCATCAAACCCATACGTGTGGGGTATCTATGGATAGGTCTTCAAAAATGATATTGAGGTTTCTAATATAATTTTTTTCTAAACCGAATACTTTGCTCGGGAGACACTTTCAAAGTGGAAAAAAGTGTGTCCCCCCCCCGTAACTTCTAAAATAACATACATACATACATACTATCACGTCTTTATCCCTAATGGGGCAGACAGAGCATTTTGGGTCTTGCGGTTCTATGCAGAGCCCAGGGCCGCAAAACCCAAAAGCCACTTTTAGCGTCATGGTGGGCGAGAAGATGGAAAAGCAATCAATACAGTGATGAGTTGCTAGCCGCATCGCCTGTTAACATGATTTGCATTTTTGCCCATTCCCTCGATCGGCTTTTACGATCTGCGTGGGAAGAGAAGCAGCTGGTACATTCTAAGTTTTTTCATTTCTCCCAGACCAGCATGGGAGCCCAGACCAGCATGGGAGGAGGAGGAACTTCTAAAATAAGGGAATTATAAAACTAAAAAAAATATATGATGTTCATTACCATAAAAACTACCAGCGAAAATTGGTTTGAACGATATCTAGTAAGCAGTTTTTTTTAATACGTCATAAATCATAAACGGTAATTTACCTTTCATTCAATCAACTCAAATATAAAAAATAAAAACTACAAGACTTTATATTATGTTATTTGCTACTACGGAACCCTTCATGGGCGAGTCCAACTCGCACTTGGCCGCTTATTATTAGTTACTTTGTAGGTATTTTAGTCCGTTTTTATGAGGTTTTATTTAGTTTCATCTGTCCCGTTCTTTGTGTGCCTGTAATCAAAACTTGCAAGCTGAATTAGACTTTAACTCTTTCTGTGTTGTATGTCTTGTAGTTGTTTTATTCTTGAAACTTGGAACATTTTAAATCGATCAATTTGTAGAAATCTAAATCAATATCTAAATTACAATCTAAATTAAAAAACTAAAGTAAAAATCTAAATCTTGATCATGTGGCATGGTGCCAAGAACACTGGCTGCATTCCCGCGCTGAATAGCTACTGCAATCCTTTGCGCGAACTGTGTTGTGTTAGTTGGATGACAATGCAATAATATGGTACCTGATCTCATGATGAAGCCAGAAGGTGGCCATGGCGTCTCTGTGATAATAAAACAACATAACGCCACCGAGTTTAGGCTCGATTGATTCGTCTTATTAATTTCATTGTTTTAGGTAAACTTGTTTTTAAAAATATTTTTTTTAATGACTTGTTTAATTTTATTTTGTTCGTCATTTTGATGAAAGGCATTGAATATAAGCATTTTTTTGAGAGTCTTGGAATAAAATGGGACCTTAAAAAAATCTAATTTCTTGTTTACCTATGTACACTTTATACTTTCTAGTAGAAAAATCTTGAAATTGTAATTTCTTTAAAAATTTACATAACTCTTAATAAGTCGACAGTCACAGTTGCGTGCACTTTAATATGATAATAATGAACGCAGACAACTTAATGTCTTTATAATAAGACCACCGTAGACGTGATAAATGTTCATACAAACATACATAATAACACGCGTTAAAGCGCCTGATTGTTTCTCAATCTGATTAAAATTGACCTTTTTTTTAAAAATTGTATTTTGGTAAGAGACATCAGCGTTAGTGATGATTAAAACACGGCCTCACGTGTCTTTTACTTATATTTTGTTAAAAACTGATCAGTTATTACTTTGTTTGTTATGATCGATCAGATTTTGACAAAAAAGGTAAGTCATACAGGATTACTAGTAAGTCGACCTCACGAAAGTAGAGACGTAAACGTCGACTATAGTTCTCTTTGGTCGACCTATATCAATTGCGACATAGACATAGATTTTTTTTACAGTTGCGAGGTGTTAGATGTGGCTGCAAAAATTCATTTTCACACCTTATGGCCTTAACAAAAAAAATTGTTTTAAGGATTTCCGACATTTTAGTTTATTTCAGAAAAATCCACTTTGACGAAGTTTTTGGGATGTAATTTTTTCTCTGCATCTTGTGATTTTGATGTTTTTGTGTTAAAGATACTAAACCAAATTATCTAGATATCAAAACCTTAAAGTTCTACGATAAAACTGATGATATAACTCATCTAATGAACAAGAGAGATAACTATGTAATTTGTAAAAACGTTTTCAGAAAAACCATTTACTGAGCTCGTAGAGTATTACGTCGCGCGTGGTCGTATCAGACTGTTAGTTATCGTTATTGATCAATTGAGGCAGAAATTAATTTGTAGCGTACCTTTTCATTGCCTCGGGCGTCCACCGTCCTTCTCCCACACGCTGTTACCTTACAGGCGAGAGTAGGAGGAAGGATGTTTGTATAACGTTTTACATAATCGTATTTCTGAAAGCTATGTTAGGTAGTGCGAATCGTTTCTACAAATTAAAATAATTTTAGTTAACTTCGTGTTACTTCATCAAATTAATCGTTTGTGTGAATATCTAGATTTAAATGCATTTAGTATACATAATTTTTCGCATTTACCTTCTAATTGCATTTGGTTCGTTCATAATTTTACCAAAAAACAACTAATACAAATCAATCAAATAGGTAAATCATGATATCGTTTAGGTACTTACTAGTTTTCTTGACTATAGCTTTCTCTACAAAAAAATAATTTGGATGTAATAAAATAAAAACCACGAATTTCGGTAGCTTATTAGCGAAGGAAGATACAGTTTTCACGAGTTTATCTTGGAGTTTGTAACTGATTTGATGTAACTAGGTGCTGGCTCAAGATATACAAATTTAAATTCCCTAAGTGTACGTAAAGTATATCAACTTATCGTACTAATCATACAATTAGGATATGGTCGCATGCACCTTGAACTGAAGACAAATAGCGTAGTTATGTATCATCATCATCATGATCATCACTTCAGACACACAACGTCCACGTTCAAAAGTCACAAACTAACTGGAAGGCGCTGGATGCAAGCCGCTCTAGATCTACATCGGTAATTAAATCTTTGGAAAAGGCCTATGTCCAGTATTGTCCAGTTATGTATGTATCTATCTAAATACGCTACTTGTCTTTAAGGTACAACTGGTGCATGTGACCTTTTCCTATTAATATGATAGTTAATATTTCTTATATTAACAATCATATTATTAGAAAAGATATCTTATATAGATCATATTATTAAGATTCTAACTAGGAACGATTGATAACATCGAAAGACATCCTTAAGCCTGTTTGGAATATAAAGATAAGTATAATACCGACACCGATAGCTATTACTGCCATGTACCACCTCCATCTTTCCCCTTTACCCTATGTAACCCAATAGACGGCAACCCGGTCGTATCTACCCCGGGAGGTGCCACGCACCACAAATCATAGTTCAATAACGTAAGATAAAGTGCACACGACGTGCACTTTTATATCCGATGCATGTGGTTTTATGATTTATCATGTGTAAAAGGCTTTTTCTATTTAAAATATCGGAGTAGATTTGATAGAATTCTTTCTTCATATTTCGGGTTTTTATAACATAGTACACTAGATTTTTTTGCAATCCAATGCATGTTTTATGCCTTAAAGTAACTGCCGGCTGCTCTGGCTAAGTATGGGTCTGGTAGTACAGAGAGGGTCGTGCTCCTGCAGTGGAGACAAAAAAACCTGATGATGATGATGATGATGAAAGACACTGCCATTTGGGTGAAATCAGATAGTTTTACTGGATTACTTGTCATGGCAAATATCAAACACGCGAAATAAAAAAACTAAGAAGGTACATAGCCGTTATTAATTGAGTAAACATCCTTTCAATTTATTGCAGGTTGACTGGAAGCGATCTCTATTTGAAGTCCGCCATTGTATATTTGCTTTCCCGAATTTTTGTATTTTATTTTGTTCTTTGCTACAATAAAGTTTTAATAAACAAACAAAAAAAGCACTACGAATTTACCAATAAATGTTATTCATACTTTATAATTCTTCTCCTCCACGCTTAGTAGGATCAGCAGGGTACGTAAATGTATCATCTTATAAGGTTTCTTTATACAACATACGTACATAATATCACGCCTGTTTCCCACAGGGGGAGGCAGACACTATGGACCTCTACTTGCTACGATCCTGACAAACCTCTTTTGCTTCATCTACACTCATCAATCTCTTCATACATGCCCTTCGGTTACGGGTACTTTTTACAAAGTACCTATTACACTTTTGTTTAAATTTGAAACCGCGAACCTTTTACTATTAACGATAAAACTTCCTTTTACCTAAAAACTTACTTTAGTATTCCTAAATGGAAATTTGCACAAACCAGGAACACGTTCCGAGACAAACATTAGTCCAAGCTCCGAAGCTCCGTCTAGGTATTTATTATGCTAATGAACGTCTGACTGGAAACTCGGTGGCATATTAAATTAAACTACAATTTATCTTTTTATAATTTATGAGATGGTAACTTACCCCTTGTTTGTTATGTCTACTCAGAAATCATAATCTGTTTAGATTTCTATATCCTTCTATACTACTTGTATCTTTTTTATGTAATTTAGCTTTTTAATTATTAAATTAATAACTATTTAATTTAGCTTGCCTACTATTTATTTTGTCAATTTTTTTTGAGTCAGGCAATTTCTAAGTAAATAGTTTGATATTTAACATAAAAGTTAATAATGTTTAATGTTTTTTGTTTCTTTTTTCTTTGATTTATATGTATGGAAATGTTTCAGTACCTAAATTTAACTCAAAAATATGAACATTCATATCAGAAGACAACAAATATCTTTGGGAATAATACGAATAATTAAAATAAAATTAGATACATACTTTGTTTTTTTCTATTAATTCCTAATAAAAACTCGTACGTCGAAGGTCGGATTCTGTTTTCTTCAAAAAAATATAATGTAGGTTCTAAACAATAAAAGATACGAGAAAAGTTGAAAAAGTTCCGCGATCTATTGGAGTTGAAACTTGGCTACAGACGGATTTATGGAAGAAACTTCTCTAAACTTACGAGTTTTATATTTGAATTCTATGACGGATTAGATCGTTCCAGCAATACTTACAGTTATGAATAGTTAACTCATTCATGGACACTAAGCCAGACACAATAGAAAAAACAATTGATGACTTCTATAGAAGTCCCACTGTCCATTAACGTGTTAATTTAAAACGACGAGTACCTAAGTAATTTACTAGTAAAATGGTTTTGTCTAATTTATTGAAATCTCATAAAATCCACTAAGGAATGCAATAAACAAATATAATAACTTAATACTTATTTTAACTATACACAAGAAATAATTTCATTTTTTCGTAACTCCTACACTTACTACAATTGTAGCTAGGAACCATCTCGATCACGTCAGCTTTCAAACAAAAGAAACGGAATTAGAATCGGTCCATTCGTTTAGGAGTTACAATGCCACAGACAGCAGACACACAGACACGAACAAACTTATAACATCTCTCTTTTTGTATCAGGGGTTAAAAACAGGAAGACGGGTTAGGGCGAAGAGATATAGACACTATTCGTTATAAAAACGAGCCTTCAACGTTTACACATGAAAAGAAAATTTCCCCTAGCGACAGTATAGAGCCACTCCATTGGAATTTGTCGGGAAGAAAAATAGTCGGCACCTGCAACTAAATGCATCGGGGGCGGAGGGGGGAGGGGGGAGGAAGGGTCTTTGAAGTGCGCTCATTTGGTGCGTCTCGAGGGTAGGTATCATTACGCACATGTGTCGAGGGAGTGTTTGTATGGGTTTTGACGTCTATTCGCGAGTGTCGCCGAAGCGGGAAAACATTTTGGAGATTCCCTTGATAGAGACACTTTTATATCGATTAGGATAATGATGGTGCGATGTTTAAACAAGATTTACGTTTAAAAAACTAATATTCGACTACTGGAGCCATTTACAGCTAACATTGTTTATAATTTTGAAATGTGCTAATGAAAATCTTTCATTTGATACCCCTCTCGATACTGTAACAAAAAAATTTTTACTCGCTCTTTTTTGAATGTTAACAAAAAAATTTTTACTCGCTCTTTTTTGTTGTTTTAAATTTATTGCTAAAAATTGTAGCCTATATCACCTGGACAATAATGACGAACATATTGACATTATAAGCGGTTCGGATGCTATGGTGGTAGGTACATACAGAGATATCCATACCTACATATGCCGAGTGGTTTCCGGTAGAGTAGAATAATAGGACCACTCCAAGTCCTCTCGTGGATGTCGTAAAAGGCGACGTAGGAAATACAAGCCAAACAAAGCATATACACGTAAATGAGACCTCTCCAATCCGTCTGGCCAACGTGAAGAGTGTAGGCCAACTCCTCTGGCTGCTTTGGCCAAGTAAATAGCTCTGGTAGTACAGAGAGGGTCGTGCTCCTGCAGTGAAGACAGAAAGACCTGATGATGATGATGATACATACATACCTATATATTTACTTATATAAACTGCTGATTATATTATAAATAACTCAAATTATGATTCTGCAAATCGGCATAAAATTTCTTAATAAGGAGTACTTATTTAAAACGTATAAGGTAGCTCCGCCTATGTGGGTTACCTTGAATACTTATTCAAACAATAGAATAAACATCGGCTTATCTTAGGATACCGCATAAATATATTCTTGTAAAGCCCTTTTCTATGCTGGGTTGCCCTGAATAATTTTACATGTAAAACCTTTGAGGAGTTTCTTATGTTTTATTTGCGATAAATAAATATAATGGTTTTGGTCTGAAGTAATACAATTTTAAGCACTTTCGACCCTATCGAGGAAGAATAGAATGTAACGCAATTTTTACCTAATTATCTTTTCAACGTATATTTTGAGGTTACACCGCTGCCGGCGCTGGCTACCGAATTGGCTGCCGGCGCTGGTATAACACGATCTGTGTCTGTGTTACTTTCGCCCTTAGCTTGAGTCGCTCGCTCGTTCATGTTTTGGTTACAGGAAACCTAACGAACTTAACCTACATTTCACGGAAAAATTCGAGTACTGGCGCCAGCAGCCGGTGTTTTAAATCTCGGCTGCTGGCAGTATAACCGCCGGTTCCCAATAGTGATATTTTTATGAGCCGGCGCCGGCAGCGGAGGCACTCTCTTGCATTAATGATACCCAAAGTTTTTAGGTTTGCTAATAAGTTACCAAACTATTAAAATATTATCACAAAAAAATCGATCCCTCACTTATACCCAAAAATAAGAGAAGAGTGCGCATCTTTGTACCATCATTTCACATCTTCCACACGTGTCGCCAAACATATTACACCGGACCATACCTTTACAAGCTCCTCAATGACAAATTACAAATCTATAGCTTGAACAAAACCAAATTAAAATCAGCTCTAAAGCACACACTAAAACAACTTACATATGAAGAAACTGAAAGCATACTTCGACGCGTTTCATGAATCCTGGTTTTATTTCCCTTTATTTATTTCCACACGCATTCATATCATCTATCACTACACTCGTTTTCCATTATTCATACAAATCACACAACAACACACAACGCATATACACTCGCACATGCTATTCAATCAAAAACACAAAAAAGCATATTATGTTTATATTCATTACGTCTCCAAATCTTTGTTTTTTCTTATTTTTTCTTTTATCGTTTTCTATCCTCATTGCATTTATATTTTCCTTCTTATACATATTGTTTAAATTATTGTTGTATTTATTATTATTTTTTAAATCTCACTACTATGTAAGACCATTTCTAGGGGTGGAGGGTTGATAACCTGAGACACAGGAATATTCCTAGTTCAGGTATCAATCCACCATAGTCTACTGCTTTAAATAAGACACTGATTAGTTTAAGTTGTACCTATGCATGTAAATTATGGTGAGCAATAAACGATTATTATTATTATTATTATATCAATTTTAGTAGGTACAATCTCATAAAAGTACTTAAAATAAACGTAGAGTAGATTTATATGATGAATAAAGTATATTATTACATTATTATTGTACAATGATTATCACACTATCACACTAATATAACAAAGACGAAAGTTTGTTATTTCTTCACGTGCAAACGACTGGACCAACTTAGATAACATTTGGTATCTAGTAAGCTGACGAATTAACACATACTCGTAGGCTACTTTTTCTGCTGGTAACCCCGCAAGGCGCAGCTAATAAGAACTAAGCGAACGGTTTGTCGGTGAGCTTTTACCAGCTATATAATTTGAAACATACGAATCAATCCACCAGGTTTGCCCATTCGGCTTTTACGAGTGAGGTCAAATTGCAGACAGAGCATTAAATTTTAGTACTTTTGTTTGGCTGAATGAAGAATTCTTTTGTAAATTGGATGGCATTTAATATATGTATATTCGGGTAAAAGATAAGGTACGTATAATGTGTAAGGTTCTACTTATACAGAGTTTTTCGAAGTTTTTACGTTAGAACCACGTTACACCGAAATTTTGTTTGGTCTCGGTTAAACGTGATTTTTATATAAAACTTCGTTATTAAAACTGAAGGAGTTCCCAAATCTTAACAAGTAAAAAAAACGGGCGTGTACAGGCCTCTCGTCACATTCGCCCTGATGAAGACCTCCGGATGAGGTCGAAACATGTCGGCAGTAGCTGACTCTATACGTGAGTTACCCGTGTTTTGAAATTAATAAAGTAAAAAAAAGTACATTTCTCGTAAGTTTCTCTTGAATTCCTGTTATATACAGAAATTTAATAATCACTTGGTGACCGCCATTGGATGTGGATTTAATAATCATTGTTCCGATAGTCGTATCGGCTTACGGTCATTTAGGGAAGAGTCTTGACTTGACCAACAACTTGAGACTCTTTTGCTAGATAGCTGGGTCAAGGCTCTGATGCAGAAGGCAGTACTCCTGGATACGGTACGCATTGTCAGGAGGTTTCTCTCTGCAGCGCTTATATACCGCCTGTAGCTTGCGCCTTAATCTGATAACTAGTAAAGGTTGTCATAATACTTTATTATGTTTATTTTTTTTACTATGTATTGTATTTTACTTTCATATTGACTGTCCTCTGTCATAACTTATTAGTAATCTGTGCCTCTGTGGCCTAGTGGTCATTGCCACATTGTGAATTACTTACACTAAATTAATAAAAATAATAATACGCTCTATGTGTGAGTAACCCGTCAAATAATTTTAATAATAATAATATGCGAATTATAATCCGTACTTTGATCGGCTTACGTTTATTTACCTTTATAACCTAATTAGGAAGGTATTTAATTCGATGAATAGTTTTATAGCTGTACTGTACTAGCCCAAATTCTTGAGTAATTCAGCAATTCGTCCCATGTACCTACGGCCCATTTGGGACGAAACGCAGAAAATCAAAATTAATTAAAATTTCATTCTGCAATTTGTCCCATGTTTTAAAATGTAACAATTCTAACGAAATATACATTTATCTTAATTCTTGTCTCACTGACTGTACCAAGCGTTAATAAGGTTTAAATTTCCATACAAAAAAAGAATGGGACGAATTGCAGAATGAAATTTTGATTAATTTTGATTTTCTGCGTTTCGTCCCAAATGGGCCGTAGGTACATGGGACGAATTACTGAATTACTCAAATTCTTACCCAACGCCACTGGTATCTACCTATATATAAGTATAATATGTATTTGTTATAAAATATAGTATCTTTGAGTTAGTATCCCATGAACCATAACCAAGTCTGAAACTTATTTTGGGGCTAGCATAAACAATCAAACAATTTATTTAAAAATTATAAATCTAACCAAACAATTTAAATAAATAATGTGAGTATTAATATGACGTGAAAGTTTGAAAGGAAACACTATGAAATTAATATAATCTAATACCTTTTTCAACTGCAGAATCCTAACTCAGGCCCGGTTATTCAATAGCCGACAAAGATATTCTTTGTATTCTTTCTGTTTTCATTCCATTAAAGTTTCCGTTTCTTATGATAGTGTTCGTGTCCGTGCATTAATAAGTAGAAACACAAGAAACGAATGGAGAATGGACGGCGACTCTCGGATCAATATCATTTGATTTTATATGTAAAGTATCAATAATAGGGAATTGACTACCAGTAGCTCACACGTCGAATATAAAAAATGTCGAATATCAAGACCCAAGTTCAATTCATCATCATCATCTGGTCTTTTTGTCTCCATTGCAGGAGCATGACCCTCTCTGTACTAACAGAGCCATACGAGTACTTGGCCAGACTCTTTTCGCTGGCAAGACGGGTTGGAGAGGTCTCATTGATGTTTTACAAGCTTGGTTTAGCTTGTTGACCGAGCGAGCGAAGCGAGCAAGGTCTACAATTCAAGTTGGGGCGAAAAACACATTGTTTGTATGTATGTTTGTATGTATGTATATATGTTCCACGATAACTCTCGAACCGTTGAACTAATTTTGATGATATTAAGAATGAGTGTAGCAACTATTCATAGAATTTTTAAGTTCGTTTGGCATCAAAATCGGTTCAGCCGTTTCTGAGATAAACGCATTTTTGTGAAAATAATTATTAGTCTATAACTTCCGAACCGTTAATCAGATTGGGGTGAAACTTGTCATGTCACGAGATAGTATTACTATATTTAACCGAATAAAATATTTTTGGTCATTAAGCAATTCTTTGAGGAAAAGTAAACTCAAAGAAATTATTTCTATACGACATTATTAGCTTATGCGCGTTGTAGAAATGGACTAAATGAAACAGCACCATCTAGCGGATTCTTGAAGGATTAATAGGCATGTTATTTGGGGCATACCAAGATGTTATCAAACTGATTTTCGCTTATATTTATATGTTTACAGGTATAATGCTATCGTATAATGATGATGAATTGAGTTTGGATTTCAAATTTCCTATGTAACTTATTTAAGATTGCTATTTATTTGCAGGCAAACCCGTGCCTTGAGTTCATTCAAATGACGATAACTTTTTTTTAGGGAGTGCCTCCGCTGCCAGCGCCGGCTCCTAAAATATCACTAATGGGAACCGGCGGTTATACTGCATTATTTTCAGTTTTGGCTTAGTTTGATTGTATACTAAATTTAACAATTTTGTTGAGCAAACTTTGGTTCAATCGTTTTCGCTGCTTGTCTGTGATTCTGAAGTAGTATTAGTGATTATGCTTCGAACTAAAAAGAGATCAGCGTCAGCCAAAGCAAGCGAAGTAGCTTTACGTAGAGAGTTAGAAACTAATGAGAAGCGGCATGAGCATCTTTCGCAACTAAAGGAAGATGCCAGTACTTCTCGTGCCAATGAGAGCTCATCAATCGCTTAAATCAAGAAATCTTTCCCAACGTAAAAGGCTTCGTCAGCAAGAAAATTCGGCCGAACGCCTCTAAAGCTTGTGTTCACAGCGTGAGCACGCAAGGGAAGTAATAGAGCATGAACTATTCCCTGAACTTTAAGCGCTTGCACTCAATTCGTGAGCACGCTGTGGAGGTTCGAGAGGAACAAATCTTCACCAGAACACGGATTCCATTCCACCCATGATCCGATAGCGGAAGACTGGCCAAGTTTCATGCTCACGTACGCAATTTTCATTGACATTTGCCTAGGCAGTAACTGTGCACAAATCGCATGGACTTTGAATAAAGTAGTCGTAGATATTGGCGTAAAAGAGTTGGCGACCGTGTGTATAATCGTACATACGTTGCTCTTTCAAGTTCGAAACGTCTTACGGATATGGTATTTGATCCAGGTCCTAAATTAATTCGTTTTGAAAAAAAAATGAACTTATCACCTCAGAATAGAAGAAAGAAGGTTGTAAAATCTGAAAAAAAAAAACACAGTTTTACTGGATATTAAAATTCATTTTAATCTGGGGGCACGAGAATGCCCGGCCAAGACGAGCCTAGCGGAGCGCAAGGGCACTACCTACCTTTTCTTGAAATGTTTCGTCGTTTTTTGAACTCTCATAACTTTGGTTTGGATGATGCTAAATAGTTAAAAATTTCAAAATATATTGACACCAATACAATCATTAAAAATACAAAGTTTGAATGTCGTAGCTATTATACTTTAGATTGTATTAATGTCTGAAAGCCTCCGATTTCGTTACTGATTCACTCACTGACTCACTCACTGATCATCAAAATTCTTAAGGTACTTCCTGAAGTCCTAGAATGCTGAAATTTGGTATGAAAGCTTATATTACTACAAAAACAACAAAAAAAAAAACAAACCTAACTTTTCCCCTCGGAATAGGAGGTGGAAGTTTGTAGACGTGTGGCTTGGCCGTGGTATTTCACACACGGTAAGGGCGCATAGATCAAGAATCTTGGCTCTACACGAGATCTGACCACTTTTTCATAGATTTTGATTAAGGTGTAGTGTAGAGCTTGTAGGTTTAGAGCGTGTAGTCTTCAGAGCTTGGCTTTATACGAGATCTGATAACTTTTTCACAGGGTAAGCTATGTAGACTCGTTTTGGCAACATTATTACATGAAAATGTTTTTGGTGGGATTCTATTTTGGAATAATAATCGCGAGGTCTAAGTTCGCGGCGAACCACTAGTATTTCTTAAGTCGCATACTACGACTTCCACGGGAGGACTTGCTCTTTTCACAAAAAATGTCCAAGTAGAGCTTCTAGTTCATTCGTTTAATATGTTTTTTTGGAGACTGTAATTTACTAAACTTGACTCAAAAGATTTTCACACTAAACAAAACGGGAGCTGTATACCCATGTAACCCAAAAATGTTCTAATCATACAAAAAGTAAAAAAAAAACTGTTGGCAACACATGCATCTAATCGTCACACAAGTAGAAAAAGGCGTGTCTCAGGGTTGTCAGTGCATATGATGTGATGAATTGCAGGGGGGCAACCCTAGCTGAGTCGTGTTTATTTTTCATGGTTGTCAAACGTCATTGTTTACTAGTTTGGCACTCGAAGCAATCTCCGGTTGTTTGTCGATGTGGTTGAGGGTTGAGTTATGGCGACTTGAAACTTTAGTATTAAATGTCTAGACTTATGATTATGAAGAAGTGCTAAAATTTTGAGGAACTTTATAAAAACATTTCTAGAAGATTTAATATAAAAAAATTATTTAGGCAAAAAATAAAAAAGAAAATAAATTAGATATTTTGTAAAATAATAAAAAAGATAAAACATAACATATTCCGTTTGTACATTCTTAGAACTGCTCTTGGTAATCGTTAAGATATGTCTAACATGTTTTTGTAAAATTTCAAAATAGGTTAATTATACTTGATTTATATTTATTTTATTTAAAAACTTTATTGAGCTAAAAGCTACAATAGGTGGACTTAATGCTAAAGCATTCTCTCCCTGTCAACCTTTAGGAAAAGAAAACAGACAAGAAAGTTGGCGTCTAAATAACAGATAAAATATAAAAGCCAGAATCATAATTACTTATCAATTATCATATATACAATAAATACATATTTAATAAAAACATGATATATTTATAAATAAAATAGACCTAAATACTACGAATAATTGACCGAGCGAGCGAAGCGAGCGAAGCGTCTCAGTTTCGAGACTAGCCAAAAATTCTTTTGTCCGTCTGTCTGTCTGTCTGTCTGTCTGTCTGTCTGTCTGTCTGTTCTCGCCTACAGGTCGCATTTCTTAACCGATTCTCATGAAATTTTGTAAGCAGGTTCAGCAACTAAATAGAATTTTTTTGTCGAGCCAGTTTTTCGAAATTTTTTAAAATGGCGTAAATATGGGGGTTTAATATTTTAAAACTGTCATATATCTGCCATTTCAAAATATTTTCAAAAATGTCATGAGACTTTTTTGTTGCCATTATGAAAACTATATTTTTTTATTTGAACAACTTTTTTGTCTTAACAACTTTTTTATACGTTATACTTAAACGGGTTTAGGGTGACTCGCGAAGTCTAGCTGACTAAGCCGTGACGAATATACAATACAAATCCTCTTACAAAATATACATACTCAAACTATTTAACTGTAAATTCAGTCCGGGCTACTTAACAACTTTCTTATAAATACATATCTTCCCTGGGGTCCACGAAGTAATTTCTCTGAATAACTATTATAGTTATTATTTTGAGTTTCATAAGTAGTTCTATAAATTTTATCATATTTAACCGACTTAAAATAAAAGGGTTTTGCTTATTTTACGATTAGTTTTTTTTTTCAGTTTTTGCTTATTTTGATTGATTGTTGGCTTGTTTATTAAATTTAGCAATTTTGTTGAGCGAACTTTCGTTCAATCGCTGCTTATCTGTGCTTCTGTAGTAGTATTAGTAATTATGCTACGAACTAGCAAGAGATCAACAGCAATCAAAGCCCGCCAAGTAGCTTTACGAAGAAAGTAAGAAACCAAAATGAGCAGCGGCATAGAGCCATGGCAATACAAATAAACATTTAAACCTGGTTTTTTCAACAACGAGCTGACTTTGACATTTGAAAAAAAATGATGGGTCATTTTCCGGTGAAAGACTACTGGTACAGAACTGAATTTCAGCATCATGGTAGACCATGGGATTGTATGGTTGGAAGGTGCTCCTGACATTTCAGAGCTAGATCGAAAGACATTTGAAGAAAGGGCTGTGATTGGCAACTATTTTGGAAATTTGGTCACAACCATGAATTCGCATATCGGTAAACCTGCACCGATAGTAAAATTCATCCAAATCAGGTACATTATTCTGAAATGATAATCGCGAGGTCTAAGTTCGTGGCGAACTACTAGGACAACAACACAAAGTCGTTGCCCCCGCCGGGAATCGAACCCGCGACCTCCGGGTATGAGCCGAACGCTCTAACCACTACACCACGGAGGCACTAGATGACGCTATAAGGTAATAATTAAAACATTAAAAAAATTATAATCATTATTTCAATAAAGTAGTACTCTAATTAATTAAATATGACTTAAACTAAATGAAATGCAACAAATATTCTAAAATATATAGGTAGGATATTCTAAAATCATATATATAACCCTTTGTCACTTTTTTGCTAGTCGTGTGTGCTGCCATCTCTGTGTGCTTACCCGCAACTACCAGTTTTGCCTACTTACGGGCCCTCCAATAGATTCTATGGCGTTGGGTATCTGTTACGTTAGTAATTATATTATCTTTGACTTAGTCATGCCTACCCATCGTCATATAAACATTATTATTTCTTTTCCTTGTAACTAGATGGCGCTTTAAGGTAAAAATTAAAACATAAAAATCTTTTATAACTATTATTTAAATAAAGTAGTACTCTAATTAGTTAAATAAGACTTATATGAAGAGCAATATATTTTTTAAAAGTATATTCAACACTTTCTTCGTCATCTTTTTGGCTAGTCGTGTGTGCTGCCATCTCTGAGAGGCCGCCCTGCAACTCCCGTTTTGCGTGCTTACGGGCTCTCCAATCGTTTCTATGGCGTTGGGTATCTGTTACGTTAGTAATTATATTATCTTTGACTTAGTTAAGAAATATTTGTCAATTTTACTAACTTACGAGTGATATTGCGGTTAAAATTTCCATCTCCTTCCAGCGCCTCTCTAGCTTTACTTACGCGTTTATATGTAATTATTAATTTTTAAAAAAATATCAAAATTATAAAAAGCTGGCTGTGTGGCTTTAAAGTTGTAGTTATTACAGTACCTGATAAAGTTAGAGGACACATAAACACGCAACAAAACAAGGTTAGGTAGGTACTGCAAAATTTACGTGCTTAGCTCCCCGTGGCAATTTCGGGATAAAACTATCCTATGTCCTTTCCTGGGTATCAAACTATATCCATACCAAATTTCATCTAAATAGGTTCAGTGGTTGCAGCGTGAAGTGGTAATCAACAAACAAATATATCAATAGGAACATAATTTGTAATTTTTGAGAACGGACGTAAGGCTTACAGTAAAAGTTATATTTTCAAGCGACATAATTACTATCTAAGCGCGGCTTTAAAAAAAAAACAATTAAACTCAAAGCCATAATGACTCATGTAAAGCTATTATACGGTCAATCTACAAAGATTAATTGATATTCTAGTAGGCGGATGGCGTCGGCTGTCTGTCGTATGTACTAAATGAATAAATTTTTATACAAATTTGATTGATATAGGCGTCAGCTACATAGAAACGACCTTTTGTAACGCGGTATATATTATCTACAACATAATATATATGAAAATTGTATATATCAAAAGTATAACATGTTAATTAGCTAATTTGCTTCTTGATGTTCTGTAGTTAAGAATTAAATGTACAGAGTTTAATATATGTATTGATACTGGTAGTATATCAGCATATACAGGAATTTAGAATCTAGTAAAGAAACATATATATTTCAATAAACATGAACAGTATGTTAAAGATAAGTATTTTGCAAATAAATCTGTCATATTTTGCGATATCAACCGTTGATTAATTGGAGTGCTACGTACAGACAACTAACAGACTTAGTAGCAGGATATTACAATAAATATATTATGCAAAACGCTGTCTGTATTTATAATCGTTTAGTTGTAGTTCAGGTGCGCATTGCACGCGATCTGGCGCCAACTGGCGACGGTGTGGGATGGCCCGTTCTAATTTAAAGGGCTTTACGAATATCTACAATCTGCATTCTCTACGCTTCGTAAACCTATACGGACTTAACTTTTGTATGTCATTGTAACCTATTTCGTAGTAATTATGAGAAGAGTATTAAGATTGTTGTGTGTAAATGCTATCCATTTATAATAGTTGTTTTAATTCAGGTATTTTAGCTACGCATTGCACGCGATCTGGCGCCAACTGGCGATGGTGTGGGATGGCCCGTTCTAATTAAGAGGGCTTTACGAATGTCTATAATCTACATTTTTTACGCTTCGTAAGTCCCACAGATATGGATGAATATCTGTGGTAAATCCATATGGACTTAACTTTTGTATGACGAGTGTTTAAATAGATTTTTATTCAAAACGCTCTCTATATTTATGATCGTTTAGTTGTACTTACTTCAAGCGCGCATTGCACGCGATTTGGCGCCGACTGGCGTCGGTGTGGGATGGCCCGTTCTAATTAGGAGGGTTTTACGAAAGTCTACGTTCTCTACGCTTCGTAACCTCAAACTGACGTAGCTTTTGAGATTGAGTATTTAAGAATGTTTTTTTGCTAAATACTTTCTGTATTTATCAAAATATATTATTTATAATATAACTAGCTTTTCGGGCGCTGCGCGGGCTGCAAATATACATACATATATATATTTACATATAACAATTGAAAATAGTAATAAACGATAAGTTCTGCTAATTCATTATGCTTTCAAAGAGTAAGTCATGCACTTTTTTCTTATATACATGCCTACTAGAGAGTTGTTTCATGTCCTCGGGCAATGCATTATATATGTACAAACAACAAGTAAATAATCTGTGTTACATAGGCATGTCTACACTTGTCTCTGAAAATGGACCTAATTAGTCTTGTCAATCAAAATAAAGATTTCGCAACTTTGTACCTGAACCATTTTATCTTTCCTCGAATGCATAACTCCATTTTTTTTTTTTTTTTAAATTTAAATGGACATCGTTAAGCTATGGATACACTGGGCTTGAAATGAAATAGTTATTTTCAAGTGTTATGTCCACTATTCCGCAGGTTTATTAAAATTCTCTTTTTGTACATTGTTATTTTTACGGTACAGTAATGAAAACATATTCCTTGATGTTGATTGATGAAGTTATTTGAGAACTATCCCACCAAAAACATAATTGTGAAAATGAGAGCCAGGTTCAATATGCAACAAAAGAATTGAGATCTAAAAGGCCGCCAAGTTTTGTAGAGAATCCTGAAGTTTATTTATAAGAATCTTAACATTTGACCTGGCTAGTTTTTTACAAGCTATTCTGATATATAGTAGATTAGGACCCTATAATGTAAAAAAAAAAATGATTACATAAAGATTATACATTGATAAGCCAAATATTAGTATAGGCATACAAAAACTAGCGCGTCTAGATAGAAGGAAAACTCTGCCATGATGGTCTGAGAGAAATGTTTCTCTGCTCGAGCAGATTGTAAGAGCCATTTGTGGGAATGGACATAGAATATGCATCATATTAGGTACTAAGCAATACAGCTAGCATCTCTGCCAGCTACTCGTCTGTTATATATATTTCATCATCACCATCGCGATAAAAATGGCTTTTGGGTCTCACGGACATCTACAAGGATTATAGACTTAATTGGTATGGTTAATTGGTAAGGTGGTAATTTAGAAAGTATCCTTCATCTGTAAATATAATAACAACAAAGACTTAGCAGTACAATTCACTGAAAACATTTAAAATAGTGAAAACCTTTATTAATTGTAAACGAGTGGAGGCGGGGCCTTACAGACACTTACAGTTAATTAAGTTAGCACAATTAAATAACTGCTGGCATTGATGGAGCACTCAATAGGGCAGGTCTCGCAAGGAACTCGTTTCATTTTGTTACATTTATATTTAGTTGTCTTATCAATAGCATAATTGACTGAGCGTTAAGTGCTTAATTATTTATACAACGTAATTCGCGAATAGTCCGTTTTTTAAGGGGAAAAAGTACGCCAATTTTTAGTTCAGCAATGCCACTTGGTACGAATGTTATACACGTCTACCCAAGCCCAAAACGCCCGGGAGCCAGATTGATCTCCGCGTCAGGAGGAGGGGAGGGGGGCCCAAAGTACAGAGCTCCCGGCGCTCAGAAAAAAAATTCTGGCGGAATTGTTTGGACTTTTGAATTAAGTTTGGTGTCGTTTTCAGGTAACCAGATGATGCCTAGTTCATTCCTCATACCAGTTCTTTTAGGGTTCCGTAGCAAAATGCGACGCAATACTTAAAATACTAAACTTTTTGTAGTAACGTAATGTAAACAAACCCTTATATTTTTATATTTTTTTATGAAACTTGGTTTATAAAAAATACTATCCGAGAGCCCGTTTCATGCAAATTATAAAAATATAAACAATAAATATACTATTATTTATTTTCAATGTAAAATAAAATAATTATTGCTTATACCTAATAGAGCCGCATAGAACGGTTTATCTTCGAACTACTATATGAAACTTTTCATTTGTCCTTTCTGGCTATCACGACTGGTAGCGTTGGATTCCTTGTAACGCTCAAAACCCGAAACTCTCGGTTATAGAGTGCTTAAGGGGCGGAGGGGGGAGGGGGAGGCAATCAAAGATGGCGGAAGAGCAGTTTGGTTTTCACGCCATAATTCCATAAGTACTGGACTGATTTCCAAAATTTAAATGATTTCTCAAAGGTAATCATATGCTCCATGTTTTGTCTATACACATCTTAGATGTATTTATTACAGTTGATGAGTTATGTTAAATGAAATGTTGAAGCTACAGAATTTGATTTACAACTAGAAGTGCCCGCGGGCTTTGATCCACATGGGAATTTCAGGATACCACTATCCTATGTCCTTTCCATGGTCTTAAACGATATCCATGCCAAATTTCATTTAAATCGGTTCAGCCGTACACGCGTGATGGCGTGACCAAGGGAAATAGGGATTTATTTATACATATATAGATTTCCTCCACAATAAAAACGTGCTAGCGTTTGGAGCGATTACATTTGGTACTACAAGATTTCAAGCATCTATATCTAATCAATTCTAAGCATGCTTGAGCAGCCATAGGACTTTGGGTCCACAGTGGCACCCAAACTTTTCCTTCTTCTTGCCAACCCCATTCATATGGGTAAGGAATATTCTGATTTTTTATTAGAAAAATAAATCATTATCTACAGTTATGATGAATTCTTTACCTATTCGTAAGTGCTTGTTTACCCATGTTTGAGTCACAATGTGACGACAAAAGATGGTATAGCTCTTCTTTGTTTGATCCTTCACGAAGAAAGTTAGCCTTTTGGAATCCTTGTATGTTCGCTAACTATTAATTGCGTGGTTGTAAG
This sequence comes from Acrobasis consociella, assembly GCA_963555685.1. Classification (NCBI taxonomy): domain Eukaryota; kingdom Metazoa; phylum Arthropoda; class Insecta; order Lepidoptera; family Pyralidae; genus Acrobasis; species Acrobasis consociella. The sequence continues at coordinate 14,743,433 of OY743115.1, forward strand.
CGTTTGCCAGAACCGCGTTTTTCTCGAGCTGCCATTCTTCAAACTCCAGTCACCAATCACGTCCAGTCTTTTGACATTAGATAGTTCTCTAATCAGAAAGGATGAAAATGCATTGGTAGCATAATCCCCAAATATTTTTGACGGTTATGGGCTCAACATATGAACTAAAGCCGAACCATCTAGTATCTTAGCTGTTACTCGGGGAGCTGTTGGATAAGAAGGACAGGCAAACCGAAAAATTGCCTCCTACAGAGGCTGCTCTCAAACAACATACCTTAAGGGCAGTTTTACAAGCTGTTTAGGTTTCGGGGCAGTGCTTATGAAAAATCTGAATATTCCTTGCCCATCTAAATGGGGTTGGCAGGGAAAAGGAGAAGTTTGGGTGCCACTGTGGACCCAAAGTCCTATGGCTGCTCAAGCATGCTTAGAATTGATTAGATGTAGATGCTTGAAATCTTGCAGTACCAAATGTAATCGCTCCAAACGCTAGCTTGTTGTTATTGTGGAGGAAATCTATATATGTATAAATAAATCCCTATTTCCCTTGGTCACTCCATCAAGCGTGTATGACTGAACCGATTTAAATGAAATTTGGCATGGATATCGTTTCAGACCCGGGAAAGGATATAGGATAGTGTTATCCTGAAATTCCCATGTGGATCAAAGCCCGCGGGCACTTCTAGATGTAAATAAAAATTCTGTAGCTTCAACATTTCATTTAACAAAACTCATCAACTGTAATAAATACATCTAAGATGTATATAGACAAAACATGGAACATATTATTGCCTTTGAGAAATCATTTAAATTTTGGAAATCAGTCCAGTACTTATGGAATTATGGCGTGAAAACCAAACTGCTCTTCCGCCATCTTTGATTGCCTCCCTCTCCCCCCTCCGCCCCTTAAGCACTCTATAACCGAGAGTTTCGGGTTTTGAGCGTTACAAGGAATCCAACGCCACCAGTCGTGATAGCCAGAAAGGACAAATGAAAAGTTTCATATAGTAGTTCGAAGATAAACCGTTCTATGCGGCTCTATTAGGTATATGCAATAATTATTTTATTTTACATTGGAAATAGATAAAAGTATATTTATTGTTTATATTTTTATAATTTGCATTAAACGGGCTCTCGGATAGTATTTTTAATAAACCAAGTTTCATTCAAAAATATAAAAATATAAGGGTTTGTTTACATTACGTTACTACAAAAGGTTTAGTATTTTAAGTATTGCGTCATATTTTGCTACGGAACCCTAAAAGAACTGGTATGAGGAATGAACTGGGCATCATCTGGTTACCTGAAAACGACACCAAACTTAATTCAAATGTCCAAACAATTCCGCCAGAATTTTTTTTCTGAGCGCCGGGAGCTCTGTACTTTGGGCCCCCCTCCCCTCCTCATGACGCGGAGTTCAATCTGGCTCCCGGGCGTTTTGGGCTTGGGTAGACGTGTATAATATTCGTACCAAGTGGCATTGCTGAACTCAGAAAAGTATACCTCTCCTTATAAGAATTCTCTTTAAAAAACGGACTAGAAAAGGCGAGAGCATAAACATTAATTAATGTTTATTGTTTTGTTGCAAAAATTTACATGAATAAGAATACCGGCTTTATCCACAATGGACTATTAATAAAATAACTTATATTCCGTTTGTTTCCAACACGTCAATTCAGATACTTTTTTTTTGGTATTTGTATGAAATAGCACGTCGTGACGTCATAGTTTCTTAGAGTATCAAATAGCACTTTAATTATCAGGTGTTCTAAAATCACGTTGAAAATGTACTTATATGATCAAGAATCTGTTAAAACGAAAATCTGAAAAAATGGGGATCTAAAGATTTGGGTGTCATCCAATTGGAGTACATTATTTTTATAAATCATTGAGAGTCGCGAATCGCGATAGTGTTGTCATTTAGTTTAATAACATCTTGATTCGGGTGGATAGTAGTTTAAACCTATCAAAAAAGTCACTCAGTGTTTTAAAATAAGTATGTCTATATGTTTTTCATATGGAAGTTAACATTAAGTTAGTTTTCTAAGTGTCGTCGTGTTTGAAGTTCCAAGAATCCTACTAATATTATAAACGCGAAAGTTTGTAAGTATGGATGGATGGATGGATGTTTGTTACTCTTTCGCGTAAAACTACTAAATGGAATGAAACTTAACAATATAAAGCTTAAACATTAAAATAACACGTAGGCTACAATTTATACAGATACTGCGCAGACGATGTCGCAGGCACCAGCTAGTTTATCATATTACTGGTGTCGCGTGTTGAACACTTAATTGGTCGAAAGCCATGGGAACTGATGGTGGCGGAAAAAGCGGATATCGGTGGAACTTACTAATGCTAAACGTTTAAAGTAATAAGTTCTACCGCGTTTTTAGGGTTCCGTAGAAAATCGCAAAAACACGAAACCCTTATAGATTCGTCATGTGTGTCTGTCTGTCTGTCCGTCCGTATGTGACAGCCACTTTTTTCCGAAACTATGAGAACTATATACTGTTTAAACTTAGTAAGTAGATGTATTCTGTGAACCGCATTAAGATTTTCATACAAAAATAGAAAAAAAAAAACAATAAATTTTGGGGGTTCCACATACTTAGAACTGAAACATCCAAAAAAAATTAATTCTTGTTACGGTGAACAAGCTTATATTATTATTGTTTACAGCTCAGTTGGGTTTATAGCTTAGTTGTAGTTTTTAGCTAATCATACCGAGCTAAGAAGGACTTTACGTAATACTTTGCTAATGAAGAAAAATCAGTAACTGGTTTCAATGGAGGTTCCACTGACTAAAGTGACAAAATGACAAGGCAATTTATTTGGTTTCATATCAGAAATAAACCACGATTGTAACAATTCGCTATACCTTTATTAGAGAACGTTGCTTAGAGAGATGAAGTTACATTTAGATAAGATCGTTTAAATATATTGAGACTGAAACTATCTATTTGGTCGAAAGCCATGAGAACAGATGGTCGGGAAGAGTCACGTAGTTAAACGTATAGATATAATCATCATCATCAGGTCTTTTGGTCTCCACTGCAGGATCACGACCCTCTCTGTACTACTAGAGCCATACTTGGCAATAGCAGCTAGAGGACTTGTTCTACACTCTCCAGGCTGGCCAGACGGGTTTGAGAGGTCTCATTGATGTTTATAAGCTTTGTTTAGCTTGTATTTCCTAAGTTGCCTTCTACGTCATCCACGGAAGGACTCGGAGTGGCCCTATTCTACTCTACCGAAAACCACACGACATAGATATAATGATGCTAGTTAAAATGTAAAGTTCGATCGATTTTGGCATTAGCCGGGTTTACGAGCCTCGACTCGTCGCTCCCGCGGCTTCGCTTGCAATAATCTCTGGAATATTCGCCGCTTCATTTCGGTTATTGGATTTTCTGGCCGTCGATGTTTGTAATAAATTTTTATTTGCTATTTAATTTGCCTTTCACTTTTTATTGCTCATTTCATTTGTATTTGTGTAAAAATAGAGTCAAGTCAATAAAACATAAGTTTATTTGCCAGGAAAATTACAAAATCTACTTTCAGGCGTTCACCCCCAATAACTATTAAACAACTAAACAGATTTCCTTCAAACATAGCTAAAAACAATCCAGATAAACAGGGCTTTCGATAAAAATAAATCGCATTGAAATCGGTTCATTCATTTAGGAGCTACGATACCTATCTATTGAAGGTGCTAAATACAAAGAAAATTACCACTCCTGAACATTAGATTTTTTTATTGCGTACTGCACACTAGTGGCTCTCCCTGGCTTTGCACCATGTGTTATACATGTAAAATCCAGATAAGCCCTTCACATGTTAGGGAAAGCCACTTTAAAATTTAGATTCCCTATTTTAGAACCGATTATTTTCGAGTTGTTTGATAACAAGGAGACAGATATATAAGGGGAACTTCATTTTCTAAAAGTATGGATTTTTGATCAAAATCACTTATTGAACTATACTCATAAGTAGTATCACAACCGCAACAAAGGGCTACCAAGTAGCACACACATGAAACTTTACCTTTTTCTCTTCATTTCCATCGCTTTACATTAATTTCCATACCACTTTCAATTTAATTTTCATACCGGCGGTCAAGTGGGCACCTATTAGGTTTACTACACCCACATAAACTTTCATTACCAAGCGAAATTACCTGTACACTTACGGAATAGGGGCCTTTGAGACCTAGAGACTATTTGCTTTTTGTTTGTTTGTACGGTTGTACCTATACAGACTAAACTTGTAGAGCTACCATAGACGGTGTTTGCAGACACCTTGCGGTACCACACCGGAGTTAGCTTAACATCGACAGTTATGTGGTTTTCTACATAGACGCATGGGTCTTTGAGGCACTGGGACTATTTACTTGCTGTAACGTGCCTATGACCTGTGTTTTACAGCGCTGTGCCTGTTACCGAGGGAGTAACTACGCATTTTATTTCGTTCCTCAGCCTATTTTATACTAACTACTTATCACTAGAAGTACAGTGGGATACTTATTAACAAACAACCTGATTATTCAAATTATTTTTTACTAGCTGGACCCGCGGGCTTCGCTCCCAGTGGGAATTTCGGGATAAAATGTACCCTATGTCCTTCCCCGAGTCTCAAACTACATCCATACCAAAGTTCATCCAAATCAGTTCAGTAGATTAAGCGTGAAGAGGTAACAAACAAATATACAAACTCACTTTCGCATTTATAATATTAGTAGGATAGGATTAAAGCTTAGAAGAAAGCTTGTCTCATTGTGATATAATAGGAATCAACTTTATTGCACCATAATAAACACAAAACACAAAAATTACAAAAACAACAAGAAACAATATAGGCACAAAGACGGACTTATCACTATAAATGCAATCTCTTCCAGCCAACCTTTGGGTAGAGGAAAATTTGAAACAAGGTAGGCGCAGTATTTCCTTGGTCTAGGCTTTATTAAGAAATAATTGTATGAACTTTTATACACTTCTAATCACTATCTTTACAATGATGCTGACGTTTTTAGTTAATAATTATGACATAACAATGTATTCCCAGTCCACAAATCAAATCCTAATATCAGTATAATTGTAAGTAGACGTTTATATTTAGACAAAATGCTGCAGTACAGTTTGTTGCCGTACTCTTTCTGTACTTGCGGAAGCGGTAATAAACTAAGCTTGAAGTAAATAATCTGACATCAACAACTACTTATTATGAAATCAATTAGAAGTAAAAATTTACAATTGTCAAGTGATACAAATATCCAAAGATAAATAAATGATTTTAGACTTTGAAGTTATGCAGCTGAATTAGAGCAGCGAAACTAGACTACAAAATATCAAGTAGCTCACAAATATTTACCCTTCCAACAGACACACTCGCGAGTAAAAGCTGAATTTTCTATTTAATTTATTGGACCCCAAATATGTTAAACATATCAAAAGAAGCATGACATGATTTTGTGTGACATACAGTTACCTTTTGTAATTTTGTGTAGGTATTCATTTGAATATCAAACAAGAATATTTGCTATACTAACGTACGATGTAAATCATATTCAAATCGCTCAAACAATAATATATAGTATTTACATATCGCGGCGAGACATCTACAAACGCTAAAATAAACAAACGACAAATTTTTGTTTAGACAATGTCTCCACATCGTTAACATTGTATGAGTTTTGGGTTCTGTTATCACAAAGCAACAAATACATTGTTAGCTAATTTTGTGTATGACCTATACGCATACAGTCTTAATGAAGGACTAGACGCAAAAAACGCGGTTGCTTCGTCTTTCAGAAGCATGCTAACCGTCCGCATAGAAGAGAATACTACAATAACCACGATGCATAAGTTTTTTCCTTATGTGTAAGTGGCCAACACTGGTGTTAGATTTTTATAGCTTCCTAGTGGCATCTGGCATAGCTTGACGACTGATCAACCGCTATACGTGCCTTCCAAAGCACGGAGGAGCTTTTTTTTATACTTACCACTTGTCACTTAACTTGCGAAAGCGCTAGTAATGCTTACTCCCGTGAGGCCACCGGGCTCCTGCGTACCGTCTTGGCTTTTAATTTCTACATTAAATTCTATTGTAAATAGCTCCCCGAAGTGAAGAAATATCAATAACAATTTTAATAAAATACTCGCTCACCCGCTATCTTCATGACTCATTTACGTAAAAACGACTTGTAATTGATTAAATTTAAATATTTTAATTAAAAAACATCGCATTACTACCGATAAAATAGAGTGTAGGGTTAATTCCTAACTGATGGGCTTCCTAATCCAAAGATTTCTGGTTCCTATCACAACGTACTCATTTCTTTTAAAGATTAATAAATATATTCAAGCCTATGTTTTTGGAATTTAATCCTGTTTTCGAGATCGATGTTTTTCAATGTTATATAGTTGTTGTTTTTCTGGTAGGTTATGTAAACTGGAATCAACTGATGTGCTGTGCAGAATAGAAGAAGGACTAGTTAATCTATACAATGTCCTTTTTAATTAAGTAAGTACAAATATTTTAAGGGGTGATTCAGTCCATCATTCCTAACAACTATTCCCAATAAATGTACTTTTAATGTAATATACTTTTTAGCAAAATAATAAAAAATTGTACTTTGGAAATATCCTATGCGACGGAGGCCAAAACCGCTTGGTCAGAGGCATCCCAAAATTCAAAATTTCCCGAACACCCTTCCTCGCAGAGACAGTGGGACGAGCCGCTTTGCAGACTTGTACAGAGTAATCTCTTACAATCTTCTGACAACAACTCTGTAGAGCGCGCTCGTCTCATTGCAACTGCTGAGTGGGAGTCTGGCTTGTGGTTGCAGGTTCTGCCTTCCTGGAACATTGGGACTTTCCTGGATGACCACACCTTTCGTTTGGCGACATGCTTACGTTTAGGAGCAAAGACAAACGTTCCACATCTTTGCCCTTGCGGTAACACTGTCGACCAGTTCGGTCACCACGGACTCTCGTGCACGAAGAGCGCCGGCCGAATGGCACGTCATGCTAATTTAAATAATATAGTACACCGCGCTCTTGTCACCATCGGGTTGCCAGCAATTTTAGAACCAAATGGTTTGGCCCGCGATGATGGCAAGAGACCGGATGGTATGACGCTTGTGCCGTGGAGGTTGGGAAAGCCGTTGGTGTGGGACGCTACGTGTGTCGACACTCTGGCGGCCTCCCATCTTCACGGCACAAGCTCTAAGGCTGGCGCAGCTGCAGCCGCTGCGGAAACCCTAAAACGGCGCAAATATGAATGCTTAGGGAATGGCTTCATATTTGAGCCGTTTGGGGTTGAGACTTTAGGTCCGTGGGGACCATCAACTCACAAACTTTTTAAATTTTTTAACAAAAAATTAGTCGAGGTGTCGGTGACCCAAGGGCTGGCAATTATTTCGCCCAACGAATAAGCATTGCCATCCAACGTGGCAATGCTGCCAGCCTTTTGGGCACTCTACCGCAGGGCAATGATCTGGAAGACGTTTTCTATTTGTAAGGTTTTTCTTTTTTATTATTATTATTTGTTTAGTTTAATATTTAGATTTTAATTTAGTTTTTAATTTAGTTGTTAATTAAGTATAGGATTAGTAAACACCGTTTTTGTGATTTGTTAGTGTGATCGTGTGAGTGTGACCCATTTGTCTTTGTCTTTGTTTTAATTGCAATTCATAAATGTACCTATATCGAAATACGAAAAAAAATATTTTCATTTTTCATAATACTGATATCACGTGACTAATTCGGTTAGTATGAGATTCAAAAAATATTTTTCTGTATTTCTATATATATTTATTGGGAAAAGTTATTTAAAATAATGGACTGAACCACCCCTTAAAATATTTGTACTTAATTAAAAAGGACATTGTATTGTATAACTCCGCCTCAAGCTGTCAACTCGCGAACTCCATATCACCGAAATTCCACTACAAATTAGGCTCATGTTAGAACTTGAAAACTTTATTGGCTGCTTTTACTTACCTTCGAAATTTCACGTAGCTCCAATCAAAACTACTCGAGTTATTGTCGATCAAATATACATACATACAAACGCCGTATATTATTAATTTTTATTATTATTCAAGTAGATTCGGAGAACTTAGCTCGCTCAATGTTTTTTTACACTATACTTTTATAGAATCTAAGAAAGATAGATAAAGAGCTACATTTTATTTCAGATAGAAAAAAAATGTAAGAAAACAAAAAACAAAACTAGGGCATTCCAAGTATAAGTAACGCTTCCATTGTTCAAAGGCAAGTACACATGATAGCAAATAAACGGGCCAAAGTTTTTATTTCGTTCCGCTGGCCTCAATTAGGTTCCGTACTTTATTTTGACGGGAACAAAAGAGCTTTGTTTATTCTCCCACTGCTTTATTGCCTTCGATACAACGCATTTGTGCCTCACGAGCTCCATCATCTCTAGTTTATTTGCTTGAATTATGGTTTTATTATTGTTTGTGTCTTTTGAAAAGTTATCAAATCTTTTCCATGCTAGTCTGGGAGAAATAATAAAAACATTTAATGTGCCAGCTGTTTTAGTCAGAATAATCTGGTGGAGGGATGAGCGAAAGTCTGAGGAATGAAACCAGTAGACGATGTGTCTAGCAACCTATTGATATTTGGATTCCATTTACCACCTATACGTCTGCCATCTCCGTTAAGCGTGTCCTTTGAATCTCCTCAATCAAACTAAGAAACTATTGAAAAACATAACAAAAATAACCAATGTTAAAAAATTCTCTATAGCCATTTCCTTTTCTTGTCAAAGGGCGCGGAATGTATCTAATTTTGTTAAAACTACAACTTATATAAGAGTCGTATAAATGCGTATACATTATACACATATTAAAATTATACAGAAATACTCTACATTCATGCACTTGCCAATTCCTCTAAGTGTACCAACATAAAGCCGAGTCTTCGACTCGAATTCTCCACATAAAACACACTTCGCGAAGCTGAATGGAAAAATGTGATTCGCTTATAACTCTTTTAGGCCGGGTCGCCTTGGATTTATGTGGCTGGAAATCGGCTGCTTTTCCTTCTTTCACTACGTAAATCATTTTCACATCGCGGCGTCGGGCGCCGCCCGCTATGCTTATTTTGTACACTGCCTTTCTTGGAAACGCGGACGGATTTAAATGACATTAACTTTGATGGGATATTCTGAAAGTGGCCTATTTGTCTATAAGAGAAAAATAAACTTTTACTAGAGATATAGGGTAATTTTTTTTTTGTTGCGTCACACGTTTATTACTGTAAGAATATGCACACCAGAAAAAACTTCTTGTATAGAGTTGATATTTAAACTGAAAGTAGTTTATCATAAATTCTAGGTACATTTAATTAATACAAGGGGAAACATTTTATCGTGTTGAAAACTACATTATTTTAGTTGTCACACACACTAAGCTGCTACAATCCTTTTCTGTCTCAGAACTCTCAGAACTCAGAACCGTCATTTGCTAAAGCCAGAGAGAGCTAGAGAAAAGTGCTGGAACAGCACTTTTTTATGCTCAGATAAGTATATCAATGACTGTATCTCACGTTAGTTTTGATCAAAAAAATTTTAAAATGCTTAATGCACAGAGCGCCTGTAAGTATCCTTCATCGCAAAACAAAAATAAATGCAATTTATTACACAATAGGTAACAAGTACGCGTAACTAAAGTCTTCATTCATGTGCACTTTTCTCGCTCCGAAGTGTAGGAACATGCGGGTGTTATTTGCCAATTGAACGTCTATTTTGCTAGAAAAATCTAGGCGATTGCTTTGCTGCCGGCAAAGGTCGTGCCAGGACGAATTACGTTACAGTAATTTTGTTTTCCACCACATCGCGTTCTTGCGAATCGTTAGGTGCAGTTTTTGGATCAGTGGCGTAAGGAACGCTTCGAAAATAAAAAGAAAGAGTTTACTTAAAAATAATTTTTGTTTTTAATTTTTTTAATTTCATAATAGCAACTTGTAATTAATGTAAAAAATGCGATATTAGGATAACATATAGGTACCAAACATAGATAACACTTACATACACATAGGGAGGTGAGCAGGTAGGTATATTAATAGGAATTAGCACAAACATCCCTTAAGTCTGGTTAGTGTTAAGTCCCTTTATATTTAACCTATGTGTTCAAAATGCGAAAGTTTTAAAATTATTTGCTCGTTAGTTTTTTTTCGTGTGTAAGTGGGCACACTGGTGTCAGATTTTTCAGGCGGCCTAAAAGTATCTTGCATAGCTTGACGACTGCCTTATAATGATGTCAGCCAGGACCAACGGCTTATACGTACCTTCCGAAGCATGGAAAAAAGTATAAAAAGTAATTTATATTAGTTTATCCTCATTGAAAAATATGAATTCAAAACTTACTTACAGAATTAATTATAAGTACCGACTAATCTTAACTTTTTAAAATTTTTCCTAATTTTCTCTTGAACTAACGCCGAATACTCTCGAATACTTAGAATCGGGAACGCCACGATAAATTACGAATAATTAACAGAACAGAATCACATCTGCGCCACTCGAATTGATAATTTTCACTCGATATCTCTCGGAAGGAGTTAAATTTTAATTAAATATTCGGTGGTGATTGCGGCATGTGGCTTGTGGCAGGTTTCCCCTTTCTATGATTAGATTTATAGCGATCCCAAACGTATTTAAAAATTGCTACGTTATATAAGTATTTTTTTCTACTCCTCTACTGTAATGTCTTTTAAATATTAGATTTTAGGAAAGTTTATAGTCTATTCATTCTCCATAACAGCGCATGTATCGTTATTTCGGCAAAAAGATACTCCATAGACTTAAAACTTTTTTTTATTTACATTCACCATACTGCCAACCTAAGAAAAACGTATTATGAATGAAATCACAAGGAAGACGTCAATTTAAAAAAAAGTTAACCATACATACCTATTATCTACCAAACATAAATTATATCAAACATTTTCATGTTTTTCTTTTTTTTGTTTTTGTATTTTATTTAGTAAATATAGTTGTACAAAAAGTATTGTATGCAACGTTGCATAAAGTACGTCAACAAAATGCTCGATGGCGTCTTCATAATCTATACATATAATAAAACAGTAAAAAAAGTGTGTCTGTACATTAAATATATTTAAAGTAAGAATTTAAAAAAAAATGTCTGTCTGTTTGTCTGTTTGTCTGTATGTCTGTTTGTCTGTTTGTCTGTTTGTACACGCTAATCTCCGGAAATACTGGACGGATTCGAATGAAACTTTTTTTGTTATATAGCTATTAAGCCTGGGCAACATATAGGTCAAGCATATAGGGTATAAATGATTTTGGAAAATGGAACGCCTGATGCAGAACCATAATGGTCCAGCTAAACTTTAAGAGATAGAAAAATGCCGCCTTAGTAAAAGTTGTTCAGCCTGATGAGCATTTTCCAGAGACATAAAGTCCACGCGAACGAAGTCGCAGGCTTCGGCTAGTAAAAAATAAGTATGTATGTAATGGTCTAAAAAATTTATTAAAATGCTGTGGATAAATTCACGATTAAAATTTGCTTAAAATTTCCATGGCGTTTTAGGTAATAATATATTATAATGTAATAAATAATATGTTATATTAATTATATTTCATTTTTTTGTTTGCAATAACTCTTTCTGCTTTATTTTTACAAAAATCATCAAACGCGCTCCAAAAAAAAAAAAGAAATGGAACAAACATCACACTTTACATAACTATAGATGGGAAAACAATATTTTAAATCGTGACTTAATCATGTGTCATTACAATAATCATCTAAAATAATAGCTAGCATAGCATGAATAGCTCAAGAAATTATATGGTGTCCATAATTCAATTAATTCAAAATATTTTTTTCTTTATCTTCGAGCCGATATAACTCCGTCCCGACTGAGTTTACAAATATCATTACTTTACAAATATTGCTTCTTGTATTTTTCTGTATAAGCATACAAAATGGTTGACCGCCGCGCTAAAAAGAAAAGGCACCATTCCTCCATACAAAATGATCATTGTCCTTTTCTAATGTCGGAGTTTAGGTGTGCTATCCGTATGGAAGAGAGAAGAGAAGAATGGAGACAGTTTCATTTAACTCCACCGAGAAGAGCAAGCCTTTAAATTACAAGAGAAGACCAGTCTATTATATATAGCTATACATGATGTATTCGTATATATGCTCCACCCACGAGTTCCCGCTATACTGAGTGGTTAGGTCGGATTAATTAAGATAAAGTTAATGAAGGTAGGCAGAAAACTGTATTTTAATAAGATCGTCGAAAGAAGAAGCTTGATTGACTTTATAGAATGAATGTGGATATGTAATTACTTAATTATGATTAGTTTTACTTCTTGACCACGAGAGATATACAACGTCAACGTGGAAGGAACATACCCGTAGTAAATCGTATCACGGGCTATAGTAGATCACTATACTATAATGCTAACAAAATAAATGTTAAAATTAAAAAATCGACATTCACACTTTTGTATGAAAATGGCATAATATTTTTTTGTATTTTGACTGTTATTCTAATTTCATTATACTATAGTAATCTATTATATCACTCGGTTCGATTTATTACGGGTATGTCCTATCTACGTCGTATACCTACATTTTCAAAATTTCATGCCGAGCTATTGTAGCACCGATCAAATGTGTTGTCGGTCATAGGTCTGCCGGGCAACGGTTTGTCGCACATTTGTGGTACTTTCATACACCTCTTACAGATACAGAGCTTGGTAAGGGTTAAGATTCATCTTTCAGCACTTCAGCACTTTCCTTCGCTGCTATCCTTTTCTGTCGCTCAGAACCGTAATTTGCAAGAGCGAGAGAGAGCGACGGAACGCATCAGCATGGCCGGTTCTGAGGCGTTCCGATGCCCTTTGCTATATGAGAATCAAAATAATGGCAGGTTGCTAGCCGTGGTTTTTAAATTTGTAAGTGGTTCCAGCCGCCGAAAAAAAAAATTAATATTCTTGAATCCGGCAATCCACGGTTCGACTTATTGCGACCCCAGTTGCCGGTAACCTTTAACAACGAGGACCTTAATAATTTTAAAAGAGTTCTTTATATCTTTCTTGATGATTTTGTTACATACAGATTTTTTACCATAATACTTATATCCAATTTATGTATTTAATTCAATGCTTCCATTCATTGACAATGTGGTTGATTGTAGCAATTTTTCTCCAAGTTCCCCCTCCCTAAGTTTATCTCGTACAAACATACACACCCCAGCAGGAACAATTCTTTTCACATCATTAATCGCATTATGTGAGTTCATATATTTTCATCAAATATACTATAGTAAATGATTTTCAGAGTTGTGATTATACTGGGTAGAGATTGACTAATAAAAATATAATATTTGCTCAACGAAACATTGTGGAAGTATATTGGCGTTTAATTCTAAATGTATAAATCAATATATTGTAAAAAATAAAAAAAACTTAGAATGTACCAGCTGCTTCTCTTCCCACGCAGATCGTAAAAGCCGATCGAGGGAATGGGCAAAAATGCAAATCATGTTAACAGGCGATGCGGCTAGCAACCCATCACTGTTTTGATTGCTTTTCCATCTTCTTGCCCACCATGACGCTAAAAGTGGCTTTTGGGTCTTGCGGCCCTGGGCTCTGCATAGAACCGCAAGACCCAAACATTAGGGATAAAGACGTGATAGTATGTATTGTAAAAATCTTGGTTACGTACCTACTTACTAATCAATAGCCTACCAAACATCTAAAGTAATTACATAAATGTACAAAATGTATAAAATAATTTTAATTACAGCATAAATCTTTCCTGCATTGGCTCTTTATTACATAAATATCTCCTTGTCGTTTGGTACGTTTATGTATATGTATAACTATTTTTGTTAGAAAACCCACTTAAAATCAGAATGTACATACATACACTCGAAAAACATAAGCTTCTTTATTCAGTCGGCTAAAATGATTATAATCAAGCTTAGTCTTGTAACTTTTTTCTATTTAATGATGATTGGATTTTATTTCTTAATCTTGACCTAATGGCACACATTCTTGCTAAAAATATGTTTGTTATTAATTAATTTTCCTTTGTTTCAGGTAATGACTACCACTTACTCTTAATTGGAACTTGGATCAGCATCACAAACATCTTTAGAAAGGTTTGAACCAAGGTTAAACAGAATGAGGGAAACCGACGTCTTGAAAGTACATACAACATCTTAATTTCTACATGTTCAAGTAGAATTAATGGTTATTGTGCATATAAACGTCTTCAAGTTTCGTTTTGTAAGATTTATTACTCTATTCATGTTTGTACAGGCGATAGGTATAAAGCTAGCTCTCCCAAGGTGGCTTACATGTACCCTACGTTGTTGCGATTTCAAGTGTTTGCTGGCACATTGTTAGTGGGAAATTCGGAGAATGGAATGTTTCTTGATAACAAATTGTTTCACAGAAATTGAAGAGAAAGCTTTATGCTTAGTTAACTTAAAATGAAAATTATTTCACTTGCTTTTTCAAGGTTCCGTACCCAAAGGGTAAAAACGGAACCCTATTACTAAGACTTTGCTGTCTGTCCGTCTATCCGTCTGTCTGTCACCAGGCTGTATCTCAAAAACCGCGATAGCTAGACAGTTGAAATTTCACAAATTATATATTTCTGATGCCACTATAACAACAAATACTAAAAACAAAATAAAAAATATATTTAAAGGGGGCTCCCATACAACAAACGCGAATTTTTTGCCCTTTTTTGATCGATATAAATAATGGCAACAGGTAGGTAAGTACTTGAAATATTCACAAAATACTCAGTTGTATTTTTTTTAAAAACAATTAAAAAAATAAAATGAAAATAAATATTTAAGGGCGCTCCCATACAAAAAACTTGATTTTTATAGATAATGGTACGGAACCATTAGTGCGCGAGTACAACTCGCACTTGGCCGGTTATTAGGATTTAGGTGTAGCAGTAGTTGATTTGACTCGTGCAACATTATCTACTCTTACGTATGAGAAACTATCATATTATTTTCTCGACATAGAAATTTAAAGTAATAAGTAAATTTTGAAGATTTTTGTTATTAGAATAAATGTCTTTATAAATTTACTTTTAATTACATTACCACTAGTAAACATATCATTGTAAATAAAGGAGGTTAAAAAAGTAAATGAAGTAGAAATGACTAGGCGATTTGCGGATTGTAAGAGTATTAGCTAGCATAAGTTTCAGGTTACTGACGGCTTTTCAAGAGTCGTTTGTGTTTTACTCTCTTGTAAAGGACTCGGTGTCGATACGAGAGTACAAGACTCGCCCGTGCCATATCCGTCAGCGAAAGTTGGTTGTTGCGTCGAGTATCGCTAAATTTGTAGCGAGACGCGTCGTAAACTTTGCATTGAGGTAAAATCACGGACGCAGAATGATCACTGTAAGGAGACGTAGAGCACAAGGTTTGAGTAGACAAAGTTACCTCGCTGAATCTCCCTACATTTTCTCCCTTCTTAATTACTAATACTCCATATGCATGCAACTACATACTGAGGGAGACCTGGTGTACAGGCTTCGGCTTAGTTTGGTGCCTCCAGTACTTCCTGCACAAGTTTTAAATTTTGTACATTTATGTTGCACCTAATTATCTTAAAGTAAGTATCTTGTGGAGTGTTTGTATTTTTGAGTGGTTGTATTTTTTTAAATGACCTGATTGGCTAATTAATAATTTCATTTATTATGACATTCATGTTTCAGAGAAAAGAAAAAATTTAATAATGGAGCTGGAAACACACCACTCATAACATAGTCACTCATACAAGAAATAAACGGCCAAGTGCGAGTCGGACTCGCCCATGAAGGGTTCCGCAGTAGCAAATAACATAATATAAAAGTCTTGCAGTATGTTTTTTTTTTAATTTTTATATTTGGGTTTATTGAATGAAAGGTAAATTACCGTTTATGATTTATGACGTATTAAAAAAAAACTACTTACTAGATATCGTTCAAACCAATTTTCGCTGGTAGTTTTTATGGTAATG
The DNA here is from genome assembly GCA_963555685.1 of Acrobasis consociella. Taxonomy (NCBI): domain Eukaryota; kingdom Metazoa; phylum Arthropoda; class Insecta; order Lepidoptera; family Pyralidae; genus Acrobasis; species Acrobasis consociella. The sequence continues at coordinate 14,759,468 of OY743115.1, forward strand.
AACATCATATATTTTTTTTTAGTTTTATGATTCCCTTATTTTAGAAGTTACGGGGGGGGGGGGGGGGGGACACACTTTTTTCCACTTTGGAAATGTCCCTCGCGCAAAGTATTCGGTTTAGAAAAAAATGATATTAGAAACCTCAATATCATTTTTGAAGACCTATCCATAGATACCCCACACGTATGGGTTTGATGAAAAATAAATTTTTGAGTTTCAGTTCTAAGTATGGGGAACCCCCAAAATTTTTTGTTTTTCTTTTATTTTTGTGTCAAAACCTTAATGCGGTTCACATAATACATCTTCTTACCAAGTTTCAACAGTATAGGTCTTATAGTTTCGGAAAAAAGTGGCTGTGACATACGGACGGACAGACAGACAGACATGACGAATCTATAAGGGTCCCGTTTTTGCCATTTGGCTACGGAACCCTAAAAAAGGTTAAGTTAAGACATTTTGCGTGACCCATATTCACATAGGCCACGAAAGCATCATAAGTAGGTATAATTAGTTTAGACTTTAAAAGTGTTGTTGCGTACCTTAGTTGCATGACCTAATTAAGGTACCTACCTCTATAAACCACACATGCTTAAAACGAATAATGTATATAATCAATTATAGATATATATATATATATATAGATAGATACCTTTTCCAGTTGATTGCTGATACGTCAGACGTGAATATTGTTATAAAAGTAAGCTCCTTTTTTCTTTGATCCAAAATTAAGTAAAACACGCTTTCGATAATGCGGCTGCAACAAAGATATTACTTTGTACCGGTTGTAATACAATTTCATGGTTATTACTAATTTGGAGCTTGTAGACTGGAAGGTATATCATGATAGTCAGGGCCCAAAATTCGATAAAATATGGTTTTTCTATGGCCAAATCAAAACTATTTCGTAATATTTATTTAAAGTGCGTGACATAGATCTGAAAAACAATTTGCTTAATTTATGGTGTTATATTTGTAAGTAAATATCCTTCGTCCTTCATATACAATTTCCTTTTAATTAAGTACAAGATTTAAGAGATGATTGTCTATAATTTTAACTAAATGTTTACTGAAATACGAAAATTAGGAAAATTAGGTTTTTACAAATCGAAGCAGTCACGTGATATCGTTACTATGAAAAATGATTTTTTGTCGTATTTCGATATACCTTAATTGGGAAAAGTTGTTCCTAATGACGATTTGTAGGTACTATAGGTAGACATTGTATAGGTAGTCGGAATTACTAAGAACAGTTTGTAAATACCTTTCTATTTCGCAAACGTTAATAAATCATCGGCAATAACATATTATTCTCCTTTTTCCATGCGTTATCCAGTATGCTTCATAATCTGAAAAACAGATAATTTCCCTATGGTTCTTTTTACCTTAATTTTATAATGTTTTTTCCTTAAAGCCTCGGTTGACGAAGGTCCAAAGGACCTAAAAGATTTTCATTTTCTGGGAGACGTACTCAAAAATAGCCCGGACCAGGCCTAGACAGTAGAACATCCTACTAATAATATAAACGCGAAAGTTTGTAAGTATGAATGAATCTGAACTACTGAGTGGATTTTAATGAAACTTAACAATAATATAGCTTATATTGTGTGATAATCCTGCGCAGACGAAGTCGCGGGCACCAGTTAGTTTTGAAATATATGATTCAAAAATATTACACAACTGTAAACTAATTTTCGCCAATTTGGGTTATATGTGCTGATGTATATGTGCTGATGTTTGTACTTTCGATTAAATTGTTGCAGTAAGTAAATATTTATAATTGGTGACCTTGTTCCTTGTATGGGGTGATAGTTATACTACTTTCAATTAGCAAAATACTTTGGACTACTTAAATATTTAAAACCACTCCACTTTAAAAATTTAAGCATGGCGTTTTTCCGTAGAATTTGCGTCTTGGACGGTAAAAAATAGGCTGCAATTTATAAAATCTAATAAATAATTAAACATTATTGACATTTTGGGTATTTTAGTTTCAATTATTAATTTAAAATAATAAATGTTCGGATCAAAAGAAACAACTGTTACCTAGACAACAAACAGGCATAATACACGTTTACTTGCATGGTTAGTTGTGTGTAAAAAATGTGCTGGTATGTATGTACATACTGCGGTTTTCCTTATTGAAAGTAGATAGGTGTGAGACAAATTCTCAAAACACTCATTTAAATATTGACATCATTGCATGCCCCGTCCTTGAGTCATACAACACGTTTTACAACTTAGTCCGGTTGTCAGGGATATCTATGAGATGCAAATATAATATCGACATCAATCCTTCATAAAAGTGCATAAAACTTCTTTTTCGTGACTGTACTCGTATTTTCATCTGAGAGTCGTGAAACGGGAATATTATATCATGCTATCTAAGCATACGGTGCGGTATACGGATTATAAAAGTGAAAAATTATCAATGTAGAAATTGATACTATCTACAAGTTTAGCCAGCTAAAGCATTTACCCCCCATAACTTAGAAACCGCTGAAACGATTTCCAACATAGCTATGAAATACCGCAAGAAAACTTCCACGCAAACAAAACCGCATTGAAATCGGTTCATCCAATCAAGAGCCACAGACAGAGACACAGACAGATATTTGCGTCAAACTTATAACACCTTTTTTTGTCGGGGGTTAAAAATACTCGTACCTTTAAAGAGCTAGTCTATAAGTATACATATTTAACTCATATTTACGAAGTCGATCGAAAATGTTCATCTCAAGATGAAGAAGAAGAAGAAAGTCAACTATCCGGTTGTCGTGAGCACTAGTTTATTCTGTGCCGTTGTATATCGTATCAATATCAAATTCTAATTGCCGCAATAAACTCTGAGATTGCAGCTTTCCTTTATGGCTGTGGAAGCCGGATGCCCTGCTCCCGTAACTTTCCCGCCGTTTCCTTGTTTTCATGCGCTTTCACGCAGATTTTCCGGCGAATTTATTTGCATAGGGCCAAGTTTTCTAGTTACTGTGTCCGTGAAGGCAGATTAAGTTTTAGAACGCCAGTGTATGTATAGGTTTAAAAATTTTTTTATATGCCAATGTTATAGGTTTAAAGATTCTTTTATTGACTCATAAAGATAATCCTTCTTATTATAAAACGCAGACTAACTTTGTTACTAGGTAAACCATTATCCGACTAAATAAAGTTGACAAGTTGAGTTTCAGATGAGACAGTAGCATATACATATAGATCATGGAATTGTATGTCGTGTTATAGATAAACATTCAGGACTCAAGTCAATCTGAAAAAGATCGTTTTCCATCTTGACCTGACCGGTGATCGAACCCGGGACCCCCGGAGTGGCAGCGTGGCACATAGATCGACAAGAAAGAACGTGATATGGAAATTTCTAAATATTTGGCGCCAGTTTTTTTTTTACAAACAATTTAGATGGCCTACAGTTGAAAACAGTATTTTTCTATTCAAATCTGATGTTATCATCATTCATACCAACAAGCATAGACCTAGATTTTTTTTTCTAACAAGCCGTCAACAAGGTTCGTTAATATCGGCGGGCCGCGCGAACGCTGTGGGTTTTTTATCGAGTGCGGACTAAATAAATAAGGCAGGGAGCATCGGCCGGCCGCTGAGAGCCCCTTTTTGATTTATTTATACCCATGCTCCAGAGAGGGAACAGTTTCCTGATTCAATTATTGTAATTGTACCGGTGTCCGAGTCGATGCGAGCATGCTTTACGATTATTGATGTCTCGATGCGTGCTTCCGCTCGTGTTGACGAGTGAGGCACTTCTGAGCGAGTGGTCAGTTTTGTTTTTATTTCTAAGGCGTCAGCGTAACTTGGATTTAATTTTAGACCTGTTGCTTTATTTTGATATTTTGTTTTCTTCTTCTACTTGAAGAAGTAGATATAACGACGAATTTTTAAGATTATTTTCACCCATGCTGGTCTGGGAGAAATAAAAAAGCTTAGAATGTACCAGCTGCTTCTCTTCCCACGCAGATCGTAAAAGCCGATCGAGGGAATGGGCAAAAATGCAAATCATGTTAACATGCGATGCGGCTAGCAACCCATCACTGTATTGATTGCTTTTCCATCTTCTCGCCCACCATGACGCTAAAAGTGGCTTTTGGGTCTTGCGGCCCTGGGCTCTGCATAGAACCGCAAGACCCAAAATGCTCTGTCTGCCCCATTAGGGATAAAGACGTGATAGTATGTATGTATTTTCACCGAGCGAGCGAAGCGAGTGAAGCGTCTCAGTTTCGAGATTGGACAAAAATGCTTTTGTCCGGCTGTCCTGCTGTCAGTCAGTTTTTCCGGCTGTTCTTGACTTACAGGTTGCATTTCTTAATCGATTCTGGTGAAATTTTGTGAGAAGGTATGAAAAATTTTTTTTGGCAATTCAGTTTTTTGTTTTTTTTATTTAATGGCGGGTATATGGGGTTTGAAAACTTTATAAATAACAAACTACAGCCATTATTTTTCATAAAACTTTTACTTTCCTATCTTTAATATTGAAGCTTTATATTAAAGCTTGCATTACAGAGACAGATGAATGCAGAGCTTGTTATATATCTAGCAGCTACACAATCTAAAACAGAAAAGAACGTCATACGGTTTGAGAGGGTATTATAGTGTTCTTTAGAGCTTATCTTTTTTACCAGCTATGTATTTTCCACTGCTGGGCAAAGGTATCCCTTCTTCGTTTCAGTACTCTCTATCTTTGGTCTTTTCTACCCAGCCTTTCTCAAACATTTTCAGTTCGTCAGCCCGTTCTATCTTTGACTTATGTAATGCTTATAGCGCACGCACATAATCATCATCATCATCATCATCATCATCATCAGGTCTTTTTGTCTCCACTGCAGGACCACGATCCTTCCTGTACGCACATAATAATAAACAAAATTATGAGAGGAAGTCAAAAGTTGCCTCATGGCCGTCACACGGCCCACCCACATTACTGAATTATTGTAAAACGACGTGATACTTTAAAAAAATAAAAACAAAATTTATGCAGACAGGAAAAAGACACAAAAATATATGCACATAAAATAATCAAGTTCACTGAATGAGAACCCACCGACCGAGTCCTGATTACATCATAGGTCAATATCCACATGCTTAATTCTTCATTCAAGCTTTTTACTGATCATAATAAAGGACACAACCCAAAATATGCTTATCAAATACCAACGTGACAAAGTTCATTGAATGAAACATACTATACGTTACGATCGTATTTATAAGTACGTAGTACGTAAGTAGGTCAACGTCCACAGGTTGAATGCCTCTGAACACATAATTTGCAATCATAATATTGCAGCAAGATGATTTTTTAATGTTATTACGACCATCATGTTACTTTTCGCAAATCTCATATAAGTCAACTAGCAAAATACAACGTGGAAGTTTTAGGGACAAATATAAGTATATGATCGGTCGGGCTGATTCACCAAACTGTCCAGAGTGCGAATCAGTAGAAGATGTACAGCATGTGTTGATGGAGTGTGTCCGGAACCAGGCGCTCCGTCGCGACATGCAGCCAGGTGGAATGTGTAACAGCATTCTGGCTTCTCCACTATCTGAGGAAACCAGAAGGCTGACACAACTATATTCAGCTGTGTTGTGAATGAATTGTATTTATAATGTATAATGTTTAATACTTGATTGTTAGATTTTTTTTGTATACCTTACGGGGGTGACATAGTCACTGCGTGACAAAACCCCTTTCAATGAATAAAGATAAAAAAAACGTGGAAGGGACATGCTCGTAATAAATCGAACCATGGGCTACACTAGATCACTATAGTAAAATGATAATAAAATACAAAACAGTCAAAATACAAAAAAAAAATAGAAATTCCCATACAAGTTACCCGGGCGGCTGCACACTTTCGTATGGATATGTAGATTGTTTTTTTTTTTTAGTTTTTGACTTTTAATTTTATTACTATTTTAATATAGCGATCTAGGATTGCCTGTGGTTTGATTTATTACGTGTATGTCCCTTCCACGTTGTATATGGTTAATTGGTTAACATTTGTAGAAACCCAAATGCAAAACGCATTTATCCATGCTTTTCTTTTACTTAATTTAAGTATAAAAAAAACGACGGGTTGCACTCTGGGAGTGCCGGCAGAAGTGAAAACTTGAATATTAACGTTGTGCATTTTTGATATTTTGGAATGGTTAGGGAATAATTTTGCACGAATTGCTTTAATTATCAGTATAAAATATTTCAAATCTTTTCTGAACCACAGTCTGTCACAAATGTCACAAGCATGACCAAATTCATTTTCAACAAAATCATTTTCAAATACACAGCAGTATGGTCACTACACAGACGGTCGAGCCATCAGCTGTCACCATCCATGGATGCGCGTAGCACGCTGTAACATAAACACACACGAACATTCGCGCAAGCGCCCTGCGCCGTCTTACGAATTTTCGATCAGGCCACGTGTCCTGACGCGAGTTTATAATTTTTTACCCATTCCAAAAAAAGTGCACAACGCCGCTAAAGAAGTTTTCACTTCAAAAATTCAGTACCTATATATCCTTTAAAAATGCCTTTGCCTCGCACTTTAAGCAAAAAATAACGGCTATCTCTTCCGGAAGACACCGAAAACACCTACATTTTATACTAATAAAGTTCATTCAGGGAAATGAATGAAATATCCGAGTCACGATTGCATCATTCACATGCCGAATGCATTCATTCATGCATCGCACCCATCATGCAAAAAGGCAACAAAGCTGGTTAATTCTATACTCAATAGCTATTTGTTGGCACAATAACTTCTAATTCGTTGCGAGAAACTGAATATAGACTTAATTTTACAGAATTGATATTTGATTTTTATTTAGGGTATTGACTTTATATCAATCATTATTTACAGTAAAAAAACTTACAAACTAAAAATTATGGGTTACTTAGAAAATTAAGTCCCATAAATCATTTATCTAGACTTACCCTTTCATCAGTCGGAAAACCTGAAGGGACATTGTTTTACATTCATAGACAGGTGACAGAGTAAATTATATGAAAATCCTATCCCAACCCAACTAGTTTTGTAAGTTTGTATATTATTGAGTTTGAATATTTGTTTGTTTGTTATCTCTTTACGATTCAACTACTGAACCTATTTTGATGAAATTGGTAAGTATGGATATAGTTTGAGAACCAGAACCAGAGGATAGTTTTTGTCCCGAAATACCCACAGGGTGTAAAACCCGCAGGCATAGCTTGTGAATTAAAAGAAAAAATTAAAATCACCTGTTACGTCTCTTACTATTCCATTCCTGCGCAATCTCGGGGAAAGTCAACTTTTACTTTTATAAAATATGTTAAAATTCATTACATTACTACCTTTTTATATGTCGGCTTGGCCTTCCTTATTATAACTTCTAGTTCGGAGAAATTGCTTCGATTTTTCATACCATATTTAATAAGTAAAAGCTGAAATTTTCGCACAAAAAAGTGCAAAATTGTCTCTTGACAATCTTTCACTTTTTAGGGTTCCGTAACCAAAGGGTAAAATCGGGACCCTATTACTAAGACTTCGCTGTCTGTCCGTCTGTCTGTCACCAGGCTGTATCTCAAAAACCACGATAGCTAGACAGTTGAAATTTTCACAAATTATGTATTTCTGTTGCCGCTATAACAACAAAGTACCTGGGCGACCGAGCTTTGCTCGGTTACATCTCAAACATTAACAAATTTTTTTAAACTTGTCTAAAAACAATGCAAAATAAAAATATATATTTAAACTTAAACATAAAAAAAAAACAAAAGTAAGTCACCGAGTGGAATTCAAACCCGTAACACTCTTTCTAGCGGTCGGTATCCTTATCCGCTGAGCTAAAAAACAAGGCGGTCGGCGCGACGAAATTAGCGACCATATTCTGCGTGGAAAGAAAAACGCATGAAAACTCGAAAACACGCATTTTCCCAAACATAAAACTAATCTAGATCGATTGTTTACCCCCGAAAACCCCCATATACAAATTTTGAGCGAAATCGTTAGAGCCGTTTTCGAGATCACAGAAATTTATAAATAAATATATATATATATACACGAATTGCTCGTTTAAAGGTATAAGATACTAAAAACAAACAAAAAAATATTTAAGGGTGGCTCCCATACAAAATACGCCATTTTTATTTTGTGTACATATTTACTGTTGTTTACCTAGTCAATGGTACGGAACCCTTCGTGCGCGAGTCCGACTCGCACTTGGTCGGTTTTTTGATTTAGTTGAAAGCAAATTTTCTTCGAGTAGCCGTCTCTAGTAATCGCAGCTCTGTGGCACTCGACAGCTGAATGCTATCAAATGAAAATGGCTACTGTTTGAAACGGGAAATAAGCTATATGATGTACTGCGATGGGTCGGAGTTGTGCTTTATTTTCTGTGTCTAGTCAATGACTGCGGAATATTGAAATCAGTTTTGGTCTGGGTGTAATTTCGAGGGAATATTCAATGTTGAGTAGAATTAGAACGTAGATAGATGTGCGTGTAACTTGTTTTATCTATACATATAATAAAACAGTAAAAAAAATGTGTCTGTACATTGAATACCTATATTTCCAAAAAGAATAGTGGTGAGAAATAGTAATACAGTAAGATTTTTTCTTAATGTCTCTCGGTTTATCTGTACACGCTAATCTCCAGAAATACTGGACGGATTCGAATAATCTTTTTTTGTTAGAAGGCTGTTAAGCCTGAGCAACATATAGGGTATAATTGATATTGGAAAATAGAACACCTGGTGCAGAACCCTAATGGTCCAGATAAACTATAAGAAATATAAAAATTACGCCTTAGCAAAAGTTGTTCAGCTTGATCTGCATTTTCCGGAGACATAAAGTCCACGCGAAGTTGCGGGCTACGACTAGTAAGAAATAGGTGTCTGTAAATATTAATTACATCGGTGGGGAAAAAATCCAAAACCACGGCAAGTGTCACCAGGTAGAGCCTCAATCTCACAAAACAATGTTCATCAAGCAAAAGCCCTGAGTCCTACCCATATCCGTAAAATAAAAATAACAATGCGAAAACAACGCCAGGGCAGGACTCAGAGGACACGATGTATGTGTCTGCAACATGTGTTCTTAATTTATAATTCATGGCGACGACACGGCCGCGCTCTAATTGGACCAAATACGTGCGAGCTGACAGCGGGCGAAAGCAATCGGATTATTGCGTTTTCCCGACGCCATTTTCCTGGTTTTAGTTTTATTGACAGAGAATTAAAAATTTTCATCATTTTTAATAAACAGGATGAGTAAATAGATAATTCATTTATTTTTCGTTTTAATGATTGGACCAAATACGTGCGAGCTGACAGCGGGCGAAAGCAATCGGATTATTGCGTTTTCCCGACGCCATTTTCCTGGTTTTAGTTTTATTGACAGAGAATTACAATTTTTCATCATTTTTAATAAACAGGATGAGTAAATAGATAATTCATTTATTTTTCGTTTTAATGATTGGACCAAATACGTGCGAGCTGACAATCAATCAATCAAATATATCTTTATTATCATAGGATATTTATAATATCTCTTAATAATCGTCATTATTTTGTTGCACAATTGTTGACGTCAAATAGTTACTTACAGCTAAGTTTACTACCGCTTCCAAAGCGCTAGTGCAGAAGAAGCGGTAACAAACTGCACCGCACCTTTTCTCCAAGGACGTCAACTCACAATTTAATTAATACTTAAAGTTAATGTGGACAGAGAATACATTGTTTTGTTTGTTATGTCATATCATAATTTAAATTTAATTTTTAGAATGTCAAAATTTTAAAGTAATGTCAAGTTGTAGATTCAGTTTGTACAAAATGTACCAAATTATGACATTTTCGAGTACCTATATTACAAACTTTTAGAGGGACCCGCGTCAAGCTCACGCCAGACTTTTTTGTCTTTAAGGTAGTCATCGGTCCTATAATAAGCCTTCTCACAAAGTACTTTCTTTACATAAGTTTTGAATCTTTTGTCTGGCATATCAAGGATCGATTTTGGCAATTTATTATAAAAAAGTATACAGTTCCCCATAAATGTTGTTTTAAGCCTATAAAACGGGGCAACTAAGTCATTCTTATTACGTAAGTTTCTATCGGTAAAATCGCTTACTTTATTGTATGAGGAAATATTTTTCCTTACATACATTATGTTTTCAAATATATACTGTGATGCTAAGGTAAGTATATCTATTTTCTTGAATAATTCTCTGAGTGAGTCTCAAGATCCTAACCCGTAAATAGCACGAATTGCACGAATTGTACAAGTACTGACAATGGCAAACACCGGCCAAAACTCTGCCTCAGAGAATAGCTATATAAAATAAATTTTTGGCTGTTCCTTTGAGATAAACGGACTGCGGCTCTGAATGCCTATTAATTGTTATCTTTCCAATCTCCGCCAGACTGGAAAGATATTATAAAACGCAGACTAACTTTGTTACTAGGTTTAAACCATTATCCAACCAAATGAAGTTGACATCTGGTTATATGCCAATTGCTCATGTGAAATGTGGAATTTTACACTGACTTCTGGAATAAACGTGTATTTTCTCATTAAAATCACAGATTGTAATATAATGCTCGAAACCCTACAAACTACATGCAAGATTAATTTGCTCAATAAAAGACTAGATCTACAATTGTTTTCTCAGTTAGCACTTTTAAAAAACAGCATAGACATAGATTTTTCTCAGTCCAATGCACCACAATCGTAGGTCTTCAAACACTTAGTTGTTCAAGTACTGACAATGACAAACACCGGCCAAAACTCTGCCTCAGAGAATAGCTACATAAAATAAATTTTAGGCTGTTCCTTTGAGATAAACGGACTGCGGCTCTGAATGCCTATTAAATGTTATCTTTCCAGTCTGGCGGTCCTCAAATATTAAGTAAACAACCGCACTCAATTCTAGTATTGATTTTAAGTGCCAACCGCGTATAAAGGAAAACAGTCCTACCTAATTGTGTAGTTTCTAAATTGAATTTGTTGTTGGTATATAAGTATTAAGTATTTTTGATCAGTAAAACATTTTATGTATCTTTAAGGAACTCAGAATTAAGTTAAGAGCTCCTCTCTTTGGCTTTCCGATTCTGGGAGTAGCATGGTTTAACCATAACGAAATCAAATCGAAAAATAATAAGTTATCTTATTAATAAACCTGCCAATTTTTATATCTCAGTATCAATCTAAAGTAGATTAGGGCCACTCCAATCCCTTGGATGTCGACTTAAAAAATACAAGCAAAACGAACCTTATAAACATCAAAGAGACCGCTCCAATCCGTCTGGCCAGCGTGGACACTTGGAGAGTATAGGCCAAGTCCTCTGACTGCTCTGGCCATGTATGGCTCTGGTAGTATAGAGAGGGTCGTACTCCTGCAGTGAAGACAAAAAGACACCTGATGATGATGAAGATCAATCTAACGACACCTCTCAAGTCAAAATCCATCAAAATATTTTGGTTACAGAACATGCCAAAGAAACATACATACACTCTCCCCTATGGAACAACAGTAGAGTACTATACGCGCTTTGTCGAATGAATATTTTCACGCTCTTAATGAAGAATCTCATGGTTATTTTGACTCTCTGGCGAAAACTGCGACTTATTCACGTGCTTAGTTCGCTAAGTCACCCCCGTTTTCTATTAAATTTAAATTAAATAATGCTTCAATATAGCGTCGAAATATTCTCCAAACGTTGACTTCACTTCGTAAGCTCTATTAAGGCTTGTCTCTACGTTTTTATTTTTCAAAATCTGTCAAAATTGATTCAAAAGTTGTCCTTTCTTTTCCACTAGGTTTGTAGTAATGTCTAAACGCAATGCAGATAGAGTTAAAAATATATAGAGGTTACAGTATGAAAAACATGACGTAATGAAAAGTATCTCTAGTATGTTTACTTTTTTTGTAACATGTTATGTTTTTGTAAAGAATTGAAAAAGGTCATGTCACGTAATCTAATAGTTACGTTATGTTTTTAAAACTGAGACTTATCAAGCCTTCTAGATCAATGAACCAGAGGTATTACCTTTCAATAAAAAATCTGAGCAATGAATAACATTCTGGAGGGAAGTCTAGAATGTTCGAACTTCATAATGAAAGATCAATATTTATTAATTTGAGCCAACGTGTACACGTGCAGAAAAAGATAGCAATGGGTAAATTTATTTATTTATTAAATCTTAAATGACCATAATGGTAGAAAAGGTGGACTTAATGCTAACACTTTGTCTACCGGTCAGAATTTCGATAAAACAGATATAATTTATTTAAATCTTATACCTTTAAACGATCATTTCTTGTATATTTATTTATTTATAAATTTCTGTGATCTCTAAAAACGGCTCTAACGATTTCGCTGAAAATTGGTATATGGGGGTTTTTGGGGGTAAACAATCGATCTAGATTCGTCTTATGTTTTGTACGCGTGTTTTCGAGTTTTCGTTCGTTTATCTTTCCACGCAGAATATGGTCGCTAATTTCGTCGCGCCGGCCGCCATCCGCTTAGCTCAGCGGTTAAGGACGCTAACCGCTAGAAAGAGTGTTACGGGTTCGAATCCCACTCGGTGACTTACTTTTGTTTTTTTTTATGTTCCAGTTTATATGTCATTTTTTATTTTGTACTGTTTTTAGACAAGTTTAAAAAAATGTAGTTAATGTCTGAGATGTAACTGACTGAGCAAGCTCGGTCACCCAGGTACTTTTAAAATATACACGGTAATTTCTCATTGTTTTTTGGACCAATTTAATTAGCTAGTCAAAATAAAAATTCAAAAACAAAGTAAAATCTTGAGATCAATTAGTACTAGCGCCAGGCACCGCCTCCGTCCGGCCGGCCGGAGTTCATCGAGGTCATGCGGTAGCTTTGGTCGGACATAACTACGTGGCCTCGATTTGTTTATCTTATGTCGTACACAAATTTGGATTACGTATATGGATAGAGTAATTTATTCACAATACGATTTTTTTTTCAAAACCAATGAAAAGTCAGCATGTTGTACAAAATAAGTAAGGGGTAAATACGTAACTTTATAAAAAAGAGCTGCATTATTCAATTCTATTGAAATTGAATATTTATATTGAAATAAGTAATATTTTTTTAATTGAAAATAGTTGTGTATATTACCATATATGTGCGTTATAGTGGTAATAACACACGAGGTGGAATTTTCGTGCCCGAACCGAAAGCGAGGGCGTGATAGAGCCGAGAGTGTTTAACCAATATACGCACGTATATCGCACGATGTTTTTCAACACACGTATATCTAAACTGATTTTTATTTTAAATAAACTCAACCATAAAACGGTGATGCACACGGCTGCTTTCCCACCGTAATACTTATTAAAATCAGCGCGGCTGGCCAACCATTACTAGCTGTTGCCACAAGGCAGAGAGCGAGCTCGGAAGACAAAAAAAAAAAATTAAATATTCCTGTTGCATAATATAACTTCATGATTTGCGTTTATAACGCAAGCGTGTTTTATGAACTACTTTATATATGTCTAAAGCCGATGAAATTCAATGAGATCCACTTTACGAGCAAGTATGTTGAAAAAATAATTAATATACAACATGGAAGGGACATACCCGTAATAAATCGAACCACAGCCTATACTAGATCACTATATTATAATGATATTAAAATAACATTCAAAAAACAAAAATAAATTCGACATTTCCATACAAATCGGCCAGGCGGCTGCACACGTTTGTATAGAAATGCCGAATATTTTTTTTTTGTTTTTGACTGTCATTATACTATAATCAAGTGGTCTAGTGTAGCCCGTGGTTCGATTTATTACGGGTATGCCCCTTCCACGTTGTATATTGGCACTACTGTGGGCACTACATTTATTCCAAACTGACGTCGAATTTGCAGAGCGTCTATGTACTGTAAATGCTAGGAGAACAATATTATATATTCAGATTTGTCGCTTAATACACGTTTATTTGGCTGTTATACTACAGTAAACAATGGGCAAAATTTAAAACAAGTGCCAAGAAAGGGTAATTCAGTCCTTTATTTTTACCCACTTTTTGAAAGTTCAACTAGATCTTTTATCATTTTAGGGTTCTGTACCCAAATGGTAAAATAGATACCCTATTACTAAGATTTCACTGTCTGTCTGCGTCATCAGACTTTTTCTCGAGAGCTGTGATAGACAGACAGTTGAAATCTATACATTTCCTAGGAAGATGTGTCTATTAAAAATATTTCTACAAGTGTTGTATAGTATAACTCTATCTTTAATTTGACTATCGATAATTGATCTCGAAAACCCTTTACAATATCGATACAACTATCCATACAGTATCGATAAGAAAGTCTAAAAACTAATTTTAATTCGTGTACCCTAATTAGGATTGATAGTTTTCTTTTAACTTTTAATAAACCAAATATTTCAGAAACCGATCCCTAAATCGAAAAATGTTGTTCACAAGCTCAAAATATTTTGGAAGACCTATTTAACGATACCCTACACAATGGGTTAGTCGAGAAAAAAATCTTGTATGGGAGCTACAATATTTATTCCCTATTTTACTTTACTATTTTTTTTTGGCATGATTAATATGCCCCATGCCAAATTGCACTTGGTGGTAGTGGCACGGCCTACGGCCTAGTAGGTAACCTCTGCCTTCGGCCTCAGGCTTCACTTGGTTGCTAGTTTGGATGGTTAAGCAGAAAGCCCCCCTTCTCTGCTCCCCCACCAAGCAAGTAAGCTTCCTTCCTTACGCCTATCACTACAGTGCAGATTAAACAACCATATCAATCAGTCAGCCAGTCAGTCAGTGGTAAAGTATGTACGTGTATATTTATCGAAATCTAAAAGTAAATAAATCCGAAAAGTATTATCTATAGATAAGTTTATTTGGCTGTTATAAAATTAATTTATTGCCACAAAACTGGTAATTAAATAAAAATAAAATATTATTAATCGATATTGTATGTACATTACTTGTATGAAAAAAAAATCTATGCCGACCATGTCTGTCAGGTAATCAATCTATGCCACGCTATGCTTTGACACTTCCTTTGACATTATGACAAGTGACACAGTGTAAGAAAGTTACTCGTACGTTTGTTTACAGACTGTTCGACCCATATATATTCGTGATATGATTCTACACTGTGACAATAATTTTACGAAATCAAATGTAATTTTTTTTGTGAAGAGCGACGCGTCCTTGCTTCGTGAGGCCCATCGGCCATCTGACAATTTGATGTATAACTGTCAAAAATCTGTGCAACAAGAACAGTTTATTTAAATACACTCGCGAAAAAGCGAGACGGCAAGTACAATATTTTTCAGTAAGGCAAAAGGGCTTATATGACTAAAATCTTAAGCCACGCAAAACTGATCAATTATAGAAAAATGGCTCTAAAATTAAAACGAAAGCAACAAAAAAAAATTTGTACCACAATTTTGAAGATTACATATTTACTAATCTGCATAAAAAGTTTCAAAGCTGAAGTCCCTCTCGTTTGTGAGAAATTAGACCATATATGTTTTGGTAGTGGTGTTTTTGATGGGCAAGTTTGTGTTACAAAAATTAACTAATCATGTATCCACAACCACAATTATGCTAGAAAAGCGTTCTAGTATGCTATTAGCAAGTATCAGTTCTAAATTTCTGTTATTCGCTGAGAAATAAGAAATAGATAATGCCCATTTTCACGGTACGTACGTTTTAAGTACTCGCTCTAAAACTAAAGTTCAAATAAAGCTCTAGTGGAGAGCGTTGCGAGGCGCGAATTCCGGATGCGGATACGGATGCGGAACGGATGCAGCGGCGCCGGTGTGTACTCAGCAGACTTCGTTATGTAGGAATAATGTACTACATTCATGCTATCTACTCATAAAAACAATTAAAATAAAATATGATTGACTAGCTGGTGCCCGCGACTTCGTCTGCGCAGGATCACGCAAAATCTTTATAAATTGTTGCCTATGTGTCATTCTGATGTATAAGCTATATTATTGTAAAGTTTCATTCAAATCCATTCAGTAGTTTTTACGTGAAAGAGGAATAAACATCCATCCATCCATACTTACAAACTTTCGCGTTTATAATATTACAAATTTTCGCGTTGATAATATTAGTATAATTAGTAGGAAGTAGGATAAAATGATGTTTCTTATATTATAAGAAAAGCTCTTTTTGGTACACGAATATTTTAAGTAAAAACAAGTGGAAAGACATGTTTCTCTGGAAAGACACATCGATAAGTAGTGTAGATGCTCTTCTAAATTGATTCTTATGTATTTCTTAGATACCTATATGTAGATTTCATCACAATTTTCGTTCTACTGGAAGGCATGATATGACTGTTTACGTAAACATATATGTATATCACACGCACGTGCTAACCAAATTCTTTGCATGTTGCTTCTATTGCTACCAAATTAACTCTGCTACACATAATATACAACAAATAGTAAGGTTACAATTCAGATAAAACAGGATCTAAATCTTGAACCTTTTGGTTACATATAGCTAACTCTGAACACTCAGCAGTCACCTGAAATGAACCTTTTGGTGACGTATAGCCAACTCTGAACGCTCAACACTTCGATTTATTAAATACAAAATCACGTTGTTTTGTAAATTAAAAGAATGCTTGTTCGTGACAAAAGATAATTTACGTTCGTCCGTCCTGCTGTGCTTTACTCCTTAATTGGACGACAGACTTGATGAAAAATAAAAGATGGCCGCTACCTGTAGTGGTTCGGGTAATAAGGCTGTAAATTTCCTTTCATATTGCTATTAATTAACTTCATTAAACCTGGTCAATAAGGTTACATATGCAAATAATAATGTTGTAACTGATAAAGGTTTCAATATGGTGGTAATTATTTTTAATTACTTTTTCCTAGTCGGAGAAGCAGCAATACAGATTCACAGAGTACAAGAAGACTCCAACTGGTCCTTTTTAGGATTCCGTAGTAAACAAGGAACCCTTATAGTTTCGCCATATCTGTCTGTTTGTCTGTCCACGGTCCTACAGAGAAACTATAAATACTAGAAAGCTGTAATTTGGCATGGATATGTATATTAATTATGGCAAAAAAGTCGTAAAATAAAATATGGAAAAAAAATTTTTTTCAGGCTAGCTGCCTTACAAGTAAAGACGTAGTCAATATTTTTTTCTCGACAAACACATTGAGTGGTATGTCGTTGAATAGGTCTTTCAAAAATATTGTTAGCTTGTGAACACCATTTTTCGATTTAGGGATTCGTTTCTGAAATATTTGGGTTTAAAGTTCAAATTTTTGTCCGAGTCAATTGTCCCCGGCCACGTGAAATAAATCTCAATTATAGTATATATAATGTAGTTGGAAGGAAAACTATCAGAGCTAAGTAAGGTATACAAATAAAATAGTAACAGGCGATCAACTTATAAAATGTACTTGAAAAAAGGAATTTTCATACAAATTCAATAGATATTAGTTTTTAGACGTTTTTAGTGGCAAGAACTCAAAGTTGGCATTCGCAACTACGGAACCCTACACTGCGCGTGGCCTGACACGCACTTGGCCAATTATTCTATTTATCTTAGATCACATTTCCGTAGTAGTCCCGGCTGTCATCATTGTAAGGCAGTCTTCATGCTATGTCAACGCCTGACATAGCTTGACGATTGCCATGCAATCTGACAACAGTGTTGGCCACTTACACACACGAAAAAATAAAAAAAACATGTACTTATTACCAAGTAGGTATACCTATCTATCTAGCTGGTTACTAGGTGTACCAAATTGTTTGTAAATTTCATCGTGTTGACCATTCATTGGTACAGGCGACGCGAAAACGGTCTCGGGTGCTTTGTCGGACAACTGCGTAAACATAAACACGGGGTGGACCGATGTTTTGACAGTATAAATTGTGTTGAATTGATAAACGGAAGCAGAGCTATTTCTGTCGATGTGCTCTGTAGTTGTTGCTGTTTGTTTTCTATGAGCACATATCTTGCCGTGTGGTATGCGGCAGAGTAATAGGAGTACTCCAAGTCCTCCTGTGGATGTCGTAAAAGGCGACTTGGGAATTACAAAGAAAGCTTATAAACATCAATGAGGCCTATTACCGCGTGGAGAGTAGGCCAAATCCTCTGGCTGCTGTGGTCAAGTATGGCTCTGGTAGTATAGAGAGGGTCGTGCTCCTGCAATGGAGACTTAAAAAGACCTGATGATGATTATTTCAAAAACCTTTTGTACTATCTATTTTTTTTTTGTTTGTTTGGTTATTTGTGATAACTTTATTGTAATAAAAAAAATAAACAAAATAAAGTACTTACATAAAATTTGAGATAGTAAATATAAAATATAAATTTATCTTTTAGATAGTTGGCTTTCTTTAAAAAAGAAGGAAATAAATGTTTGAATCACGGGCCTAGAAAATATTAAACAGTGAATCATCAAGGGTCTTCGTCTAAAAAAGTGGAATTCTTCAAGTTATTTTTTTTATCAAGCCTATAAATATCTGTCACATTCATAACTTTCATGCGCGCTTGCCTTTGGTTGCAAATATCTCATCTTCTCATAAGAGTTTTTCTCTAAAAAGATTACATTTGCAATTTTGTGTGCAAGTTAAGATGTATGTTTTTGATGTAAACACCTCAGATGAGCTAAGCTAATACATATTCGTCGCATTAAAGCCCAATATGTCTGCACCTTAGCAAGGCGGGACGCATTTGCATCACAGAGAAGTTGCTGAAAATTAACTACACGCACTCACTTACGTCGGGTACAGTCGATCACAATGGTGTTTTGATTTTCACACATAATATCGATATATAGAAAAAAGAAAAATCTTAGCCAAAAGTGAGGGTGCTAAATATGTGATCTGAGGCTTTCTTTATTACCGTCCTAAGTGTGTATGTAATTATAAATTATAAATAAGTATGTAATTGCAAACATGCGTACTCATATAGCAAGAAATTATACCACACTCTGCTCTGATAATATCAAACAAAGTGATAATGATACCAATAAACACCATGCAGCTATATTATTGATTAATATGTTGTTAGTAAAATGTTACAAAAATATAAAAGAAGGCCAGTGCAACGTTTTTATTTTTTTAATAAATATTGATTTTTAACAACAATTTATAATTCTTAATTTTCGTTAAAAATTAGTATAGTATATTAATTAAACTAAAAGTATTGCATGTTCTCTATTATTGAAATGAAAAATAGACAAGCAAAAAAAAAATCGATATAAATCTATTGGTGCAAATTGTTTAATTTATCATTGATTTAACTTATTCTTAACTTAATGTCATTCATCCTAATTAAAAGTGGCTTTGTTTTGGTCGTTAGTATCTAAAATTTACCAAAACACAAATCATTATTCCCGCTACTAAGGCTGACTGACCTCATAACTGTCAATCTATTATTAAGAGTGAGTTAAGAACTTTCCACTCCCCTGTACTAAGGGCGTCACTTAGTTCTCTCCGGCCGGATTACATTATAGAGATGAAAGCAGTTTTTACAGCCATGAATTTTAAATTGCATTTACGTCGACTTTTCGTTTACGGGCACACAAATTTACTTACAAATTTTACGTGGATGATATCGCGGTTTTGTGTTTTCTCCGCGATTATACACCATTATGGTTACAATTTTATTGGAACATCTTTGAAGTTTATTGCCTAATTCAATAGGAAATGCACTAACCTTTCAACGTGTTTATATTTTAACACACTTAGGCGTTCATTTAGATAAATTAATACTTGCCTTGTTTATTATACAACGTGGAAGGAACATACCCGTAATAAATCGAACCACGGGCTAGTAGATCATTAGAGTATAAAAACAAAAAGAAACTTTTTAACAGCTGAACCGATTTATATCAAACATAGTTAAGAACCACTGCAAGGGAACTTGCTTACAGGCAAAAAACCGCATTGAAATCGGTCCACAGACAAACAGGCAGAAATTAAGTTTAGGGATTTGATTCTATTTTTTTTGTGTTTGTGTTTGTTATTATTATCATCATCATCATTTCAGCCGCATAACATCTACTGTTAGACATAGCCTCACCCAAAGGTTTCCAAAATGAACGATCAAGAGCGGCCTACATACATCCAGCGCTTTCTAGTACCCCTGGTCAGGTCATCTGACCACCTTGTAGATCAACACTTCGCTTGCCAGTATGCGGTCGCCATTAGAGAACCTTTTGTTTGTTTATTAATTAGACATCAAAAGCAAGGGTAAGTATAAATGTTTCAAGCAGCCAATCATCAACAGCATAAAATAATCGTTAAACACATATCAATGCTTAAGAACAACACTTTTATCGTGCGTTTTTGTCTATCAGAACCTTTTTTAAGTTCGATATCAGTCGATAAGCCATCTAGAAGATATAAATCATTTTTTACGGTGTCTAAGCTCCGTGTCTATGCTTTCGCGGTACATGAATAAGCCTTTATGCCCTACCGCCATTGGGAAATGCCAAAGAATTTTCAAAGTTATTTTTTGCTTTATGCCTATGCGAATAAAGGTGACTTTGAACTTCAACTGAGCGTTCGTTCTGAAATGCCTAAACATGACCTATAAATATCGTATGTGGCAGTTATCATCCTCTAACTTCATGGTAGGTATACACGAAGTATGTTCGAATCTTTAATAGATTATAAGTAATTAGTTAAGTAATAGAAACCTATTTGCATGGATAGTTTATTTTTACTTTTTCAAAAATGTTTGTTAAAAGAAGTGAAAAAACTACCGGCCAAGTGCGTGTCAGATTCTCGTAACTAAGAAAAGCACGTTTGTTGTAGGGAAGTCCATACAACAAATTTTATTAAATTTATATTTCCCTTAAATATTTATTATACAATAGACCTTATACAAAAAATTACAAGTGCTGAGATGTTATTCGTATCAGAATGGAATTTAAAAATTAAATTTAGAAATGAAATTTGGAAATAATGAAATGATAGAAAGGATGTGGTCAATAATATGAAGGATGGAGCTTATTGCAACATCGTAGCAGCCCTTAAAGTATTTGTACTTATTTTTTTTTTTTAATTTATTCAGAAAACACAACAGTTAACAATCACATACAATTTCATAAAATTTTACAAAATATATAGGAACTAATCTAGATCACTAACCAAAAACGTGAATGCATTATGTTACGTTTACAGGTTAAGCACTACTAAATATTAGACATAAAACAAAGATCTAATTTAATTATTACTACTTACACTAATATTGTTAACTTACTTGATATTAATCTAATTAAGCTGGGACTAGCCGGCATTACCGACTAGAACAGTAATGAGTGTATTTCAATCAAAGTACAAATATATTTGTATTTTGATTGAAACCTTGACTGATAGAACTCATTGGAGGACAGTTTTTACTTGTTTTTTAAATTTACTGAGTTTAGACTCAAAAAGGTCTAAACTATTCATGCTATCATATCATCATTATATATTATCATATATCATTTTTGATTAAGCTAACGTGAAACACAGACAGTATAGAGTCAGCTGCTGTCGGACATGTTTCTACCTTATCCGGAGATCTTCATCAGGGCGGAATCGCCTCTATACACACTGCGATTTTGTGCATTTGTTAACTATTCACAACTCATTTTCTGTCGCCGCAAAAAGTTGGCACAGGACTTTCGAAATCGAATGCAGCGTAAATTACGCAACTCATTTTACAAATACTCATTTCACAAAATAACTGCGCAACAAAGGATTGAATATAGTTCAATATTGTATTACAAAAATAAATATACCTACTTAGTTACGAGGCAAACAACTACCTAGAGGAATAAAAACCTTGCTCAGCTGCTTAGACTTTGTTAATCCTTCGTGTATTTTTAAGCAAGCTTTGTGAATATTTTCAACTTTTTACGTAGGTACATAGAGGCTCAGTTTGTACCACAATCGCAGTAGCTACGCGACACCCTGTATATTTGTTTAGGATACATCCCTCCTTATTTACATACGATGCTGATTGCTGTAGCAGTTTAAACCTTAATTTTAATTCGGTTGGTTGCAATTTCCATTGGCGGTGTGCTGAGGTCGTGTGGTTTTAAGGTATGTGGATGTACGGTGTTTAAACAAAAGGTTTATTGACCTTGGCTGGGAGCCAGATTGGGAACGAGCGAATTAGATGCCATACGAATTAAACGGGAATCATACGGTGGCGTCTTATCGCGTCCCGGTAAATCCCGGTGGTTTACTTAGGAGAAATCAACTTCGTTACCGGAATAGAATACTAACAACGGGAATATTGTAGAATCAGAGAGAACACATACATATGCATGCATACTATCATGCCTTTATCCCTAATGGGACAGAAAGAGCATTTTGGGTCTTGCTTGCGGCTACACAAACAGACCCCCCCCCCCTTCCCAAGTCTACTTTTAGCGTGATAGTGGGCGAAAATTGAAAATGGAATCAAAATAGTGGTCTGATTTTTTTGTCTTCCAAACTAGCGTAGATAATCTGGCGACAGAAAGACAAACAGACATATAAACAGAGGAGTCTCAGTAATATAGTAATATTGTTTTTACTCTTAGGGGTACGGAACCCTAAAAAAATACTTAAATAAAGTGTTTGAATTTCAAACAACCTTTTCTAGAACACTAGCTTTATCATCCATAATACGTGTATCATATTAGGCATGGCTCAGCGGGAAATGTACCGAGCTCACGTTCCCGGGGTCACAGGGTCAGATCCTGACTGCACCAATCGTTTTCGGGAGCGTAAACACAGTTTTAAATGGTGTGTCATGGAGGAGCGTGGTACGGACTCACCTTTAGCTTTGCATAAAAGGACGGACGATGTTCTATATCGCAAAAGCCTGTATACTTTCCTCTAGTTAATTAAGCATTGTAAAGGTACAGTGGACCAACAAGATACCTGGGCCGGCTCTACCTATATCTTGGTTTTTCTCTTAAACGCAAAATAATATTAACATGAAAATATATATTATTATTCAAAAATGTTTTAATCAAGACTTTCTAAATATACATCAGGATATAGGTAAAAGGCCGGCTCAAGTCTTTCGTTTGCCGACTGTACAAATACAGATACATAGTCACACCCTAACAAGGGTGGACGGAGCATGGCCGCAAGACCCAAAAGCCTCTTTTAGTGTGATGGTAGCGGTCCAGGGTTCGATCCCCGGTCAGGTCAAGATGGAAAATTATCTTTTTTAGATTGATTTGGGTCTTCAATGTTTATCTAAATATGTATTTGTTATAAAATGAAGTATCGTTGAGTT
This sequence comes from Acrobasis consociella, assembly GCA_963555685.1. NCBI lineage: Eukaryota > Metazoa > Arthropoda > Insecta > Lepidoptera > Pyralidae > Acrobasis > Acrobasis consociella. Next base: position 14,782,729 of record OY743115.1, read on the forward strand.
AGTAATCCATAACAAAAGTTTCGAACTTACTTTCAATCTTTGTCATTTGTCCGTATATATTTATTTATATTATTATCGAATTAACCATAAGTTTTTTAATGTCCACTTAATAACTGCAGCCTAATCATCCCACATAAAAAGCCAAAGCTTTTCATATTAACAAATGATTATTAAAAAACAGTACATCAAAGACTTGCGGTGAAGCCGAGCCTAGCCTTTGCAGGGCCGTCCCCATTAGGGGCCGCGCCCAAATCCGTACTTATTTTAATCACACTTGTACCCCGCTGGCTTTTATCATGCGTGTTACTGATGGCCCGAACCCTAACTACCTATAAACAACCCTACAACTCACATTTTAAGGTCGTTTTTGCAGTAAAAAATCGCAAATGGACGGGAGAGGAAAAACGCGGAAATGTAGGTACGTGTAGTTTTGTAGAGGCCTTTGTCATTCGGAGTAATTACTAGTGGGAATGATGTCAGGTCCTTAGACCTGAAGATGTCTGTTACGTAGTTGTAATTCTTTTTACCATGTAGATAATAGTTATCATGTGGCATATTACTACATAAATCTGAAATACTTAACGGTTTTAGTTAGACTAGTTTGCGAAGTCATCCATAGAAATAGTAAAGCAATATTTTTTTAACGATACTTTAAGGTTTTGTCGATAGCTCCACAGTCGCAATATGGGATATTTTGGAATCCCACTTTAGAGATGGTGGTTAGCACGTACGCGTCGAAACCTGCTTTTTCGTTGAGGCCCAGATGACTTCTGCTTGTGCAAAGTCTGAGGACTCCAGCTCTTCATTCTTTCTTTGACTTCATTCTTCTTCATCATTCTTCATTTCAATGTCGCATTATAGTCTTTCAGGCATGTCGTGCCTCATCTTCCTTCACGTTTTTAACCCTCAGGATTAGCGTATTTAGGACACGTGTTTCTATGAAATGCCCAACAAACCTCTACTTACCTTTTATATCTACGACGAAAATAAGAGAACGAGATAAAAGACAAAACCATAAATTCATGACACGAAGTTAAGAAATATCGATGACTATGCTTATCTATATCTATATCTATCTATACATATAATAAAACAGTAAAAAAAGTGTGTCTGTACATTAAATATATTTCCAAAAAAAATTTTGGGGGCGATGGAGACGTAGTAATGGAGTAAGAATTTAAAAAAAATGTCTGTATGTCTGTTTGTCTGTTTGTCTGTTTGTACACGCTAATCTCCGGAAATACTGGACGGATTCAAATGAAACTTTTTTTGTTATATAGCTATTAAGCCTGGGCAATATATAGGGTATAAATGATTTTGGAAAATGGAACGCCTGATGCAGAACCATAATGGTCCAGCTAAACTATAAGAGATATAAAAATGCTGCCTTAGTAAAAGTTGTTCAGCCTGATGAGCATTTTCCAGAGACATAAAGTCCACGCGAACGACGTCGCGGGCTTCGGCTAGTCATATAATAAAGTTCTTAATGATATCTAATGACAAAAATCGTCTGCTGTTCGACCAAGCTTGAAATAACCTGATGATGGTTGTTTGGTCAGCTGAGAAATTTTGTATTATATTGACTAATTTGAAAAGCTTTTTGTGAGCCTTTCAATAATCCCATTAGAAAATAATCATACTTATGGGTTGAGTTGCTTCTTCAAGTATGTCTTCTTTCTTCTCATCTCATTCCACTTTACGTGGGTTCGGGACAGCGTGTAAGTTTTCTATTTTCCTCCGTCCTTCGTCAAGGCACTTGTCACATTCTTTATATCCATATGACCGTCCTTTCTCCCTATATCCAGTAATCTTCAAATTTAAAGTCTTTTTTGTAACGTGGCTTCTCTTTCCTTATTACATATCCATAACATCCTAGTCTATTACTTATTAGCTTTTTTGTTACTGGAACCGCCTTCGTACTTCCTCTTACATTATTCATTTTTAATTCTATCTTTTCTTGTCACTCCACTCATCCATCTTAACATTCTCATCTCCGCTGCATGAAGTCATCTTTCATTCGTCACTTTGGTAGCCCAACATTCTGAACCGTATAGAGCTTGTTCAATTAAGTATCAACCACAAATCATAAATGTGTACTGTGTACTTATGATGTTTTCAGTATGAGCGCAAATCCAAACATGTTATTTAACTTTAAATCAATTGTATGTTGTACCTAAGCAAGTGATGGTTGGTTGTGGCTTATAAACAAATTGTCTACCAAAATCAACAAAACCGCATCCTAATACCAGCTTTTGCCAAATCACAACAATCCCACCGAGGGGTCAACGCCCGCCAGTCCGGAAAAGGGGTGCGCGGACCTTGCGGAAATCCGCGCGATAATCCGCACTAACCACGGACTTAAACAACTGGACTCCGCTCAAACAAATTGGCACGAAGTCCGCATTTGTTGTAACGCCAATTGCGCATTGCAAAACTGCGGAACTGTGTATAGGTACGTTTTTTTTACTAGTAGATTAATTTGTATTTTTAACTGTTTATTCAGGGCGAGGTGCCATTGTGCCAACTTTAAGCTGTACGTACATACCGGTTGTAAATCTGACAAATGAACCTCCACTTGCTACGATTCTAAAATACCTCTTTCGCTTGAGGTAAGTATTCTAAAATTAAACGAAATAAAATTGTAAAAAATTAAGAGTTGCAGTTCGACTCCCACATACTTTGCAAAATCGTGAAGATGTGAAGTCCATACGCGTTTGGTTATTTTTAATTGGTCAATTTTGCGTATAAAAATAAACTGTTAAAGTTATTTGTTTTCCAAAAATCTTGCAGTCACTATAATTGTTGAAGGCTCACATCCGACCCACGGGCCAATTAGCTACCGGGATGGAGGAGTTACCTCACTGCTTTATTTAAAACTTTACAAAGTAAAAAACAGCTTATCTGTTTGGGAACCAATACCACCGTTTAAAACATAAATGTAAGTATCTTGAAAATAGCGGGGTATCTGCGATCAATAATCGAAATAGCTGTAAACAGTTTAAAAATTAAAGAATTAGTACCTGGGCGACCGAGCTTTGCTCGGTTACAACTCAAACACTACATTCTTTTAAACTTGTCTAAAAACAATACAAAATAAAAAATTATATTTAAACTTGAAAATAAAAAAAAAACAAAAGTAAACCTCCGAGTGGGATTCGAACCCGTAACACTATTTCTAGCGGTCCGCATCTTAAACCGCTGAGCCAAACGGATAACGGCCGTCGCGGCGAAATTAGCGACCATATTCTGCGTGGTAAGAAAAATGCATCAAAACTCGAAAACACGCGTTTTCCCAAACATAAGACTAATCTAGATCGATTGTTTACCCACAAAAACCCCCATATACGAATTTTCAGCGAAATCGTTAGAGCCGTTTTCGAGATCACAGAAATTTACATATAAATAAATAAATATACAAGAATTGCTCGTTTAAAGGTATAAGATAGGCGATCAACTTATGTATCTATATATGATCAAATGTACTCGAAAAGGAAAATTTCATACAAATTCAATAGATACTTAGACGTTTTAGACGTTTTTAGTGGCATGAACTCAAAGTTGGCATTTACAACTACGGAATCCTACACTGCGCGTGTCCTTTGTGATTCTAAAGATGAATATAAAAACTACAAGTTCTGACGTCCAAATTCTTAAGTAATGTTGAACCATGGGCAACATTAGAACTAATGCGCACTGCGGGTGGTTCACGTTTTTTACGACCGGCGGACACCCCTCAAAAATTCACCCCTGCTGTTCTGTGCTAATTCACATAGCAAAGTCTGCGCTCCATGGTCATTTGAAGGTTCTATGGCGCTCACTTATGCAATATGACGAAGAAATCAATTATGAACTAGTGGGAATGTAGGACATTTCTGGTATTACACGACTACTCCAAAAAGGAGTGTAATATTTGCCCGTTTTTTGTGTGTGCATGTGATTTATTTTATTCCACCATAACACCGAAATGTCTTAAGAGATTTGGATGGTCTTTGTGGATTATCGTAAGAACACTACATCATTCCAAGAGAAGTGTTCTTTTTTTGCAAATGAAATTTTTTTTTTTAAGAAAAACAGTTTAAATAATGATAAGGAAATTTTGTATTCGATTTTATCTATTTTCCTGGCAGTTTAAATTTCATTTATTTTTCACTTTGTTAAGATTACAAGAGGGATAAAAGGGATTTAAGGAAAGTGCTTAATTGGAGATGTTCTTTATAATATCAGAGATATACGTGCTTTCTAATTAAGCTTACGGTGAACCTTGGCTCTGTCTACTCAGCAAAGGATGAAAACATGAAAACTAAAATAGAACATCAAGTTAAAAAGAAGAGAATTTATTTCCAATTCTACCATCTCATTTTTGAATTAAATTCTTGATTAAACACAGACAACGCAAACAGATTAGCGATAATATCAAATATCTATCGAAACCCGATGATTGGCCCAGGGCACTTTTCAAAATGGCGCGGATTTGAGCTGAGATAGTGGCGTAACGGTCGATCCCCCATTTGGACACCCCCAGCATACCAGACGTCTCTTTAATGCCATTTAATATTCCAATATTATTCGTGGCTAGATCGCAGGAGTTGCTTGTACTTGGTGCTTTTTGATAGAGTAGAAGAAAAGTAGAGCAAAACGTTCGAAGTATTTGCTTTTTAGGGAGTTTCCAGTTGCGTTTTACTAAGCCAATAAAACTACTTCAATGGCATATGACGTGACCACGGTGAGAAAAAGTCGCTGGCTGAGAAACTACACCATCCCATTATTCGTTTCACCTGCAGAGAAGTTATTATCTGGCAGCGAACTGCCTCAACCTATCTGGAAGTGCCTTAACAGGTTGAGAGCCCAAGTTGGCCGATGTAAAGATAATCTGGTCAGGTGGAAATCTTATAGAGACCACAACTTCTGCGGATGTGTTGTATCTCCACATGCTATGGAACACTTGCTGAGTTGCCCAGCGTACCCCCACACCTGCAAGCTGGAGGACCTGTACCATGCAAGCCCTAACGCAGTACAGTTCGCTCATTACGGGGCCCAGAGATATATTTGAATATGCCATCACATGAACGACACGCTAAGAATTAGAAGACTTAGCCAATTAGCTGCTTTGAGTTCAGGGTATCCGCTTGCCTTTTTTCTCTTGTCTACTCAAAACGACTTTCATCATTCTAAAATGGCTATGATGGGATACTATTGACACTCTTAACTATTTTATCAACCCAACAATTCTACGGGTTCAACCTAAATTGCAGCGTGGGTTTTCGATATATTCTGGTTCCTAAAATCATATAAAACAATTACAACATTTAATGACAACTTGTTTACGTAAGAGCACATAACAAACATCTCCGAAACGCTGAGAGAGCAATACTGTCCGTCCCAATTTATCGACATCATATCATTAAAACAGACCGATTCTCTTACCAAATCATTTAACGATATTACTTGTTTATAGTCCCGTAAATCTGCTTACCAAGATTTATCGTTATAGGATGCTGAGGTCGCAAATTATATTCGGCTTTCGAGGCCCATTATATGATTACTGTGAATTCTTTTGCATTTTCTCTAACTTGCGTTACTTTGTGTAGTTTTTGCAACGTCGACTTTCTACGTAGGCTTAGGCCACTGGGTTATGCGTGAGTTTTTTATACTAGTCAACGTTTTATTAAGTATGTTGCAAATCTGTCATCCGATCCAAGAGAATATTTTGGAAAGTTATGGCACATAATTAATAAAAGATTTTTTCATAAGCAAGTTCCCTTGCGGCTGTTCTTAACTTTTGTTTGTTAAAAAATCGGATCAGCCCTATAAAAGTTATTGGGAATTAACGTTTTCAAGTCGGGGTTTTTTCAATTTACCTGGCTAATAATAGATGGCGTTACAGGTACAATTCCACTTAACATCGGTCGGAATATATACAGGTATAGCTCCTCTACTCATCAATACGAGTAGATGGTGTCGTGGGGTTTCCTTTAATTTGCTTGGCAAATCCTTTTTTTATTAGAATAGGCCTTTTATACACTAGCTAATACTACAATTTCGTAGATATATCTTTTCAAAAACTAAAGGTATACTCATTACAGAAATGACAGTCTCAAAACGCACTTTTTTCCACCGTAAAATGTTTGATCACAAATATATAAAAATCATAACGATTTAATAAACGAAATTAATCATTTTTATACTAAGTAAAGCTCTTCTAAATAAAAATACTTCTGAGCATAAAAACGGAGGTAAGAAAGTGCCTACTATAATAATAACTAAGCTATAAATTTATTTGCATTTATCATAGAGGGTCGCGACCCGTAGGCAGCATTTGGCAAGTTTGCCCACCTGTCATAGTAATGTTGAATTAATGATATGGGTACGACTTAATAACATACTGTGAGTAATGAACTTTCTCCTATTAACATTATTTTATAATAAAAAAGTTAATTGAAAAATCAAACGTTCCACTGCACGAATCTTTGGCGCCATGTTTTTATACGGTTTTATATGGTGCCAATTGCTGTAGGCTTTCAGTCTTAGTTAATTTTTCTACATATTTTAAATCAGAATTGACTTTACAGAATTGGTCATTCAATTCTATTTGTAGTGTAAATAAAATGTCGAAGAAATTTAACCTTGTTATTTATTCAACACATTAAGTACAAATTCAGTTTCAGTTACTACTTAAAACAAAATCAAATTACACCGTTATTCTCCTCACGACTTCCCCCCTATTTGGCTCGGTATGTCAACTGCTTCCACTACCTTGTGTCGTTCACCATATTTGCACTAGCCCCAAAAATAAATTGCTTGTTTCACTAATATACAAGGCTTGCGTCTTAAAAGCCTAAACAAAATCGTGTGTTACAATGGTAAAATATATACTGAAACTAAAACGAACTTCTGTTGCATGTTCAGTCATTCTTGCAATCAATATATCATTATCAGGTATAGTTTTAGATAAATATTTTGAAAGGATAATCTGGCACCTTAATTCTGAAGGCAAACATTAAAAGCGAAAAGAAAATGTAGACCACAATCATGCCGGCAACGCATTTGTTCCGCTGTGGCTTCGTTTTAGCCTTAGTGCTAACACCAAACGGCGTTACACTCTTTTTCACTCCACCAGCTGATTCTATAGCTAATATCATTCCGGCTATCACTCCAACTTTTAATACAAGCACAATACAGCTCTCAAATATAAACTGACATTCAAAGTCACAAAAGACGGCCATGCCATTTTTCGTTACCTGATAGTAAGGCGCTCCTCTGATCTGATTCCATAAGTGTCCAGACGACGTAAGAAGGCAGAAAAAAACTGCTTCCGTAGCCCACATTTGCTTATTATAGAAAAAAGTTACATTTTTTCTGCATAATATCAGAAAGGAAACGAAGAAAAGAATGAGAAAAGTAATCGGCACAATTTCGGATTTTTGCGGAAGGAGGATCTTAATCTTTAAGTTTGCGCGCTCTTGAATCCATTTGACTATGTTTTCCGCTTTGTACCCAAGCTTTTGAATGTTCATTGTAATACCATGTTTGTTATTGCTCGGAAAGTGCATAATAGCTGGTGGATAAATAATTTGTCGTAAATCTTGGGAAATTTCGGATGCTAAGTCTACATCTACCATTCCAAAGAAGAAGTTTTGGTTGTATGACGGTGAATTCGTGAAGGCGTTTGCAACGAGTAGGAATTCTTCATTAATCAGCGGACACCAATTGCATAATATTCTAGACGAACTTGTAAATATTACGAAAAAAGAGTAATCTTTCTTTGGATTATTTACGTAATCGTTGAACGTAGTCCTGTTCAGAGAAATTATAGAATTAATCATTGTCATGTTGGTCAATTCTTGCTTGATCTCATTTATTGGCTTTGGATGCGCTTGCATTGGTACGCTGTAATTCAGTAAAAGAGCAATACACACTATTAAATATTTCATTGTGAAACCGTTACTTATTTTACTTTCTTCTTATTTTATTTTCCACAATTTTCCAAGTCAATGTAACTTGACAGGTAGGTACACTTATAACATCAATCCTAGATTAAAAATCTAGGTCTGCGGAGGTCCAAGAGCTTTGAATGTACTTCTTGGAGGTAGAATGTCCTGACTATTTATCTGAATGTTTATGGTCGTGCGAAAGAAAAAGGTTACTACAGAGATATGGGGTTACTACTTCATGGAGGTAGTAAGCATGCAGTCCATGCCATGGAATTGGGTATTTTCCTAAGCCAAATATAAAATATTTTGCACTGATAACAAAATAAAACGTCGCAAAATAATGTCACTTGTCTTTGAAAATATCCATTTTAACGACTCTTAAATATAAGAAGAAGAAGAAGAACGAGATTTTAAATTTATTATTACAGAAAAACTGATAATAAGAGCGCTATTTGACTCCAAAAAACTGTGACGTCATCTGCCTGTATTTCATACAAAATCCCATAGAAACTGTTTGTTTTGACGTTTAGAAAGCATCTGATTTGACTTGTTGGAAAATAGCGTATTGTATGTACCTCCGTGCATTCAAAAAAGCAGATGAAGAAAATATTTTTTGTCTCAACAATTTTAGGTAACCCTTTCTTTTCAACAAGTTTCGCTATGTCTATCCGTCTGTCTTTCCGCGGTTTTTCTTAGAGACTATTAGTACTAGAAAGCTGTAATTTGGCATGGATGTGTATCTGTATATGTATTATAATCATGAAAAATAGGTGGTAAAAATATGGTAAAAACATTAAAAAAAAAATAGGTTTGCTCCCATAGATGTAAACATGGAATTGTACTATGTACTTCGTATTGTATGTAAAGCTAGTGATAGTTTTTTTTTTTACTAACCCATCGTATGGGGTATCGTTGAGTAGGTCTTTCAAAAATAATGTTTGCTTGGTGAGACTATTTTTTGATTTAGGGATCCGTTTCTGAAATATTTGATTTTATAGTGCAATGGTGGATATACCATGTGGATTCCAGGAGACGGGAAGAGATCAAGGGGAAGGCCTAAAATGAGATGGAGTAACGACCTGTTTGCGTTTGACAAGGATTGAAAGGAAGTAGCTAAAGATCGAAGTAGGTGGAAACAACAAGGGGAGGCCTTTGCCCAACTATGGGACATAAACGGCAATTTAAAAAAAAATAGTGCAAATATTTGTTAGAGTCAAGCGTGCCCCCTTCTATCTGCTATATATTTAGAGAAACGTGAAAAAAAACAGGTTAGTAATATTTCTACCAAAGTTTAAAGAAAACTATCAAGTTAAGTTATAGGCAACCAAAAAATTTAAAACTTGTAAAATGTACTCGGAAAAAAATCATACAAATTCGAAAGAAAATTAGTTTTTTAAACGGTTTTAGTCCCATGAACTCAAAATCAGCATTCGTAACTGCGCGTAGCCTGACATGCGTTTGCTTGGTTTACCTATTTATTTAGTGTTCCAGGTTTATAGGTTTTCTTTTGTTCTAAATTTGTAAACCTATTTTTTGATGAAGTATAGCAAAATATGAAAATGGGCATCTCTTTGTGTAAACCTTGTCTTTAATATGTCAATAACATACTAAATAAGCGGCCAAGTGCGAGTCGGACTCGCCCATGAAGGGTTCCGTAGTAGCAAATAACATAATATAAAAGTCTTGTAGTTGTTTTTTTTTAAATTTTATATTTGAGTTGATTGAATGAAAGGTAAATTGCCGTTTATGATTTATGACGTATTAAAAAAAAACTACTTACTAGATATCGTTCAAACCCATTTTCGCTGGTAGTTTTTATGGTAATGAACATCATGTATTTTTTTTAGTTTTATAATTCCTTTATTTTAGAAGTTACGGGGGGGGGGGACACACTTTTTTCCACTTTGGAAGTGTCTCCCGCGCAAAGTATTTGGTTTAGAAAAAAATGATATTAGAAACCTCAATATAATTTTTGAAGACCTATCCATAGATACCCCACACGTATGGATTTGATGAAAAATAAATTTTTAAGTTTCAGTTCTAAGTATGGGGAACCCCCAAAATTTATTGTTTTTTTTCTATTTTTGTGTCAAAACCTTAATGCGGTTCACATAATACATCTACTTACCAAGTTTCAACAGTATAGGTCTTATAGTTTCTGAAAAAAGTGGCTGTGACATACGGACGGACAGACAGACAGACAGACAGACATGACGAATCTATAAGGGTTCCGTTTTTGCCATTTGGCTACGGAACCCTAAAAATCATTAAGATCAATTAAGTAACATTGAGGTGGTAAAAAAAACATTTTCTTTTTTTTAGAAGAATCCCTCTTAATTAGGTAAAATTTGCTGAGTAAAGTGAGCTAGTAGCTGAGTTGGTACTATTTTCTTTCCAAATCCTGACAGGTGTTTGCGCGCCGCATCCAAATGAATGCATAGCGATACGAGTTCCATACACCCCTTCATGTAGTTTCCAATATCACGTGGATTAGAAAGCCCTACCCTGTCCGTATCCATCAATATATCCAGCAGATTTGTTAAAGTAATCACTAGGGATGTCGATCGCAGATATGCTACACACGGTAGTAAGGTTAGCAAGCCTTGAATTTTTTAACGGTAGGCCTCCCCCTCATGGAGCAAACAGAGCATTTTAGTTCTTGCGGCTTCAAGCAGACAGAGCTCTGGGCTGTAAGGCCACGTTAGTGTCTTTTTCCTTCTTCTTGTCGTGTCCATAGGTTTTAAGCCATCGTGGCACTTTAGGGTAATAGTAGGCGAGAAGATAGAAATCAAAATAGACATGGGTTTCTAGCCGTTCCCATTATCGCCTATTCTACGCCCATTTACCATCTGCTTGGGAACAGAAGCAGCTGGTATATTCTAAGTATTTTCTTTTCTTCAAGACCAGCATTGAAAAAGGTGAGATCGTAAATATATGAAGTAAATCTAAAGTAGGTGTATAATGTTATCTTTTCAAACGCAATTTTGCGCGTGCGCTTTTTAAAATCCTATCCTACTTCTTACTAATATTATAAATGCGAAATGAGTTCGTATATTTGTTTGTTTATTACCACTTCAGGCTCCAACCACTGAACCTATTTAGATGAAAATTGATATGGATATAGTTTGATACCCAGAGAAGGACATAGAATAGTTTTTATCCGGAAATTCCCACGGTGAGCAAAGCCCACGGGCTCAGTTAGTATTTTATGGCGGAGCTTACCATTTTTTCCGCCAGTGTGTCGATCATAGGGGCGGTCAAACTAACCGATAGTGATTAATGAGCGTGACCCCGCGTATCGTCTACCATCCGTCTTAATTGGCCCACATTGTTTTTGCTAGCCGTCGGTTACTGCCGTGTGTAAGTTAGTATTTTTACACTTACACATAAGAAAATGAAAGAAAAAAGTTATTCACCTGTTTTTAAGTTATAATCTCTAAAGATCTCGCAAATGAACTAACCCAGATATAGGTACATAGTGGTCTCTGTGCTACAAAGATACACCTGCCCTTATACAACACAACACTAACTTAGGTGTAAGTGAAAGATTCGATAAAATTTATATAAAATCCATGTTAAATAAACTCCATAACATATTAGGCTATTTTACTGTGTATTTTTTTAGTTAATATTGTATATACAAGTTTATTTGCCAGACACATAGACAGATAGACATTAGCTTCAAACTTAAAACATTTCTTTGTCGTGGTTTAAAAACAGAAAATTACACTAAAAGAAATCTTTTTTGTAAACGGAAAGAAAATCGAATTTTAAATAAAACAGCAATAGGGAGGGATGAAGATTTCCGATACGCTAGAATATTTTTCTGCTGTTAGGAAAAAAAATCCTCTTTACTGTAAAAAAAAACATATTCTTCATGAAAAAAAATATTTATCTTTAATCACGAAAAATGGACTCAACACAGCGCGTCGTCGCCATTTATTTTGCCTGGACAGTCTGACATATTAAAAAAAATAATGTCGTGTGACAGTTGACGACTTAACTGTCATTGCGGTAAAATAGGAACACTATTTGACAACTACGACCACAAGATCGTATTCCTACTAATATTATAAATGAGAATGTGAGTTTGTATATTTGTTTGTTTGCTTGGTGCCACTTCACGCTTCAACCGCTGAACGTATTTCGATGAAATTTGATATGTATATAGTTTGATACCCAGGGAAGGACATAGTTTTTATCCCGAAAATCCCACGGGAGCGAAGCCCACGGGCACACCTAGTAAATTATATGTCATAGGTCGCGGGAAGCGGGCACAACTCACATACATACCAACCACGTCTTTGTTCAACAAGGCAGACAGAGCCCAAGACCTTAAGATATATGGCGTGGGGTATCTGTTACCTTAGCAATTATATTATCTTTGCCGTAACATTGCTAGTAAGGCAATCACAGATTTAGATACTTATTGCAGTATTGCAGTATCTAACAGTAATTGATTCGTTCTCGAATCACTTCCATAAATCGTGTGCATTCAATCCTCATTACGCACGTAGGCAGAATCTACAGTTTGTAGAAATGTTTGTGACTCATGCACTTGGTGCAATGGCGCAAGTGTTATTGCACCCTCCTGTCCTGTCTTTAATCATTTGTTTAATCAAATTTCATTAATTAGATAACAATAACAACAGGCAAAGAGAAGTTAGTTTAGTTATTGGAGAGTGGAGAAAGTTTACTTATTTACAAATATCAGTCACCCACACATATTTTCCGCTCGGGCCAATGGTTGACCGGGAGAGAATGCCATATGGCATTAGGCCCGCCGCTAGTACGTTTTTTTTTAATTGGGCATAAAGTTTCAATAAATACATAAAAGGAAAAAACCAATTATGCTAAATAAATACAAAGGTTTTGATAAGTAGGGACTTATTAAGTTTCATTTGCCATATTGTATACCTATGTATTATCATATTCCCTCCATTTTGAACCATCATCATCAATGTACTTACTTGCTACTTACACCTAACATGTATACTTACGTAGTACCTACTTTCATCTTTTTTAGATCTATTTGTAGGTACTTGATTGTTACAATACAAATAAATGATACAAGTATGTTTAGAATACCTATCTATGCCAACAGATATTGAGTATTGAAACAATTTGTTTTGGTACATTGAACTCAATAGGTTTGAACAACGAATAATAATGCTTACATGCAAATGATACAAATTGCATATTCCTACGACCTGATCGGCCTAGTGCAGTGTTTGCACTGTAGTTTTATAAGTAGGTTCACGACTGAGAGGAATTAATGACAAACTAAAATGTTGACACAAATATTCAGTTTTACTAATTCCAATGACTACTGCGTCTGTTAGTTTCCATTCATCTAGTAGTACTTCGGCGTCAACTTGCTCCTTTACTTGATCTATAAATGCATTTTGGTATTCTATTCTCTTCTTGTATTTATCATCATCATCAGGTAATGGAGAGATCTCATTGATGTTTATAAGCTTTGTTTAGCTTGTATTTCCTAAGTCGCCTTCTACGATATCCACGGGAGGATTCTGAGTGGCCCTATTCTTTCCTGCCGGAAACCACACGGCTTGTATTTATGTTAAAGAGCATTTAATAATACTACCAGTAACAACAAAGGCCCTACCCACAAGAGGATGCCCACAGGGAGGAGTTCTCTCACCAATCCTATGGAGCCTAGTAGTAGACGACCTCATCACCGATCTAAACAAAAACAACTACCACACGGTAGGATATGCAGACGACCTGGCAATAATGATCCCAGGGAAAACTGCGGACACAGCTTGCAACCGCACCAGAGGAGCTCTAAAAATTGTAGAGGAATGGTGCAAAAAACATGAACTGAACGTCAATGCAAACAAGACAGAGACTGTGATGTTCACAAATAAACGACAACTAGGACGTTTTAACATGCCTAAGTTATTCGGAACAAAACTAGAACTATCGGAAGAAGTGAAATATCTTGGAATCACACTAGACAGCAAACTTATCTGGGCGAAACACCTGGACGATAAGTTGAAAAAGGCCGGACTGGCACTATGGCACTGCCGAAGAATGGTGGGAAAAACATGGGGGCTAAGTCCAAAAATCATGAAATGGCTGTACACAGCTGTTATAAGACCCACCATAACCTACGGGGCGATCGTATGGTGGACTCGCACAAACCTAAAAACAGCTCAGGATAAACTGCAAAGCTTCCAAAGGACGGCATGCCTGGCCATAAGTGGCGGGATGAGAACGTGCCCTACTGCCGCCTTAGAAATAATACTGGATATAACTCCATTACACCTACACATAAAACAAGAGGCAGAAATTGCAGCCATGAGACTCTGGACCTTAGGTCTCTGGAAGAAAAACTCGAACTCTCCTCATTCAAAAATATTATCGCTAGCCATGAACTCATCTAATCTGATGGGAGCAATAAACGACAGAATCAAGAAACAATTTGTGTTCGACAAGAAATACAAAATACAATTACACGAGGACAAAACCGACAATTCTAACATCAATGAGGTAAGAGTGTACACAGACGGCTCCAAGATGAGCTCAGGAGTGGGTGCCGGTGTCTTCTCACATGACCTCAACATTCACTACACCACGGCTCTGGGTAAAGATAACTCCATCTACCAAGCTGAATGCGTAGCTATAACCCATGCTGCGGTAAAAATCAACAGGTTAAAGGTAACAAACATGTCTATTCGTATCTTAACCGACAGCGCAGCAGTCCTTCATGCTCTGAGAAATCCGATGATCGACTCTGCATTAATCCTAGAATGCCATAAAGCACTAGAACAACTCTGTAAGTATAAAAACAATATCACCATCCAATGGATCAAAGGTCATAGTGGCTCACTTGGCAATGATGCAGCGGACGAACTGGCTAGGAGGGGCTCGAACATGGTACCGATAGGACCACCACCTCAAGCCCCCATTCCATTCAACCAGATTCGTGCCTGGATCAGAGCCAAAACCAACAAAGAAAAACAACAAGCCTGGAATACCCTAGGAACATGTCGGCAAACAAGGGAGGCCATCCCGGCGTGGAACCCACGCTACTCACGTCGACTTCTTGCACTTCCAAGGGTAAAAATTAGAAAAATGGTAGGCTTACTAACAGGACACTGTACTCTTAATAAACATCTATTCGTTATAGGTATAACCGACAGCCCTCTATGTAGAGGCTGTATGGAAACAGAAGAATCAGCAAAGCACGTGATACTAGAGTGTCCGTGCGTTGCATCAACACGAGAGGAGTACCTGGGATCACCAAGTACGATGCCGGAGGCCTGCAGCTCACCCTCTGCACTACTCCGCTTCCTCGACGAGCTGGGCTGGCTCGAATGAAAACAACTTCCAGTCCACAATGGGGAGGCACAGAAGAATGTCGCTGTCTCCCTCACGTGCAAGGGGCTTAATAGAACAGCCTAGGCGCGGAAAAATGCCCACGGAACCAGGTGAACCAGGAATACTACCAGTAGCATCGTCCTAATCGTGGATTTAGATACTAGGTAACGCATCGTGTTCGCGGAGGAAGCTTCCGTCCACATCTGTACGTCACAACCAGTCACAACTATGTTATATTACGCTACAGTGTAACCCTGGCACAACCCAGGGTGGGCGGTACCCGACTACGGCCGAGTTATTATCGTGCATAAATCCATAATGATTGCTCGTTTTGCCGCAGATAAGTGCCTGTTACAAGTGATCGGTGTAAATGAGATGCGTCATTGCGAATTAGCCCTTGTACCGGGTCTAGCCATAGATGTAGGAGAGATCAAAGAGCAAGGAAGTTTGCCTTTTAACAAAGATAAAGTTGCTTAAAAGTGCACTGGTTTTTCGGTATATTTCCAATGTCTTTTAAGAATATACAAAATGTAGAAGAGTGTCATATTTGAAGGATTTTAAGAAAAAATTTAAAGGTCCCTTCGTTCTGTCTATACCTTCTTTATATTTAAGAGAGTAAAAAAAATCTAAGTCTATGCTATGGTCTATACCAACCTATGAAGATCAAGATAATTTTTTGTTATGATTATATTTTATCACCATTATAACAGCAGTGGCTGATATACTCCACTGGGCATAGGTCCACCGGAGCCACACTTGGGTAGAGCAGCTAGAGGGCTTGGCCCACACTCTCCACGTTGGCCAGACACTAATTTCATCTCTATCGCACTAAAACTTTGTTGTTCTTTACATAGCATGCAATAGGTCTGTGGGTCTAACGCGTTGGTCGTAATGAGAGAGTTGCCCGCACATAATATCGCGTGTATCAATTTATTGTCGTAGATCATTTTAAGCATAATTTATGTAATTTTAAACTGGCTAAGTTGCTCTAATAACCGTCATTTTATTAGAATTATTAGATTTTCTTCGTAGTTATTTCTTCAACTGCCGATGGCGATTAAATCATAGGTATATGTTCTTTTTACTCTATAATAGTGTTAAACAACTTACTTATTTCTTTGGAAACAGTTAGTCGGATTTTAATAAATTACAACGATATAAGATACAATGCCGTAACCATGTGATGTACGTAACAAAAAAAAGCAATTAAGTACGCGGTCAGACTTTTGTTTGATAGTTTATAAAATGTATACGGTAATACATTGCATATTGTGAATGAAATGCACCCATGCAAACATGTCACGCATTTTTCTGTCGATTCGCTGCACTTTCGTCACGCATGCAATCACGAAATCGATCCCCTACTCTAATGATACACTTCAACAAATTGGCACTGCATGCAGCAGGCAGCGTGGCCGAGTGGTCTAAGGCGCTGGTTTTAGGCACCAGTCCGAAAGGGCGTGGGTTCGAATCCCACCGCTGTCAAACTCCTTTTTACCAGCTGGATTTTATGCACAGCTTTATGTTTTATTCATATTCACATTTGTACTATTTTCCGAATTAAACATACATGTATATATGTATTTGCTTTTTTTTCAGGTAATATTCTTCATAACAGTCCAGACATGACGCCCCGAAGACTGAGCAAGTATTTTTGAATAAACATATTTTTTCGTCCTGTAATAATACATTTCCCCGGCGACCGCAACCGTACAAAACAATGCAAAAAAAGATTTCGAATGGACACCAAAGGGAATTTTCCGAATACCACAGATAGGGACCTAACTTCTATACTAATCTCGACATAGAAATTTGAACCTTATAGGGACGTGGTTAAGTCTTTATTGGGATGTGACTTTATGGCGTGTTAAAAAAAATAAGGTCAGAAATCTGTCATTGCATTTGTCATTGGCATGCCGAGGTAGATAGGGTGCCTCTGTGGGTTGTCCCTTCCAATGTTTTTGTTAGGCATGCTTGTATTTCAATATTGCCTATTGTCTTGTCTACGTTAAATGATGTTGTTTGATTGTATCAAACGCCAACCATTACTCAAAATTCTAAGGTTTAATTGTTTTCAAATTACTTGCGAACAAAAATGTTGACTTTGCTCAACATACTTAGATACACGTTATACTCGTACATAGTATGAAATGCGGTACGGTAACTCATTTTTAAAATTAGTCATCATCATCATCATCAGGTCTTTTTAGTCTTCACTGCAGGAGCACGACCCTCTCTGTACTACCAGAGCCAGTGTATACTTGGCCAGAGCAGCAAGAGGACTTGGCCTACACTCTCCTCGCTGGCTAGACGGATTGGAGAGGTCTCATTGATGTGTATAAGCTTTGTTTAAGTTGTATTTCCTAAGTCGCCTTTTACGACATCCACGGGAAGACTTGGAGTGGTCTTTTTCTACTCTGCCAGAAACCACACGGCTTCTCTTCCCAAAATTGGTCATCGTATAGATACATTACATTTAGATGTCGAGAATAAATATACTTAAGGCCATACCCAAATTTTCCGGGGTCCAGTGGCGCTGCCATTTAAAATAAATCATTTAAAAGGAAACGGAGATATCATTCAAAATTGTGTCTATTTATTATGGCGAGTAGGCGACCAATACTGCTGAAAATGAGTGTCTTTGAATTTTCCTCTGCTGGGCATAGGTCTCACCCATTTCAAAGGTCTCTTCCAAGAGCTCTTACATCTCCCAGAAACAAAAATAGTTCTGCTACATCTATGAAAAACTTCTTAATCTTATCGCGTTCCTGAGTGCATCCTCACCTCAGCTGTGGAGTTTTGGAGCTGCGCTTTCCCGCTTTTTCTTCTGCGATTATAATATGCTTGTCAGCAGTCATCCAAGCATGTCATTTAATCTAAATCAAGGTCCCGGGTTTAATGCCCGAACGAGTCAAGATGGAAACATAAGAAATTCCATAACACAAGTCTCCAACTTACTTTGGGGTAGGTCAATTGTATAATTTGTCCTTATATTTTTATTTTTATTTATTTAAGTCGGTACAAATTCCAAATATTGAGTGAGTATCATGCACGTATTTACTATAATCTTACTAAAGCCTTTATCTATAATCTTCGGATCACCTAACTTTAGTATAATACCCCTTCCCACTAAAGGTTATATACCTGTCGCTGATATCCTATTTGCGAAATTTGGAAATCCTTGCGGCCGAATCTTTGCTGAAAAATACAATTTAACGTCGTGTTAGTACAAAGCCCTGTTCTTCTATTAAATTCTCTGCCTACATTAATCACGCAAACTTAACTTCCAAACCCTTCCACTCGTAGATCACTTGAAATCAACTTTCTTCGCGTTTTTCGAGCGACTGATGACTTCTCAATAACGCGTAATAAGCGCTTATTTCACGCCGGTTAACCCGTCAAGTGTGGATTTTAACACCGACTTATAATGGATATGAAATTCAAATCGTGGGGTTAAGACGAGAGGTTCTTATGACTATTCATGGCTTTTGAAAGGACTGTTTAGACGTTAGTTAAGTAATATTGTGTGTTTGTTTTTGAAATGAGAAACACTGCCTTAAGTGAGGATCTGTTTGGCAGGAACTACATATTACCCAAAAGGATTATGAAGTTTTATTGCTCATTGTATTTATTTACTTTGTGACACTGAGCATCCGAGTAAAATATCAAACAATATTAACGGGCAATCCGAATACTATTTCTATTATCTAGATTCTCGATAGGCGGCTGTTTGCATCGTAACTAAAGCCTTCGCTAGTGTCAAACCAAAGTCAAATGTTTATGAAAAAATTTTTTTAGATAATTACAAAAAATAAATACCTCTGTTGATGACCACAGAGTTTTTTTTCGCAATAAGGTGAAAGGTCTAAGCAACTTGAGTGAGAGTACCGAGGTATTGTAGATTTGTGAAGTATCTTTTTTTGTTAGCCACGCATATCTCACTGCTGGGCAAAGGCAAAAATCTTTAGTCTTTTCTGTACATCCATCTTAACTACCTTAGTTCGTATTAACATAGCGAAAATTTAAATATCTTTGATTACGTAAAGCAGCTGAGCACAATAACTGCACATGGGTAGTTAACCAAGTAATAAATATACTTACCGCTTCACCCTTCCCCACCAATTCAAAACATTTATTAAATTTCCACGAAGCGTGTGAATCCTAACAGCGCGAAAGCATTGTGAATAACGTTTGCTCAACTAATCTTGGCCGGTTTACGAGTATGGTTAGCGCATACATTTACACGCTTAAACAGTCGTAAACAAAAGAAAGTCGAGTCTCACGGTATAAAAACTATGGACGGTATTAGTATGCTGTCAGTGCAAGTGCCTACAGGCTGTTGCAGACTTGCTACTCACACTAACTGCGTCTGTGACGACGATTATGGGACTTTTTGTACGATAGATGCTGCAATTTCTTTAAAATTCATATTCAAGATTCTATTCGGCTTAAAGATATGCTCCTGTCCCGTGTTACATCTTTTTATATTATTACATACAACATACATACTTTCACGCCTGTTTACGATGGAGGTAGGCAGAGACTATGGATTTTCACTTACTACGATCCTCGCAAACGTCTTTTGCTACATATTATTGAGGCTACAAATTACAAAAGATCACTCACCACAAAAGGAACTCTGTTCAAAACCTAATCGGAGACTTCAAGGATCTTTTTATTGTGATAAAACAAAGTTGATTGTTGAAGACATAAGTAAGTTCCAACACAGAGAGCATTCAAGCAACTTTTCGAAAGTCGCTAATCGTCGAAGTTTAAAGTAGCACGTCTGTTGTACCGCTAAGGCCATTGCATTTCATTAATTAAAGTTAAAGGCGAGATTAGGCGACTTGGTATTCCGTTTTAGTCCACTTTACAGTGGCTATTATTGGAGCACGGACCTGACAACCCTTTATACGAAGGGTATCACATTAGCATGTACATTTGCGTCCACATTGAGGTATGATACAGTCCAAGAACACAATTATTTTGAAAATTACTTACCTTTTCAGAGTTCCGTACCCAAAGGGCAAAACGGGACCCTATGACTAAGACTCCGCTGTCTGTTAGTCTATCAGTATGACCGTCTGTCTGTCACCAGACTGTCTCATGAACCGTGATAGCTAAACAGTAGACAAATATTTAAGTAGGGCTCCCAAACAAAAGACGTGATATTTTAGATAACGGTACGTAACCCGAGCCCGACTCGCACATGGCCGGTTATTTTATTAAATTATACTTTTTGATATATTTTCGGATCACCAGTTTAAAGATAAAGACTAATATGTTGATGATTCGATGATTATATCCACGGCAGTATTCCTTTTTTGTAGGTAGTATCTACTCGTACGTACCTTTATTTGTTTCCAACAGCGCGGGCACAGTCAAATACAAAGAATCCAGCGAACTTGTAGCATAGGAAATTACTCATTGTACAAACTAGGCACGGATGTGTTCGACGAATTTAGAATGTAGTAAGTTCAGGTAAGTATAATAAGCTATCTTAAACTACGCTGTTGTAATGTTTGGGGGAGAAGAAAAACACCATGCAATGTAACTATGTCTTGTTTTGTCTTTTCTTTTAATCAAAATTAGCTGTACTCCGCTTTCCGTGGGTATTTCTGCATAAAAATTCACCAAATTTCATCTAAATAGGTTCAGTACTTGAAGCGTGAAGAGGTAACAAACAAATAAACAAACTCACTTTTGCATTATTTGTTAATAATGGACTGGGATTCTGTTATTTTAGCCATTTATTTGCCTAAACATTAGTGTACTGTATATTTGTATTACTGATTTTTTTGATGTACAATAAAGTATTTCTTAAGTACTTCCTTACAGACAGAATGTCCACGTTTTAAAATTCAGGAGACCGGCCGCGTTCGTCAATGCAATGTTTGAAACAGTTAAAATTGAGGTAACAAGCGCTTTTACTCTTGGCATAGTGAAACCATTCAATGAGCCTGCGGGGTTATTAAAGATAGAGTTTCTCATATAAAATTTATGTAGGCCCGTATTTAATGTCGACACTCAATGTGTTGCTAATTAACAATTTACCTTTCATGCTGATTTCTAATGAAGAAAAGCTTTTCTCAGGTTTCTAACACGAGTTGGTTGAATGCCTGGGTCAGGTAGGTCGTCAGTCACTGCATTTCTTTTAATTGTTACCTTTACAATAGATACTTTTATCCTTAAATAATTGAGAGGACATCAATACATCTTTTTTTTAAATTGGTTGATGTCCCTACAAAAAAGAATATAGACTAGCTCCAATTTTGTCAAAGCAACATTTGAGACTACTTGCAAATCAGACGAGTAACTTTTTAAACGAGTTCCAAGTTGCGTTTTAGACAAGTTTCTACATAGACTATTTGTATTTAAGACCATTCGAGACTAACTCGCTATATAAGTTGCACAAAAATCATGGGTGTTAAAAAGTTATGTTTTGCATTAAGGGCATAAAACCGGGACAAAATGTTCCGGCGAATTCTGCTTACAATGGTCCGGATATAGTATGTACCCTTGTCCAACCTTCGTCACAACTGTCAACGGATGAGGACCGGTGACGAAGAAGAGGTTTTCGTTGTATGGCAAACAGTTTAAACTGCTCACTAATATGAGTATCTACTCAGCCCTTTTGACTATGGTGATGTGACGTTTTGGAGACATGTGCTCGTTAAGGAACTAAATCGTTTGTTTCTTTCTTCTAAATAGATGAAGGGCTAAAGTCAAAAAAGTAAAAAATAATGTACTTATTTTCGGATAATTGTATCCCTTGATAATTGAGAAATCTTTATCCTTCACGAGGGAGAAGGCGTAAAAAGTAGAGTTAGTCTCGAATGTTCCAACACGCAAGTAATCTATTTAGCAACTCGTCTTAAACGCTCATTGCTAAATCGCATAACGTCATAATAGGAAGTGGTCTAAAGATTTATCTCGTCCGAGACGTCAAAATTGTGAGATTGTCTAAATAAAACTAATTTAAATATGAGGTACTCTAAACTTAAACTTGTCTAAGTATGAGGTGGTCAAGTGTAAGTCTCTTTAATTAGTTACCTACACTTGAAGACGATGTATAAAAAAATTATTAATAAATCATCATTCATTCAATCAGTAAATATAAAAGTCGTAAAAAATTCGCTTTTTTTCGCCATCACCTTAGAAAGGTTCGCCTATTAAAAATTAAATTAATATAATTAAAATAACAAAACATCAAGTGTGGTTCGCGTTCATTTAGTCAAGGAAACGCATCTCATTCCAAGTTTTCAATGTTCTCTATATATGTATAGGTGCTGTCCGTCCGTCGGTCACGTTCAACTCGCATTAATACTTGTAACTAAGAACAAATGCGATTCTTAAGGTATAACACCTTGAAACGAGTTCCAGAGTTCTGAGAACCAAAGCTTTTTAAAAAGCCTGTTTATTTAACATACTTAAGATATCTTATATATATTTTATCGTAAAAGTTTACAATTTGTTTTAAGGTTATATTCTATATGTGTACTGACTTCATGCTACATAATAAATTATAAGGATTCTTTACCACAGACGGACTTTACTTTTGAATTAATGCTTAATCAGATAGAACGTTAAGGGTTCTTACAAAAGAGCGGCAACAGGAATGCCATGAAAGTGTTAATCTTCTGGAGAGAAAAACTCTGATTTTATTTTGATCTTTCGACACGAGAAGAAGAAGAAGAAGACAAAAGAGCGATAGAATGCCCGCGATACCAGCTGTCGGCGACGGTCGGCGACGGCCGCCTACTGTTGCAAACGGTCGCGTGATACATGCAATAAACTGCGCAAGAGTCGCGCAGCAGTTTTTAACAGATGTCGCTTGTCACTAAGAGCCCTAATTTGAACAAATTCGATTAAGCTTATTTTGTCAAAAGAAAATAATAGTTGTTTTTATAGATCAACAAAATAAACATTTACTTAATCGTTGCTTACATCTAAAGTACAAATTAGAATTAACATAGCGTAGTACAGATGTACGATTAGATTATAAACGTAAACGTTTAAATGCATACTAAGTGAGATAACGTAAGCATGTTTACGAACACTATCTTGCATTGTAAACAGCTGTTCTCATTAATAATAATTAAGGCAGCCGCTATAAAATAAAAGTATCGTGTGAACAAAATCACGGACAATATTAACAGATGTCTGAATTGGGCCGTTGGGCCTGACACGTGGTTTCGTTGGATCATGTGTTGTTTATATTGTGACAAGGCGTTGGCTTTTGCAGGGAAGCAATAGCTATACTATGGGACGGGGGACGAGACACTTGACTCTATTTGCAAATATACCAAATATTTCAGAAACGGATCCTTAAATCGAAATATGGTGTTCCCTAGCTTAAAATATTTTTTAAAGACCTATTAAAAAATATTAGTCGAGAAAATCAAATGTCGATTGCTTGAATTCCAAAAACTTGAACGCCCAAGCCCTAAACTTGAGAATCAGTGGGTATGCGATGACATAGTGAAGCTCCAAATTTTGGTGACTTTCCATCCCAAAATTTTTTTACTCCTCATCTGTATGCTCGTAGAATAATATTAGATATTTTTATTGTTCTGAATGTGGCAATGTAACTTACAATAATTACCTAATATAACCTCAGACAATTAAACTGCTTTGGCCTTCAACTATCAAGTTTTGTGAAGGAAAAATAATAATTGTGTTAAATGTTTCGTAACAATCTTACCATCATTCTTTACTCCTTATATTTTATTCTATTATTAAAAAAACTTAGTTAAAATTTTATAATTTTGTTGCAAAAGTCTGGGCATTTTTCTTTAAATTAACATGTTTGGCCCAAAAAAATCTGCGTAATAAAAATAAACAACTCAATTACGTTTTTGGTTGATTAAAAGCCATATTTTCTCGTCCAAATGACGACATATAATTTTAGTTTTTCATATCTTTCTTTAAATATTAACTTAAAAATGTTTCTTTTATTTTTTGTATGACTAAATTCACTACATTTTTCTTAGAAAATTACAACTTGTACATCACTACAATCGATTCCATCTGTCTTTACTCACATTACAATTTCCCTCGGAAGCCCGGAATGTGAAGTTCGGATGTCGTAAAAACAATACCATTATTATAATTAGGCGGAATGACACGTGTTTCCTTAGTCTAAATACTTGGTGTTTTTCTGCCGGATTCTTTGATGATTTGGCTTCTTTGTATTCCAAGATGACTTTAATATAGAATTTGGATGTCTGGGCGGTAACTTCATAAAATAATACATTATTACGTCATACGTCCTATTTCTATGTGAAACCAAATTAGACTTTAGCATACGTAACTACTCAATTTTGCTTAACACTGAAAGTCGGATACGCAGTAGCGTCCGACTTGCGTACCGTTTTTGGAGTAACCCCCCTGTCCTATATATTATGCTTTATACATTATGAATATATATCTGAATTTGTGGGTGTCCAGTGCTGCCCCAATTTGAAACAAATTACTTAAAGGAAAAGGGAGACATCAATAAAAAAAAAAATTGTCTCAGTCGGCTCTAGATAACCCTGCAGAGCCAAAAGTTGACTTAGCAAATAATAATGCAATAGTTTCAGTTGAACATTAGAAATTCTTTTCTTCTTAGAGTTTTTAGTGCCAAATCAGAAGTCAAATAATTTTTTCTGTGTTGTGTCGTGTAAAGTTACGTAGTTTTGAGTATTATTTTCAAATAGGTACCATTATTAAGTTAAGTTATTAAGTTAGTAACTCAAACAGTTTTTTGTAATGATAACTACAACGTTTGTGGAGCTTTTTGTGTTTTCCTTAATGAGAATCCCTTTACCGCTAAAACAGTGGTGGTTTTTACTTTCAAACATTTAGCCAACAATTAGTTGGTACCTACCTTAACGATTAGCAAATGCTTCTGAAATTGCAATCTTGATGTTGTTTTGTACGGCGGTACTATTGATGTCATTGTCATGTGGACGAGAAGCCAAAGAAATTATGATATTTTACTAAATCCTTTTAAATTTAGGTTACTTTTATAACAAGATGAACCGCAAGACCCAAAATGCTCTGTCTGCCCCATTAGGGATAAAGACGTGATAGTATGTATGTACTTTTATAACAAGTTGAGTTTTGACGTGTATTTATAAAACGAATCTTAAATATTACGCTTTGTCATACTTACGCCATTAAAGTTTGCGGAAATTACTGGAAATTCTTTGTAAAAATATTTCATCTCATCACATCATCATCATACTCTTTTTGTACTTCTGGAGATTCTTGGCCAGAGCAGCCAATAGATTTGACCTACACTCTCCACGCTGGTCAGACGTGCTGAAGAGGTCTCATTGATGTTTTTAAGCTTTATTTCGCTTGTATTTCCTAATTCGCCTTCTGCGACATCCACGGGAAGACTTGGACCTATTCTGCTCTGCGGAAATCCACATGGAATGTATTTTTTTTCTCTTCGTAATCATGACATGTGATTTAGATAATGAGCGTTGACGAGTTCTCCATAGACTATTTGCGTTTGCGACCATTCGATACCAACTCGAATAAATTAAATAACCTTTTATTCGTAAACTAGACAATAAATTACATTTAAATAACGATATACATTCACAACACATACGGTTAGTACATTAAACATTCCATAACAACATGAAAATTGAACAGCATAATTTTAATTGACTCGCCATTACGCGCGGTGGTGTTATATCGCACATGCTATAAAGCTTTTCATTACAGGGTAGCGGTCGGCACCCGGTCCCCAATTGATCAGCCCCTATCAATTGAGCGTTAAATGTGTGAATAAAATTGACTAAAATAGCCGACTACAGTTGTGGCGGCTGTAGGGCTTCCATAACCATTTGGTGTTGGAACCGCTACCTTGGGAGCCTTCAATTTTCGACGTCCCGTCGCATAATTTATCTGGTTTTTTTTGTATTAATTATTGAAATAAATAAATAATATTATTAAAAAATACTAGTAATTGGCCTCGAACTGTGAACTTATGGCACTTTAAGAAAGCTTGCCCTTAAATATTATATTGGTCTGAGAAAAGAAACAGCACATTCTGCGTTTTATTTTCAATTTCCCCCAAGCCATACTCCTGGTTGATCATGTACCATAAGATATAAATATAAAAAAATAGTCTGTAGCTTTCCACCTACATCGTAATTCCCCTGTTTCTGAATCTTGATAAATCTTCCAAAGATCGTGTCCCCCATTTAGTTCCGTGCTCCTTGGAAGGTTCAGCAATTAGCTGCGGAGACGAGACGGTTTCACATTACCGGAATGTATCGAAGAAACAAAGTCAAGGAGTATAATTCGGACTCGTCTTTCTACAAAAACTTCATAATCTTGAAAACGATAAGAGTATTTCATCTACCTTATTGTTTGACTGAAACACTTTTCAGTAATAGTTAATTATTTATTTAAGGTCAAGGGAAAAAAAGAGTGTCTTAGTTGGATCCAATTTACAAAAATTTAACCCCGTAGAAAAAGCCCCCAAAAAAAGTTCATGATGGAAAAATCTCACACGTTTTTCCCCTAGCTCCTATCCGTCAAATCCGTAACGTTCGAAAAATAAGAAATAGGACCAGTACTTACGTACTGATAAATAAGTATGATTATTTATGATACACAAACTTCAGTAATGTAATGACTTAAAATATCTAATAGTTCGTTGTTTAGTTTTATCAACGTTATTTTGCCAAATTAAGCTAGGTAGAGACCTATAACCACCTAATGGCGCCTTTTATTATAATCATAAGTCCTAGAAAATCCTTTTTAAAGCCGCAAACCTTATTAACATGCCATCGGGTTTAAACCAATCCTATTTTGCAGTTTGTTTGCTAAAACTGTCAATTAACGAGTGATAAAGAATAAGTACTTAATTAAGTCGTTAATCGAACTGTAAAACTATTGAACCGGATTTATTTGACCTTGTAAAATTATAATTACTTTAATGATAATCATATATATGTAAATAAGGTCTAACAAAATATACTGAAACTATCTTAAGGGTGAATTCAGTCCATGATATGGAACAAGTTTCACCAAGAATAAATAAATAACTATATAGGGACAAATTACACTGATTGAGTTAGCCCCAAAGTAAGTTCGAGACTTGTGTTATGGGATACTAACCCAACGATACGAAGAATGATATGAAACAAGTTCATGAGACACGGACTGATGAGGAACAAACAGACAGACAGACAGACAGACAGATGGGTAGAAGGACGGACAATCGGACAGCGGAGTCTTAGTAATAGGATTCCGTTTTAACAATTTGGGTACGGAACCCTAAAAATGTACAAGTGGCGTAGAAGACCTTATGCGTTTCCCTTGGACAAACGGCCCAAAATAATTGGAAGGCAGGCAGAGACTGCATTTACATACGAAGCACCGCGTCACATGGATATGCGGAATTTGCATAAGGTTCAACGACATCCTAATTACAGCCGAGACGAGTTTCAATTTTTAAAAAAGGTGTTCATTCACCAAACAGATTTTTAATACTTTTTGACATTTACTCGTAATCGATTTCGTCTTCGGGCTTATATTGAATAATTTTTCGAAACTAAAAACCGACTTCATCCCCAAACTACACCACTTGATAAAAAAATATGAGACGACTTCAGAAGTATACTCTTTCAAACAAAAGAATTTTGGTCCCTCCTGGACCAATTTGGGAAATTCGTCTTTGAATAATCGGCAAAACTACATAAAATAAATAATCGCGACGAATTGATAACCTCCTCCTTTTTGGGGTTCCGTAGTAAACAAGGAACCCTTATTTTGAAATGAGTTAAAATAACATTGAAATTGCGATGTTTCTCATATTCAATCACAAAAATATATGATTTATGTTATGGAGATATTATTCATCAAGCAAAATCACTATTTACTCCAATACTTAACATTCTCAAATCCCAGGATGTAGCCTAATTTTGTCTAATTTCATGAATGACGTTAATTACTTTTAGTTATTTAAGCCGAATGACCTGTGGGAAGCCAGATAACCAGGTAATACTGCGTATACTGAGCAGAATTGGATTCAATTCCGCAAATTAGCATTTAGATAGGTAACACACCGATTGTACACAATTCCCGTATAATATCTTGTTAGTAATGATATTTTTTAATTACGTCAAGGTATTTCCGCTTCTATGCTGGTTACGACGAATAAAAAGTATGATACTTACAGTTTTTCTTCGTAGTGTGCAATTTTGCAAATTTTTAAACTTTTATTGGAAAGCTAATTTTAGTTATTCTTCTAATTTTGTTGGGAAATGTTAACAACATCATACAGGTACAGACCTGTTATAAAGGTTTACTAAATATACATCTGTTTTCGAAACTAATAACTGACTTCACCCCAAACTACACAACCGATTTTGATTAAATTTCAATGGAAGCATGTTTTTGTGGTTTTTTTTTTATATGTACATGCATCTTTAAATAATCGATCAACATACAATAAAAAAAAAGATCAAGATGAAATGGACCGATGTGGAATTTTTTTTTTAAAGAGTATACATTACTTGTCTGCTGATCCCATAGAAAATTTATCAAAATTGTTTGTGTGTGATTGTTTGGGGTGAAGTCGATATTTAGTTTTGAAAAATTAAAACTTCTGCAGATATCTTGTGTGAGGTCCGATTGCGACTGATACACCCACGGCCACGTCATAATTTTAGTCGCCCCCAAAAGAAGATTATTGATAATTCAGTACCGAATAAATAAAGTCCATACTTTCACTTACAAGAATATCGTAAATTAACAGCGCAAATTAAATATTGTTTTAATGAAATCGCTCCCTATTACTACATGAGTGAAGCAATTGTCGATATATTTATTTAAATTTTAAGATTTATGTGTCACTAAGTTACCAAAGTACAGTCAGACACATAAATAAAATAAATAAATAAATATATAGGGACAAATTACACAGATTGAGCTAGCCCCAAAGTAAGTTCGAGACTTGTGTTATGGGATACTAACTCAACGATACTATATTTTATAACAAATACATATATAGATAAACATCCAAGACCCAGGACAAATTGAAAAAGGCCATTTTCCAACTTGCCCTGACCGGGAATCGAACCCGGGATAATATCAATAAGTGTAGGTACATTGATTTTATAAGCTAGGAATTAGGAGACTATTTTACAACAAAACTGATAGAGTTGATATTTGGTACCCTACACCACAGAATACGTACTAATACTCACGTACAGACGTCTTACTCAGCAAAGAAATCCAAAGAAATATCTACTCTATGTGGTTGGCGATATGGTTTAATTTAGCTCGCGTCAGAACTCAGCACCTGTTCGATTAGATACCTGGAAATCTATTGCAAGCCAATTTTATTTTTATTGTCATGTGCAAAAGATTCACTGGATTTTTACTCCGGGGTGGACGCCGCGCGAATAATGTAGGTATATTTTCGATACCTAAACTGGGAGTGACACAAGCTTGCCTACACTAGACTCAAGTAGAGCCGAAAGTCGCACTACTCTGTTAATGAAACGTCATATGCGTAATAATATTTGCAAATATATCTAAAAATACCAATACCTTACCTAAAAAGTTCACGAATCAGTTCGCTAAATGGACTACATTAGCAACGATTGTTTAATTGAATATGTACTTAACCACCACACATACTCGCTATTTATTCTAAGAAATTCAATTTTGATTTAAGAAATACTTAGGTACGTATCATAGATCATATACATACATAAACATAATTTAAACTGATGAATTTGCAACTTACAACTTAGAATAGGGATATATATGAACAAATAATTATTATTATGACAATTTAAAACTCTTCCAGGTGGTCTGGGAAAAAAGAAAAAACTAAGGATGTAACCAGCTGCTTCTTTTCTGTAAAAACCGATCAAGGGAGTGGACGAAAATGTCAATCTTCTTAATAGGCGATGCGGCTAGCAACCCATATCACTATATTGATTACTTTTTCAAACTTCTCACCCACCATCGAGCTAAAAAGTCTTGTGGCCCTGGGCTCTGTCTGTTTAGAACGGCAAGGTACAAAATGCTCTGTTTGCCCCATTAGGGGTAGTATGTGTGTATGTAAATATGACAAAAACCTTTATATAATAATTGTGATAGCTATCAATCGAGATGTCGAAAACCAACATATGACTGGCGGTGAAAAGTAAAATAAACAACAATAACATAGGAAGTATTCAGATCAGAGATGTGTGGGCCATGACAAGCAGGCCACGCGTGGGCTGAGTGAGCATAAGCCGGTGAAATATGCCGCTGACACGACACACGAGGTCTTTCTTCCAAACCTAATTTGCTACTCAAATATATTTTCCTTATTCTCAAGAGCAACAACCCCTCCCTTAATTTTCGTAAAAGATAAAATTCTATGAAACCCGGAACATTAATCAAAACGATATCAACGAACGCACGAAACTGAAATAAAAGCCTTATCTATTTTATGCCCCGGAATTTAAATTCGCATTCAATGAAAATCCCAAAGTTTGCAAGTTCGCAATCTTTTTTTGTTTCTCCAACGAATTTCTCAACGTTCGAATTGGTCCCTTTAGACCTGTAAGTACACTGACCGCAGATACCGGTTTTTATTAGCTAATTATTGGTTCTCGCCGAGGGATCCCTAATTACGAAATTCGACACTTAAAATTCAGGTTCAGCTAAATTATCGCCATGCGAATCGCAAATACGAGCAGCTTTCAAATTTTCGAGAAACATTACTGAAACAGTGTAAACATTCGAGTTTATATTGATCAAAACTTAGAAAACTAATTAAAATTCGGTTTGGTAAGGCTCAAGGAAATTCGTTACCTAAAACCAACAACCAATAATGATGAAACCTTATACAGACTTCGTATGAGATACCATAATTTGGTAATCATAACAATAAAAGTAAAACCATAAGTATTATATCGCCAGGCGACCTTGTAATCCGACCTTCCCAGAACTGGCCCCAAATAAAACCAAAACTAGAGGCCGAATTTGATGAACGAAGGTCCTAACCCGACTAGTTTACCAATTCATCGTTCCCATATCATCTTGTTGCGAAGGGATTATCCTTTTAATTACTAAAAGCCTTCATTCAGAGAACGTTTAATTTTAATCTAAGGTTCTTAGAACCTACTTGTCTGGAGTGGATTCAAAGAAAAGCGCTATTTGATAAATAGGTTCACGCAGTGGTATAATAACCGCGTCTGATCCAAAGATGAGCATTTCTCACAGATCACAAAGGATTACATTGAAATATTAGGCCTGGGGCGTGAAGCGCTATAATTTAGAACGCAGAGGAGTTATTAGCACGTCGATCAAAACGTAAATCGCCGGGCGGGGAACTTAACGCTTGACATTGATTCCATAAAAATACATAATTAGGATTATTATGTAAATGGTGTTCCTAATCGTCCAACGATTGATGGTTTAATACGTGCGTTCAGTATAGCGTAATGATTTATCGATTGCGTCTTTATTAAACTTTGAAGATCAGTACAGTTCATCAATCTTTAAAGCTTTCTATTTAAACGAACCGCGGCTTGTCGTGTTCCTTCATATCCACTACGAAATCTTCGATGGCACCGAGTGGATAAACATCGTCATTATGAGTATCTATTGACGTAGCTTTATCCACGACATCAGCTCTGACTATGGCAGTAACATCGTCATCTTCGTTTGTCGCATCGTTATCGACGCACTCACCGATGCGCTGTCGAGTGCCACACGCCAGATAACGGTCTCGCATCGCAGCGTAAATATATTTTACAATCTCGGTTTATTACATTATCGAACGGGCGATCGCAAGGGCCTTCGCCCACACGAGCGTGTCGGTGCGCCCGTCAAAATCACGACCTACTCAAATGAAATCCCCGCGTGTAAAAACGAGAAGAAATTTCATACAAAGGTGGGTTTAATCTATCGCCGAGTCACGACAATTCCATCGAGTCGTCGCCAGATTTGTCGGGTGCAGTGTTCACAGCGCGGCTGGCTTGGATCGCGAGGGGGACGGGGTGCTACCGCGCGTCGCTCGGCGACGCCGGTTTAGCTCGTACTCGTTCAGTCTGTGGCTTGCTCG
Source organism: Acrobasis consociella (assembly GCA_963555685.1). Taxonomy (NCBI): domain Eukaryota; kingdom Metazoa; phylum Arthropoda; class Insecta; order Lepidoptera; family Pyralidae; genus Acrobasis; species Acrobasis consociella. The sequence goes on from OY743115.1 coordinate 14,815,084, forward strand.
GCGTTGTGCTGTACGTGTGCCGAATTCTTCGTTCGACTTTTCGTGTGTTCGAGTAACTTGTGACAAAACTTGGTGTGCTCCAGAGTGGATTGGATTATATGCAGTGCTTGTGACCTTCAACTATTCTTCAATGTGTTATAGTGATTGAAACGAATTATCCAACGGTTCTGGAAAATCGAGCCGATGGTCCTCTTGAATACTAACATGAAAATAAATGGTAAAGTTCTAAACTAAGTGTTTGCATGTGTCCTTTTGGATTTGTATCACATGGTATGCTGTTGTTTGGATGATCTGATGATCTTGGCTTGCACGACGCACACTTCATTCCACACCTGGTGGCAGGATTTGAGGAATTGAGAGTCAGGATTGAAAATGCACAGCATTAAACTATTATTCAAATGAGCGCAGCGATATACCATCCGGACCACCAAACTGGCCAAAACAATGGTAGACCTTGTGTCTGCCAGACGACATTGACTTACCGAATGTAAATTTAAGTTAGAGGAACAATGAACATAGTGAGTTTAGAAGTCGATATATGAATCTTGGCTGGTGTGTGTGACCCTGCTGCGCCTACGGGACCAGCCGCCCGCGCCGTGGGTGGACGGCATAGTTCCAAACCACCTAGTACGACAGTGGGTGTTTGAATGGAGCCAGTTAATAATAATGGTGAGATTTAATCACCGCCATAGAGGTTACACAACAAAGCTATAAAAGCATGCTCATGTTTCGATTTAAAGAAGAAGCCCCTTGGAATAACATTCAGAATAAACTAACAAAACGCTTCTAAGAGAGTAGCAGATACCGGCTTGTTTGTAGTTTGTGTAGGTTAGGTACTAATCATTAATAACAATAAAGTTTTACTTAATTTATATCGGTACTGTCTTTAATGTATTTCTCTAATGCCCATTGAAGTAAAATATTGGACAAAAGCCTTACAACATACAACGTCCTGTTACTTCAAACAAAATTTCGCACATGTTGCGGAACGGACCTCAGATGTTGACTGACAAAAAACAGAGCTCTTTCCCGCACATGTGCGACTTCTCTAGGTACCCGAATTCAGGCCACACAGACGACCGCCTCCAACTCTATTCAAACACTAGACGTTTAAAATTAAAAAGAGATAAAAGAAACTCAACGAGAAATGAGCAGACACCTACACAACAAAATCAAATCCAAAGGGGGAAGAAATTTAATTAAAGAATGAATTACTCAAAGTAACCCCGTTATTACAGAACGCATCTGTTGTAAAATGATGAATGCTTCCGTGGAGGAAATAAAAAATGTTTTGTAGAGAAACCTGCGCGCAAGCGAGGGCGGCACGTGGGCCGGCAGATGTGCAAGCGCATCCCGAGGCCAACGTCATTCGGCCAAAAGCGCGATGCTTTATCTTGCCAACGTTAAATTTATCTGTGATCCAAGCCAATATTCTGTAATATCGATATTTCCACGGTACACCAGAAAAAATAGGTGAAGATTGGTATCTCTGAAAATAATCATAAATATGCTGTAGAATTGCAAGCATTGGCGTCTGGCTCCAAAGAGGTCAAGTCCGGCTCGAAGGACCGAGTTTTTCCACCGTTTATGATCGGCAACTTGTAGACGGTCATAGCCTTTTACGGCAACCTGCGTCGACTTAGTATTGACAACTGTGGGATAGCCGGCATCGCGCCCTCTCTCTGATAACTAGCTACTCTCTAGGTGTTTTCATAATTTCTCCATCCTTATGCGACTTGTCTCTATTAAGATCAAACCAAACTTGTATTCAAACCTTATAATTTTAACATAATGTTTTATTATTTTAAGATTAAATCCTGATAAATATTTAAACGAGGACTAATACATGGTCCTATTTTTTTAAATAGTAATTATGTAAATGATGATTTCGATTATTTTTGTCAAACTATTTAAGGCGTTAACAAGATATAATCATAATAATATTATGCATAACATTGTTGAGCTAATAGGGAAACAACCGCACAATTAGAAACACTAGAGTAACGCGAACTTAAACAATTTGCAAGTAAACATGTAACACAATACATCCTTTTTAGAGGCACATTGGCAGTAACAGGCGTGGTAAACACATTGTAAACTTAGCTCGACATTCTCATACGGAGCAAAACGTGTTAACTTGTATTTGAGAAATTACTGAGAACGGAGTCTGAATATTAATACAATATGAGACGTGCGCGCAGTAAGATTAAACATTTACAGGAGCGTGGAATTTAAATTCATGTTTTACATGATTTATTTAACAGGACCAAAAAAATATTAAAGGATCAAAAGAGCTGAACATTTGTTATTATAAATTATAATACAGTTGTAAAAGTAGGGGAAATAAAATGACCGAGATCCATCAAAATGTGGCACGCTCTACACACCTGCGCAACAGCTGCCGAATTTATAATACCGAAAATTACTGCTTTGAGGATACAAGTACGCAGATGGCAAAGCATTCGTTCGCGACCAGGTGTTAAATTTGGGAATCCTCTAATGGTTTGGTCATAAAAAACAATGACATCATTATAATACAAAACAACACACATCGAACTTTGTCGATTTTATCGTTTTAGCGGAAATGATTAAATTTCACTTTGAGGAAATAATATAACAATTTTATGATTAACAAAGAAGTACTAACTAAGCATCTATTACAAAGCCTGATGAGATCTCCGCCAGCTTAATTTACTCCAGAAATCTTTATGAATACATTACTGTCGAAATTAATTCACTAAAACGTACCCAAAGACGGGACCTCTTAGCAGGAAGTGCGGCAGACGAGGCCGTTTCTAATATAATTAATCTCATCCCACCTTTAATCTCCAATTTTCCTCTTGAAGTAATTGAATAGGCTTAAATTCGAAGCTCCTCAGCAAATTGCTTCATGTTACCTTGCCATTCTTACTTATGCTTTTGTTTCCGAAAGTGTTTAGCAATTGAAGAGATTTGTTCGTCAGACATAGATCGTTGTGGTTATTACCCACGTCTTACACCCACATTACGTATCTAATCGGCTCATCTATCTGGTAAAAGTAATATAAAGCCGGTGTCCGCCTCGAGAGGAAATAGAGCTAGAAATAAATCGCCCTTACCCCGAACTTATACTAAAATAGTCGTGCGGTCTACGCCTTCCATTTCTCTGCCTCCATTACCATATCCTGTGTTCGGGACTCCGATATACCACTGTGTGTGTTCGTTACGTAGCATTAGTCTATGTCTATTTATCATATGTAATTTTTCTTCTGTTTGTGATTGTGTAATATTACTTATTCTTTTATTTGATCCTGCCTGATCTTACAAACGTTTTATGATTTCAATATTTGCGTGACTTTGAATCTTAATTTTATAAGTAGGTACATAATAATATATTAATTGCATTATGTTCGTTACGCTTAAGCATAATCGTTAAGGTTTTGTGTCTACATTTTTGCCTTTACATTATGCAAGTATTCTGAATATTGTTTAATTGAGTACACTTAAACAACTTTAAGAAAAAAAAATAGCGAAAAGCTTTTCGTTGTCAACTTTGCAATATTAAGCAATACATCTCAAAAAGCGTCTATAGCATGCATAATATTGTGAGAGCAAAATGATGTATTATGTAAGTAATAACGGTTAATTACCTTACGGAAGGTAATTTACTTCACGCCAGAATTCCAATATTGCTATTATATGGCATGACTCGGACATTGTCGGTTGACGGGGGGCGGCACAGTGACATTACATCGTTAATCACTCCATTCTTCCAAAAGAAAATTTTGATTTTCAATTTCAATGGCCAAAGATTAACAAATCCAATAACGTGATTGATGACTGTTGTTAATTAAAACTTTTTGTTTGACGTGCCGTGAGTTGACATTGGAGACGCGAGTTACCGGTGCGCACGGATGTGGATCATTTTTTGTAATTTTTGGTATTCGTTCTCTTTCTAACTCAGGTTTTTTGTTATCCTGTTTATTTAAACTCGGATTGAGCAATCGACACAACAGATGTGAGCTTTTAGTTCCCTCCATTTGCTTATTTTCCGTGACCCTAAGATTATTTTTTGTTGTTTTGTATTCGTTGTTGCTTGATTATCTATTGAGAAATCTGTAAGATGTTTAATTTTAGTTTTGTTGCTATAAGTCACACTGATTAATTTTAAAACGACAGTTAAAAAGAAGCTATTCCAATGGTTTTCTAACACTGGTTTTGGATTCCATTACAGAATTCCCATGGAGAAAAAACTACAGTTGTAACTCGAGACTCAAACATTTGTAATGTGTTTTTAACTTTCATGTTGTTTTTATTGGAGTTGATTCAAATTTATATCCCTTACGTTTAACAATATATCTCTTTGATAAATTGCTTATCACAGCTTTATCGTGTTTTGAACTTATTCTCTGAAACTAGTTTATCTCTGAGATAGGACGTGTTCTAGAAAAACCGTTGCTTGGAAACGGATATGGAGTTTCTAAAATAATTTATTGAATTAGCAGGTTTCAATATTGGTTACAACATTCTAAGAGCAGAGGCGAGGGCTGTAAGATCAAGGTCATATTTCGCACGATGGTGGGCAAAATAGTGATGAGTTGCTAGCCACATTGAATGTTAACATGAGCTGATTCTCGCCCATTGCCTCTATTGGCTTTTACTCTCTCCTCGGGAAGAGGAGCACATATTATTTTTTTTCTTCCAAACCAGCATGGTTGGGTGAAACCAGCACGTCACAAACAATTGGGTAGATGACTTAAAAATTATTTATTCATAATGTAAAACGACACAAAATAGTTTCATTGATCATATCCTTTTTCGAGTACTACTTTACAAGGATGACGTCACGCTTTTGTATTCCTAGTAAATCCCATAGAAAGTTTGTTTTGACGTTTAGAATAAAAGGTTCTCCTTTGACTTGTCATCTAACGGATTGATACCCATAAGAGGAAGAACATCTGAAAATGGCTGCACTAAAATACAGGTGGTCGGGTCTGGCGGCGCGCCAGTTCGGCAACAAGTCTAAGTTAAGATGCGGGATTACCGGCCTACACTTTGTTTTGACGGAGATGTTGGTTGCAAGTGCTGGCTGCATTTTTATATGCAATTTGAAAAGATTTCTTTTCGAAAAAGAAATTTCACAACAGTCGTTTCTGAAAAAAATGAAAGCATGAAACGATATTTGCAAAAGTTTAAGCTCAGCTGTGCTTTCTTTTTAGGTCTTCATAGAATAAAGTCACTAAATTCTTACGTCCATTCTCAAAACTTCACAACCCACGATTAAGTATTTTTACCATTCCCTACAAAGAGGTTTATTTCTTAGGTAATCGGTTTTTTCCTGTAGTTGTGGAATAAACCACGGCATCGTATCAGGAACGCAGACAAAGCGTGCACTTCGACCCATATTATCTGCAATTAGTCAAGGTGCCCGATTCGGCGCATTCCACTATAACCGGACACGTAGAGATTCGTTGGACTGACAGCGATTAGCGATTTAAAAAAAAATTGTGCTTAGATGTAATAGACGATGACTGCGGCGATGCCCGCGTGTTAAAATTTTTGACAACGTCACATTTTCCCAGAATAAAAAGTATTGTATGTATTAATCCATATAATCAAGTATCCACATGCCAATTTTTATAAAATTTCCGTTCTGCCGTTTCGGTGTCAAAACAGAACCAAAATCTATACATTCACATATCGAATAAGCCCATAAAAACTTTTGTATTTATATTATTAAGAAGGTAGGTAGATTAAACTAAAGAAACCTAATAGAACTATATCTTCTCCCGTCTCCAGTACAAGCGTATATAAGCATAAACGATGCGCATATATTATCGACGATACAGATATATATACACTTGTATAAGTAAAAATATCATAAAAAATTGATGACAATAAAATGCAATTAATACAGCTTATACTATTGTAATACCTGAGGTTGTTCTCACTGCTCAGTGGTAAACTGGTGAATAACTTGTAAAGTTCGCAATATATTCCGCTCTCGCTCATCGCTATAACTCCAGCCAAAGCTCAACCCTGCATATCTCGGCTCCATATAAGTCGCACAATTATCTGTCCATTCTCATACATGCATGTTCGTTCTGACTTCGTAATTGTATGTCTTTGTGACGTTTGGTGTGATGTTATGTTATGTACACATCTGTCAGCATGGTAAATATTCACACATACATGTACCTATATACTGTACCTTTGCATTTTGTTATAACTTGGTTATTTTTAAGATGATTATTTTACTATTGGAGTGCAGTCTAGTTTTAAAAGGAATATTGTAAAGGAATTAATATTATATGGATGGATATATATGTCTGTTCCATCGTAGCACCCGAATCGCTTGTCCAATTTTCACAAATGATATGTCAATCGAATCGTCATTATTGTCGAGGTGACATAGGCTATAATTTGTATGGAAATAAGGTATATAACAAATGTTGTATTCAAAAAAAATTAGCGTCAAAAATATTTTTTTTGTTTCAATATCGAGTAGGGTATAAAAATTAAAGGTCATTTCGAAAATATATATATTGTGTGTCGGTATATATCTCCTGTAGTCGGGTACCTATTAGTTTTTTTAAAGTATATCTTGTATAATCACTTGTCGTCAAAAACCAACAAATCAACTCTAGGTCTGCTAGATAAACGGCGTATACTAGAATCAATAAATAGCGTATACTAGAATCAATAAATCAGTCATGATAACAAGTTCAAATTTTAATAGGGCATCATTTTATTTGCCATAAACCATGTTTGCATGATTTACAAATAACTTTTTAAAAAACTTTCTAAGCAATTTGATAATACTGGTCGAAAATTACATTCACTGGCATTATGGGATGGGCCTATAATTTACATTATACCAGTTGCCTAACTGACCTAAATTAATTTAAAAAGTTTATTGATAGATGGGCTGTAGAAAAATAAATTAAAGAGTTTTTGGCGGGAAGTCAAGGGGTTCAGTTGGGGTTTGCTTTAAATTGTTTTGCAAATTGATTCTAGTGGACTTTGTAATATGAAATTAGTGTAGTTTAGTGTAATAAATGCTCATTCATCAATGGAAAAATGTAAAATGTTTAAAGTGGACAATCATAGTGCAGCTGTAGCGATATTTCTTCGCAGACTGTGGAATTTAGGCGCCGTCCGCCACTCAATCGGCTATAAAAACCAGTGGTCTCGCATAGATTTGTCGCCAGAAACTCCCTTGAAGCAACCAAAGGACCTACACCCACCTTTGATTGATTAGAATTAAGCGGATAGGAGTAAAGAAACTAAGAATTAAAGATAGGCTCTAAAGGGCTCGTATCCAGAGCCGTAAAATAATAAAAAAAATCGAGCGCAGTCATGGCTTCGTTTTTTAAATGGCCACGCATTTATCACAGATTAAAAATATAAATAAAACCTACGAAACGAGTAGCGGTCAGAATAAAGTTTCGGTTACCGTTTTGTATAATGAGGCACAAAGGTGTTTATAAAAAAGAAAACATGCCGTGATAGGTTGTGATTGATACACTTATAATTAACTTTTAGACTGTTCATTATAATCAACCTTTTACAAATGAAAGATTAAAATTAATTGCCCTTTTTAAGATTGTAGATTTTTTTGTTTTTTCAGTCATTGTACCTCTTGCTATTATTTAAAAAATCAATTTTTGTCTGTCTCACTTCCGGCAAACTTATTGTTTCTTTTGTGATATTATATTTTGTACTCGGTATATTTGGAAATGCATGAAAAATTTAATGTAAGCAGGCTTTTATAGTGGCAGTTTTGACTTGAAATGAAAATATAAGGTCCAAATCGTCAAATATTTACCAAAGATTTCTTACGCGATTGTACAAATGACCAGCGTTTTAAAGTGTCTGCAATTCTCCATTCATATCAAAGCATTCCGCGGTACACACATATGTCGCTTTATTTATTGTAACTACAGCACCAGATGTTCTAGTTGAGTAATCGTGACGTGTTACTTCTGTGTGTAACTCGATATGTGTTTTATTTTGCTTTTATCTTGTTGCTTAAAGAAATCTGTTTCATGGTCAATTTAGTTATTTTCTTTTTTGTATAATTTTTGGAATCTTTTACGTCAAAAATACCTATTGTAGTTTGACTTTTACTTGGTTTTATGTTTGCTTTGACTAATGTTTGGTTTCTTTTCAACTTTTTTATTCTTCATTTTCAATCTTCTTACTATTTCACGAAATAGACCTATGAAGTCTAAAATTCTTTATATACTGCTTAAATCACATTGATCAAGCACATTAGAACTTCCTAACCTAACAGATAGTAAGAAAAATTATCCCGTCCGTATCCCTTTTTGGGCAGACAAAGTCATGAAACACAAGTTTCAAGATAATTTCAACATTCCATATAGGTAACGTATCACAAATAGTTACAAGTTGCTACAGCATTGCCTGTTAAAAAAAAAATAACCTGGCACCAACTTTTCTGCTCTGCTCTCAAAACTCATTTTATTTTGTCGGATCTACGTCATTACTCCCAAATATTTGCGTTGCGTCCTCCTTGATCGACATGTTTTGGTTTAGCATAATTGAATCGTTTCAAAACAGACGCGATGGGAATTTTTCACCCTCGTTCTTGATGGCGATCACAATAACAGAGTGACAGACCGAGAAAATTCGTTTATAATGCTCTGCTCTACTTTATCGTATGGGAATATGAATTTTATGTCAAAGGATTTAAAGCTATTATGAGTTGCGTATGAGAACAATTGACAAATTCGAAGTGTAAGAAAGTCATTGTATTTATAGGGCTGGCGCTAGAATTATAAAATCTGGAAATTCTTCTTTCGAACACGGATGATTTTCCGAAATGTAAATCTCAACAAATAATAAAAGTATCGTCTTTGAAAAAATATACTTCATTAACAAAACTTTCCATAGAATCATAATTACAATAATAGAAAACGGTGTTATTCCTTCATCATCATCATGATCATCGGCAGCCTTCCGTATCCCACTGTTGGGAATAAACCTCTCTCAATGTATATCAACCATCTCAGTTCAGCGCCTATAATAGTTACTCCTTACAAAATTGAAATAGTTTCCTCAATTTTGACCGCAAAGACTATCTGAGAAAAAAGAAATGGTTGCTAGTAGCAAAAATGTTTGCTACACGGTACTAATTGAGTGACTGCTGAACTCAGGCCTACTAGTAGTTAAAATGTGTTTTAATTAAAACTACATTGTTCTGCAAATTTAAAGAAAAGTTTGGTATTTAATAAACAAATAGCAAAACTGGTTTAGCTATCACTATTTTTCAGATCAAAATTGCATTTCTGGTGCAAATGCTAATTTAAAAAGAAGGGTACTAATTTAAAACTCAATTCGAACCTAACCCTGCACGATAATGACTCCATAAGTGAACCAATGCGTAAACAATGCCCGTAACGGTCATGTGTTTGAACGATTTATATTCGGTTGTTCTGAATTTACCAAGCGTGATAGTGTCCCATCCCTATCTGTCTCGCCTGCCGCGTGATATGATCACGCTGTATATCATACATAAGTGTGATCATTGATCAATGGAGACAGATGTAAGATTACTGCAAGTTTACGATTAATGAGACACTAAACGCAATAAGTTTGTAAAATCCAAAGAATTATATATAACAATTTATATCATGGTATACATGCATGCAGTTCCTCAGTTTGCCAGCGAACAGGATAGCAAAAGGGTCTTCGAAATATCTGGCGAAAAACGTTACTCGCGGTAAGTCCCGTAATACTAATAACAGTCGTTGTGACCGCAAAACTCCAAGTCATATAACATTTTATCAGTAGATTTAGACAGTATTGTACATGAATCTCCTGTATATAGAAATAACATACATTTTAATTTACTTTTAACATAATAATCACTAAATGTCCATAAGCCATCTGACAACACCACTTGTAAACCGATCGATCGTTAACTTAACCAAACAGATAATTATTAATACGGACCCCAATAAATATTAACTTTTCGAAATTGGACGACGTACAATAGGCCGCCTGGCTTCGCCCGCGCCGCCTTGACAGCTCGATCCATCACCCGCTAGTACTATGGGTACTGTTAGACCAACCAATCAGGGTTTTTATCCGATGTCAACGCCCGCTCCAAAACACTCAGTGAATAACCAGACACAATCATAGCAAATAAAAATTATGTTAATCATAATAGAGATAGAGGCAAATCGTTTTTTGCACGAGCGAACCACGTTTTTGCATGATATGCAATTATGGCTAACGACTCTGTATCGGCTCAATACAATTTGGGCAGTGCCTTTATTGAACCGGACGTGTTTTTAAACGGCATAAGAATCCAGCTTTCTAATACTTCAGTACGTGTTCGATATCTGATCGCAAATGATATACATGTCATGACGATAGGTTTCTAAACCGCAAATCATGTTGACCCTCGATCCCGCGGAAACAAACCGATAAAGTCAAACTTCGTCCCATTACGGAACGAAGAGTCTCGGCGACTCGCTAACAACCGCTAACAAGGCCGAGTTTCCACGCGGACATTCGTAACGACGTGTGATTATGACGTATTTGAGAAATAACAACCAAAATGACCCAACAAACATCTCCAAACTTTTGAAGGACCTTGTCGACCTCACGTATCGCTCCGGGCAAAAAACACAAAACATTTCCCCCAAACAACGAGATGTTTAAATAACTGTCATATTCATGTTTGTCAGGGGAAATCTCGTTAAAAATTGAGAGGAATGCACAAAAAGTGGCTTTCATTTAAACAGATGGCCGTAAAAAGATAAAACAAAGGTCCTCGCAGCCCGCAGCGTGCACTCGAAATGCAAACGAGCCGGCGAGCCTGGCAACACTGCCATCGCCAAATACGACCAATCAGTGTTCTCTTTGCCACTTTTTCCAAATTTGCAAAATTGTGAAATCTTGCGAATGACTTAATTTTTTCGAGGAAAGGTTCGAAATAAAACAACCTTTTTATGATAAGTATTTTTTTTTTGTTTGAGCCGTTAAATGATACAGCTGATGGTAATGCAATCAATGGACATCAGCAAAACGGTAAAACCACGAGGTAAAACACTAATAGGTACATTGCTTGCCTAGTTACAAATTACAATGAACTGACAATGTTCAAAAGTTTCAAATAGAAGTCAGATTTTAACTATCACAAACTTTTTAAATCTAATAAATAATAAAATAGAAAGCTAATAAAATAAATTTAAAAACTATATAAAAGTATTTAATTTTAATCTTAGTATTTTATGTTGCTACAACATATAAAAACTATTTGTATTTTGTACCTAAATACATTTTACATACTATTTTTCACATCTCTGCTTGTAGATTTGTATGTTTTTGTTTGCATATTACCTACAGCTACAGCAAACTCAAAAATTAAACATACTATTTGCTTCTTAAAACATCGATCTCACCCGCAAGAATAGCGCATATCATAGACAAGAGATATCATAAATCTTATCCGTGCCACGTATTTGCGCGTGTGTCAATGTCGTCGGGAGGTCGTTACGTCCATTGACGGATGATTTGCAGTTTCCCAACGTCGTACCCTTTGTGGAAGCCTCATAGACTTCTAACGACCTCCACCCTGTGGCCTGAGGTAATTTAGGGCTATCAGTTGGCCCCGCTTTCACTGATGAATGACCCTAGGTCTCCCGTCCCTTTACACGTGACATGCCCCGCTATTGAGCAACAAATCGTTTCCCTTTCATCGCTCTCGCCGTCTTGTTTACTCGAAATTTCATATTAAAACCGCTCGTTAAGGTGTCAACAATCATCACTTCCAACTTTATGTTTTTCTTCGTAAAATCAATGCTATTTCACACTGGCATCGCTCGTTGTTTTGCGAATTAACAATTACAGCGTTCGATGCCATCTGTTATTACCGTACATCTTTTATTGGCCTGAGGATATGAGAGAGATTAATCAATTATGTAGTTGCTTTCACCACGGGTCAGGTATTGTAAAGTCCAATCGAATTTCTATCGAAGAAAGAGATGAAGTTTATAAAGTTTAACGTTCGTTTTTCTGTGTGTTGCAGCAAGTTTTCACATATTTTGCATAGCAGTCCCTGAACCCTATTTTAGAAATTAAGTTATACCTCTTCAAATTACAGTCACATTCCAAGACATAGCCATTTTAATCGATGTTTAACGCAAGTTATTTTTTAAGTTACCAAAGTTGACTTAATTCTCCAAAAAAAAAAACAATTTCGATAGAAGATTGTTTGTTTTACAATAGAATAAATGATTAGAATGATTTAATATGGCATTTTGGAAATGAATGGGAAGAAAAATTCGTTCGATAAGTGACGCCTCATTTCGAAAATAGGACCCTGGTTGCTGGCAAGTGCAGGTAATTTTAACGCTATCAGCCAGTCAGATTTCTCTGGTGGCTGACGGATGGCCCACCGCTGCCCCCGACTCGTTAACAACGTTTTGTGCTCCAACCTCATACTTTTTGCCTCGTTACGTTCCTCATAAACCATTATTACAAGTTCTTCACAATTTCCCTATTACTCTTGTCTATTTTAGTATCTCCGTTAGATTTGTGTCTTTAAAGGTTTTTTTCAATGTTGCATATTTAAAAGAGGGAAAGGGACAAAACATGTTTTAACAAAATTAGGTCTAGCAGACGTTTGTAATTTTTCATATCAATTGGGTGAGAATTTAGAAGAGACTCAAAAGTTTATTCAAAGTTGTTAATCATGTTTTATGAGTACTTCTTTATGGGATCCAATATACTTATTTTGAGATAACAAATAAATAAAAGCCAGCCAAGTGCGAGTCGGACTCGCGTTCGAAGGGTTCCGTACCATTATATATAAAAAAACACTTTTTTTTGTATGGGAGCCCTACTAAAATATTTATTTTGATCTGTTTTTAGTTGTTATAGCGGCAACAGAAAGATATGTAATTTGTGAAAATTTCAACTGTCTTGCTATCACGGTTCGTCAGATACAGCCTGGTTACAAACAGACGGAGAACGAAGTCTTAATAGGGTCCCATTTTTACCCTTTTGGTACGAAACCCTAAAAAACACAATAAATTCTGAAATTTGAATATTTCGCATCGCGACTGATGCAAGTAAATCAAGACGAGAACTTTTGTTATTTTTTAATCTTGCAAGAGAATAAAATAATTCGACAAGCATGACGAGATTGGATTTCACGGATCCCAGTTCATATTACATACATATCCTTTTAATTGGGTAAAGGTAAGAGGTCAAAATTTGAATGTTGAATGGTTGGCATCATGTCACCGAGCTCATTCAAGTTTTCGACATTTCACTGCGTCATGAACTTTCGGTGAAATGATAGCACTATATAAGGATTACCGTGAGTAACGGCCAGTCGGTTTCGATCTTATTAACTTCTTAAAGGATTATGTGTGTAAATTATTTTTAAGTGCATGCGCAGGTGCACCGTGTTGTGCAATCCCGGTTCAATCAATTGGATTTGGATGGATTTCGTCATTGTTCCCTTAAAACTGGTTGTTGGCAATTGTCCCAAGTTTTGAGGATAAATTAATAATAATGCAGATAGGTAGTCATTATAATATGTCTTTGTTGTCACACCTTTCTATGGACTCTTGAATTTGCAGTTCTTGTAAGCCCCATTCTGTCTTGGTCAAGGGCAATACGTATATTTTTTTTGCTAAAAAATGTTTTTTATTTATTGTAAAACAACCCACGAGATTAGATTTATAATCTTATTTTGTTCAACGTCGTATGCTAAAGTCCGAAGAGAGACCTAGACATCATTAGTCTCCTGTTGGCTCACTGCTTTCACTTCTCGCTATCCCTTTCCTAGTAATTAGAAGTAAGAACATGCAATACCAAGGCAATACCAGAACATATTGACCTGTTTTAATTAAGATGATTGCATCATCGGTTGTCAGAAACACTGATACATAAAATAATAATTTTACAAATATGAACTCATTTTGCTTACATAGGCAAAGACATAAAAAGATACTTATAAATTAAGTGGTTGAAGTAGCGTACTCCATGGCAAAAATCTGACTCAATTATTAGAGGACTCAATACGCGAATTCATGGATGAGATTAGCTTGTTTATTTCATTCATTTCATTTCCAGCAGTCACGTGCCCCACTGCCTAACAGAGGCTTGTATAAAATTTCTAATTATTCTAATTATCCCCTTCTGCTTCAATGCTTGCAACTTATATTAAATACCCTGGCTAACAACCATGCGTGGCTGAGATTTAAATATGTAGTTCGTGCACCATGATACTAATTGAGGACCGACTACTAGCTGACAATTTTGTTGCCAGTTACAGATTTTGGACAAGAGTCAACAGCCCTCAACGCTTCATCAATTGTCGTGTCAATTCTGTTCTATCGATATTTTGTGATTAAAATGTTGGCTGCGTGATATCAATTGATTTCTGTGACATAAGTACTCGTGTGTTTATGCGCCTTTAATGGTGATAAAGTGTCGGTTCTTTGTGTCATAATTTATGCAGTATCTGAGGAAATAAGGTCGGTAACCTGCTGATACCTTTCGAGTTAATTAATGCATTGAATCGAAATAGTTATAACATTTAATGGACGCTTGATTGATGACAATGACGACGACAACTTTATTTTTTTCGACATCTATAATTTTTAAAGCCTTTGTAGTTATGTGCATAATTTCTTTGTAAAGAAAAGATTGAACTGACCGTCATAATCGACTAAGTAATTAGTGTTAATGCTCACTACAAATCTTACTACTTTTCACTCTACGGAAAGTAGAAAATAAAAAACAAAAGTTTAAGAAGCCTTTTAAAAATCGCTCGCATAAATCATACCAACGTTAATCCAAGACAAATTGTACTAGTTAGCAAACTTTTACTTACTCAAGCCGCGTATGAAAGTCGTAACCAAACTGTAACACTGGTCACGATGCGGGCATAAAAGACTATTTTTACTATTACGATCTCCATAACTAGATTATGGGCAGTAAAGTGGCGCCCTCGATACAGGTTTTCCTGTTACGTTAAACAATAGTCACAAAAAGTGTCTGGTTTAAACAGAAGCTCAGAAGGAAGTAAGATTGGTACCTACTGTTTTGTATTAAGACAAAAACAAGTGACTGCTGCAGACTGTTGTATTCATATAATTTGTCTTAATGGATCGTTCCTCTATTACTGAACGTCGTGTCATGCTTCGGGTCTCTGGACTTGAGAATGGAACAAATCTGATTGGTCCAACGAGCATCTAAATTGTATCCCAATCTTAATAAACCATTTTCTCCAAGTTCTTAGATTAACCGTAAACTTTAGGTACATTTCCTCCACTTAAATACAATAACTTTTTAGCTAAAAGTAAATATATAAGCAATTGATCTGATATACGCATAAGACAGATCAGATCTAGGTAGCATAAACAGGAGAAACCCTGAATAAAACCCAAGTAAATTATAACGAAAACTCTAACATATTCAATCCGCATAAGATCAACTCCATGAATCCATGATATACCAGTCCACTAAAATAGAAAGAGGAACTGGGGAAGATTATTCTGCGCCCATATAGGGGAAACAAAACGAATATCAATCAATATGCAGTCCCAGCCTCCCCATGCCGACGCCATATTTGGTGCACTGCCTGACCTACCCACTGCATCGTAATGTATACCGTTTTATGCATTTTGCATTTCTCTTGTGGATATCAATATTTATTTATCATTTTATTGCATTATCTATCATACTCGTTTATGTATTTCAAAGTATAATATCATTTTCTAATGGGTTTAACTCTTTAGACCAACGAGTTATCATTTATATTGTTTACTTAATATCAAAATGTCGTAGCATAACAGTCATTTGATGCCGAAGAAAAAACATAATATTAAGTGCTGACATTCTGAACAAGAGTAACACCTTAATTTTTTGGTTGGGTCCAACTTTTATCAGCCGTGAATAATCTATTTTGTGAAAATGTAGAGGCACCTAGAAATGTGGAGATTGGTTGATATGAACTTAATTTTTTAACTAGTTTCTCATGAAACATCTAAGTATGTTGATGTTACCCTAATAACGAAAGATGGAAATTATTATCAACAGTTAGAAATCAGGAAGAAGATCAATGTACTCAAAAAACAAAAATGTAAGTTACTATTAAAACTGCTCCAAATTTCACGGCTTCGGGGTTGGTGTGATAGTAAAAGTTTCTCACTTCAATAAGTACATTAACCCAATTTTAGTTATACCATTTCCGACTGACGTTACACTCATATATCTCTGCAACCACGCGCGGAACTACATTTCTTTGTTTAGCTGACCCAAATCACTTAACGCTTGAAGAACCCCACTCAACTCTTAACACGAATATTAAAAGTGATTCCGAAACTTCCGTCATCGATTGTGTACATGATGGTAAAACAAAGAGCATTATCAAAGAAACTAAAGAACCGTGGCTTCCTGTTACTCAAACATTACGCTTCATAGGAATTTGTTTAGTCTAGTAGTTTGTATTTTAAACTACTTTGAATAACCTTTTCCAACAACCATCAATCACCAAGTGGTAGGCATTTGAACATGTATGCATTGACATTTGAGGTTCCATTACAATAATACATAATTTTACGGTACGCGAGTAACTTCAATAGCGTGCATTGCTGAAAGATTTGTGGTCATTTATGGATATTTTCAAGGATTTCTTTTGTGGGTTTATTGATTTGGTACAATAAAACAAATATCTCGTTTATTACTTTTGGTGTTATAGAGATATGTGTTAAATCGGGTAACAACTGTCTTTAATACCTATTTTTTAATAATTTATGATCATGCTTCTAAATACCATTACCATTTACATCGTAAAAAGCCCGTTCTTGAATAGCGAACGCGTACTGGTAAGCGAAGCGTAGGGCACCCACCCATAAGAGGGTCTGATGACCTGACCAAGGTCTCTGGAAGGCACTGGATGCAAGCCGCTCTAGATCGGTTATTTTGGAAATTCTTGGGAGAGGCTTTTGTTCAGCAGTGAACGTAATGCGTCTGAAATGATGATGATGAAATGATGAAATCAACTAACTGTAGAGAAATCCCCTCGTGCTGAACAGATTTAGACATGTGAGTTTTGGGCATTTCTAAATCTGTTCAGCTATGTGTGTACTGCTTGTTTATATTTTATATTTTCTCACATAGAGAACAATACAATAAAATAATAAATGATAATTGAATAACCACTGGGTTTGTTAGAAATTCTCGAAATCAGCGTTTCTTTCAACGTTTCGTCCCAATTCCACGCACGAGTTGTGTCGCTAACGACCAATAAACGAAGACAGTGCTTTATTATTTCCCGATTACTCCTAAACTTTCATGCCCGATTTATGAGCTATTCTTCTTTTATGATCACTAAGCTTTATGGCTATCCATCTTAGGAGTGCTATTTTAGGAGAATTTTTATAATGCTTGTGTTGCGGCGCATTTATTTTTAAGTTACTGTACTGTTAACGTAAAAAATATATGGACCAAAACAAATTATTATCCATTACGGATAAATACGTGATAGTTTGTATGTACAAATTATTATCAGCTTTAAGAAGGTAACTACTTAAATTTTTTCTTCGTACGTATCTCTTTAAATCTTGAGTAAATTTGTACAGTAATTTTCTATAGAGAATTTTCTCTTATTAATCAAACACGAAAAGTTAACGAAACAAAAAAGAGCATATATAAATGAGGTTTATCAACTTAACCAATTTTCAAATCAAATCAAATCAATTTATTTGCATTCATGTAAGTACAGTGGATGATGAGTGATTTATAACAAATAAACTACTCACTTTTAACTCACACTGTTGAGTATCTTTTATTTATTCCAATGCAAAGAAAACCAAAAATACTCGATGATAGAGGAGGTTTCTGCTAAGGAACTATCAACAAAAGTAGATATTAATTTCATAACGTAAATAGCATGTCCCCGAGCCATGTTCTGCAAAAACTTATTTCAATATTTAATTTTTACTGCCATCATGCCCGAGGAGTTTTTACTGCTGGTAATGTGAAACTCTTTTAAATACCTGCGGTTGTGATGGAAGCAGTTGCTTAAGAAGTTAGACATTCTTACTTATTACTTATTTGAATTCTCTTTGTTAGAAATACTTGTCAAGTGATGCCCAGCTCATAGAAATTTTATCAAATTTAATCAAACTATTTCGACTCGATCTTCTTCTTAGCCGGAATGGCGATTTTATATAGTTGTGGACCAGTGTGTGGCCACATTTACTCCTTTGTCATTAGCAGAGCCCTCTATTTACAAGTCCTCTATTGTACAAGATGTTGGGCAGTTCGGGCAAGAGAATAGGTGGGCCATGGTTTGAACATTATATTCGACTCGATAAGAAGATTATTCAAAAAATGTTGCAAAAAAAATCGAACAAGATTGAATCCAATGGATGGAGGGTTTCGTACGATACATATAATTGCACAACGGCATGGAAGAAAAATAACCCAAAAGGATATATACCTCATTACACAACCATAACAGCTGTAAAGAAAAGGATACATCCAAATGGCATTATTGAGGACAAATCCGTTTCCCAAAGCAGGAAGCGTCTCCTAATCCGATAATTGCCAGAATTTCCTCCTAATGTCTCGGTACAGTGCAGAACAAAAGCAGCGAGTGCAATTGCTAGTAATTGGACAGAGCGATTAACTACTTGTGTTCAGGGGGGTACTCTGAGTGCCGGTCAAATATAACTGTGTGGTAATGCGCTAGGTTGAAGTGTCTTCTTGGCGTTGCTTATGGTTTAATGAGATTCGTCAGTGTTTAATTTGTTTGTCTGTAAGATTGAGGTTAATGGCTTTTGGAAGTGAAATAGCTTTGTCATTAAGCGTTACGGCATTATGGTACGTGGTAGCTAGATTTTTGTTCACGTCTTTACCTAACTAAAACTATACTTGAGGGTAGGTAGTATTTAGAATTTTTACAAAATAGTTCAGTAATAAACAAAGATACTAATAATTATTGTCCAGTAAAAGTCGTTATCTAATAATGACACGCTGAAAAATTTTTTTTTTTTTCTGTTTTCTTTTAATGTCAATTTAATTTTCAGACTCAAGTCTTCTGCATCTCTTTCCCTATGCTTACTATTAGTGTGTCTACTACTAATATTAGCAGATTTGTGATTCCTTATCTGAACATTCGTGCCATCTTTTGTCTGATTTGAGATTGATTTTATTGTCTATGCTCAATGTACGACGATCACGAAAGCTAAGTTAACATTCATCACAACAACGCCCGCAAACAAAAGTTCCGTGCACATATCAATAGACTGCGATCAGGGATGGCAAACAAATGTTATGACGATGTCACAGGCGACAGCCCTAGTATCACGAAAGCTGTTTTGATAGTTGTTACACACGCTAATGTGGCCCTAAATTATAACGGAAACGGAATTTATGATGTCGATGGAAATTATTGGCAGACTTTGGAACATGCGTCAATTCAGCCGACTAGTTTCAAATGTTTCAAACTAGTCGATGTGGCGTCACTCGAATTACAACTCCCGGCAACTGATAAATTGCTTATGAGGGCCCGTTTCACATTAGTTTTGATAAAATACACAGATGTAGAGGCCAATGGCATTAAAACCAAAAAGCAACAATTAAACGATGTAACTGTGACAGTTAAAAATTAATTACCTGCATTCTCTTAATGTCTATTTAAAAATGTATCTTTAGATATGTATCACATTTCAAATAAAATTAAAAAAAAAACTTTAATCAAACATTTTCACAAAGGAAAGGATGGTATATCGTAGACATGCTTAAGCTGGTTGCAAGTCAGGACATCAGTTCAAAGATGACCTATGCTTAACTAAGCTATTTCTTCGTCAGGTTCTCAATAAGTATCGCGGATCTCCGTAAAATGACCATAGACAGAGCTGGTCGGCCTCCTGCCCCGAGGAGAGCCTCGTCCACCTACAGAAGTTACGACGAACTTGGCACATTGGAAAGGAATAGACCTTTGAGATACCGACATGGTGGCATCGAAGACCTAACAGGCATTGAATCACCCAGGACTTACAGAAATTATGAGCAACAGGATCTAGACGACATAACTATAATCAGCTCTGAAGAAATACCGAAGCCTAGGAGAAAAACCATGGAAGGCTTAGCGAATGGGTTTAGAAGAACGTTTTCTGTTCGAAGTAGACGAGAAGAGCCTGAAGGAATACCTTTAGATACTTTTAATGTGGCATGTGAAGAAAATTTTGCTACCGTGAGAGGAGCTCCGTTCGGGAGACGTAGATCTCTATCTCGAGAGCGGGGGTCATCATTACTAAATAGAAGTTCTTCAGAAGGTGACGTCAGAGTACCTCTTCCCCGCGCACCTCCCGCAGCCCCCACTCCTCGTCTCCACCGATGTCTTCGGGCCCTCGGAGGGAGTTGGAAGAACCTTCTCTTATGTGAGTGATTTTTAGACATAACGGTGAAAATAACATTTCCTAGCTCCACGTTTAACCATGAAGAATCAGTTCCCTTATTATTGTTATTTAAAAGGCAGTTAACCGCAACAGCGCTGCCCTGTCTTAATTATTGGACCGACGGGAACAAATGACCAGAGGAGCTTAGTTTTGTACCACTGATTAACCACAGAGCTTAACCGAATTAAACGCTTTCTTTTATGTAAATTAACCGATTGTTTCTAATGAGAAGGAGTTGGTGATTAATTTGTGGATTACGGCGTGAACTGTACGTAATTTAATGATGGTCATTTATCACCAGATTACGTAGGTACTCATTAAACAATACTTACAACTTGTATCAAAAAGTGTTTTGAAATACAAAAAAAGCGGCCAAGTTCGAGTCGGACTCGCCCATGAAGGAATAAAAGTCTTGTAGTATGTTTTTTAATCTTTATATTTGAGTTGATTGAATAAAATAAAATTGCAGTTTACGATTTATGACGTATTAAAAAAAAGACTTACTAGATCTCGTTCAAACATCATAAATTTTTTTTAGTTTTATCATTCTCTTATTTTACAAGTTACAGGGACATATTTTTCCACTTTGGAAGTGTCTCTCGCGCAAACTATTCAGTTTAGAAAAAAATGATATAAGAAACTTCAATATCATTTTTGAAGACCTATCTATAGTATCCATCCACGAATGGGATAGATGAAAAAAAAATTTTTAGTTTCAGTTCTAAGTATGGGGACCCTCTAAATTATTACCTTTTTTTAAATAAATATATTAAATAATTACCTATTTTAAATAATTACGTATTTTTGTGTGAAAATATAATGCGGTTCACAGAATACATGTACTCACCAAGTTTTAACAGTATAGTTCTTATAGTTTCAGAAAAAAGTGGCTTGACATACGGACGGACACACAGACAGGCAGACAGACATGACGAATCCATTAGTGGTCCGTTTTTTGCCATTTGGTTACGGAACCCTAAAAACATTTGTGAATACAGATATTTTAGAAAACAATTTTTTTGGAAATATCATTTCGCGAAGTTATCATAATTTAATCAGAAGGAGGATTAAGAGATACAAGGTATATTTCTGCCTACTTGACTGAATAGAATAAAAAATAATCTGCTTACGGTTATTTATTGAAAAGATCTCCTTTTTATGGTATTACATTTATTATTATTAGATATTACATTACAGAATTACATTTACAACTGCGTAAAAGTCCTTGTAAAATATCACTTATTATGATTCTCAAACCATAAAATTCCTTTTTGTTTTTCACCTTGAGTATTTACATAAGTATTTACCAATAGGGTATCTCCATACTAAGTGAGGAATGCTTGAATAGTCCCCCGCCTATCAGACACCTACTCGGTGTGTAGGAAGCAAATACACGTGTTTTGTATTGTGCAATGCGTTTGTTGGTAGTAATGACTTTATTCGTTTTATTGAAAGTCGACTCATATTAATCATATTATTCTCTCTAATTGTTGGGATAAAGTTGTTCAAATGTGGTCATATAAATTATTTATATAATTAAGTATGAAATTACGTGTATTTAATGTTAATGAAAATGTTTATACACAACCTGTAACTGCGAACCTTTGATGAAATAATTAATTTTTTTACAAAAAACAACAACCGACTTCAATTTTTTTCAGGAGTTTCTTCCATATCTCCAAAGTTCTTCATCGTGTCTGCACCAAATTAATATGGGACCAACTTGGAAGTAAGGGCTTGCAAATAAAAAAAGAATCATCAAAATCGGTCCACGGTTGCCGAAGATATCGCGTCACATACATACAAAAAAAAACATACAATCGAATTGATAACATCCTCCTTTTTTGAAGTAGGTTAAAAATATACGCAAGGAAAAATAGAACGCATTTTATACTGCGAGTGTCACGTTGAACGGTGCAATCGTGGTAAACCAGTTTGTAAATTATATTACAACAATCCTAAAAAGTTAATACACTTTTCATACGTAAGGAAAAGTTGTTCATATTCCATACGATTACCTGTAACTTTGAGTGTCACGTTGAACAGTCCTACCCGCGATACAATACTTGCTTACAAGAGATAACATCATATTCAACAATACTGCAATGTAACATAGTGGAGATAGTTAAAACACCTCTCAATGTACAGCAGAAATCTCTTCACTCTTTTCTGAATTCGTCAATTTCTAACGTCCAACTGTGCAGTTAATGGAATCAAAATAAATTATTCTATTGTCATTTGGCAACTTTTTATGAAAAAAAGCTGCATACGTTTCACGGAAAAGTTGTTTTTATTTCATACAATAACCTGTAACTTTGAGTGTCAGGTTGAGCGGCCCAACCCTCCGCGAACGGTCTCATTACGGAAATTGCCTTTTTAATTTCCACGCAGAGCTCCGTACAATAGCTTACACGAGAATTGCTGCTCCAGTTTGTAAATTATAATACAACAACAAAGTAACTGGAGAAATATTACTCCTGAGTAGAGATAGTCTTCATTATTAGGTTGTATATATAAATGATAATTTATGTACGTTTTTGGCGAAGAAAAAGTAATATACTTTTCCTTATATTCATTTACATTTATTACATCGAGAAATATTACGACAGCAGAGAGAGTTATTACAATATTTATTCTGATATTTATATATCACGTAAGTATATAATGTAATTGTATATTATATAGTATTGTTTTATAATGTATACTTAAGTGTATTGTTTTGCTTTTTGTGCCGCATAATTTTCTCCCGAAAAAATGTCCTATGTCTGAAAATGCTATTAGCATTAAGTCCGCCATTTGTTAAAAGTATCTATATTTGTACTTTGTAACAATAAAGTTTGATAAAATAAAATAAATATTCATTCATTCATAACAATACTACAGGTATCTTTTCAGTAGAATAAAAGAAAATTGCATAAACATGAAATTACGAAAACCCTAAACACAAAAGACTTTCTTTTAACATTAAACATTTGTTAAAATTCTGTCCCCTAAGCAACTTCTACTCGTATTATAGCTGTATGAGCTGGCGGAAGTAATATGTCTAATATCGAGGGGGAACTGTCAGCGACTTGTAAGCCTAGTTGACATCGGTCGAGTGAGATAGGCGAGTCGAGACTTCGAGAAGCAAGCAGTTAGACATCAAGATAACCAATCCATGACTTGTGTGACGTGGTTAGCAATATTGTTTACAATTTCCATATATCGCATAATTTTCTCTTTTTATCCCTATGGTTGACTGGAAAAAATGCTCTTAGCATTAAGTCCGCCATTTGTTAAAAGTATATTTGTACTTTGAAACAATAAAGTTTGATAAAATAAAATAAATAAATACCGATGATTTACAACAAGCGAGTAATTAAATAGGTCTTGTGATACCAAAGGCAACACAAAAATTAAATTAATCTCCTATTGGTTAATAAGTGACTATTGATTTTTGGAAAAAAAATAGGTACTCGAAAAATCTTATATTATTGAACTTATAAACTTGCCTTCGCGAACACTCGGCTAATGTGAAAAGCAGTAAGTACGACAAAATACTCGTAAGAATAGCTGCTGTGTTTTAGCTAAATTGCTTCTGTTTATACGTAAATATTTATGTCTGGACTATCGTTTATTTATACATAATAATAAAATAAAACAGTAAAAAAAGTAAGAGGTGATGGAGACATAATTATAAAGTAATAATTTAAAAAAAATGTCTGTTTGTCTGTTTGTACACGCTAATCTCTGGAAATTCGGGGCAGATTCGAATGAAACTTTTTTGTTATATAGCTGTTATGCCTGGGCTTGGGCAATAGGGTATAAATGATTTTGGAAAATAGAACACCTGATGCGGAACTATAAGTATAAGAAATATAATATTACTCCTTAGCAAAAGTTTTTCTGATGAGCATTTTCCGAAGTCATTAAGTCTAGTTTCTTCTACAACCTGATGCTAGTTATTCTTGCAAGTATTTAAAATAAAATTTTCTACGGGTTTGTTGGTTGAAAAAGAAACTGCGCGGTCAAGTATGCTAATCTCAGTAGTGGCATGCAAAACGGCGTATCTGCAGAGGTCACAGCACCACCTCACGTACTCAGCGGTTATCTGCGACTTGCGATTGCACGTATGGAGATCGCATTGCGAATGGCACAAGCTCTAGGGGAATAGCTATTCAAAAATAAATGAATAAAATTTGATCCAAAAATCTAGTACAATTATGTTATTAACTTTTAGTTATCCCAAAATTGTTACAAAGAGAACATTACTTACAGATGATGAAGAAATAATATTATTATGCAAACTTTTTGAATTCTGAATAGTAGTGTGGGGAGCTCCACCTTAAAAGGAGAAGAGAATAGATTTATTCATTATACAATAGAACTGATTAGGTATAAAGAAACTAGTGGCTCTGTAAGTGAAATTGCAGAGCGAAGAAACCTTTTACACCGTATGTTTTTCATAAAATATTGATTTTAGTTTAGTATAAGAATTCATTTTCATTACATATGTAAATGAATTCTTATAAAATTTTGGTAAAGTAGACTATAACTACTGTAAGCACCGAAACAAATGTTTCGTGTAGTTACATAATTCCCAAGAATACAAATAAGTACCTATACTTAAAAAAAAACTTCAAAATAAACTGCAAAATACCGGTCGTAAAATAAAAATATATACATCGCACTAAAAAAAAACACCTTCTGGTGGGATTCTAACTCTAGACGCTCAAGTCCATCAGATCTCTATAAAGACAAATTGGGCTATTTATCGTTGACAATGCAGGCGAAAAAATCCGTCTATTGTTTGTCATAATAGAAAAAAAAATCCTTTGTTATTTTTTGTCACTACAAACACAAAATGGTCGTAAGAGATATCCCATCAAAAACAATACTTGTCAAAAAAACCAAGTCTCGCAACTCAGTTGTTCTGCGGTAAAAAGTTGTGAGATCCATGTAATACCAAGTCGGTTATTAATTTATTCAGTCTCTACTTAAGCGACTTTCTGTCTTAATACGTCCAGTCTCTAAGACTACGATCGTGGTCCATAACAATTGAAAATCAATTGTGTCTGGAATCTCCGTACTCGAAGCATTAAGTTGTTACGTAATAATTAACAGCATCTTATAGTGACGCATATCAATATTAAAATTCTTTAATGTTTTATATAAATATATCGAGACTTGGCCATCGCACTAAATAATTGAATTTACATGTGTTTTCAGGCGATTGAATTTACACGTGTTTTCAGGCGATGGCCAAGTCTCAATATATTTATATAAAACATTAAAGAATTTTAATATTGATATGCGTCACTATAACATGCTGTTAATTATTACGTAACAACTTAATGCTTCAAGTACGGAGATTCCAGACACAATTGATTTTCAATTGTTATGGACCACGATCGTGGTCTTAGAGACTGGACGTATTAAGACAGAAAGTCGCTTAAGTAGAGACTGAATAAATTAATAACCGACTTGGTATTACATGGATCTCACAACTTTTTACCGCAGAACAACTGAGTTGCGAGACTTGGTTTTTTTGACAAGTATTGTTTTTGATGGGATCTCATTTCTTTTTGTATTTTGTAGACAGTTCTACTTTTTTCCTTTTCGGTACCTTCTACTTATTGTATATATGTATATCGCACCGTGCAGCGCGTAGTAACGGCCCGCGCTCAATCGCTAGCATCGCAGCGCGTGGTATAATAATTAATTTACAACCTTACGCACTCGTAATAAGTACGAATACGCACGTAGGTACGTTTTTTGCATTAAATAATTTAATTTACACGTGTTTTCATGACGGGAATTTTTTGCTCGATTTGGCAGGGGCACTACCATGCGCCTATATTTATATGGGACTAGCTTAAACCCGCGGCTTCGCACGCAATAATAATAACTGCCGTAAAACATCGTTACGAATAAAGCCAATATTGAAAATTTTTACTGAAGACTTGGCTGTATGGGCTTAATTTTCTTTGCGGTCTTTTCTAGATTTTTTAGTTTTTCCTTGATTCATACACCAAACACTACTTATATTCCAAATTTGAAGCTTCTAGGTCTGCTAGAAGTGCCTTAGAATTTTGATGATCGGTGAGTCAGTGAGTGACAAAATTAAGAAATTTGACCCGTTATAATTCTTAAAATACTGGTTCAAATTGAATGAAATTTGAAATATACCGTGTTTTACAATGTCTGCATGGTTACTGAAAATTTCAGTCTTCTAGTTTTATCCACAACGAAGTTACAGGGGGTCGAAAATGGTCTGAATTGCTTCGAGAAAAGGATGGTACGGCCGTGACGCTTTTTTGCTCGACTTGGTGGGGGCACTGCCGTGCCCCCAGATATAATCTAAAGGCGCTTAGGCCCTTCGCGCCAACTCGGTCATTTTCAAAAATTTCAAAAAATGTCTCGCCTGTCTATTTTTATATGTTCTTTGAACCTGCTTCCAAAATTTCACGGGAATCGATTGAGAAATGCGACCTGTAGAGGAGAACACACAGACATACGAAAGCATTTTTGGCCAAGCTAAAACGGAGACCTCTCTCGCTTCGCTCACTCGGTCAATTACAAGTACTCGTATCAGAAGCGAAAGAAGAATGACTCAGAATGAAGAGAAAGGATGGTCTGGGTTTTAAAAATTAAATTGGAAGATAATGACATGATAGTAAGGACGTGGGCAACAATGCGAAGGATGGAGCTTATTGCAATATTGTTACAGTAGACCTAAGAATAATTCTTTTCGGTCACATCTTACGTCCTAAAATGGCGGCAATCCAGTTTTACAAGAGTTTATTTTGCGATAACATCACTGCAGTTGCATCTGAAGCTAAGCAAACAATCCTACATTTCAAACATGACATTATCTTATCAGTTATCACAAACGAGTACCTATCGACAACATACATCTTGAAAATATTGCGCAATGTAGTACAGAATTAGATGTTCTTTTAGTTATAGGTCGTATCTGTATATATATTCAGAAACGTTGCAATACGAGTTACCGCAGACTGAGAATAGTGAAATTATCTCAGCCCGTCATAGAAGCTTTTAGATAAAGAAATAATTTGTAAGCACACTCTACGATTATCAGAATCTGTAACTGATGATCATAAGTCATATTAAAGAGATTGTCTCTTGTCAACTTTAATTATCGAAATTATAAATTTAATATAATTCAGATCACGATTTATTAATATTGCTGCAAATTGAAATTTATTTGCCCAAAGAATTTACATAAATTTAAAATGTAGGTATACAAAAACATTTAATATGATGTATTTAATTCGGCTTTAGTGCTTACGGTCCAAAATCGTAAGCTAGGTCGCGCATGCAATTATATAAATGAGCCAACCACCGAAAATTCTCAGTGAAGCTTCATGAATCGCCATGACTTGTAACACGAACCAAACACATGTCTTGCAAATAACAGAGATCATGAAAAGATTATTGGGTCAGCGCGAATCAAAGTCGGTTTCACTCAAATAAGCTGTAACGACGTACGTAATACACACAACAGCCGACAAAGATATCATTATGGGCAATAAACAACTAAATAACACTGGAATACTAGACTCGGTAGGTTTCTATTTTAATCCCTGACAAAAAAAAAAGGTTTGTATACCTTTCTGTGTGTCTGTCTGTGATATCGTAGTTCCCGGACGGTGGACTGATTTCGATGCGGTTTTTTATCACGTGAAAGCAAGGAAACTTTCTCTTGCGGTGGTTCTTAGCAATCGGTTCAACTTTTTAAAAGTTATTGGGAGTTAACGCTTGAAAGTCAGGGTTTTTAATTTACCTGGTAAATTATAGATTTTGCTACAGATGTCAATTCCACTTAAGGCCATACCCAAGTTTTCCGGGGTCCAGTGGCGCCCCCATTTGAAATAAATCATTTGAAAGGAAACGGTGATATCATTTAAAATTTGCAGTGCGAACGTGAAGCTTTTCTACGCACATTAGCTAAAAATGGCCGTTTTTCGCAAATGTGCGTAGAAAAGCTTTACGTTCACACTGCAAATTATAAACAGTAATTCATAAAATAGTTATCTAGTGTTTGGTCAAGACGAAATTTCAAATGATATCACCAGTTCCTTTCAAATGGTTTATTTTAAATGAGGACGCCACTGGACCCCGGAAAATTCAGGTAGCCCCTTAACATCGGTTGGAATATGTAGTTCTACCACTTATCACTAGATGGTGTCGTCGGAGTTCTTTAAATTTGCTTGGCAAATAAACATGTATTTTTTTATACCTGTATTTAAGTACCTGGTCGACCAGTTTCGCTCGATGTAAATACTAAGGAAACAGTTCCCTAGAAAATGTAGCTTCTAAACTTTTCAGCAGACACAAAATAAACAAATGAAGAACTTACCTGCAGCAGGTAAACCACATCTATCTTCAATTTAACCCCAAACATTATCTGACATAGTTAAAGTTCCCCATTAATTCCTCGTAATAACAATATAGTTTAACATCGGGTTTAATAAGTAATTCTAGACCCCTCAATTAATAATGAAACTCGGTGGGTTCAGTACCAACTGCGCCTGTTGCCTATAAGCCGATAGACTTATGAGTAATCTCGCAGGCTTAAGTTGTACTTAATTCAAACATGTTTTAAGTCCTAAGTTACATGAAAAGTTACTTATAAAGCTCTACCATGTAGGTAACACAGTGGTGGTTTGTGAGCTAATATTTAACTCGAAAGTTAAGAAGCAGATAACTAAGTTACTAAAGACTTTAAAATCTATCACTGGATAATACCTGTATACCGTTTAACATGCCTATACAAATTGTCCGAGCTTATGTATGGAAATCCCTTTTTCATTTATTGACTGTTATTTTAATTTCATTATACTATATAGTGATCTTATGAAGCCATTGAGTTGACGTCACATTGACATTGGAATTGACGTATTCTGTACGATTTGCGACTGAGTGACTACAGCTGGCTACCCATTTAGGATCCTAATTAGAGTTCCTATTTATCGGATAGTATAAAAAATAATCGCGACGTGCTATTTCATAAAAATCCCATAGGCAATGTTTGTTTGAGAAAAAGTATCTGATTTGACTTCTTGCAAACTAGCCGGATTATTAGCAGTTAAAAACACGATAGCGATATTGTGATCTAAATGGAATTTATTCCTCTCGATGTTTTATTCCACCAATAAAAGACAAATCGATTTTCGCTTCTTCGAATACAATACGCACATGCTTTCTCCGAGCCGTTGACATTAATAAAGAAACACTTGATAAATTATTGACAGGGTTACATTTGCTGCTTTGGAAAACTCACATCTCGTATTTTCGGATTGAATGCTTGAATTGTTTTCAGAGGCGATTAAATCTTTTAGTGAAATAAAATATTAATCTTTTTTTCACTTTAAATCTATTTCGTAGTTGCTGAACCATAAAAAGCTCTTAAAATATTTTGTGAGAATGTAGTAGTAAACCTAATACTATAACCAGAAATTATGGTTTGAAAGTCTATTTTACGTCACATACAAGTAGAAGTCCATACCATAGTCTCTGCCTACGCATGTGGAAAAAAGGCGTCAAAATATGTATGTATACGTACTCGTATTTAGCACAATTATAGGTACATTTGGCACATTCCAATTAAGACGATGCGCCAAAATCAACGCTCAATAACGTTTTTCAAATTACGAAATATCCTTCCAAAATCGGAAGCTACCTTGTATCAAATTGTATTTACTCAGAAGTTGGTATACCTACCAACAACAAACACACTGTTTACGCCCGCATCCGCACTACAAAGTGTCACAATCGATAACCACGCATTGTTCCCGAAGATCTTTATCGATCCCCATCTCATATTGCGTAGTGAATACGGTACACGTATCGTCTCATATAACTTAACCTAATTGACACTTGGGCTTGGAATCGCCTTCGTAATGATGTTTGATATGATTTACAATCGATTATTCGATTTCGAAAGCTTAAAAACAGGATCGAGTAACTGTGCGGTGTCTTTAATGCTGGTTAAGGCGGTATGGCTTTATCAACAGACGTTTCTCTGGTTGTTTCTGTTTATGATCCCCCTTTTGAATTTAAATCGATTGTAAGAACACATTGAGGTTCCTGTTAACTGTATAATGGATGTACTTTATTCTTTTTTAAACAATTCATTGGCACGACGTTGGAGTAAATGCTGCGCTGGAGTCTGTGTATCTGCACTTGCACCTAGAATGCGAAAATAAACTATGTATGAAAAGTATGTACACATAATGTGACATCAAAAGTTAAACGCTCACTTCAAACATTGGAAGTTTTATCAAAAATTTGACGTTGTGATCTTTTTTTTTCTGTTGCCGCTATAACATCAAATACTAAAAACAGAATAAATATAATAAATATGTAAGTGGGGCTCCCATACAACAATAATGATTTTCTACAACGTGGAAGGGACGCACCCGTAATAAATCAACCCACGGGCTGTACTAGATCACTACAGTATAATGAAATTAGAATAACACACAAAAAAAATCAGCACTTCGGCAAACTACAAAAGTGTGCAGCTGCCCGGGCAATTTGTACTCGTATGAGAATGTAATTTTTTTTTTTTGGTTTTTCGACCAGTATTTTAATTACATTAGACTATAGTGATCTAGTATAGCCCGTAGTTGGATTTATTACGGGTATATCTCTTCCACGTTGTATCGATAGTGGTACGCAACCATTCGTGCGCGAGTCCGACTCACACTTGGCCGGTTATTTTTTCTGATTTTAATACCATTTGGAATACTAATTAATTTATTGTAAAATTGTCCAAACTTAACTAAAAATCTAAAAAATTATTGTTTAGATTTGTCAGTACAGCATATTTAAACGATACGATGATGTCGCATTTCACACACTTTTTAATAAAAATACAGACATTGTGTTGTGGAATATCCCCTCTTTTGTGATTTAGACATTGGGCTGTCCGTGCAAACATTTATAAAAAGCCCCACTCACGAATGGCTCTCCTTATAAAGCGACATTTGCATTTAATAGATACAGTCAGGCCATTATGCCTTATACGACTAATATGCGTGAAATATGCACAGTGCACTGTAATTGTACTTTATTTTGCTTGTAGTGTGAATAAGCACTCGGTTTATTAAAGATTTGAAACAAAGAAGTTTGTTCAATCAGATATATCGCACGGCAAAAGACCTAAAAACAGAACTAAATCAATTTATGCAAAGGGCTTAGCGACAGCGGCATTTTTCTACCGCAAAAAGAAGTAAAATATCGGCTGTCCTGCGCCAAAAACTTTAAGCCATTTGTTTTACCAACTCGCGATGGCAAATAGCACAAAAAAACTATCCCCATATAAATCGTGGGCCGGTTGAATTCTCTCGGCTATTATTTGAAAGCACGCATGCCCTATACAGGGTACCTTCAATGCCCTTCTTTGTGCCCCCACGCTTCGGCTTTGTGTCTACCCTTCGGGCTCCTCTGGCCAAAAGGGCACAAGTGCCTTTCAAATTTTGTGTCAAAGAAAGTGAATTCTTGGCGTTTTTCGAGCACTGCTTAAGATTCTTTCGGCCTTCTCGAGACAAATTATTTTAATGACATCAGATTTTTATTTTCTTGAGTAAAGAATTTGTCAAACTTTTTTACTTTTTCTAACAAAATGGCGTTTGGTGGAATAATGATAGTGATTTCTTAAATTTCTCTTTAATTTAACATTGTTTTCCAAAACAAAAAGAACAATATTAATTTTCTACTGCACACTGCACATAGCTTTCAAATATTTGATTTACCACTCTTTTGCTCTACAAGCCCCTCTTTGTCTGGATCTCATTCAGTAATATAAACCTTGTTAAGTTAGCTTAAAGTTCAATTTAGTGACGCTCCTTGTAAATGCGGCTATTAAGTGGAATTAGCCGAAGTTTCGCGACACACGTGTTTGTGAATACAATGGATTAAGGATTTCACGTTTCTATAGAAAATTTGATCTATTGAGGGATAAGGGAGAGTTGGAATGGGACAACAATCTGTACATAGTACCAACATTTCTCACTATGAAAGGCTGAGTATGTACTAATGCTTAAAGAATAGACTGTACTTTTGGAATTATTTACAACGCTTTAAGTTCATTATTCCCATTGTTTACAAGATCAGTTTTGAAAGGAAGGTCATAAAATCGGTAAATCCTTTTGAAATATGTAAGAAGGGGACAAAAGGAAATTTCTCAGACGTCACAAACATTCTCCTGTGGACTATAAATATTAAAATCGTTTTCATAGGAATTCAGAGGGTTTGCTTCTTAGACTTGACTTCATAGAGAATCCAGGGGAAAGAGCTACGAATGTTTTCTTTATAGCTTCCATTTTTTATGGTCTTGGATGTTTTTCTATATATGTATTTGTTATAAAATATAGTATCATTGAGTTAGTATCCCATAACACAAGTCTCGAACTTACTTTGGGGGTTTGGGGCTAGCTCAATCAGTGTAATTTGTCTCTATATAGTTATTTATTTATATAATTCTGTAACTAATACGATTTCATAAAATATTGTTGTCTAATAATCCTATGTTTTATTTGTTTCAGGTAAGTGCACATTTACTTTCGTCAAGAACGGTGTGATTAAAGTCATATTATGAAAAGTTCATAATTTTAAAAGTAAGTAGACACATACGTGAGCGAACAACTATGTTTATGTATGGATATGTATGTATCTAAGTGGCTGATCCCATCTTCAAGATAATTTGGGAAGCACGTGGTGGTGTATGTCTTAGTACGACGATGTATTATTTATAGCATTTTAACTATGTATAATGTACCTAAGATTAATCATGCAATTAAATATTCAGGACAGATTTAGAATCATATATGTATGTCGCAGTTGGATTGTATAATCCACTGTTTGACAAAAACTTTGGCTTTACAGCCGAAATCGTTCAGCTAGATCGTCCAATTTGTATTAAAGAGAGTGTTTTGGTGAAGTCCAATACATATTCCATATGATGGACCGAAAGTTAATAAAAATGGGACAGCACTCAATTTAATCTTTGAAGTAACTTGTACTGAAAGAATAGAGCTTGAAGAACAAAAAAACATTGCGCTCACCAATCAGTTGCCCCAGATAAAATCAATTGAAATATAAATCATCCGAACTGACCACTGACACCTCGCTTTAGACCGAAATTAGGCCGTCAGATCGAGTGTCGGTTCGATCGGCAGTCGTTACATATCGGTTTCCAATTTGCCGATACTTATATGAATTGATTGATGAATTTCTAACTTTTACTAGCGCCTTGACAGTTATTCGACTTATTCGGCCAAGGTTATTTCGGTCTATTGTTATGAGCTCAGCGCCTTGTCTTCGGGAATTGAAATAATTGGGTACTTTCCAGTGTAAAAAATAAATTATTTTGTAGTGTTTAGAAAATAAAGCGTCACAAAATAATGTCACCTGTCATGATTATATCCATTTTCAATGTGATTTTAAATAATTGATATTAAAAGCTCTTTTAGACTCCAAGAAACTATGACGTCATTAGTCTACATTTCATGGAAATCCCATAAAAAATGTTTGTTTTGACGTTTAGAAAAAAGTATCTGAGAATTCATTACATTAGTATGATTAAAATGCAATTTTGACTAAAAGGCCTTAAGCGTTAGATACTTAATTGTCTAAAGTAAACAAAAGAGTATTTTATTTGCAACATGTAACATTATTAACCGTTAGTAACAGAGAAATCGATTTTTTATAATACACTTTCACTCACACTTGTAAGTTAAATCAAGTGGGTTATCGTTATCATATCATCTATCTTTGAATGTAGGCACTTGTATGTGACTCATCTCGTATTGTATCTATCTCAATGACCTTATAAGAGAAATTGGAATACACACTTAGTTAAGTTATAAACTTGGATGTACTTAGTACCCAGCTGACATCAAGATTGTCCTCCTCCTCACATATGAAAGTCTGACCCAATGAAAGAATAATAACGTTATTCTTAAAAAAACAAAAGCCAAACAAGAGTAAGAAATGTAGTTTAATTCTAAAAACTACATTACGTCAGATAGGACAAATTTATAATCTTTGCTGTCAGGAAAAAAAACAATGTTGCAATATTCCAACGTTGCCTTACCTTGCTTATAGTTACTAATAATAAATAAGTTTAAACTTATAAATTATTTTATATCAACTCGACAAAAGGGAACATCTCGCGGTCTCCAACAACATCATACGAATTTTAGATAGGTAATTAACTTTCTAACAATCCTGTCTTTATATTTACATCCTCCACTAACCCATAGAGCGAGTTATCGGCTATCATCAGTTGTCAATCCTCGTCAAAGCCACCTGACCCCTGATGCAATCGCTGTAATTATTGTAAATATACACCGTGGGCTCTATCAGCGTCATCTCGCCTTCATGAGATGTAGGCGCCGGATAGGATGCTGCGGCGTGGTCTAAGTTACAGGAAGTTGTACAAACAAAATACATCTTTAAATAAACTGTTGATTGAAGAGCTCAGTGGCCCGGCGGGAGTGCGGATTACTAGCGCTTTCGTAAGTAAAGCGAATACATCCATTTAAAACTGACTTCGGAGCTTTGCGTAAAGAGCTTAGAAAAAGAGTACAAGTAGTTACAAAATAAAGAACAGCTTTATCTTATTGATCTTCACTTGATCTAGATGGTTCACCGAGCGATCTCTGTTTGGAAATATGATAAGACTAGGCTTGACATGCTTCTTCATTTGTTGAGGCTTAAATAAAAATTTTAAAAAAGGGGGAAAAAGTTGATGGACACAGCTGCTATTGTGGTTATTTCAGAAACGCACCTGTACGTGGCTAATTCGACTAACCACTTATTTGCTACACCGTACCTTTTCTTTCTTTTTTTACCAACCAGTATCAATACCTCGCTGGACTAACAAGCCAACCCAAAGTAGCCCCCGCATCTGCTTATAACTTACGTCACCGACAATAGCTCAAAGCAAGGGTTACGCTCCGCCCACGATGAGCCCCCAAGATAGTCCGTCAGATAATCCCGTCTGTTTACTTTGACACTATTATAATTTACGGAAATATTTGACCTAAAACATTATTGAAGATCATGTTACTATTTACCTAGCTAAGGAACAAGAAGACACAAATTATTTTTAATTTACACTGGTTAGGTAGCAAAGGAGAAAAATTGAATGGCGAAAGAAAAAATGTTGAAAAATTGACGGCTATCTAGTGGTTGTTACCATCCATTTGTGGCCATCTACAAATGGATGGTAACAATATGACACCATATCTAATTTAGGGTTTTATTTGTCCGATCTTTTAAAATCCTTGGTCTTTTAAATACTTCGTCGATTCCGTAGTTGCAATAATACATTGACTTAATAGCTGTACTGTAACATATAGCTTGCCGTGTGGTTTTCGGCAGAGTAGAATAGGGCCACCCCAAGGCCTCCCGTGGATGTCGTAGACGGCGACTTAGAGAATACAAGCTACACAAAGCTTATAAACATCAATGTTTCAATCAATGAGAGCTCTTGAACCCGTGTGGCCAGCGTGGAGCGTATAGGCCAAGACCTCTGGCAGCTCTGGCCAAGTTTGGTTCGGATAGTACAGAAAGTGTTGTGCTCCTGCAGTGGAGACAAAGACCTGATGATGATGACGATGATAGCTGTAACAGCCTCAGTAACAGCCTGGTACAATTTTTGTCTGAATTCGATAGTTGTGTAAGTACTAATGCAGCAATTCCGTCAATATGTAATGTTTTCCTCGTCCTATTGTTTGTAACACGGCCTAATCCCACAATACCGCCAATCGTATAAAAAGGGGCATTTCTCCCAAAGAGAAACATCGGTAATCTACCGCCGCCATAATGTATAAAAGGATGCCTAAGAGGGATTTCCGTATTGTGCGGGATATTAGAAGGATACGAAATGGCTTTTTCTTCTAATGAGAAAATCTTGTATTTGTGTTATGTTTATTCTGTATTATATCAATATGGAATTCTATTAATGTAGATCCCGTTCAGTTTATCATCTTTATAATATTTGTGGATTTCTAAAAGTAAAAGACTTTCTAGAATCAAGAACACTAAGATTTGTAAAGTAATTATAATAGGATGAGATCTATTATGAAGCCAAGCCAGAAATACGTACTTTACTTTCTCTCCTCCATTGCAGATATCCATGAAATACCTACGAAACAATTGTCATTTTTAATATCATTCATCATCGTGGAAAATATATACTATACAGCAAACCATAGGCCGGCCATTTTACACTATCCAGAATACATTCATTTTCATATTTAAGATAAAGAGGCTCTTATTCCAGAATAACGAAAGTTCCATCTTTCATATATTCCGAACTCCGAACTCATAACCCTCACGATGATAACCACAGGCAACCGACAGCTAGTGTCACATCAATCTTCTGCCAACAATTTAAATCAGCGCTTTTACAAGCCATATTCTTATCTCCAGTATACTTTAATTATACGAAATGAATGCGTCACCTTTTACGAATAACCGACATCTGCCGAAAAGTAATTCTGGGACATAAATTATAGGCTGGCAAGCCGTCCGTCACGAGTAAATGATATCTTTATTATCGTTTTAAGTTTCCCGAGTTTTGTTATTTTCGATGGGATCTTCTTAGTTTCACTTGATAGACCCTCTAGTTCGATGGTCGTCTTCCTCTTTCTGCTCAGTTGGCTGAATTTGGCCCACCTTGTCAATAATGCCAGGCTTGCCTGGATTGTTATAGGTTTGCGGAATACGTATATGATCATGCCATTACCTGTAAGAGATCTGTACCTAAATGGATCTCATAAGGATTTTTAAAGTCTCTACTGATCAAATTTTATTTACTGTTTAATATCAAGAATATTAAACAGTTTTAACTGGGAACAACCACATTTTTACTATCTATTATAACAATTTTGCTTGCATCATTTGGCAAAGCTAATAAGTGTATTTATACTTTGGCTACGCTATCTTTTAATTTGAAAGACTTTCTTTCCACGCCGTCTTAAATTGGGTGTAAACGTGTCGAATCAGCGGGGAATCCACTTTCGGACATAAAAGGGGGAATTGCCTCATTTTCGCCTAGTTATCTTATCTGATCGTGATACATGATTTACGGCGGGAACGTTTGAAAGGAGCCAATTAAAGGCGTGCGACGGAGTGACCTCTGGACTAAGTCTGCTGATGCAACCGCAGCTTGACGTCGAATTGTGGAACTTATTGGAATTTAAGGCAAAAGAGGTAGCGATTTTTCTATAAGTAAAATTCTAAAGGAACGACGCTAAATTAATATTCTATAATACGCTGCCTAAATTAATGTTCTAATAAGTAAAATATCAAAAAATTTGAGGGACAGTTAAATTTATAAGTAAAATTCAAAAAGGTGCCTAAATTAATGTTCCATTATGTGAAATATCAAAGAATTTTAGGGATAATTAAAGCCCATAATTGAAAGCTATATTTTCGGCGAGTCTTTTCGAAAAATAATATCTTGACTCAGAAAAAGGCTAAGGCTTTCACAAGTATCTATCCATAGATTAGGTCGGGTATAAAGTACTGTAATTTCTAGTTAGTGAGTTAAAATCTTTATTGCACCAAAACTTAATGTTACAGAGTTATGTACTCTCATAGATACATAGAACAGATGTCAAAAGGCGGCTTTATCGCAACTGCAATCTCTTCCAGGCAACCGAGGTCTTTCTAGTTTTAGCTCTCATCCCGGTGGAAAGTCTAAACGCCTTCGCTTGTAACAAAACGCTCTACCCTTATTTTGTAGATTATGGTCATGGGAGAGGCAGGCGTCAGTTTCGGATTCAGCTTGCGAAATGTATGCATTCGGTTGCATTTTGTGCAGTAATTGCATTTTTATCGCCCCAATACCGAATCTTAAGCATTTCGGCCAGACTATCGTAATTATTGTACAGTGACCCTCGAATAAAGAGCCTTAATTGCATTGAAACAGAGGTGTTTTCAAAAATGATTTGTACACTGAAAGTAGCCCGCAGTATTTTAAATTGTTATTACCAATTATTCAGTTTATTTAAGTAGCTGAGACTTCATCTGATGATTATAAAGTACTATTCTTTAAATGTCAGCTCTGAATCTTTATGTCTCATCGGACGTGTAATTGTTTTAAATGTTTGATTGTGACTGATGTAAGTTTTCATTAAAACTTATGCGTTTCTTTTTTACTTACATCAAGGTTATCGCTATTACGTGAGTCAATTACGTAGTGACTTATTAAAAAGCTTTTTAATGATAGTTAAATTAAACAAATCAGTTTCTATACTTCAGAATAATTTGGCATTACCACAGAATTACTACTTGTAGTCCCAGCATTACTTTTTCTCACATACATAATATCAACCATCATTTATGTAGCAGCTGATAAATTGTTTGATACATATTATGAAATATGACACGGATTATTTAGTACAAAGTGTATTCATCATTGAATTGCGTATCCATATGGCCACGAGCTCGATTGATTTATCCATCAATCACGCTATTTATACCACCTGCTCGGTTTTGTATCAATCGTTCTTATATCAAGTCTTATTGCACTCAAACTAACGTGATATAGTTATTTAACTATCAATTCAGATGACCTTCATTAGTTTAAAGATGCAAAAGCTTGTGTAAATCTCTCATTGTTTCAACTTCTGAAGGATCCATTTTTTTTTTTAATTAAACTAACCTGAGACACAGACATTATTAAACTTAGTTAACGGGTTACTCACGTATAGAGTCAGCTACTGCCGACATATTTCGACCTCATCAGGATGAATGTGACTCCATAATTATGCAAAATAAAGAAATAAAGATTATGGTGAACGCGATAAGCAAAATGAGACAACGTTTATCACCACTTTCCTGGAAAACTTCAGGTGCAAGCCGCTTATGATCCATTATTTTGAAAATCCTAAATCCCGCTTATGTCTTCCTATGAGCATAATAAATTAGTAATAACATCTGAAAAATATAAACACACAGAGGTTAAGCGTAACCTTATCGATCAATTAAATTAATATCTATTAGAAATATAATATTTACTTTAACCAGACAACATCAATTAAGCTTGAAGTAAATTAGAAGAAACTAGGAGCAGGTGTTGCTAGAAGAAAACTTGGGAACACACGACAGTGAAGTATCTCTTTAAACTTACAACTTGTACAATCTACGAGTAGACAGTGACAAATCACTTCACAATTACTTTTGTGCTCTAACTCATATCGTAGTTAGTATCTGCGCTCGTACTAATTTAAAATTTAAGATCCTTTTGTAGTGCGGTTTTAGGTATTTGGATTTATGTTTGTATACACATAAGATAAAACTTTTAAAGAAGTAAAGTAGTTGAAGATATCTTAACCGGACAAAATCATAGGGATATTAGCATATTACTTACAGGATTAAAATACGCAAAACATATATATTCTTCTTCGGCGCTTTCAACATGCCTTTTATTTTAAATCATGAATACATTGCACGTAAAAAAATGTATTCTTCAATTAAAATAAAAACCCACTTAACAGACCGTAGGTAGAACACTCATAAGTACAGTTTATTACAATGATTCTCACAAGCGGTCATACAAGTTATTAAAATGTTTCGTTGGCAAAAGAGGTAAAATCTCTTGACCGTTTTATTTGAAACTTTTTCCTTTAATAACTCTACTCAGATTTATAAGATTGTTTCAAAGATTTAAACATTGCTTTTAAAAATTAAGTTGTCACGCATATATATGTTTTATGAAAATTTTAATCTTTAAGTATTTTTCTGCTGCGTTAAAAAACATCTTTAATGTTTTCAGGAATAAACACCGATTTTGGATTACCGAATTTAATAATACATTCCTAAAGAGCCGATTTTAGATTACCGAATTTACTCTTAAAAATACATTCCTGAATTTGAAACAAACATTCCGCTTAACTCTAGAATTTAGACACAATCTAGATTCTAGTCTTCTTGGCAATAAATAACTAAATCGACATTGTTAACTTCCTACACATAATGGTGCACGCACAAACCACTGGCTACTAACAGATAATTGACCAATCAATCAGTCAGTCAATCAACATTTTGTATTATTTGTCGATCGTCGACCCCAACGGGGCGTTGTTCTGTGTAAGGCTGCGTTTCCACTAAAACGCTGCATACAGCCTTGTTCGTGAATTTGACGTATTCCACTGTAGAGATACTTATTTTGCGTTGCAGCAAATTATCTGTTTATTTCTACGGTTGATGGGAGAGAACACTTTTAGCTCCAATCTCTAAGTCTGCCAATTGTTTAGCTCCAATCTCCAAGTCTGCCAATTGAAAACCAATTTGTAATGTGAAACAACAAAGTTTTAATAAATAAATCTACGTCCTTTGGAATCGACAGCCATTTCTCATCTTTAAATGTCTTTATTTTACTTATTTTGAGTGACCTCTATATTTTCTATGCTATGCTACCGAGGTATCTTTTATTTAAGCGACCTCTATATTTTCTATGCCATGCTACCGAGGTATCTTCTACTGTGCAGGTTTCGGGGCAAACTGGATATGACAATAAATGAGCCATTGTCTGAGGAGACGCACAACATTAGGTGGTTACAGTAACTCTCCGGCTTCAGCGGTAAAATCAAGTTTAGCGGTGCAGAGGTGAATAATAAAACTCAGTTATGCACGTGACAAATTTTATTCTCCGCAATAAATGAAGTCGGGAGTGTAGAGCGAACAATAGAAGGCACAGTAAAAATGTAATCAAAACGTAATGTGCAATCAAATCTCAAATCAATGAGCACCCTTTTAAAATTCACCTGCAGATATAGATCAACACCTACATACACTTCTTATTTCACCTACAAGCATACATTCGGTTCGCTTTGATTTTACGGACAAAAAAAAATTTCGGCCTTTTTAACCTACACTTCTACTGCTGGGTAAAGCTTTCCCACCATATCCTTCCACTTTTAAAATAGGACCAATCACCTAAAACATTAACGCAGCACGTTTCCTAATACACACTTAATTTAGCTATATATCTAGATGCATACGGCCAACGTATATTATTTAATACTCATTAAAAAATATTAATGTGATTTTGCCAGTCATGTGCTTGTGCGCATATTTAAGATTGTTATTCTCATTTTTCGAACCTACTTTTAGTATAGTCATAAAGTGCAACCGTAGACAACCTCGTTAAGATACTTTATTCGCTTTAAATTGAATGAGAACTAAAAAAAACGAGTAGTTCTTATTCATACTATGGCATAATTGTGTCGAGGTTCAAGATGCGTACTGGATCAGGATTAAGTCGTAAAATATTTATAGTTCTAGACATGAGAATAATAAGTTTAAGAATAATGAAATGGTAGTAATCCTATTATTTCGAATAACCAAATGTTGTGAATATATAGAATAAAGAGAATATAAATATATGTACATATATATTTATGACGATTTCGATGAAACAGTATATGTTCAGAAAACCGTTTTTCTAGTGTTTTAATCGAATGTGGCTCGGTCTCCTATTTACTATGCTATTTAAAATGCTTCAATTTGTAACGTAATCAAACCTATAGGATTTTTTATCTAATCAAATAATTTAACTAAGATTAAAGCTTTTAAGGTATGGGTTCCTTAAAAAGCAATTAATCAAATCGATAACTGTTAAGAAGAATTTTCTTTACTAGTTTTTTTTTTAACATATTTTAAATGTCTAGCCTTTAAACCCCGATCTCTCGTCTCATTGCCTCTGCAGTTTCCCTCTGTTGCTGTTACTCAAAAATCAAATAAGCAAATATTGATGAAAGCAAAGCCGATCGACTTGGCAGATGTAGGAGCTGCACCCTCCTATATAATTTAATGTTGAGGGGAACACAATAGATATCGATTCTTTTGTGCCCAAGGGAAATCGCCCAAGAGGTGTCACGGTGTCACCGCGAAACAAAAACCCTTCAAGGCCTTTGATCAAAGAAACATTTTACAGATAGACCCTTATGTAACGCGATAGGGAATTTGACATAGATAATTTATTTATAGCAACGGTTTTTTGATGATGCTTTTTTGTGTACGTTTTAGGCTTCATAAAAAAGTTGACCGATTAGCTTATACGATTTACCAGGGAAAACAACAAGAGTTTATTGTTTTTATTATACATCGATAATTTTATTTATCTGTTCATACCTACATATGGTTGACTGGAAGACACCGCTTCTAGCGTTAAGTGTGGATTAATAAAGTTTTTAGAAATAAATAAATGTTCCTTGGGGAAAGTTGTTTAATGTCATGGACTAAATCTGCCTTTAAAACGAAATAGTATGTTTAATATTGATGTAAAGATAAGATTTGCTCTAAAGCTGTAGGGGTACGAATGTGCGAGTGTGAGATGCAAGAAGATTACAGGGAAGACAATTAATACATTTAGCATTAGCTATGTATATGCCTAAAAGTCAACTTCCTAATCACCTCCCCACCAGTGCCATATCCGCTAAATACAAACCACCAAACAATTTAAATAACAAAAAGCCAGCACATTTAGAATTCAGCACGGAAAATAATAAGAATATTTTTCCTTAATTTTTCATTCAGCTCAGTGGGCCGCCGAGATCCCGAGGGTTTACTTTTACTTAACAGAACCTTATTTAAAATAAACAGGGTGGTGTAAACTGGGAACGTGCTTCAAATTCTAAACGCTTCGATAACACCGTATTATTTTCACTGGTTATAAAGAAATTGTTACAATGGTCGAGTGGACCGGGCATTTAGTAAATCAGCACTTTAAATATTTTTAAGAACATTAGGAGATACCTATTAACCTCTATGTACGAATACAAACTTTTCGACACATTAGCTCGGAAAGTGCTTTTTACCACACTGAATTTACTTATGTAATACTAATCATTACGCACACATTCGAAATCGTGCGGTAAATATTACTTACCGCAGAAGTGCGGTAAAGTGTTTATTTAATGTTTTAGGAATAAGATTATATAAATCCAAAATATGAAATCAAAAAAATAAAATCTCTGCATGCAGCCAGCCTAGACTCATACCATTTTAGTGTCTGTTAGTTTGTCAAACGTGTTAAAAGCTTCTTAAGTAGGTCCATACGGGTTTATAAATAAAATTATTTAATAAAGATAATGACATACTCATACTCAAACGCTAGTTGGCGTACGGGACCCACAGTTTATAGGTGCCTTTCGAAACACGAAATCATCTTTCTTTTTTGGAAAATCAAGTGATTCAATAGACTGCTGGCTGCAATATCCTAACCAGACTGGAAATAAGTTTTCACAAAGTATGCTTCCCAGTGGGATTCGAACCCATGATCTCCGGATCACAAGGCGAACGCCTTGACTACTGGACCACGGAGGCAGTCAATTTTATAACACACAGGCCTCTTCCAACATTTTCCAATTGTTTCTGTGTCTGGCTCCTCGTCTCCAAAGTTTTCCTCCAATCGTCTTGATACTTAGTAATGATTGAATAAATAATTCGGTTGAAATCTACAGTTATTGTAAAAACGACAAACTACCTACTAATATAGTGACGTCAAGACTTACATCACTTGACATTGTACTCGCCCGTTTCACTACAACAATGTGATTTTTATCAGCTTGAAAGAGCCCTAAAAACCTTATATTCTTATGCTCTGGTGGGATATAAATGGGGAGAATTAGGTTATGGTAGCCAGAAACGTTCGTTTACGATATTGAGCCGAAGTCTTTAGGCTCTTGGATAAACTTTAGTTCGTATAAAACTTTTTCGTTTTGGTATTATATGATAAATAAGGACAAGTATCTGAATCATGTAAACATGTGATACGTATAAAATACCCGCCACTTTTTTATTTCCTTTTTCCATTTTCTCGTCCACTATCACGCTAAATGTGGACTTTAGTTTTGCGGCCCTTTCGGGATCTAAAAAACCCGTAGTAAGAGGCTTTTACTCTAAAAAATCAGTTATATACATTTTTTATAGTTTTAAGCGTAGGTACTTGGAATATCATATATATTATACATCGGTTATTTTGAAAATTCTTGAGAGGCCTATGTCCAGCAGTAGACGTTATGCGGCTGAAATGATGATGATGATATATGATTTGTAAATGTACGCAGAACCACATAATCTATTTAAGTATTGGGTACTTTCCTCGGTCAACAATAACTTATTTGGTAAGTACTGTTAAAAGAATAAAATGTCACAAAATAATGTCACTTGCTATGATCATATCCATTTTAACGTGATTTTAGATTTATTATTGCAAAATAACTAATATTAAGAGCGCTATTTGATTCCAAGAAACTATGACTTCATTAACCTGTATTCAGACCTTTAACATACAGATCCCATAAATAAAAATAAAATAAAATATTTTTTATTTCAGATAATTAAAAATCCATATTGACA
Source organism: Acrobasis consociella (assembly GCA_963555685.1). Lineage (NCBI taxonomy): Eukaryota > Metazoa > Arthropoda > Insecta > Lepidoptera > Pyralidae > Acrobasis > Acrobasis consociella. Next base: position 14,859,912 of record OY743115.1, read on the forward strand.
AACTTATTTCAAGGTATTAAATTAATTATATAACAAAATTTCAAATTATAACAAAATTCGATTTAATTTATAAATTCATGATTATTAAGATTAAGACTTAGATTTTTAAGATTAAGAGTCATATATGCAATTGATATATTAGTCTATAATAGTATCAATTACCTATATAACCCTTCTCACTAGACACTTCCATAGTGGAGAGGTCAGACTATCAGCCACAGTCTTCAGGATGCTGTTCTGACTACCCCTAACTCTGTTTATCAGGGATGCTGTTTTTTTGCGTATTATAGCATGAAAGCTATCAGTGCGGTAGTGCGAAAATCTAGCGTTCTTTTGGCATGTGCAACCCATAGATAATGTTTGTGACGTTTAGAAAAAAGTATCTAATTTGCGTTGTTGGAAAGTAGCGAAATGTCAGTGCTCAATAGGCTCATTTTAAATAACATAAAATGAAGAGGACTACTGTCTTCTTCGAAGGAAATCCAACGTTCCTTAGTATTCTAACACAACTCCCTGTAGCCGCAATAGCGGTGCCGGCACTTTGCGGCGAGGTGCCACAGACTAACATTTTATCGCCGACATCGAATTCCTGTCTTTACTCCACACTTTCAATGGAGCAACAATGCCACACAGCGATTGCCTCAAAATAAACGCCTACCGATAACCAAATGCGGATTTACGCCAATTTTATTGTCAAAACTTAATTTTATGATACACTTAAAGATAACAGTTGCGAGATTTACGAGCGCAACCTTTTTGGGGAACTTTTTGCGCAATTTGACAACCTTATTTGCAAATTATGCGAGTTGTTACGTAACTTCAAATTATGTACCCTTGAGAAATAGAAATTATAAAAATAAACGGTAAGACTCATATTTACATCTAAAAAGTGACTTTGTACGATTTATTCACTAACTTATGGGTTTTCTTCACAAATCCAATACATACATACTATCACGTCTTTATCCCTAATGGGGCAGACAGAGCATTTTGGGTCTTGCGGTTCTATGAAGAGCCCAGGGCCGCAAGACCCAAAAGCCACTTTTAGCGTCATGGTGGGCGAGAAGATGGAAAAGCAATCGATACAGTGATGGGTTGCTGGCCGCCTGTTAACATGATTTGCATTTTTGCCCATTCCCTCGATCGGCTTTTACGATCTGCGTGGGAAGAGAAGCAGCTGGTACATTCTAAGTTTTTTTATTTCTCCCAGACCAGCATGGGAACCTGTATTTCATACACAAATCCCATTGTGTATGAAATACAGGCTAGTGACGTCATAATTTCTTGGTGTCAAATAGCGCTCTATCAGTTTTTCTGTAAAAATAAGTCTATAGTCACTTTAAAAATGGATTGATCACGACAAGTGACATTATATTTGTGATTATTTATTTTTTTAACAGTACCAAATAATTTATTTTAGACCCAGTAAAGTACCTATTGTATCTGAATTATATTCACTCTTCGGGTGATGAATAAAGGGTATTGTTGACATAAATATCATTAATTGCATTCTACTATATTTAATCGGTGTATACAGATATTATTGTTCTATACTTTGATACTGCTATTTCTACTATTGGGTTTCACTTTTTATACAGATGTACAGCATTGGGCTAGCTAAATCTGTATCCATCTTGTTATTTGGTATCTAAAGTGAAAACAAATATATGATTCAGAAAGTGTACTTAATACCTAATATTTCCTATACTATATACTAATACTTAATATAATAATAAGTCTATAATTTAAGTGTACTTAATATTTCCTTTACTTTGAAAAATGATAATTTAAAAGGAATATTCAATACATATTCTTAAGTATAAATGCGTTTTGATCTCTACTGTAGCGACAAAACGAATGATATTGATTTAATCACCATAATCTATCCGATGAATATTAAACAATGTTATAAATATTTATTGGTAAACTTCTAGTGTTCAAAGTTTACTTTAAGAATTTAAGACCCCCTGCGCGGTTGACACAAAATCTGTATGTAAGTACATAAAATAAACATTTAAAATTGAATTTTGTCGCTTTGAAATACAAATAAACTAAAATAAATACAGACAGCATTTTTCATACAAATATTCTTAAATACTCAATCCCAAAAACTACATCAGTTACGGGTAATGAAGCGCAGAGAATGTAGACATTCGCAAAGCCCTCTTAAGAACGGACCATCCCACACCGTCGCCAGTCGGCGCCAAATCGCGTGCAATGCGCGCTTGAAGTTAGTACAACTAAACGATCATAAATATAGACAGCGTTTTGAATAAAAATATCCTTAAACACTCATCATACAAAAGTTAAGATTATGGATATATATGGATTTACCACAGATATTCATCCATATATGTGGGGCTTACGAAGCGTAAAAAAATGTAGTATGTATAGACATTCGTAAAGCCCTCTTAATTAGAACGGGCCATCCCACACCGTCGCCAGTTGGTGCCAGATCGCGTGCAATGCGTAGCTAAAATACCTGAATTAAAACTTAACTATTATAAATGGATAGCATTTACATACAACAATCCTCTTCTCATAATTACTACGAAATAGGTTACAATGACATATAAAAGTTAAGTCTGTATGGGTTTACGAAGCGTAAAGAATGCAGATTGTAGACATTCGTAAAGCCCTCTTAATTAGAACGGGCCATCCCACACCGTCGCCAGTTGGCGCCAGATCGCGTGCAATGCGCACCTGAACTACAACTAAACGATTATAAATACAGACAGCGTTTTGCATAATATATTTATTGTAATATCCTGCTACTAAGTCTGTTAGTTGTCTGTACGTAGCACTCCAATTAATCAACGGTTGATATCGCAAAATATGACAGATTTATTTGCAAAATACTTATCTTTAACATACTGTTCATGTTTATTGAAATATATATGTTTCTTTACTAGATTCTAAATTCCTGTATATGCTGATATACTACCAGTATCAATACATATATTAAACTCTGTACATTTAATTCTTAACTACAGAACATCAAAAAGCAAATTAGCTAATTAACATGTTATACTTTTGATATATACAATTTTCATATATATATTATGTTGTAGATAATACATACCGCGTTACAAAAGGTCGTTTCTATGTAGCTGGCGCCTATATCAATCAAATTTGTATAAAATTTACTCATTTAGTACATACGACAGACGGCCGACGCCATCCACCTAGAATATCAATCAATCTTTGTAGATTGACCGTATAATAGCTTTACATGGGTTATTATGGCTTTGAGTTTAATTGTTTTTTTAAAGCCGTGCTTAGATAATAATTATGTCGCTTGAAAATATAACTTTTACTGTAAGCCATACGTCCGTTCTCAAAAATTACAAATTATGTACCCTATTGATATATTTGTTTGTTTGTTACCACTTCACGCTGCAACCACTGAACCTATTTAGATAACATTTGGTGTGGATATAGTTTGATACCCAGGAAAGGACATAGGATAGTTTTATCCCGAAATTCCCACGGGGAGCGAAGCCCACGGGCACTGCTAGTTAGCTATAAACTTATGACTAAGTAAATTTTGCAGTACCTACCTAACCTTGTTTTGTTGCGTGTTTATGTGTACTCTAACTTTATTAGGTACTGTAATAACTACAACTTTAAAGCCACACAGCTAGCTTTTTATAATTTTGTTTTTTTTTTTTAATTAATAATTACATATAAACGCGTAAGTAAAGCTAGAGAGGCGCTGGAAGGAGATGGAAATTTTAACCGCAATATCACTCGTAAGTTAGTTAAATTGACAAATATTTCTTAACTAAGTCAAAGATAATATAATTACTAACGTAACAGATACCCAACGCCATAGAATCTATTGGAGGGCCCGCCCGTAAGTAGGCAAAACTGGTAGTTGCGGATGGGTAGGTACCTTTAGGAATAGTATTATCATATACCTTTAAACGAGCAATTCTTGTATATTTATTTATATATATATTTATTTATAAATTTCTGTGATCTCGAAAACGGCTCTAACGATTTTGCTGAAAATTGGTATATGGGGGTTTTTAGGGGTAAACAATCGATCTAGATTAGTCTTATGTTTGGGAAAACGCGTGTTTTCGAGTTTTCATTCGTTTTTCTTTCCACGCAGAATATGGTCGCTAATTTCCTCACATTGGCCGCCATCCGCTTAGCTCAGTGGTTAAGGATGCTGACCGCTATAAAGAGTGTTACGGGTTCGAATCCCACTCGGTGACTTAATTTTGTTTTTTTTTATGTTTAAGTTTATATTTTTTATTTTATTTTGCATTGTTTTTAGAAAAGTTTAAAAAAAATTAGTTAATGTTTGAGATGTAACCGAGCAAAGCTCGGTCGCCCAGGTACTGATAAAGTAATAAGACAAAACCGTCAAACCAGAATAGCTCATAAATACCTCGACCACAGAGGATGGCTGTACTCACATTCTTCAGGAGATTAGAACATTTTATATTCCAATAACAGACGCTACTGAAAAGGCTGTTACGGCGGCTATAAACTATCCGTTAAAGCAATAAAAGGCCGTATATTATCCACGTTTAACTATCTTTAATAACTCTATCTTTCTACAAAAAGGGTCACCGATAACCCTTTATTAACTATATATAATATATATATATATATATATAAGCTGTTGTCTTGACTGGTTCATATAATTAAATCACATAATTACACACAAAAAATTATAAATATCATGATAATTATTAAAAAGCACTTAGTATGTCACAATTTTTATGAAATTAGACTGCTGTGCTTAAACATTAACCAAATAATATGTTATTCAAGAAACTGTTCTTCTTTTAACAATTTTGCTTGCAAAACCACAATTAATTAAAAGTATAGTACTGACACTTCTCCATGTGTTTAAATAACCGTACCATTATCTATAAAAATCGCATTTGTTGTATGGGAGACCCCTCAAATATTTATTTTATTTTGTTTTTAGTATTTGTTGTTATAGCAGCAACAGAAATACATAATTTGTGAAAATTTCAAGTGTCTAGCTATCGCGGTTCTTTAGATACAGCCTGGTGACAGACAGACGGACGGACAGACGGCGAAGTCTTAGAAATAAACCCTAAAAAATTAAATATCTTTATTGTCAATCTATAGAAAACAATCGATAACCAGTCAATCGTCTGGAATGGTTATTTTAAACCGGACCTATAAAAGGACCATTTTTATCGTGGTCTGTCTCGAAGGATGATTCGAATGATACTCAAACAATAAAAGTATTTACTGCCATTTTGGTCCATCCCATCGGCTGTCGTAATAAATATCCATATGAATCTCGTTCCGTTTTACAATCGATTATATTATGGTCTAATTTATTTTTTATTTCCGACATTTATGGCATGAAAACATTATGTAAAATATAACTGGATATTTTAAGGTGATATTGGTGTGTTTGATTAAAAACTAGTTTTGAATTTAAAAAGCGTTGGACACAACTTTTTAAGGAGATCGAAGGAATGCTTTTAAACTGCTTGCAACTTAATCGGCAGACGGATTAAAATTACATGTGTTCAATTTTTTAATAATCATGATTAAACTTGCCTTTACACTGTCGCACAGTCTTCTGCAAAGGCGTATCTCTATCTTTCTTAAGGCTTGTCTCTACGTTTTTATTTTTCAAAATCTGTCAAAATTGATTCAAAAGTTGTCCGTTCTTTTCCGCTAGGTCTGTAGTAATGTCTAAACGCAATGCAAATAGAGTTAAAAATATATAGAGGTCACAGTATGAAAAACATGACGTAATGAAAAGTATCTCTAGTATGTTATGTTATTTTTTTGTAAAGAATTGAAAAAGGTCATCTCACGTAATCTAATATTTACGTTATATTTTTGAAACTGAGACTTATCAAGCCTACTAAATCTTAAATGACCATAATGGTACAACAGGTGGACTTAATGCTAACGCATTGTCTACCGGTCAGCCTTTAGATATAACAGAAATAATTTATTTAAATTTTAAAATATACACAGTATTTTCTCATTGTTTTTTGGACCAAGGGCCACTTTATAAGGATCGTTAGTAAAATTTTATTAGCTAGTCAAAATAAAATTCACGTGGTACGTAACAAAGTAAAATCGTGAGATCAGTTAGTACTACCGCCAGACACCGCCTCCGTCCGGCCGGCTGGAGTTCATCGAGGTCATGCGGTAGTTTTGGTCGGACATAACTACGTGGTCTCGATTTGTTTATCTTATGTTATACACAAATTTGAATTACGTATATGGATCGAGGAATTTATTCACAATACGATTTTTTTTCGAAAACCAATAAAAAGTCAGCATGTTGTACAAAATAAGTAAGGGGTAAATACGTAACTATATAAAAAAGAGCTGCATTATTCAATTCTTTATATTAAAATAAGTAATATTTTTTAAATTGAAAAATAGTTGTTTTTATTACCATATATGTGCGTTATAGTGGTTATAACACAGGAGGCGGAATTTTCGTGCCCGAGCCGAAAGCGAGGGCGTGATAGAGCCGAGAGTGTTTAACCAATATACGCACGTATATCGCACGTTTTTCAACACACGTATATCTAAACTGATTTTTATTTTAACCGGTAAAGACCCGCACGATATTTATAAACGTCCACGTTCATTGTCTTACTATTGTGTCTGGTATTAGCGGTAAAGGAACGGTTAAATAAACTCAACCATAAAACTGTGAAGCACACGGCTGCTTTCCCACCGTAATACTTATTAAAATCAGCGCGGCTGGCCAACCATTACTAGCTGGTGCCACAAGGCAGTGGGCGTGTTCGGAATTTGAGAAAAATAATTAAAATATTGCTGTTGCATAATATAACTTCACTATTTGCGTTTATAACGCAAGCGTGTTTTATGAGCTACTTTATATATGTCTAAAGCCGATGAAATTCAATGAGATCCACTTTACGAGCAAGTATTGAAAAAACAATTAATATACAACATGGAAGGGACATACCCGTAATAAATCGAACCACAGGCTATACTAGATCACTATATTATAATGATATTAAAATAACATTCAAAACACAAAAATAAATTCGACATTCCCATACAAATCGGCCGGGCGGCTGCACACTTTCGTATGGAAGTGCCGAATATTTTTTTAAAGTTTTTGACTGTCATTATACTATAATCAAGTGGTCTAGTGTAGCCCGTGGTTCGATATATTACGGGTATGCCCCTTCCACGTTGTATATTGGCACTACTGTGGGCACTACATTTATTCTGAACTGACGTCGAATTTGCGGAGCGTCTATGTACTGTAAATGCTAGGAGAGCAATATTATATATTCAGATTTGTCGCTTAATACACGTTTATTTGGCTGTTATGCTACAGTAAACAATGGGCAAAATTTAAAACAAGTGCCAAGAAAGGGTAATTCAGTCCTTTATTTTTACCCACTCTTTGAAAGTTAAACTAGATCTTTTATCATTTTAGGGTTCCGTACGCAAATGGTAAAATCGATACCCTATTACTAAGATTTCACTGTCTATCTGCGTCACCAGGCTTTTTCTCGAGAACTGTGATAGACAGACAGTTGAAATCTATACATTTCCTAGGAAGATGTGTCTATTAAAAATATTTCTACAAGTGTTGTATAGTATAACTCTATCTTTTATTTGACTATCGATAATTGATCTCGAAAAACCTTCACAATATCGATACAACTATCCATATCGATAAGAAAGTCTATAAACTAATTTTGATTCGTGTACCCTAATTAGGATTGATAGTTTTCTTTTAACTTTTAATAAAACCAAATATATCAGAAACGGATCCCTAAATTCCCTACTATTTTTTTTGCATGATTAATATGCCCCATGCCAAATTGCACTTGGTGGTAGTGGCTCGGTCTACGGCCTCGTAGGTAACCTCTGCCTTCGGCCTCAGGCTTCACTTGGTTGCTTGTTTGGAGGGTTAAGCAAAAAGCAAAAAGCCCCCCCCTCCTCTCTACTCCCCCACCAAGCAAGTGAGCTTCCACCCTTACGCCTATCACTACAGTGCAGATCAAACAACCATATCAATCAGTCAGCCAGTCAGTCAGTGGTAAAGTATGTACGTGTATATTTCTCGAAATCTAAAAGTAAATAAATCCGAAGAGTATTATTTATAGATAAGTTTATTTGGCTATAATAAAATCATTTATTGCCAGAAAACTAATAATTAAATAAAAATAAAATATTATTAATCGATATTGTATGTACATTACTTGTATGAAAAAAAATCTATGCCGACCATGTCTGTCAGGTAATCAATCTATGCCACGCTATGCTTTGACACTTCCTTTGACATTATGACAAGTGACACAGTGTAAGAAAGTTACTCGCACGTTTGTTTACAGACTGTTCGACCCATATATATTCGTGATATGATTCTACACTGTGACAATAATTTTACGAAATCAAATGTCATTTTTTTTGTGAAGAGCGACGCGTCCTTGCTTCGTGAGGCCCATCGGCCATCTGACAATTTGATGTATAACTGTCAAAAATCTGTGCAACAAGAACAGTTTATTTAAATGCACTCACGAAAAAGCGAGACGGCAAGTACAATATTTTTCAGGAAGGCAAAAGGGCTTATATGACTGAAATCTAAAGCCACGCAAAACTGATCAATTATAGAAAAATGGCTCTAAAATTAAAACTAAAGCATCAAAAAAAAATTTGTACCACAATTTTGAAGATTACATAATTACTAATCTGCATAAAAAGTTTCAAAGCTGAAGTCCCTCTCGTTTGTGAGAAATTAGACCGTATATGTTTTTGTAGAGGTGTTTTTGATGAGCAAGTTTGTGTTACAAAAATTAGCTAATCGTGTATCCACAACCACAATTATGCTAGAAAAGCGTTCTAGTATGCTATTAGCAAGTATCAGTTTTAAATTTCTGATATTCGCTGCGAAATAAGAAATAGATAGTGCCCATTTTCACGGTGCGTCCCCTTGTTTACTTATTAATAGTAAGCTAATTTTGAAAGATTAGTAATCTTATATTGCTAATTTAACACCTATTTGTTTCGTGTGTAAAACCGAATGTCACGAGAATCATATCTGCAGACTAGATCTCAAACGCGGCCTTGTCCGGCACATTCAAAACCATCTGTATAGTGCAAGGTTACAACGAATATTGCACCAGCATTTGTGTACTGTATTGTATGTTTAGCTGTGGACTGTGGTTACACTTGTGTGTCCTAATTTTGTTTGGGTAAATAGTACTCGCCCTGTGGTTTCAGGCACAGTAGAATAGGACCCCTCCAAGTCTTCCCGTGGATGTCGTAGAAAGCGACTTAGGAAATACAAGCTAAACAAAGTTTATAAATATCAATGAGTCCTCTGCAACCCTGGCCTAACGGGTGAGGAGTGTAGGCCAAATCCTCTGGTTGTTATGACTAAGTAAGGCTCTGGTAGCACAGAGATAGGCGTGCTCCTACAGGGGAGACTAAAAGACCTAAAGATAGATAGAAAGCTAGTAATATGTACGAGAGTAGAGTCAACTACAAGACAGCCATCAAACCATGGATCAAACCTTGTGCGGATAGTTCACATGTACGAAAAAGTCGTGTGGGGAGCATACAATAGGCTTACATCTTTACCTATAGTGTATTACGACCGTACCTTCACCCAACCTCACTTAACAGCGGAAGAGCTCGGTGGCCCGGTGGGAATAAATTACTAGTGTTTTCGCAAGAAAGCGCCACCAGGCGTGGTCCGCACGTTGATGGGTAACCACAAGTGGCATAAACATTTCTCGAGCACCTCCGTGCCGGCTTTTTCATTGTATGGCAGTCATCAAGCTATATCAGATGCCTTTAGGCAGCCTAAAAAATCTGACACCAGTGTTGGCCTCACTAAAGGCTTCACATCAGGGTGGTAAAGTAAGAAGAATTCAGAAAGCCAGACCATTACGAACAATGGGACGTAAATAATGTAGATACCATAGTTACCTACTAAATTAAAACCAAGACGTTTTATATTTTATTTCATGTGATATCATAGACGAATTATGAAGAAATTAATTGCATTCCTGTCGAAAAGGACTTCTTACATTATTAAATTTATAAATAAGCAAAAAGGCTGATTCGTTTTCCGAAATAGATAATTGAAATTGCTTTCCTATCGAAAAGGACTTCTCAAATTATTACGTATTTTATAAGTAAGCAGAAAAGCTGATTGGCTTTCCGAAATAGATAAACGAACATACCATAAATGTAGCACGTACAACGCAATGCGTGAATTTTACAGCGCTTTCATTTTACGAGCCGCACTAAAACATTTTGGTCCCTACAATAAAATAGTCTGGCATTTTTTACGACACCTGGACGTAAAAGTGCGTATTTCCAAAGTGATTTTCGACCGATATAGCCGATAGTTAGTTGCCACAAATCACTGGGAGTTACACGTGGGGATCAGTTAGTGTTTTAATGCCGCCAAATAGGTGTTACTTCTTTAAACTGAGGCCTGGCCGACGGTCATTATATACCGTTTAAAGTTAGTATGCGCTGTTAAAAATGACAGGTTGCATGATTTGTAAGAAGATACTAATGTCATTCGTTTTGTAGATATTAATTATTTTCGTAGACGAAATTAATGAAAAACGTTCCCAAATCTACTCATCCGAGCAGTTCGCCCCAAATCTTGAAAATCTTTTTACCGATTTGACTCATATGTTCAGTCATCAAATTATCTTTTTATTAAGTTCCATAAAGAACAAAGGAATGTCAAATTAGATTCTGAGAACGCTATAAACCTAGATTTTTTTACCATGTGGATCTTTATTTTCTGCTCGTTTGGCCTATTCTACAAAAACTCCTGGAACTAATTTTGTTATCAAAAATTGTATTCCTCCTAGGACATATATAAAGATACAGGCTTAATTATCGGGATCTTCTAAAGCATTAAGGAATTCCGGCTTATCACGTCCATAAATACTGCGATAAAAATAACACGGCGCACTATCGTCCCTATCACTCTAATTACGAACTTCACGCAAACAGTGCACCAATCCATGAAGTACCAACCTACGTACATAATGATTTTATTATCTATCAAAAATAGATATGAAAGAAAAATTCAAAGAGCATACGTAAAGGTTACGAGCGTTTAGGTGGTCAGCGTTCACGTCTTTATTAGTCTTCTTTTAGTTATGACCAGTTCTGGGTTATCATCATCCGAGCGTATTTTCTCGGTTGCATCCTTAGCAGTAATGCTTCAGAGTTCTGAGTATTATCAAATAAAATTTGTAGGAAATAGAGTACAAACACTGTGAAGAACCTTCATAATTTTTATGAAGTTTTGATGTCTCCAATACCTTTCGGTTTTCTTTTTCTTCTACATAATGTACACAATGCATATTATGTTACTTTTTTCAGGTTCCGTACAAAAAATTAAAAAACGGAACCCTTATACTCGTGCGTCTGTCTGTTTTTTCCGTATGTCACAGCTAATTTGCTCCGAATCTACTGGACCAAATCAGGTGAAATGGTAGGATGTTGTAATCACATGTGCAAAGTAAATAAATATTTTGTTTTTTCTATCATCTCTATATTCATACTTTTTCCCTCACAATGGGATTTATCCCTTCTTAAAAATGAAACTTTAATTTATTTAATAAAAAATAAGGAAAAATTCTACGATTTGACTCCATCCTTGACCAAAACCAGCAATAGAAAGCTCCGACCGAGAAAAGGCCCATAAAGTATGTTCCGACACAGATTATGGAACGCGTCACAGATGCCGTCGGTGAGGAATGGAATGCTCTGCCTACGCCGCAGCCTAGCTATTAAGGTACAACCATTGTTGTGCTGTAGTGATATCGAAATCCAATCCAGTCACTTGATGGAATTTTCGACAACTGCCCACGAGTTGATGGAATTTTCGACTACATAAAGAGATAATTTTCTTTGAATAAATTTGAAAATAGCCGTGTGATGGCCACAGTGTAGGATATGATTTGTCATGAGTTTCTTCTTCCACGGGTGTCGTGAGAAGATAATATAAAATATAAAAGTTTTATTGCACCAACTATGTATGACAGTAATTTAAAGTACGTTTAATATAGTAGGTACAGGCTTATCGCTAAAGCGATGTCTTCCAGCCAACTTTTGGGTAAAAAAACCACAAAAGCAATTTCTTCCAGCCAACTTTTGGGTAAAAAAGACTATAAAAGATGGGGCGGAATTGGCGCAGTTAGTAGTTAGTGTAGAAGAATATAAGGTAGGTAGATATTCTCTGTACTCTGTACACAGAACACAATTTACTGCAATGACTAACTAACCCGTGTGCCCAACGTGGGATTGGGAACCTCTTCATTTTGAAATGAGACGATTAGCCACCTTATCCAAAAGGGAACAACATTCAAATCAACTTTTTTTTTGCCTGGAGAAAGTGTTATCCTCTATTCTTGTGATCGCTGCAGATAACAATTATCCCATGACACATCCATTACAAAGCCTTGCTCAATACGGCCGGCCGTCACCGCGATATTTCCTAGAAAATGGCCTTTCTTGCCCAACGAGTGAAAGTGGCCACTTAAGATTACACACGGTTCTGTAATCCCTTTTTATGCCATGGTAACGTAAGTGCTGTGGATATTGTTCCAGATAAGTCCTTTAGATATTTCTAAAGATGTGTGGTTGTTGTCAATAATGTCACTTTGGCGAAATTTCTCTGTTGGCATGTAGGTACAATGCAGTAAAACATTGGTAACTAGGTCTGTAGGTAAACTACAGCCGCTTTCATTTGTTTCACGCTACACAGCCCGAACCTTTGGCTTGTTTTTCAAGGGTGTATTAGAAGCGTTTATTGTGATTTGTGACCAATTAGATGATATGACGTTGATCACGACATACTTCAGAATCAAACTCGTCGTATTCAAGCTTAATTTTCAATTTCTCTTCTTCTTGGGCTGATCATCAACATATTCATGCTTTCAACATATTCATGTAGTAATGTTTGAGAGTAGGCTGATTGAAAAATATGGATCTGTTTACAAATATGTATAACAATCTTACCTGTTTACAAATACTACAAATTTTACAAACTTATACCCTTGCGCGAGAATTCCAGAGATCCGAACGCCAAAACGAACAAAGACATTCGCTTTGTTCCTCGCATCTGATAGGCGCCGCGATGCCGGCAGATACTGGTTCGACGCCAGCCCGCAAATATTTCCGCCTAATTACCCTAGCTAAGACCAGGGATTTCCAAAGGCCAGGGATCAGATAAAAACCACCTTTTAGCAGCGTTGTTGGTCAGCCTTAAGGTCTATTGTTCTGCTTTACCAATATTTTTATTGATATAACTACACAAAATCGCAAAAACTTAATCATAGGTAGCGCTAACTTCGACAGATTCAGGAAGGATAAATGTTTTATTTATTGAACATTTACTTTCCATGGTTTTAAATATGTATTCAAATCGTTGGGTAGGCGTAAGTATGTCAAAATATGATGTCATTGGTTTCACTATATCTTAGCGTCCGCTGAAGCGCTAAAAGTGATATTTGGTTCCTGTGATCGAAAGCGCCAACTATCTTTGCTATCGGGAACTATCTTTACTGACTTATCTATGATTTTAGTCCGTCTTTTAGTTTTTATCGTAATAAAGTAGTATCGTCAAAAATAACGTAATCACAGGTTATTACTTTTATTAGAATATTTAGAAAAAGTAAAAAAGGTTTTGAATAAAAGATTCTGATAAATTCTAGCCTAGCCAATCTAGAAAGTCACAATACAGGGTGTACAGCGAAAATGTTATTTGAGAGAAATATCAAATAGGAGATTCTTCGAAATCCAATATTAGAAAATCAGAATGGCTTATAATTTATAAACCTTTACAAAGTATCTTATCAAGCAATATTGGTTTCATCTTTCAATATCTTTCTATAGAGTATCTTACTTAATCATTGAAGTATGAAAATTTATTTCATCAAAATCTTCATATATCTTAATTACTATATCCATACTTTACGCATCGAACAAAAACGCAACGCGCCTTGAACTATCCGAATTTATTATATTCACGTCAAAATAAGAAGTAATAATCAAATCAATCTAAAGAATATTGGATAACATAATGTCGACACGCATTTGATTCGCCGTATAATTTCAAATCGATATCCGATTTAACAAAATCCGTCATGTTACCTTGAGTATTGTGGTTGGCAATCGTGTGCTTAACCTGTGAATTGTGGTTGATCACGATATTGACCTTACAATACGCATCTTTGCCGTTTAGCATCAATCAAAATCCAAATAAATCGGTTTGAAAATTAACACCACCAGGCGTCAAAAGAATTATTTTTATAAGTACATTAAAATGCATTCAGCAATCGACACGATGAAAAAGAAGAAGAAGTACATACATAAAACAATTATTAATTCTTACTTCATTAATATTGTGCAACTTATTTAATAGTTATTAAATCAAAACCTTATGTTAATCTATACTTTGTTTCGAATATCTCGTTTTCATTATTACTTAGGTATTTCCATGTTTCAGATTTCAACCTCATTTTTCATAGTACTAGTCAAATTCTCCTTTGAGAATACTACTTTCACGGCGATTATACTTATTTAATTCCTTGTTCTTTTCTTCCAGGTAAGTCGTGACCTGCCCACTTGTTTTATTTGAGTAAGTTGCAAATGCGCATATTCTTAAAGAAGCAGCTTCAACTGGTTTTAGCGGCTCTGTTTTGTTTTGAAACGGACTCGCAATTAAATTACAGTTACATTCGTCCCAAGAGATAAGAGTGAAGCGGTTTTTGCAGTCCTTGAAATATTCCATTCTTACAAGTGCCTCTTAACTAGACTTGATCAACACTTGTAAGCAAGGCATGCACTCTTCAACATATGCTTCTGCGAAGATTATTTGCAAATGAGTGTTGTCTCAGTATATGTTTGTATGTAGTATATGTACATCAGAGACTTTATTATGTACATACAAAGATTTAACAAATTAAATGTGACAGACTACTTGAGACTTGTGTAGAATAATATGACAGAAGTGTGTAAGATAATATAAAAATTACATACATACTATCACTTCTTTATCCCCAATGGGGCAGACAAAGCTTTTTGTTTGCAGACATAGCCCAGGGCCACAGGACAAAAAAGCCCCTTTATATAAATTTAATTATTCAATAACTTCGAAGAAATGGAAAGTGTACTGTTTCTTGCAAAGTTCTTTGTTTTTCTCACAAGCTTCATTTATCACGCCAAATGCACTCAATGCAAAAGTCGCATCCTCTCATCTCTCAAACTGATAATATTCAAGCACTCACGTCATACCTAATTGCGGTAGATTGCCGACACATATCGGCTGACCAGCCCGTGACGTGATGAGACCACCAGCGTAACTTGACTCCTCTGCTCCCTCAATCAACAATTACGAGGGGCCAAAGTTAAATTGGTCGAGACAAGGTCGACGTACGTTTTCGCCGCCCGTGAACTAATCGTGACATAGATTAATCTCGTGTCCGCGTATTCTTGTTAACTAGTTTAGGCATGCGTCGATGTTTTAATCTGTTATGCTAATTGAAACTACAGGTGTTTCGTTTTGACATTGCCGACAGTACTTAGAACTTTGTGGAAGGCTTATTTGCTATGACAATATTAGTATATCATCTAAGTAGGTATTCTTGTGGTTTTAGCAATCACATTATCTATTTACAAATAGGAATATTTTCATATGTTATATTTTGTTTGCCGTCCAAAACAGTGTATTTAAAATTCAAATGGCATACAAAGATATTAATTTACTTTGAACTGGCATATACTTAGGATTATTTTGATTTGCAAGAAGCCACTTGCATAGTCTATTTAGTTTTTATTGATCATTATTCTGTCAACTCACCATATAAAGGCAAACCATTCTAAGTATAGTAAAAATGGCGGACATTGCCAGTCTGCTATTAAAACGCCCATGTATTGGAGACACGTACGTGAGGCGCCGCCGGCGGACCCTGCCTAGTCTAGACATAACCGATACACTTTTTGCATCTATTTGAAGAGGGCACTCGTATGCAATATCGCATGGCTCACGAATGTAATATTCTTGATCGTATAAGTATGTGCGTTTCCATTTAATTCTTTTTAATCAGACGATTCATTCAAAAGGCAAGAAGCCAGTAAGAAGCACGTACCTATGCAAATGTTACGAAACGCTATTTAACGTAGTCAAAGGAGTAAAAAATATTTTACCATTTCTGAATTTAAAGTGTGTAATGTATAAAAGGAATTAATAAATTTAAGCAAAAATGCGGCATGAAGAGTGCAGTTCATCGCCCAAGTGACTGCATACCCAATTTGTCGCTATGTAACTTTACAGCATTTTAATTTCAAATGGTATTACAAAGAGAGACTCTTATTTCAACGTGATAAGGTTTGAATTCGCTTGGAAATTGCAAAAGTAAGTGTGGTATAAGCTTGCATGTTATAACGGTGGATGCAATGTTCTGCCAAGTATGGAGCGGTCATGACATCCGATTTGTTTCAGTTTTATCTCTACTCAATATCCTCGGTTTTTGATGCTGTTCGCCATACTGGTGTCTTGTTGCGTGAAATAAGCCGCCTATTTTGGTGAAATCTCAAATATTTTACACTTGGAAAGTTGTGATGAATTATCGAAATTCTCCAAAATCATTCCGAAGTATTTTTTTCATCACAGATCGAGAAAAGAGTTTTGTTTTAAACAGACTTCAAAAAAGGAGGAGGTTATCAATTCGAATAATATTTTTTTTTAATATACGACCTCGATTACTCGAAGACGCCTAATCAAATTTAAAAATTGAAAAATATTTTTTGTTTGAGGACATGCCTACTTTGTCAGGTGGTCCTATAGAAATTTTATCAAAATCGGTTGTATAGTTTATTGTTTAAGTCGGTTATTAGTTTTGAAAAAATATTGTAAACACGTAAGACTACATCAAAAACATACAATTATCACAATCACCTCATCAGCACCTTAGGTTGTTGTATAAATATATCTACTAGATAATTACGTATATTTATCGTGATACTTCTTATTAAATATGAGTAAGCCCTTATAGAGCTTTAAACAAAACAACTGGTTTTATGCCATTTGCAGAAAAATCTTCTCACAGTTTGTACACTATTCATGACTATAAATAATAGTGACATCACATTGTAATTTATTTGTTAAATTTTTAATATTCTGTTCACAATCTCATCAATCTTCAAATATTTAATAATATTAACTCTTTAAACTAAAAACAAGTTTATTTGCCATACAAATTGAACCTCTCAAGACCCGAATGGCATCATATGATGCTACTTCCATTGTTTCACTATTACGTCATTGGCGGATTATAAAGAATTTAAAAACCCCGACTTTCAAGCGTTCACCCCAATAACTTTTGAACTGCTGACTCGATTTTCATCAAACATAGCTAAGAACAACCATAAGAAAACTTGCTTTTACGTAAAAAAAACTGCAACAAAATTGTCTATCTCGGTCATCAGAATGCCACAGACAGACATTGGTGTCAAACTTATAACACCTCTTTTTTACGTCGGGGGTTAAAAATTATGTTTACCCCTTTTTTGTCATTATTGCATTTTTAACTTTTTTCTTTAATATTGAGTTATCCTATTAATTGTAAGTCACAACTTTTGCTCGCAAGTATAAACTAATATTTCTGGCCTTACGTATTTTATGTAACTTTATGGTTATACTGAGCACATACCTAAGTGATACCCTTTTAAAATTATAGTATGTTAAAATAGTTCATAATACTTTTCAATATTTATTATTAGCATAATCTTGTCTAATCCGATTTGCCGCCAAATGAAAACTATTTATGTTCATTTATTTATTTGACATAATAGCAAAGTATGATAACCTGACTGCTATAATTTCAGCTTTTGATCATAATGCATTTTAATGTACCCAGATATAGGAGATCAAGGCGCCTATTTCATTGGATTTAGTAAATATGAATAATAAGTTTGACGTTAGAATAAGTTATGCCGCCATAAGTTTATGAAGATGAATCTAATAAAAACATGTATGTATACAAAGTTACAATGCAGACAAAGCTGAGGGCCACCAAGACGCACCTACCTCTGATTTTATACCACCTTTAGATGAACTGCCCCTGGGTCATGAACTCCCATGGGCCACATGAAAGAGCTTAAACCGCCTTCAAACTGAGATAGGAAATGTAGGCCTAACTTGGCCCGATGGTGTTACATTGATAAATCCGCGACACAGTGCCAGTGTGATCATAGCTACCAGACTATGTCAAACCTCCTTTCTTGCCCATCGTTCTTAACCAGCTGCACTAAACGTGACCTTAGGTCTCGGAAAACGCTGTAAGAGTGGCATCATTCTGGAGGAAAAACATTTAACTGTTTGAGCCTACGTCATGAAAAGAAGAAGAAGATACAAAGACTACGTTAGGTGTAAACAGTGGAGGGAGCGTGTAAATGGAAAAGGGAATTAAAATAGTCATAATGCTAACGCATACTTCCCTCGAAATTGCCACAATAAGCTGTTACTTGTACCGACTACAGCTCTTCCCGTAGATGGGAAAAGAAACAGTTTATTTTTTTTTCCACAATAAAAATAGTTATAAATTTTATAGAGTTTTACTATTAGTACAAAAGTTGCAATAAAATTTGACTTATTTGCGACTTTGTATTTTGCGCGGATTTCAAGGCTGCATACTAAACCTATCTTTGCTCATAATTATGGAAATAATCGTGAGTTATTTATAGCCACATGTAAACTAGTTTTGCAATGAGATGTTGCATAATTAGTCCTTATAAAATCGAGGATTACGTATTTGTTTATACATATTTTGTCACAAAAACTTAAAAAACTAATTGATAAGCGATAAGTTTGTATGTAAACATACCCTTTTAAAAGACATTAACAGTTATAATCTGATGTTTATTATGTGAAAAGCTTAATATTTAATCTAAAACCAATTAAATACTTTGAAACTAACCGAATATTCAGTTTTAGTTTCTTGAAAATCTGAGCTTTTATGTATCCCAATTGGAAAAATTATTTAAAATTGTGGACTAAATCTGCCACTAAAGTAAAAATAAATAAATTTATACGGCCAGATCACACAGATTGAGTTAGCCCCAAAGTAACTTCGAGACTTATGTTATGGGATACTAATTCAACGATTAAACATATACCTACCTATATACATAAACAATTGAAAATAATACTTTTACATTATGACCTGACCGGGGATCGAACTCGGTCCTCCAGTGTGACCCCTGGACCAGAGAGGTCGTTAAAGTAGTGCTCAAATATCTTGTTTGACTTTCTATTCGTCATTGATCAGGTTTACCCGTGTCTGCTTCGGTAAATGCTGTTTTCAATTTTACATCCGTGCCTACGCAAAATTTATTCCCGAACGCCTAGTCACGGGCTGCACCTCACGTCTGCATTTCTTACTGCAGAATCTCCAAGGTTTGCAGCTTCGGATTTATATTGGTATATTAGTACTTAGTAAGAAGTAGAGTTCATCAAGCTCACCCGTTCAATGTGTGATGTTTACGATTCAACATCCGTGCCTACACAAAATGTATTTCCGAACACGTCACGGGCTGCAATCACGTTCGAGGTTCTTGCAACAAAGTTTAGGTAGGCAGCTTTAGGTTTATAATATTAGTAGGAAGTAAGATTCACCGGACTTACCCTTATGTGTTGTTTAGAAATTCTACATCCGTATGTTGAATGTTCTCATTTCCCGCAGGTCACGGGTTGCACTCAAAGCTGCGTTTCTTTTTGCAGAATCTCCATATTTTGCAGCTTCAGGTTTATCATATTAGTAAGATGCACGATACATCGGATTTATCTTTATGTGCTGTTTAGATATTCAACATGCCTAAATAAAATGTTCTCGCATCTCTCACGTCTGAGTTTCTTGCTGCAGTATCTCCATGTTTTGCAGCTTCAGCTTTTTGTTCGTTGCGGCCAATCTGAGGAACATGATTTCTAACCTCTGGTTATTCACTGATGCAAAACGAATACGAAAACGAGTACATATTTAAGTTTTGTTTTGATTGTTTTGTTGTAAACTACCTAATTTATTTAGCGAGTTCATTTATGTACAGTTGCTTAGTTGGGAAATATTCAACTATAAAACTTTAGGTAAATAAAGAAGTCATATATTGAACAACAACAACTTTATAAAATTAGCCAAATTTATTATTAGTAATATAAAGTTTTGGATCCATTTAATATTTTTGTTAAATGTTAACAAAATTATTTAAAAAACACAAGTAAATATTATTTCTGTAATAAACATTTCCTTTTTGTGGCCCACCAAGTAGGGGTGCTTACACTATGATTTCGCAATTTCATCATTTTCTGCAGATAGTTTAACTAGGAAATAAAATTTTAGTCACAAAATTTTATTTAATGAATAACTATATATATTTTACTTAAAGAATAACTCAATAAATTTTATAGAAATTACATTACAAACATACAAATTGAAACATACATAACATCTAAATTGCGATTGTATGAAACCATGTACCAGTATATTTTATTGCTTTGTAAAATTGATAAAACTGGTTTCTTGATTTATTTTAGTATAAAATTTAATTTATCTTATTTTATCGACACCTACTTTTATTAATTTATTTGCTCAAATGCAAATTAATCTATTAGAAACTGGACTTATTAAAAATCTTAATGGTTAGCTTTTTATAGCCTGGAGGCTAGAGCAAGGACTTTAATATCCATCTCATAAAATCATAGAGCATGATTGCTCTCATATAAAGAAACAGTACCTGGGTGACCGAGCTTTGCTCGGTCTCAAACATTAACTACATTTTTTAAACTTGTCTAAAAACAGTACAAAATAAAAAATTATATATAAACTTGAACATAAAAAAAACAAAAGTAAGTCACCGAGTGAGATTCGAACCCGTAACACTCTTTCTAGCGGTCAGCATCCTTAACCACTGAGCTAAGCGGATGGCGGCCGGCGCGAGGAAATTAGCGACCATATTCTGCGTGGAAAGAAAAACGCATGAAAACTCGAAAACACGCGTTTTCCCAAACGTAAAACTAATCTAGATCGATAGTTTACCCCCGAAAACCACCATATACAAATTTTCTGCGAAATCGTTAGAGCCGTTTTCGAGATCACAGAAATTTATAAATAAATATATATACATACAAGAATTGCTCGTTTAAAGGTATAAGATTAGCATTTTTTTATAAAAAAGCACAAACTTAGCACTTTAATCTCTAAGTATGGAATAAATATAAAAACGCTTGTTAAGCTTGACTTCATTTATGGACATAAAATACTCTCGCCCCTATTCAAGTATGTGTGGCCATTACTTTTACATCCTGGATGATAATAATATATTCTATATGTAAATAAATATCTCTGTGATCTTAGTGCATTCCCGGATGCATCCTTCTTCTATAATTAGGCATACATAAATTGATAATAACTAGCTACATTATAACTCGAAATATAATACAAGTAGGTAACGCAACCCTAATCCATATTAAAGGAGTAGGATATGATGTAGGTGCATTCGATGTTCAGATTGAAAGCACAATAGCTCTTGGAAAAGTATGGTCGTTCCTCTAGAACAGTGGTTCCCAAACTTATTTTGTCTACTGCCCACTTTGAGAATAAATATTTTTTTAGCGCCCCCATTTTTTCACCTATTTAAAAACCAGCCAACTGATACAGGAATGCACAATTCGGGTTATTTAACAAAAACTTGTTAAAACATGATAGGTATCTACGTGTATTAATAACTATTAAAATGCGAAAGTGTGTCTGTTGCCTTTTTATTTGTTTGTTTGTGTCTACTTTCATTACGAAACGGAGCGACCGATTGACATGATTTTCATTTTTTCTATATTCAATAAAATAGGACAGATATATGAACTACGCGGAGAGAAATATAGAACCGAGTTTGAGCAATCTTTTAATTCATATTAGTTGATGTTCACAAGTTGTTGTTGAGAGTCGAGAGCTCTTGCAGTCGTTGTTTAAGAGGCCTGCTAGCTAAATAAAGCTCCTAGCAAAAAAAAACATTTTCTTTCTGGGTCTCTTACCGCCCCCCTTGAGACCTGCAGCGCCCACAAGGGGGCGTTATCGCCCACTTTGGGAACCACTGCTCTAGAAGCCAAAGTTGCGGGTTCGAATCCTACTCACATGGTATTTTATTTACAAATTCGAGAATACATCGAAATTGACTAATTTCGAACCAGCGTTATTGTCGAAATATGTTGTCGGACTCGAATCTATTCCAGAAGTGGTTTATCGCAGTACAGAAATACCGGACCTGAGTGAGATATTTTAAACTAAACATTGCCGAAATTAAAACAAATCGGAGTTACATATAGTCGAAATAAAATGTCATAATTTTGTTGAAATTCAATTTTGAACTCATTACTGACACATTTAGGTACATTGTAATGCTTCAAGTAACACAACCGAACCTCGGCTGTCAGCAATTACTCGCAAATCTCTCATCAATAAATACACATCGGCCGGAATTCAATAGCGGACAATTCAACAGATTTGCGAGAGTAATGTTCTCTATGGCTTTGAAATCGCCGAGCCGGGCGCTGAATCAATGGATCTAGGTATGGACATGGTTTGTTACTGGTTAGGTTGAGTAAATAGATCTAAATTCTAATTGTCTACCAGTACAGATAATTTACTTTTACTTACAGTCCAGTATGAGAAACTCAATAGCATGATGGTGATCCTTATAGATTTGTTTTCGCGATTGTTGCATTGTTTTCCCATCTTAATTTAAGAAATATACTCAAACACTCAACTAGAAAAAGTTTTATCGAAAAAAATGGTTATTCAATTAATATATCTTTATTATCATAGGATATTTTCAATAATATTTCTTAATGTTGCACAATTGTTAACGTCAAATAGTTGCTTCCATCTAAGTTTACTACCGCTTCCTAAGCGCTAGTGCAGAAGAAGCGGTAACAAACTGCACTGCAGTTGCACTGTTAATAAAAATTCTCTAATTTATTTTCTACTATATTTACATATTATTGTTGAGGTTAAATGCGGAAAGTCTAAGTATATTGTTTTGAATCATAAAACTTGTAATTTTTTTATGTTTTGTATTTGCTTTATGTTATTTTGTTATAAAGTTGCTTGTGAAACTACGCTACAAATAAGCATTACTATCATAATGTAGTGTGTACCGAAGAAATAATATCATAAACAAATAAATTTTGAAACAAAATGATAAAAGTCACTGACTAAATCTAAAGGTTACAATACAAGTTTACAACACAACATGGCGTAGACGCAAGAAAGCCATCTTTCCCAGCCTTTAATTCAAAGTTTAACTACGTAACGACATTATTACGGTATTAAACCACAATAAACACGAAATTGTGGGCGCTTATTTAATAAGATGCCTCGGAGAAGTCTCCCGCCGTTTATACACAAACCAAATTGAGAAGTACCCGTTTACTTATATTTTGACACTTTCCAACATCTTCACCAAGTTTGGACGCTTGTAAATTCAACTTTTCCTTAATAGCTCAATATGGGGATCTTTAATGGTGGTACAATAATGATTGTGCTCATGTTATAGGTTTTATGATTATTAAAACACGTTGTCACGGCTCGCTGTAATATAAAAATTCTCATTTGTAACTATGGTATAGATAATTTACGTAATATAGTCTGAATGTCCATAAATAGGCTCCCCGGTCTAATACAACCATACAAGCAGAGGAGGGTCATTCTCGCATTTCGTACAAATCGGTTGAAATCCCTTTTGAGCAAAAGAGTACTGTAATTAAAAGGCTATTTCTGATGCAAAGATATTATTATGGGTCTGTGGAGTAGGGGCCATTAACAAATAAAGCTTTAAATATATTATATTTTATTCAATTTTAAAAAAGACATGCAATATTTCATTTCACTCTGTGCTTTCCGCGTCAAACTAAAGTTTGTCTGAGTACCACCTCAAAACTAACTTACAAACACGAAGCAATCAAAGTTAAATCGAAAGCATATATATCTATGATTTCATCACTGAAATATAAACATCTACGGTAATATATAATAGTTTATATTGTTTCATTTGTGCTTAGTAACAGAAATTCTTTCATTACCGGCGCGAGAAATTGAATTTTTAGTAAAATCGGAACACGTCGCGTACCCGATCGACCGCCGCCGCCGATCAGCGCGGCTCATTGGTCAGTCGAGCTACGCGCTTCACTAGAAACACGCGTGTCACGAGATAAAAGTTAAGTGAGTTCTCTCGTGTGAATTCCAGGATTGTCACTTTGAACTTTCATCGCCTTCCATCAATTATTAGTAAGTACAAATTTTAAATAAAATTAACTGTCACCTATTTTCATGTGATTTAGTCGTATCTTTTAGTTATTTAATTTTGAAAATTCAAGGTTAAAATTTACACGAGTTAGTCGAGTAAAACTCCTGATACTTCATTCATCTCCTTTTCATTACATTCTTTACCTTCCAAATTTTATTCGGATGGTAATGCCTGAATTAGGAAGGTAATGCTTTTGCAATGGAAGGTAATGAAGTTATTTAGAAGGTAATGAAAATATTTTTTTATACAGAAGCTAAATTAAAACGGGCTTTATGATAAAAACTATGATTATTTAATCCTAATTGTATAATACATACTCTTTCAAATTAAACTTTATACTATCCATACTAATCGACCGAGCGAGCGAAGTCTACAATTCAAGTTGGGGAGAAAAAACATTGTTTTTATATATATGTGTGTGTGTGTGTGTGTGTGTGTGTGTGTGTGTGTGTGTGTGTGTGTGTATGTCTGTATGTGTGTA
The DNA here is from genome assembly GCA_963555685.1 of Acrobasis consociella. Taxonomy (NCBI): domain Eukaryota; kingdom Metazoa; phylum Arthropoda; class Insecta; order Lepidoptera; family Pyralidae; genus Acrobasis; species Acrobasis consociella. The sequence continues at coordinate 14,884,741 of OY743115.1, forward strand.
TGTATGTATGCATGTATGTATGTTTTTATGTATCTATGTATGTTTCACGATAACTCTCGAACCGTTGAACTAATTTTGATGATATGAAGAATGAGTTTAGCAACTAAACTAAGTATATATCTTATAGTATACAAGTATATATCTTACAGTAATAGAATTTTAAAGTTCGTTGGGCATCTAAATCGGTCCAGCCGTTTTTATGATGTACGCATTTTGGTAAAAATAAATATTGCTCTATAACTTTTCAACCGTTAATTAGATTCGGATGAAACTTAACATTTCACTAGATAGTATTGCTATCGAGATATTGAGTTGAAACCTGAAACACTAATGATAGTCGAAACCAACTACTTATAAGTGCCTAGGCAGTAACTGTGTAAAGATCGGATAAAGTAGTCGTGGACATTGACGTAAAAGAGTTGGCGACCGGATGTACTCGTACATACTTTGCTCTTTCAAAACCAAAATGTCTGACGTATATTATATTTGATTCAGGTTTTCATTTTATGGGCTTGAAAAAAAATTAAACTGTTGCAGCTCAGAATAGAAGAAGAATACTCAGATACTTTTTTTTTTGGTGAAAGCAGGTTTCCTTGACTATGTTTGATGAAATTGGGTTCAACAGTTCAAAAGTTATTTTTTTAATTTACCTGACAAACCAACATGTTGATTAACAATTGCGAGGTCTAAGTTCGGGGCGAACCACTATAGTATTATAAATAAGGATTTTTTATTTGGAAGAGTATATTATATAGTTTGAGACCCGGGATTTCCGGGGACATTGAATAGTTTTTATCACAAAAATTAGGATTTTGTATGGGGAATCCTATATTCACATACAAGAGTAGACTTTATAACAAACTACTAAAATCAAATTAGTAGTACTTTGTTTATTTATTTATTACTTACATAAAAGTAATAAATAAATCTAAGTTCATTATTTTTATCTTACAGAAAATGTCTAAATCAAAGAAAAAACTAACTAAGGAGGAAAAGTTAGCCAAAGATCGCCAACGTAAAAAAGAAAAGTATGAAATGATTAAAAATGATCCAGAACTTTACGCAATACAAAAAGAGAAAGAACGTAAAAGATACTTACTGCGAAAGGAACAGAAAAAAATTTGTAGTGTAAGCGATTTGACGGCACGAGCTCAGAGAGAGCAGAGAAAAAGATGGAGAGTAAATAGTAAAAAATATTTACAGAGAAAAGCGGAAGCCCAAAGAATTGAAAGAGTGATTGTCGAAAATTCACCACCACCTAGTGAAACTGAAAACGTGATCGGAGCAGAACCTGTCGAAAATTGCGATCCACTGAATGACGATATTGAACGGAATTGCGGCATATTACAAAATAATAATATTAAACCTCATTATAGACGACCAATGACTCTGACACAGCGTATAAGAAAAATGCGTTATAGGCACATGAAAATAGTGAAACAACTCAAAGCAGAAATAAATCAGCTGAAGAAAGATAAAAGCAAACGAGATAGAGAACAGAACAAAGACTGTCAAGTAAAAGAACAAATTATAAATAATACGGAAGACTCCGTTGAAAAAAGAGTACAAGAAATGGTAAAAGACTTACAGGGCGAAAAAGTAGAAGAAGTAAAAAAAAAACTGCTTTTTGGAGAATCTCTCTCAAAGAACCTTGGAGAAGAGTACTCAACGCTAAATAAGAGAAACAAAAGACCTTTCGTGGAATCGATCTTGAAGAATAGGGACAAATTAAAAAAGTATCAAGTTCTCGGAAATTTACCATTTTCATATAGAAAGAAAAAAATAAAACCCAGAGTGCAAAATACAATACCAGAAACAATAAGACGATTTTTGGAAGACGATGCAAATAGCTCTCTAGCTGCGGGTAAAAAAGAATACGTAAGGAATAATGGCATCAAAAATCAAAAAAGATATTTAAGAGATAGTTTGGGAAATCTCCATAACAAATTTTGTAAAGATGTGTTCAAAATTGGTTATTCAACCTTCTGCCGGTATAGACCTCCCTGGATAGTCACTCCGAATACAAGAGATACATGCTTGTGTGAATTGCATACTAATGTGGATCTTTTAATTGGATCTCTGAAAAGAGCTGAGATCATCAAAGAAAAAGATAGCTCTGAGGTTTTAAAAACCATCTGCTGCAATGCTTTTGACGAAAACTGTTTAGGAAGAAACTGTAAAACTTGTGAAAATAAAATTATTGACTATGGCGAATTTAACAACGGAGATATGATTACTTATTACCAATGGCAGAGAGAAAAACAGACATATATAGGAAAAGACAAAAAAGAAAAAATTACCACTATTACAATAAAAAAGAAATTAGAGGAGTATCCCCGAAATATTGTATTAAAGTTAGAATCTGTTCTACCTAAATTCATGTGTCACGTCAAAAACATTGTTGTGCAACATACTTCAATCAAAGAATTGAAAGAAAACTTGAAATCGGACGAAATTTTAATTCACGTAGACTTTAGTGAAAATTACTCTTTGAAGTTCAATAGCAAAATACAGTCTTTTCACTTTGGTGGTAGTAGAGGTCAGGTATCATTGCATACAGGTGTGCTTTATTATATTGACAGTGAGACAAAGCTTATGACAAAATCTTTTTGTACCTTAAGTAAATGTCTGCAGCATGACGCTGCGTCGGTCTGGGCGCACCTAAAACCAGTGTTAGATCTAGCAAAAGGGCTGGTTGGCTATATCAAAGCGATCCATTTCTTATCTGACTCACCTACAAGCCAATATAGAAATAAATATATATTTTTTATGATGACGAGATTAAAAGAGCAAGTTCCGGGGGTTGAAATAATAACATGGAATTACCAAGAGGCAGGACATGGCAAAGGGGCTCCAGATGGAATAGGAGCCGTCCTTAAAAGAACTGCTGATAATGTTGTAAAGTATGGTGGAGACGTCGGTTCTTTTGAAGATTTTGTTGAAACTATAAGAAAAATGAAGAATGTTAGTAAAATTACAATTATCATAGTTGAAGAAATGCAATCCTGAATATAAAATACCCTCAAAATATTCCGACTTTTAAAGGGACAATGAAAGTCCATCAGGTAACAAAAGTTTTTATTCAGCTATTTTTAAAATTTTAATTTATTTGTTTATTTCTTAACTTTATTGTCCACAATCGTTTAATCGATCTTTATTTACAGGTGATCTGGTGTCATTCGCTGCCACTCAGTGTTGCATTTCGGAAGCTGAGTTGTTTTAAGTGTCAGAGCAGTTATATTCCATGCTGCCATAATAAACATTTAGGGGTATTAAGCGTCGGTATTAATGACACAACCACTTTCCAATTTAACGAGGTTGAAAACAGGATTGACTTTAACTCCAGTTCACACTACGAGTTAAATTCTGACCAACTGTTGAATGTCGATATTGAAATAAACGACACCCCAGCCATTCACGAAAAAAATGAGGGCACATCTGGTTTACAACCTCTTAACGATGTCGATGACACCATGTACCTTCACATTGACTCTCCGACTATTTGCAATAACATCCCAAATATTGATGATTCTGTACTGCTCAATGAAATCGATGATCAGGTGCTTTTATGTGATAGCAAAAACCCTTCACCACATCCAGATTCGAATGAGCCATATAAATCACCAAAAGTCACTGTTTTGTCTGACGTCACATTTGATTGGCAACGATATACTTTTTATAATAAAAAGTCTCGAGTGTTTCATCAATATGGTCAGGATGAATTTAAAAAATTCATTTCGGGTCCGACTACTACTCAAATTGACATACAAAATGAAATTCCTGCTCATGAAGTTACTATTGACAAGAATACTGACGAAGTAGTGAATCTGACAGAAACCGATGGTAGGAAAGACGAACACATTTTAATAGATATTGACAATACGTACCAAAACATTATACCTCCAGTGCCCGCTGACGAGGAGAACAAGATGGACGATAATAATAATAAGGAGTATAAGCAAGACAAGCATACTGATAATTTACAGATTCACAAACGACACAAAGAAGACAATAGTAAAGAGAACATTTCTACTACGCCTCCTGATCACCAAAACCATAGCATCGGTGATTGGGTTATTGTTCAATATCAAATCAAGGCCAAACTCTATGCTTACATTGGAAAAATTACGGATTATACGGATGGTACGTTTACCGTACTATTTTTAAGGAGAGCATCAGGTAAATCTTATACGTTTTCTTGGCCTACTATAGATGATGAAGATGCAATTACAGAGTCGCGTATTTTGAGATCTTTACCAATGCCTACAATTAATCGGCGGGGACAGTATTGTTTCAAAAATTTACCTGAACTATGTTATAAATAAACTAAGTCAATATTTAACTGAAAGACTGATTAATAGTTACTTGATTATTAATAATGAAATATAATGAGTGTTTAGAATACTGATCACAAGACTGACCTTAATAGTTATTATTTGTTTATATCTGAACTTTGATTTTAATGAGTAAGAGACAAATATTATTTTAGTTACAAATAACCATAGTAAGATGTGGAGTTAATTTTTTAGTTTTCCTGCTTTGAAATGACTGTAGTAAAACGTGGAGTAATTTTTTTCCGAGATGATGAATAGCGAAAACATAAGTTTTTGATCATGCTTTATTTTGTATCGCTATTCATCAACATTATGTATCCGTGAGAGTCTGATATGACGAACAAGAATAGTTTTTGATAAGTTTTATTACTTTTTTTTTATTAGAGACATATTATAATTTTTATTTCGTAATGCTGTCGAGAGTTTATTTTTACTTTTATAATGATGAACACCAAAAGCTAACTTTTCAGAAGCTTTTATTTTTAGGATTTACATATAAAAGTAGGTTTTAATTTTTGATACTTTCTTTGGTCACGCTATTCATCATCATACAAGTATAAATCTGCTATCTGAGAAAACATTTTTTATTTAATTTTTAACAATTCGTTATAAATATTTGAAATCTTATTTTTAGTCTGAAATAGGTACCTGAAGTAAGTACGGCCAAGCTTCAAATATGGAGCCATAATTTCTGATACAATTAGTATGAGCGATTATGACTCCATTTTTGAAGCGTACCGCACGTAATACATTTTTTAAAGCAAGTTAGGTTCTACCAAACATAAAACTCAGTTATCATTTGTTAATTTTTAATACTTTGTTCAGTCCCACTATTTACTATTAATTGTCATGCAAGTAAATTTTTATTTGACCGACTAGAACTACTTTTTCATTTATTTTATATATGTGTTTTGATTTTAATGAGTATTTTGTTAAATGACTATCGTACGATTGAAAGTTTTAATTGTATAGTGATGAATATGCAAAATTATAATTTTGGAGTTAGCTTTATTCATTTTTAATAGTTTTATTGGTCGTGTCTTATGTTCGAGCATTGTATTTGTGGATTATTTTTAGAGAAAAAAGAAGAAAACTAATTATTATCAAGCAAAGGTTTTGCCATTTATTATTTTGTTAATTTTTTTGATTGATCTCATTTTTCGTACGGAAAAAACTAGTAAATAGGTATTGAAATTTTGTTACTTATAATAATAAAAACTTCTAAAAAATACTTGTTTCATTACCATCCACATATTAAATTACCGTCCAGGTTACTTTCATTACCTTCCTTGGCTTTGTCATTACCATCGTGGCCAATTTCATTACCATCCTTAGCTTCATTACCAGTTGGCTGTTTTTACCTAAAGTTTAATATTTATAAAGGTGCCTTTAAATTATTTATATTCGCGTAGAGGTACTCTAACCAGTAAATATCATAGAATTGCTCATATCTTTAAAAAAATAAAATTCAAGAGAATTCTCAGATTTGCACGAAATGCGAGAATGACCCAGGAAGGAGTACACGGTGCAAGTAGCCGAGTGGGGTTATTCTAATAACAGATTATGTGACCGTTGAGGTCACTCATTCTACTCTCATATGGACAACTTTCTGTCATCATGTCCTATCTGCCCGACACACTGTCTCAGTCTGGTCTAAACAAATTTAATTTATGCCATTTTTGATTAGAAGAAAAACTTAAATAAGATTTTAATTTATCTAGGAACTTATATCATCATCATCATCATCAGGTCTTTTTGTCTCCACTGAAGGAGCGCGACCCTCTCTGTGCTACCAGAGCCATACTTGGCCAGAGCAGCCAGAGGACTTGGCCTACACTCTCCCCGTTGGCCAGACGGGTCTCATTGATGTTTTATATGCTTTGTTTAGTTTGTATTTCCTAAGTCCCCTTCTACGACGACATTCGCGGAAAGACTTGGAGTGGCCCTATTCTACTCTGCCGGAAACCACACGACATTTACTATGTGTTAGGTACTTATGTAAAATCTGTATTTGTGATTTTCTTTAAAACGTGATCATTGGAAAAAAGTAAAAGTTTTCAAGTAAACAAAATTCAATATTATTTCTGAATCGTGTGTGTAAGTTATTATTAACACAATCATCATAATAATAGGCTAGCATCTTTATTGACATTCAATTAATATTGAAATTAAATTATTACTTTTCGTTAATCACAAGGCAATATACAGACAATGTCGAAAGTCATGATTATGTCGAACCCAGTCTGTAATTTTAAAATCGAGATCTCAATTATATCTTCATCAAATTTCCTTGAAAATTGTACAATTGATTGACCTGTGTCATTTGTAAAGGTCAGTTACTTTTATATATTTCCTTTTTTTTCTTTGCGTACCTTACGTGATATGGTGATCAATTCTTGAAGTGGGATCCCGTTAAAATAAAGCGCCAAACTAACTATACATACGGGGATACATCCCATTACATTCTATTTTAAATCTACACTAATCGCATTGTTTTCGGTAAAGATGAATAAATTCGAGTGCGGATTTCTGGATTTGAAACATCATGTCAATTCAAACATTTACAAATTGACCTCCTAAGCACTTTAACGTATAATTTTTATAATTAACTACCAGAATTTTTGAAGATGAACGTCCTAGCTTTTCCCACCATCACCGCGGCGCTTCAAAGCAAGTAAACATTCACCATTTCCCCGCAGATAAAGCTAATAAACATCGTTAAGATAAGCGTTAATTTCTTAAGAAAACTATGATAACACGACCTTTAGCTTTCACTACCTATTTGGTATAACGACTATATCATAATCATCGCTCTATGTCGGAGATTATGCGAGTAATAATTTGTTGTTATGTGTATGTGTAATCATTGAGTCGTATCTAGAAAACTTTATGAGAATTTTACTATACACTGTAGATACACTATCACGTTTTTATCTCTAATGAAGTAGACGTGGTTATTAGACATATAGGCCTCGTCTAGAGCAGTGGTTCCCAAACTTATTTTGTCTACTGCCCACTTTGAGAATAAATATTTTTTTAGCGCCCCCATTTTTTCACCTATTTAAAAACCACTATAACTTCAAATTAAATTAATTAATTATTGTGACCTATATATGTATATTATGTAAATATTTATTCTCAAAGTGGAGGATGATATTTATGTGGTTGTTGTTGAGAGTCGAGAGCTCTTGCAGTCGTTGTTTAAGATGCCTCCTAGCTAAATAAAGCTCCTAGCAAAAAAAAACATTTTCTTTCTGGGTCTCTTACCGCCCCCCTTGAGACCTGCAGCGCCCACAAGGGGGCGTTATCGCCCACTTTGGGAAAGACTGGTCTAGAGTAATGGTGAAAAAATGGAATTAGCATAGTGTCGGTTGAAAAGATAATAAGTCTATTGACGTGGTTTTCTGGCCTATTCCCTCAACGGCTTCTATTATCTACTCAGAAAGAGAGGTAGCTGGTCCATTTCAAGTTTATTTTTCTTCCTGATCAGAATGGACGAGTTTTAAAAATTTTACTTTACTTGTTTCTTTCTATGACTAGCGCAATACGTACTTCTAATATAAAGACATAAAACAATAGTTATTTAAAAAGCGTCTTGATAAGTTTTCCACAAATGTTAAATAATTTTAAAATGTAAATAAGTATTAAAATGCATATGTACTTATAAAATCCAATAACGACAACTATGACGACAACTTACATTTTATGAAACATTGCCCATTATCAACATTTCCCACATATCACATGTCAGCTCTTAATTACACCCAGATATATCAACGTTTCCAAGAATATTAGTACATTCACTAAAGTAAAAGGAGCATAAACAAATTGTCTCTCTTTTAGCCAAACACGTATCACGCTTTCATTACATAAGATCACGTTACGGTAACCTGCTCCATATAAGGTATTAGGTCCGCACTAGCATACTATATTCGTGCGATATTGACACAGTTGCAAATTGTTTTTTATGGTTATTTCTACCTGTAACGGCACTTTAGTTCAGATGTTACCATTACATTAATTTTGGCGCCATCATAAATGTTTAGTAGTCGTTAATGGCGAATTTATTCACGCTACGGCGGGCCTTATAAGGCGGCTTACCAAAATCAGTATTCATATCAGTGATTATAATATTTATTTACGACCTGCGGCCTACGATATCTGATCTTCCATAAAAGTTATGCCTGGCTTTCTTTCTAGCCTGTTTTATAATATAAAAGATGGTCTTGTCTTTTATTGTATTCGTGATACATCGATATCATACGAGTATGGTCTTCACCTTGTTTATCATTTCGCTTTTTCTTTTACTTTATAGATTGCTCACTTTTGTTTGTAAGATAAAACAACGTTGGCCGAAAAGAATAAAATGTAAAGTTATTATAATCATATAGATTTTACCATGGTCATGATTGTTTGATTATATATTTGATAATAAATAAATATTCATAAAATGATGTAAAATTGCATTGCCATGCATTGTTTAAAAGTCACTTCAATATAAATATTTACATATTCGTAGACATTTCATCATCAACATCATCATTCTAAATCTTATGAAGTAAAAATATATTTTTAATTAAATATATTATTTTTGTTTTCGTTATATCGATCTGGAAGGCGCTGGATGCAAGGCGCTCTAGATTGGTCAGTTTGGAAATCTTTGGGAGAGGCCTATGTCCAGCCGTGGACGTTATGCGGGGCTGAAATGATGATGATAATATCGATGTGGCCCAGTGCTGCGCGAGAGCTCTTTCTTTTTCCACTGATCTATATTCATATAGCAACCTGCTACCATTCTTTTATGAAGCGGTCGATGATTCTCGCCTTGTCCTTTGTAGTCTCACTCAACATAATTATTTAAACTATCAAAATTGTTTTCCATCACGGCATTATGTATCTATCATAACAAGAGGCATGCTTAGGTGCTGAGTTCAAAATCATAAACAAACCTATCGCCCAAAGCGTTACCGTGACCATAGAGCAGTAATTGTGTGCCTTAAAGCTCATCCCCCGCTGAGCCGCCTGCCCATAGACTATACATCAAAATTCCACCTCCATTAATTGACATTTATGACCATTTTTATAAATTGTTGGTTACGATTCTTGAGACATATAACCCACAATTTAGGAAGGTGTAACATTCCATGGAAGTGAAGTCGGTAAAGTGTATAATTTAATATTCTTTGTATAACTTGAAATTCATTTCTCTCGTCGTTATAATAAGGTACCTGTTTAGTCCCATTGCGACAAAGTAGTCTTGAAGGATGTGAAAGATTAAAACTGGTTCAAGGAAACTAACATAACTGATTGTCTATAGATACGTAGAAATACTAATGGGTAAAGGATATTAGATAACATCTATGCATAAAATTTTCTGATTATTATTTTAAACTTAATAGAAATATTTTTAAGTACTTATACATATGTGGAAAATAGTGATAAACTTTAAGTTTTGTTTACTGTAATTATAAACTTAAAAATTTGTAATCACGCAAAAAACACAGATTTTTTCCTATAAATTTGTGAAGTTCACATAGGATTAAATTGTTATTACCTCATAAAACTGCCCCTTACACACAGACAACGCCGTAATTATTACGCCGGCTAGTTTCTCATAAGGTTCTGTTCTATAATGCAAAATTTCATGATTTAAATAAATAGCTCTGCAGGTTTATTGCACCAATTAAGCAAATAATTAATCCAAAATAAGCCAGAGTATTGCGGCTGCTGTATCAATGAGCATTAAACCAGTTTAATTACTCGTATTAAGACGTTGAGCCTTATAGTCGTTTACAATTATTGTTAACATTTCAATAGCAACAGCCAGTAACATTATGTGGAGTATTGAACCCACAAATTAAAGTTATACGGATATGACTCTTCATAGAACAAACTGTCTAGCCAGGCAAATGTGACGTGAAACATACGTGTACAAAGAAAGCTGCGATGATCACATACGACCATGGAATTGTATGTACTGTGTCATACGACAGATAAAGTAAGTGACATAATATCTTTAAAAAAAAAAATTATGGCTCTGGAAACGAGTCCTTTAGATTCCTTCCTCGTTTATTTCAAGTAATTTAATTTTCTTGGTTGTTCATTTATAAAATCTGTTAGAGGACAAATCGGATTGTACTCTGTAAATTTATGGTACATCTTGGAATAAGAGTAAATAATAAATTGTTCTAAATTTGTTTGGAGCACTTTCCTTATGTACAAAAAAAAGGATATTTCAAGTAAAAATTTTTGCTTCACAGAACTTGCAAAAAGCAAGCGTATTCGGCAGCCGCTTTCGCGAAATATAAAACATATTTCAATGGCACCTGCAGCTTGCGCATACATTATAAGATTGACTATAAAACGTAATGACGTAATTCGCCGTCTTCGGCAGTCTCGATAGTTTACACTGAACCCGATGCGCTGGCGCATCGGCAGGAAAAGCAAACAGGTTGCAAACCGCTTCTCCACTCTTAGGATTCCGGACGTGCCAAACTTTTTATGTCATACCTTTTTTAGGTTGAGCAGGCACAGAGTGTATATTTTTAAATACTTAGAATCAACGGAATTTATTTTATTATGGAAGGGTGGCTTCAAACATTAATATCGCGCCAAATTGCCCCACAAAATGTATACAGGGTGACTTTTGAGCACCAGTCAAATTTTTTAAGCAATTTCGGTTTATGATACTGAACTACTTTCCATAAAAACAATTAACGAAGAATGAAAAAATATTCTGCTTCCCATACAAGTCAACAGCGCTCGGCCAAACGGATTTTGTATGGGAAGACGAACATTTTTTATTGACTTTTAATAACTTTTTTTGAAAAAGTTCAGAATCGCTCCAAAAATTTGGGTAAAAAGTCAGCCTGTATAAAACAGTAATTTTATATGAATTTCATGGAGCTGTTTTGCACCGAGATAATTTATTTATAAGTTTGTTGCTTATAAAAATACAAGAACGACCATATTTCTGCAACAACTTTAGGAGAACTTTTTCTGTAACCTTTTTATTAGGTCAATAAACTAAGTAGTTTTAACATTTATTCTAACCTTTTACGGTTTCTTGGCATTGATCATCAATTTTCTTTCAATTTTTCTGGATACTTGGCAATGAAACGATGTCTTCACTTCTCTGTGTAAAAAGATTGACACGCCCATGCCTGCAGGTTTGACGAGATTTAACCTATCTAGAATTGCTTAAAGAATAAGCTACGAGTACATATAATTGACCGGGAGAGAATGCCATATGGCATTAGGTTCGCCACTTGTACTTTTTTTTACTGTGCAATAAAGTTTAAATAAAATAAAATAAGTACAAAAATCTAATAAATGCTGCTGCTGCTGCAAAATTAAAAAAAAAACAATTTGCAATCAAAGACGTTCTCGGTATTCCACGGCGGAACTCTAAAAAACCCGACGCGCCCACGCCAGCAGGTTGGACGAGAACGAGCCTATCTAGAATTGCTTATTTATCGGTCGATTCACTTTAGGCAGCTCTCCGATAAAATATAGTCTGTGTTGGGTACGTTCACTTGCATTATGTGATCCTAGTAGACATAGTGAAAACGAATTGTTTATTATAAATTATTCTGAAAAAGCAACTTTTAATATGAATAACTTATCTATTTTTTCAGGTTAATAAATATTTACGAAAACGTATATTGAATGGAATAGAATTTTCTTTTCATAATAATATCGTCATATCTTTTGCTAAGTTCTGTATACTTTAGGAATAGGGAAGTAACACCGTTGTTGTATCATAAAATAAAAGGGAATTTAAAAATATGATTGTACATTTGAATATTGCTTTTCTTCCATTGGCACTTTTTACAGATCGTCTGATTCGAGTGGAAATACTCACTGAGAATGCTTTTATAGCATTTAATTTTCTTATTGCCTTTTTAGCCTTTTTTTAGCCTTATACTAATTCAAATTTGTTTATTATTTTATAGGTGTTTTACGATGTCTTGACAGTGCTAATATTATTTTGAAATCATTTGCAAAATCACATAACTGATGAATGTTCGATACTTGAGCAATTTAAAGTAAGGCAAAATGTTATAGTAAAGTTATTTATTTACAATAACTTATAAGTTAAGTAGATAATAATTTTAATTTAGTGTTGAAATGTTTAACTAGACACAAAAAATATCTTTAAGAGAAAGGAGATATAAAACATTTTAGATCAATTTACTTAACAAATATCACAAGAGAGGATTTAGTTCCCTTACAAAAAAAAAGTGATTAGTTATTAATCAGAATATAGGACGAGACCTAATGAGAAATAGGATTGTTATTAAGTACAGTTTTACTTTTTAGAAAATAGAAGCCAGAGGCGAAATCTAACACTGTGCCAACCAATAAATAAAGTTGGATTAGGTAAAAAAGTATAATGGAACTCGATGAAGGGTTTTTTTCATAAGGCTGTACCTAAACGTAATGAAGTCACAGTCAACTCCTAAAATTTCCTGCACATTAATTGCGTACCTACTGAATATCTAATTAATAACAATCTTCAAATGAAACAGTCTTGAGAGACCGAGATACCATATAAATTTATTTACCCTCGTGAAACCCTAACGAGTTACTTAATCAAGTCTTACAGGGAAATCTAAATATTAATCTTAAAGTCATAATAAACCATGAGATGCAACTTAATCATCCACATTCATACAAACGGGTATTCATATAATTATTTAACTAATGCCTGACATTAGCGAGAAATTGACCTAGACCTTGGTTGACCCTTTAATTCAGGGGTCAGTTGCAGCCTGAGGAAATTGCCACAAATAAAATTAATTTAATGGTGAAATTTATAGATGTAATTAAGCACAGCGTAGCTTTAATTAAGGTATTAATTAAGATTATCCTTTTCACTGTTATGCTACCGAAAGTTGAATTATACTCGCGATGAACCTTCTAAGCATTTTTATAGTTCAATGTACATAGCTGTCTGGTTTGTAATTCAATTACTTGTAACAGCGTGTAACTAAGCAAGTTCAATTTTTGTTTTAAAAATTCTTAATACATTTCGTAATAAATATGATTACCAGGGCCATCACCTTATAACCTTTGTATTTTTAAAATCTGTTTATGTAATATAATATACTATTTAAATTGTCTGTATAAAATATTAACGCAAACAAGATAAAAGACCTAAAAGATTAATTGTTAATCAACAACTCAAACAACAACTAAATAATTATTGAAATCTAATATTCTTTGAGTAGGTATGCGTTTTTTTGTAAACTATAGGTACTTATACTCCATTTGGTTAGGTATTTAAATAAATGTAAACAATCTTGACATGTCTTTTTATTGAAATATACACTTTATAAATCAATAATTTTGCTAATTACAAAGTAATTATGTTATAAATTATAAATTACATAATAACTGTGTAATTTGCAAAGGTATTTATTTATAAAGTGTATATTTCAATAAAAATACATGTCAAGATTGTTTACATGTATTTAAATACCTAACCAAATGGAGTATAACAATACTATCCGTTAGTTTCCAACAAGTCAAATTAGATACTTTATTGTAAACTTCAAAACAAACATTGTATAATTTATGGGATTTTTATAGTAATAGTCAGTTTTTCTGCATGAATAAGTACATATATCAAATATCACGTTGAAAATATACAATAGGTACATATTTCGAGACTAACTCGTCATTTATTCAAGAAAAGAACATAAAATAATACACAGTACATGCTAACTAAAACATAACAATATTGATAAATTAAACTTAACTACAAATAAAAAATTACACTAAACTATGAAAATGGATATGATCAATGACAAGTAACAATATTTGGTGACGTTTTTCTCCTAACAGTGCAAAATATTACTTTTGACCCAGGAACTTAGGATATTAGATATTGTATATATCATGAAGTTAGATTTAAATTTCCTCTGACTTCATGGTATCTGTACGGGGTAGGGGAGCATCGTATCATAAATCAAATCAAATCAAATATATCTTTATTATCATAGGATATTTAAAATATCTCTTAATAATCGTCATTATTTTGTTGCACTATTGTTGACGTCAAATAGTTACTTACAGCTAAGTTTACTACCGCTTCCAAAGCGCTAGTGCAGAAGAAGCGGTAACAAACTGCACTGCATATAGAATTCATCCCTCGTATAATTAAGATATTCTTAATGAAGTCGACGAATCTTACTTTAATGTATAGTGACAATAAACCTCGTGTAGTGTTGTGTGTATGTTGTGCTAATGGTTCCCCGCTGGGCAAGCGGCGGGTGCCGAAGTTATGAGGTTCCGCCCGAGCCAACATAATATTCTATAAGGAGTTCATAAGATTATATATACTATGAAAAATTGTAAATTTTAATTGCTTTTTAAATAAGTACAGCTAATCTACGTACACATACAACGTGGAATCATTATAGTATAATTAAATTAAAGTCAAAAATCCAAAAAATATTCGACATTCCTATACGAAAACTTGGAAGGGACATTTTATAAATCAAACCATGGGCTATATATACTACATCATTATAGTATAATGAAATTAAAGTAACAGTCAAAAAACCAAAAAAATATTCGACATTTCTAAACAAATCGCGCGGGCGGCTGCACACAATCTTGTATGAAAGTGTCGATTTTATTTTGATTTTTCTTTAAGAGGCTGCTGGCACCGTAAAAGTCGATGGGCAAGCATGCCCAGGCCTATCCGCGACTATACCACAAAAAATGTTCGTTTGAACAGTATTAAAACGTAAAAGTTATCACAGACAAATGTGTTTCAATCAATCTGAGCACGTGCAAGCTGTCAGCTAACAGACTATTCACCTGCGCCGTCTGGACTCCTCAAAGTCATGACATTAGTGCGACCAGACAGATAAAACCGTTATTATTACGATCCTTATTGTTATGCAATGATTCGTACAGAAACTCTGATAGCTTTTACTTTGATCCCTCTTTTATTCTCTAGAGAACTGAAAAAGGTAATTGGTAAATGCTTTATGAACAAGATCCGCTTGCAACTATGTTTTCTTTTTTGTTACTTTACCTTCTTGTACTTTTTACGATACTCTTAGTCCTCGAGACGTTTGTTACTTACACGCTTTTGTCACTTACACTAGTTGCAGATTTTTCTTAAATACTCGAGGGTCTCGGGGAAACTTTAACGGTTTTTTTTTTGCTTGTATAGTGTTACAGTCTTAGCAAATTATTTATTTATCACATTTTACTATCCAAGGCAGCTTTGTGTTAGGTATTTATCACTCTAGATAAAATGGAAGTAAAATTTTACGTATTCCTTTTTTCAATTGCAGACTAAGCATGCCCTCAAAATATTATATCGATACATGTCTGCAATTCTCTGCAATGAGTCTGCAATTTTGAAACGCTGATCAGCGTTTCAAAACAACCTTTATAACTTTACATCAAAACAGATAACTTTTTGGGACCACCAACCCAAAACCTCTCGCATAGTTCCCGAACTAACCTCATTTGAGTCGTGAGTGGCCAAACATTTACTACTAGTAAATATTTTACGGCAATCGAAATCTCGTTAGCGATTTATGCTTTAAGAGTTTGTCTTGTAGATCTAAACAGTAATAAATTTATCGTAATATAATAATTTAAGTATAATTGCTTATTTTATGAAAGCATTTTACGGTAAAATGGATTATTACTCGTTAAAGTAGGCCTATTAAATTAAGTTATTAAATTATATTGCTGAAGCATACTTGAGTCGGGACAAGTCGTGAAGAATTTATATTTGTAGTACCAATTAGGTAATATAGGTACTGGCGCTGTACTGTTGTATTTCACTTAAAAAATATAACAAATTCCAAAAGTATCATTTTTTTTTCTTGACGCGTGCGTTAACTTTCAGCCCCCGTAGCCGGCGACAACATTTATCATGCGCTTTTATTTATCGCTATCTCGTAATGATAACGAGCGGGATAGTACTAGTCTGTCGCGCGATATAAACTTTATCTGTTTTTATTTACGGTGCCATGCTAAGGCTAGGAAAAAACATAAAAAATATACCTCGGACAGTGACTGAAAAATCTGACACCAGTGTTGCCCACACACACACGAAAAACAACATTGTGTACGTCTCGTTCTATGCAATGATATCGACAAGACCCTCTTAAATGTAAGCAGAGATAAATTTGACTCGATGAATAATTTCTAAATATCATAAGAGCAAACACGACAAGACGTCACTGTTACCGAGTTACGAAAAGCGAAGTTATTCGATTAAGTTACGCAGCAGCCACGCATGCAAATTATTTCTAACAGAAATTGCGACAGGACTTGTTCTACTGGAAGTTTTCTTGTCCCTACTTCTTATAAAGTCGTAGCGCTCACTGGTTTGAGTACTTGTACAGCTAGTACTTGCATGTCTTTACTACTATGTCAGCTTATTTTACACGTGTTTTATCTGATAAATCAACAATTTTTATCCATATTGTAGATTTTTTTGCTTTTTTAATACTTTTCAAAATATAGTATATCTTTACATTTTTAATAATAATCTCAATATTAAAGAATAACTTTAAAAACTTTTCAAATTTTTAACATGCAATTTACCCATTATTACATTTTAGTTTATAGTTTTATTTTAATTTAGATCATACTTTAGTTATTTTTTATATTTATTTTATTACTCTTTGTATTTATTTAATACCTTTTGTTGTGTTATTAATTTGTGTAAAATAAAGTTCTTGATAAATTTATTACCTCGGAAGAAAGGATTTTGAACGTGAGTGTGTGACTGTTTGAGTTTCTTATGTCTTCATATTCCTACTACTTACATTATATAACAGTTCAGTTATTTGTATCATATGCACAACTAAATTTGTCCTAACGGGTAAAGTTAGGAGCAAATGGCAGGCGTATATCACAGCTAAGTGCGAATTAAACGCACGCTACACACCTACGAGTAGGTATCTATCTATAATATCCACCCTGATAGCTAGGTACCTATAAACTATATGACGAGTTGGCATCACCGCAGTAAGCCGCAAAGAGCTACCATATGCGCCCACTTCACATCAGACTATGTAGGTATATTAGATACCTAGTGTTTATATTTCATCGATTGGTTGAACGCTTCCCACCAGTCGTCCTGAAAATCCATGGGTAGGCCTATGTCCAGGAGTTGACTTCCTGTGACTGATATGATGTTGATAATGAATTCATTAATCGAGGATATTCTTAGACTACGTTTATGATCCAAAAAATCGGTTAAGCTATCGACGGTATTTTAAATATACGTGTAATTGTTTCTATTTTTAGTCTATTTCCATTTGTGCAGCAAGAATACAAATATACTCTAAAACAGTTTAACCTGTCATAGTTAACCTCAAATGTGACAGGTTCATAATGCAATCACAACCACATTGAGCCTGACAATCCTCTATTAACCTCCCATACAGCTCCACTTTCCTCAAAAGCCCTTTGTTATTACGTCAACCCCGTTTATAAAGCCCTAATCCGCCATTTCGACCATATTCAGACGCTTTCAATGTAAAGTGCTAGTTCTATGGTCCATGGAAGACACCGGTAGGCGGCTGCTTCAATGTAGGGTGACAATGTCTTTGTGAATTACAGAACTTCTAATAAAATAAATATTGCCTTCTGATATTTTTTTGTTTAAATTACGTTGCTATTCGTAGGTAAGACGAACGCCACTCATCTCGAACCTACATATGCTGGCCACATTCCGGATAAAAAAATATTTGATTATTTTATTAAAATAAAAAAATCATATATCTTGTCGATGACATAGAGAAACTAAAAATGTGATACATTTGTGAAAATCTAGTTGAAGAGAGCAGACTTCACGATCCGATATTATAATAGGTATAACCAGTGGCCGTGGGTTATTAATTATACACAGAAAATAATTATAAGATGCGCAGTGGCGCGTCTTATTATCATTATTTTCTGTGTTGCAGGTTCTTAGGGCACGGTCTATTCTTTTATGAAATACTCGAGAAAATAGCAAGGCATAAGTAGGATCTTCATCAGAGAAGAAAGGATATAAAAGGACGGTTCCTTTTATATCGCCACAATTTAAAGTTAATACTTACCGGAAATCTCTGAAATCTGTTACAATCATGCACAACGAACACAAATGTCATTCAATAATGTAAAGTGTTTGTGGACACATCATAAATATTCAATCAGCCATACACTGCAAATGTAAGCATTAATAAATAACTACTGTTAATTGCTGTGCGAAATTTCGTTTCCCGTCAGCGGATGATGTCAACTTACCGTGGACATCTGTGCATTTGCATAATCGGGCCGTGGGCTGACACTATTTGCCAATCAGCAAATATTTACAAAGAGATAAACGTTTAAACGTGATAATATGCCAGGATTTTTCAAAACTCATTCCCTAATGGGGTGAAACAGGGTCCGCTCAAATCAAGTCGCCGGGAAAGGGAAAGTCAATCATTTTAACATAATAATTCATATATTATAAAAAAAATTATAACAACAAAACATAGAAAAATCCTATTACAAACATTTTCGAAATCTACACGAATGAAGTCGCAAGTTACAGCGACTATTCTATACAGAGTAGACAAAGAGATGTCGCTACAAAAGACTGACAAGACTCAAATAACGAGGTCGGAAATAAGACGAATAGTATATAACAATGTCGCTTCCCGCCCGTTTGTTTCTAGGTCCCTAGTCCCTCTATATGTATGTTTGTATGTTCGCTTAGATCTTTTAAACTACGCAACAAATTTTAATGCTTTCATAAATGCATATTGTGATTTAAGAGGAAGGTTAAAATCGGAAGTAGAAATCGCTTTTAGCGATAAGACCGCCCATTGTACATTTGAATGTTTTGTCTTGGTTATTGTTATTTTTGGTGTATAATAAAGTATTCCTTAATTTAAGATTTATATGTTTTAAATAACGCTCTAGATCGGTCATTTTGGAAATCTTTGGGAGAGGCCTATGTCCAGCAGTGGACGTTGTGCGGCTGAAATGATGATGTTTTAAATGGGACCCTTTTTTTTTTGCATATTTTTTTGTCCTAATATGCTTTGGCATACTGCGTTTGGCATAAAATATTTTGTCATAATAGTTTTTAGGCATACCTGTGCGAGGCTACTTCTTTGGCCTTTGGCCACTTCGCTTTTTTAATAAAAGTAAAAATTGCCGTAGCAATTTGTTTGGTAGACCTCGGCATAACTTTTTGTCTATTAGCCGTCTGTATCAAACATAATTGTTATGCAAAACTCGTGTGTGTCAGATACCGGAATACCGGATAATGTTATCCCAGTGTGGACATCTGTACATTAGCATAATCGGGCCGTGTGCATGCTATTGGGCAGGCTTCTACCGACGCCATAGCGGCTAAATTGGCCAATAATTCTGAAGCATCAGCAACCATATAATGTGAGCTTGATACGTTCCTAAATCAAAATGATTAAAGAAAAACTGTGACGTGGAACACTCGGTTGGAAAGAAGTTACAAAAATTTAAGTCCCAAAAAAGATCGTGAAGGAAAAATCTTACACCTTTTTTTACGCCTAGCCCCGCTTCGTCCCAAAAACTATTCAATTATTTTACCAAAATTAAAAAGTAATACTTTTAGACTTGTCAATCAACAACACTGGTATGTTGATCATATCATCAGTTGTGTTACGTTTCTTTTTGCTTTTTTTTTCTACGTGGACCTATCACGATTCTTACCTGAGATAATGTAAAATAGCTACTCGTTGTACTATCGATTTTTCTGTGCTTCGCGATAAACCAAATTAAAATTAAAAATATATGTGAACCTTTTCTAATAGTTTTAAACCTCAATAATGAAAAATAATTTAATATCGGCATTACAAATACACATATTCATCAACAACCAACGCTTACTGCTTTAGAAGCTAAAGTTTGGTTTTGATATCTCATTCAATAACACGAGAAGGAAATGAAATAATTATCTGCAGGAAATTAAACTAATGCCTTCCTGTGATGAAATGTAGACTATAGTTTTGAACTCTCTTTGTAGATTCTAAAGTCCATAGGTATGTATTAAACGGAGATGGTACTACACAGACTTTGAAAAAATAAGATCAATATTTTCGTTATACGACTAGAAATCTCAGATGGTTTTATGACGTTGCAAACACTAAGAATAGAAACTAAAGTTTCACAAAACGATCATAAATAATATTGAATTTCAATAAGACTTAAAATATATTCGCTTCATAACTAAACACTGCATAAACAAGCTATTAATTCTGACCATAGATATTCTGATTCACAAAGCTACACATCTCAACAACTACTCAGTCGTGACTACAAGGCATAGACACGGCATCGAGTGAAGATTTCTTAAAATTCAAAGCTAGAGGCTTGTAATATGGTAATGCTATTCTATTATCTACCAAGTTTGTAGTAATTATGCGGACGTTTGGCCTGTCGTGTGCTCGAATGCGTTTTCTGGCGTACACCTGACGGTAACATGGCCATTCAGACTGGTACATCTTTGAGACGCGGGTCAAAGTAGAAGTTGAAGCGTGGGACAATGGCCCATGAACCTCAGTCAAACGGTCAACTAGATAGAATGCACAGCACATTTAGTATTGTTGATAAGTTTCTTCTACCATTGTTCCTGGAGACATAACATGAATGCAAAATAGCACTTAAATATTCGAATGACTGACTGTTTCCCCTGGGTATCTGATTAAAACTAAATGTGCAGTGTTTAAAGTTAATAACTTTATCACGACTAAATCAATTAACTGTTTATTTATACTAATTTCAAAACCGAAGTAGGTTGGCATTTATTTATCTAAGTTAGTTTCTTTCCCGTATAAAAAGCATATAGAAGAAATAAGTAATATCTTCTCGCTTGTGCGTCTCTCTTGCATCCATATAACAAGCTTTCCATACATGAGGACACACTGATTGATGTACCGTCGGCTTCGACTACAAGCCGACGCATGCACTGACTGACAATTTGACCACTAAATCGTCGAGTCAACTAAAGTCTAGGTCTAACTTACGAGGAAACAATGAGCAACTCTACATTTGGAGAGATGGAATACTCCTTTGTTTACAAAATGTTATTATTTATTATTTTTATAAAACGTGTGGTTGAACTGTACTCGTATTTTGCTCAGCCCGTCCATTTGAATATCTTTTCGGAACCAATGCTCTCACAGTCGTAAAAAATGTATTGTTTTACATACAAATTGTCTAGTCATTGAACACATTTGACCGAAAAAAAAAGTTTTTTTTAAGATCTAGCATTGATCTACAAAAAGTTGATTTCAAAGAGGAAGTTGATCATAGAGCTAAGGTAACCAAAGATTAGTCACGAAACTCTACCGAATTACACACACACACAAAGTTATTCTGAAAAAATGAGGAGTGAATTTAAAGTTAATTATGTATAACATTCGGTTATCTTGATCGAAAGTCAACAGAATTCACACGTGACTGCACTTGATGCAAATTCTCAACTGAATCGTGCGTTTCATATCGATTTGAACAACTGTAGCACTTTCACATATCATTGTCCGGAACGACCATTAAGCTCATTCCCACACTGTTGCGTAATAAGACAAAAGCTTCATTCACATTGAGCAAGTTCCCTATTACGTGTGGCCAGTCCAATTCCTGACTGATTAATGGCAGTTAACTCGTATTACACGTAAACCAAAGGCAAATGAAAACAAAAGTCTATGTTTTAAATAAAAATTCTTCTCTTAGACACATTAAACATTTATTACTGAAAGCAACAACCAAACGATAGGCGCAAGAGTTTTCAAAATTTAAAAAGAATTTACAATTTCAAATACAATACTATTTGGTGCTTTTCTAATTAAAAAAAATCCAAAACATATTAATATTAATCTGACATCCTTATTCATGTAACGTAGGTTTAATCAAGTTTTAATAACCTAATGCTAGAAAAAAAATTGTCTTGTCCTCATAAACTACTTTTATTACACGCCCATTCACTCGAACTATGTGAACTTGTCCTAGGATTACTCTGTTACTCAACAAGGTTAATGATTATGGTCGTACGCTGTTTGTTTGTTCACTTGTGAGTTACTCCTCGCTATAAACTAGTTCTCATTAAGGGTTAATGTTTCTGTTCGCACGATGTTATGTCCATTAAAAATTTGATGTGTACCTTGAATGCTACCGTCAAGCCATGGTTTGTATCTTAAAAGATAAACAAAACGTATCTTAGTTCAAATTTAAACATCACAGGTTAAAATGTAGTTCTTGTGAATGTAGTTTTTATTGGAAAGTGAAGTAAAGCTGTTGATAAATATGGCAAGCTTTAGAATTGGTTTGATTATCTAAAAGGATCGTGAACATTCTATAATCCTTTTTTTAAACTTCACTTTGCCAGCACTATCTAGTACTAGTTCAGTCTGTACTAAAGCTGTTCGTAGTGAAAACTGTTATACATACACCTTATCTGAGGTCTAAGTTTAGGGTCTAAATTTCCTAATAACATTTAGTTTAGTATTATATGTGCTTGATTTAAGGGTAGAATTATTATGACCTGTTAATTATTTTAGCAAGAAAAGTCTAGTCTAGTAGAACTTGTATTCTCGTCTGTGGATATGTTCAATAAAGATTTAGCACAAAGTTATCAACACTTCTCTGAGGGTAGAGGCAAAAAAAATCTAAAAAAAACTTCAAATGTAACTCAAACCCCATGTATATTGTTCTTCCGTATGTAAACATACTTTTCTGAGTAACTATAGACGGTGCTATCCAATGCCTAGTTTGGATGTTAGTGCACCTAAGGGACGTCGATTATGAATAAATAAACGACATTATTTAGCAATAACTACATTAATTTCATTAGACCGTGGAGAAAACACCTGTTGCTAACGATCAAGCTGTCCTTCATAAATTCTCCATTACATTATTTACAATCACAACATTAAAATAGGAAGTTTATAGAAGCCAATGATGTCTATAATTCACGATCGTTATGTAAATATTAGCAATAAGCAGCTTGCATAATGTAATTAAGATTCATATCTCAGGACAATAACAGGTTGTCGTGAAGTGTTAACTTGGATTCCATAGGCATTTAAGATAATAGAATCTACTAAAGTAGATTACTAAATTAGATTACATTTTTCTGTTCACCTACAGGTTGACTGGTAGTGAACTTAATGCTAATGCATTAAGTTCACTTTTTGTACCATTATGGCCAATAAAGATTTTAATTAATAAAGCAAATATTAAAACAGCAGAGATAATAATACGATTGAAAAGACAACGATGCGATGAGAGATACGAATTTTCACCACCCTTTTCTCTTCCACAGATGTTGTAAGAGACAGGGCCATGTAGTAACAAAGAACGGAAAGCACCGTCCTGTACGCATAAAGGCTACAATCTTTGCGATGACCAATCCATCTTCAAAAAAAATCCTAGGACCTACATGGATTGTTGGATCAAAATAAAAATCATGTTATTCCTAAAGATTCATAACAAATACATAGAGTACAGCTTCGTAATAGGTACTCGTAGGTACAGAGAAGTCCGATACGACTCTGTCCACGCCACACGTAGCAATACCAACATCAACACATTCTCGTGGGTAAGTGCGCGTACGCATCCATTATTCAAGCCGCGTCGCTCAGCCCCATATAATTACGAAATACATTACACGGCTCTATTTAAAAGTTCCCTTCAGATATATTATGTGTTATAAATAAGTGGACCACAACACTCGGCATGACAGCATTTAGGATTGTTGTAAATGACTAGGGACAATTTATTGAGGTTGTAAGTCTGTTTAAATGTTTTGTCTTGTCTCGGATAGTCTTGTAGAGTTCTTTGTGAAAGTGCTCCAGTAAAGTTTTATACAAATTAGGATAACGTTCTATATTTGTATTTACAAGCCACATCGTGCATTCTTTATAAACAATATAATTTTTTCGTCATTTATGAACTGTGAACCCTTTGTAAAAGATCGTTGTATTTTCTTGCGTTTAGAATCTGACATCGATTACAAAAAATAGACTTTGGTTTTAAAAGTATATCTTTATTCTTACATTTAAATACCATGTGTGTTGTGAGACTTGTACTTGCGTATGTCGATAAGGCAAGTTGCTGCGTGGGGTAAATTTTTGCAGCACTTTTAATAAAACCATATTGCAAACACCCACCAGTACCAGTAATCAGTGTTGTTTACAGCCACTTTTATCACAGACACTTCATTTGAAAGCCCTCAAAAGTCACCTTATCTCATACATTCGCATTAATTCTTGGTAATATCAAGTATACATGTACTTAATTAGTTACGTCAGATTACCTATGCAATTAAAGGCGATAAGGCAAGGACTGGGTTTATTTGAATGTACTTATTGCGAGTCCAGTACATTGTAAATGAGTACTAAACCAAACTCGCCCAAAAGCGTAGGCGAGTCGTGAGAGCCAGTCGGGGCGCCACACTTTACCGACCATTTATCACTTACAGAATCATATTTTCACTACTTTAGTATCATAGAAATAAAGCTTATAATCGCTCCCTTAATATCAGAATTGATTACGTAAATGACCTCTTAGTTATCCGTTCTCTAACGTCTATCTGCCTATTTCATGTTTATTTGAAGTACATCCCTAAATAGGCATCAGGTATAACATGATGACGACTTCCATGGCGCAGTGGTGACCCGAGTTCGATCCCAGGCCAGGACAAGAAGGAAAATGGTCTTTTTCAAATTGTCTTAGCTCTTGAGCACGGCCTACATATCTATATAATATGTAAAAATATTTATCATTAAATATAGAATCGTTGAGTTAATATCCCATAACACAAGTTTAAGTTAAAACTCTTTGGGGCTAGCTGTATATTTATTTATTTTATGATCCAATCAAGTAGGTATTATAAGTTTTTAGAAATAAACTGGAGGCCTCGCGGAAGGTACATTTGTAGGGCCTTTATCATAATCGTAAATGGTGTACTTAAAGATATTACTCATTTTATTCTTTACAATAAATAAATACGTTTTCACAACTTTGCGTAGGAGCGTCTCTGTTTTTGCGTGTTGGATTTTAACCGATTTGGGTCAGAATAATTATTGCTAAATAATTTGCGCAGAAGTTAAAACATACAAAGCAACACGACAAGTCAACATCTGCTAAAGAAAAATTACCGCTTAGTCAAAAATATACGTCGAATGTAATACGACAAACAACTTAATACAATAAATATAAATCATGATCTGATCATGCATATGAACATATCCGAAGCACTTAGTCAAACTCGCGATAAACTAATGTTCAGTATCTCGGTAAACTTATCTATATTGTTACAGATACAGAACTACATCATTTGTGTTAATACACTAGTATTAAGAGTGATAAAGAGCACAGTAAATCAGAAATGCTTTATTACAAGCACAATATATAAAAGTATAGAAGTGAATGCTTCGTATAAGATTTGCTGCAGTATCCCAAAATCTACGTGACTTGTATATTATAAGCATGAAGTACTTACTTAGGTAAGCGATATCTATAAACAGATTCTCATGTTTGAGACATATATCCGAGTCTAAAGATAGATAGGAGAGCAAAGAGTTTTTTATTTTACTTTTGAAAATATTTTATAATATCTTAACATGAGAATAAACACATCATTCTTAAATACATAGAACTTACTCAAAAATAAATAACAGGTCAAGATAAAGAAAGTAAGTAAAACCAAAATTAAAATAAATACATACGGGTGTATTATGAGGATAAATTGTAATGACTTTAATTGTAGTAAATTATAGCAGGTGTTTAGATTTATTGTAAGTAATATTATTTTTCTAGAATTATGAAAAACAGCTTTTCTGAAACAAACTGGACGAAACGATATGACAGCGTGACTTCTGAACCGTCGGCAAGTTGGGCTCATCACGCAGACATTTACAATAATTTGACTCAGAGCCGATAATGGAACGTCTTCATTCAGCCTTCAGCCATAAATCTGGCTGTCTCTTTAATTGCAGGCTGTAACTACCTGATTGTAGTCGATAAAGCTAGGAATGCGCCCACAGTCTTCAGGAAGTCAGTGAAAGGAGCTTGCTGCGAGTATTTGCTTGGCTTGGTTGGCGACATTTTATTTCCCCTTAAGTACCTGTTTGGTAAGTACCAGCTTTGTAGAACAAGGAGGTACAGAAGGCAAGAAGAACATTTACAAGGCTACACTCTGAATTCAATGTTGGTCTTTCAATCTAGGCAATGGTTGTCATAGTCTTACCTGTCTCAACTATAAGCCTCATACAATGAAGTGTGTACTATATCATTACGCTTATCGCTATATCAATACGTTTATGATACCTAATTAATTATATTTTCTTCCTTTGCATAATTTACCAAACTGCGTATTGTACAGCCAAGAGCGCATCCCCTTTCTCAAATTCATTGCAAAAGGGGATCTTTACAACGTTGATCGAAGATTTATTTGTTTAAGCTTTATTTTTCATCCGATAAAAATTATACAGAGCAATACTAATTTTTTTCTAGGTTTGTGATACTGATGATTTGATCTTAATTTTGCAATAAAATATTAGATAAAAACGTTTATGTAGGAATAAAATTCAAATCTAAGGTAGCTCGTCCTATTTTCGTCCGTAATTATAGTTTAATGGTCTTATTTAACGCGATAGTTATCTCCTTTAAACAAATATCTTAAAGATTGATGCTAATCATTGTATAAATTACTAAGAAAATTGCTCACTGCTAATGATAGTTAAATATTTCAATTGCCTACATTCAAATAGCTTTGGAATAAGGTATTACGATTTACAGCATATATAGATATTATCTTTTTTTTAAACTACAGAATTATCTTTCAGATTCGGCAACGAACGTATAAGTATGTTCCACTATTATAATTATAAAAGTGTTGCAGACGAACAGCTGTAACCACTTAGCATTATGTCCTGCTGTTTGCATACAAACTATACTTGCATTAAAAAAAGCAAATATACCGCTCACCGCACCACCGTTGCAAAGTGGCACCACCGTCGCTGTTCTTACACGGAAATGAATTGCCACAAAATACGTAATTTATTTTTAGGCCTTCAAATGTATTGGTGTGGATTCTTTCGGGCCTGTTGCACAGCATAAGTCAGGCAAACTTCCCACCAAACACTGTTCTGCGAAATGATAACCGTTTTATGTCTTGATGCAAGAGATAGTTAAATAACTCAATTGCCACAAACTACGTAAATTATTTTGAGACATTTGAATGTATTGGAGTGGATTTGGACCTGTTGCATAGGTCAGGGATGCCGCCCACCTTCGCCCACGGCTGTGGCGTGGCGCGGAGTGGCGCCAGCGTCACCGTCCTCTCGAGATTCCATGCAAATTGGCAGGTTGAGATTTTAGCTATAAGTAGATACAAATTGTGTAAAAAATAACAACTTGCTACACTTAGTAGTTAGGTGTACTACTGTACTTTTGCAGTAACAAAACTGTTGTATTTATAAAAACTAAGTTTATATTTTCAAGTACTGACGTAGAAGTGCAAACTTTTAATCCTTTTTATAAAAGATCAGCGATCCCTTACTAATTAGCTTACAATAAAAATAAAATCTTTCTAAAAATCTAATTTAAAAATGATTTAGTAAGATTTTTATCCTGTAGGTCCCAAATTGAACAAAATATGAACACAAGTTTCCCCGGTAAAAAAAAATCTGACTATTGCAAAAAGCCAGTAAAAACCAGTAATGTACCGAAAGTAAAATGTAGTAGAACTAACCTCATAGATAGAAAGACGTGCCGCCAAGCTCTAGAATTTTCTCAGCGATACATTTTGAAGATGGCTCGAGCTATTTACGAGCAATTAACGTTACTCCGTGGAACGTCTTTATGAAGGCAGTAAGTATTGCTATTTCATATCCGATTGCCTGTATATGGGAGAAATGGATGTTATGTTGATCGTGAGCTGTATACAGAGGTAGAAGTAGAAGAACTGTCGATTTAAGTACTTACTTTCATTAGCTTTATTTAATAAATCCGAACATTTCCTGGTGTGTTCCACTTTATTTGCCCAGGCGAATAATTTTCTTGTGGCTAAAGATAAATACTTACTTATCTATTCGTATTGACGTCTGGTGTTGTTTTGGCTCAGATTTTTTTACATTGGTTACCTCGTTTTAAGTTTTGAAAAAATGTATTGTATATAAGTATGTTTGATTTATCAAACAAACCTGATAAACAAAACGAATTAAGTAGAAAGTTATCATGTCCTTGCACACACACTTGTCTAATCAATGTCAAGTGCACTTTACATACCTATTGTATTGTTCCTCCTTCCACTTTCCACTAACAATGTTCACGCTTATTTGCATAAGTCCTAGACATGGCCAAGTAAGATTTCAGGCCACCGCCCCGAGCCCACCGACATCCGAGGCAAATATCTATTACCCGTAGCATTTCGAGCGTAATCTTATTATACAAAGGCAAATTATTTATCGGGGACCTTGGGGCGATTGGTTTGATAATGCGGGTTGCACCTGCTGGAATGTAGGAGATAAACAATGAGCATTCAAGTGGTCAAAGTATTCACTGCAATGGAATAAAATATATAGCAGCAGAACATAGAACTACGAATATGTCGGCTGTTAATCGGCCTTGCTTCACTTTTAGTAATTATTATTTAAACAAATCATCTTTTAAACTAATGAATTGGGCTGTAGATAATTTTAAAAAAACAATCTAGGTATTTTGATTTGATGCATGAAGTCTATTTAGACTAGAAGGATTATTTTTTGTAGGATATCCACCCACAAGGTGGTCTGACGATCTGACCAATGTCGCGCTTGAAGGCGTTGAATGTAAGCCACTCTAGATCGGTCATTTTGGAAATCCTTGGGAGAGGCCTATGTCCAGAAGTGGACGTTATGTGGCTGAAATGATGATGATGAAGTCTATTTAGCTAGGTGTCTGTTTGATAATTATACAGACGAGCTAAGGCAAAAGTAGGAGTTTTCAGATTAGAAGCGATAGACATAGTGATCATTTGGTGAAAGTAACAGAGATCAAGTCAAAACCAAAAGTACGTATTTATTATTTATCAGTGTACGAATATTACCATAAACAATTACTTAAGCCAACTTACAAACGATTTATTTGATCATGCTTATGCTTTAATGACAAATGATTTATTAGATCCGCAAGAAGCACATTTTTCTGTCTATGGTCCCAATCAAGTTGGCAAGCCGTAATTCGAAAGAACATTGATCTATGGCGATCTACGCGAGTGTGGCCGCGTTTGCGCAACTCCGGCGCACTGGCGCCATCTACCGTGATCTATAGGCGCCGAGCTAGTGGCTTGGTACGCTGTTCACATCTACAGCCTCTTAACTGCTCTTGAGACTTTGAAGAGGTTGAAGCCGTGAGTTTTGTTGGTAATTGCCAATGAACAAAAAATCTACTTTACAAATATATTTTACAATACTTACTCGAGAATTATTTTTTATAAGAATAATTACTTCAAAGAAGTAATAGCTAAAATAAAGTAAGTTTTATAAAAATTATTTTTTGATAATTCGTTCCCATACTCTTCAATTTTTTAAGATCACTAATCCTGTGTAAATAGGAATTAGGATATATCTAAGTAAGTTCAAGTTCACACCTAAGTATAACATAAGATTAAAAAATATTATTAAATTACTTTTCGTAATGTAAATACTACCAATATTTGTTCTTATCTTGAAAAAGTTTGTAGAATATGAAATACCTGTATTTTATCTATTTATTTATCAATATTGCACACCAACGTTTATTTTATGTGTGGCATGAGAACAGAATAAACACTCAGTAAAACCCCGTACCATTCTACAAACACTCTTACTTATCAATATAAGATAGTTCAACGTCCTGCTGATGTGAACGGTCCATTCTCTTATCGCTACATGCAAATCTAGCTACATTTTAATCTATGAAAAGTACGTTTTCAAGTAAACACCTCGATTCAAAATAGCTAAAGTACAAAAAGATGCGAGGTTTACGTAATGTACTTTTTTCGTTTTAATCAAAAACGTAACGATACTACTTCGTATTTAACTCCTGCTATGACCCGGCTCCATAGACTTCTCCCGCCCTGCAAAAGTACTCATTCAGGGTGTATACAAAATTACAGGAAAATTCTACGTGACCAATTATGATGATGGTTCTGCCAAAAATGTCCGCTAGGCTTCCTTCTAGGATTATGTTTCAAAATAAACCGAATGGTTAGAAGCACTTAAAAGTTTAACCGACCTGGCAAGTGGGTGTCCTATGCGGCGTTTGCTGCTACATAGTCTCCATTTGAGATCCTTTCTGCCTCGTTGGGCATCAGTTCTGCACTGTCTCCTAACCTAAGGCATCTCAGAACTCGCAGGCATGTAGTTTCACATCTGTTATGTTTAATTTGTAACCCAATAGTTTAAGGGTAGTGGCAGACAGACAGTGTGGGCGATAGATTGTGAAATTCGGACCGCTTTTCCAGCGTGGGTCGCTAATTATACGTCTGGCTATTATTTACGTTGATAAATATCGTCAAAATTAATGGAAGTGTTTGAACAGCACTTGTAGATACGTAGGAAGATGCTATCAGTCGTTGCATTATCGGAGTCGTACATTTTTGATACAGACGCAAAAGATAATTGAGAGAAATTATGAAATAACTGATGTAGCAATACTGGAATATCCACAAAGTAAAATCTTAAAAAATGTATGTATCACAATCCGCCCAAAAATTTAAATAGGAGTTTTAATTTTAATGGTAATGCCAACACCCTTTATTGTAACACCTTTTGCAAAATTTCAAGACATTTCAGTAGAGACTCATTTCTATTCTTATTTGCCAAGGTATATTACACGTGAATCTCATAAACCTACGAAACCTACCGCTATTTATTTCAATGAAACTAATGTTTTTTTTCTTTCTGTTTTTTAGGTAAGTACGCGAACATTGGAAGCTTTAACTGGAAATCTACCGTACGTAAAATCGTCAAATCACCAACGTTCCTTACCTACTTCATGTAGCAATATTATATTGCACTTTGTCGCACATAATTAGTTTAATTTAGAACCAACCAACCAACATAAGTTTGCCTTTGAGCAAAATCCTCTCTCATGCTGGTCAGGTAGAAAAGAAAAATTTTAGAATGTAACAGCTGCTTCTCTTCCCGCGCTGATTGAGTAAAAGCCGATCTAGGGAATCATGTTAATAGGCGATGCGGCTAGCAACCCATCACTATATTTATTTCTTTTCCATCTTCTCGCCCACCATCACGCTCTGCTTGCTTAGAGCCACAAAATACAAACAGTTCTGTCTGCCCCATTAGAGATAGAGATGTGATAGTATGTATGTTGAGGAAAAAAATAATTTCATATGTGTAAAACAAAGCCCGGATACGCACTCTACCCAATAAAAGATAAATAGCTTCTTATGAATAAAGAAACGCCTATAAAACTAGACGCTTTCACATACGGAATTCAATTTAATAATTCAGGCAGTGCCTGAGGGCATCGTAGGGAGCAAGGAAAAGATTTAAAGACTCGCTGTTGACCCATAAAATCATAAAATCGACACAGGGAGAGGAAAAAACGTTTAGGAATGGAGAAATACGTTCAATATTGCCAGGATCGCGCCAAGCAAATATAATATTTAAAGTATTATGAAATACTAGCTGGTGCCCGCGACTTTTTCTGCGCAGGATCACACAATATCTTTTAAATTGTAGGGTATGTGTTATTCTGATGTATAAGCTATATTATTGTAAAGTTTACGTGAAAGAGTAACAAACATCCATCCATACTTGCAAATTTCCGCGTTTATAATATGAGTTGAAAAAATTGGCAAAGGGAATGTAAAATGCATACATACAATAATTTCATACATAAGCTTGAAACCCATTTTTATTACTTTAGCCATGACTTTTTGCTCTCTCGATAATATTTATCAGTTGGCAATTAACCACCCACGCGTACGTACCTAAATACGTTATTAATTATTAAATACCTACCCAGTAGGTACTGTACAGTTTTTCACGGTTTCGGATTTATCTTTCTGGCACTAATCTCGGGATAAAAATAATACTTACCGTCTTATTGTAAAATGAAGACTAAGTAACGTTAGCACCAAATTTATATAACATAACACGACTTTTTGAAAAAGTGCAGGCATCAAGTGCATGCAGATGATTTAAATATCTATTAAAAGCTAGTATGCCTTGCGCTTTGTTAAAAAACAACTTCCTAATATACAAATATCTACAATTTTTCCATATTATGGGCTTATACCATATAAATCTACCTTGATTTGTAGTAAAGTAAGTACATTATAGCTTTTCGGCTTTATATTTTTTGTGAATTTTAGGGTCCCGTAGTGTACAAGAAACCCTTATATTTGCAAATTTTCGAGTCAAGTGTCCCTCTCCTCCATCTGCTAAACAGTTGTTATAGATACGTCAAAAACATGACAGCAGTAGTACTTATATATAACAAAGTTGAAAACAAAACTATCAGACAGTAAAAAAATCAGTTTTTAAGCCCATGAACTCAATATCGGCTTTTGTGACTATGGAACTCTAAACGTAGTGGCCCGACACGCACTTGGCCGGTTATTTACATATTCCTCCGTACAAAACAATACCTACGATATTACCGCGCCTACCACCTACGCTTACCTTATTAAAGCCCAGAATATTTGCCAAGTCTACATCAATACGTCACGCTCACGTTTGAGTAATTCTCTCCCTAAAACATATTAAAATCGGCACGAACCGAGGCGGCGAGGTACGAGTAGATTCCATCTTTACTGCTTTATTTTATTAAGTTTTTTCTCGTAACAGGCGTATTTCATTTCGCGGTATTTCTGAGAAGTTCCTAGCGTGGGTTTGACTTTAGACACGCTTTAGACGGCTCTAGAATTCTGATCTGAGCCAGGAATCGTTTATCCCCTTTATTAGTCTCAGCACGCCTTAAGAAAATTATGACGTTTCTATTCTGTGTGCAAATAAACCATAAATCATCCTCATTTTATGGCAATAACTTGAAAGGATTTATGAGATTTGTTATGCTTTATTATGCCTATTTGTTACGAATCTCTAGTTTGACTATATTCTTGTGCGACAAAAAAATCAGCTTGAAAAATCTCTTCATATTAGTGCGGTTCCGGTTGCATCCTCACCTGTGATGCTTCAGAGCTCGGGGAGCTCTTTCCCTTAAAATCTTGTCCAAATATAATATGATATGCATGTAATTTGTCAGACCTGAGAATTGAGAGCGAAATCGAGAAAAAACATCCAAAATAGTTTAAATAATTCGGCTATAGCTACATCTGCTAGTAGTGTAACTTTATATTTTTAATCTCACATGGATGTATAAAATTTATACATCCATGTGAGATTAAGAATGGAACTACATTATTAAATAATGTAGTTCCATTTAAAAAATCCTTTGAACAACTGTAGTAAAACACCCTCACTATTTTGTAAAAATAGTGTCTCTAATAATATTTATAAAGGTCTGAAATTCCCGTGAAATCTCATCTCCGAGTATGCTGCATTTGTTATTCAAGATTAGGCTCCTTAAACCTCTTCAGAAATTCTGCCGGTCCTCGCCTTCTGCATTATTCTCGCAAAAATTTCAAATCCTTTCCAATCCGACTTGAACTACAATTATATTTCATCCCCCTTCTTTGTTTGTGTCAGAGCGAGAGAGTCGTAAACGTGGTCGTTAAAATAACAATCTATAGGGTTCACAACTTACAAGGCAAGCTCGTCCATGATTGTAAGAACATTTTTTTAAATCTCGCATTTAGAAGGTCAACTTTTTGGCTTTTCTGTATGTATGGCTGAAATTGCTTATTTAAATGAGGAATCTTGAGGATTACATTTTATTTTAAAACTCCCTAGTAAAACTCTTTAAAATGTAGAAAACATAAATTACTTATTTAAATCTCCGTTCTAAGGAATTACATCTTATCAATATGCAATAAACTTAACTGTAAGTAAATGATCTGATGTCAACAAGTAGTTACTTATTATGAAATGGAAAAAAAATACAATTATCAAATTATATAAATATCCAAAGATAAATAAATGATTTTTGACTTTGACTTTAAATGATTAGTAATGCCCAATACGATACTTAATCTGAGTGCCCAAATAAGTAAATTTTAAGAGTCGGCAGCCCTGCAACAATCCCGCAGGAAAATCAACAGCAGACGTAAACAGGGGACTGAGCAATTCTTTCGCAGGCTATACATTATGCAGGCTCCCCGGCCACTTGTTCTGAGGTGGGTTTTCATATTCATCAGCAACTTATTTCGCTTTATAACTTCACATCTTACGGGATGGAATACAGACAGACAGACAGAAACTATGATTATTATTTACGCATCTGTGCATAATATGAGACCTTTGGTTCTGATTTTTATCGCTTGACATTTAGCCATAACAAAAATCGATCATTGACGCATAGCAAAGATGAAGAAGGACACATAGTGATAGTAGGTTTATTTAAAAGACTTCCAAAAAGGACGAGGTTATCAATTAATCGCGATATTTCTTTATGTATGTTCATCGATTATTCAAAGATGCGTGAACCGATTTGGAAAATTCTTTTTTTGGTAAAACCTTTACATTATCCCATAGGAATTTTATCGAAATCAGTTGTGTAATGTGTTTTAGTTTTAAAAAATTATTACGTAGCTCAACACACAACAAAAAAAGAATCTATAAACTCCAAAATAGATTTTGATTATTTTCCGAATGTTAATTGAATGTTATATTTATTTTTCCCAGAGATAGCAGTCCTATCTGACATTACTTGCAAATACTGGGTACAAAATCCCAACGAAGCTTATCAAATCTGAGGTTATAGTATCATCAACCCGGTAACGGTTTTTGCGCCAAAAATGGCCGTGCCATTTAGGGTTATCGATACGACGCGCGGAAAAAATTATTTGCAATTCACACCTGATAACCACTTATCGTACAATTATATTTATTTTAATAAGGTTATTTAGAGATAACAGGGTCTTGAAGCCAAAGGTAAGAGATCAGTTTATTAAATGGAAAACTGTAAATATTTTTTTGTTTTATTTTAATTAACAGTTTTATTTCTCACAACAATTACAATTTAAGCTTCATTAGAGTGCACTTATAGGATTTTTTCATGAACGTAAGTACTTGTCATTATGACACTGATACAAATTGTACATTTTGACTCTTATTTACCATATCAGTGAAATCGGGATACATTTTATACATTCTGACACTCGATTATTCTAACATCTACACTCTGTAGCAATTAATATATCTGACATTGGCTCGTTCCAACGATTGAACTATAAGACTTTAAATGCATTTGAAAATCGTTCTTTTTAACGATTGTGTTATATGTTTGTAACGCATTTTGAGCCTTGAATTACTTAACACAAAGGCAATCAAACTATTTGGACATTCTGTCATTTAAACAGCTATGTCCTGAAAGGAAAAATACGAGTATCACATCAAATATTTAATAAAAGACAAGGGACTAAATAAGACGCTACATCAAAGTTATGAAAACTTAAATAAGTCGTCTTTACGACGTCTTGCGATCGTCAACTTAATTAAAATAAACAAAATAAATTCCGCGACGTCAATGCAGAGTTCATTTAGACAGAATTCCACATTTAAAATCTTATTACGTCGCGTCCCGCTCGTCTTGTTGTTCCCGGGCAATGTCAGGGAATTGCGCCAGGGGAAAGAATAGCCCCCGGAATTATCGTCCCCTGGATGAATAATTCTGTGGAATAATTAGTTTTTCTGATCATTATTATACAGCGCGAATTATTTCAATTAAATTGAAAGTGCTCTGAAGGGGGGAGTGTAAAACGCCTAAGAGAAAAATATTACTTCAAACTGAAGTGGCTACAAAATAGGCCAACTTTTTTTTATAATAAATCAAATATTTATTAATAACATTAATATGGTTCATAAACATAACGATATACTAATTGTGACATTTAAATAAATTTCTACGCTTACTCTCTCGACCAGCTGTTACCTCGTCCATAATAAAGAAGAGCAAATTCGTCATGGTTGTGCGAATTATACGTCTAGCCCGATATGGTTAGGGTTAACACCTACACAAAAATCTTTTGTTATGTCAAGTACTAAAAACTGTTTCGTCTCAGCAATCCCTGGACCGCATATCTACTCCCATCACCCAACGCAAATAAAAGTATAGCCTCACCATGCCGATTTATTTAATATCAGAGATGCAGATATGCAAATAAATCCGTCTTATTATAAAACGCAGACTAATTATGATAATAGGTTTAAACCATTATCCGACCAATTAAGTTGACGTTTTCAGATGAAGCAATGGCATATTATATATAGTTATATAGTTTAAACCTAGTAACAAAGTTAGTCTGCGTTTTATAATAAGACGGAATATGTTTCAACACAAGAATAAACTTGACGTTTTGTAACGTTGCGTAAATTGTGACATTTATTGACATAATCTAATAACAGGCAACCGTTTTTCAGAACGAGGGCATTACTCGAAAAACATTGGCAATATTTTTTGTAAAATACCAACCCTACATCCCAAAAGTTAATTTCGCCGAAATGAAACGCAGCCTATTCAAAGGCTGAGCGCGTGTAATTTTTCTTTCATTACTCGTCAAAAAGCCCGTTGTCCCTGAAAAGGTATCACTTTCTCTTTCACTCGTGACACTGGCGAGAAATTACTGCGCCAACTTTTGTTTTTAAAACAGCCTCCTTTTGTCAGAGCTTTAGGGCTATAAAGCCTAATAGGGCTAAGAGTCAGGCAGTTGAAAACACTCTTAAGAAAAATTACATAATTTTAGTTTCTCGTCTGTTTAATAATTATGAAAAAAATATTCTCTGTTAAAATTTTGACATCGGTTTTCTGAGCAAATTCTTGTTTTAAACATTACTGACGCGACAAATCCCAAAAAGAAAAACATGATAGATAATTACGTTTAAAGTTCTTATCTTGTGGCGGCATTTAATTGAGATGTTTCAAGTTGTGTAAATTACTTACGTTTACAAATAAAGTGAAGTAATAATTTAAAGTGCTCTATTTGAAATGAAATATATTCTTAGATACTTGCATATTACATTAGTGAACTTATTTCGCTATGTTTAATTAAGCGTAGGCAAACATGTATAAAATCTTTAATAAGTAGGTAAATAATATAAAGGAAATTAATAAGTCAAGTACATAAAGTTTGCGCACGCCAAGTTTCCTCATCTCTTAACCTGACTGTAAAATCAGGAATATTCCGAATATTATATCTTACTACTTTACGTTGTACTTATTGCAAATAAGTAAATAGTTATAGCGCTTTTATCGCTGCAGTACATAGCTGTTGCGAATTAAGTCTGCATATTCGCCACCTGACAGGCAATCAATCGGCCTCAAGATTGAATATTCGCCCGTTCAGAAACCGGGTTAGTTGAAATGTTTTGACTTGCAAGCTTGGACAGGCGCCAGCGGTGATTTGTCAAACTAAACCTCAACATTTGTAATGACTCGCAATAAAATACGTCTTCGTTTCACATATTTACGATAAAACGTTGTTGACAACCCTGAGTTATTGTTTTTGGTATGATATTCGAATTTTGAATTATTATGGTTTTAGCAAAGACAATCGCGCCCTTTTCTTTCACTGTATACGTAATTTCTTTTTCTTTTTTATTAGTGGACAGTATTTTTTCAAAACAACTGACGTTCTCTTGAAAGTATTTTTAATTTTTCTTGGAATATTACGATAAACCTAGTTTATGCGCGGCCTGTTTTATTACTATCGAGTTTGCAAATAATAACTTTGATTTTGCAACCTAAAAACTGAAGGTTGAACACACAAGCATCAAGTTTATGTCTCGTTCTACATACAATTAGGTCAGGTGACCAGATATTATTTAGGTCACTATGCGGTAGCTTCATCATGATCTCATTCGGTTCATATTACAAGATGCTCAACGATTGCAAATGCAGAAATATTACAAGGTCAATTTGACTTATAGATAGTAATGTATTTTGTATTGATCTAAAGTTTATTCATGAGCTTAAATTTAATTTAATTAAGAAATTAAATATGCACTTACATAACATAAATAATACTAAGAAAGAGGTCATATTTTCAACCGACTTCAAAAAAAGGAGGAGGTTATCAATTCGACGTGTATATATGTTTTATGTATGTTACCTCATAACTCCGTCAAATATGAACCGATTTTAAAAAAATATGTTTCGTTTTAAAGAATGCATTGCAAGGTTGGTCCCATATAATTTTTTTTAAGATCGGAGAAAAGGTCTTGGAGCTGGAGACCGAAATACCTCAAAAAAGACAAAGTAGCTCAATTATTTGTGTATGTTACCTCATAACTTCGTCAAATACGAACAGATTTAAAAAATATATGTGTCCTTTTAAAGAATGCTTTGCAAAGTTGGTCCCATGTAATTTTTATTAAGATTGGAGAAAAGGTCTTGGACCTGGAGACCGAAATACCTCAAAAAAGACAACTGTAGCTCAAATATTTGTGTATGTTACCTCATAACTTCGTCAAATACGAACAGATTTAAAAAATATATGTGTCCTTTTAAAGAATGCTTTGCAAGGTTGGTCCCATGTAAATTTTTTTTAAGATCGGTCTAAAGGTCTTGGACCTGGAGACCGAAATTCCTTATTAACAGACAACTGCTGCTCAAATATTTGTGTATGTTACCTCATAACTCCGTCAAATATGAACAGATTTAAAAAATATATGTGTCCTTTTAAAGAATGCATTGCAAGGTTGGTCCTATGTAATTTTTTTTAAGATCGCAGAAAAGATCTTTGAGCTGGAGACCGAAGTTCCTCAACAGACAACTGCAGCTCAAATATTAATAATACCTTCTTTTTTTTAACCGACTTCATGTATGCTCATATCACTTTCCGCCTAATGATTTCATGTTTGTTTGGAAGAATCCCTTATAAGATTAGTTTCTTATAATTTGAATGAAGATCTGATGAAGGGTTTTGGATCTGGAGAATAAAACTCCAGAAAGAAAGACAGCAAGTCTCTTGTAAAAAGCGCAAAGTTTATGATTTGTGTTTTTTTTAAATATATACCTACTGCAGATATATTTGTAGCATCTTGTGACAAGGTAACACAGCCGTCCACGATGCCAAGAGGAAAACAAGCATACGGCCCACTAGAGCAATATGTTATGTCATAAATCCGTTGGTGCAAGCGCATGGAACAGAGAAATCATCAGATCACAATACGCAGTCACGTAAATTTTTCTGTCTGTGGCTTCATATTTTTATTATTATCGCAGTATCAAATAAATAAATAAATATATAGGTACAAATCACACGGATAGAGCTAGCCACAAAGGAAGTTCGAAACTTGTGTTTTAGGTTACTAACTCAATAATACTATATTTAATTATAGAAATACATCTTATGCCGTTTACCTTCAAGTATATATATTTATATATATATAAAATGGCTTTAAGGATTTCGCTGAAAATTGGTATATGGGGGTTTTCGGGGGTAAACAATCGATCTAGATTAATCTTATGTTTGGGACAAATCACACGGATAGAGCTAGCCACAAAGGAAGTTCGAAACTTGTGTTTTAGGTTACTAACTCAATGATACTATATTTAATTATGGAAATACATCTTATGCCGTTTACCTTAAACGAGCAATTCTTGTAGGTATATATATTTATATATATATAAATTTCTGTGATACAGCATACAATAAATAAATGCAATGAGCTTAGTTCTCTGCCTGCTAAAAGATGTGAAATAATAACTTTTTAAAAAAAATAATAACCGACTTCAAATCGAAATGCACTAAAAAGCAAAAAATAATAATTATTTATATCAGATGACCCTGAAGTTCTGGGTAAAAAATCTCTATAATACTCATTATTTATTTGGAGTCGGTGCCAATCTAAGTACCTATTTAACATTGAAATCATTCTTGAAGTACTTTAGAATACGCCACGGGAATCAAAATAATGTGAAAAACGCATTTTATCTGCAAATAATATTACATTAGTAATTATTAATTTAAAATTGCCTAAGCCTCAACAACTCAAAAAAGAGCTCTATAGCAAAGAACACTCTCGATTGAATTACTTTTGTAACAAGAAAAAATCAAATTCGGTTCATCGATTTGGGAGCTACGGAGCTACGACGTGGTATTACTCGTACATGAACTGGACTCTGAGGCAGGAAGATTGGCACCGACTCCAAATAAATAATGAGTATTATAGAGATTTTTTACCCAGAACTTCAGGGTCATCTGATATAAATAATTATTATTTTTTGCTTTTTAGTGCATTTCGATTTGAAGTCGGTTATTATTTTTTTTAAAAAGTTATTATTAGAATTTACTGAAACTAACTGTAAGGAATACTTACGAAGATAAAATCTTGAAAAGTTAAAAATATTTATGTATTAAATATTATCTAATAGCAAATATTTTTGAATAACTATTTATACAGAAACTTAAAAAAATATTTGCTCTTATAAATAAATACTAAATATTTGCTTTCGTTGAGTTAATTAATATCTATACAATCTTTTTACCTTTCAAAATGTAGATAAATGTACTTCGAAAACAACAAACAAATTAGAATAATAGATCAGAACTGGCTCTAAAAATAATTCAATGCGTTTCGAAAATGGGTCCACTGTCTCTAGGTAGATTGTCACGACAGGTTATCTATTAGTTATTGTAGACTTTGAAGTCATAATTTAAAATGGCGCGTTTCAGTTGTTCTTATCTACTTCCTTCTTTTAATATTTATTTTTTGCACCTTAAATGTTTCTCAGCACAGATTTATTTTTTACTGCTATTCCACGAGAACTATCGATTAAAAATATTTAAAAAGTCATGCATACTCTCTATTGACATGCGATGAAAAGGAACGAGGAGATTCAAATACCTTTACATACGTATCTAAATAATGAGGTTTGTCTTCATTCCCAAAAGTGTAAAGTATATATTAAAACCCAAACTAAACGTATCTTAAAAATACCACATTTAACTTAGAAGGTAGTCACAACATTTTTTGCCGCAGATAAAAAACCGGAACGTAAAAAGTTAAAAGGAAAGGAGAATTAATCAGGCGCGTCTGAACTTCATAAAAACGTCTATGCTCAGACGGCATTTCTTTTTTTTAAACATCTGCTCTCAATTAGAGCGGAATCAATTAAATGCCCGCCATGTTCATATTTAGATTTTGAAAAAGTGTCGTAATTTTCAAGTTAAAGATTTTATTGTATTTTTTTTTTAGGAAATTAGTATTGTATTTTCGTGTTTAAAATCATAGTTTAATAAAAACGGTGTGGAAAATAACCTTTTTCAATCTTTAGTCTTTCTGAATCTTGGGTGTATTCAAAAACTTACTTTGGGACTAGCTTAATCTGTGTTACAAGTAGATATTTACAATTCCATTCAAAACTTACACTAAAAAGTTCATGTTCTTAAATTACTACAGCATAGACCTACTATTATATTTTTTTAATCTATTTCAGTCACAGCTATCATTTGAATATCCGTCTAAACTAACGACAGGAAAGCCATAGAGTCGTTATTTATGCAGCATTTAGAGCTATTTCAGCAGCTGTTGTAATTTATGCGTGTAATATATAGCTCCAATTTAGTTACGATATTTTATTTTAGATCGTTTCATTCACTTGATAATAGAGGATTCGTTTTTTGGGAGATCGTTTTCAGAACTTAAAAAAAAAAACTTTATATGTATTAGAAAATTTTATAATTTATAATATTGACTGAAGTAAACTCAAATTTCAGTTTTTTTAAAAGAAGTTCATATTCTCGAGATATTGCAT
This sequence comes from Acrobasis consociella, assembly GCA_963555685.1. NCBI lineage: Eukaryota > Metazoa > Arthropoda > Insecta > Lepidoptera > Pyralidae > Acrobasis > Acrobasis consociella. The sequence continues at coordinate 14,926,947 of OY743115.1, forward strand.
TAAATTTGTTTTGCGTCTTTGACAATTTTTTTAAAGATTCTAACATGTATGTTAATTTCAACAAAGCAAAAATAAAACTATACATAAAATACTTTACAAATACATTTGGTGCCAATAAATCTTTTTATTTCATAAGTATGTATTTTTATAAATTCATGTAGGTACGAGAAAGGAAATAAATACATAAAAAATAATAGTATATACGATTTAAAAAAATTAAGTGCACCTTTTGCACCATGGTATTCAAAAAAGACTTAAAAAATAAAATAAATATGTTAATAGTGACATTAGCGTTATTAACGAAGCAGCTATAATAGCAATAACGGTTGCAGGAAGTCGTTATAGTTATAGCGAGCGTGACACGAAAGCTCTCGTTTTTCTACTATACCAGTAACTCATTCATTTGCTGCTTATTAGGTGTAAAATACTTATGTTGAGTTTCTATTACTTTTATGGGGCACAATAAAATGTTTATATATTGGCCACTTAGGCACGAGATAAGTATCATATACATCTTATAGCTGCTTAACGGCAAATAAAGACAAACAAATTTTTAGTAGTATTTTTTTTTTTGAACGTAACATGTCTTGTATATTTGTGTCATAAAGAAAAAGAGAAAACAATAGGTCTGGAGCCTATGAGGGTTTCTAAAAATATTTGGATAGCAGCACAGTGACGTCACGTGCGATGTCCGATGAAAATTATCATTGGCTACGTTCAGCATGCATGATAGGCGTAAGAAGGATCAATCAACATTTTGTATTCTTCAACACACTACCATTATTTTAATATATTTTTTGCTCTTTTACCGAAAAAAACTTTACCGAGTATTCAGAAGCTGTGGTAACGCGATCAGAGAAAGACAGTACTTTTACTGTCTTTCTCTGATCGCGTTACCACAGCTAACCTTTGTGGTGAAGTAAGAATAAAAAATTAAACTTGCCAAGTTGCCACCAACATTGACCAAAAAGCTAAAATTAAAAACCTCGATTGTTAAAGGAAGTGGTATCTCACGTTTTGGTTCCCCATTGTTCCCTCTCATCAGTATGCCTAAATTAACTCTTTTGTCGTGACAATGGTCCGACGACCCGAATATTTTATTTTTTATTTCAAAAATGGTTTTTTCTTAGTGTGTAAAGTCAAGCCTTTCTTAAAAATAACTAAATTTATAGTCTCTTTTCTAGAAACATATTAAAATATTTAAACTACGAACCTGATTACTATTTTGAAGTAAATGTGTATGTAAAACTTGATACAAAATAAAATTAATCCTCAAAACATCCCTCTAAACTGAAACATTCACTACATACAAAAAATATATAAGTAAAACCAAAATAAATTTGAGAACAACGACAACAATTTATTTGTAAATTAAAAAAATATTTTTTGTCTTTTATTCTTACTTCTTTATTTATTTTATTACTTCTTATTTATTCTTACTTTGGGGCTAGCTCAATCAGTGTAAATTATCCCTATATATTTATTTATTTATCATTTTATTTTATTCTGTTCATATGGTGAAGAAAGCACCAAACTTTAATTTAAGAATTACATCAAGTTATAGTAAAATTATTAATAGTGTGACTTGACTTCCTGGTGCCTATTAAAGATTTTCTCTTTTAGATAGCCAACCAAGTTTTAACATTTAAATTAAAATGCAAAGTTAATGAATTTTTTAAACCTACATTATAATTTCATAAACATACGCTCCTTTTAAAATTCCCGGCACGGCGCAATCCCACGCCCGCCGTCTTATAATATTCATTGTTGTTATTATAATATAAATGTACGAACGTTATCGTTATCACGCTTGTTTAGTATTCTGCGACGGTTTGGTACGCGTGTCCCTTGATGGGGCGTAAAAATATCAATTAGGTGATTGGGAACTTACTTTACGGTCTAAGGGAATGTTTGCTTAAGTTTTTATCTGAAATTTTTGAACACTGTATATAAAGTTGCTTCCATTAACGTCTGAATGAAAATAAAAATCAAAGGATGTACTAGCTGCTCCTTTTCCCGTGTAGATCGTAAAAGCCGATTGGGGAATCAAGTTTGATAAATAAATAATAAACATGTAGGTAGTTAGAACCACAGAATGAAGAAAGTAGAGCAAATGTCTATTAAAGTAAACTAATTAAACGGTAATATATACTTGAAAGGAACAATAACTACTTACCTTTTTGCTTAAAATATCACAGACGGAAGTCCTAAAGTATGCAGGTTTATGGCAAACGTTTATTTTATATTTGAGAACAGAGTTTATACACCCATGTTGACTTAACAATATTTACCTTAAAATTCAGTATTTTATATAACGTACTTAGTTGTTCAAATAGTTTTGAACTTTGCAAACATTTTTATGTTAAGTATGTGTCGCCGCAATTTCCCATAAAATCACTGTTTACAGATAATAATACCTTATACGTAAAGTCACTTTTTAAATACTTGGTCCCAGAGTAGCAGTTACAAAAAACTCTTTTTATTAGTGATAACCGATATCATGATGGTACATAATATGTGTAAAATATCAAATAGTCAGATGTTAGGTATGCGCCGAAAGACTTGATTATTTAAATAAGTTAAAAGCAAATTTTTTTACTGTAGTCAATGACACTTCTTATTTATTTCACTTATTTATTATTGCTCATATTTCTAATGAAGAAAATATTATGTTAAATATTTTGACCGCCTGTGAAAGGCAAATTATACGTTGTACGTTAAAATTCAGGATTCAAATATTTATTCAGTAATTAATTAGATCTTTCCAGACACTTTTACATGTTAGTTAGTATAATTTACATTACGTGTAGTGTATATCAAAATTTAATTTATTTTTAAAACAAAACTACCGATACTAGCGCTTCGCTACGACCACTGCTGAGATTAAACGCCGAAAGAACCTTTTTCACAGTATTGGTCGCCTTCTCGCCAGAAGGGCTTTGTCATATTATTTTTATGCCTTGTTTAATTAATAAACACTTATAATATAATACAATTTTGATACATTATAACATGTAATTCTTGCGATTGAGTTAACAAACATAAATTACGTAATAAGAAATAAAAAGCGAAGCTGAGCTGACCAGTCCCTCCCGATAGCACCCGTTCACGAGTTGACGCACGGATCAGTCTTCGTTAAACTTAGTTTCCTATACTGTTGCAATCTGTAATGATATTATCTTATACTACCTGCTGTTTTATGTGCCTGATTAAGTGCAAAATTTCGGACTGCTGACATATTTAATTAAAAAGGTATGGGCATTACTAATAAACGTCTAATAAACATAAATATCCTCTATGGTCAATAAACGCGTTTTTATGGCCCGGTTCAAAAGGTGAACGTCAAATTTATTAGAAAATGAAACTGACCATGTTTTGACCATGATTTATTAAATGATTCCAGTTAGACGGTCTTGTTACATTGTTTTTTTTAGGTCGTTATTGTTGTCTGATGGATATTTTATTGCAAAAATAATAGACAGAATACCGGTTCTACAGACAATCTATTTGATTAAAAATAATTTCCATATTTTTTCTTGTATTATTGTGGAATTTAGTATGTATGCTTTATAAAACGATCTAACATTTAAAAATGGTCACTGAATAAATTAAACTGAAATACTAAAACATCCCCTTCCTAATGAAAGACAGAAGAAGGCAAGAACGGGTTTATTATAGTGTCATTTCATGTTGTTACCTACTCTCATGCCCGAACTGCCCAACATCTTATACAATAGAGGACTAACTCTGCTAATGACAGAGGATTGGCCACACACTGGGTCCGCAACTATATAAATTCGCCATTCCGACTCGCTAAGAAGAAGAAGAGCTACTCTATATACATTTTTTGTAAATAATAAGTTATAACTAAAAACTATAGTGTAGTTTTTGTCAGAAAGACAGTACGTAGAAGCGTTTTATATGGAAATCATAACGAATGCATCATAAGGTGCGTTGCACATTGTCTGCGCGGCACGTCCAAATTTCGGCACGGCAAATAAATCCGGCGTGCGGCACGCCCACGGCGATAACGGCACATAGGGCTGCTTCCAAGAATAAGAAATAGTACCTGGGTGACCGAGCTTTGCTCGGTCGGTTACATCTCAAACATTAACCACATAAACTTGTCTAAAAACAGTACAAAATAAAAATTCTATATAAACTTGAACATAAAAAAAACAAAAGTAAGTCACCGAGTGGGATTCAAACCCGTAACACTCTTTCTAGCGGTCAGCATCCTTAACCGCTGAGCTAAGCGGATGGCGGCCGGTGCAAAGAAATTAGCGACCATATTCTGCGTGGAAAGAAAAACGAATGAAAACTCGAAAACACGCGTTTTCCCAAACATAAGACTAATCTAGATCGATTTTTTACCCCCAAAAACCCCCCATATACCAATTTTCAGCGAAATCGTTAGAGCCGTTTTCGAGATCACAGAAATTTATAAATATTTAAATAAATAAATATACAAGAATTGCTCGTTTAAAGGTATAAGATTTAACCAACTGCCCAAAATTGAGTAGGTTATCAATTCGCCGCGATGTTTTTTTTATAAATGTTCACCGATTATTCAAAGACGCCTGGGGTGATTTTGAAAAATCTTTTTTGTTTGAACCAAGTCACCTAACTTACTTGTCAGGTGGTCCCATAGAAATTATATCAAAATTGTTTGTATCGTCGATGTATGAAGTCAGCTCAATTTTTTGAAAAAATATTTCGCTAAAATCTTAAATTAAACATATTTTTGTGTGAAAACCAATGCAAAGTAGTAAACAACGTAGGCGTGAGTGCGACCTGCCATTAAAAACCTAGTAATGGGAAGATTGACCGTTTTATTTAATATATGGATATAGATAAAAAGTTTTAGTGGATAAAGCCTCATGTTCTAAAATATAATCAAAACTTTCGTGAAAGTTCTACGGTTTACGTTCCATACGTATATATGTAATAGTAACTACAAATACAGGTATATGAATATGCAAGTAAACTCACTTGTAGGTAAGCAGTAAAATTGACCTCCGGGCATATCGAAAGTTTTAGACTAACAATAATCCATGTTGCAGATCTTAAATAAAATCTAAAAGGACAAAACAATCATTGAAATTTGGAACAGAAGAAATCAAATAAACTTTGAAGTTAGTTTATGTTAGTAAACTTTAAAAAGACAAAAAGAAATATCGGGTAACTAATTTAAAAAATTATCATTCTCTGCGTTGTACAATGTCTACGTGTAAACATTCGACAACCTAACACGAAATGCAACGGGAGTATTGCTTTACAAAAGGAAAATAAAAATACTTGCATTTGCGTCAGATGACATCCTTATTATGCAAAGCGCGGACGCGACTTTTAGGGCTGTCAGAGACCGGTTATTTACGGCGAGGTTCATTACAAATTCTGCGTATGTGTTTAGCCCTGTTGCACAATATAAAAACATGATACGTTTGAGATTCGCCGATTCGTTGCCATTTGTTGACTAATGGCATATGCTTGTGTAAAGGTGAGCTCAAATTGCATACTGCGTTGTGGGTTTATATTTCCGTTCGTGCAATTTTGTTTCAAAATAAGTTCATCCAGATGGAGTTTATTGAACAAGCGTAAATATACGAAAAATTGTTAAACTAAGCGTATTATTTCGAGTTATAAGATAAAATTATAGTCAATTTAAAAACCATTATTTATTTACTTTGCTAAAACAAAACCCAAAAGTTAACCTTTCAGATTGCCTACCTAACTACGTGTTACATTTTGACGTATAACCTGAAATAACCCCTTCCACAGCCAAAATACAGATAAAAGAAGCACAGGAGATCCTCGCAGCCCGAGGTGACAGCTTGATTTACCCTGCTGTATGATTTGTTACACTTTGTTACGTGTTACCACATGATTTGTGGTTCTTGTTGCTTTTTATGCGGCTTAACGAGCCTCTCCGGTGAAATTATACTCGTGTTTCGTCCTCAAGATTAGTAACATTCTAGTATTTTTATACACTATGTAGTACCGCCTAGTGACACCACTTCAGTTTAGATAAGGTTGCAACACTTTACAAGTGGCAACACAGTTTTTTTTTTTTTTTCTACCCCCATCTTACCTTTGCCACGCCCCAGTCGAACACGCTTCAGTCGCAATTTAGTGCTCAACCACTTCACATAATTTAAAAGTGTCCATTCAATACACATTTTCTTAAGTTATTTGGCATAATGCCGAAACGTAAAAATGAGAATAATCTCGAAATTATTGTTCAAAAGTTACGTAAATTAGAAAAAGAAGTGAAACGTTCGCGTCGCCGTCGAAACGTCCCGTTATCTTCTACGGAATCGACAAGTTCATCGTCATTTTCATGTTCTTCGAGGGCAACCTCACCGGACCCGGATAACCAAGAAAGTAAGTACCAAATTTAAAATGTATTGCTTGTATACGGCCTTTTCTTCCAACCCGCTTGTGTATGAAAGCAGTCAAAATGCACCAGAATAGTCTGCGGGACTATTTCGCCGCATTATAACCCTCTAATGCACCAGAGTGGTCTGTGGGACCATCTCGCCGCATTGAGCTGAGAAATGCACCAGAGTAGTCTGTGGGACTATTTCGCCGCATTTAAACCCTAAAATGCACCAGAATAGTCTGTGGGACTATATCGCCGCATTGTAACCCTCTGATGCACCAGAGTGGTCTGTGGGACCATCTCGCCGCATTGAGCTGAGAAATGCACCAGATTAGTCTGTGGGACTATCTCGCCGCATTTAAAACCTAAACTGCTCTAGAGTAGTCTGTGAGACTGTCTCTTTGCATCAAAGTCTTCAGTAACCTGTATTTTAAATAATCATACTGATTTTCATTTCGTGTACAAAAAGACACGTGTAATTTTGCCACACATTAACACAAATTAACGACCGGGTTATTGTTCTAGGCCAGGAGCTAGTTCCAAACCCTGAAGTTCAAGTCGATACGGATAATTTGGACCCACCTTCCATACAAGGCGAAGAATCTGCTCAGATTCCTACCGAAGAGCCTTCGACCAGCACTGATCTACTTGCAATATTAGGCGAAGATCCAACGATCGCTGTCGAATATGGGCCGGATATCAATGCAGATCTAGCAACTAGACTAGCCCATATAGCTACATCAGGACTGAATAAAGATACCCGGACTGAATTATTAAAAAAATATTTAATACCAGCGAATTGTGTTAATATCTCCGCACCGCTGCTTAACGCTGAAATAAAAGCAGCTATCCCTGAAACAGCAAACAAAAGGGATACAAGTATTGAATCTCGTCAGAAAATAATCGCAGCCGGTATTTCCTCACTGAGTCGCGTTATATCAAACCAACTCGAATCTAACGATAAAAATAATGATTTGATTAAGGATCTGATGGATGTCGCTAGACTCCTCTGTGATATCCAGCATTCAGAATCCGAAACTAGACGGAACTTTGCACTATATTCTGTAAAGAAGGAGCTAAAAGACCAATTAGCTCTAACCAAAATAGACAAGTGTCTTTTCGGAAGTGACTTCGCAGAAACCATCAAGACTGCAAAGGCAGTCACAAAGTCTAGCACGGATTTAAAACGAGACGTCCCGAAAAAATCCCAGGCCACAGCCAGTTCATCCAAGAAAGTTTTAAACTGGAAAGCGCGGACCGGTGCCCGCAGGCAGCAACCGGTTATACAAACGCGTCACCAGTCTGCAACATCGAACGCGACGCCGCGCGCGACCTCATCACGCAGCTACACGCAACAGCGACGTCATCACAAGCAGAGTCGCCGAGACTAGATTCGGTACGTTATGCCGGTAGACTTTCACATTTTTATAGACAATGGTCCATGATTACATGTGATCGCACTATACTTTCGTGGGTAAAAGGATATCAAATAAAATTTGATGAACCTGTTTATCAATCTTGTCCACCGCCAATGACTAGTTTTACCAATTCGGAAAAACTTCACATTGACGATGCTATTGAGAAACTGCTATCTATTGGTGCCATATCTGAGTGTAAACCCTGCCCAGATCAATACATTTCTCGCGTTTTTTTGGTACCAAAGCCTAACGGCAAGATGAGATTCATCCTTAATTTAAAAAACCTAAATAAATTCATTAAAACCAAACATTTCAAATTAGAGGATGTTCGTACTGTTTTAAAACTTATATCCGAAGAATCATATGTTGCTACTTTGGATCTGAAAGATGCGTATTTTTTACTTAAAATGCATCCAGATTCACGAAAATACCTTCGCTTTGTCGTGAATGATAAAATGTACCAGTTTAATGTCTTACCATTTGGTATTTGTACAGCTCCTTTCATCTTTACTAAGCTAATGAAACCGGTCACCAAATTGCTTAGGTCATGTGGTTTAATATCTTCCATTTACTTAGACGACATTTTTTTGTCTGGTAATTCCTATAGAGAATGCTTGCAAAATATTGAAATTACGCAAAAATTACTTAAATCATTGGGCTTTATTATTAACGAAGAAAAGAGCGTTAAAATACCTTCAACGCGATGTAAATATCTAGGATTCGTTATAGATACTCGAAAATGGCAGTTAAGTTTACCCCCAGAAAAAAGATAAAGTCACAGTTACAAGATTTAATAAAATTAAAAAGATGCAAAATTAGAACGTTTGCACAACTACTAGGTTTATTAGTTTCTGCCTGTCCCGCTGTGGAATACGGATGGGCACACACAAAACAATTAGAAAGATGTAAATTTTTAAACCTACAAGATGATGATGACTACGATAAATTCATGACATTGCCATCATCTATATTGCCGGATTTACTCTGGTGGTTGCATGCTATTGATCACTCTGTTCATAGAATTAAGTCGGATCAATATCATTTAGAAATTTTCTCTGACGCCTCAACAACGGGGTGGGGCGCTGCCTGTAACGGGCAAACCGCTAGTGGTCGTTGGTCGGAGAGCGAACAACACTTACATATCAACCACCTCGAGCTATTGGCAGCTTATTTTGCACTTAAAGTATTTGCTAAAAAATATTATAACTGTCAAATTTTGCTTCGCGTGGATAACACTACAGCTGTAAGCTACATTAATCGCATGGGGGGTGTCCAATACCCACATTTGAATAAAGTTACCAAAGACATATGGGATTGGTGTGAAGGTCGCAGACTATTAATTACTGCTTCTTACATTAAGTCTAGTGAAAACTCTATCGCAGATAAAGAATCTCGAAAAACCTATCCTGATATCGAATAGGAACTCTCAGAATCTGGTTACCAGAACTTGACAAATAAATTCAATACCCCAGAAATTGATTTGTTCGCCAGCCGACACAACAGGAAATGTAATAGTTTTGTATCCTGGCATAGAGATCCCGAAGCATTCGCTTTTGACGCATTCACGCTGAACTGGTCCAGTTATTACTTTTATGCCTTTCCACCAGTTGCTGTTATCTTAAAAGCCCTACGAAAAATAGTGTCGGATAAAGCAGAAGGTATCATGGTTGTGCCGAATTGGCCTACACAACCATGGTATCCTTTATTTATGCGCTTACTCATTTCGGATACCATACAATTCGATTCTAACGATGTCTTAATACCTACTTTCAGCCATCGACACATCCAGAACCAGGTTACCCTGGTTGCCGGAGTGTTATCCGCACGGCTCTGCTCCAACGATGCGTACCATCTTCCGCCCTAGACATCGTGCTTGCGTCTCTATCAGAAAACACAATAAAGCAGTACGACGTTTGCCTAAAACGCTGGTACCATTTTTGTATCGAAAATGAAACTGAAATGTACTGTCCATCTATACCTATGATTATTGAATTTCTAACCAAAATTTTTAATGATGGTGGCCAATATGGAACAATAAATAGCCATAGATCAGCACTTTCTCTAATAGCTGGAAACATTTCAGATGATGATCGTATAATAAGATTTTGTAAAGGTGTATACAAACTAAGACCCCCTTCCCCACGTTATGACATTACTTGGGACGCTAGTGTAGTTTTAAATCATTTAGAATCTTTGCACCCTAATGAAACTCTGACGTTAGATCAACTTTCAAAAAAATTAACTACTTTGCTTGCTCTTGTAACAGCACACAGGGTGCAAACTTTGTCGAAAATTAAAGTTGATCATTTAATTAAGTTAAACGACAAAATTATAATCAAGATTAATGATCTTATAAAAACCTCAAAGATAGGCAATAAGCAACCAACATTATATTTACCCTTTTTTCATGAGCGGCCCGGAATATGTCCCGCTCAGGCCCTTACTGTATATTTAGATAAAACTAAAAACATCAGACAATCAAACCATTTGTTTATAAGTGCACGTAAACCACACAAGCCTGTCTCAGCTCAGTCAATCAGCCGATGGGTGAAGTCTACCTTGAAAGATAGTGGAATCGATGTTTCCATGTTCTCTTCTCATAGCACACGCCACGCTGCAACATCGATGGCCCACAAGCTAGGCGTCAATTTAGATCTTATTAGGAAAACAGCTGGATAGAGTGGTCATTCCACTACCTTTGCAAGGTTTTACAATAGGCCAGTTGTGAATAATGATGACAACGTTGCATTGGCCAGGTCTATATGTTCACTTTAAGTAAAAAATAAATAAATCGTACAACTAAGTTATTTACCTTTTCTGTAATGCTTGCATTGATTATTATTGAGAGTAATTATTAAGTTCATAAAGGAACTTTATGATCATAACCATGTATTTTTATTTACTTTATTTCCTCCACTTTCTCTCAATATCTACATAGTGTATAAAAATACTAGAATGTTACTAATCTTGAGGACGAAACACGAGTATAATTAATGATTAAACGAACTTACCTGTACGTGAAGTTCTATCATAATTATACGAAGTGTTTCGTCCGAAGAGATTAGTAACACCCGCCCACCCTGGTTAAAAGTTAACCCATTGCGTTACGGAAATATCGTAAGTATCTCAACGAACTGAAGCGTGTTCGACTGGGGCGTGGCAAAGGTAAGATGGGGGTAGAAAAAAAAAAAAAACTGTGTTGCCACTTGTAAAGTGTTGCAACCTTATCTAAACTGAAGTGGTGTCACTAGGCGGTACTACATAGTGTATAAAAATACTAGAATGTTACTAATCTCTTCGGACGAAACACTTCGTATAATTATGATAGAACTTCACGTACAGGTAAGTTCGTTTAATCATTAATTATACCAGTCGCTGAGGAAACGCTCGCATTATGTGCAATTACTTGTATTTAGCTGTAACTAATAAAGGGATGTGTAAGTGATATGTTCTTGGGAAATTATATGTTAGTTGTTTTTAAGAAAACAGCAATTTGATCTAGTTGGAAATGTATTATAGGAATAGTAGTTAATGACGTTCTATGGATCTTTAAACGGTATTTTAATCGTTGTAGAACCATTACGACGATTTTAAATAATAATAAATAAATATCATCATATGCCCTGCACTCTGTGAAAAGACAAGTAGAGAATATTTTATTAGAAGGTACCAAATAACGCTAATAGGTACATGAAAAAGATAGAAAGCAGATACTTAACCTGAAATATTAATTATCTGCGATAAAATATCAGCAAAACATATTAAACAGATTCATCTAATCTTCTAAGCTCAATAGCAAACCACCCGCAAACATTTTAATCGGCGCATGACGTAATTGGATTTACGGCACGAACTCCCGCCGGAATGCGGCGAACACGTGGCGCAATTTACGACATGTCCGCGGCCAAATTAACTGAGTTGAGGCAGCCCTACGTAAAGTCAATGGCGCGTGATGGCGGCGGTCCAATCAATTAAGACACGCAGCGTGACCGCGCCGGACGATAAGTGCCACCCGCGCGGTGTGACGCTGTCCTTACGCATCGGTTGCTTACAATGTCTCCTAGGTATGGTAAGACTCCCAAGTAGTAGCCATGCCTAGATAATTTAAGGTTACTATTATAGTTATTGCCGTTTGGTTAGCCTTGCCTCAATGCCAAAAAATCGGAATTAAAATTAACATATGCCGAATAACTCAGATTAAAAACAACCAGTGGCGCCATCATTTCAGGCCTACTAACTTAGTTGTTGACCTTACAGAAAGTTTTTGTCTATTAGTCATTAAAGACCGCACGACCGCACAACACGACTCCATTAAACTTCGGTGGAGCCTGACCTTTATGGTGCTTGACAGCTAAGGGTTGGGTTGGACTGCATCTGTCAGCACAGACCGATTAGACTGTAGAAGGATTCCCTGAAATTATTTTTATTTCTATTCTCTTTATTCCCCAAACTTTTTTTTACCAATTGAACAATTTGCTAGACGATTTTTTCACATAATCATGTAACACTATACGTTTTCAATACCAAGAGGTAATTTCATAGAAAAGAGCTGTTCCGTGCTGACAGGTGTAGACCTACCCTAACGCATCTTGAGAATCTTCAAGAAACGGCCTAGGCGTCCAGTTAACTGGCTAATTTGACTAGATAACTGCGACACAAATACTCTGGATGCAAGACGCTAAGAGAACAAATGGCAAATAAAATTATCATAAAAACTAAATAAGCACCTACATTTTAAAATAAATTGGGTTATACAGCAGCACTCAACATACTGTATCACGCATTTGACTGCAAATTAGCTCATGCTGAATATTTTATTTGCTATTTATCTAAAGAAAACAGTCGTAATATTGCGATATCCTTCGCTACACCTACGCAAGTAGTTATTAAGCCTACGATATCGCATCACGATATCATTACAGGTCGAAAAACGGTAGTATACATCATTGCTGTCATATAAACGTTCATTATGAACGGGTTACGATGGGCGAGTTGACTTTACAAGTCTACCGGCAAGTAAGTAAAAATCCTTCGATTCTTTAGAGTAAAAAACACGTCATTTGAATATCGTTAAATGTGGTTTTCAGATTATCCAAATTTATCACCATATGTTATACCTGTAAAACTTTACTCTATATCAAATCATACATGAGATAAGCTTCTACATTTAAAACGTTCATTACGCACAAGTTACAATGGATGAGTTTACTTTACAAATCTATCGACAAGTAAGTAAAAATCTGATTCTTTGTTTATTAAACCACCTAATGTCTTTACGAAGCGGTTGTTATATTATCCAGATTTGTCATAACACTCATAACATGTAAATATTTCATCATCATCATCGTTTAGTCGCATAATGTCTACTGCTGGATATAGACCCTTCCCATGGATGCAAGCTGCTCTAGATCGGTCATTTTGCAATTCCATTGTATGTAAAACTCAATACAAAATCCTCATGTCCATCAGTAGTCCTTCAATAACCATCACCAGTAGTTGAACTTGATAATTTACCTTAACTTTAGGCCTTTCCCAATGGTGTTCCTAATTAATTGATGTATTTACCTCCACATCAACGACTATCTATCTATCAGTTATAAATATAATACCATAAAAATCTATGTATCTCATGAAACCATAGACATATTACGACATGAGAACACGCTCGTAAAAGTAACAATTTTACCAATTTACCGTGTCGATAAATTTTCGCACGATTACGAACTATGGGGAAATTTTAACGCAGACCTTCGGGTCATTCAATTAGGCTGATGGTGGAAATCGGACTGAATTAAATTTTACGATGTTGTTGGCTTAAAGGTTATAAAATAATCCACGTATGAGCATGTGAATTGGTAACCGAGTATCACTTGCACATGATTAATAAAATGCAAGGAGTAATACAGGACTCTAGTTCTATGAAATTAATACTAAGATTTTACGTAAATATTGGATTAATACGTGTATGGTAATGATTTCTAAAATTAAAACTTATTCGCCACATATTATTTTCAAAAATAGTTATGTAACTCTCTAAGTATTTTTAAATTATTATATAATTATATATTTTATGGACAAGAAAATTGATGATACGATTATTTTAAAGGATGAGTAAATTGCCCACGCCGATGACGACGTGATCGTATCCAACAAAGATTATATTTTTTTTAAAGTAAGTCTCCCTTGCAGACTTTATCCAAACAGTGTTGCAGATAACCCTTCGCAATAACAATTATTTTTTACAGTACCATTGGCGTCCGAGTGGACCCCTATGCAAGACAATTAGCTCCCGAACGAACCCTCTGTCAGTCCAAATTGAATAACGCTGGGGCATCGTTTAAAAGAAATTGAGAACAGTTTTGTAAACTCAAATGGGTTACGGTTAATTTTATCGGATATTTTGTTTGATAGTTTGAATTGGTACTAGATCGTTTGGTTTAAATGTATTGGTTTACGAATTTTGAATCAAATTTTATGGTAATTCTTCGTCGTCTTTGTCCAATTCGTTATTTATTTTTTTGTGATATTGTTCTTGTTCTTTTCTCAATATTCAAATCATCTTCATCGTGAATATGTATCTCCATTCGTACAACATTGTTATGAAACACGATTTAATTCGTATATGTAGATTTACGATATGTTTTGTTTGATTTTGAAAAACCATCAATATATACTTTAAGGAAATGACTCGTTTGGTAAGATTTCAATGAAGAATCCATTTTCAGAGAACAACGAGCAGACGTATAATTGGAATGAAAATCATAAGGTTGAACAGGATCATTAGGTCAATATGTGATTATAAATTTCAATGGCAAGATCTACAAACAGACTGTAGCGAACTTGGTCAAAAGTCAAAGTATGGGTAATTGTAAAGTTGTAGAATTAACCGGTAGATAGATGAAAATGTTGTAAATTATGTTGATTTATAGAGCCATTAGTTTTACATGCTGCCCTTGTGTGGTATTTATCATAGAAGTCAAGTTTAATACCTATTTAGTCTGGTATAGTCAGAATTTATGAAGTTTCCTTAGTGCTTGCAAAGTTTTATGATCAAAAGATTATATGTGTACGGTAAATTAATAATGTATGCAATTTTTACGACTAATTATGGTACCCGCATCAAACATGTAACATGTACATGACATTACAATGTACATCACCTTACAATCCACTAAAAATCACTTACTTTTAAACTATTTGATGTCCATTTTCATATCCATTGTCATTAGCAAAAGGTTGATATATTTCTGACCTATTTTATGGGTAGTGCAGATAGTGTAGTATAATAGCAGCAATAGTTAAGTTCCTAAGTTTGAATGAAAAAAGACAATATAACCAACGAATGCTATGGTCTAATCTAAGCATATGTTTTTTTTTTATTTTTAAAAGTATTTTTTATCTAATCTCTAGACTAAATCAGAGCTGTTTCTAATCTAATGGAACTATAGATAGAGACAATTGGATATAGACTGGGTCAAAAACTCAAAAACGTTACTAAACGTCACTTTTCATTGATCATATTATCCATTTTAATTATTAATGCAGAAGCAATTTCGCTCCAAAAAAGCATGACGTCACACTTTTGTATTTCATACAAGTCTCAAAGAACATGTTTGTTTAGAAAAAGTTTCTGATTTGACTTGTTGTCATCTATTTGATTATGGTGGAATTGAAATGTCTTATTGCTATTTTCAGCGCCATAGTTCAGGGGCCGACGTAGCGACACATCACAAGGTCGATTATTTAATCATTGGCACAATTGGGTCTGACATCACCACAACATGATGTTTATATCTTAGATAACGTATTAATTGGCGTAATGGGTTCATCTGTTCAATGTTGTTGCAATTTATTTTGGCGGGAAGAAGTGTTTTTATTAAACCAGCAAAGCAATACTGCAATAATAGTTTGAGTACGTTTATTATTATACGTATTTATATTTATGTAAGTTCGTAATTTGTATTTATTACAAAATTTTATATCTATACATATATATATATATATATATATATATATAGATTTTTGATTGGTATTTTTTTGTTAATATGTATACTTTATGTAATTAATTACGCCCTGATTTATTTCTTTCGATATACTTACATATCTAATTATATTTGTACCCAATCTTTTATCTGCTTTGTTCCAAAGGTGAACTGGTACACAATATTTATTAGTTTAGCATTAAGTTGTACCCTTTGCACTATAATTTTAAGATTTTAGTTTCAGTGTAATAAGTTTTAGTGCTATAAATTAAATAAATAAATAGTTTTAGAAATAATATTCAAATATTAGCAATTGATAGTATATTATTTATTGCTTTTAATACCTTTTCGTGCTACTAGTCTCAAAACTATATTCCAGAGATTACTTTTATGAACGACGAGTATCTTTAGCAATAAAGTGCCTACTTTACTATCTAGTATGTAATTTTCGATTTAATATAATACTTAACCTAAAAATCTCGACTACCTGATTCCAGATAAAGTTTTACTTCGCAATATGTTTGGTGTTGATTGGTTATGTAGGCACTGGAGGTTGTTTCAGGATTTTCTGTCGGTATAGCACATATCCTTTCATTGAATGGGCCATCTACAAATAAATCATCACCATCAGGTCTTTTTAGTTTCTGCTGTAGAAGCATAATCCTCTCTGTACTAGAGCCATACTCTCCGCACGCCAGACGGTTTGGAGAGGTCTCACTGATGTTTGTAAGCTTTGTTTAGCTTGTATTTCCTAAATCGCTGACATTTATGGGAAGATTTCGTCATCATCATCATCATATCAGCCACAGGAAGTCCACTGCTAGACTTAGGCCTGCCACAAGGATTTCCAAAACGACCGATCGAAAGCGGCCTGCATCTAGCGCCTTTGCAACATTGCGCAGGTCGTCTGACCATCTAGGGAAGATGGGAAGATTTGAAGTGGTCCTATTCTTCTGCCAAAAACTACTCGGCGTAGCAAACAAACAAAAGTCTTTCAAAGTCAACCAGCAAATATTATCCCACAGATATAGATGTAATAGATAACGCATGTATCAAGATTTGTATGGAAACCAAGCGTGCCAACTTTTTTAATGCCTACTGTGACGTCAGACGCAATTTTAGTGATGGGAAATTCAAACCGATTCAAAGAAACCGCTCACTACGATTTAAACGATTTATTGAAGACGCACGCCGCCGCCATGATCGTCTCGCTCATACTCATCGATTTTATATCTGTGGTCTCGCTCGCTCACTCCGCGCTCGCTAACCATACGATCGATTAACATTTAAGTTAATCGATTTGTGATAAAAATCACAATCGATTTTCTGATTGACGAATGATATGAAATTGGATAAACAAATGATTCTAAACGGAAAATTGTTTGATAATAAAGAATAAATATTTGTACTCAAATTATTTCAATTTAACTAAAATTTAAACTATACCAACTTATTAAAATTTAAATTAAAACTAAAAATTACAAATAATGTAAATATTTTAATTGAACTTTAAAAATAAAACTATTATTATTCTTAAATAACCGGCCAAGTGCGAGTCGAATTCTCTAATTTTCTAATCTCTAATTTAATTATCTATAAAAAAACACGTTTTTACCGATTTCAATGCGTTTTTTAAATGTTGAAGCAACTTCCCTTGCGGTCGTTCTTAGCCATGTCAGGCTTGTCTCACATACCGCTTCAATGGGGGAAATGCAGTATGGACGACTCACTAACGAGCAATGAGCAGTGACGCACGCGCGGTTTTGTTCACCAACGTGTGACCAGTAGTTCAAAGAGCGACCATATTATACAGGATGATTTTGAACTCCCTAGCTTTATTTAAGGAACGCACTCTATATGTGATATAAAAAATACATGTTGAATTACTTTTAACTCGTTTCATAGAAAAAACCAAAGATATCAGGCGTCAAAGATATCCCAAAAATAAACGAATTTGTCGCCCGCGCCGCGCCCGTAGTGGTAAGGGCCGCGCGAGACGCGTTTACGCCGCAAGGTCATTGATCTTTATCGTTACGTAGCTATTGTATTACGTTTAATATGGGTAAATTCATTTTGATGCTCAAATGGCTGCATAAACCTCGCGTTTCTACCATTTACACGGTAGCACGATCGTGGTGCGTATTTTATTAGCGTTTTCGCATGTTAAGTAGCCCTGGGTGTGCTATACCAGGATGGGTGACCGTAAGTGTTTAATCAAAATTTGCAGCCTCCTTCAGCTGTCATCGTTAGATAGCGGTCGTAAAGCTGCCTGTAAAAATCTTGCAAACAGTGTTGGCCACTTTCGTAAACACACGATAAACAATAAAGGAAGGAACTGAATCTGGTCTTAATTTTATACCTAATCATAAGTCGCAATTTCCTTTCGTACTTTACCCGTCTTATTATAAAAGAAAGACTAACTTTGTTACTAGGTTTAAACCATTATCCGACTAAATCAAGTTTACATCTAATAATATCCCATTGTCTCATCTGAAAATGACAACTTGGTTTGGTCGAATAATGGTTTAAACCTAGTAATAAAGTTAGTCTGCGTTTTATAATAAGACAGTACGGGTTTAGGACCATCAAAATACTGAAGCTGTTATTAGTTGTTATTGTTACTAAGCAAGGAAAAAAACATAAGGTACCTACCTAAACACTAATAAAAATGATAGGTACGAAGAACGTAGGTAATTAGTAAAGCATTTACAGCTTCTTCATCGCCGAGCTGCATCTTGCGTGCTGGCTCGGGGGTTCCGCTCGAAAAACTCGAAAATGTCATCTTCTATCTCGACGACTAGACGTGGCGCTCCGCTTCCTCGTGCATGGGATGGTATTTCGAACTGAACATAGTCAAGAAGCTGATGGTTTGCGGCCAAAATCGTTTGGCGGTCGGTGAGGCACTGTAGCATTCGTTATGCCTTGAGCACGAAGTCGAGGAATGCTCTCACTTTCGTAGAGCCTCCTGGCTTCGTGTAAGTTTTCCCCACTTAGAATGTCATGCGCACCATTTCGTAATAGGTACTCTCGTGCGGAATACGACATTGTTATGGGTAAGAGACGCGCGCGGGAAAAGAGCTATCGCAACATTCGCAACCTCCCGTGACGCGAGGGTTTTGTCGACTGCCGACTCGCGGCGCGTGCGATCGGTTGACTGACTGCGACAGGGTGGCGCGGGCGAGGCGAGCGAACGATGGACGCGGCGCGGCGGGGTTGCACGAGCACGAGTGAATCAGCTGTGTGCCTGTGCGTGTTTGCGGCTGTGCGGCCGCCCGAGCGAGTTCATTCATTATTCGGTTGACCATTTATTGAAAATTTGCGGACTTATCGTGATATTTTTTTTTAACTTTTTTTATTATTTTTTATTACGGTTTTGTGTTCTATCAGTGATTCTGATTCTAAGATTTCAATAAAGCTAGTGGGAATAAAATCATCCTGTATACATGAACTCTGAAAATATTACCCTCGTTTTCTAAAGTGTAAATTAGGAAATTAGCTTGTTTATAATCTATTAAATTGGCTCTTTAATAATAGTTTATATCATTCGTCAGTCCGATATCGATTAAAATCGATTATTGGTATATGTTGTAGAACGAACAACACTAGTCGCTAAATTTTACTGACGAATGAGAAATTGCCGGTACCACGACGTCGTAGCGATGCGCGACAGTATCGCTTGTTTCGATATACATTGCTTCTTAACACACAACGTCGGATCAAACGCTCAAAGCAAACGCGGCAATGTAATGTGAATGTAGTTTTTAAACCTTAATCTATACTTATTTAGGTATAATCTTGGAATCACCGCTCGGAATGCTTAAAAAATTGTTTTAAAATGAATTTACGCATATTTTTCTTTTTAAATAACTTAGCTGTGATAGGAAATATGTCCTTGACTTTGGGCGCTTGCAATTTTTGGGCTGTTGCAGTTTATTATCACGCTACGAGGCATTTTTTTATTTTTCGCTGCCGTCCGGCTGCAATCACAGACGCGCGCGGACTGTCAGTAGCGGCGGCCAACCTCGACGCTTTGTCTGAGAACTTACACGCGAAGTAGGTGCATTTAAGTCGTCTATCTATATCTATGTCTGTGTATTATCCACTTCCAAATAAGATTATGCCGTGATACCCCAGCGTTAGCTAACTGGCAAACGTGTCCCTAACTCGATGCCAGCAATTAGACGCCGCCGTATGAGGCAGTTCAAGTTTGTCTGTGGATTTGAATACTGTGGCCTCTGGCAACTGGTACATAATTGATTAAGTAGTGTGCATATGCATCAAGCATAAACTCTACAGTTATAGTATATGTGAGTGATATAAATAAATCATCATCATCATTCATTTTTATTTATTTATTCCAGCCGCATAACGCCAAAAAGTCAAAAAAATATTTTTCTTTGGATATTTGTATCACTTGATAATTGTCAATTTTTCTTTCTATTTAATTGTTGACGTCAGATCATTTACTTACAGCTATGTTTCTTGCTTCCTAAGCGTTGATAGAGCCAAATAGCAAAACCCAAAGGCCACGCTTAGACCTCTTGTCTTATGAGACGGTTCACGGTTGGTTCACGGCTTACTTACTTACCTGAAACAACATGTCCTTCTTTCTTTATTTTCCAAGCTTTCTTCATAAAAAGCTTAAAAAAAATACCACAGTTAGGTACATTACTGTGAGTCTAAAATAAATTATTTGGTACTTACGTTTCATGAAAAAATTGTCACAAAATAGTGTCACCTTTCATTACTTTTTTGATTATGTCAATTTTCTATCATATTATTCTCTTCTATTGATAATATCTACTTACAACAGAAATAATGATATTATAGCGCCAGTAGACTTAAAAAAAGCAAGACGGCACGTTTTCATATTTCATACATACTAATCCGATAAAAATGTTTGTTTTGACGTTTAGAAAAGTGTCTGATTTGACTTGTTATGAACCAATTAAACATATAAGGCTTTAAATAGTAAAAACTAGAACACCCTGCTAGGACATACATACCAAGTTACCAGTTACCAGTAAGTAGGCTAAGTAATACTTGATAATCGATGATTTATCGTCCACCATCAACCAGTCTGGACGCCTTGATATCGCAAATTGTTATATTTCCACTGGACATACAATTATCGCTAGTAATGTATAATTAAGTTCAATTCACGTTATGTAAGCTAAGCGCCTCTAGTTATGGTTTTATGACATTATTATGCATTGAATAACCTTTTTATATATTTTTTATAAGTATGACCAAAATATGTGTAATAGAGTATGTGACTTTTGTAGCTTGTGGTAATATTTTAGGTCATAGCTAAAAATTATGTGTATTGGAAATTTAAGTATACCTTGTATATCTATTTACTTATGTATCCTCATCGTATCAGCCACAGGACGTCCATTGCTGAATATAGGCCTTTAATTACTTGTACGTTCACAATTTATGAAAAATTGCACCTTCCTTTTAAACAATCTTTATCTCGGAACAAAACTTATGATATACAATGTCCTTTTTAATTAAGTACAAATATTTGAAGGGGTTGATCAGTCCATCATTTCGAACAACTTTTCCTAATAAATGTATATCAAAATAAAGAAATAAAATTTTTCATTTTCCTTCGTAATGATATCACGTGACTACGGTGATATGTACGAGAACCTACAAATTTTTTTCGTATTTCGATATACATTTAGTGGGAAATCTTGTTCGAAATGATGGACTGAATCACACCTTAAAATATTTGTACTTAATTAAAAAGGACATTGTATAATTAATAAGATTTTATATAGTCGCATTTTCTCTCGTATATTAAGAATCAAGTGTTAGCAATTTCATAACAAGGAATCTATTAACATCCTAAAATACTATCAATAACTTACCTACTCTGTATTTTACAGCTCTTTGTTAACTAATTACTTACCTAAGTTCAAAATATTCTTGCAAAATCGAGCTCCAAAAGAAATTTAACAATTTATTGCGATTCCTTATTTAGTTTCTTTACAACCGTGACTGAGAAAAACTGATGGAGAAAGTAGTTAATTAATCGACGAAACACGAGTGCGAAGATGCAATAAAAACCAGATGATTGTGTGTAAACCTGTAAACGGCCGGCAAACATTCTCGAAACAGGGCTAAAGGATACTTTACACGATAAGACGTCTTATAAGATATGTCTTGAAAAGTAACTTTTCTCTTTAGCCGACAAAACCTATACTAAGGCTTTGTATTTTTAAACGCTGACAAATAAATAAGGGTGTAATAAGTTTAACGCCAATGTATATATGTCTGTCAAGGCATTGTAGCTCTTGACGAATGTAGGTACAGATTTCGATGCGGTTTTTACGTGACAGCAAGTTTCCTTGCGTTAGTTCTTAGCTATGTTTGATAAAAATCAGTTTTTCCGATCAAAAGTTATTGGTTATTATATATTATATCCGACTTTCAAACGTTTCTTTGAAATAAACTTGTAGAAGTACTTATATTCTTTGTCAGCGTAAAAGATCATCTACGTAAAGGTTTAAAGATCTCAGTTAGATCATAAGAAAGTTAAAGGTATATTAAAGTCTTATAAGACAATGTCTTACGCCGTGAAGAAGTCTTTAGGGAATAATGAATGGACGTTAATTAGCGAGGCGGTGCCCAGGCGCCGTTCAATTTGTTAATTAAATAGGCCACGCGCATTACGGGAAATGTCACAGGCTGGTATGAGGTATCGATTGTATCGGGATCGGACTGTGAGATTTCACGATTTTGTTGTGGCAATGTAAGGCACGTAGAAGAAACTCTTTGATCGGCTGACATTTTGCATATTTCAACAACATTTTGGTCAACACACTTGTTATAGTACCTACATAGACGCTGTGCTTATGTATCTCGCTACTTTAATAACAAGTTTTTGACAAAAACTACCTAAAATGTTGGGTTTCAATAGTTTATCTTTAGATCGCTCAGGTTTACTGTGCAAATGACACTACAAGTCACAATTTAGGAATAAAAAGCTTCTAACTGAATTCACCGACACTTACTCGTTTAAACGCAGTTTCAGATGACGTGAAACTCTGCTTAAAGTTTCTTTTCAAAGATCTGTCTCATGTCATGATGGATGAAGGGCAATCATAATCTACGTTAAGGATAATACATATAATTTTTAAAACTAAAAACCGACTTCACCCTAAACTACACAACCGATTATAATCATATTTATATGGGATCACTTCGCAATTATGAGCTTTCAAACAAAAGAATTTTCCAAATCGGTCCAGGCGTCTTCGAATAATCAGTGAACATAGATAAAAAAAGATCGCGACGAATCGATAGCCTCCTCCTTTTTTGGAAGTCGGTGAAAAAGGAGCATTAAACCATGGAAAGCGAATAGTCCGTTTTGGAATACCTGCCGGACTTTCTCGCGACCAATAGACTTAACCTTAAGTGACCTAAACCTATTGAAATCGTCACATAAGTCATACCAATGTCGGATAAATCGCGGCTTTCACTTTTATTGTATTTCGATGTGGACAAACAAACCATAAATCTTGGTAACGAAAAGCCATTACATTCAAAGATGGCAAGTTGGAGATTGAACCACAAGAGATACATTGATCTCAAGAACTACTTTATCAGGCGAGATATGACACCCACGCGGTCCGCGACCCGACTGGCTATAAATCACATTTGCGTACGCGTTTTATTTTACCCCCACTTCTTCAGAACATAACGGATATATAAGGTATCGCTTTATCAACATTTATATTATAAAAGGTCATGCTGGTCTGGGAGAAATAAAAAAAACTTAGAATGTACCAGCTGCTTCTCTTCCCACGCAGATCGTAAAAGCCGATCGAGGGAATGGGCAAAAATGCAAATCATGTTAACAGGCGATGCGGCTAGCAACCCATCACTGTATTGATTGCTTTTCCATCTTCTCGCCCACCATGACGCTAAAAGTGGCTTTTGGGTCTTGCGACCCTGGGCTCTGCATAGAGCCGCAAGACCCAAAATGCTCTGTCTGCCCCATTAGGGATAAAGACGTGATAGTATGTATGTATGTATGTATATTATAAAAATCAACGTGGCGCCATCCGAAAGAGCTTTCTCAATTGGCTAAAACTAGTAGACGTTTTCGACTACTTTCGTTTGTTAGTTCGACTACAATCGTTAAAAAATTGCACAAATTATTTAAATGAACGATGTTCACTATATACATTATTTAATGTATATAAAAAGCTCTAACAAAACATACTAAAACAATTTTAAGCGTGATTTCATTCCGTGATAGTGAACAACTTTCTCCAGGCACAATAACTATGTCTACATTAGAAAAATATTTTTTTGGCATTACTTTTCATATTTCGATACGTGTTCCTTGGGCAAAGTTGTTCAGTATCAAGGACAGAATTCAACCTTAAAATAGTTTCAGTATGTTTTGTTTTTTTGTTAGAATATATACGTATGAAAGTCGATAATACAGCAGTAGTAAACGGTGATCAATAATAGCAATAAGGTGTAGTGGCAATTTACTTTTGATCACTCGTTTAAGTTCTTATAGCTGAGGAATGATAGAGCTATAAAATTCAGATAAAGTCATAAATCGAGGCTTGTAAATGGTTATAAAACCTATAAAGTTATATATCTGTGTGTAATAGTGCTTGGCGCCAACTAGTAAGCCAAAGCTTAGTATCAAGCAAGAATTGACGAAATATCTACTGGGTAATCTAAATAAAGTTCAACTTAAAAGATTAATAAAAGAATCGTAAACGATATAAAGTTGTACCTATAATACGAACAAATTAATATTTCTAATACTTATTATTTTATTCATACTAGATATAAACAGAATATTTTTTAAACACCAGAAAAAAGAAGAACTCCTTTCAATAGAAACAAATAAAGAAAACGGAAAATAAAATCCGCCTTTTTTATACAAACTAGCGGTAAGAGAAAAACGTTTATTTCGATTTCCGTATTTCGTAGATCATCGATTTTGTATAGAAGGAAGAATTTTTTATCAATTTTCAATAAAAAAAATTATTGAACCAGGCCGCAACTAAACTTATAACGATAGAAAGACGTGCACCAGATTTTTCTGATATAATTCAATTCTCACACAAAAATCAAAGTTCATTTTCTATCAATCTAATCCTTATAAATTGTACTGATCACATTATCGAGCAACTTATCCGCAAACAATAAAGATTTAGATCTATATAGTCGATGGTACAGCGACGCTACAGACCCTGGGCGTACCAACTGGACCAGTTTACGTATAAATATACGGACAAACTGGAACTAAAGATAACATCAACAAATAGATCCATATGTTTTGATACTACTGCGCTCGCTGCTGATGGTAATTTCGTAGGAATTACATATGAAAAAGAGATAGACAAAGATAGAATTTTAAATAGCCGACACATATGATATTGTCTTTTCATTATCGTCCTAGTAAGCATTTAGTTTTGGGATACCTCAATCGGTGTGATTTATCCTTATATATTCATTATTTATTTATACTTTACAATTTTTATGCAATAATATCAATCTGGTAAAAAAATTACTACGGTTCACGTGTTTGGAAACTACCATACCATAGACAAACGTACACATTGCAATAACACTTTCAGATTTATGAACACCCCATGTGACCGTTGGCTGAACTCCACATCATCATGTAGCGATAATAGAAAATTCCAATAGTTTCAGAAAGTTTTATAACAACTATGAGTAGCGAGATCGGTTCATTTGATTTGTAATCCTCATAATACCTTAAGGCCCTGTACTAAGTGGACTTATACATCATTAATAACCGATACGTCGACAGAATTGGTTCGGTTACATTTGTCAACAACACAATGCGAACGAGATCGCTATTCGAGGAATAAAATGGCGCTTTTATGGCCTCTGCTTTGTTAATTTTAAAAGGAGGCGTGTAGACACGTATAAGTTGTGTGTGCATCTGTGCGTATAGGTCTTATGTCGATCTTTGTCTTAAATGGTCAATGTAAAACCATAGATCGGTCTTACTCTGCATTTTTACTTCCAATTTAGAATAGGGCCACTCCGTACTGTGGATGTCGTAGAGACGACTAGCGAACTAAATATCTAGGTAACTGATTGAAATAAAACAACTAAAGCAGTTAATGCACTAATTATTATTAGGCTTGAGGCCCATTTAGATGGTGCAAGTTTTTTGCCTCATGCATACCATTTTATTGAAGCAATAAATTATTTGTATGGTAGGCGCTAAGGCGGGGCTAAGAACGAAGACTGCAAATTTGATGTATTTCGACTGAAAGCGCTTTATACGGCATCTGGATGTTCTTTAATCGATAGCTTTAATGAAATAGTATGCAACAGGCAAACAACTTGCACTGCCTGAATGGCCCACTAGTAAAATTAGTGCTTTAACTGATTTGGTTGTTTTATTTCAATAAGTTCGTAAATCAATAAATATAAAAGTTATATCAATTAAGAAATCACTTCGGACATTTTTTAGTTGAAAATGTACGAAGTGTATGTAATGGATCAGCCGTATTCGCACCACACCTTTTTAGCATTGCTCTGACAAATAAATTCAAGCAATTTTCTGATACGGATCTGTTTCATTTTCTTGTCGTGTCAATGACATAAAGTTTATAAAATATCTGATAGAATCTTGATATTTTAAACATGCAAATTGTACACCTCGTCTACTTTACTCCCACGGTAGTTTTTGCCTACGCTATCATTAAAATAACATATACACTACTATTACCCTAGACTTAAATACGCGCGTAAACGCATGCATCATTCCATGACGGCAATAACTATGGAAAATGTAGATATAAAGTTTCGTTCTATGTAAGCATTTCCTTAAATGCTGCTCAGCGCTCGTCACTCGTCTAAATAATGATTAAAACTTTCCTGATATTTTTTTTATGCTAATTCAAAAGTAAAATATCTGTACTTATATCTTCATCATCTACCACTAAAGCCAAATAAAGCAATTATTTCGGAAACAAGACTATAGTGTTGCTTCATTTTTTCGAAATCCTATCCTACAATCCTACTAATATTATAATGCGAAAGTGAGTTTGTATATTTGTTTGTTTGTTTGTAACCACTTCACGCTTCAAACACTGTACTTATTTAGATGAAATTTTATATTGATATAGTTAGATACCTAAGAAAGGACATAAGATAGTTCTTATCCCGAAATTCCCACGGGGAGCGAAGCCCACGAGCACAGCTAGTATCTTATAAAACAATATGCCAGAGATGTTTTCCTTGCATCTGAGCTAAGAAATAAGTACACCGCTTGAACAATTCTGAAAAAAAAATGCGTGCTCTACAGTCGCTTTGATTATGTAGTGAAACATTTGAGCTGAGTTTTACTTTTATACTGTGTTATGTTCTGTGAAGCCGGCATCAGTGGTGGTGCATAATGATTGCCATCGCTTGTAAATCATGTCGGTCCGCAATGTTCGATGATTGATTTAAATATCGAATGACGCGTCATTTGGTTGCGGTCCGGCCAATCGGGAAAATATGAATACAATTGCGAATTTCAAAATAATTTACTCATATATTCAAATTTGCCTTCCATGCGTAAATTAACAAAAAAAGCTTTGAGCAAAATAAGGTGGAACCTGTCCCTTTGCTTTTCTGTGAATATAACTTTTAGTGGTTGAGATTGATTATAAGTATTCACGAAGAAAATAAAGGCATTTGAAAGAGTTACGGACTGCCTCCGTGGTTCAGTGTCAAAGCTTTCGCCTTGTGATCCGAAGTTTGTATATTCGAATCTTACTGGGAAGCATACTATGGGATATTTGCAGGCTTAAATCACCTGATTATCCTGTTAATTGTGGTTTTATGAAAAGAAACGTGATTCCGTGTTTCGGAAGTCACGTAAAAACTGGGTCCCCGAACGCCATCTAGCGTTTGTTCAAACCTCGGAAATAAAGGATCGGTTCTGGTCTACCTTCCTTTTGAGTTGCGGAGGTAAGACCAATAACCAATAACCTCGTCAAATCACCTAGATCAGGTAGCGGACCCTAGGCTCTGAAGCTTTACCGCTGAGGATGCTGCTGAGGATGATGGAATACGTGAGGATGATGATGATGACAAAAAGGTTTGGCCAGCAATGAGCGATAGAAGGCCTGAGATAGTAATTACAAGGAATAGTAACAAACACTATTAATTCGTTTTATATGTCCCATAACGAAAGTACCATATTTTTTTCTGAATCCAGTTCAGATTTCTTTCTATCGGACCACAAACTATGTACACTCATTTAATGTTTTTTTAAATCATATCTAATTACCCATCTTTTTACAACAAGCACTTAGTACTTACTTATTATACCTTTAGCTGCCATCTCAAATACAGGCATTTTATCGTAAAAGTGTCAATAAACTGAAACCTAAACGATTTCTATAAGACCACACATGTTACATTATCGGATTACTGCCTGCAGCCAGTTTTATATGTCTCTGAATAAAACATGTCTGCCGCAATTTATGTTCGCCAATAACAAATACAATATTACGCGGCATTATGGGATTATTTCCTCAGTGTTGCTATGAGAACGAAGCGATGAAAACGCATAGACTAAATAAAAAAACCACAGTATAAAACTCTGATTTATCAGAACTTCATCAACAAGTTATTCTGCCTGGAGTCCACGATGCTGTTAAAATGGCCCTCGAGCATTAAAATTGTGAAGAACCTGAAGAAATCAATTCAAAGCAGAAAAGGTCGAGAAGAAGAGTAAGATCGGACAGCTCCAATAACGAGGGTCTAAGAAACAAAGGTGTAAAGTGTCAAAAAGGTTGAAGTCTCAACTGGCTTTCATCTAGCTTTATCGTTTGATCTTATTTTAACTCCATGTGGTGGAGATTAGCTGGTTTCGAGGTCATTAGACGATTTACTCCTCCTTTGGTCAATGCTCATTGCTAAACGTATTGATCCGCCTGACAAAGCTTATCGATCTCTCTCCATTGGCCTTTTTTAGGTCATTGGAGATCCTGGTGTCCCGTCGTTCTCCCACTTTGCTCGGCTACGCCGTAACTATTCTATTAACCAGTCTTTCTTCCATGCTGGTCTGGGAGAAAAGAAAAAACTTAAAATGTACCAGCTGCTTCTCTTCCCGGGCAGATCATATAAGCTGATCGAGGGAATGGGCGAAATTTGAATCATGATAATGGGCGATGCGGCTAGCAACGCGTCACTATTTTGATTCCTTTTCCATCTTAACGCCCACCATCACGCTAAACGTGGCCTTTGGATCTTACGGCCCCGGGCCCTGCTGCCCTTCAGGGATATAGACGTGAAAATGTATCTGTATCTATATTACCCAGTTACCTTGTCCCGTTTCATGGTTGCTTGTCGTATCCTAATTTTCTAATCATTGTACTGACATGTAAAGTTGCCAGTACATTTACCCAATTACCTATCTGATAACCCCTTATTGGAAATGTATTGCATCGCTCTTTGCACATACAAGTACATATATATGTACCATATTGTATGTGTAACATATTGCAAATTTAATGTCAGTAAAACTCTAATCAGTTATCAGAAGATTAGATATCGCACGTGAATACGGAAAGCCTAATATTGCGTGAGGTGACTAAATTGGGCCATTTATTTCTGCCTACTTCGTAAGTAATTGCAATTTTACTCTGGTGACATTTATTGTGTTGATTTTACTAATTCATTTGTTTCATAGTAGCATGCTACAGTTATGGATCGACCTCCATGCTAGGGACTACAGCATAGGGCTTTTCGAAAAGACGTAAAATAGCTTCTTCAGAGTCAGCAATGCACGTGTGGCAACTCCAAATCTCTCCACTTATCTTGTTTATTTGGGCTTTTAATAATTACTTGTTTACATATGATATGAGGGTATTAATTTTTAGAAATTTAAGCTAGCGTATGATGCTTGTAAGTAGGTAAGTACCTTTATTATTCGGTATCTATTAAACACCAAACGCAATCACAAAACATAAATTTATAAGATTAACTGTACAACGATGAACAATTCTAGGATTTAATCAATTATCTACAGTAGAAATGTTATTTGATACTTAGTGTACGTTGATTAGGTGCCTACTGCCTATTAAACGTAAACATTGTAATAGAGAATAAGCAAGTTTTTTTTTTATTTGCTTATTAAAATCCTTATTAACCAGTAACCACAGTAAACAAATATGAAAGAATTAATAATATATTTTAGTCAGCGACCAACTTGTGATACTTTAAAGTTTCAATTAGAAAGAGAAGTCCGATATGGACTGGTGACGTCAAAGTCCATGTCATCTATACATTTGCCATTGAAAATGGCGTTTTTGCGAGTGAGATAGACATATCTTCGTAAAATCGTTTTTGAACCAATTTTTATTCTGTTTTCACTGTTAGTACTTTACTTTTGAATATTAAACTGGTTAGATAGGTAACACATATTTTTTTCATGCATATTCCCTATTGGGTCTGTATACTTAAATGAAACCTTTTTGCCCACCGTTTATTTTGAACACCACATTATTGAGAAATCCAAAATATGGCGGGAGTGCGTTCAAGAATATTTGTCAGAATTAGCCCCGGCAAAGGTACAAATTACGGCAGTTTGCTAGCTATTGGCGTTATTTATCGTCGGAAACGACTAAAAGCCGCTCACAATGATACATTCGTCTCAGATTAAAATCTGAATCGGACAAATCGCCATGTTTCTGTGTACCGAGTCCGCGAGTCTGCACGCGCGCTGCATTTACCATTGTATATATTCTAAGTTTTACTTACTAGTAGATTTTAAAATAAAACTTTTTCTAATAAATAAAATCAAAATATGTTTATTTCGTTAACAGAAAAATAGTGTTTACAAACATAATTGTGAGGAATGCCTATTAAGCAAATATTGCTCGTGCCAGACAGACCTTTTCTTTCCTTTTAAACTTACATTAAACATTTCAAGATAGAAGAGTACCTATTACTTACACTTATTTGAAAATGCGCATATCGTTATTGTTTCGTACTTAACAGCTAATCGCTCATCAGTATATCCGTTTTAAATTATCAAATTTAACTAGTCAATTTTAGAATTGGAAAGGATTTTTGTGCACCATGATTGTTTTAAAAAATGTGATAAAATACCACGTAATGAAATAATTAAGAAAACGATACTTGATTACTTTTGCAATATTTCATCCATGCTTAAATGCACCCATATAATACTCTCTATGCCCACAGACCTGTATTTAATACTTCCATTTCAAAATTAGTAAAATTAACATAAAAGCTCAAGGTCTGCCGAACTACCTTCACCAAAGCATTTCAGAAATTCAAATTTTTATTTGTTTTAAACTACCTATTCACGAGTAGAAAATTAAGCATTAAATCCATTATATTAATGCTTTTAGTGTAATTTGGAGATTATCTCATCTTTTGAATCAAAATTAGCTTCTTTCCTAGAAAGCAACCAAACGGGAGTCATAGACAATAAAATTAAGGGTCAGCTCCATTGAATTAATTCACTATTTAAAAACTTGTTCTAAACGCGACATTAAAAATTTTAACAGTCTGTATTGACTCAATGTTTGTTCGGCAATTAAAATATAAACTGACATTGACAAATTGACAAATTGACATATCACTATAAAAATAATCATAGACAAATCGCATTTCTTCTTTAACATCGCAATGGCACGACAAATGTAGCTTCAGGGCATAGAGAGGCAACTTTCTCTTAGCATTAGGCTAATGATCGGCGCCAAAATTCCTAACCTATGAGTTGAATCGAGTTGACAATCACAACCGTGGCACGCTTTTACTGTTATCTATTGACTTGAACGTAGAAAGTCAAACGAAGTCTCAAGTTATTCTAAACATCGACATTTTAAGGTGGAACGTCTCAGCCAAAAGAGACTAAAAAGTTTTTAAAACAAATTCCGTCTTATTATAAAATTAACTTTAGGACCTGGTTCAAACCGTTACCCACCCACACGGAGTTGACAGTTACGAAAGAGAAGGTGACATATTACGGTTGGGCTTTTTTTTGACGGATAATGGTTTAAATCAAGTACTAAAGTAAAAACGCAGTCTTTAATAGGATTGATTATGTTACCGGTGGCTTTTTGCTCGCCTTATAAGCGGAGCGTTAAGGTAGGTAGTGCTCTACTCTAAACACATTTTGTAACAACATGGTTCTATAATATTCATTAAAATCAATGAGATAAATGTTTAATTATATTTTGTACTGATTAACGACTCGTTCACGGAAAAAACTTAAACTTAAAACCATGAAATATGTAACGATGTTGCACCTTAACACAGCAATGAAAGGTTCGCATCAAAACATCTCTAACCATGTTTAATCTTTTGATCTTCCATGCTCTTGTCCAATAATTCTAGTAAGTACGTGCTTAGTGACGTCGGTAAACCATTACAATTTAATAGACCGAGTTGACCCAGTGGCCAGTCACGACCGTTTAGATCCGATCACCACATGCATATGTATTTGCATTGTGAAGTTTAGTGATTTGACATTTTCATATTGTATTCCGTCCATATTTATTGAGAATAGGTATGTAAATTGGGAACGCGCTAAGAGAGAGAATTTAGATGGTTTTCTGTTTGTAAATAAACGTTAGGACCTAAAAATGGAGTGGTGTAGAATTCAACAGATTATGACTTTTTTTATTTTTTATCAGTTTTAAATAACGTAAAACTATACTATATTACGTATATTACGTAGTATGGACCTAAAAATCAAATTATACCTAGCTATAATGACATCAAAAGATACTTAATCATCATCATTCCAGCCGCATAACGTCCACTGCTAGGCTTTTCCCAGATTTCCAAAAAGATAATAATTTATTTCTTTTTTGTTTCAGGTAAGTTACCAACAACTACATCGCAACAATCAACAGAAAGCTTGTTAAAGTGGCTGCAGCAAATAAATCACATCAGACTAATATTATAAAAGCAAAAAATTGTGTGTATGAGTGTGCGTATGTTTGTTACTTCTTCACGCGCAAACGGTTGGACCAATTTTGATCAAATTTGGTATACAGGAAGCTGACAGCCTGGATTAACACATAGATATTGTTATCTCTTACGCAATAGATAGAGCAAGTCGTAAAAACCAAAAGTCTCTAATAACCCCGGATTAACACATAGGCTGCGCAGGCACAATATATCTCTATTGTGGCGCAGGTATAATACTGCGAGGCGCAGATAGTAAATATTCAATACTTATACATACCATTAGGGTATGCGGTGACACGTCTCCACCAAGGCAGCTTGAAAAATTCCTTCGTAAGGTAGGTGTAGGCACCAAAGTAGTCCACTTGCGTCCACAAAACCAAAAACTGTAAACAAGTCATTATTTAAAAAAACAAGTTTTTATCTAAAACAACGAACATAAAAGCCCCAATGAAAAAAAATCAAACAAGCCCAAACTCAATGGGGCTACTTCATTTCATTACATTTTAGATTACAGAGTTCCTGCCACCTTCCAGCTCCATCATCATATCAGCTCTGTGTCATCATAATAATGCATTGTGGTTCCGCCACATCTAGCGGAGGTTTAATAAACTGATAAAATAATAATATTCTCTTTAAAACGCGCTCGTGCTTGCCAGGAGGTATAACAGGTCTGGTACTGAAGTGTTTTTTATTGCTGGCAATCTTGTGCCACGAGTGTCAGTGTCAAGTTGACAGGACGATTTTCCCGCTCTCTTGCTATCCTCTCGTCGCCGCGCACACAGCGTTTTTGAAACGCTCGTCTTTTTTACTTATATTTTGGACATTAAATAGCATTCGTTCCCCGGCCGGGTGAAATAAGTGAAGTTAGTGGTGGTGACCAATAAACATTGTTTTCCAAGCCAGGCAAGGACTCCAAGGATCGCTGCGATACGGGCACGTAAGTACCTGACCGCATCTGCCTTTTTGGTTAAAACGAGAAGCGCATTTTGAGTAGTTAACCCTATTTTATGAACCAGCGACCTCGCGCATGGTGATGTTCCTGCTGGATACCCTGGTGGAACCATTATTTCTCGAAGGCCAGCAAAGGGCGTCAACATATTATTTGGCCTTACGAAGCCGGATTGGAATAGCCGGTACCTACTTCATAAATTGTGTTATCGAATGTCATACAAAAGGCAACCACGTATTGTAGTACGTACATAAGTTTGATTTCGCTAACCAACTATATTGCGGGTGGACAAAAAATAATTGTTGCTTCCTTGCCTGGAAATTATATTTAGTATAGGTTATCATTTATCCCGGCTTATGGCTTATGGCAATGAATGCATAATGTTCATATCGCTTTCTTTACAAATAGGTAGGTATTCAGTTTGAAGATAAGTTATTTCGTCAAACTTTAGTTCGCATCGCACACTTATTTCGAAAGTTAATCGAAATAGGTACGTAGTTAACTTATTGAATAATCGCTACGTTTTGTTATAATTTCGTATCAAATTCGCGTAGGTTTGTATCGAAGTGAATGCGTTCGTTCGTATGCATACTTTATCACTAAGTCAGTAAATTACTCTGCTTAGTATTTATTTTATTGGGTACGTTTTTTTGTGACAATAACGTAAACTTCCGAGTCCCTTGAGAAGATTTATGCCTATTTGTAATATCATATTTGCTCGCTGACCGTAGTAAGTACACTGCGTGTCGTTAAAACTATACGCATAATCTGAGTGCGACTTTTCTAACGCTTTGTTTACATTGACAAATAATATTTCATTTAAATATTTCTTGCACTGTTATTTAACTTGTTGTGATCCATTATAATTATCTAACTTGCTTAAAAATGGCCACTGAAAGGAAACTTAAATTAGCTGAAGGTAAACGATCACAATGTTTTCTAAGAATACAATCTATTTATGACATGATTCCTCAGTTAAATGATAAAAAAGTGGTTAAACAATTTATTGCTCAGGCTCAGGTAATCGACCAATTAAGGTCAGAATTTATTAAACTGATGGATGATATTAATTTGATTAATTTGGAATTATACTCAGACTATGAAGTTAGTTACAAGGCTCTGAACGCTTTCGATGATATTTATTGCATGGCTAAAACTAAATTAAATCAAATCGAGGCACCAGTATCAAGCGTATCGGCTCAGAAAACCGACACGGTTCATACATGCCGAGAGGATACTATAAAGATTCCACGGATAGACCTCCCATCCTTTGATGGTGAAATTCAAAACTTTCCTTTCTTTTATGAAACTTTCAAAAGAGTAATTCATGAGAACTATAAATTAACTGATTCAGAACGAGTTCATTATTTGTTCAGTCATCTGACAGGAAAGGCTAAATCAATTTGCGCGGGAATAACTCCTGCTGCTGAAAATTATAAAATTGTATGGGAAGCACTTATAGCAAAATACCATGATGAACGTGCTTTGGCTACTTCCTATTTAAATCAATTGTTTTCTATAAAGCCTGTCAGTGGTCCTTCAGCATCGAACCTAGAAAAATTATTTGATAGTTTTACAGCTACTATTTCAGCTATAAAACAACTTAAAATTGATAACTTAAGTGATTTCATTTTTATTCATATCGGTCTTAAATTATTAGACTCAGATACCGCAAAAAGTTTTGAGATGTCTATTCGTGACTCGCAACAAATGCCTGACTATGGGGAATTTGTTAAATTCGTTCGGGAGCAAGTAAAGATATTATATCGAACCTCACAACGTTCATCGCATTCCGGTAAGTCGGAAGGCGGCCCGCGCGCCGGCGCCGCTCCGTCCCGGTCCCCGCACAGTTACGTAAGTGCACAAACGCACACTTGCGTTTTATGCGACAGTGCTGAACACTCGCAACTTTATAGTTGTAATAAATTTTTAAAACTCGCGCCTACTGAAAGGTTTAATTATATAAAGAAAATTCAGGCATGTATTAACTGCCTTAGCACTCAACATACCGCATCCAAATGTAATTCTAAAAGAACTTGCCGGAAGTGCAATGGCACGCATCATTCTCTTTTACATTTTAATTCTCCACCGCGCGTGTCTGAAATTAAAGAGTCACCATCTAGTGATCATAAAAAGACTTTGTTAGCCGTTAATAATGCTCCTTCCCATAATAATGAGAGTACTGCTGGTACATCCAAAGAGCCTATATGCACTTTGTCATCTACGGGACGTGGAAAATTTCCTGTCACGGAAGTCCTCGCTACTGCCAAGGTTTTGGTGGTTGGTCGGAATGGAAAGGAACGGGTCGTAAGATGCCTTTTGGATCCTGGCTCTCAAAAACATTATGTCACTTCTAAATGTTGCCAGACCTTGGGCTTATCAATTAAGCATGGTGGATTAAGGTCTGTGAAGGGCATAGGTGGCTCCACTCAACCCGTAAGGGGAAAAGTAAACATTGCATTTCGGTCAAGATTCAAATCTGGTAACCAATACACAATCGAAGCGCTTGTATTGGATGAAATTACGGCTCAATTACCAACATGTCATATTGACATTTCATCAATGGAAATGTTTGATGATGTTCCATTAGCGGATGACACCTGGGCTGTTCCAGGTCAAATCGATATTCTTATAGGAGTCAATTTATTTGCAGAAATGTTACTGCCAGGTAAGGTAATTAATCAGTCTGGCCTTCCAGATGCCCTTGAAACGGCACTGGGCTATATTATACTTGGTGACGCGCCTGCTATGGCACCATCTGATTCCTCCGTAGGATACTTTTCAACCTGCGATGTGGAAGACTTAATAAAACGGTTCTGGGAAATCGAAGACTTAGGTAATGAGGTAATCCTCAGTTCTGAAGAAAAACAAGCTGAGGAGTTTTATAAGTCAACTGTCAAACGAAAGGAAGATGGACGTTATCAGGTAGCTCTTCCGTTCAAACTTCATCCCAGCAACTTAGGTCATTCTTACACAACCGCAGAGCGAAGATTTAGGTCACTAGAGCGAAAATTAGTGTCGCAACCTAAGTTAAAAATCCTTTATGATGAAGTAATACAGGAACACATAGACAAAAAATATTTATCTGAAGTGACTTCGGAGCAATCAGAATATGGATATTACATTCCGCATCACGCAGTATGCCGTGAAGACAAGACAACTACTCGTCTAAGGGTAGTTCTAGACGCAAGCGCTGAGACCTCTAGTGGGTTTTCTCTTAATTCTGTGCTTCACGCAGGACCCAGTCTTCAAGCAGATTTATTCTGCATTTTATTAAATCTGAGACTTTTTCCTATCGCCATCACGGCTGATGTGCGACAAATGTATCTTTGTATAGATGTACGCGAAGAGGATCGTCCTTACCAACGCTTGCTTTACAGATTCGATCCCAAGTCACCAATTAAGACTTATCAATATAACCGAGTAGCGTTCGGATTGCGCAGCAGTCCTTTTTTAGCTTTGCGTACCGTACAGCAGCTAGTGGCTGATGAAGGAAACAAGTTTCCTATCGCAAAGGAAATCGCATCCAGAGATATTTATATGGATGACATCGCGAGTTCAATTATGAACGAAACAAAAGCTATAACTGCCGCTCAACAGCTTATAGAGTTATTCCGGGCTGGCGGGTTTCAGTTGGCAAAATGGTCTTCAAACTCAGCAAGAGTTTTAACCCAAATACCTAAGGAACTTCATTTGTCTCAGAGCGTCACTTTCGATGATGATACTACGCTAAAAATTTTAGGTCTACGTTGGTACCCATTAGATGATGTTTTTGGGTTTGAGGTTGTACTGGATGAGAGGTCGTGTACCAAACGAAACATTTTGTCTTCTGTAGCACGAATATTTGACGTGCTGGGTCTTGTGGCACCTATTATAGTATTTGCCAAGCTTTTAATTAAAGAGCTGTGGATTCAAAAAATTGATTGGGATGACACGCCTCCCAACAACATTACGCGTCAATGGCAACAGTTCCAACGAGAGCTACCATTGATTTCTAATATGAAATTTCCGCGACATCTTGGTGTCATTGAAAATTGTTCAGTAACGGTTCTAGGCTTCGCTGATGCTAGCGAGAAAGCCTACGGCGGAGTGGTGTATGTGTACGTTACTACACCGAATAGTGAGAATGGCTCAATCCAGTTAGTATGTGCTAAATCACGTATAGCCCCGCTTAAGGTTTTGTCGCTGGCACGTCTTGAATTATGCGCTTGTTTGTTGCTGGCCCAATTAATGAAAAGAGTTTTGGATAGTTACACCGCTAGATATCAAATTGATTCTGTTTTTGCTTTCTCGGATTCGACTGTCGCTCTTAGCTGGATCCATTCGTCGCCCCACCGTTGGCAAACATTCGTTGCCAACCGAGTGGCAAAAGTCCAAGAAAATCTTTCGAGTCATCATTTCTTTCATGTCAAGGG
Organism: Acrobasis consociella; assembly: GCA_963555685.1. NCBI lineage: Eukaryota > Metazoa > Arthropoda > Insecta > Lepidoptera > Pyralidae > Acrobasis > Acrobasis consociella. The sequence goes on from OY743115.1 coordinate 14,965,055, forward strand.
CATAGATAACCCTAGCGATTGTCTCTCTAGAGGCCTGACACCGGCTCAACTTGTAGAGCATCCGCTTTGGTTACATGGTCCACCATGGATAAAACTACCTAAACATGAATGGCCTGTAGAGCCCTTTGAACCAGAGGAAGCGGACGCTCCAGAAGCCAAATCGGTTTCTTTTGTGGCCAGAGATGACAGCTCAGAAAATATTTTATACGAATTGTCGCGTCGGTTCTCTTCATGGAAAAAATATGTCCGAACCGTAGCATATATCTTTAAATTTATTAAGAAATTCTCGAAGGGTCCGATAACCGCAGATGAATTAACCGCTTCAGAGTTGGAAATCTGTCGGTGCTTACAATTAGTTTATTTTAGGCAAGACATTATTAATTTCTCGGCTAATAAGCCATGTTCTGATAAAGCTCTTTTGAAACTAAAACCGTATTTGGACAACGGGATTCTGCGCGTTGGTGGCCGTTTAACAAATTCCAACGAAACTTATGAATACAAACACCCCGTGCTATTGCCACGACGGGATCACATTATTGATTTGCTGATTGATTATTATCATCAGCGCAACTTCCATACTGGTCCAGAGACGTTGATGTCGATCCTCAGACACAAATATTGGATCATTTCCGCTCGACGTATTATTCGTCAGAGAATTAATAATTGTGTTTTTTGTTTTCGTACAAAACCTCGCACAACATTTCCAATGATGGCAGATTTAGTAGCTCCAAGGGTAAACCAAGTTAAGAAGGCCTTTGTGCACAGTGGCTGCGATTATGCAGGACCTCTATACTACACCCCTATTCGTCGAAGAGGTGCGAAAAGTCACAAGGCATATTTGTGCTTGTTTACGTGTCTTACTACCCGGGCAATTCATTTAGAAATAGCTTCGGACTTAAGCACAGCCTCATTTCTGTCAGCCTTCAAAAGATTTTTGGCTAGACGCGGCCCAATAAAATTTATATACACTGACAATGGTACAAATTTTATTGGTGCCAAGTCTTATTTAAAAGAAATCCGCGACTTTTTAGTCAACAAGTATAAGGAGCCATGGGAACGTGAACTGGCAGAAAATCATGTAACTTGGCGGCTAATCCCGGCCAACTCGCCACATTTTGGAGGATGTTGGGAGAGTAACGTTAAGTGCGTTAAGACACATCTGTTCCGCACAATTGGAAAACAGATACTCTCGTATGAGGAACTTTCCACTGTTATAACGCAAATAGAGGCGTTATTAAACTCGCGTCCGTTGTCAGTGCTCAGCTCTGACCCTTCAGAACCTGCTGCGCTGACCCCGGCTCATTTTCTACACACTACTCCATTGACTTTCCTTCCGGCAGTCCCGGTACTTGATTCCCCCGATCATCTTTTACCAAGGTATCAGCTATTAGACAAATTAATTCAATCCTTTTGGAAAAGATGGCGAGATGAATATTTGCACACGTTACAGGTTCGCCAGAAATGGAACACTCCTTCTGAGCCAGTCAAGGAAGGAACAATTGTAATTATTATGCAGGAAAATATTATTCCTTTACAATGGCCTTTAGGCCTTATTATTAAACTTTTCCCAGGGAAAGATGGAGTCGCTCGTGTAGCATTAGTAAAAACAAAAACTGGTGTCTATAAAAGACCCGTAGTTAAGTTATGCCCACTTCCCTCGCAATAACTAAGTACATCTGCAGTAATATTTGTAGTATAGTGGTTTAGTTTTAAGTATTTTTGGTATCCTAGGGTATGCGTGCTAGGGTTGCCAATTGCCATACATTCATAACACAATTTATGTTTGAATTTTTTTTTCTTTTCTTTTTTTTCTGCCTTTTGTTTTCTTTGAAGTGTATCCCTTCAAGGCTGGGGGAAATGGTTCCGCCACATCTAGCGGAGGTTTAATAAACTGATAAAATAATAATATTCTCTTTAAAACGCGCTCGTGCTTGCCAGGAGGTATAACAGGTCTGGTACTGAAGTGTTTTTTATTGCTGGCAATCTTGTGCCACGAGTGTCAGTGTCAAGTTGACAGGACGATTTTCCCGCTCTCTTGCTATCCTCTCGTCGCCGCGCACACAGCGTTTTTGAAACGCTCGTCTTTTTTACTTATATTTTGGACATTAAATAGCATTCGTTCCCCGGCCGGGTGAAATAAGTGAAGTTAGTGGTGGTGACCAATAAACATTGTTTTCCAAGCCAGGCAAGGACTCCAAGGATCGCTGCGATACGGGCACGTAAGTACCTGACCGCATCTGCCTTTTTGGTTAAAACGAGAAGCGCATTTTGAGTAGTTAACCCTATTTTATGAACCAGCGACCTCGCGCATGGTGATGTTCCTGCTGGATACCCTGGTGGAACCATTATTTCTCGAAGGCCAGCAAAGGGCGTCAACACATTGTCTTGCGTCATACGCGTGCAAAATTTCAGCTCAATCCGAAACCATGAAGTGGGTCTTTAATTACAAGATTTTATTACAAACGGACAACGGATATAACATGTATACTTTATGTAATTAAATACACCCTAATTTATTTCTTTCGATATACTAAGGCGATTAACACACTGCACCGCGCCCCGCTGCGTAGTGCGGGGCCGCCATACAAAAACGACGCGCGTAGACGCGGTGTCAGTGTGTTGGACGGACTGAGCGTGTTTTCTATACAAACGGAGATACTTACAACGTTAGATAGAACACGCATTCACGCGCTACGCTGCGTAGTGCCAGGCCTGTGTCACTCCCCGTTTAGGTATCGAAAATATACCTACGCATTGCGGCCTCTATATGGAGGCTAATCCAGCAAGGACGACTCACTCGCTACTCTCGCTAGTCGCTAGCGAGCAGTGAGCAGTGACGCACGCGCGGTTTGTTCACCAGATTCACCGACTTAATCGTCATGGAAAGGAAAAGAAATAACAGGCCAAGTGCGAGTCGGACCCGCGCACTAAGGGTTCCGTACCATTATCTATGAATATCAAGTTTTTTGTATGGAAGCCTCCCTTAATTTTTTATTTATTTATTATTAAAATAAAAATACAACTGAGTATTTTGTTAATATTTAAAGTGCCTACCTGTTGCCATTATTGATATCGAGCAAAAAACGGGAAAAAATCGCATTTGTTTTATGGGAGCCCCTCTTAAATATTTATTTTATTTGGTTTTTAGTATTTGTTGTTATAGCAGCAACATAAATACATCATTTGTGAAAAATTTAACTGTCTAGCTATCGCGGTACTTGAGATACAGCCTGGTGACAGACAGACGGACAGATAGCGAAGTCTTAGTAATAGATCCCCGTTTTTACCCTTTGGGTACGGAGCCTTAAAAAGACAAAAAAATACTGTGCAGTAAGGTGCAGTGTTTAATTGCTTAAACACAGACAGTGATCCAGATTTAACTTTTTTTACGCTTACCTTACCTTTCAGCGTCTTTAGGACACGTATTTTTACTAAATTATTTATTCTAAATAGGTATGTACCGTACCTATTTAGTATATTATTAATTATTATATGATAGGTATATTAAGACATATACAATGTCCTTTTTAATTAAGTACAAATATTTTAAGAGGTGATTCAGTCCATCATTTCGAACAACTATTCCCAATAAATGTATATCGAAATACGAAAAAAAATTTTTCATTTTCGATACTAATGATATCACGTGACTACTTTGATTTGTATGAAAACCTAAAATTTTTTTTTCATATTTCGATATACATTCATTGGGAAAAGTTGTTCAAAATGATGGACTGAACCACCCCTTAAAATATTTGTACTTAATTAAAAAGGACATTGTATATGGTTATTATTACGAAAAAAGATTTATATACGATATAATATATTACCTATACTATGTACAGTCAACAAGGTAGCTGAATATATGCGCAGCCAAAAACGTCTGTTTGAAATTGCCTGCGCTAGATGGCGATGTTAGTATCTTGACAACCCTAGGCGAACTGCTCACTCAATCGGTTTTGTGTAGGTACCTACCTATGATGAACCGTTTGTCTAGCGTAATAAGAATGAAATTGGCTTGCATCTGAAATTCTAGGTATCTAAACGAGTAGGCGTCGAATTCTGACGCGAGTTAAATTAGACCATATCGCTAACAATATTGAGTAGATATTTCTTTGAATTTCTTTTTAGAGTAAGACTTCTGTACGTAAGTACTAGTATGTATTCTGTGGTAGTGCTGGGCAATGTGAGAATCGCCTTAACTAGTTAAATTTGCACCCCATCTATCTCTTTTCTTCTACGTCCCAAAAGTAAACTGGTAGACAATGCTTAGCATTAAGTTGTTCCTTTTGTACAATAATCTTGAGATGCAAAAAATTAAATAAATAAATAAATAAACGGAACAGGTAAAGCTACATAAAAGCTTGCAAAATAATGAGAGGTTGAGATACATAAGGTTTTAACCCGAATCCTCTTGACCGCGTGCGTGGGCCTTCATTTCCAAATTCAAAGAGTGGCGTGTATGACTGTAATAAATCGGAATTTATAACCGATCGGCGACTATAAAGTGAGTTGCGATCGATTGCAATAAAATCGCTCGCATTAATTCGTTGCTACAGATTGTTTAATCGTTGTTTATTGAACAATAATTTAATTGGTTACCGCGAATGTATTCAATAACAATTTACTTATTTATCGTTTGGTATTTAACGTCGATTAATATTTACGAGTTAAAGGTTTCAATCCCACATTGGGTCAACTAGAGCAGTTCAGACGTAGGTTTTGAAAACTAACCGTCTTATTATAAAAACGCAGATTGACTTTGTTACTGGGTTTAAACCATTATCCGACTAAATCAAGTTGACATCTGGTAATGTCCCATCGTCTCATCTGAAAATGCCAACTTGATTTGGTCGGATAATTATTTAAACTTAGTAACAAAGTTAGTCTGCGTTTTATAATAAGACTTACGGACTTATTATCATCTTTATTGATATGACTCTATCTTATTCATACATAAAAGTCTGCACTAGAATTAACGGCATTGCTATTAACTAGCATGCTTATGTCAAATTCGCTTCAACTTCAAGCTGTGACTTCAAGTCACACATCCTACCAAAGAGCAATACGCGCGTTTGCGCGCGCTTTTCTAAGCCATATTCGTCACGCACGTCAATGCACTTACAACACGACTCCTGTGACATACGTCTTTATAATTTTATAGGTACTTCTAACTTCATTGTGTTTGAGGTTTAGCAAGCGTTTGTTACTATACTAATCCCTATCAATATATCTGTGTAATTATCTACTTACTGTATTTTTTATTCAAACAAAATATGGAAAAGCAAAATATGCGTCAAAAATTTTGATGGGCAAGTACAGTACGGATACGCAAAATGTCAAAATACGCCACTAGTAAAGAACCTCTTTTAGCACGTCGATTTTATGAACAAGACGACAGGAGCTATAAAATTGCTCACGATTTTCCGTGTACAATGGTAATACTTACTCAAAATACAGTAATTTTATCTCCCATTGAATTATTGCAGTGATATATTGATGCATTGAAAAATTATCGTCGATTCTTATCTCACCAGATGCATGATTGTCGTGAGCAAAGCCGTTGCAGAAGTTAAAGTTCCCTTTGTAACGTGAGAGATATTTTATACAAAACTCATATACCTATTTACTAAATAAAGTACCTAACAACTCTTTAAAGAAAGATAAGTTCGTAAGAAATTACCAAATTGTTTGCGATCAGCTTTTCTAAGCTATTATTGCTTGTTTTTAAAATTCTTGTTTACCTTTTCCGCTCCAACCAAACGGGGATAAATTCGCGCGGCATTATTCGACAAAATTAAAAATGTAATTAAAATAGGCGGGCGTCGCGGGGCGGGTGGCCTCATTAAACGGTCAGGTAATTAGCAATTTTGTAAATGGGCTTATTCATTAATTTGCTGAACGCAGCCCTAATAAAATGGAACACGTGTCCACCTTGTTTTCTTTTTAGTTTTTTGTTTCATGCATTCTGTGGGTGCAGCCACAAAAAGTAGGTCAAGTTTTAATAGGTAAATATTTTTTTATTTTGTTCAGTCTTCACACGAAAACTTGTTGTTTTTAAGCGGACTGACAGGTGCTTTTTAGATGAGCTGAGCAGTATTGATTAAATGAATTCCCAAATCACATTTATAAATAAAACCCTTTAAAGTACAAAAAGTCCTCAACCTTAAAGAATACCTAAAATAAATCAAAATATTGCTTTATTATTAGAAGATACCTGGGTCTTTTTTCTCACGCTCCCTAAAAAACTCGTAATTAACAGTAAAGAAAATAAATCAAACCTAATGAGGTCCTAATGACCACATGTTTATCACTAATATAGTATCTACTTATCAAACTTTGTAACTAAGTACTAATTAACAGGTGAATTTACAGTTAAATTGATATGTTTTAGAGGCATGGCGGCAGGATCAATTCAAACTATAAGAATTAATTACTTAATTACCTTTAAGGCTTATTTTAGCTTCCGCCTTTGATTATTGATAGTTCTCACGCTTTTACTAATCGTAGTCACCTGTTAACTGACAAGGGAAAGATCGAAAACTACTCGTGTGTTACTCTGACTACAGTTTAGTGACGGGTGACAATCTCTTTATAAAAATCAGAAGCGCCGACTCGACGCAGATGTCATTTAACATCGCCTATTACTAAGACTATGCTCTCCGTCTGTCTGTCTGTCTATCACCAGGCTGTATCTTATGAACCGTAATAGCTAGACAGTTGTCATTTTCACAGATGTATTTCTTTTGCTGTCATAACAGCAAATACCAAAAACAATAAATTAAATATTTAAGTAGAAGAATTGAGCTTTCGCATTATCAATCATTCGATGTCGTCTATCGATGAATAATTGAACGCAGAAAGATTTTTAGAGCTCAAGTAGGGAACCCTTTTCAGAGATACGAGTCTAAAAAAAAGTTGGTGAACAAGTAAAAATGTTTATAATAATCTGCTCCCGCCTAATAAACGATGTTTTAAAAACTCGCTTGAAATGGGACGTTTTAAACTGAATTTTAGCGGAAAACCTGAATTTTTCATTTTGCATCATTATGCTCCCGGAGGCAGTGCGGTAAACAAGTGTAAACAAAACCGTAACTTTCCGATAATGTTGTTTTGTTTTCGGTACGGCGGAGCGTCGTCGGTGCAACTGTTCTGAAGTAATTTTGCAATTTACTAGTGCCACAGAATATAGTAACTGAAGTACTGGAGCTGCCACATAACGTATACTGTTTCCGTCTTGTTATAAAACGCATACTAACTTTGTACCATTTAAACCATTATCCGACCAAATCAAGTTGTCATTTTGTCTAGATGTCGGATAATGGTTTAAACCTAGTAACAAAGTTAGTCTGCGTTTTACAACAGGACAGGTTAGTAATATACATACATACATATATATATTCACGCCTGTTTCTCATGGCAGAGAGGCAGAGACTATAGGATTTCCACTTACTACGATCCTTGCAAACCTCTTTGTAATATGTAAGTTACCAATGTAAAGCTGGCACTTCCCGAGCTATTGATACCTAATCCTTTGGACTTTACCTTGTACCTAGATACTTATTTACTTAGTTAGTCGGTACAATTATTAAAACAACTCTAAACAAAAAGCTTCTCTTGTATAGGTTGTACGAATCAGTACATATACATACATACATACATACTATCACGTCTTTATCCCTAATGGGGCAGACAGAGCATTTTGGGTCTTGCAGTTCTATGCAGAGCCCAGGGCCGCTAGACCCAAAAGCCACTTTTAGCGTCATGGTGGGTGAGAAGATGGAAAAGCAATCAATACAGTGATGGGTTGCTAGCCGCATCGCCTGTTAACATGATTTGCATTTTTGCCCATTCCCTCGATCGGCTTTTACGATCTGCGTGGGAAGAGAAGCAGCTGGTACATTCTAAGTTTTTTTATTTCTCCCAGACCAGCATGGGAATCAGTACATATAGGTAGTTATTTTTTCAAAAACATATTTACCTATGTAGCCTTTCAACAAATCCAAGTCTCATTGACCGGGAAAGCGGCGCTGTCGTCTGTCGGACGTTGTCCGAACATAATACTATCTCACTTCCTTGCAGCCATAGGCCGCTCTCACGGTATCAGATCGCTCTGTGACATCGCCGACGTTATCTCATAGACGAAATTCCGACGACATGTCGAGGAAATGTGGCTTCCGTGCGGGGAAAAAAGTTACTCGAAACAGGTATGGAGTACAGAGAAAAAGAAACTATTTGAAATCAACAGCTCCCAGATAGTTTGTTTACTTTATTATTTTGACACTTAGTTTTGAAAATGCTAATTGCGTTTGTCTCTATTTGTCACTGCTAGCCCTAATATGCCTGTAAGGGATAAAAATAATGATAAATTGTTAACAATATAAAAATAGTACTAACTTCCTCCAAGAGATGGCGCTGTACGCATGGTTAGAATGATAAGTGTTTTTTTCGTCAGGGACTTCACGCAAGCTTTGGTCCAGCGGCGTGGTTTTCAATTTTAAGCTGATGCGCACGAGTTCGAGCCTCCGCGCTGCACCGTCCCGCGTGTGTTGACGTCGATGACTCTATGTTACCGATGTCTTATATGTGGGGTAGATAGATGGGTGAGCAACAAGCTGACAGGGTCCAACGTGACGTCCGCTTCTGTTGTAGCCCGGACAATTTTTTTAAAGAATTTTCTTGTCCTTCTGTAACCATTATTTCCACCACACCAGCAAGGATAAGGTTAAATGATTTAAGTGGCTTTATCTACCCTGTAGAGAGAGGCTACGGGGGAGGCCTATTTCCAGCAGTGGACATTATTCAGTTGAAATGATGATGATAATGATGATCTACCCTGTACAGCAGTAGCATGCATGCCATACAGACATAGAATTTTCTTCCCGGTCCACCCTAATATAACGTCGGATACTAGCGAGAAATGTATTTTGTTCGATATAGAGCCGGTCCTGTAATTTGGGTAAGATTAATGTCTACCCTGTATCACAGCCTGTATATAAAATAGTTATGCACGTCACTGCTGTACAGGATAAATAGGCGGTATTGAATATCAGTATTTCTCTTTAGGTATAAATAAGTATAATTTTTGTAATTATGAATTTTTAAACCATTAAGAAGGTCATTTACGTATGTATTTACGAGTAGCCTTTTTCATAGCGTAACTGGATTGGGAAACGTATGAAGGCCATACCCAAATTTTCCGGGGTCCAGTGGCGCCGCCATTTGAAATAAATCATTTAAAAGGAAACGGAGATATCATTCAAAATTGAGTCTTGGTCAAGCCCTAGATAACCCTTAAAACTATTTTATGAACTACTGTTTATAATTTAAAGTGCCAACGTGAAGCTTTTCTACGCACATTAGCTAAAAGTGGCCGTTTTTCGCAAATGTGCGTAGAAAAGCTTCACGTTCTCACTTTAAACTACAAAAAGTAGTTTAAAAAATACTTTGAATGGGTATCTAGAACTTGACCAAGACACAATTTTAAATGATATCTCCGTTTCCTTTTAAATGATTTATTTTAAATGGCGGCGCCACTGGGCCCCGGAAAATTTGGGTATGACCTGAAGCCTTTATAGCTAAAATATTAATTTATAAATTTACAATAAAAATGATAAGCTCTGTCAATGAATTGTTCTTGCATATCAAATGTTGGTAGATATGTACCTAATATGGTGTTCATAAAAAAAATCGAACTCAACTATCAATTCCCAAATTAAGTTACGTAACAAGTTAAGTATATCTTTAACTTCACGCATAATTCGTTAAAAACTTTTAAATATAATCAATAATAATTAGAAAGAAGTGCTTACCATTATTTGCTATGGGGAAACCACAAATTGGGCCCTAAAAGTGAAAGTTGACTTTCATTCAACTTGTACCATTACTTTTGTGCAGTTCGTGTGTGTACAAAACTTTTTTATTTATTTAATTGTATCAATTCTTATCTTGTTCTTTACAAAAAAATGTTAATAAGGAGTACTTATCTTCTAAAGGACAACTAGAACTATGTACCTACTTGGAAAATGACCTTTTTTAAATTGTCCTAGGTCTTGGAAGTTTATGTATATATATATTATAAAATATAGTATCGTTGAGTTAGTATCCCATAACACAAGTCTCGAACTTACTTAGGGCTAGCTCAATCTGTGTGATTTGTCCCTATATATTAATTTTATTTATTTACATTGACAATAGATGAAAGTAAACTAAAGCTAAGTACCTACATCTAGAAGGGGTACTGAAATTAAAACTTTAGAACATTGCTTCTCATACTACTTAAATAATGTAGGTGAAAAATCTCGATGTAAGTATCTAGTAATTAATGGTAGGTAATGTTTTGTGCTTAGAGCCTAACTTATTGTTCTATTTTCATTCCATCTTTGCGTGATTTAACCAATAAACCGTAGCAGCAAATAATACAAGTCTTAAATTCAAGGTTTCAACGTAGTTTATTTCCATAACTTTGTAATATTGTAATTCTTAAATTATATTCTCGGCAACTTTGTTTCTTAGTGACTCGAAAGAAGTTCTGAGTTACATTCCTTTTCTAAAGCAGTTCTTAATATTTAAAACATTGACATATTATTATTTATGTAGATAATACTTTATCATAAATTCATTTAAAGTCTTTGTGAAGAAAAGTTTGTTCGTCAGAAGGATTCCTTCATAATTTTAACATCTACGTATAACTTGTATGAGTGAAATGTACTCTGCATTATAGTTTAGTGACACAGCCCAGTGTTGTTGAGCTGTATATATTTACTATCTATAAATATATTATCATTTCATATCTGCAGATGTCATGTCTAACAAGAATGCATCGCGGTCAATTGAAGTCGCTGTCTCTTTGAACAATTAATGTCCGAGGCCAATAAAAATTTCGCAACGACCATGCGCATGCGCATCTAAGAACGGACAAAGATTTCTGACGGCGCTTATAAATATTAAAAAAAAAACAGGACGTAAGTAAAGTTAAATAGACAGATTCCAAATTTTTTGAAGTGAAAACTTCTTTAGCGGCGTTGTGCACTTTTTTTGGAATGGGTAAAAAATGTTAAACTCGCGTCAGGACACGTGACCTGATCGAAAATTCGTAAGACGGCGCAGGGCGCTTGCGCGAATGTTCGTGTGTGTTTATGTGCGTGCTACGCGCATCCATGGATGGTGACAGCTGATGGCTGGACCGTCTGTGTAGTGGCCATAATGCTGTGTATTTGAAAATGATTTTGTTGAAAATGAATTTGTGACATTTGTGACACTGTGGTTCAGAAAAGATTTGAAATATTTTATACTGATAATTAAAGCAATTCGTGTAAAATTATTCCCTAACCATTCCAAAATATCAAAAATGCACAACGTTAATATTCAAGTTTTCACTTCTGCCGGCACTCCCAGAGTGCAACCCGTCGTTTTTTTTTCATACAAAGTATCACTTACACGTCTCACTTAGATACTTTTTCAGCATCTCATATTATTGTAGTACTTGATCAGGTATGAACTGCTATGACTATACTTAGTTACCTACTTACTTATTTGTAAGAAAATGTTACAAAAATCTACTCTTTTAACAAGAGAATTTCTTCCTTTTCGCTTCGCAACAATTTCATATTTTTAGCCTTATGACTTTACCGCAAATTATACTTACAAAGTATATTCAATATTCCCTTTGGAACAATTCCGTATCTGTAATAAAGACCATATTAGGTTTACATAGTTTGTATAGCTGGTATTGCGATAAAATTTAAGTTGATTCCTATTTAATATAAAAATAAACTAATTGCGGCAGGTAAATATATTACGAGAACATTATGCTCATATTGTTTTAAACAAAAGACATTACGAAAGTAATTCATAACTATAAAGTATGCCGCGAAGGGCTGTTCACTAGTTTCCTTACACTGGCCACAAGTCCATTACAGTGAAAGTCTGGGGTCTATCTAAGGCCATTGTCCCCGAACAATTAGTCAGGACTGTGATAACGGCCTTTTACGGAACACGCTTAAATTTGTGTGACACCAATCTTGGACCCCTTTGTGTGACACGAAGCACACGAACAACTCGACCACAAAATAGCAATAATCTAGAACTCAAGTTTAAAATTATATTGTAAGGTTTCACATAGTTGATAATTTTTCAAAACTACAAACCGTTTTGACTTGACCTCCAAACTACACAACCGATTTTGATAAAATTTCTATGGGACCAACTCGAAAATATACCCTTTCAAACAAAAGAATTTTCCAAATCGGTCTAGGCACCTTTGAATAATCAGTTAACATACGTAAAAGAAAAGGTCGCAACGAATTTATAACCTCTTTTTTTGGAAGTCAGTTATAAATTGATTCAAAGTCGTAATTTTTTGCGATTTTTCTATATCAATAGAAATGGTTTGTTTGTTATGATCTTTATGGTAATGAACGCGTCCGTAGATCTGTAAAATGCCTTCAGCATACAGCGTAAACATGTTATTATGATACTGGCAACTGAAAGAAAGTGTCTTGCATCCATGAAGTTATCCTCTAACTTCATGCTTGCATCCATCGAAGAGATTTACTACAAACAAGTTTTCAGGATCTGTTTAAATAGTGAATGTTGTTCTTTTGGTTAGCCAACGTTAAAATAAAATAAAACTGTCTCATTCGCTTTGGCTCTAGGCAATGCTTTGTGGCCAGTATCCGTGCAAACCGATGCAAACTCAAACTTTACCACGAACAAGACAAAGGAAACAAAAGGATTCAGCCTAACAAGTGGCTACTCACATGGCGATCATTTCACGCGTTCGCATTCGCAAACCAGTCGCTTTGTATCCAGATAGCCGTGCGAAACGAACAATGCCGGATTGACTGCAATTTTACGCTTACTTTAACGTCTGTGAATAGACAATCTCTATCCTCTAACCAGTTTGATATGGGAAGATACTTGTATTATGATACAGGTATCGTTGCCATAATTGTTTCTGTTCCGATTCCGATGCATAGATAGACAATTTTGCACCAGATGTATGTGCTTATATTTAAAACTGCGGATGTCTCTCAATTAGGTGTAGGTATTGTGTTAATACTGCAACTGCGTTTAGATACTGGGTATTTTATTAACCCTTAATTAGGCGCGCCTTAAAAGTTGCATAAGAGGTCGCGTGGGTTGTGTAACACCCCATTTCAAAAAAATTTAATAAAATTCGAAAAACTTGGCATATCTGACTTTTATCAATAGGAACATTTGAACTTACATATTAATCAACTTTTAAACTTCTTTTTAATATAATCAACAATTTTTTTCACAGTGAAAATTAACTTTCTATACTAGTTTTCTTCATAACATTTTTGGCAGTCTAAAATCATATGGTCATTGCTCACATTTTTATGGCATTTAGAGCATCCCGTCTTTGTATTTCTATCCTTCGTTCTTGAACAAATATGACACCTTTTGTATGACTGCGATTTTCCTGATTCAGAAACAGATTTTTGGACCTCAATATCATGACGCCTTTTTAGTAGTTTTTGCAGCGGTCGTGGTAATTTGGGTATACCTGCTCTTGTTATTTGGTAAGGTTTCACTAAATCGACTGCCAGTCGCTTCAAACATACTCTTTGGGGTCAATTAGAGTCAATTTTAGACTTATTAATGACACACGAATTGACACCTGTGATATTGAAAAGATGAAAATATAACACCATTGGCCATCTTTTGGTACATCTTCCTACATTAGAATTGGCGCACATTTTGTCATTTGTATCGACTTCTTTAGTTTTATTATAATAATGAATAATTTCAGGCTTCTTTTTATCACCCTAATGATCATCATCATGATGCATTGTCATTATTGTCGATAAAAGCAGAACTGCTTTTCTTGGCTTCGATACATATAAGCACAAAGTCGTATCTTTTTTATAAATAAATAAAAGTAACTTTCCGTGTTTTTTCCGGGAGTAAACACTTTTGTATTTCAGCAGTGTGCCCACCATAGGAAGCTTATGTTTATCCAAAGGCGATTTTGCCAATGGAACAAAGTAAACCAGTTGTCCTCACACATACGTAATAACTCACATACATAAATACTTATATTAATACATGCACACATGCACTCTTAACATAAAACATCTGTTTTTGGCAGTGGTGTAATAACATTAAACCTCTTTTTGTAAAAATAAAGTTTTGTAAAAAAAAAGAACAAGCAATTTGAACTACGCAAACAGTCACCTGGGGTGTCGAGCACCCCAAACGCGCTCTCTGAGCCCAAACAACCACAACTGAGCGCCGTTCGCAACTGAATCATGTGCGTTACACTTATTTACGAAGCTACAAAAAAAACTAGCGCCCTAAATTCAAATTTTAAAATGATATGAGCCTGGAAACCTGCTTTGGGGTGTATGACACCCTACGCGACCAATTAAGGGTTAACAGTAACCAAAAATACAGTCTATATAACATACGCAAAAAAGGGTTGCTTTTATCAAGCATTTTTTTTCAGTATGACTATGGATATAATGAGACTTTTTGATTCTCTTTATCACTTACATATTTATGGAATCACATAACTTTATCATGAATTACATAAAATTGTTAGCCAAAAATATTTCTAGCAGAATTAATCGACAATGTTTCTAGATCAATAAATTAACGAGGTTATTATATGCTATTAACAACGAGTACCTAAGTATTTTCTGTTCAAACTGCGCTTATCTTAGACGCACTCTGATTATGGTAATATCGTAAAACAGTGATTTTAACGTCGGCTCTCGGGCATGGGGTATCAACACCTATATCATTCCGAATGATAGCCTGCCTGGGTGGCGCTAGAACTCTATGGAATTAATTGTATCTAAAAGACTTGTTTTGCATAGTTTAAACCTTGTTCAAGTTTTAAACGATAGCTATCAAGATTGTTGCAATTTACTCTGCCATGTCTACTTTGAAAGACAATTCTGTTTTTGCAATAAAACTTTTTTTAGTTGTGATAGTAGTTTAAATGAAACTAATTATAATGAAAATATCTTGAATATTATTATTAACTATTGAATAGATACATAATAATAGCGTGAACATTACTAAGCAAACCCAAGTTTTAAGAATACCCTTACTCTAGACTTTTCCATACGTAGATTACCTTTGTATGGAAAAGTGTTGTTTGGTCTACGGTAAGGGGACTTTCCTTGGCACAAAGTAAACTCCAAAAGACTTTATTGAGGATGGTAAATGGATTGGTGGAATTATTAGTGTCTGTCTAAGACCTATATGCTTGCTCAGCTCAACGTGAAATAAGGGCTGAGAGGACGATGATCATGATAGAATACGACGATGTTATTTATAAATTAGCTTTTGTACCATTTCTCACACTGTCAACCTGCTTATTCAAACCTTTTTTGTCATTTCTTGTTATCCTATAGGTACTTACTAATCTTTGAGCGATCCAGTCCATTGCAATTAACATTAGCACTGCTAATAACATGCCAGTCGTCGCTGGCGCCGCGTAATTGTTTCAATAGCATTGGAAAATCATAAAGTTGTACAGCGCGCACACTTACGATTATTATCTAGATATAGAATTCTTAAAAAATAGATACGCCTACAAAAAAATTGCCCTGAAAATTCTTTTCTTCTTTCAATTCCTGTTTGTGCATCTTTTTGATTCTTGATTTCTTGCAGGTCCCCTAGATTCTTGTTTACTTACAAAATTCAAAGTTCTTCATTTGCAACCAAGATTTAAAAAATAAAGCACTTTTATAAGAATGTTTTTAGATTTCTTGCCCCCATTAGGTACTTACATGCATTATTGTATTCATTTGCGGATAATAGTTATACTTAAATAATTTTTAAAAGTTTATAAAGCATTTTTAAATTATTAAGTTGATTGTGCTATACAAAATTTAATTTATGAAAACAATCTTGAGTGTGCGCAATAAGGTATGCGCGTGTAGAATTTATAAACATCGCAAATTGACTCCATGTGACGCCTGTGGATGACGCTACTGACACTGTTGGATATGAACTCTATAATAACAGATTAAGGTTCAAAATAAAACAGTTTAAATTATTACTGCAGTCACGTAATGGTCGCTAATTACTAGACACACGCATAAATTTAAAGCTAGACATAGAATTTGCTACCGTTTTTACAAGATTCTAGAGATAATTACCGGCGTCGTCTATCGATACATTCCCTTACAAAGTATCTCTACTTGGTCTTATTATAGTCTCGTCTGAAGAATAACAAGTCAAATCCTTTCTACTTCTCCTTGTCCAAAATCCTTCTTTCATATACTTGTAAAAAGATTTTTTTTTCTTTTTCTTTAGTTTTTTCTTACCATTTCCTTCCTTCTTTTCCAACGTTCCATCCAGCCACGTTTTCTCCAAATAGGTACCTACTTAGTGATAATGTCTGCTCGTTATAAAATGCGACATCCATCAAACGAGAAAGGTGTCCAAATGTCCTCTAAAAAGTCTATAAAAGCCAGGATTATGAGTTTGCTAAAAAGGCTGAAACCAACTTGCCTTAAGAGGCAAGTTGGAAGTTTCACAAAAGACATTTTCGCTTTCCATCGTTTGATTTGATATGCTCTATAAGTCGACGACTTGTTAGGTTTTAAGGCTTTATTTCTGTCTTTTCTCAATGTTTTACCTTACTGTACGTTATACACAACTCTTACAATGTTACATTACCTTTTTCGAACTCCGTTGTTAGAAATAGAAACGATTGTAATTAAAGTTGTTTCAGAACCTTGTACCTTAATTTATGTCTTTATTCAAATTGACATTCTTAAACGAGGCATCAAAGATATTAAGTATTTTTAAAATGTCAAATACATCGTTATGCTCAGACATGACTTCGGAATAGAGAAAATTAGATATCTAAATGTAATAGATATTATTCAGCACACGTAAAACTATAGAAGGCGCCATTATATTCTGAGTTATAGACGAATAAATTATTATTGGACCCGACATTGACATAAAGAAGTCTTTACTACAACATAACGACAAAGTGCATATTCATAACTTACTCGTGTTTCACTGAGCCCAAATTTATACGAATCTTCCCGGACACATCAATATTTTATTGATACATGCCGTTAATTGCAATTATTTATTGAACAGATAAAATTCCCTTCGCAAAGAAAGCTGTCTCTTGGACAGGAGAAAATATTTGCGCTATTAAGTACCTAATACAGTAAAATTTTCTTGCTGAGAACCGCCATTTGTTTTACAGAAAATAAATCGTGTTTTTATTACTTAAACAAAGGGACCGTGGGGATTTCTCAACGGTTTCAGTAAAAAACATCTTTAAATTGTTTCCCCTGTTTACGGTTAACGAAAGAGTTTCGGGTGCCGGAAGGAATTTGTTTATTCTGATAACAGCTTCATTGGCCCTTAAATTCGCGCTATCGTCCAGGGTTTAATTAATACAGCAGTGAGTCCCTTGCCTTAATTGTTTTATGGTAAAATAATGGCAAATATCGAATTGTAATGTAGTAAATGATGTATTTCTGACACATGGTATTGTAAATTAAATTTATTGTGAACTTTCGAAATACCAATCACAACCTTGGGGAAAGTAATGACAATGAAAATTGTTACTTACAAATAATTTTCTTGAATAAAATATGATATAAGCCATTCAATGTTGAAACATGATTCATGAGATTGCCCAGGTTATCGATTTTTAGCAGAGTGATTTTGTGTCCTAAAATGAGAGGGTCGCCTGCCTTCACAGTTGGGTCGCCTGCCTTTACAGTTGGGCAGTCTTCAGGCTTTGTCAAACTAAAACATAACACCAACACAATGTTTTTCAATTTTCATACACGTCCTACATCACAAAATACCATAGACCTAGATTGCTTCAGTGTGTTAAATTATATGTATGTATGCAAAACACTGCTGATTTTTCTGTGCTGGCTATTAGCGTTATCGGTAAGATTGTCAAGATCTTTCGATCCATAGGGCCCGACCCGACTGGGCCATGATTGATGAACTTTTTGCCTTATTACGGAATTACCCTTCTTATAGACTGCAGCCATGGGCGTGAAAGTTACTTACTCATCCCGAGATTGCAGACGGCTGCCAAAGCCGATAACAGGCGATTGATCTCATTCTCAAAGATTGATTACTCTGTTTTCGCTAAGTTATACTGTCGATATTCACCCAGATGTTTAAAATCTTTCGCAATTGGGTATTTTCCTGGGTCAAAAATTAAATATTTGGTGCTGTTAATTAAATAAAACGTCACAAAATAATGTTAGTGTCTTGATAATATTATTAACTTACCATACTTACTTACTTACTATTTTCAATGCGATTTTACATTTATTATTGCAGAAAAAGCGCTATTTAACTCCAAGAAACTATGACGTCATCTGCCTGTTCCATTCCATACAAATCTCATAGAAAATGTTTTGACATTTAGAAAAAAGTATGTGATTTAACTTGTTGGAAAATAGCGAACAATAATAATTATTCATCATCATACTTGTTTTGACACTCTGTAAGTTCGATGAGTTCCTTCTGGTCTGGGAGAAAAGAAAAAACTCAACATAGCTGTTTCACTTCCCGCGCAGATCGTAAAGGCCGATGGGAATGTGAGAAAATGCGAATCATCTTATTATATTAGGCGATGCGGCCAGCAACCCATCACTATTTTGAATCCTTCTTCCGCCTTCTCACCCACTATTACACTAAGAGTGACCTTTAAGTCTTGCGATTCAAAAGCTCTGTCTGCCCCATAGGGATAGTATGTATGTATGCGCGAGAGTTAGTAACTAATATAAAATGCAGCGTTGTTACTGGCCTAAAATAGGACCACTCTATCTCTTTTTAGATTTCAAAAGATAACGATAAAGAGAACTAAGCACAGACTTATCGTGCAACCTTTGAGCAACTTCATATAGGTTCTTTTCAGTTTTTTGAACTAATTTTTTTCTGTAGGGCCCGATTGTAGTGTAACCTTAGGTGTAACCATTGATTTTATAGACCTCTCCCAAAGTTTTTCAAAATCTTTCAAAACCTGATCTAGAGCGGCTGGCATCCAGCAGCGCTTTCCAGCGACCTTGGTCAGATTGTCAGACCACCTCGTGGATGGGTGTCCTTTCCATTTTCATTAAAAAACCTTTTTGCTGTATGTTCCGCCTTTCGCCACTTCAACGATTAATTTAATTAAATAGTAGAAGTAAGAATTTCACATGAAGTATTATACTAATTAATTTAGTCATTTTTAATTTCATTAGGTCATGGTGGATATTTAGAGTAAAATTTAAATAAGTACAAGTGATTTTAATTTAAATAAAAGCGTATTTAAGACAATTGTTACGAAAATTTAGACTCTAGGCCTTCTATTTTACGATAAGTAGAGTATCAATGTAGTTGGTGATTTAGAGCGACGGCTGGCAATTTAGAGAGAATTGGCACTTAGGAAAAGTTTTAGCTAATTACAGTCGTAGTCCTTTAAAGGTTCTTTATGTACTTCGGAATTTATATCTATTTGAACTAAAGTTCTTTTAAAATCTTGAAGTTTTATTGGATACTTCAAAGCTGTTGATAGTTAACTAAACCTAAACTTTTAATTTTTTACAAAGGTGCGAAAGTTACTTAATTACTACATTATATATAAGTGCATATAATATCTACTATTTGATATTTTTATTACTAACGTAATAGAAAGAGCTAAGGGTCGCAAAATTCAGTCTCTAGCAAAAATTTATGATGGAACACTAACCTAAAATCATAAATTTTGACACACAGGTATATCTTATCGAAGATGCAAAAATTTTACGACTAACGTGTAAAGAAGAAAATACAGCTAATACATTATGTCTGCAGCCTGAAAATAGGACGTTTAGACAGTAAAAGGCTAAAATAATTTCCTATTTATACGCTCCGTGCCAGTAACACCTCTCAACCTGAATACTGATAATTTGAAATTGTGCATAAAGTCTTCTAATTAGTTTAGCGCCCTTAATGTAAGTGATAATTTGGCTAGTGGCCCGAATAGCTGGCCCCGAGCCAAGTTTACGACCGCGGGGCGTGAGCATTTTCTTTGAAAAATACGCGATGTTCCGCTGTGATTGTTATCAGAATCACAATTTATGACTGTGCGCTGTGAAAAATGTTTTAGAACATCTTTTGAATGTAGTTTAAATGATTTATGGAATTTTGCAGTCAGTTTTTCTATACCATGTGTAGTATGTGTCAGTTTATGTTAAATTTGTTCCGTCTTATTATAAAAAGCAGACTAAGTACGTTACTAGGTTTAAACCATTATCCGATGAAATCAAGTTGACATCTAGTAATATGCCACAGATGAGACCATCTAAAAATGTCAACTTGAAACTGCGTTTTATAATAAGACTGGTTATGTTTATAGTTGCTTTGGATATAATTTTTTCCTTTTTAATCAGTTGTGCCACCGTCTTTGTCTTTCTCACATTCCTCTCCATCCGCTGGTTGTAATGACGAGATCGCTTTAAAATGCAAAATTATTTCTTTGTGTTACATTTTTTATTAGGTGTAGAATAAAGAAGCTATCTACTTATCTACTAGCTAGATTTTACTGCACAAATTCGAAGGTATAAGGTACTCACCTGATTTCGAACTACAAACCTACAGGTGGATGGAATGCGTTAAGGACGACATGGACAAAAAGAATGTAACAAGTGCCTTGACAAAGGATAGAGGAAAATGAAAAAGACTCACATGCTGTCCCGACCCCACGTAAAGTGGGATTAGGTGAGGAGAAAGAAGAAGAAGAAGAAACCTACAGGTCATTCGAGTACGATTATTATGCTAGCATTAATGAACCCTTATTGGGAATGCAGTTAAAGCACGAGATGTTAGTACTTAGTCATTAAGGGTTGGAATACACTTTTCAGCACAGAACAGCACTTTCGCGTGCCGCTATCCTTTTTTGTCGCTCAGAACCGTCATTTGCCAAAGCGAGAGAGAACGATGGAACGCTATAGCACGGCCGGTGCTATAGCGTAGTAACAGGTGCCCAACCCTTAGTCGCCTCGTATAACATCCACAGGAAGAGATGGATTAGGACCATACCCTACTCTGGGATGGAAGCCACACGGTAGATCTAAGGGTTGGGACTCATTTGGCAGCACGCATTGACAAATGAGATCCAACCCTAAATTTACCTAAATAGCCCAGTAACACCCACCAATAACATTTTTCTCTTTTCAGTGGGCGGCATGTCACGCGGGGGGAGCGGCGCTGGCAAGACCGCGACGGCGAAGCGCGTGCCCCCTCCCGCGGTCCCCGGCGACGCGTTCGGCACCCCCCAACACCGGCACTCGGGCTCCAGCTTCGGCTCCCAGGGCTACGCGTCATGTGAGGAGCAGCCTTACCCGCAACCGCCTGATACACCGTCGCATACCAGAGGTAAGAATAAAAATTTCCTATTGTATATGCCGTCATATTACGCCGTCATATTGCGTAATCGCGCCATACAAGCGGGTCCAATAAAAGACCGCACCGTACATGGAATTATTATAAAACACGGATAAACCATGATAGGTTGTTGTTTCCTAGATATCAACTTGATTTGGGGCGGATAATGGTTTAAACCTAGTAATAAAGTCAGTCCGTGTTTTATAAAAAGACGGCGAAGATCATCTAGATTTTTATAATGCATACCTAATGCGTTAACGTTTTTGTGAAATGCGGAAAATGCTTTGCGCACATTGGCGCCTGCGCTTTCAACCGGTTATGTATATCTCTTTAACAGTAGTCGGTTAAAAGGCCAACAGTGTTGAGTCCACACGGTATAAATTATACCAATTAAAAGGTCTTAGGGTTACGCTCCGCTCCGCTTAAGTATAGTGTATAATATGACTTGAATTTATTAAGATAATTACTAATGTACGTATGTTTCTCTACAAAAGAAGATATATTGCCCACTTATGCTTGCTTAGAACTTATTAATATGCTAATATACAGCTTAGATTGAGTAATTATTTGTACTTAGGTGCTAAATAAATGATTAGTCTAAAAATAAGTCAGCACAACATCGTGCAATGCAATTTTTCGGTTGCTAATTCTAGCGGCTGCGGACAGAACGGGATGGCGCAGACAAAGGGAGGCTTATGCCCAACAGTGGGTTTTTGAAAGCTGATGATGATTGGTTGATTGATAATTCTACACGACAGGTTTATAGTTGTAGATATAACGAAAAAAGCAGACTTACATACCATAGTTATCACTTACTTAGTTTTTGAAATGGTGTACGACCTAAGTACTTATACTCGCGAAGATACCTATAGCTATTAGATAAACCAAATCTTCGCGCCGTCATTGAACCTTATTAAATGTTCTAAGTACACTACAAGTACGCATAAATCCCTATAGACTAATATATACATGCGAAAATAAATGTTTCCCTGTCTGTAGCCTCTTTTCAGATGTTTAGTATGGATATAGTTTCAGAGCCGGGGAAGGACATACAATGATATGATAGATTTTATTCCGAAATTCAAAACATAAAAAACATAAAAAGTTTCTTCCTTTTTTCATTCATGCTTCACTGAAACTTGCAATTTTTTAACTCATTGAAAGGATTAAGAGTCTAGCCGCCCAAGGAATCGAGAATTCCAGTTAAAGATCGCTGCACAATTATAATAAGAAGCTTAAGAAATTCAATATGGCGAAGCTATTAAAACTTTAGGGGATAAAATTTAACGGCTGCATGTTTTTACCCAGTTATATTCTTACTTTACATAGGTTCTTTATATTTCTGTTCTATCTACTCGATGTTCTAAATTATGTAACAGAATGTACAGTTTAGTTCCTTACTGCTATTATTCATCCTCGGTTATAATGTTATTAGTAGTATCATCATAATGACGAATGAAAACAGCTAAAAATAGCGTTACCTCAAACTTTCGTCATGCTTTCACGTGAAAAAAAGCTGAAGCACTTCTTTGCTAAAAAGCATTTTGGTAAAAGTTTTAAAATCATAGGTAGTTTTAGTAAGTATAAGTAATAAGAAATTTTATAGGTACCTTTTAACTGTAAAGTTAGCAATAAATGACTCATTATCATCAAGTCGTTTTTAATCTCGATTTCAAGCGCACGGCTCTCTCTGTCCTACCCAACCCACAAGCTGGTGGTGGCCAGACTGGTTGGAGATGTCTGTTTATAAGCTTTGTTTAGCTTGTATTTCCTAAGTCACCTTCTGCAATGGGAAGACTTGAAGATGGGCAATGACTAACTGCGATTAAACCGATCAAGATCCGCATGGCATTATATGATACGGCTTCCATTCTTTTACTAATGTGCCTGGTAATGGCGGATCTCAACCGTTCATTTTTCTACTTTCTGCCATTTCAGATGACCATTCGGACTACGGCAGTACAGTGTCGGGGGTGTCTGGGGTCAGCGGTGCCAGCGGCAGTCTGGGCAAGAGCCCTGCAGGGGGAGGCACCTTCACCTTCCCTCCGCCATCGCAACCCCTCACGCATAAAGCGGCGGTGTACTACCATCATCAGTTGGCGCTCAGCGATGACCAGGGGATTGATATGACACAGGTGAGAAGAATACTTTAGTTTCCTGTAGTATAGCTTAAGTGGACGTCACAGGTAGATGGAAGGAGGATGCTTTACCTTCCTTCCACTGTCGCAACTGCTTATGCATGAGAGGGCGGTGTTCTTGAGTACCATCATGAGTTGACACTTAGTGATAACCATTGAACTGATATGACAAAGGTGATAAAGAACCCTAAGTTGCTCTTAGTTACCTGCAGGACACTTACTAAAGACACACCTTCCTCCCGCTTTTGCAGTGACAACCAAGGGGTTAAAACGGCTAAGGCCAGAGAAAACCAATATTATACTAGAAACACTTTCTGTAACACTTCCTTTAGGGATAAAAGTGATAATGTATGTGTTATTACAGGTAGTGTAATTCACCAAAAAAATATCAACTAACAGCAACTTTATCTAATTACAGAGCCCCGGCCGCGACAGTCCCGGCTCGTCGTCTGGCTCAGCGGGATCCGGGTCACGGCACTCATCAGCCTCCTTGGACAGCGGCAGAGCTTCGGGGAGGATGCCGCACCACCACCACGCGGCCTGCCACTGCGGAGACACGGCTGATAGGGTGCGGGCGATGATCGCTCAGGGATTGCCTGTAAGTAGCACAGAACTTGACAGAATTACAGCTGATGATGTAACTGAGAATTTCCATAGTCTCCCATCCAAGGACGCTGGCGGCCTAGTGAAGAAGACAAAGACGGAACCATCTTACGTAACCACAACAAAAAAAGAACTTCTATTCTATGCTGGGATCCACCCGGCTGTACTGAAGAACCCTGTACCTATAATAAGGTCTAACAAAATATACTGAAACTATTTTAAGGGTGAATTCAGTCCGTGATACTGAACTACTTTCCCCAAGGAAGATATGTCGGAGTATAAAAAAATTTTTTGCCTTCCGACAATTACTTTTTACATATCGGTAATAAACATTGTAGATACATTTAATACATGTACGTAAATAAAGATGGCAGCATACGTCGGTAACTTCTAGTTCAACAGATGATCTATAAATTCTCCTAAATTCCAGGACGCCGACATCATCCACGCGTGGCTCGCGGACCTTCAGATGGAGGAGTACGCGCGCCTGTTCATAGAAGCCGGGTACGACCTGCCCACCGTCACCCGGATGACGCCCGAGGACCTGACAGCCGTGGGAATCAAGAAGCCCAACCATCGCAAGAGGTTAAAGGCTGAACTCGCCAACTTAAATGTGCCGGAAAACCTGCCTGATTATATACCGGTGAGGTTCATGTTTTTTTACACAGTAGTAGAGACACTCTTGTTTTTTGCCACGGGATTCTCACAGCGTTTTGCTGTTTTACCAATCAGAGCTTGCTGTTTTACCCTGGGGTCGGGCGCCCCCAGAACAAGGCTAGCCTTCGCCTGACAAGGGGCTCTGTCAGGTGCGACCGAATAGATCCCCATTACTCGTGGGAACGCAATGATCCAGAAACATTTAAGCAATCAGTATGGCGGCGACGCGGTTCGCAACCCGTCACGTCCCGTTTCCCGCAGGTGCGAAAAGCGGTCTTTGGACAGCCGCTTGGCTACTTTGAATATAAGAGGAGGAATGAATGGTAAAATAGATGAGGTATATCAGATGATGAGTGAAAGAAAGATTGATGTGCTGTGTGTAAATGAGACGAAACGGAAAGGATGCGGAACCACTGAGAGTGGTTCATTCACGGCATATTGGTCAGGAGTACCAGAAACCGCCAAAGGCTGTCAAGGAGTTGGCCTCATCCTTTCCAAAAGAATGACAGAGTGTGTGAGTGAGTATGAATTTGTAAGTTCAAGACTTGTCTGGATTAGAATGAAAGTTGGGTTGAATCGAATATTTATATTGGGAGCGTATGCGCCTACAGAAGGTAAGTCTAAAAGAAATAAAGAAGAAAGAAAGGAATTTTGGGATAGTGTGAATGATGTTTTGAGTGGTTGCAAAGACAATGAGAAGATAGTTATGCTAGGTGATTTTAATGGATGGGTTGGTATTAAGCGAGATGGTTATGAAAAGATATTGGGTTTGTTTGGCGATGAAAGGGAAAATGAAAATGGGAAAAGTTTGCTTGAGGTATGTCTGCAAAAGAATCTTTGTGTGACAAACACTATGTTTGATCACAAAAAGATTCACATGTACACAAGGGAGGAAAACGGAGTGAAGAGTATGATTGATTTTATAATAGTGGACGAAAGAATGAAAAAGAATGTGATTGATACAAGGTCTTACCGTGGAGTAGGGATTTCTACAGATCATTATTTGGTAATCTGTAAAACTAGAAACATTTTTAAAAAATGGCGAAATTTTATATCTAACCCCTCAAACAGGTTGGAACGGATAAAAGTTGAGAAATTACAAGAGGAAGATGCAAAAAAGAAATATAAATCAAAACTAATAGAAAAATTTAAAGGAATAGAGGACGAATGTGAGATAGAAAACGTGTGGACAGTATTAAAAGAGGGAATGATTGACACCGCTATTGATGTATGCGGTATGACAAAAAGAAGAAAAGGCAAGGATGTGGTAAATGTATGGTGGGACAAGGAAGTACAAGACGCTGTAAAAAAGAAGAAGAAAGCATGGAAGGATTGGTTGTCAGTACGAGCTGATCGAAGAAATCAGAATGCAAGGGATAGTGATGTATTTGCAGCAAAGCAAGAATATAAGAGGATGAATGTGATTGTGAAAGAGATAGTAAAAGAGAAGAAAAAAGAACAAAAGGATGATTTTGATATAAGGTTGTCTCAAGACTTTAAAAGTAATATTAAATATTTTTGGAAGAGCGTTAAAACAGCTAGAGGTAAAAATACGACCTCTGAGTTAAACAAGATCAGAGACAAGAATGGAAGATTATTAGTTGGGTTACAGAGTGTAGTAGATAGATGGAAGGAATATTTTGAAGGACTGTTTGAAAAAGATGAAATGAGAGTACCGGAGCCTGAAAATAACGCACAAGAGAGTGATATGCAAAATTATGATGAGGAAATAAGTATGGATGAAGTAGTGAAAGCATTAAGTAGTATGAAAATGGGAAAAGCTGGAGGGTATGATAGGATTACTGTCGAAATGCTGAAGGCTGGACAGGGCATAGTAGCAAGTCAGTTGTGTCACCTTTTCAATCTTTGTTTTAAAAACTGTGTGGTGCCAAAAGATTGGTGCAATGCGGTAATTGTACCGCTGTATAAAGGAAAAGGTTTACAGCAAGACTGTAAAAACTACCGAGGCATTAGTCTCCTCAGCGTTGTCGGCAAATTGTATGCAAAGGTCTTGATAGAAAGGGTGGTGAAAAATACCGAAGAGAAGTTATGGGATGTACAAGCGGGATTTAGAAAGGGTATGGGATGCACGGATCAGGTCTTTTCTTTAAGATGCATTTTAGAGAAGCTTTTGGCCAAAGGTCGAAAAGTCTATTGCATCTTCGTAGATTTAGAAAAGGCCTATGACAGAGTGGTGAGAAATGAATTGTGGTCAACATTGTCTGCGTATGGGCTGAGCATCCATCTGATCCAAGCACTGAAATCTCTTTATAGGAATTCCAGTGCTTGTGTCAGAATTGACGGCGAATACACAGACTGGTTTAACATCGAAAAAGGTGTTAGACAGGGATGTGTAGCGTCGCCTTGGCTGTTCAACTTATTCATGGACAGTTGTTTGACAGATTTGAAAGATGATGAATGTGGTGTTAGAATGGATGAGTTATTAATCAAATGCCTTCTCTATGCTGATGACCAAGTAATACTTGCGGACTCAGAGGAGGAATTACAGAAGATGATAGCTGTTACGAATGATGCATTAGAGAAAAAGGGTATGAAAGTTAATGTCAGTAAAACCAAAGTTATGGTGTTTGAAAAGGACGATAGTGCAACAGAATGCAATATTTTAATAAATGGGGTGAAAGTTGAGCAAGTGAAAGAGTTTGTATACTTGGGATGTATGTTTACAAGGGATGGCAAGCACGAGGGTGATGTTGAAAAAAGAGTGAATGCGGGTAACCAAGTGAATGGAGCGTTGCATTCCTTTATGAGCAGTAGGAAGGTATCAGACAAGGCACGTCTCGCTGTTCATAAAGGAGTACTGATACCTACTTTAATGTACGGTAGTGAGAGTTGGGTATGGCAGAGAAAGCATGAAAGTAGAATAAATGCAGTTGAAATGCGAGCGCTGAGGAGTATGTGTGGTGTTACTTTGAAAGATCGAATACGGAATGATGCCATAAGGGAGCGGTGTGGAGTAAAAGAGGATGTTGTGACAAAAATAGAGAAAGGGATGTTAAGATGGTTTGGGCATATAGAAAGGATGGATGAAAAGAGATTGACGAAAAATATTTATATGACGAATGTGAAGGGAACAGTAGGAAAAGGTCGGCCTCGGCGAACTTTCTGCGACCAAATTGCAGACGTTCTAAAAAAAGGAGAGGTAAAAAGTACCCGTAACCGAAGGGCATGTATGAAGAGATTGATGAGTTTAGATGAAGCAAAAGAGGTTTGTCAGGATCGTAGCAAGTGGAAGTCCATAGTCTCTGCCTACCCCTGCGGGAAACAGGCGTGATATTATGTATGTATGTATGTATTCTCACAGCGATACGTTTTATTTTTTCCCATTTTAAGCATATATCAATCACACAATTCAAATGAAATGGTATCGAAGACAGCTCTACCTAACCTACTACGGATATTTGGCATCAGATTTTCCAAAGCGGCATATGTCAATAAGAACTAGAATCAATTGCTTTACATGCCTTTCAATGTACGGTGGAGCTCAGCATTCATCCAGGAACCCAGGTTTAGCCTACGCTGAGGCAGGCTTCATGAATCTCTCAAATTATAATTTTAGTTTAGTTACGTAGGTAGTCAGTAGTCGCCTGTTTCCACAGCCATTGTTGTCGTCATCTGTTTCCACACTATTTCGATGATTCAAAACATTCGTAACACCTAATTGACTGTTTATTTTCAGGGATCACTAGAGGAATGGCTGCGGCTACTTCGGTTGGAAGAGTACGGACCCGCGCTGGTCGCTCAGGGATACCGTACTGTGGTCGACGTGACTCAACTCGCTTGGGAGGTAGGATAATATTCGATCGAATCCTCTCTAGCCCCATTAAATGACCTTCTGATTACTCTAAGTTTATTTATCTTACCTAAAATGCACTCCATGCCTGTAACCATTTTTTTTTCAGGATTTGGAAGACATGGGCATAGTCCGTTTAGGTCATCAAAAGAAAATATTACTGGCCATCAAAAGAGTAAAAGACATAAGGGCGGGAAAACGGAGCATCAGCAACCAGGGGTCGCTGGACTTCACTAGATTACAACCTGGACAGGTCAGTACCATAAACACGCATGCGAAACTTTTTAATGTTTGTAGTGATGTTTTAGAGTTTTAGAATCTCAAATTTTATGATAGCGGATGACGGAAAACTATGGAGTCGAATTGATTAATATTTATGATTAACTTACAGTGAGATTATTGATATTAAATATTTTTGCTGCATTCTCAATATCTTAACATTTTCTTTTTATTCTAACTACATAAGGAATTTAACAGTACTTACATCTTTTTGTGTCATTCTTGATTTAGAGATTAATTAATTCTTTAATCCGCTTTCATAATTTTTTACCCAGCTAGAAATATTTTAAAATTAGAAAGCAATCAATAGTTACTACCTATTTCTATTAAAAAGAATTTTCTTTTCAAAGCATCACTTCAAACAAACAAACATCACTTAATTTTATTATTTTACTTATTTGATTTTACTCACCTCATGTTCATTCATTGTCATTAACGCATCGATATTATTGAACTAAATATAATTTTATATTGATTTTCTTATGTAACACTTCTGTTAAAATAATGTACTTAAAACCAATCTATCCTATGAATTGTGTACTAACTTTATACGCTTGTTTTAATAAAAAGCGTTTTAGTAGCTTCTTATTTAACAAATATTAAAAAGTTATATTACGTTGAGCCTTCAAGGCTTTTATCGTTAGCTCCAAGTGAACAACCTAGCACAGCTGTTTGGAATAGTTTATTTGCTGAGCCAATAGAAATGGACACATTATGGGAAAGTAAAGTCGGTAACGACGAGAATTGGCTCTGAAATTTTACAAAATTATATATTTTGCCGATTGCGTTCCTGTGTCGTTAATTTTGCTTAGACTTCTAGAAGTCTATATCCATCGTCATTGTCGTCTCTGGTTGGATGTGGTACACTGTGTGACATTTTGTTTTCCCGGATAAAGACGTACTCTCCAGAAAAAAGGGAATTTGGATTTTAATAAGTTCGTAATGTAAATTTACTAAAATTCGAGAACTTTATTTCAAAAATACCTTAGATCATAGTTTTTGCATTTGCGACTTATCACTACAGTAAACAATCATTATGAAACAAGTGTATTTAAGCGACAAACAAAAGTGTTGCCAGTTGCCACACTCCGCCGCCATCACGTCATTCGCTGCATCCACCATACCACTAGCCCAAAGCAGCATGTGAATGTTTTCTTTTTCTTTTCTTTTCCAAACACAATCCGCACCTTGGACATAATCGGCTAAAGGAATTATATCCGAGGGAGCTCCATTACCAGCCCTGGACACACGCGAGGAGTTACCATAAACCCCCTGACCTAACTTTTGACGCCCTACAAACGCCCCTATGTGGCACTGATCTGGTCCCCATACAGGTATGAGGCAAACTCCTTTGGCACCGTTTTAAAGTTTGTTCTCGACGCACCAAGCACCTGCATTTCTTTGCACCCGATGTTGTGGTAGAATCTCACTGTTCAATTGTCTATGTGTGACTTTTTGTGTGATTTATTACTAAAGCAAACACTGATGCCTGCACGGTAGATTTAGATATATTTACTACTGCATGTTACTTATTATGATAAATACTTATTTTATGAATTAACACACGAAGAAATTTTATGATGTTTACCTACTTATCATTAAACATTATCTAATATGGTATTTTCTAGCATGATAACTTATTAATATTGGAAGTAATTTCATATGAAACAGCATTCAAATTACTAATTGTTTGTACCTACCTAATGTAATGTATTTGAAAATATTTTGATTACATATAAATTTTATCTAAGTACCTATTTGAATTTATATAAGTATTGTAATGATTGCAAAATTAAATTGGATTTCAATACTTTTTATTACTATCATATATTTATAATCTATTCCAAATAGTTACTCACTATTTCTAATTCAACAGATCCGCCATCCGCGCGGTAAGTCGCTGGAAAGCCTAGAAGATCCATCGGAGCGGACGTCACACACGACATTTTCCCCGGAAGCCGGTTTTTACTATGGCGGAGGGCAATGGCGGAGATCGTATGATGACGGGGACATAACACCTACGAACGACAATGCTTATGAGGGAGGCGGTACACTGCCGCGTCCGAGAGGGCTGGTGCGGCCGCGACCGGTCGCTAAGATTCAAGCTACACCTGCGTACAGAGACAAATCGCCCGACTATACGTACGACGAGATCGCGTATTCGGCTCGACTGCAGCGCGTGGCTTACGGAGCGAGTCCTCATGTAGCAAGGAAACCGCCACCAGAGCCTCCTAAGCGTCAGAGCTCACAGTACGCCCAGTTCTCTCGCTTCGGGCAGACCACGGTGGAAATCCACCCCGAAAAGAGTCTTCCTTTGAGCCTGCCCGCGTACCCGAGCTCGGACTCGCTCAGCGTGTCGCTGGACAGCACGGGGCTCCTGCCGCCACCCCCTGCGCCATCCTCTCCTCCGCGACGGTATGAGGAAGATAAAATGCGTACCGGATCGGACGCTAGTTTTAAGGTAATTTAAACATTTTGAACAAACTTACTTACATCGACTATAAATAAATTCTTTCCTGAGTACAATATAAGGTAGCGGCACGAAACTCTAGCGCTGACCTTGCTTGCGCAGAAGTCAAAATAATACTGTATATACCCTTATAACAAGTTGACATATGTAAAATAACACTGTCGTCCGTCAATGTGTGTTAATTCGGGCGGGTAATGGTTTTAACAAAGTTATAAATTAGTTCATGTTTTATATGAGGCGGTATTTGTACTAAACTCAACAAAATCTCTAACTCAAAATACCACTTTCGTTGTTTTTTGACGTCACATTTTGTGTCTATTACAGTCAAGTTCGAGCACAGAATCTGACAGCATCCCCTTTGCAAATGAAAATGCTGGCACGATAAAACAGAACCGGGGCCAGATCGGAGGTCGGCCGCACACCGTGGACTACAGCAGTCGCAGCAGCATTGGCCTCACAAACCTTCCACAAAGGAGCACTCCAGATATCAAGCCAACCACCCCGCACCAAGCCCTACCAGAACACAAAGACGAAGGCAAGAGCACAGAACCAGTTGACGTCCTCAACGATATTGGCAACATGCTCGCCAACCTAACGGACGAACTCGACGCCATGTTGGAAGAAGAAAAGCGCCAAGGCCTCGCCGATTCCTAACTTAGTGAGGCTTAAGCCACTAGATTTACAATCGATTAACATTTATACTCGAATACTTTGTGTACTATTGAAATTCCAAAGATAACAGTCATTGGCCATCGCTGTTGTGAATCTATTTAAGTTGGGTTAAGAGTGTTTGTGTCTCATTGTGAGGGAACATACGCAATATTTAAAAGCAATCCTTTTGATCTTGCATTTAAAATGCTATGCTTAGCACAGTTATCCGTTATTTATCATCATCACGTCCTGCAGATGCAAATATATAATGTACAATAGTTTTATATACTTAGCATTTGTACCGAGGTAGTACAACATTTTATACTTACATTATAAAGAATTTATACTGAAATTTACTCTTATGTGAGCTGTGTGTTTTTGTTGTTTTTATTTTATATTTAATGTTTAGTTCCTTATACATACAATAATATTAATCGGAATAATAGACGATTAGAGATAGTCGGATCCAAAACAGATGAAAGGGCTATTTTTGTAAATATTGTTTTACTTAAATTATGTCATAGATAAAATATATCCCGGTAGTTAGATTTCCGTGTACAGTAAAATTGTAGAGTACTCGAGTATGATGTAGTTTGACGTAGGTAGAATTTATACAAAATATTAGCTCTAGTGATAGTGTGACATAGGGGTTATATAATAAATGTATCATAGAACTGCATATGAATAGCGATAGGACCTCATAGACATTTGTATGTTAACTCTTATATTGCATAAGAAAATGCCCATTCATTCATACAATCGTAAAGAAAAGTAATTCATATAGCTGTTGATTAAATGACGTCATTGTTGCACAGCTTTGGCAACACTATCCCGCAAAGTTCAAACATTCGTTTAAGTTGATATTGACTCTTGATTAATATTATGCCGAGGCTAAAAGTTTTTGTATTGCAAAAAAGACCTTATTCGATTGAAATAAGGTTAATACTTACTTTAAAACCGACTAAAACAAAACTTACATTATATCCTCACGTAAGATCTCTTTGTTTTCTAATAAAATCTAATGTTTATCGAGATATACGTGATATTTAGAGGCCATAAAATTAATTTCTTTTTCGTATTGACTAGACATTGAGACGATGACATTTGAAACAATTAAAACAGTGACGACTCCGTTCCATTTCTGTTCTGCATCCAAAGAAAATAGTGAATAGAGAAGAAACCACGCGGTTTTTTTTTGGCAGGAAGTCAAGGGGTTCAGTTGGAGTTTGCTTTAAATTGTTTTGCAAATTGATTCTAGTGGACTTTATAATATGAAATTGGTGTAGTTTGGTGTTATAAATGCTCATTCTCATGGACAATATGTAAAATGTTTAAAGTGAACAGTCATAGTCCGCCTGTAGTGACATTAATTCGCGGACTGCGGTGGGCGTCTCTAGGCGCCGTCCGCCACTCAATCGGCTATGAAAACCAGTCGTGGACTTGTATAGATTTGTCGCCAAAAGCTCCCTTAAAGCAATCAAAGGACCTATACCAACCGTTTATTGTATATATATATTTAAATATATTTACTTCACATCGATTGTTCCCACGTTTTATTAACTTGAGCCTGGCTAAATAGGCAACAGCGTCAAGCCAAAATTAAAAAAAAAAAACCACGCCTATCGTGAATTTTCATAAAAATGTTAACATCAACAAAATTGACGATTAAAAGTTTATTCTACTTATTGGAAAAAGATTTAAAATTGTGTACTTACTACGTAGAAAGCAGTTTCCTAATCAGACGTACATGCATTATCCCTTGTTACTCGTAAAAATAATTAAGTTATGTACATACCTACCTCGTTTTTTATTCAGAGATTAACTGATACGAGTAACATATTCTAAAACCTAATATATATTAAATGCGCAGTTAGGTAAGTACATTTTCTTCATACTTTTTTTGTCACGAAACCCTGGAATATTTGATTATGTAAGTACATTTATAGCCTACCAGAAGTCATCGTTTCGAATGTTGCTGTCAATAATAACGAAAAAGAATTACTTTAGTTCACTAACGTAGTACCAACTAAACTAACCTTGTACAATACACAGTCAAACTAAACAGTGAAATAACGATAAGCTTTATCCTGTAAATAATAGACATCAGTGGTGTTTCTATACATTCTTTGTAACAGCGCGTACCTATTTAGAAATTTTGTATACTTACCTACCTATTAATAAAAAGATACCATTACGTCTAAAAGTATTTTTCGATTATAACCTTATTACTATTGTGTAAAGGTGAATTTGCTTTTAGACGTGATTGTATTAAAGCCGTCACTCCCTTTTGTAACTTTAGGAAGGTGCTAGCATTACATGAATGTAGGTTTCAGTAAAAATGGGCTACTTTTGTTTTGTTCGTCGAACTAGTCAAAATTTTCTAGAGTGGCGGCGGAGAAATATACTTATCGATTGTAATTTGTAACTGGCAGCTTAACACCTTACTTATTTTATAGTTGAGTTCTTATCTGAATAAATATATTTGTAATATCTAATCTGATCTGACTATTATTTCCCCGTTTTCACCAACCTGTATTTTCATTCGCATCTTCCTGAAAGGCCGGTAACGCTCTTGTTACACCCTGGTGTTGCAGTTGTCCATGGGCAGTAGTGATCACTTACCATCAGGTGACTCGCTTGTTCGTTTGCCGCCCTATAACATAAAAAAATTAATCATAAAACCTTCCACAAAAGAGCATTCCGGACATAGAGTCAGCCACCCTGCACAAAGGTCTTCCAGAACACAAGTAAAAATAAAGACAAAAATCAACTTATAACAGAAATATGTTTATACTTGACCACCTCTTGTTAGTTAATCTGTGCCACTTCTACAGCCCTGGTGCCGTGTAACGTGGTTTCCGGAAAAGTAGAATAGGACTACTCCAAGTCTTTCCGTGGATGACGTAGAAGGCGACTTAGGAAATACAAGCTGAACAAAGCATATAAACATCAATGAGACTTCTAACCATCTGGCCAGCGTGGAGAATGTAGGCCAAACCCACTTCCGGCCAAGTATAGCTATAGGAGTACAGAGAGAGTCGTGCTCCTGCAGTGGAGATTAAAAGACCTGATGAAGAAGAAGAAACTACCATAGCAAGTAAAGATAGAGATGAAACATTATACTTTCAATACTGGCGTAATCTAGAATATAGACTTTTGCATCTTTTTTACTGACATACATATGTAAGTTCCAGGTAATAAAGAAAACGGGAATCAAAATAGTGGTTGAGTTGCTAGCCGCGTCGCGTAGGTACTATCATGATTTAGACTCTCGCCCATTCCCTCGATCGTCTTTTACGATTTGCGTTGAAAGAAAAGTGGCCGGTACATGGTTCTATGTTTATAAGCCAATAAAAAATAATCTAGATCCAGGTACCACCACGAAGCAAAAGCTTCAAAGCAAGCACCCTTACTCTCGAACTTCAGTTACTTACCACAGCTTTACAGAACGTTCAGCGGATGTCCCCTGCCGGATGGTGTTGGCATGCAGGCAGGGGACATGGTGAACGGCGTAGACCTAGAATTTTTTTACTGCGTAAAGTGATCGGTACTTGCCTCATTTTATTTCTCAACCCACAATCTCAAATCCTTTCTTTTTAATGGTACTCGTTTGTAGATATAAAATGAATGTAATGGAACGTACGAATATCTAATGAAGACTCGCCCTAATGCCATTCATTCCTGAAATTTTGTTTTCATTTGCACTATCTGGAAAATGCATTTTCCTAGAAAATTCCTGTAAAATGAAATCACTTGAACGCCATTGGTGCTTTGCCTAAAGAAAATCATAATTCACCCAATCACCGCGTAGGTTTTTGGATCGATGACACATCATTGACATTTGCTGTCAGATTTTCTTGTTGTCGTCCGAATTCGGATGTCTTGCTTTGCTTCTGCGCGATCGATCGATATTACAAATTGGTGTTAGGAGTTCGCGGAGGCCGTAATTTTGTCTAGAAATTGATGGCTATTTAGATCTTGGTGTTGTAAATAGTAAATTATTTATTCCGACGTGATAATGGATGCTTCTGGTGCTTACGGAGGCGGGAAAGCTGGAGGGGCCTTCGACATTCAGGCCTTTATCCAAAGACCACCCGTAATAGTCAGGGCGGTTTGTTGGGTAAGCTTTTTTATCCATAAATCTTTCCTATTTCAAATCCTGTACTAAGTACTTACTTTTGTAGTTACTGACAATGGTCTTTAAATTCGTTTCTGGATGTTCATTGCAACAAAAAGTTTAATTTTGTGATGTCATGGATGATCTACATGCATGAGGTCAAGAAAATTATGATTATTTTTAAAACAAATGAAAATAAAATTATAGTAGGTAGGGATGGCCTAAAACACTTATTTTATAGTCAAGTCCTCAAGACTAATGTTCTAATTCTTTTACCTTTTGTAGACTAAAATACGAAATAATTAAATACCTCACTACATGTAACAACTTTAGTACATAATAACTCTTCATTATAACTTATACTTGTGTACTTAACTTTCCATATATTATTATATAAAAAAAGCATTAGGTACTGCAATTTTGTGATCCATAAAACAGTATAGTGAGATCATGTGAGTGACCTTCAAAGTGTGTGCTGACAGATAACAAATAGAGCATGTAATGCTATATCAAACTGCTACTGTATACAGACTAGATGACAATGCATTATCAGAACAGATTACTGAAGCTCCCACATTAGCATATTAGAAATTTATCTGGATTATAAATATTAAATTTTCATAAAAATGTAATATTTATAATATTACATTTTCATGCCGAATTAAATCACTGACATATTACTTCAGGTTGTATACTTTCTGTTACTAAAGAATGAACAGGGTTCCTCACAATGTTTTTCTTCACTACAAGCTGTTCACTAAGAGTTGATAAATTCAGGGCTTCTTCTTACTTCCCTCGAGGACAATTTTTCCGCAATTAGGCCTGCATTTGCCGGTCTCGTTTTGCGTGGGGAAGGGCTTCTCAACTCAATACATTTAAAGTTGTGGCATTTAAAGTGCTTTCCAGAACAGAATGACAATATATGGCCGCCGCGTCTGCTGGCCCGTTTGAGCCGCGGATGACTACAACTGCGTGCCTCTTACCACGCAAACGGCTAAACTAGGAGACAAGCGACGGCCGCCATACAGTTTGCGATAATTAAGCGACAGTCGCTACTTAAAAATGAATTATTTATCAACTCTCAGCAAACATACTTTAGTTGCAAATCACCATACACAAGTACAAAACACGCCTATGAGGAACTTTTGTCTCACAGACGCACAGCCAGTGCCTGAAAAGACATGCTACAACTGCTTCTGTTTTAAAAAAAAAATCTCATCCTATTACACAGAA
Organism: Acrobasis consociella; assembly: GCA_963555685.1. Classification (NCBI taxonomy): domain Eukaryota; kingdom Metazoa; phylum Arthropoda; class Insecta; order Lepidoptera; family Pyralidae; genus Acrobasis; species Acrobasis consociella. The sequence goes on from OY743115.1 coordinate 15,002,398, forward strand.
GTTTTTTAGATAGAGCTTGACCCTATGGTAAATTTTTTTGTAGATAATGGATGATTCTGGAATAGTAACCCTTTCTGTAGACATTATTATTAGACTGTCAATTATATACTGTACTCCAAATTGAGTGTAGTTGCTCAAACTTTATTTTTCCTTTCAGACACAATGTGTCCTGTCATCGGTTTCAGAGCCTTTAAGAATATGATATACATGATTTTTTATTTTTCCCGCTATGACTTCCAGGTGAAATTGCCAGAATCTTGTCCTAGTAGTACTAGTTAATAATTGTACTAGGAGTATAAAAGTCTAGTTAAGGCACTGCATCAAATATATTACGAGTACATATACTTGTACACAAACAAGTTAAAAATCTACTGGAATTAAAATAAACGGCTATTCAGGACAGTGAAATAGCTCTAATGTTTGTGATGTTTTCTGAGCAAATTGATAGGCTTCTGTTTTGGACCTTGAGTTTGTGCTTTAATTAGCACTTTGATTTCATGACAAAGTTTTCCTCTCACTTAATGAAGAAGATAAAAGTAAATTCATGACACCTGTTTTATGTCACAATATAGTTTTACCTCTTAAATTTATATAAAAAATTATTCTAGAAATCAGTTTACAAAATATTTGTGTTCAAAAATAATAATCTAAATTAAAATAGCCTTCAAAGTCCCGGGAATGTGAAATGTAACTGACTGAGTTCAGAATATGTAGTATACCTAGTAGCTGACTTTCTAGTTCTACGTCATTAACCCGTATATCGCTTATTAATAATGTCTGTGTCTCACGTGGGCTATACATAGTTTCCCAAACGCCTTTTTCCTCCCCAGCTGTTCAGCGTGATCGTGATGGGCTGCATATCAGCCAAGGGCTGGTACACCGACCCCACAGACAAGAACGAGTACTGCGCCTACAATAAGGACACCAACGCGTGCAACTACGGCGTGGGCATCTCCGTCATCGCGTTCATCGCGTCCGTCGGCTTCATCGCCGGGGAGTACCTCTTCGAGCAGATGTCCTCCGTCAAGACCCGGAAGCATTACGTGCTGGCCGACTTGGGCTTCTCTGGTGAGTTTATTCTCTTATCATTTTGAGAGACAATGCTATGCAGTGCTGTCTTCGCATCTTGTTCACGTCCGTCGGCTTCATCGCCGGCGAGTACCTCTTCGAGAGAAAACGCTATGCAGTGTTGGAAACGCGAGAATCATCTGCGTGTAGGTCTTCGAATCTTCATCAGGTTCGTCGGCTTCATCGTCGGGGAGTACTTCTTCGAGTAGATGTCCGCGGTCAAGATCAGGAAGCATTACGTGCTGGCCGACTTGGGATTCTCTGGTGAGTTTATTCTCTTTATCATTTTGAGAGACTATAGAGACAACGCTATACAGTGTTGGAAACGCGAGAATCATTTGCGTGTAGCTCTTTAAATCTTCATCACGTCCGTCGGCTTCATCGCCGGGGAGTACCTCTTCGAGCAGATGTCCTCAGTCAAGACCAGGAAGCATTACGTGCTGGCCGACTTGGGCTTCTCTGGTGAGTTAATTCTCTTATCATTTTGAGAGACGACGCTTTGCCGTGCTAGAAACGGGAGAATCATCTGCATCATCATCTGCGTGTAGCTCTTTAAATCTTTATCACGACCGTGGGCTTTATCACCGGCGAGTACCTCTTCGAGCAGATGTCCTCCATCAAGACCAGGAAGCATTACGTGCTGGCCGACTAGGGTTCTCTGTTAAGTAATTCTCTTATTATTTTTGAGAGACGCTATGCAGTGTTGGAAACGCAAGAATCATCTGCGTCATCATCATCAACATCTGCGTGTAGCTCTCCAAATGTTTATCACGTCCGTGGGCTTCATCGCCGGGGAGTACCTCTTCGAGCAGATGTCCTCCGTCAAGACCAGGAATCATTACGTGCTGGCTGACTTGGGCTTCTCTGGCGAGTTCATTCTCTTATCATTTTGAGAGACTATAGAGACAACGCTATGCAGTGTTGGAAACGCGAGAATCATCTGCGTGTAGATCTTCGAATCTTTATCACGTTCATGGGCTTCGTCACCGGGGAATACCTCTTCGAGCTGATGTCCTTCGTCAAGATCAGGAAGTATTACGTGCTAGCCGAATTGAGCTTCCCTGGTAAGTTATTTCTCTTATCATTTTAACAGACAACGCTATGCAGTGTTTAAAACGCGAGAATTATCTGCGTGTAGGTCTTCAAATCTTCATCACGACCGTGAGCTTCATCAGAGGCCAGTATCTCTCCGAGCAGATGTCCTTCCTCAATTCCAGGAAGCATTGCGTGCTGGCCGACTTGGGCTTCTCTGGTAAGTTAATTCTCTTATCATCTGTTTGTAGGTCTTCAAATCTTTACCTCGTCCGTGGGCTTCATCGCCGGGGAATACCTCTTCGAGCTGATGTCCTCCGTCAAGAACAGAAAGCGTTATTATGCCTGACGACTAGATACGAGAGGATTATCCCCACGTTACTATGTCTCCTCCTCTCAGCGTATTTTCATTAATATTTGCAACCTTGCAAAGAAGCGAAGACAAACCAGGAATCATTAAAACTATATTAGCTGTGGTCTTATGACGAGCCAGGCGGTTGGTCTGACGTCAACACCCCTTGCACATGCATTTGCCCATTTTAATGGCACACAGAAATAGGCTCTAACTCCCATGCTGGTCTGGGAGAAATAAAAAAAAAACTTAGAATGTACCAGCTGCTTCTCTTCCCATGCAGATCGTAAAATCCGATCGAGGGAATGGGCAAAAATGCAAATCATGTTCACAGGCGATGCGGCTAGCAACCCATCACTGTATTGATTGCTTTTCCATCTTCTCGCCCACCATGACGCTAAAAGTGGCTTTTGGGTCTTGCGGCCCTGGGCTCTGCATACAACCGCAAGACCCAAAATGCTCTGTCTGCCCCATTAGGGATAAAGACGTGATAGTATGCAGAAATAGGCGATGTGTGACATGCGTTCGCAGCAGTTTCCACTCTAAAAGTTACTCGCTACGGTGGCGCAGCAACCCAAAGTGGGTTGGCCTCCGACACTAGAAGACGTAATTTCTCTTGGTCTTGTAACTGTTGCTGCCAGTCGTCAACTCCTTACGAGGTAGCGTAGGTCTTTCGGCCCGTCGTCGCCCCACCTATCCCTGGGGCGACAAACTTAAGGCTCTTCACCGCTCGATCCTCACTTATTCTTTCTAAACAATTAGTCATTGCTCTTTTTCTTCTCATAATTGAATAGACTTTCGACTTCTCATCTCGGCGTTGTCCCCCCGAGAACAGCTATAGGGAGATGTGCTGCCTCTAAACCCAGGGTATGCCTTCGGGCCATTTCTTTTCTAAAAATGATATGTCTATCGAAGATTCTGACCTGATTTTACAATTTGGCCTGAAAAGTGGATAACTAACCTCTTTTTGTTTGTATTATACAAAGACAATGAAAACATTAACCTTGAAAGTAATTATCGATTGCTGGTTCTTTTTTTGTAACATTTGTAAGTAAATATAATTGGACAGTGGACATTTTATTGTTTCCTTGTGCGTGCTTCGATAGTTTCTGTGTTTTGCTGGAGCAAGGAAGTATCTGAAATTAATATGGCGTTTTTATTTTATCCCTTTCGGGGATATAACCATAAATAGCCTCACCCAGCAGACTACGCTTAGCAAGCCGATATAAAACAATGAGCAAAAAAACTTGACGGTATATTGTTGGAAAATTTCTATGAAAATAAAGTTTTGTTCTAAGCAAACCTGAAAACTAATCAAGCTAATCTACTGTAGAATTTACCTTAGCCCCGACATTTTGCATTAGAGTAGGTAGTGATCCACTTGACCATTTGAACTAAGTATAACTTTTATATAGAAAATTTTACTGGGTTTAGTGAATGGTAAGTGAGACCAATACTGTTAAAATGAGTTTCTTTCGGCATTTCCTTTAAGCATTGGTCGTTACGAAGAGCTGGTATCAATAGCTTTTCTTTTATAAAAAAAATTTGAATTCACACAACACATAATGTAAATTATACTTATTAACGTGTAAAACTGCCGGTAAAGGTCTAATTACATAAAAAGCATTTGAATCTTTGATGAGTACGGTAGTGAGAATACTCTACTTCTTTCCTGCAAGCGCTGTGCATTTGCTTAGTGCGTAGGTGACGTGGCATGCAGTCGTATAAATAAATTGTTATTATTCCTCTGATTGAGGACAGAAAATGACGCAGACACCAATGAGCAGGACATGGGATACCATATTAAAAGGTCAGGTCGTTTAACATTTGCACCTACTGCTTATTGATCATACGACGAAGATATCAATATCAGACGGCTTGTCGAGGTGTAATGTTTATAGGGTTACAAGATCGTCAGTGACGTACTCATTTGAAAACCATTACGTGCACAAATGCTGAGCAAAGAATTTCCTCTATTTTTTATCTAGCCGAAGCCCACGACTTCGTTCACGTGGACTTTATGACTCAGGAAAATGCTCATCAGGCTGAACAACATTTAGGCGTCATTTCTATATTTCTTATAGGTTAGCTGCATCAGGTGTTTCATTTTCCAAAATCAATTATACCCTATATGACGCCCAGGCTTAACAGCTATATAACAGAAAAGTTTCATTTGAATCCGTCCAGTATTTCCGGAGATTAGCGTGTACAAACAGACAAATAGACATACTTTTTTTTAAATATATTCAATGTACTACATTTTTGTACTGTTTTATTATATATATACATATTGTATTTTGCTACAGTGTATAATAAATCGCGTCTCAATAACCTACGATTATAAAAACACAATAAAATACAATCGCTCTAGTACTTTCCCAACTTTATCTTTTGAAATTAAATGTTTATCGGTCGTAAACTTGCCGTAAAGTGTCCCGGCAAACGAGTCTTTTGTTTACGATGGCACCGACTGATTTGTGCGCGGAAACAGCCCCAAATTAAGTATAATTGGTGTATTTACATGTTTAAAGCATGTTGCCTATTTGTTCGCCACAATCGCTGATTTGTTATGATGAGGAAATAAAGTTACGACAAAATTCTTAGAATCAACATTCTCGTACCTAATGCAACATTTTTGGAATTTACGATGGTTCAGAAGGCAATTTCTGTATACTTATCGCCATCTTGCCTGTGCTATAGAAAGTACTTTCACACATAATGTGATCGATGAGGGCCTTAAGCCGCGTCTTCTGCGCTAGTTTTCTCGAAACATTACACAAAAACATGCAAACAAAGGAGCGTGGCCATAGACAATTGTTTATGCGTACACAATTTTTTTGTTTTCCAAAGCCGATGAAAAACAAGCCCCGCGCAGGGCAGAGAGGGGAAGGGTTTCTTTTTTAATTATTTTACGGCTCTGGGTACGAGTCCTTTAGAGCTTATCTTTATTTCTTATTTCTTTATTACTATCCTTGAATGCCTTGAATCCATACCAGGAGTTATAAATAGAGATCCAAACCGATCGTCTATTTGTAACTTCTGATAAATATTAAAATTGCGATCCCGTAAATATTCTCTGACACGAAATTTGTGTTTTCTCTTCGTTTTAGCGATTGCATCTGCAATTGGTAAACCGCAGAACACATCTCCTAATTCTTCGTCGTCAGACAGTAATCAAAATAAATATTATTAGCATGATGAGGTTGCTGTCTGACACCTTACGTAAATATATTAATGTGGCTAGGTGTTTCATGTGGTCTGACTCAAAAACTATACTTAGCTGGATTCGTTCTGACAGTGGTCGCTTTAAGCCTTTCGTTGCCCATCGCATCAGTGAAATTTCCGAGCTAACGGACGTCTGTCAATGGAGGTGGGTACCATCGGGCTTAAATGCGGCAGACGATGCCACACGTGAGACCGCAATTGACGATAATTCACGGTGGCTGCATGGTCCGTCTTTCTTACAAGAGGCGGAACAGTCCTGGCCATCTGAGAGCCCTGAAGCGATGCTCGAAACGGACGATGATGAGCTTAAGGTATGCAATCTCACTTTAGTAACCAACGACTTTTTTGATGTAAATCGCTTCTCTAAATATTGGAGGTTTATCAGGAGTACTGCCTGGGTTCTTCGGGCAGTCCATATTTGGACCCACGGGAGCGGTGAGCGACAAGGTGAACTGACAGCAGAGGAAATCATGGCTGCAGAGTTGGTGTGTATCCGGCAGATCCAAATACGGATGTTTTCGGCAGACATCGAGAGCGTCAAAAAAACGGGCCACGTTGACAAAACTGCTACACTGCGGCAGCTGACACCATTTTTGGACAAAGACGGCATTCTGCGTGTTCGGGGGAGGATCTGCGGTGCAGATGGTGGTCAAGATTTTAGGCATCCCATCATTTTGCACCCAAAAGATATGTATACAATACTTCTTCTAATGCAGTACCACGTGGATTCTGCGCATAACGGCAGGGAACGCGTGGTATTAGAAGTCAGAAAACGGTTTTGGATAATACAAGGACGTAATGCTGTCAAGGCCACGTGGAATGACTGCCAGTATTGCAAAAACCAAAGAGCAAAGCCCTCGCCACTTCTTATGGCTGATCTTCCGGTCATCAGATTAAAAGAAGTAAGCAGAGCCTTCACCTATAGTGGACTTGACTACTTTGGCCCAGTAACCGTGAAGGTTGGACGTCGACAGGAAAAGAGGTGGGTGGCCCTTTACACGTGTTTGACAGTACGCGCCATCCACCTTGAAGTCGTTCACGACTTGACGACTAGCTCAGTTCTGATGACCCTTAGAAGATTAATCGCACGACGAGGCTGTCCGAAATTAATTTTTAGCGACAATGCTACAACGTTCCGTGGCGCTGATCGTGAACTTAAGCAGGCCGTTCAAGCGATCGACAAGGACGAACTGATCAAATTTGGCAGCATTCGTCAGATGGAATGGCGTTTTATAGCTCCCAATGCGCCACACATGGGGGGATGTTGGGAACGTCTAGTAAGATCTGTAAAGACAAGTCTAAAAGTCACGTTAAAGACTAGAGCCCCTAGTGATCAAACGCTTCAAACATTGTTAGCCGAGGCAGAGTTTATGATAAACTCACGACCTCTGACATATGTACCTATTGACTCTGAAGACGATTTACCTTTAACTCCAAATGACTTTCTTCTGAAAAAAACTGATTTTGTTGACCATCCTTTTGGAACCTTTACCGACAGTGACTTCCTAAGACGCACATGGCGGGAATCCCAACGTCTAGCTGATCTGACATGGAAACGCTGGATCAGGGAATACCTGCCGACTTTAACACGATGAGACAAATGGTACCGTGACAGTGACAGACCACTGGCTGTAGGAGACGTGGTGGTGATAGCTGACGACCAGCTGCCCCGCAACCAGTGGCCACTTGGCAAGGTCGACCAGGTCTTCCCTGGCAAGGATGGCCTGGTCCGAATTGCTCAAGTTAAAACAGGACGAGGACTCTATACTAGACCAGTGAAGAAACTGTGCCGGCTGGACGTCCGCTCCTCAACTTAAGTACCAGCCTTCTGGTACTGGAGGTGGGGATGTCCGGGCGTCCAGCCTCTTTGCTGACTGACTGAGACTGACATAGACTCGCACGACACATGACAGAAGAAAAAAAAAAAGACGACTGGAGACGTGACTGAATTTTTTCCTTGAATGCGAGGGTTTTTATTTTTAACTAGACAAAATTTAACCATAAAGAATACAAACACTAACGTTACAATAGAGTATATATTCACTTCGTGGCGTTTACACAAGATGTTTATGTATATCACCCCTACTCCGAAACTTCGAAGCGCTGTATCTTCGTGAATTTTGACTACTTGTCAAAACAAAAAAATATGGGTCCTTTATTTTTGGATAATCTAGTTGACGGACCAAATAAAATAGTATATTTTTGAGCCAGTCCACATCTCTATTCTCCATGACTTGTCATTTGTAGAAGGTGAAAGTCACTCTTAATAATTAACTAAATGGTTGTATTTTCCAGCGTTCTGGGCTTTCCTGTACTTCGTGGGCTTTTGCTACCTGGCCAACGCCTGGGGCAAGACCGAGGTGGCACCCAAGGGCACCGCCAACAACATGCAGGGCGCCATTGCCTTCTGCTTCTTCTCCATTTTCGCTTGGGTAAGTTGTTGATCCAGATTGTCGGCCTTGCTTGATCGGTTTTTACGATCTAGAAAAAGAAGCAGCTCAACTTACATTTGTACCCGACTACGCCGAAACAAAAAGAAGGGTTGTGTAATGTGTTCTTTTGTTTGTTAACCCTACCCTGTTAACCCTACTTAGCTCTGATAGTTTTCCTTTAAACTTCGTTGGAGATAGGTTTACTACAGCTTTGATTTTTTTACATGTCCACATACAACCGTTAAGCAAATAGAGGGGGGGGGGATATTTATTTGAGGGGCTACCTGAATTTTTAAATTGATATTTGGGTATGGCCTTAAGTAGGTATTGTATCTTTTTTATTTTATCTATATTTAAAAATGCAGAGATAAGTTCGGTACTTATCTGAGTTTGGTGATTCATGTCATATCATACGACATGATTATGTGAGTCAGAACTCATATCAGAATTGTCTAATCTTATTGTGATAAAATGTTTTGAACATTAATTCCAGAAGGGATGTCACAAGCTTCTACTCCTAAACTTAATGCTACATCTTGGTGATTTTGTGACTTTTTTTTATTAAATTCATTTATTACTTTTCACATTGTACTAATAAAGTTACTTAATTAAGAGTTTCCCTGGTTAAAAATAAATTATTTGGTACTGTTAATAACACGTCACAAAATAATGTCACTTGTCGTTGATCATATCCATTTTCAATGAAATTTTAGGTTTATTAAGGTGGAAAAACTGATATCAAGATTTGAATTGTTGGCTGGACAGGGATAAGTCCGCCTTTGTAATATTGTATTGCATCTGTGTTTCAATTGTACCTTTTTATGTACAATAAAAAAATTACAATACAATACAATTTGGAAAATTCATTTTTATTGTTTGAAAGGGAATAAGTACTTGTCAATAGAAATTTCATCAAAATCGGTTTAATAGTTTGGTGTTGAAGTTGGTTTTTAGTTATGAAATATTAGAATACCACTAGCTGCGCCCCGCGGTTAAAGTAGCCTATGTGTTAATCCAGGCGGCTTCCTGCATACCAAATTTTATCAAAATGGTCCAGCCGTTTGCGCGTGAAGAAGTAACAAACACGCACAAACTTAAGCCTTTATAACACTAGTGTGATAATTTGCAGGTGGCGTGCGCCTTCTTCGCTTTCCAACGGTTCCGGCTGGGTGCGGACGCTGCCTTCGCGCCAGCCTACGAGGTGGAGGGCGCGGTGGGTAGCCCGGGCGCCTTCCCCGCCTACCCCGGCGCCCCCGACCCACAGCCCGCCTACAGCGAGCCCCCGTTCTCGCAGCAGCACTCTGGTGGTGAGTAAACAATAGTCATTTTGTGACTGTGACAACTGGATTTTCCCCTACCCTCTAGATGTAGAAGGTGCGGTGGGCAGCCCGGGCGCCTTCCCGGCCTACCCCAGCGCACCCGACCCACAACCCGCCTACAGCGAGCCCCCGTTCTCACAGCAACACTCTGGTGGTGAGTAAACGATAGTCATTTTGTGACTGCGTTAAAATCCCCTCCCCCCTAGATGTAGACTCACAACCCGCCTACAGCGAGCCCCCATTCTCGCAGCAGCACTCTGGTGGTGAGTAAACGATAGTCATTTTGTGACTGCGTGAAAACTGGATAATCCTCTCTAGATGTAGAGGGCGCGGTGGGCAGCTCAGGCGCCTTCCCCGATGCCCCCTAGACTCACAACCCGCCTACAGCGAGCCCCCGTTCTCGCAGGCACTCTGGTGGTGAGTAAAAGCTGGTCATTTTGTGTGACAGCTATATGATCTCCGCCCTAGATGTTGAGCATGGGTTGGACAGTCTGGGCGAATACCCCGGCGCGCCCCAGAAAAACAACCCGCCCACAGCGACCGTTCTCACAGCACCACTCTGGTAGTGAGTAAAAGTAGTAATTTGTGACTGCGTCTGCGTGACAACTGGATATCTCCTTCCCCCTAGATTGTAGAGTGCGCGGTGGGCAGCCATTTTGTGTCCCACCTCACCGCAACACACTACTTAGTAGGTAGTTTTTTTTATTTAGCTTAACGTATCTTCATATTTAGACAAGCACATTGAAACTTAAGGCCATACCCAAATTTTCCGGGGTCCAGTGGCGCCGCCATTTGAAATAAATCATTTAAAAGGAAACGGAGATATCATTCAAAATTGTGTCTTGGTCAAGCCCTAGATAATCCTTAAAACTATTTTATGAACTACTGTTTATAATTTTAAGTGAGAACGTGAAGCTAGAAACTACAAAAAGTAGTTGAAAAAATACTTTGAATGGAATTGAACTTGACCAAGACACAATTTTAAATGATATCTCCGTTTCCTTTTAAATGATTTATTTTAAATGGCGGCGCCACTGGACCCCGGAAAATTTGGGTATGGCCTTAAGTCGAACTTTCACGCACATTTCTGGTTGGTAGAATCTGTCTTGTGAAAACAAGACGTATGCAATGTCCAATCCAGAGACCGCATTTCCTAGGTACCCAATTTTAGCTCGATGTTAGAGGTGAAGATAAAAAAATAGAAATAAAATAGTGGTGGATTGCTAACTGCATCGTCTCGCCCATTCCCTAGATTGGTTTTTCCACTCTCCCAGACCAGCATGGAACGTAGAAATAAAATAATGTTTGTTTATTTTTCAGGAAACATCGACTACACAGCTCCTACCTACTAAGCAGCTTCGCTCTGTAACACTTTAAATCCGCCTTTTGATTTGCAGCGGTGTGAATAATGATACGTAGTACACCGGACTTTACTCTCTTGCGTTTCCAGTGATGGAGAATTTGTAACTGATTTACCTACTAACATAAAGTTTTGACATCATACCAAAAACCATAGAGGAGGTACTATGCCTCCTCTATGGTTTTGTTATGATGGCAAAACTTTTCCGCGCGTATCTTGGGGTAATTTGCTCAGTATCATCAATGACCCTTAATACTAGGTAGCTACAAATTAAACACTTATACAGTGATTCCGCATTTACATATTCGTGCTATGACGAGACGAATAACGAACACGAATATGTAAACAGTGAGTTCGCTATTCGCCTCGCGATTCGCGTCTTCGTACCGCGTTTACAGATTCGTGCGAATCGCGAGGCGAATCCCGAGGCGAATATCGAACACGAATGTGTAAATGTGGTATAATGTAACTGAATCAAGGCAAGGAGTTACAAATTTTCATTCGTTATACGTACATATATTATTAACATGTGAGTAAACCTATAGGTTTAAAGTTTATTTTCAGTATTGACAATGTTACGTGTGTCAAACATTTTATTTTTTAAATATATTTTTGTTATGAATGTGTTTTTGTGTAATCAAGTCGAACTTTATCATGAGATTGTTTTATTTTTTTAATAGTGTACTAGTTGTTATATTACTTGCTACGTCCATTTTTTATTTTTGTGGTATACATACAGTTTGCTTCAAAATAATACCTCTGTAAACGAGACAGATGATATATGATATATAATGAATTATATACTTGTATAAACTTGTTATATGCTGACAATTGTTAACATTCCCCAAATATCAGTAATATAAATAATATATGTCAATATACGATATACTATATGTAATCACGTATCTGCTTCAAAGTACCTGCCTGTAGGTATGTATATTTATGACAATATTACCCAGCTATATATTGTAATATATGACCATATTATCTGTAAATAAAGATATACTTATGTCCACATTTCCCGGCTAGTGATTAACATTGTGATATTATTTTTATTATATTATTTTTCAATTATATCACAAATACCATTTCGTGCCATGTTCTTTTGCTTTAATTGTGCAAATAATTATAAATGGCTACCATTTCTTGTAGATGTAAGTTTTGGCAATATGTGTAAGAAAATAATTTTCCTATTGTAACATACCTTACTAATCGTGTGTGAAATTTTAAAATGAATCTTAATAATTTAGGTTTTCGATATTGTAACACGCAAATTCATTGACAACATCTGTTGAAGTCATCTTGTAGAAAACATATCATTTTTCAATCTTGTAGTACATATTTCTATATGTGTATGAACCTCAATATTTTTTTCCTCTAGCCATAAAATCTTTTCTATTAAGGAAAGATAAAAGTACATTGTACAATCATTTATACAGTGTGGTTTTCACAGTTTTATTTCATATTCATATTAAAAGAAATGTATCTATTGTATTTATTAATTAATGTAATTGTGGTTAGTTTTATGTAAATGTTACGCGCTTTGCCATAAATGCTACCAAAAGCTAACAAATACCAGAAATGATGTTAAAAATGTGTTTCAGCTAGTCCATTCAAATAAGAATAGACATGAAATTCGACATTTCATATCGTTATCTCTTTCACATTTATTGAAAATGACAAGGTTGGCGATATAAAATGGCGGATTTACACTTCTATTCCTAATTGAACCTTGAAACGCATATCTAGTGCATAATGGTAAAATCCCTAAGCATTTTACGAACCAAGTCGATCTGAAGCGATCAGTATTATATTACATACAAAGTTACTGTAAAAATATTTAGCGCTTATCCAAGATCATAGTATTTTTTTAAAGATGATATTTTAGGATTACGCTGTTTCTAATAGAGTAATTATTTAAGGCACATTGGAATTATTATTGTATTGCTATTAATAATTTAAAACGCTTTTTACTTTTACTTTCAAAGGAATGTTAAACTTAAATGATAAATTGACCATTTCTATATGGTATAATTAAATATTCTAAATATGGATCTACGGCTTAAATATTAGTACAAATATACTTCAGCGGTATTGTAATAATTGTAATGTGCCAACTTAGGGGCTATTGAATCGCCTATTGATGTTATGTAGTACACAAAACTTGATATTCTAGTATAACAAGCACCAGTTAGCGCGTGAACACAGTACATTGACCTTTGTCTATCGGTCTCTGTCACTCATACATATTCTATACTGCAGTCCCGTTCGCACAGTTCAAAACATTGGACCATCAATTGTCAGGTTCTTTTGCTCCGTCAAATGTATCCAATAACAGCAGCTTATTGGACCTGACGTCACTGCGCTGCCATCTGCTGTCACATATTTTTAAAAACCCTCATCGTCAAGGTGTGTAGTAGTCAGCCTGAAAATTTATCATACAGGTTTAGACTATGCTGGCCCTAGCGTCAATAAAGGTTCTTAGTTGGCAACTGGTTGTGAATTAGGAATTTTTATTCCTCCATCACAACTGGTTACGAAAACCAGCTACGGCCACCTGACAGAACGAACATCCATGACCTATAGTTTTGTGTACTGCATAAAATTTGTAGTAAAATTTTATCACTTCCATAGCTTGCACTGTTCTTTGTAAAGTTAGCAATAACGTCGTGCGGGGTACTGTTTCTCATTTGTTCCTTCAGCTATTCTTCCGTGAGGAATCAGTACATCGGACGCGGTGAATGTTCATATCAGTCTTGTGAGAGGGCATGGTGAGATTGTGAGACGAATTGTCAAATACAACTTTTATCATTATAACACATAAATCAGAGCTCGATAAACGCTGTGGCTGGTGCCTGGTGCTGGAGCCACAGCGTTTATCGAGCTCTATCTACTATTTCGCTATAACAACAAGCGAGATGTCACATGTGTTGATGTAAACTTCACGTTTAAAAACGTTGCCATAATACAGGGGCAGGACGATTTGATAATTCAGGTTTTCTTGTTACAATTTTTAGCTAAATATACAATCATGATAATTTTACTTCAACGCAATATATTGCTTACTTAATTTTGTGTTTGTACCACTTAGATAACATTATGTGTGCGCCACCTTTACATGAGATTGTTTATTATAACCTGGTAATACTTATTTTCATTTAAAAAGTTATTTGACAATTAGGTATGCAAAGAAAATTTAACAGTGTGCTTTATGGAAACCCACTTCGAGGTTTTGGGTTTTTAAGCAGCATTTTATTAATTTTGGCTCGAAAAACCATATGATTGTCCTTATTTCCTATATTTTATGAAAAATGGTTTGACATCTAAATGACCTCTAAAAGGTAGTCTTTACAAGGCTAAATACTTTGCCTGGATGCGCAATATTGAAAAAGTTACAAAATGTCAAAGTCATTTTTTTGTGTTGCCAGATAGGTTGTCTTCTAGCAAAATGTAGAACTTTTTAGAAAATTGTTACTTGGCGATCGAGTTTGATTTTCAGTCAATGCAGATTTAAAAAGTTCTATTTATGAGAAGAAAGATTAATTAATACTGATGACGTTGCTTGTGTTTTGTGAAAATAAAAAAGCTATAAAAAATTAAGATATAATAATCTATGGGGACCCTAGAATAAACTTTTACTTTTAATCGATCTTATTATACTATTAAAACTTATCTGTTGGTATGGTACGGAATACTTAGTTTGCAAGTACGACTAGCACTTGGCCGGTTTTTTTTAGTTAGTCAAAAATTATCGGGATATTTTAAAGTGTACGCCCTGGCAGCACTAAAATTTAGATTATCATTTGACATCTTGTTTGACATTTTTGATATGTATGACGTTGACATTCTTGTTTCTTTTTTGACGCAGAGAATCTATACCTTATTCAGACTACCTTTAGGCTTGGCTTCTCGATTTTTAAAAATATTTATAATAAAATAAATACATAATAATTAAACAAAATAATGAAATTATATTTTTTAAATTAGATGTACTTTCAGAAAAAAATATAAAAAATATACCTTTATGAAGCTTTGCATACCTAATTCATCTTTTAGTGTAGGCATAATGTGTTTTACGTTTTCTGTATGCATTGACAGAATATCAGCTTCACGAGAATTGTGATTTAACTACATACCTACTGTATGTTATATTGCATATGTAATAGTGCATATAGATAGAATGTAAGTATATATGATCGGTATTTTAATAATTATTTAGGTTACTCTTAATGAGTATACCTGATTCGAGTAAATGATTTCCAAGTGCAATAATTTTCACAATAATATTTATTAAATTTTCACTTAATAGTATTTATGTATAAGTAATTTTTTTCTTTACGAATAAGATATTGCTTCAAATAACATACAATGGTGTGCTTTGTAACTGTTTGACGTGCAATGCCCTTGAACTCACGATTGATAGCTGTTGTATCTAATATACTTAATTATAAAATTCTTCTGTACACTGTAACGTAACTACAGATATACTTAGATGTAGATATGTAACACGTACGTTGGTTAGAAGTCTGTTCCAAAGATAATAAAAAAAAAACTATTAAACAATAAAAAAAATATTGTAATAAGTGTTGAATATTAACGCTAAAGTTCGGTGTTTGACATAACTAATGTTAAGGTGTATAAAGTTGGTATTGACTCGCTATTTTTGTTGTGAACCATGTACTTATTGCGAATCCTGGGGATTTGTGTAACAACGAGATACTTGATTTATGCTGACCAACTTTGTAGCAATATCGGCAGGTCGAAATGTTGCTGGTAAAAGTCCTTAAACTTGAACAAACATATATATGGTCTAACAAAATATACTGAAACTATTTTAAGGGTGAATTCAGTCCATGATATTGATCAACTTTCCCCAAGGAACACGTATCGAAATATGAAAAGTAATTTTTGGCCTCCCATACAAGTTGACCGATCAGCTGATCCGAGTTTGTATTGAAAGCCAAAAAATATTTTTCGTATTTCGACATATGTTTCTTGGGGAAAGTTTATCATGGACGTAATTCACCCTTAAAATAGTTTCAGTATACTTTGTTAGACCTTATATATCTCACATAAAATCAGTACAAGGGGCATTAAACGCCTTTGGGTTCCTTGTTAAAATCATTTCATCCTTTCTCAATATACTGGCATATTCACTGTTGTAACTTCCCTAAATGATACCAGCTTATAAATGGCATTAAATTTGCCGATATTGTCATACTATGGCTGTCTTCATAATGATAGAGATTCCTGTCGCGTAGGGCTTCTGTGACCCACTTGTTTGTGTGTGCACGTCATAAATATAATTGTTACTTGGATTGTCACTCTGAACTGAGTCTTTGTGAACGTCAGCCAGGTTCAAAACATAAATTACACAGGGTTACTCCAAAAGCGGTACGCAAGACCGACGTTGCTACGTATCCACGTTTCAATGTCATGCAACAATGAGTATTAATATATGCTGATAAAGTCTAATTTGATTTGACATAGAAATAGGACGTCACTAACGTATTGTTTTATAAAGTAACCCCCAGGGTGACGTACGGTATTTCATAAATCATTAAAATCGATTAAAAATCGATAAAGCAGTAAAAAATATCCACGACAAAAAAACGAGGTGAGGAAGAAAAGTAATGAAAAAAATAATTATTTCGGGAACCTTGGTACGATTTATACGTGTACTTATGTAGGTTACTGTTAAGGCCATACCCAAATTTTCCGGGGTCCAGTGGCGCCGCCATTTGAAATAAATCATTTAAAAGGAAACGGAGATATCATTCAAAATTGTGTCTTGGTCAAGCCCTAGATAACCCTTAAAACTATTTTATGAACTACTGTTTATAATTTAAAGTGCGAACGTGAAGCTTTTCTACGCACATTAGCTAAAAGTGGCCGTTTTTCGCAAATGTGCGTAGAAAAGCTTTACGTTCTCACTTTAAACTACAAAAAGTAGTTTAAAAAATACTTTGAATGGGTATCTAGAACTTGACCAAGACACAATTTTAAATTATATCTCCGTTTCCTTTTAAATGATTTATTTTAAATGGCGGCGCCACTGGACCCCTGAAAATTTGGGTATGGCCTTAAAGCGATATCAGTGATATTGTCATCTGACGCACTGACCTACTTCGCGTTGATAAGAGTCATAGATATGCATCGTGTCTGTCTGTTTACCTACCAAAGTAGAGCTAAGCCATTGTGCAAAAAATCCCTGGCGAAAAAATAAAAATAAATTTGGCAGCAAAATGCCAACCTAACAGACGGTTTCAGAATCAGTTCAGACCGAGTGAAAACATGTCCGAGTTATTTAATCCTACGACAGCCTAATATGCTCGCGTGTATTTAAACTTTTGAATATGACAAAACGCTCGCGCGGTCTCAAGGCTACGTGAGCACACCTAAACTCGCTCACGATTTGCACTTTATGCCAGTAGTTTCAAGAGTTATAAAAATTCTCTGCTGCGCTCCCCTCGGTCTGAGTTGACCCTAAGTGAGAATCAGAAAAATTTACAAAATATAGTTGGTGCCGTGACCAGGATATGTTTTTGATAGAATTAATTTCAAAATACTTACCTAAACAACTTTGACTCACCTGTACTTGTAATGTAATATTGTACACAATTGTATAAGTCGACCATCTGTGTTACACTATGCTATTTAGTCAATATTGAAAAGACCTAGTGTGAAATAAGTAGGTAACCTACTTACCTATTCAAATGTGCTAATTGAAGAAAAATGCCATCGCCTGGTTGAAATAAACAAACGCACAAAATGAGTAACAGTTGTATTGATGTGCACCCTTATTACGTATGTGTTAAGTGTTCAATGATGTGCAAATGAGATAATTAAATGGTAAATAAATTGGAATGATAGATATAGAACATTGTTTTATTTATTCCAGCCAATCTCCCCAATCCAGAAAACCACTTAGAAAACTATCCTCTCAAAAACAAAGAATACCAGTCTTATTCCCAGAAGTTCAATATCAAAAACTATTAAATAAATAGTATCAAAAACTACCAACATTAAACACCACCTCTGTCCTAAAATACAGCAAAATTTTTAACTGACTTGGTTTATTATGTGGGTTAAAGTATGCTAGAATACAAGTATCTACTAACTACTGCTTAGTTACTTTCACTAGTTTACTATCCTGGCTTGTATTACTGGCACTATGTGCCAGATTACCCATAAAATATGAAGCTAGGTAGTATTTTATGGTTATTACTTAGTAGATAACTAGACCCTACTCATAATCACTATTATATAGATAAATGGTAAGAAAAATATGTTATTATATCTAATATTATGAATGGTCTTGCTTACTACACTTTGCGCTCTCCCTCTCTGCTCGCCGACCGAACCGCACGCGCCGCGAGCCCGGTAGAGGGCGGCCGCTGACAGTGGGAGACTTGGTATACGTAATTCCTGTGATTCCTTATTTCTAATACTTATTTATTCATTTTAAATATTTTGGTATAATACAGCCGAACCAAACACATCATATTGGTTTTTAGGGTTCCGTAGTAAACAAGGAACCCTTATAATTTCGCCATGTCTGTCTGTCTGTCCGTCCGTGGTTTTACTCAGAGATTAGTACCAGAAACCTATGATTTGCTATAATAAACAAAATATAAATAAACCATTAGAGCTATGTAGGGTTTACAAATTAAAAAGGAAAATTTCATACAAATACAATAGAAAAAAATTGTTTTAGTGGTATGAACTCAGAGTAGGCATTCGCATAATTAAGCAACCCTACACTGCGAGTGGCCCGACATGCACTTGGCCAATTTTAATATTTAACAAGATAAAACCAATAAATATGGTATTCTAGTAGGTTAAAAATCACCCTGCTCAACCTTATGTACTGAATAATGCCGTGATCGGCTTTTGCAAATCTGTTCGTGAAATGCTGGGTACTGGTCAGTGGTAAGTGTCATTGGACATTGAAAACACCGGGATGAAGGTTATGGGGAATATGATACTTTTAACGAGTCTAGATAAATAAAACAAATCACTATAAACATTTTTTTATTTCAGAATTTCGACACTTTCTCTTACGATTAAAAAATATCACAAATAAATAGTGAAAACTAATGATTCACAGAATCTAAATCAATACGACGGGAAGATTTGCGTATTCTGCAACTCGCCGACAGGCAAATTGTCGATGACGGTATTTTGTAATACGTGAGTAAAAATAATTACAAGATTTAGCGTTTCTAAAACGAACTTAAAACTAGAGATTTGATGTCGCATGTTTGCGGCTTGTAGTCGATTCAAAAATAACTATATTTCACAATATTCGGTGTGCTTGTAACATGCGGTTATGCAATGTTTCTATGCGTCTTTTGAGACGCCAAGAAGTCATCTACCTTTCGGTGAAGTCGGCCTCGTTTGAAAAGCGTTGGCGCCATAACTATGAATAAACTTAACAAAGGTTATTTACCTCATTCCTTGAAAGTGTAAATTACAGTCGACAACATTTTCGCCTATGAATTTTTCTCTACCATAATTTGGTGTGATGCTACAGCTTTTCTAACCAGGTGAACCAAATATTCTATTCCAAACTATATTAAGGACAAAGAATTGACTAACAACAACTTTGTACTAAGATTTTTAAGGGTTACATTAGTTAAAGTTTAGGTAGTAAATATTAAAAATTTACTGTCCTTATAGTTTGTGTTAAAGTTAATGAATCATTAGCCTGATGATGACCATGATGCCTTTGATCCCAGATAATAACTAATATAGACTTAAATTGGGCAAACTAATTTGGACAATCACAGAATATCAGACATTTAAAATTAGATGCGAAAAATCGTATGTAGTCAAAGAACATTAAAATAATATTTACAATCAACTTAAGATTAATATCACTGGAACCAGTTAAAAGGAACTGAAAAGCATACAGATCTAGACTTTGATTGAATGTATTCTTAGTGAAAACAATGAATACTAGAATTATAGACATTGTTTTGGAATGCAGCATTTGCTGTTACTATATGCAATGACTTAATAGCTGCATTTTATCGAATCAAGATGACTCAAGAGTAGATTATAATCATTAACATGCAATGAGTAACCGCAAAGTGGCACAACATGCAAATTATACTGCCTTCTATTATCAGAGGCATTACAATTAAATAGCTATAGACCTCGATGTAAATTATTTCCAATTATTGTTTATATCTTTATCAATGTAATGAACAAACTGCAAAAAACAGATTCTTATCTTCAATTTACAAACTAACTTTTTTTTTACATTTTTATGTGCCCATTATTGGCAATGCTTTTTTTTGGAAATGCTTGTCTGTATTAACTCTATCCTCACTATTATAAAAGTAAAGCTCAATACTTTATCAACAAATGCAGTGTAATATTACATTTTAACATTTTCAAACAATCACTTAAATTATTTGTAGACTTACAATAAAAACCATTTACTAATACTAGCACTGATCTATTCACCGCATTTACTTTCAAGTTAAATCATAATCGCAACAGGCCTGCACTTAGAGAAAACTTCTGGATATTACATACTTTCAACATATGTATAACTCAGTAGTTCGTTTTTAATATCAGGTGTATGCAGAAATAGGTATGTTTTGACATCACTGACACAAGTTGGTAAAATTCAGCTTTCAGAAAGCCTTCCAGACCAATACAGACAACGGGAACCTACTGAGTTAGGCATTAGAATAAATTGGCATTCTCTAAGCTGTGCCTGTAAGCCTGTACTACTTTTTAGCTTTAGCAGAGTTTCCTTGCTTATTTGGAGGTGTCCATCTCAAAGCTGAAGGGTCTACTGACAACCGGGGCTTCTTAAAATGGGAACTGGCTAACTGCTCCGCCACAATTTTTGGTGTTACACATATAACGTGCTGCCCCTTCCAATATTTTACCATGTTCATGGACTGAAGGGTTGATATAATGTCTGTCTGAGAAATGCCTGTCATCTGGCTCAGATCTTTAATACTCAATGTACCTCTGCTGTTACTTAACACCTCAAGCAACACATATGACCAGTAAGACCTATAACTAAGTTTCCCTAGATCTGACAAAGGCTTCTCCGGACTCCCTACTACTTGTTCTAACCGTGACAACTCATAACTGAATGCTATGAGCAACTTCCCATATCCTTGTCTCTGGTAAGGAGGTAACGTCAATATACAGGCAACATTGTTGCCTTCCGGGGAATCTTTCTCTTTTGAGAAATAACCAACTAGATGCGCTCCATGCTTGTCAACTTCACATAATATATAGAATAAAAACTGCTCTATATCAAAATAAAGTGTTTTATGATCTAGGAACAACTTTGCAAGTAGACATAGATTCTGACAATAGATTTTATGCTCTTTGCCGTCTGCTTCAAATATTGCTATGGTACCTTTTCTGTATATTTCACTGCCCTGTGGTTGTCTTGCTGTGCACTCACTCAAATGGTATCGATATGTTTTCTCCATTCTCATGTATTTCAGGCAATATTCACAAATCCATAGTTTCGACTGTTTACCATATTCTTCTGGGTAAGGACTGAAGTACCATGTGTCTATCTCGTATTTTCCAATTTGAATCCTGTCAATGTATTTCACTTTGGTGATAGCTTCATGTTCCTTTTCCAGCGCAGCGGTGGTAGGATCCATCTCCGCGTAGGACTTCTGCACGTGGTTGATTTCATCATGTTTTCGTTTTTGGTTGCGAGTTATTTTCCGGCCGGACTTGTCCGTAAGAAGATGATCTGAATTTATGTTGTTGTTTGATTGTTCGCACATGTCAAACCTATCGGACATAACCCTGTGGCGGGAAACCCATTCGTCGAGTCTCCTATCGTAGCCGACATAGTGGACATAGTATTCGTAGCAGGATTCGGCGGCGTTGTATCGCGTCTGTATAATCTCAGCCGGGTGCCATGACTCATCCGAGCGCCGCACCAAGTAATGCTCCCCTATGTCCAACGGCTGCTCCTGGGCTGATTCGGAGTCATCGTGATCGACGCTCCGACATTCCGGGTTGGGTAATTCATTATTCACTATCGGTTTTTCTAATTCTTTATCACCTTTTGCCATTACAACAAACGGATCACGCAATACCGCGCAACACGATTCACAAAAGTAGCCATAATAGATTTCATAGACTATAGAATTTTAACGCGCAAAAGCGTGCACAATAGTGATGGGGTGTTGATTTTATCGATTTTTTACGGTTTTCTTCTGGATAACACATAGAAGTTTTAGTAGAAATACAAAAGAAAAAAACTGTCATTCTCTATGGATTGTCAGTGTTACTAGAAAACTAAATATTACAAAAATATCGGCAAAACGAAATGTTTTGTCTGTAACAAGGAGTCTATTTTTTACTAACCCATCTTGTGGTGTATCTTAAAATACCATTTTTTTATTTAGGGATCCGTATCCAAAATATTTGTAATGCAAATTTTTGTTAGAGTCAAGTGTCCCCCCACTCTGTCTACTAAACGGTTATATATGGACACGTGAAAAAATTCACAGCTGTATTATACAGGATGACTTTAAACCTCTGAGCTATATTCAAGGAAAGTACTCGATGCATAAAATAAAAAATACATGTTCTCTTACAATTACCTTGTTTCATAATAAAAACAAAAGATAGAAGCCGTCAAAGTTGTACCGAAAATTCCCAGGCGCAGTGATACCGAGCGCCATATGACCGCCTGATCGCTCGGCCCCGCCCGCCGTATCACACCGCAGGTAGATAGGTATCTTTATCGCTCGCTCTCGCGCCACCGCTGCGCGACGCGTTCCTTATTCGTTTGGTCATTGACCTTTCATAGACGTATCATACCACCAACACCAATACCACTCATAGCTACACTACAACATTAATGAGATAAATACTATCACATCGGCAAAGATAAGTTGCAATTTCCCTTCATACCGGATTTACACATGCGCGTTCGCTATTCGCCTCGTCATTCGACGAAACATTCCACGAACTATTCGTGTACGAATGCCGACGCGAACTGCTGTTTACACATTCGTGTGTTGATTCATTATGAGATTCGCACACGAATATGGAGGACGTGGACATAATGGCGGCATGCACGCTACATTTACAATTATGTTATGTCTTCTACCCGGGTATTTACCTACGTTTAGGTACCTGTATGTGGTGGGTAGATTGGGATGTTTATTTAAAACCAGCCGAAGCCCGCGACTTCGTTCGCGTAGACTTTATGACTTCGGAAAATGCTCATCAGTCTGAATAACTTTTGCTTAGATGTCATTTTTAGGGTTCCGTACCCAAAGGGTAAAAAAGGGACTCTTTTACGAAGACTTCGCTGTCTGTCCGTCTGTCTGTCATCAGGCTGTATCTCAAGAACCGCGATAGCTAGACAGTTGAAATTTTCACAAATTATGTATTTCTGTTGCCGCTATAACAACAAATACTAAAAACAAAATAAAATAAATATTTAAGCTTTTAGCTTATTTGGGGCTCCCATACAACGCGATTTTTTATAGATAATGGTACGGAACCCTTAGTGCGCAAATTCGATTCGCACTTGGCCGGCTTTTATATAAGTATACTCTACGAATAATAATTCTCTTATTATATAATGAGAATTATTATTCGTAATGTATACTGTAGGTATAGACTAGTGGACTTTATCCGTGTTATTATAAAACGCAGACTAGCTGTACCCGCGGGCTTCGCTCCCCGTGGGAATTTCGTGATAAAGAGTACACTATGTCCTTCCCCGAGTCTCAAATTATATCTATACCAAATTTGTTCTATATCGGTTCAGTAGTTTAAGCGTGAAGAGATAACAAACAAATATACAAACACACTTTCGCATTTATAATATTAGTAGGATACAAATTAAGTGAGAGTCCTCTAATTATATGTAGAAATGTATCAAAAGGTCATTTAATGTATTATAATTAAAATCACTGATGCTATAAGTACTTATTAAATATAGAGATATCATCTTATTTGATGTCTGATTGCCTATTTTAACATATAATTAGGTCTACACACATTTGCCCACAAAAAATGTTAACTTAGACCTTTCAATTTGTATGTTTCCATACAAGTCATACAACGGGTACATATACGTCCTGTTGGGTCGGGCGCTAGCTGCCAACTGCCGGCAGGCGAAAGTGTAAACAGCCAGTTCGTGTTCGCTATTCGTGTCCTTTGATTCGCGTCCGAAAAACCGCCCTCAACGCGAACTCGCGAATCGCGAGGCGAATCACGAGGCGAATAACGAACTGACTGTTTACACATGCTAGTTCGTTATTCGCCTCGTCATTCGCCTCGCGATTCGCGCGAATGTGTAAACGCGGCATCATACTTTAGTACCGTCAAAATACAGAAGCTGGATCGAGCTTGAAAAAACAATAGGCCGACTGGCATCAGAATTCGCAGGCTGCCTAAAGGCATCTGACCCATCAAAGTGAGGACCACGCCCGTTGTCGCTTTACTAGCTAAAGTGCTTTAATGCGAATGTATAAATGTGTTTTTTTTTTACTTATACCGTCGTAACTTCTGCATTCAGGCGTATTTAAAAATTGTAATCAACTTACCTATGTACAAATAATTAAAATCAAATTAAAATCAACTTTAAAACAAAATCAAACTAAACTACCTACCGATATTTTAATAATTGTTCAAAATGCAGCCCGTTTCTCTCCAAGCAGAGTCTGGCACGTTTCACTGCATTCCGTTTTAGTCTTAAAATCATAGCACGATCACTTTTTATAGCGTCAAATGCATAAATAATACAGTTTTTTAGTTCTTCACGGCTTTGAGGCTCGTGGGTATAAACACGCCGCTTTACTTCTCCCCACAAAAAAACATCACATGGCGTGAGGTCCGGTGACCTAGCAGGCCAAGCCACAGGCCGTCCACGACCTATCCAGTGATTGGGATATTTTTCGTGGAGGTACTCGCGTACCTGTCTGGCATAATGAGGGGGTGCTCCGTCCTTTTGGAAGTAGAAATGTTGAAGATACGCGATTGGCACTTTGCAACATTTCGTGGCATGTACCTCCAGTCAGTTGTTCTTCAATAAAGTACGGCCCTAAAACCCTATTCCCAATTACACCAGCCCACACATTTACACTAAAGCGAACCTGGAAGTGGTCTTCGCGTATCACGTGCGGGTTCCTGTATGCCCACCAGTGTTCGTTGTGGCAATTGTTGAGACCCATACGCGTGAACATGGATTCATCAGTCCACAAAATGTTCGCCTAGGCAGCGCATCCGCTTCTTCAGGTGTTGTACGGGCTGGAAGTGGTAGGCATGCATTTTGGCGTTGTGCAGCAACTTCCACACTGCGTATTGGCTGACACCAAAATGCCGAGCTGCATCTCGCGTGCTAGCTCGGGGGTTTTGCTCGAAGTACTCAAAGATGTCGTCTTCGAGCTCGACAACTAAACGTGGTGCGCCGCCTCCCTGTACGTGGGCCGGTAACGTGAACTGGCCATAATCAAGAAGCCGCTGGTTAGCAGCAAAAATTGTTCGGCGATGGGGAACCGTGGCATTCGCTATGCCCTGCGCACGAAGGCGAGGAATGCTCTCTGCTTCATACAGCCTCCTGGCTTCATACAAGTTTTCTCCACTTAAAATGTACACTCATACCATTTCATAGTACTCTCGCGAAGAGTACGACATTGTTTCGCGACGCGAGCGAGCAGCCGTTAAGCGGGAGAAAAAAATTGCGTCAGCGCACTAACCTTCCGTGACGAATGTGCGTGGGCGACTGGCTGGGGAGGCGGGGCGGCGAGCGGCGGGAAGGGTTGCGATTCGGACTAGTTCCAGGCCTCCGTCACTCGATCAAGATTGCTCAAAATGTACCTACCGGCTAGCCGTGTTTTCTAACGCCCAAGTGGCAAAGGGGCGCCGCACTCCGGCCTGTGTAGTCGCGTGCATGAGACTTGCTTACTGCGTATTGTTTGTTTACAATATAAACAAGCGTTTTACTTAACAATGTCAAGACATTATTGTGCGGTATTCCAATGTCAAAATCAAAGAACCAATAAAGAATTGTCGTTTTTCACATTGCCGAAAGACGAGGAAAGCAAGTGTTTTTTTTTTCGTTAATAAGTAGGTAGTCGTATCGTATAGAATAGGATTTGGTACTGTCTAGTCCAATCAGATTATTTTGTAGGTATGAAGTTTCACTGTCCTACTGAACGTCGAAAGTTTAACATTAATGTACTGTAATCAGATAGTATATGTTGTTATTTTGCGTGTGTGTAAGTGGCCAACACTGGTTTCAGATTTTTCAGGCTGCCTAAAGGCATCTGACATAGCTTAACGACTGCCATACAATATGACAGCCTGGACCAATGGCTTATACGTGCCTTCCGAAGCTCAGAGGAGCTTAATTTTTATGCCACTTGTGGTCACCCATCCAAGTGCGGACCACGCCCGATGCCGCTTTACATGCGAAAGTGCTAGTGCGGGCCACCGAGCTCCTCTAGTAAAGTATATAACAACGATTTACGTGAACTAGAAAGTATGCTATAACGAATTACTCAATATCGTATGTTTCTCATTGCGATGTACGGTACATCCACAGTTTATGAAGTTTCTATGAAAATCACACGCTCTTATTACGTCACAACTTTTAAAGTCAAATCATCTATAGATCCTTTTTAATAAAATTTCATTACATAAATATGTGTCACGTTCATTTTTGTATTTTACAACATTGAGTCAACCCTAAGGTAATCTCACAACGGCCGACGTCATCGCCCGCTGTGCACTTAAAACGCTGCGTTGAGTCAAAGCAGTTAAGCTCATATTTCCTCGCGTCGCTTGACAGCTATAAAGTTTAGTTAAATAAAGCGTAGGTATTTGGCGTTTGTAGGGAAGTGATGTATCTGTTACGTAGTAACTTATTAGTAATCTGTGCTAGTTCGGAGGATGCGGAAAACACCGAAGGCCGGGTCGCGCGACGTAGGTAGGTTGCAATGAGTTCACGGACGGGGTCATTGTCAAGTAATAATAGGTTAGCCATTTAATGCGAATTTGTGATTTTTTTCCTTTCGAAAAATAGTAAAAAGAAATATATATTTTTATTGCGGTTTTGTGATCTATTAGTGATTCTGATTCCGAGATTTCAATATAGCTCAGGGTTACAAAGTCAACCTGTATACTAGTCGAAGCCCGCGACTTCGATCGCGTGGAAAGTGAGTTTGTATATTTGTTTGTTTGTTTGTTATCTCTTCACGCTTAAACTACTAAACCGATTGGGATGAAATTTGGTATGGATATAGTTTGAGACTCGGGGTAGGACATAGGGTACTTTTTATCCCGGAATTTCCACGGGGAGCGAAGCCCGCGGGTACAGCTTGTCGTTTATAATTTTGCTGGACCGTTATGGTTCTGCATCAGGTGTTCCATTTTCCAAAAATAATTATACCCTATATTTTGCACAGGTTTAACAGCTATATAACAAAAAAAGTATCATTTCAATCCATTCAGTATTTCCGGAGATTAGCAAGTACAAACAGTTTTTAAAATTCTTACTTTATTACTATGTCACTATCAGCCCAAATTTTTTTTTTGAAATATATTCAACGTACAGACACATTTTCTTTACAGTTTTATTATATGTACTTATAGATAACGAAATAGAAAATAGAAAAAAACTATCAGAGCTAAATAGGGTTTACAAATTAAAAAGTTATAGGCGATCAACTTATAAAATGTACTTGGAAAAGGAAAATTTCATACAAATTCAATAGAAAATTAGTTTTTTTAGATGTTTTTAGTAGCATGAACTCAATTTGGCATTAGCAACTACGGAACCCTACACTGCGC